>OX421850.1:18147500-19397500 GCA_949127965.1 Pandemis corylana
TAAAAAGCTTACGTGTATAATTGCGTCAAGTACAAGATTCTATTGAAATTTTGTTAGTTCGAGGTGAAATGCCATTCGGTGAATCGCTACATGGAATTTATCCATTTGAGGTTAAGGTTAACAAATGATTACAAATACTTCGTGGATTTAGGAACGCACCAACGCAGCGAGCAAGCGCCGCAATAGCGGCGGCGGCAGCAACCTGCCCTCGGCGTCCTGCAATGCATCGGCGCGCGCGGCGGCTCGCCGAGCCAGCGCCACCGCCGCGGGTACGCCGGCGCCCACCTCGCTGATGCACGACAGCTTCACCTGCATAGTGCATACACCACACATGATATAGGTAAGGTTTATTCGGGTAATTCCTAAAATCATTTCAATCAGTCATATTCCGTTGTAATAAGAGTCCCACCTTATGTACCACAATCCGACCACTCGACCAAGGGCACTGTAAAATTGTTTATGATCGGTTGATCGCAGAGCGAAATCTTAAAGGCCAGGGGCCGGTGAACACTGCAAGGCTGTAGCGGCGAGGGAGCGGGAGTGGATCGCGACGGCAGGGCCGGGTGGCCGAGAGCAAGCCAAGTGCCGGACGAGACAGTCGCGCCCGCCGCGCCGTTGTGTAAGCTCCAGGTTTTGTGTATATTAACATCTCGAATTCGTACTTATTACATTACTATCACACAACAGCACAATATTATTTTTGTCTAGGCAATGGATGATCAGTCGGTGAAACTTGAGGTAGGATTGTTAATATAATATTGAAAATACATACATCATTTGATTAGAAATTATTCAAACTCGTAGATAAACCACTACCTCATAGCAATAACTATAGTGGCGATCAAGACAAACAAACAAAACAAATTTCAAACATGATAGAGAATGGTTCGAGTCAACTAAAAAGGTCCCACCCCAAAAAAGTGTGTTACAAAATAAACCAGAGCCGCCCCAAAAATTATGCATTGTAAGCGGCAATAACAAGAACACTATATTGAAATCAGCTGAAAACACTTTTAGCGGCCACGAGATATGTCATTACATCATCACTAATGGAGAAATTTCTCAACTACTGAACGGAATTGAGAATAAGCTAAAGAATTTCACGGAAAGAGATTACTGTGTAATATTGTTAGGTAACGTGGATTTTCAAAGGTCAATCGACTGTTCGCAAATTGTAACTTTAATCAGGGAAAAAAATCAGCTTCTAAAACATACAAACGTAATAATTTGCTGTCCTACGTTTGAGTTAAAACAATATTGTAATTTGAGAAACAGACGAATTGAGCTATTTAATCATTTATTGTATATAGATATACATTTACATGAATATGCGTATTTGTTAGACTCGAACAAGAACCTACAGTATTCATATGATATGTTCTGGAAAAGGACAGGACAAATAAATAATAAAGCTTTGTTTGTTCAAATTTCATGTTTGCTAAAAAATTTTTGAAGGCGTTA
The DNA here is from genome assembly GCA_949127965.1 of Pandemis corylana. Lineage (NCBI taxonomy): Eukaryota > Metazoa > Arthropoda > Insecta > Lepidoptera > Tortricidae > Pandemis > Pandemis corylana. The sequence goes on from OX421850.1 coordinate 18,148,962, forward strand.
AAAATAAGCTGCCCGAAATACTAAATCCACGCAGACAAAGTCGCGGGCAAAAGCTAGTATAATAATACATAAACATATTGTTTGGCACACCTTGACATCATTCAAGACGCCACTGACGCTATTCAGCGTTTTCGAGGGAGATTTAAATTGTTTTTTTTAAATACATAATACGTACTTATTGTAAATATTGTTTTACCTTTAAAATAAAGGTTTTTTTCGGATAAAATAAATATTAACAAAATATAATTAACCAAGTTTTCAAATTTAGTAAAATAGTAAATTCACGACGACCTATACTAGCTACAATACATACATACATAAATCACGTCTTTTATCCCTTACTGGGTAGACAGAGCCTAAGGTAACAAGACCTAAAGGCTACGTGTAAAGTGTTGAAAGTGTTTTTCCCATAGTTCGATATAATACTCGTATAAAAAGACTAAAACAGTAAATTACAAAAGTGACGTTTCCCGAAGAAAATTTAGCACGTCAAAAGCTAAGTTCTTATCTTGTGTATCCGTTTGCCCGCTCTCGCGGAGCTCCGTCAACTATGTTAAACTTGATTTTGAAATAGAAATCTTTGGACAGAAGTGCCACGGGAAATAAAGTTGTCTAGTGTCTCGTGTCTTGAAATCCTCGCGGCGCTCAGGATTATCCTTTTGAACCACGAGCGAAGCAAATAAAAATAAAATCGTTCCCTTGCTCGGGTTTCAATACAGGCACTCGCGCCGAACAAAAATTTTGCAGCCTTGCATAACAAATAACTATTATTGTTGCGCAAGTGAAAAAGAATTACCATATTTTCGACCTCAGTGGGCAATTTACGGATAACACCACGGGGGTTCGGGAAAGGCAGGATACTAAACTGGTTTACAAGTAGTTTTGCTTTTTTGCCTGTCACCTAGATGCTCCAAACTTTTAAGCAAGTTACGAGTAATAGACTACAAGCCCATGGAATAAAAACATGTTAAATGAACCAGCGTGAAACACGCTTAGAAGGCTATTACTATATCATAAAATAACTCTGAGCGCTATGCCGTCTTTTCTGAGCAGTACATTTATGGAATTCTCAGGTACAAGTGAGGAATTAAGACTAATTATTAACTAACGGCGTTTTTATAACTTATAGATGATTAAAAATAAATGCCGAAAGATCTAGTGCCGCTTTAAAGTGGTGGTGCCGGAAGTTAGTGCAATTTTTTTTTCAATATATAGGAAAAAAACTGTACCGCTCAGAAAAGACGGCATAGCGCTCAGAGTTATTTTATGACTAGCTGTTGCCCGCGACTTCGTCCGCGTGTGTTTTTGTGATACTTACGGCTTTTCTCGATATCAAAATTATTATTATTATGACTATTAACTTCGTCACATGAACCACTGAAAGTATGTACGAAACTATACTTTTAGAATTACGTCATGAAAATAATAATTTGCGACACGGAATCTTGAAAAAAAATCAAGTGCAAACTGGTTAATGACTCATCACATTTATTTATACTTTATTTTACAAATAGTTTTATTTATAGTTTTGTTTATAGTTTCTTTATTCAAAAAAGCTAAGTACAGTTTTAATTACATCACTATAATTAATTTCGCCAAACTATGACGCTTATTGGCGAATACTGCGCTCACTTTAACGATATTTGTACCCTGATTAATTTAAAAAATTAAATCTATTCTAACCAAATAATACATAAATGTTTACCTGTTTTTACCTTACAACTAACAATTCATTTACTAATCCGTTTTAATTAATATTTTGCGACTTAATTTTTTTTAGCAGAAGCTTTTTTAATTTATTTTCTTGGTTTAAGTAGGTACGTAATTACAGATTATTAACACTTATTATCATTCTACAAATTAATTACCTACAGGGGCCTTGCCATAGTTGCCATGATGTCTTAATGCGATTCAGTTTAGGTTCGCTCGCTGTCAGATTTATACTAAAAGCACCAACTTTTCACAATAAAATTCGGACATGTTCGTAGCGCAGGCGTAAACGCGCCCTTTGATTTTGCTTTTTATAGGCAAAGGTACCAAGAACATACAGCCAAGCGTTTCACGCCGCCCTCATATTAATATCAGGTTTTCAAATAAGAGTGCGTTCAAAAACCGAACACGTTGTTAATAATGGCGCAATAAATAAAAACAAAAGTAACGGTATTGCATATTGAACTTTAGGTGTTAGGTAAAGAACACAATTTAGGACGCCAATTTAGGTTGATTTAGGATCGACAAAAATCTCTTCGTTGAAAAAATGCCTGTACAGCATGTAATTATTATATTAATGTTTTTTCAAAATTGACACGCTTTTCCGGCTATTATGTCTTATGTACATTTGTATCTATCTATTTTCTTCGTAGTATTATTATGTTTGTAACTATTACCAACTACTTATACCGAGGAAGCTGATTTTCTTGAGTTCCGCTATTTTGTGCGTAATCACCTCAAAAATCAAATTTCAAGAAAACTGAGAAATTATATTTACCTGTATTAAATTGGAAGTATTATTTAGCAATTTTAAAAGGTTACGCTTCATTGGTTTTTATTGTATAGGTGTATGAAGTTAATTAATTTTAAACACAAAACCCTCTTTTTTGCGCCTCTGGATGAGATTAAAAAAAAATGCTTAAACAGGTATTTCTTTATTTTTATTACTAAGTATTTATTCTGAATTTCATGATTCTAGAACAATCTAATTTTCTTTTTTCATACAAACTTTAACCCCCCTTTTCACCCTCTTTTTCCAAAATTTTCCAAAATTTCTGTAGCCTATATCCTATTCTGAATTAATTGGAATCGATTTGTGAACATTTCATTAATATCCGTTCAGTAGTTTTTACGTGATGCTCAGTCAAACAAACAAACAAACAAACAAAAATTTTAAAAATAGTTTTAATATGTTTAGTTACCGATTTTAATACACCCTGGTCGGTTTTTTTTTTTAATCTTCAATGTACAGATTTTTTGGTCTCAACGATTTTATTATATGTATAGATATAGTAACAGTCTTCTAAGCGTGTTTCATGCTGGTTCTTTTCACATATTTTTTTTTGTCCATGGGCTTGTAGTCTATAAGTAAAGCTCACTGCTGCTTTAAAATTTCATTTTATATAGCTGTGGCTGTATCAGTTTCAGTAGAATTATGTTTGAATCTAATCTTCGGGAATATTAATGTTTCTTCCGGGTTGTCGTGAAGCGACAATTTAATAAAAATACTATATACTACTAAATAACAATTTAAAAATAGAATAGCCAAATTAATAAATTTATTTACACCACAAAAAAGAGAAACATATTTACAATGTTTTATAAAAAAATGGCGAAGAACTCAGTGTAGTTATGTAGAATGGAGTCAAGGAGAGATAAGAGTTGTATAAAAAATATGGTGGTAAAATTTAAAAAGGAAGAGGACGAAGATGATCGACGAATCTTTTTACATGTTTGACGATAGTATTGACATCTTCGAGCAGAGCTAGCAGCGCCGTATTCTCGGCGGCAGAGAGCGGCGCGCGTGCTGACTGCGGCGCGCCCGCGCCCGCGCCCGTTGCCGCATGAGCTTTCATCTGCTGCTTCTCATCCCACACCCTGCGCAGTGAATAACTTTCCTAAATTTATATAGTGTTTCAACAAGATTTTTAAACAATTGCTAAACAAGGCGCAAATCAAAGTCTAACATTTGGATTAAATACTAACCTTAGACTAGTCTCGAGTGTGCGTGAGCGGCACATCATCTGGGCTCGATTTTTGTGGATGATTCGCACGCATCCGGGCGGCTGGAGCCAGGCTTCGCCGTCCACTTGCACCGGGACGCACTCTTCACCCAGTATGTTGATCTGCACGGCGCGACATTGGGCTATACGGTGCTTCTGCAGGTTTATCAGGCGAGACGCAGCCATTTGGGCTGAACCGAATACTGCAACAACCTGTAACTCGTTTTATTTAATTGATGCTATTAGTTAGACTATTATTTTTACAAAAATAAAAAGGCAAAGTAGACAATAGTCGGTCTAATCTAAAAGCGACTTCAAACTACCATTTAGATGCACAGATAAATTTGAAACAGTTAAAAGTACAGTCGAGGGCATAAATATCGATACAGCCAAATATGTCAAATAAATGTGTCACCGACCTTATTGTTTGTCGCATAAAGGTGTATAGAGGTTTTTGACAACGTCAAAAACATCTGTACACCTTTATGTCATAAGCAATATTATACAACCAATTTTGTCGAAGAAGCAGAACTTGTCAAAAAGCGTTAAATAGGAATTATAATTATTTACATCTTAGGAAAGTGACTTGAGTATTATTTTATCGAAATTGCATTTATTTATAAGTTTATATGTAGTCGATATTTTTATGGAACCGATTGTTGTTAGTACTAAAATATAATCGATAATCGTCTCATGTGAAAGGTGTCACAAGGAAGTCTTATGTCAAAGTGAATGTCACAGCCCTTCCTTATTGAAACAGACCCTAATTGTTGTGCGGTTGGGAATGACAATTTAACATCCTTTCCCAAGGCACAACCAGTTGTGCAGTTTTATCGCAATTTTATTTGACCAACTATTCAATGAGATTTTGGAGCAGCATGCCTACTTTTTTATTTTTGTCACTGTTAAATCGCAGCTGGCCGTTTTTAATAAAAAAATATTTTGGGAGTATCATGATGCCTATTTTAGTAGTGTTGTTAAAAAAAACCGAGAATTTTATTCATTACAAGTAATTAAATCTGCCACTAACACGAAATCAGCATATTTAGATGTACATACCTTCCTATAAGCAGTGTTAGAATCAAGCTAATTTATAAAAGAAAAGAAAGAACTGTTTCCAAATTTTAAAGTATTTTATTTAACCCGACCACCATCCCAGTTTGATCCAGTTAAAACTACAAATTTTGTATCTGGTTCACCAATGATTGCACCGTAGAATTCAACGAGTGCAGATAATTTCTTAAAAATGTGGACAATCTTTTCGGCATAATCTTGATTAAACTCTTGAAGACTATCTGCAACCTCTACTAAATTGATCCAGTTTCTTCTGCTAAATGTTGAGGACATACTCTATTTCTTGGTGGAAGATAAATGTTTTGTTCCCATAGCAGTTTTCCTTTTTCCATGTTGGTTATACAGGGTGTCAGAAAACCCTTTAACTTCCTTTCACAGAATTGTCAGGTAAGTCTATCTGAACACCCTGGCAAAGTTTGACGCTCGTTGTTAATTAATTGACCCTTTAATTAACGAATCTTAAGATGCATTTTAGGACTACGCTCTCAGTGTACCTTTTCATTCATAAGTTACGTGAGTAGCGCTACTCGAAACCTTATTGTTTGTAACTAAAACTTCACTAGCACTTGCTTTCAAACTAACTAGGTACCATAAAACTTTGATCGGATTTCCTTAATGATATAAATGATCATTTTGAATTATTCTAGATTCGTTTCAGAAAATCCACAGTAGGTACGACCTGGCAAACGTTAACGTGCGTGTGAAGTGAATTGCGAAAATAATTGTAATCTAATTATAATTCTTTGTATGCTTTAAAAAAGTACCTAGAGATGATTTTATAAGGATTATGTGTTAGGAGATGGAATAAAATGGATATCTGTAATTGTGGCTTATGATTATACTTACATTATTCTGTATCAATACGAATTCACGTAATACACACACATTAATTGTTGAGCGGATATCGGCAAAGAATCACAGTTTTATTTAGATTATTTCTCTTTTTTACATAAAATAAACTAAAATTGAATTCTACATCGAAAATTACAAACACGATGTTTTGACAAATGTTTTTTGACTGTTCATATTTGAGTGAATACCGCGTGATCGCCCGCGCCCTCTGTAAGAGGTTGGTGGCTGTTTGTTTATGGTAGCTTCACTCTCTACTTGTGGGACGTGAACACTTAAGCATGAATGTGAGTGTGGGATGGCTTTTGAGTCTCTTATTTATTTATTCATACCCATTTTCACGTCTGAATTTCTGATTCATTTCTGGGGCGCAGGGTAGGACAACAAAGGGACCGAGAGCGGTGCGAGCTTCTCCGGCGACTTTAAGAGCGATATTTGCGGGTGACTTGATGTTAAGGGTATTAACGATAAATTTCAAAAAACATCCCACGCTATTATCGAGTTATCATACCGTAAATAAATAAATCATTTTTTTGCCAATAATGCCTTACATCGTTTTAGAAGAGCTGGTACTTTTCAAACTGCGGCGGCGGTTTTTACCATAAATGGCTAAAAACCACCACAAGGACTGGCACTGGCTTTCGAAAGAAAAAAACGCATCCAAATCGGTCCACCCGCTTGAGAACTACTATGCCACAGACAGATACACACACACACACACACAGAGAGAAAGAGAGAGAGAACGACGTCAATCTCATAACACCCCTCTATTTGGCGTTGGGGGTTAAAAATAGTTTGAAATAACTTGAAAAATGTTGAATTTGGCAATTAGGGAAGGCATGAAAAGCTGTTAGGATACGACTAGTAGTGTCAGGACTGTGACAGGACTTGACAAAAACACTATTACATCAGACATGGCTGTCGGGCTTTGATCCCTTTGCCTTTCCTTAGTGGAAAAGATTATAAAACCAAATAAAACTGACGGCCGTCAGTTGATATTGAGTGGCAATGTTTATTATTTTTTGTAATTATTTTAAATATTTGTATTAAAATAGTAAAGCGAAATGATGTTTGAGTGTGTACTGTGTGTGATTACGGGGTACTTCACGTTGAGTGGTAATGTGATTTGACATGTGAGTGACTAAAACGGACACAATAACTGAAGGTCTGTAATCAATGCCTAAGTAGGTACCTACTTCATAAGATTAGCAAGAAATACAAAATATGCGAATGCTCACAACTTTAGGTTTTTGGCTTGTACTTCTAAATATTCACAGCAAAAGTTTAATTTTCCCGGTATAAAACTAGTTACGCTACCGGACATTGTGTGTCGCTTATGTTGCGAAAGCTTGATAGCTGATTGGTTGATTTTGAACTAATTCATTTAGGCTGATTGGCTGATTTACGAAACTTCCGTATGCCGAAGTAGTCACCAACAATAGTTTTACGTGTAGAACTATGAGTAGGCATGTGAGTAGCTTAAGCCTGTGGTACACTGAGCAAAGCTATTAAATTATTTTTTATAATTTTTTTTTTTTAGTTGTAATTAGGGTCTCATACTTTGCAGGGGTGTTCAAACCAATATAGCGAACAAGCTCGTGAATTATCGTTAAAGGGTTTTGTGACACCCTGTATATAGCAACTAAATTCTCATTCACATGACATCCACTGAAAACGCACCTAATTGGATCCTAATTGGATTGCAGTGGGACGCAAGCTCATATGAAGGTAAGTACACCAGTAAAAAAATAGGACATGGAGGCCTCTCGACTTACTGCGCCCAAATCGGGTTCATTCGAAGAAACATGACGACAATATTTCTTTGCATGTTTGAAATAAACATATTAAGTACCTCTAATATGCGGTCATCGAAAGAAGGTGCTAGAAAGATGTCATCAGCCCTTGTCCCTCCCCAAAAATTCGTGCCGCCCATGAACGATGAAATGTTCAGCACAACGATACCCTGTAATTCGGGCAGCGGTATCCTTTGTCCGTCACATTCGAGTTGAACACGTTGACCAAGGTGCCTAAAACAAGATATAAATTTTCCTCAGCAACAATATCAGATATATTTGAGACATTCGAACTATCTTAGAATAACGGTGAAAATAGCTATGTAAATGAATGTCAGTCTAGGTAGCGGGACATTTGTTTGTTTTAAGATCAAGAAAGTTAAAAGTAATATGAAATACATTTCTTCTTGTATAAGAATCGTTATGGTAAATGATTTTGAGTAAGGAACACCCAAAATAATAAAATTTTGGAAAAAAATATTAATTGTATTTTTTTGAAAGATGACCTGTTCCATAAATTTTGTACCTACCTCACGAAATTTAATAACTGGACCATTAAATGATAATTAGTCCCTGTTTAATGATTTCTGTGCGTTACTTTTTTTTACTACACTGCGGCGAATTGGGAAAGGAAGGGTAAAGAAAGATATTGACAGTCAATGTAGGTTTATACGTTCCACCGTAAACGCAGAACTACTGAACCGATTTTAATGAATGAGGTGTCAATTTATTCGTAACAATAGCCCGGGTGACATAGGCTATATACCGTGGGATCGAGATATGCGACAAACTTCAACTGTCGATTCTACAACTTAATTGGAGCAAAAAAAAGTGGTTTAGTGGTAAAGTCGTAAAATGCTTATTATTTGAGATAATCGTTGTTTTTAATAATTTTCAATTAAAAAATCTCAAGGATAACACGATCTAATAATTGTAAGAGTTCACATGACTAAGCCACTCTGTACGCAGAAGCGAGAAATGTAATGTTAATGGCCAGAACTCTTAAATTCTATTTTAGTAAAAAGTTTGGTAACAAAAAGGTTATAATTTTTGAGATAAATGTTTTATTGGTATCAGCGTAATTCGTCCCATTCGTTTTTCGTTCATTTCTTATGTACGTCTCATTCTGTGTTCGTCACTCATTCTTTATTCGTCTCGATCGCTATATGTCCCTATCGTTTTAAGTACAATTATGTAACCTGTCTCTTTCCTAACAAGTCTTTTTCGTTTTTCGTCACGGTCTTCCTAGGACTCATTCTTTCTTATTCCCTTTCGATTTTTGTCTCATTCACTTATTCGTCTCATTTTTTTTCATGGATTCGTTATTAGTCACATTCGTGATTAGTCTCATTCATTTTCAGTCTAATTCTAAGTTCGTTACATTCGTTTTGCGTCTCGGTCACTATTTGACTATCTTTTTCCGTCAATCTTATTTTTTTTTTATTATATCTTAATGACCGAGTGATCGTCATAATTCTTAAGTCCCAGACCCTTCAGGGCCCTCATTTTTTTCCGTTCTGTATATGTACGGGACATATAAACTTCAATTTGTTTAGGAATTCCGATCCGGAGGACATATGAATAGCAACTAAGACCTACTAGTACGGGACGATTAGCGAACGTGCCCAAAAAAGAACGGAACGAGTTACCATTAAAGACAAAAAAAGAGTGAGACGAATAACGAAAGTGACTAAAGATAAAGTGCGAATGATACCAAAAAAGAGAGACACAAACAAAGACATAGTCCTAGGAAGACCGTGACGAAAAACGAAAAAGACTTGTTAAGAAAGAGACAGGTTACATAATTGTACTTAAAACGATAGGGACATATAGCGATCGAGGCGAATAAAGAATGAATGACGAACACAGAATGAGACGTACATAAGAAATGAACGAAAAACGAATGGGACGAATTACGCTGATACCGTTTTATTTATGTAAGTCCTTCCTTATACTTAGTAAGGCGGTTGTGTGCTAAGCCATACACTCGTAAATGCGTTAATGATATCACAAAGAGCTCTCATAGTTTATCAATCGCAATGGCATTACAAATCAGTCGGCTTAGATGAGACTTCAGTTTTGTTTCCTTTCCCTACGAACGAGTCCGCGAGTATAAAAAAATACTGGCTGCATTACCCGGGTTTGAAGATGTCATCCTACTAATATTATAAACGCGAAAGTTTGTAAGTATGGATGGATGGATGAATGTTTGTTACTTTTTCACGCCAGAACGGCTGGACAGATCTGGATGAAATTTGGAACATAGATAGATTATAGTCTGGAATAACACATATAGGCTACTTTTTATCCCGGAAAATTGCGTAATTCCTGCCGGATAGCGATAAACGAATTCTATGCAGACGAAGTTGCGGGCAACAGCTAGTTAGATATAAAACAAGAAAAAATAATTATTGACACCACTCACTGTCAAATAGAATCACTTGGTATATACGTACGACGCTAAATAAAATTATTCGGTATGCCGCAAGTGTCGCAACGTTCTTCTTCTGACCAGTTACCGGATATTCATTTCATCTATGGATATTGTAACGGAAATTCGCGTCGAGCAGTCGTTGAATACAGGAGGAGATTTCCTAGCTGTCGAACACTGCATCATTCAACTTTTGTGAATGTTCATAGAAGATTTCTTGAAGTGTGTTTAGCATTTCACCCTGTGCATATTAGTAGAATAGAAAGGCTCCAAAAAAAGTTCGTAAGGTCGCTGAATTTCAGAACTGGACACATTCACCAGGATTACGCGGACTCATGTAGACGCCATAACATTCAGCCACTTAGTGACCGTCGTGATTGCGTTGATGCTACCCTGCTCTTCAAAATTCTACACTGTCATTTAGAAGCCCCCACATTGTTACATAAGATTAATATTAAGATTATTAAGAGTTCCCCGTAGACGTGAACGTCATTGTCGGAAAAAAAATCTTTTCGCGATACCCCGAAGTCGTACCTGCTATGCTCGAAATGCATTTATTGAGCGTGCTTGTAAAGGTTTTGATGATAATGTAAGAATCACGAACATCGATATATTTAACTGTACTTTAAAGTTAATAAAAGAAGTGTTTAAGCAGGCTCTCTAGCTTGTTAGTGCTTTTTAAGCTATTTTTTGTAAATTTCTACCTACTACTACCTACTTGTTTGTTTTGTTGCTGTGCCATGTACTTGTATTATTTTCAACTAAGGAAACTATAGGTCTAATTTCACTCATTGTCATAGTTATTTTATGTAGGTACCTATGCGACTGTTTTTTCTTAATAAAAAAAAAACACTACAAATAGTACAACTAGCAAAATATGCTAGTCAAACTGTTTTTTTTAACAATTGTCTTATATCATTAACTAGCTTCAGCCCGCGACATCTGTACATTGAAGATTAAAATAAACCGACCAGGCTGACTTAAAATAGGCAACTGAACATATTAAAACCATTTTTAAAATTTTTGTTTGTTTGTTTGTTTGACTGAGCATCACGTAAAAACTACTGAACGGATATTGTTGAAATGTTCACAAATCTATTTCAATAAATTCAGAATAGGATCTAGGCTACAGAAATTTTGGAAAATTTTAGAAAATGGGGGTGAAAAGGGGGGTTAAAGTTTGTACAAAAATGAAAATTTAGCTTGTTCTAGAATCATGAAATTCTGATAAATACTTAGTAATAAAAATAAAGAAATACCTGTTATAGCATTTTTTTAATCTCATCCAGAGATGCAAAAAAGAGGGTTTTGTGTTTAACATTAATTAACTTCATACACCTAGTTATATAACAAAAACCAATGAACCTTTTAAAGTTGCTACATAATACATACCTACTTCCGATTTAATACAGGTAAATATAATTTCTTGGTTTTCTTGAAATTTGATTTTTGAGGTGATTACGCACAAAATAACGGAACTCAAGAAAATCAGCTTTCCTCGGTATAAGTAGTTGGTAATGGTAATAATTACAAACAAAATAATAGAAAAGAAGAAAATAGATAGATACGAATGAACATCACTACATAGTATACTAAAACAGTTGCTTTCTCTGTCCCTATGTCCCTATGTATGCTTATATCTTCAAAACTACACAACGGATTTTGATGCGGTTTTTTTTTAATAGATAGAGTGATTCAAGAGGAAGGTTTTTATGTATAATTCTACGCAGACGAAGTCGCGGGCAGAAGCTAGTAAGACAAAGCCGGAAAAGTGTGTAAATTGTGAAAAAACATTAATAAAATAATTACATTCTGCACAGCAATTTTTTCAACGAAGACATTTTTGTCAAACCTAAATCAACCTAAATTGGCATCCTAAATTGTGTTCTTTACCTAACACCTAAAGTTCCATATGCAATACCGTTAGGTACTTTGTTTTTATTTATTGCGCCATTATTCACAACGAGTTCGGTTTTAGAACGCACTCTTATTTGAAAACCTGATATTATTAGGGCGGCTTGAAACGCTTGGCTGTATGCTTTTAGTACCTTTGCCTAAAAAAAGCCTGATCTACGAACATGTCAGAATTTTATTGTGAAAAGTTGATAACTGAAATTGTAAAAGTTTCAGTCCTCAGACTTTTCATAAGATTTTTATTGTTTTGGTTAAATACCACACTGCCAAAGAAAATATAACGCTGCTGGGCCTTAGCGCAATATGTATCTTAAACACTTCAAGGTAAATTTGCTTACAAAATTTTCATAAATACTTAAAACCGAATGTACATAGTACCTATTCGAGAAAAAACTATTTGAATGTGCCTGTTTCGGGATTTATACATATTATTGTAAGGGTATGGTACTCTAATACAGCACTCTTCTAAGGTAGTCCTAAGTACTTAAGGGTAATAAAATTATACATATTTAATTTGATATATTATTTTTTCCTGTATTCAAGCCTGTCGTATATTAAGTAGGTACCTACAGTAACTATTATTACAATTTCAGGTTGAAATAAATTTAAGAAAAATGTTTAACTACAATTTGGGAAGTTTTCTGACTGACGTTTTGAAGAAAAGGTAAGTCAAAATTACATACATTATGTACATGTGCGCTGAATACACTCTTTTTTTCTTTGGGCAGTCTTGTAATAATAGAAAGACAATTATTTAGTGAGTACTACTAATTTGTGCTTATTCTTCTTCAACTGACTTAAAAATAGGAGGAGGTTCTATGTTCCACTGTGTATTTTATTCCAACGATTTTCCTGTCTTACATGTTGATATAGTACCTGCACAATAACTAATTAAATTATGTTACCATTCCAGCGTAAAATAACTTAATAATAAAACATCGAGTTCTACAACAAGCCATGTTCTATTATTCATTCATTTATATAATACTAGACTAGATGACCCGGTGAACTTCGCATCACTTACCTTTTGATATAAACCATATGTATTTTAGAGCCGGTAACTTTATAAAAGCATCATCAGATAGTCTAAGTATCGGCTCCTTTAGGGGTGGAAAAAGTGGGCAAATCACGCACACATTTCCATGTTGCATGACACATTATATTAGATTATAGACACTTATGTTAACAAATAAGGTACCAGCCTACTTTTTTTTCGGTCTGTATCGATTGCGCCCCAGTACTAAACGTAATAGTAGTTTAGTAACCTCGCAACAATGTCAGTGTCACTGTCACCGAACTTTCGAAGACTATTTTTCAGAAGTTATAATTAACTTTTAACAATGCATTGCCACTTTTGTAATAAGTGGACGGAACGGCATAACAAAAGAAGTGCCTGTCCTAGTTGCACAAATAAATTGTTAAGATGCGACGAATGTTTTACAATAACCGCGCCTACCTTCAAGTTTCGTATCAAGTGCGGTCACAATTTGAGTCGAATAATACGAATTAATAAGGCTAAGGAACAAAAAAATCGAGTGAAACAACCGTTGTTAAAACCGAAGTTCGTCTCAACAAATCCATCATCACTATCTGCGTCATCGTCTGAGGGAATATTTTCTGAACTTAATTTGCCATACCACTACGACTGTTGTCATTATCAGTCTCTCGCTGATCATCAGTGCGGTTAGAGCGTGAGGTAGCTCGTCGCACATTTGATCGACTTCGACGACCTATGTTAGGTCGTTTTCTCCTCCGCATTGTAAACAGTATCAGATAATAATGTTTTCGTGCACTAATCAAACAATGGTAACTACAATGGTGACAGAATGACAAATCAAGGTTTTAAAAAAAGCGGTTGAATGACACATAGAATCATCGACAGTATCGATGGCGCTATTTCTTTTTAAAAATTGAATTGAATTGAATGACACATATGGATGACACATTTTTAATTAAACTTAGCCCGATTCCCCGACATCCCAAGACGATTTACCGCCCCCTAGTCGAGCTCCGATGTAATCTTTAAACTCAACATTCTTTCCTATTCGGGCCGATAATTTTGATAACCAAAAAAAGGATACACAAATTAAAAAAAAGCGCCGACTTTAAACATTTAGATCGTGTACAGCGAACTTAAATCTTTAAAAGTTTAGTTCTGAATGCACCCAACTCAACAACGAAGTGTCATTATTTCAAAATACCGAATCGACGGCCAAAGGTTTGACAGGTAGATAAGAACAGTTTGTATGGGAAAATAAAATTGCCGTTTTAAGTATTTTTCTCGTAATTGTTCCGTATTTTCTCACCGTTTAAACCTTCCCTGGGCTTCCACGAATATTTCAAGACTAAAATTAGACAAATCGGTTCAGCCGTTCTCGAGTTTTAGCGGGACTAACGAACAGCAATTCATTTTTATTTATATAGATATATAAAAATATACAAGCAATATCACACAGAATGTTTGGTGATGATGTTGTTTTATTCATAACTAGCTTCTGCCCGCGACTTCGTCTGCGTAGAATTATACATAAAAACGTTCCTCTTGAATCACTATTAAAAAAAAACCGCATCAAAATCCGTTGAGTACTTTTGAAGATATAAGCATACATAGGGACATAGGGACAGAGAAAGCGACTTTGTTCTATACTATGTAGTGATTAGCCGTTGTTCGGTAGCTTTGCCGTGCGGTACTCGAATGAGAATCCAGAATAGACAACATATAGACATAAATTGTTTATTATTTTAATAAATTTACATAGTACAAGTACAGTTAAAAGGGTGTGCTAATGTAAGGACTGTGAGAACGTGGATAGGGAATAAATGGGGTTTGTAAGTCCACTGAAAACGGAGCCTATCTCCATGACTATAATTACTAGTAAGAATTGTCTTGTCTAGTCTTGAAATTTGGTACACAAGTAGTGAATCCTACCTGCTGAAAATCAATTACAAGACTTTTCGAAATTCCCAAGGAATAGGGGAAAAAAGGGATTTATATAATTACTTTGAAAGACGAATCCAGCAAATTATGACCTATTAAGTGTCACTTTTTTTGAATTATTTTGCAAGTTTAAAGACTGGCGAAGTTTTTAAAATTACTTCTGGTCTTTGAAGTCTGAGATTTTTTTTTAATACAAAATCAAACTTCGATTTGCTCAAAGGTAAAACTTTCACTTTCGGTCAATTTTATTGTAACTTGGCTCAAGGTTGGGAAGCTGATTATTTTACGTGTGAAAGTGCAGTTTGTGAGGATAATGTCATAAAAAAAACACTCAGAAAAACGTAACCAAAAAAAGTTACATGATGATAAACTGCTCGGCCCGAAAATTCTTGAAAAAATCTTTAAAAATTAATTACTCGAAAACTACAAAAAATCGGCCAACATACATGGGGTATTGGCAGAGTGCAAAGCGGGTGGAGGGGGTAGCCTAAACGATCACAGCGCTCGCTACGGCTAAAATTGTCATTTTTGTCGCTGACTTGAGCTGTCAAATCCATATTGCAGTAAACATTTTCTAATCGTTTTTGAGATAAAAATATGGTCCTGGCAAGATGTGTTGTTGTGAATTGTAATAACACCAAGAAGAATAGCGACTGTAAATTTTACCAATTTCCAAGACCATGGTGGAAACGAGACCAAAGAAATAAGTGGATATTTGCCGTAAGAAAAAAAAATTTAGTTACCTAACCTGTAAAATTTCACTGAAAACAACAATTTTAATATTATTGGCAATAATGTTACTGACTACCATTGTCCAAACTTGTGTAATATAGTAAAATAACACAAGATTTCATTAATATTTTTCACAATATTTACTTACTTCTTGTTTGACAGCGGTGACAATATTGTCCATAATGGCCGCCTATCACGTGGCGCTGTCGTCGCGCACGGTCCCAATATTCGGATAGCCCCGGATGTGAGGCATCAAAATTTTTTTTTAGACGGCAGTCTTTGGACCACCTTGTATAAACTATAAATCACTACATTTAAGATGTGTTTAAGTTTTTAATATCTACTTACTATTACTCTTTTTTTATTTATAAAGTATTTGCATACCATGGGCTATTTGCGATATGAATGTAACGAAAAGATATATCTAATTAAATTCAAACCAATTACTAAGCAGTAAACCTCTTGATTCATGACATGTTTCTAATAAGAAGATACCCACTCATTTTCAAAGGGTCGTAGAACAATCATTTGTAGTGTATCTAGCAAAAATAATAATTAAACATGAACATATTGAAAATTATAACAATTTTATAGATTAAATGTTTAGAAATATATTCGGGAGCAAAGAAACCGGGTCACTTTTCATACAACTTTGCCGCCTTTTTCTATCAATGACATTTGAAGAGAGTATTTTTCTACCCAGAACACCTAAAGCTATTTCAGACACAGATAAACACGTTGTCGTACTAGATTTTTTTTTTTTAATTTGGTGTTTTAAGTCGTGTGCCTTTATTTTATAAAAATAGTGATTTGCATTTTTAAAGAGTTAATAACTAGACTGTAATGGAATTTGTATGCAACATTACTGGAGAGTTTAGCGCTACAGTAATGTTTTTTTTATTTTTATTTTGGACTGACCGGCAACAATTAACTTCCTGTTCTGATATGTAGTTAACAATGACGACTTTAACGGACATTTTTGAGAAAAAAATAATTACGGTTTCATTCAATAATAAAAGTTACTAACAAAATATCATTCTCACATGATTTGTGTGATCGTTAACTACGCCTCGATAAAATAATATGCCCGTATTAAATTTACACACTGTATTATTTAGACTAAGAAAACTTAAATTTCAAGATACTTGTCATGGTTAATAGAAACGTTATTTTACCTGTAAGTCTTATTCACCAACTCTTTTGATCCTAATACTCCGTACCACATATAATTTCTCGCCCGTGACCTGCATTTTTCAGGGTGTTCCTCTCGTTTGTTATGAAAGTCCAGTGTTATTTTAGCGTCGATTCCAATTCCAAAGTAGTTATTCATTACAGCTTTTTCGTAGAAACCTTCTAACAGCGTTTCATCAGGATCCATCAAAGGGCTTACTGCAGCACAAAGAGCATCGGCGTTGGCCAGTAGGCATTGGCTGATAAAGCCTTGTGTGACGTGGGGCCAAGCTGGTAGTTGGACCAGCGGATTTATGATCGGCAGTTTTTTGGCACGTTCACTCGTATCAGATCTAGAAGATCCACTTGCTACTCCTATAACACCTCCTTCTCCCCAAATTGACGAAACTGAAGTGGATAACCTGCTTAAAGGATAAACAAATACTATTATATTCTTTGGCTTACTGATGTAGCTCTAAAATCAACAAATTAATCAAGCTGGTAAGATGACTGGCACAAGGAGTACATGAAAATAGGTTATGGACTCACTTATCTGGCTCTCCTGGTTTAATAAGACTTCCGCAGGATATCCTTCTAGTTGCTGCTGGAGAACAGCTGAGAAACTTTCCATATTCTGGATCTGAGCCAAGTAGTTTCGGGTTATCAGACTGCCTTCTTTCCCTGTTTAGATCTAAATTAGGTTCTGGAGAATATACACTTAGTGTATCGGTGCCTTGCTCGAAAATGTCACTCAAAACCGATGCCATTCGACTACCGCAAGTTTTTAGACTTTTTTTGTCTTCAATGTGCGATGGAGATGGCGGTTCAACTACAACGCTGACCATTGGGAAAAATAAAGTATTATTAGTATTATCTTTACTAATTTCGAGAGTTTCTTTCGTGCATAAATGAATTTGGGATACAGATTCTGAAATGACTATTTGAGAATGGTCAGGATGTTTACTAGCATCCTCCGATTGGTATTCTTTACTACTTGTTTTTGGCAGCAACAGTTTAATATTTCCGTCATCAGGTCGGGATACTTTTTTCACACTTTTCCTATAATGTTTTTTAAAAGATTTCCGAGCAATGTCATTGCCTTCTTCAAAATGTGCCAAGCTGCAGTATTTTTTTTCTTTATTCGGTTCTGCTGCATTTTCAATATAGAAAACTTTGTTTTCAAATCCAAATTTATCAATACCCTTGTCCTTTGGTGTTTTACTTTTTGTAATGAATTTGATTTTAGATTCATTATTTTTCTCCAAGCTAGGATTCCGACTGTCCATGGCGATATCTGAAACAGTGTCGGATGTAAAAAGAGTTGTGTCATCAGTATAGGTTTCATTTTCGCCATTTTTTCCCATCATTGCAAGTAGGACGTCTTGTCCTAGCATAGAGCTTATATCATCCACAATTGATTCGCCATGTAACGTTTCGGAGTTAACATACGTCTCCGAGGCTTCAGGAGAGTCAATATGTGCTATTATTTCAACTTCTTCTAGATCACTTGGTTTTGTTTCTATGATTTCAGAGGTTAAACTAAAATCATCGCTTATATTTGATGCCTCTGAACTCGTAGCATCGTCGCTATTATCATCATCATCCTCATCATCTATTTCCAAATCTACACAAGACGTCCGTCTATCTGGAGTGCATTCTCCACTCCCTGCCATAACACAATCAATTAATTCTTGAAAGTGAATATCATCGGTATATGGTTTGTCTATATCTATAATAGTCAATTGGTCCGATTCATAAGTTTCTCCCTGTAATATCGATTCTTTCTTATCGCTAACATCTGAGACAACTAGGTTTGGTATCATCAAATTACTACTAAAGCTTGAGTCGTGATCCGCGTCGGGTTCTGTTTTGAACAGATTTTTACATGAATTAGTATCACATGTCAAAAGATTTATAACTGGCAATCGATCTTCATTCCTTGTTAAATTAGATTTTAACTCTAACTTATTATCCACCTCCAAAGAGTTCATTGGCTTTAAGCTTATAAGTTTAAATATATCCTCATCTACGTCTGGAATACTGGAAAAGAAAAAAAAACATTGAATAATACTTTAGATTTACTGTAATCAAAGTGTAGTAAACGTGTATAGCTTTGGAACAGAACTAGAAGCAAAATAATGAAATGATACCCACGCACATATAGTAAGTACCGAAGGCTAACGGGGTATAGTTATTTTGGCAAGGAACAAGACTAAAGGCCGATTAAAATAGACAGTGTCGCATGTGCACCAAATCGATGTGCACCACTATATCTATAATCCTAAATATTTTATAATAAACGTTGAAGAAATAAATACGTAGATTCAAACCCGCTTATATGCTGACGGACAAATCTGGAGTGTCTAGTCTACTCCATCTGCTACTATTATTCCACCCATTGCGCCAACGGTAGTGACTCGTGCTGGTCGCCAGGTGCGTTTTCCGCAGTTTTATCGACCGTAAAGGTATTCGGGGGAGCTGATGTGGCCACTGCCTTATTTTAAACCGACATCAGAAAAAGGTGGAGGTTCTATGTTCGACTGTAATTATGTATTTTGTTGTATATAATATTGTACAGTCTTGAGTAAGTTTCTCTCTTCTGGTTAGACTTGAATGAGCGTAGCTGCGTTTTTTTCTCTCCGTTTTAACGTTATTTGTGTGTAAATACTTCGGTTGGATGTATGGCTTGTAAATTAAAGTAAGTAAATAAAAAAAAAGGAAAAGCGGAATGCATTTTTGCGAATAATCAAACTTTCCACACGAGATAGAGCCACACAAGTGATTCTTTTAGGAGCATCTGTACTAGAAAAGTTTTTGATTCGAAACGCATCAGAAGAAAAATCCACTCGTCAGTTGTACTTACTTGTCTGGATGTAGAGAAGCAGCTGAAATGGCGGATCCGGTGGAGGAGCGACGGCTGTCGGCGAAGGCGCGTGGCACCGGAAGCGCAGACAGCTCCAGCTCACCCGCCGCGGCTTCTTCGCCTGCGCACGTCTCGCAGGATATGCCCTAGCGAACAGGATGTCTCCATCAACGCTTGCTAAATCTTGGATATTCAAAACAAGCATAGCATTGTATAAAAATACAACATTGCAAGTTGCATTTTTTATTTACACTCAGTGGAAAAAACGAGTAGGCTCTAATGGGGTTGATGGTTATTAGATGCGTATAGATGGGCCATGTACAGCGTAGGGTTGCATAATTTCCCGAAACAAAATATGCCTGAATTTCATTAAGAATATTTAATTTTGGTCGATTATTACTCGTTAATTTGTATAGCCGGGAACTAAGTACTAAGTCGGGATAGAAATGATGGACTTTTGTTTAACAGCAAAAGTTTCGAGACTCACAACTCAAAAAATTACGCTCATCTGGCGTCATCCTATAGGTACTACTAAGCCTTCTAGATTTAGTTAGTAGAATCATGAATACCACCTACATATTAACAGGTGATACTATTCTAATACAGTTAATACTGTACTGATCGTTTATACCTACTGTTCTCAATACTAATATTGGCAGCATAAGGCAGTCAACTATTTTGAAAAGCTCCGTGTTGAAGACCTCGAAGCTAAAGGCCTTCACAAAAAGATCCGCCCCAAGCCTTCCTACACGTACACCTCAACTCCGTGGGTCAGTTGTGCTGTGCGCCGTGCAACCGCACCTTTAAAACCAAATTTGGTTTCGCCAGCCATTCTCGCTCTCACCTCCGGAGCTAACAGGTTTCTCCGTTGACGGATACGTCAGGGAGGACATGAGTACTAATATTATATTATTATAAATTTATTTTATATTTCATTTATTCAACTTAACATCATTTTTTTACTTACGTCATTCATGGATATATATAGGTATCGGTGAACGAGTATAACCCTGGAAGCATTTCTGAGGCTTCAAATTGCATCACGTAAACTACCTACTCTGCGGCGGGTGGGGTTAATAGTAGATTGATAAACAAGGGTTGTAAGTGATCAATTACACCCAAGATATTTAGGCGCACGAGCGAGCAAAGCGAGCGAGGGTGCTTATAGTTCGCGGGTATAATTGATAATTTACACTCGAGTTGAACACTACTTTTCATCACAAATGCGAGGAAATAAAGAAAAACCCTTAAAACAGATTTGTTTATTCAAGAAATAACACCGGTACAATTTTTAATGAAAATTAATAGTAAAATAGGAACAATTCGAAAGCGATAAAGTTACCGGTTTCACTGGTATGTGAATATTTTGTTGCATGTTGGGATTACCTGAATGCAAGGACACAGTTTGTTGAAGTAACTCAAATTGACTCTGCCAATACTGTTAAAGTCTCTTACTATAGTAAACGAGGTCGGTGTACCACAGGGAAGCATTTTAGGTCCCCTATTATTTTTATTGTACATAAATGACTTGCCAAATGCATTAAACTTTGACTGCACACTCTTTGCAGATGACCTATCTGTTGTTATTCCGTGTCATGATGCGAAGACGTACAATAATGATATAAATGACACAATTAGTAAAGTTGGTTACGCAAAAATAATCTAAATATTAATATAAGTAAGACAACATTCATTCAATTTGTGAATAGAAACGGGAGGAAGTACCCTCTAACTGTAAACTTTGCTGATTATATTTTAACAAAATCATGCGAGGTAAAATTTTTAGGCATAGTCCTGGACGATAAATTTTCTTGGAGCGACCATATTGATAAGTTATCTGGCAAGGTAAACTCGTTTGCATATGCCTTATGGCGACTTGCAAAGATCAGCACTAAAGACACTGCATTAAAAGCTTACCATGGATACGTTTGCTCCCTGCTAAGATACGGCGTTCTTCTTTGGGGGAATTCTAGTCATGCTAAAAGGGCTTTATTAGCACAAAAACAGTGCATCAGGGCGGTTTGTAATGTAGACACCCTGACATCCTGCATACCTCTATTCAGGGACTTAAAACTTTTGACTGTACCAAGCATGTATATATACGAAATTTGTCTATTTGTGAAACTGCATCCAGAATTATTCAACACATATAATGACATTTGTAACTTTAACACGAGGTATCCTAATCGACTAGCTGTTCCCGCTAAAAGGACAAAACTGTATGGTAAGAACGCCTCTTGCATGTCAATTAGCATTTACAATCGCTTACATGATGACATCAAAGACTTGCCAATTAGTTTATTTAAAATTAGACTTAAGAAATGGTTGATACAAGAATGTTTTTACTCTGTGGAGGAATTTTTTGATTATTATAGACTGTGACATTTGATTATTTGATATTTGATTTAGTTATTTACTATTGTTTTGTATTCGTTTTGGCATTTTGAAAAAAAAAAAAAAATTTTTTTTGCTTGCCAGCTGCTGGTGAAATGTGTGAATCTTTACGAAACATAATCAACCTTTGTACCACATTTTTTGCAAAATAAACGTATTTGTATTTGTATTATTTGTATTTGTGACAATGCGGCTTGATTGTCTTGCATGCTGGAATTACCAGATTCTTCAGTAACAGGCATTATTTTTGCCTGCTTGATTGGGTTAACGTCGTCACCTGTTCCGTTGGATGAGCATGGGCGCGGCTGACTTGAACTACAACGAGCACGCAAATTAATTGTTCCGTTATTTTGTTGGATATGTTGTTCTTATTTTCGAAGGAATCTTCTATATAACCCTCAGCAACGGCGCTGGATTTCCACCCCCCGTGGCTTTTTATTGTTGTTAGGTCCGCTCCCGAATCAGCCAACAACGTTGCCGACGTTCTACGGAAACTGTGTACAGTTCCGGGTTCGGCAGATTTAGGTAATTAGCAATTAATTTGGGGAAACTTGCCAACTTATTTTTTCCAATTACTTGTTTTATGCACCTTATTATAATTCAGAAAAATCTCTTGGATAGCATTTTGTCTGGTCGCAAATTTTGATATTTGTTTACAAACTGTGCAAACTCCTTTTTAACCACGAAGGTTCGGTCAATCTTTGTTTTGGTGTTAGGTAATTTGATTAATAGCAAGTTGCCATGGCTTTCCACATCTGTTGTAGTCAAATTTGACAGTTCGATTGTTCTACACGCACCGCCTATGCCGAAAATCAAACAAACCTGAAAAAAAAACAAGTCATTCATAAAATCGTCATAAGCTTTTAAATATCTTTCCTTTGAAATCGGAGGTAGTAAGTTTTCTGTGACTGCCTTTGCCTCTAGTTTTATCGATTCAGGCGTCAAATCCAAATCGTCAAACTAGTCATTATTTAAAAAAAAAAAATACGCAATTTGTAATAGAGCGGAAGAAAAATTATCGCGCCAAACCGTCTTTTGTTTTTTCACGCCACTGCTCGGAAATGTGGCAAAAGATTTTCAGTAATGGGGCCCCAAAACAAAGTATAGTTGTAGGTTGAATGAACAGGCCAACTATGAATTCAAACAGGCCAACAATAACATTGTTGGACAGTTTCAAAGACCAAAGTCGTCCAATCACATCGGCATGCTGATCCCTGATTCCACTAATCAGAACACAATTTGTGATGCTATTACACAAAATCGACCAATCAGAACATGTGCTGCATATTAAATTTTTTCAAGGTTTATCCCATCAGGGAGAGGCAAAGGAAACTAGGTCCATACAGCCACGTCTGACGTAAATTGTTTTGTCTTTAATGTTTAAATCCTGTCTTAAAGTCAGAGTCGTCAGTCCGTCCTTGTCACGTCATATTAAAACTATAAGCGATTATGGGTGTGTTTAATAAGCACTTCGAAGCGCTTTGCTTAATAAAATAACTTAACAAAAAAAGCCTTTGCGTGACTGGCCACTAGAGCGCTCTCGTTTTTTTTTTAAAAAGTAAAATATGGCGGGAGAGTGAAACTTTACTGTTGTATTTACGCTCATGTTTTTTATTTCCTCGCAGTAGTCGTGAAAAGCACTATGTAATGTCTCGGCCAAAAGTGCAATAGATGGACTCGTCTCTCTTCGAGGGCCTCACCTGCGGCTCGGCCCTCGAACTCACCCGTCCATCTATTGCTCACTTTCCAGCCTCTACAACAATGTACTATTTTTTAATGGCCTCGCGCTCTTTGGCTTTGGCACATTCAGCCAGCATGGAGGTTTGGAGGTAAGTATTAGATACGCATTACAATCTCCTTGTTTACCAGTTCGTGAATACAAAGGAGCACCATTCGATTTTTAAATTTACTTACATCCCTAAAGATGTAAATCAAATTTACAACTCGGATTTCAAGTTAAATGCAACCTACTTTCAGACTACTCCGGCAACGTGATTGCGCAAGGCGGCCGCCTGTCAGTCGTGTCACACGGGTTTGTTAACGCCTTTAAGCGCCTTTTTACTAGAGGGATGACACTATGCATAATGTAGTAGCACGTTTTACTGTAGGTAAGTATTTGTTGCAGGATCAAATATTTATTAAATTACAAACAGATTTGGCTTTTAATTTCGCGTTTTCATGGGATGGTATTGTTTTTACAATACCACTGACAGTCGGAAACGAGTAACCAATCAGTTTCGATTGCGTGCGCTTAACGAGGGTCCGAATTGTATTAAAATAATTCATGAAGAGATATTGTATTTTTTTACTTGAGACAAAATTTGAATTACTTTATTTTAATGCAAATAAAATACGAAATCCAACTATTCTCATTTTTATGTCTTGATTTACAAATAAAATATACTGACTACTGATTTTTTAAAATTGTACTTTGGACCATAGCGATTGTAGGGGACGTATTTTTTTAAGTGCGTGTAAAAAGGTATACTCTATATTTAACATTGGCTGGTAACAAATTTCGAATACTCGCAGCGTGAAGGAAAAACAATTAAAAATTTGCTGTCATGTCTTTGCTCTCGTCCACGATGCGTGATATTCTGGTTGCATATTAAAATTGTTTCATTTAATAGTTATACAGTCTACGGCCATTGTGTAACCAAATTAAAAAGTCATAATTTATAAAACACTTAATTTCGCACAATTAGGACAATTGGCATTGTTCATTTTTTTAGTATGCTCCAATTCGAAAACCATTTCGAGGAAAACCATCAATTATCCGATTTATCTTGTCCGATTTCAAAAATACTTTATGTTTGCAGATATTTTTGTAAAAGTACTTTGAACCTTTGTTTGACCGAACGACCGGGTTTTTAGACAGAATCCAGCATCGAATGTTTGCCACAAAAATGAAAAAAAAAGTTTGGGCTATGGCAACTGTCACGTGTCACTGTCAAATCTACAAAACCATAGACAAAGCCGTTTTTTTGTAGCCAGCCGAACGAAGGCGATTGGGATTCTGTCTAAATTCACGAATTATGAAACAGCGAAAAAATATTTATTATTAATTAACAAAGCTACGTAAAAGCATAATATTCAAATTAGTTGCTTGAAATAGTCCATTTTATCAAATAAAGGTGTTAAAAGCACAGCTTAAAAAAAATGAACAATGCCAATTGGCGGATACCTACTAGTGATGTAACGAATATTCGCATTCGCGGATATTCGCATATTTTTGGATATTCGCATTCGCATTCGCATTCGCAAAATTTCTGCGAATGTTTTGCGAATATGAATATCAGAAAAAACAAACTATTTGAAGATAATGGTAGGTTATTAAAATCAAAAACCCATTCATTTCTTGTTTTTAATGCAAGAAAAAACTCTAACCTCAAAATTTACTTGTTTTGTTTACGAAAAGACCGGCGCGAGCGGAATGACAATTCAGTCGGATGAGTTCGTATCAACTTGGCTATTCTCGGAACAAAATACAAACGGAACGCGCCTCGTAACTGCCAGCAAAGCCATAGACAATTGGCGCCAAATTTGAACACTTCTACATTCGCATTCGCATTCGCATCCGCGAATGTCAGTAGCAGACATTTGCATTCGCATTCGCATTCGCGAATGTTTAAAAAATGACATTCGTTACATCACTAATACCTACTGCATAGCACAAGTCCGAATTAGACTTAATTATGATATGAGTTACTAAAAGTTTATTTTAAAACATTATAAGTATAATGTCGACATCAAATCTGATCTATACATATTTATATCACTAATAAATTAATAAATATTTACTTTGTTGCGTCAATTGACGTGTGCAAACACAATGACACGTCTTTTTAGTCTCATTGTTTTATACACTTTAGTTTGGATACAACTTAACGACATTTGGCCAATTTAAAAAGCTACGTTTCCGCACGTATGTGGAAAAGGATTTCCATACGTTTTTCCTGCACGGGTCTAACGTCATCAGGAAAATTCGCACTTTCTGTGCATATGCATTGTAAATGTAGTGTTCGCATACCACCGAAGAAACTTATTGCAAAAAGATGACGTATCACGCTAGTTTGAGCGACGGCGGCCTTCAATTGCTACAGGGTACTACGGTGGTACGGGAATAAGTTTGCCTTACTGTAGATACACTGAATGGGACTACGAGAAACAACGTCTCCCATTATTTGACTGTCACCTGTGGATACAGCTGCGCGAGCATGCGCCCCAGTGAGCGCAGCGCCCTGCGCACGCTGTCAGCGTGCCCGGCCAGCGCGCACCCACGCGCCGCCCAGTTCAGCTGTTCCTGTGCAATCCAAAAGGAACCTAATTTCATACAGGTAACGGTATCTATTCATTCATGTTATATATTCCATATCTCTAAAAGTTTCATAGATATCGACTTGTCAATTTTTTCCTACAAAGCCAATCCCGCTAAAGCCATTAGGCAAAAAGAATTATATATATAAGTTTAGAGACTGGCGATGTTTTTAAAATTACTTCTGGTCTTTGAATTCTGAGATTTTTAGGTTTTTCTTTATTACAATATCAAACTTCGATTTGCTCAAAGGTAAAACTTTCACTTTCGGTCAATTTTATTGTAACTTGGCTCAAGGTTGGGAAGCTGATTATTTTACGTGTGAAAGTACAGTTTGTGAGGATAATGTCATAAAAAAAAACACTCAGAAAACGTAACCAAAAAAAGTTACATGATGATAAACTGCTCGGCCCGAAAATTCTTGTAAAAACCTTTAAAAATTAATTACTCCAAAACTACAAAAAATCGGCCAACATACATGGGGTATATTCGGATAGCCCCGGATGTGAGGCATGTAAATTTTTTTTAGACGTCAGTCTTTGGACCACCCTGTATACATAATAGTATAATGAAAATATCGAGCTAAGCTCGGTCATCCGGGCACTTTATTTTTTACAACATAAAATATTTTATAACAACTTAAAACATCATTTTTTTCTTGTAACTTAGGATAATAGCTATATTGAAGCTGAAGCCTAAGGTCTGACTTGGCTAGTTCTCATATACGAATTATTATTATTAAGTGCCTACTAAAACAGTCATGGAAAGAACTTACAACTTTAGAAATTGCGAAGAGTATAATCTTCCTCCACAATCGTTCCGTCTATTGATGAAAACCGCATTATTAGTTGGAATGATCTAATAACGTACATATGACATGACGGCGTGGAGGGAGGAAAAATAAAGAAGGATTTTGCTTTTGTCATACCTAGCGATAGCACATGTAATGTAAATAAATGCGTTAAGTAGTTACCTAAGAATGTATCCGTTACTTTAGATGAAAAACCCATCTAAAACAAACCTTGTTTAACAGAACCTATTGTATAAATAGCAATGATTCGACAAGCACTTACTTTTTCCGTCTTTTCAATACTCCCCTTCTCAGCAACAGGCGGCGGCGCCTCGCTCTCGCTATCACTTGCTGTGTCTGCGGGCTCCCAAAATCTGCGAAGATAATTTTGATTATTACCATATTAGGTACCACGAGTAGGGTAGCCAGAAAGTCAGGAATCAGGGAAGCGGCAGCAAAACGGAAATATCAGGAATTAAAACATTCTCTTTATCTACAACAATATCCTTGGATATTCACACAACTCAAGAAAAATATCAATCAATTTCAAAATCAGGAATTTTTCAAGGACTTCTTATTTAAATTTGGGTATGGTATCCCTAATTACGCACTACCAATACAGTTAAAAAAATTCGTCAAGAGCGAATAGTATTCACGCAACTCACACCGGAAGATCTGTACCTATACCTGATACAACCAGAATCTGATATTGGCTTTATTGAGAACAAGAAAAAAAGTAATAGTAGGGGAGCCCAAGCGGGGATTTTTGACGTTACTCAAGCGCGGCAGAATAACATAAGGGAAGAAGTTTTGCACCCTCTTATATACCCACATCACATATGAACCCGTAATAATAATTATAGGGGCGTGCGTCCAGGGCAGCCGATGAGATTAGTAAAAAAAAGGATCCTTAGAAAAACTCGAACGCGTCAGATTAAGACAAGGTAAGTTAAATACATGCAGAAAAGTGTACATTTCATTATTCTGACGATATAAGAGTGGCATAAGAAAATGAGCGGGTCTCAAAGTTGTAAAAAAACATCACCTTAAAATACACGAGCGGAATTGTTTTTTTTATACCTACTAAAGGAAATCATTTAAGGATCACAGGAAAAATATAATCTGCCAATTCACTCGCCGAAGTAGCCAATCAACAATAAAGCTGCTGAAAACTGTGTATTTTCCACTCCGCGCCTTTCGTCCCCTCACTCTTTTTTTAACCGACTTCAAAAAAAGGAGGAGGTTCGCAATTGGCATTGTCCATTTTTTTTAAGCTGTGCTTTTAACACCTTTATTCGATAAAATGGACTATTTCAAGCAACTAATTTGAATATTATGCTTTTACGTAGCTTTGTTAATTAATAATAAATATTTTTTCGCTGTTTGATAATTCGTGAATTTAGACAGAATCCCAATCGCCTTCGTTCGGCTGGCTATAAAAAAAACGGCTTTGTCTATGGTTTTGTAGATTTGACAGTGACACGTGACAGTTGCCGTAGCCAAACTTTTTTTTTCATTTTTGTGGCAAACATTCGATGCTGGATTCTGTCTAAAAACCCGGTCGTTCGGTCAAACAAAGGTTCAAAGTACTTTTACAAAAATATCTGCAATCATAAAGTATTTTTGAAATCGGACAAGATAAATCGGATAATTGATGGTTTTCCTCGAAATGGTTTTCGAATTGGAGCATACTAAAAAAAATGAACAATGCCAATTAGGTTGTATTTTTTTTAATGTTTTTTACTTCCGAACTCCGTCAGTTGTGGACCTATTTGGAAAATTATTTTTTTGTAGGAAAGGGAATACTTTCAGTTTGGTTATATTAACACCAAATCAGGATCTGATGACGAGATCTTGGGGAAACTGAAGGAACTTTTCCAATGGTTTAGGCACAGCAATGGTGTATTTTAAAATAACTTACGCATTTGCCTTCGAAAAACACTATATTTGGTGAATTGGAACTGATTATGAAGACCACAGATGGTCATCGGATTTAATAAGTACCTACCTAATTCAGGGATTGCGATTCGATCACTGTAATATGATTGCTAAGCACGACTCGTAAAATATATACCCACCAGTGGGTCGTGAACCATAGTTTGGGAAACCCTGCTTTAGTAAGTAAAATTGATCAGTGGTAAGTTGTGATGGATAAAAACAAGCTTTTCAGCATTTGTTGCTAGCAAACGATTACGCTTTTCGTCGTAAATGATACCAGCTTCAGAAAATAACCTCTCACTATACACGCTACTCCCAGGAGAAGAAAGATAAACTTTAGCAAATTTCGAGAGGTTTGGGTTATTGTTTTTCGCTTGCTGACCACCACTTGTAAGGATCAGCCTTCCGATCTAGGCGAATTGTTTTCAAATAAAAATCCAACTCATTTGCCACAGCATTCTTCTCCACGTCCTCCTCATCATTACCAAATCGCATTACTTACTCGCAATTGAAACAAACAAGTTAATAAATAAAATACACGCCCGCGCTACCGTATGCACCGCAACGAGGGAGACAGGTTGCGACTTGTCTTATTCTTGTTTACGCGCTCGACAAGCACGTATTTTGTGCCGAATATTCTGCGCTTCGGCCGACAGCGTTGCCGAATATTCGGTATTCGGCCAAATCACTATTCGTGGCAACTCTAGTTTTAACGCACCTGCACCGAGTGTGGTCGTGCGAGAGATGGGCCCGCGCATGCAGTAGCATTGAGACGGCTCGACGCAGGCGGAGCGCCGCGCGCGCAGCGCCGCCACCCGCGCGCTCCCCGGCGGCTGCCAACTGGGCGCACCCGGTGCGCAGAGCTGAGCTAACGGAGGTACTCACTTCACCTGGCTAAAAGAAACGCACAGTTGATAACAATCGAACCACTCGACAGTCTATTAAAAGCAAGCAAATGTGACGAAATTTGGAATACCTGCATGATTTCGTGAAGATTGTTTAACAGTGAGCCCTCTTCCACTATATCCGGGAGCGGGGGTGGTGGTGGCGGCGGCGCTGACACGGGTCGCTCGAATGTCATAATTGACCATCTATTGCGAATACAGTTAGGTGATAAGTAATAGTACACTACTACAGAAGCCGGGAAGTAAGAGGTCGCCAGCCGAAATCATATAGACGGCCGAGTTCGAGCGAGGCTGGATATTTGAGGTTGGCGATCCCTTTTCCCGCCGAGGTACTATGTATAGTGATTTTCTCAAATATGCAATGAAATAAATTAAAAACCTCCAAGAAATTAAAGTTTGATTTCTAGATAAACTAAAAGTAAACTAGACAAAATAAAACTGCTAAATATAACAAACATCGTTTATTTTATTTCTAATAAAGGAAGTGGCAGATTGTTATTACGTCAGAAAGCAAATATTGCTTATAGTTTTTTAATGGCTAAATGCCACCATGCTGTGTCACAAATATGTGTGGAAGAGAAATTAAAAGAGCAGATTGCCGGCCTTGGCCTACAATGTTGTTTGAAATCCCATTAAATACCTTTCGTCTAGTCGCAACTGAAACGTGACGACACTTCGAAGCCTAATATAAGAAACATAACATCAATATTTCATTGCATGCTTGAGAATATTAATTTCATGTATGAGGAGTTTTCTTTTGAAACGGGTTTATTAACCGACTTCAAAAAAATGAGGAGGTTCTCAATTCATCTGTATTTTTTTTTATGTTTGTTACCTCATAACTTTCGACTGGGCGAAGCGATTTTAATGATTCTTTTTTTATTTGAAAGCTGGTGCTTCCCGTGTGGTCCCATTTCAATTTAGTCCAGTTCTGACAATGATACCCATGAGAAAACCATATAAGTCTGAAATTAGCGTTAAGTATGTGTGCGACAAATCGTCCGTTTCATTTAAACGGCGCTGTCATATGAGCAGCACGTTTAGTAGGTCCACCCATATTCAGAAAAAAATGTTAGTGTACTTCAGATTCACTAAAAATCAAAAAATAAACAATCATTTTCACAAAAAAATACCGACTTTTATAATTTATAATATTTGATACATTTTTAGTGAATCTGAAGTACACTTACATTTTTTTCTAAATATGGGTAGACCTACTAAACGTGCTGCTCATATGAGACAGCGCCGTTTAAATGAAACGGACGATTTGTCGCACACATAGATACCTACTTAATAATGCTAATTTCAGACTTATACGGTTTTCTCAGGGGTGCCATTGTCAGAACTGGACCAAATTGAAATGACAGCACGTTTAGTAGGTCTACCCATTATCAGAAAAAAGTGTTAGTGTACTTCAGATTCACTAAAAATCAAAAAATAAACAAAAATTTTAACAAAAAAAAACCGACTTCATTACGCACTAAAAAGAAAAAAAAGAATTGCATATTCTTCTACAACTTAATAATCAACTTACTTTTTCTACTTATCAATATATAGGTACGATCTAATTGTTGTTACAATTATTGTTATTTTTGTAGTCGATGTCAATAATAATACGAGAATACTTTAACAAATAGTTTTTCACAAATTAACTTTTATACACAAGCACACCTATAACCTATGTATGTAGTTACAAGCCTACGTTGGCTGACACCGACTCCAGAAATAACAATAATTGTAACAACATTAGATCGTACCTATATATTGATAAGTAGGAAAAGTAAGTTGATTATTAAGTTGTAGAAGAACATGCAATTATTTTTTTCTTTTTAGTGCGTAATGAAGTCGGTTCTTTTTTGTTAAAATTTTTGTTTTTTTTTATGATTTTTATATTCGTACATACTTTCATACATACATAGGTATATAATATTATCACGTTTTTATCCTTTGCAAGGTAGACAGAGCCTAGGTTTAAAAGACCTAAACCTAAAGGCCGCGTTTAGCGTGATTTTGGGCGAACAGGTGGAAAAGGGGAATCAAAATAGTAATAGGGTTGCTACTTAGCAGCATCGCCTGTTTGTAAGTTAGTACCTGGATGACCGATGAAAATGAAATCCATCTATTTATCGCCCCCGAAACCCCCTGCATACCAAATTTCATGAAAATCGTTGGAGCCGTTTCCGAGATTCAGATTATACATATGCAAAAATTGTTCGTTTATATGTATTTGATAGATTTAACATGATTCCTAAGATTTCCGTCATTCCCTCAATGGGATTTTACGATTTCTTTGCTCCCAGACCAGCATGGAAAAATAAGCCATTTTGAAAAGACATTCTGCAATTAATATATAATACTAAAATATTTATTTTGTATGGCAGTGGTGGTTTTGGTTGGTTACAGTTACAGTGCGTACTGAGAATTAGTTTCAGATATGTTGGCAAGATGAGTGAAAAAGACTAAACCACATAAACCTGTCTAGCATTTTAGTGGAAGCACGTTCGTAGCGCTCCAGCAGCTGCTGCAGGTTGGCGGCGTCGTCGCAAGAGGCGCCCCAGCCCAGCACGCGCGCGAGGTCGTTGCCCGTGCCCAGCGGCAGCACCGCGGTCCGAACATGACGCTGCTTGAAAATACATTTCATGAATTACTTGTTCCGGTTGACAAGCGAAAAAAACGAAACGAGTACCAAACATTTTATTTGTACGGTAGTACAATAAAACAGTAGGTATATCTTGAGTATCACAGAGGAGCACTAAGAAGGGTTTTTTTTAATTCCCGCGGGATAGGGAAAAAAATAGATTTATTATATTTCTCAGTAACTGTAATAATTAAACTCTTCAAATTTGGCATACCTGTAGATGATTGTAACTCTAAAACATGTTCTCCGGGAAAATACGAAATTCCCGCGTGAGCGTGACAGAAATAAGTGTATGCAAGTTCGGGGCTGTTTTTAAAAATTATTTCGCTAATTGAAAGCTACACCGATTCTGATTGACATTTAAGAATTTTTAAAATAGATCTAAACAGTTATTTCAATCCCGCGGGAACTTTACACTTTCTCGGGATAAAAGTAATTTCAATGTGTCTATCTATCATGGTTCATGAGATACAGCCTGGTGACAGACGGACAGACCGACGGACAGACGGACGGACAGCCCAGTCTTAGTAATACGTTCCCGTTTTTACCCTTTGGGTACGGAACCCTAAAAAATATCAACATCACCTTCTTCTATTAAAAACCAGTATTTGTATTACTTGAGTTATTGTCTACGCGTACGAAGTCGCGGGCAAAAGCTAGTTACTGTATAAAAGGTCTAAACAGGATCAGGAAGATGTAACCCCTGAGAGGAAGAATTAAATATTTAAAGAAAAAAAATATGAATTACATTATTCACATTATTTCTGACTGTTCAAAGTAGGGTGCTGAAAGTTGGAGTGATTATGATTACTAATTATGAGTCGGCAATGGACTAACATTTTCCAATTCAAACATTCCTCGCAGGGGGCACACTTCATTCCCTATCCTGCTAGACCCTTTGTTGGAGCAAAGATATTAACATGCATATCCAGATGGTCTATTTCCTGCAGCACCCAGCCGACAGAGCCGTCGCCGGAGCACACGAGCACGCGCAGCGGTGCGAAGTGACGGAACAGCCGCAAGCCCAGACGCGGCCCGCCGCCGCTCAGCTCAAACACCTGTGCTGGGTTCAGCAGCTGCTTAAAACGCCGGAGGAATTTCACTCCCTGGTTGTCTCCTAAGTAAATGGTTAAGTTGTAGCATAGGTCAGGTAATTAAAACGTTTTCTGGGTCGCAATATTTTGCTAAGGTTGTTCGTAATCGTATTTTAACTTTTAGTTAGTATAAATAGGTATTTCGAGCCTTAGCTAGTTTTTTAGTTTTTAAAACACATTGAAGCCTAATTAGTGTAATTGGGAGGGTTGAAAAGTCGACCCAGCCTAATTACCACCCCCATCCAGGCGTAGGGCATTATGTGACCATATAGGTACTTTGAATTATGTTTTTTTTTCATAAAAAGGTGAAATCTTTATTTATAATGTTAAGCTTATAATAAAAGCTACACAAATAAACGTAAATTAAAAATGCTCAGCATCTCTACAAAACTAAACTTTTTCATGTGGTCGATGAAACGTGCTATGCCTGGTTAAGGATTAAAGCGTTGTGCTAAATTTTAACGTTTAATTGTACCTGATCGCGAATTAACAAAAACAATTAAGGGAGAGGCGTTTGTCGGCCTATCTGGCACCCAGGCGTCGTCAGGGCCGACGGAGTGCAGCCGCGTCGGGGGCACGATGGAGGCGCGCGCTCCGCCCAGCGAGCACGCGGCGCGCCAGCTGGGTTTGCACGCTGCGTGTACACTCTTGCGGCACCACACACATCTGAAGTCTTGCAGTCTGCCAAAACATGCCAAAAATGCCTTTAGCTAAGTAAATCTTAATTTTATGCCAAATACCTACTATAAAGTGAATTTCCTTCGAGAAACATGAAAATAGGTTTGAGTTTTGGTAGAGAATTTGCCTGTCTCAACTTAGCTGCTCACGACCGATTTGTCTGTGCTAGGTCTGCACTCTATTCTTGTGTTATTTGATGATGATGATGCCTTATTAAATTGTATGTACTCTTTATTGTCCATGGCAAGAAATAAAATACAACTGTCGACATACTTAAAGGTAGTAAAAAAGTAGAAAATTATCCGTAAAAAGGGATCGCTTGTCTCTTTCTCTTACAACAGGTGTCATGAGTGGAAATCTTTTTATTTACATGTAGAAGTGAACAGAATCATTAACGAAAATTACACAATTATGTAATCTAAACAGTGACCTGTCTTTGATAGGCGTGACATTGTCATTCAACCGCTGAACCAACACATTTGGGAAATCGATTACACCGTGCGATGTTACGAGGTCACAAACACGTTAAACCCTCATGCTTGCGTTAACGAGAAAAGCCGTTTTATTTTTACGGGTATACCTAGTTAGACTATTGCCTCTCTTACTTTTGCTTGTGTAGTTATTTTAAGGAGTAAAAACTAATTTCAGACAGTAGGTAAATTACGGCCGATCAACAAGTAAAGGAGGATCAGGAAAAAGGTTTTGAAAATGGGTAGTTGTTTTTTGAGGTAAAGTTTACATTAAGGTCAGCAAAATAGTCACGCGACAGACTAGACATGGGGAAAAGCGTTACATTTTGATATCAGTGACTGACGATCTCGTTCCAAAAAAGTCACAGTGAAAAGTCATCGTGACTTTGCCACGCCTGTTACTCTTGTCACTGCATGATATTTGTGACACGTCACGGTCCTGTAATGAACGTTTTTTTTGTCACACTGTTATTTCAACGTGACTATGTCACGCCTGTTACTCATATCACCATGTTCCAAGTTCCGAACACTCCCGACTGAGTCCGATTAGAGCCGATTTTGTCACAGCACTTCAAAGCGTCGTGATTTGAGTAACAGAGACTGCGCTAGGCGCTAAGAACAGTAGGAACGTATGTGATTTTGTAACGTTGTTCTTTTGTGAAAAGTCACAGTTACACCTTTTGACGGCGAGTCACGGTGACTTTGTCACCGTAACATTATTTATCCCCCCGTGTCTAGACAGATCACCTGACCATTTCTAAAACTGACAAAAATGACGATCGAAACCATAGAGTCGCTATCAGGCGACCTGGGACAACGAACTAGAATAAAAAAAAACAGAAGCGAAACTTTGGCATGCATGAGACCGTACTTTTGGAACCGAAAACAGAGATAAGCAGAAGTAGGTGTGACGACATAATAATATGTACCTAATACTGAAACTCCATTTTCCAAAGCGAAAATGATGAAAATGTTAGAAGAAGCGTGCAATCGCCAAGAGGGGTTGGTACCTTGTTCAGATATTTACCTGGATCTCCAAAGCCTTGAATAGTATTTTATGCAACAGTTGTATTAGAGGGGTCAAAAAAGGCGAGTGGTGTGGGTTACGATATGAGCGTAGCGAACATCGTTATAAATGCGCCACGAGCTTTTTTTGACTTGCTTATACAACGTTGCATACAATACTTTTTCTACGACTAAGTAGGTACTTAATAAATGAAAGTAATACGTTCTCCGAAAATTAAAAAGTCTGGTGTTCCAGTCTCCACGCCATGAAATTTTCGTAGCTTTTATCATTGCCGAGATTTTCTAGGCAACAAATTTTCCATCACTTCCTGGGCCGTCGCGGATATTTTTTCCGGTGTTGATTTAATAATTACTTTCTCATCCATGATTTTTTATGATACCTACAAAACTTTGATAAAACTATTGCAATCAAACAACAAAGAAGTCAAACAAGACACGAGCGGGAATCATAAAAACAACAAACGACAAAATTTGAAGTTTTTTATAGTAAACTTTGTTTTTAATTAATGTTTACTTTTTTACAGCCTTGCGTTCTTGGCGCATTTAGCCAAAACGTTTACCAACTTGCCAGTGACGTTATTAAAAAATCTTGCTTGTTATGTTGGCATAAATTTAAGTACCTACATTGGGTTAAGTTTGAAAATTGTACCCTCCACTTATGAATTAATAGTAGTTATCTCCTCTGGAGTAGCGGCGAAACTAATCTCGTCACTGTCACTCATGTTATTCGATTTAGGGATTATTTATTTAACACCATCGATTTCGCGTCAAATAACAAACAAAACTTTTAAATTTTCGTAGCACAAAAAAGAACTAATGAGACGTCGTTATAAGACTGTTTCTGATTGGCCAACTACTTCAATTACTAACCAATCACGTAACAGAAGAAAAAAGTTATTGTGTTCAAATGGAAGCAAATTTGCCAGATATTTCCAACTTTACATTGGGTGCGTTCCACTAAGCGCTCACGACGCTCAATCGAAGTAACTAAGTTCTAATTTTGAAATTATTATAGTCGTCTAGAGCGTTGTATAATAATCATTGTAGTTGAGTCCGAAGTGCCATAGACTATCCAAAATTAAAAAGTATGTGGTTGCAATTTTGTCTATAAACACATAATTGACAGATTAAAATCAACGAGTAGAAAAATACTATTATACAATCCTTGCATAATGAAGGCTCTTAAAGTCGAGTACCGTGTTTAGGCCACGAGGTTTGCCGAGTGGCCTAAGTAAGGTACGAGATTTTAAGAGCTAATTATGTAACTATTGCATACAATACTTTTTCCACGAGTCATCATCATCATCATCGTCTATCGAGGTACATACCTTTTGTAAAGTACATTGGGTTAAGTTTGAAAATTGTACCTTCCACTTATGAATTAATAGTAGTTATCACCTCTGGAGTAGCGGAGAAACTAATCTCGTCACTGTCACTCATGTTTAATTCGAATTAGGGATTATTTATTTAACACCATCGATTTTGCGTCAAATAACAAACAAAACTTTTAAATTTTCGTAGCACAAAAAATAACTAATGAGACGTCGTTATAAGACTGTTTCTGATTGGTCAATTACTTCAATTACTAACCAATCACGTAACAGAAGAAAAAAGTTAGTGTGTTCAAATGGAAGCAAATTTGCCAGATATTTCCAACTTTACATTGGGTGCGTTCCACTAAGCGCTCACGACGCTCAATCGAAGTAACGAAGTTCTAATTTTGAAATTATTATAGTCGTCTAGAGCGTTGTGTAATAATCATTATAGTTGAGTCCGAAGTGCCATAGACTATCTAAGATTAAAAAGTATGTGATTGCAATTTTGTCTATAAACACCTAATTGACAGATTAAAATCAACGAGTAGAAAAAATATTTTCAGCACTTACTTCTAACAAATAATAAAGTAAGATCTTTTTACACCAGTTTTCCTAACTTTTTATTTGATTAATTTTCAATTTGTCATGTTACGGTACCCACGGTACGGGTTGGAGAACGAATTACTAGATTTACTGACCTTAGAACGGAGCCACAAGTTTTATCACAAACGTCGCATTTAGCAGCAACTGGTAAATTGCCTTCCAACCATTGATGTGGCATAATTATATTCTGAAACACAAACAGGCACTATTAAAGTAGCTATCTACCTTTATGAATAATATAATGGATTGCGTACTATGTATGAAATAAAGGGTTCATAACTTCTAAGTAGCCAACTGCGAGTTGGACTCGCGCACCGAGGGTTCCGTACGAATTCGACAAGTAAATGACAAATCCAGTGTTAGCAGAGCCCTGTTCCTAAGCAAAATGTAGGCAGTGTGAGGATATAAATTGGTATTAATTACTTACATAGAAAGACAGACTTATAAAAATATATTTTTAAATTCAATTTATTAGTTGTGCTATAAAAGCTACCTTCATAACAAAGTTCTATGGGCGGCGGTGGTTGCTTTCCATCAGGTGACCCGCATGCCCGTTTTCCCCGTATCATATTTAAAAAAAAAAATGGAAGTAGCCCTTATTTTTTGAGAGCTCGGCGATTTATATGGGAAACTTTTTTCTAATGTGTAATGTCTTTTTCTAAATTTTTTGACTGAGTTGGCTTAGAGGGTTGTTTTTTTAATAATGAATTAATGTAATGAATCGCAGACTGGTATTAATTTCAACTTTAACACCTTTACGCCTTTACGCATTGACGGATGGACGGACACCAAAGTTTCGTTTATTGCTTCCTATTAAAAACTTATGTTTGTTTATTCACAACAAGCGGTCTCAAGTGTTAAGAGGAAATCGGGTGGCTGTTTCTCCATACAAACGTTTTTCCCTTTTTCCTCTCTGGATATCACATTAGAATGAATATGGTTTACTTTTCCAATTTTGTTTACTTAAAAAAAAAATACCTTCGAAAATCTCTACATTTTTCGAATTTCAATGGCATATTCAGACATTCATAAAATAATTTAAACGAATAACATAAGTAAACAAAAGGAAAATATAGGCGCATAGTCAAAGTCCTTCTTGTATTATATATTTAAAAAAAACATTTTTTAAACAGGAAACGGGCCTACGAAAATCCGCTTTCAACAGTTTTCTGCAGTTATGATCAGCCCGGGCAGCAGTTGGCCCTTTCGTGATCATTCCGGAGGGATTAGATAGTAGGGACGGGAATACTTTATTCAAATAGGTACCTACTTTTCGACAGCTTCGGTGACCGGATTTCGTCTTAACATGTTACGCGCTGAATGTTTTGGAAAGGGAGGCGTTCGATCATCTTACGCCTTCGGCATCCTCGACTAGGTGTGGGCCGAGCGACGCCAGCGTGCTCCACTTGCAGGAGGGCGGCGCGCGCGCGGCGCAGCGTTTGTGCGCTCGGAACTTGCACAGCTCGCAGGCGAGAGCGTGCGCAGTGCCCAGCGCGCCGAATGGCTCGCGACACACGTTGCAAAACGTCGGACGAGCGTGCGTTGCCGCATACCTGTTATATACATTGTTTATTCACATCAGAATAATATTTTGAAGTTGCGTATGCGTATACACCAGAGTTGTACTTGTACAAGGAATCTAAGCGGCGCGTCCACCGATAAAATTTATTTATTTATTTTTATTATTAGCCGACTACGGCGAAGCCCATAAGGAGGGTTATTTGTAGGGGAGGACGGATTTCAGTGGATCATGGGACACAGTAGATTGTTTGCTATAACTTTGTGTGTATTGCACACACCCATGTAAGCGCTCGCGACGTTGCTGCTCTGCTATGCCCTCATCCACCGAAATTGTGAGCCGCGCAGTGTCTAAGCGGTAGCTCGTGTTGTGAAGGCATGGCCACTAGGTAAGCCCAGTGGCGGATTTGCAGTCTCGGCCGCCCTAGGCCCCAAGCCATCAGCCGCCCCTTTCTCAGCATCTCAACCCGCCCGCCATACGCCATAATAAGTTTTTTGACACGATTGGGGCCGCCCCTAAATCTGGCCGCCCGAGTGATGTTATGAAAAATGTTTTTTATTTTTTTGTAACATCTGTATACAATGATGAAAAGCCTCTTGTCGAATAAAAATGGTAAATATTTCCTGAAAATCTCAACGTGCAGTCGTTGTTTAACAAAACTTATAGCAGTATAGTATACTAACGCATTCACTGCCACCCTCTATCCCTGGTCATTCGCCAGGTGCCGCACTTTACTGTGTGCCTCTGTAAGTCTCAAAAGCACATGGGAGTTCAACCGACTATTACCTAGTGCCTCCAACGCACATATGAGTTCATACTAATTTGACATTGGTTTGTTCGCATTGGAACTAGGTAGTCATTCTAACAAGAGGAACAACACCTAATTAATATTTTATATTCTTTATTATCATATTTAACTTATAGATTCTAATAGTGCTTTACCTTCAGTGTTTGTGATGATTTTTATTGACGTTTATAATTCAAGTATTTTTACCGAAAGTATAATCTCATCATAATAATATTATGTTCTTATAGTATAATTTGGGGCATTAGATATCTTCTGATCCAAGAGATAAAATATTAGGCATCAGTAGAACACTTTAAAATTCAGAACTCATATATGCGTTGGTGGCAGTGAATGCGTTAATGCTGCCGCAGTGTCACTTATTCAATACTAGCTGTTGCCCGCGACTTCGTCCGCGTGTGTTTTTGTGATACTTACGGCTTTTCTCGATATCAAAATTATTATTATTATGACTATTAACTTCGTCACATGAACCACTGAAAGTATGTACGAAACTATACTTTTAGAATTACGTCATGAAAATAATAATTTGCGACAGGGAATCTTGAAAAAAAATCAAGTGCAAACTGGTTAATGACTCATCACATTTATTTATACTTTATTTTACAAATAGTTTTATTTATAGTTTTGTTTATAGTTTCTTTATTCAAAAAAGCTAAGTACAGTTTTAATTACATCACTATTAATTTCGCCAAACTATGACGCTTATTGGCGAATACTGCGCTCACTTTAACGATATTTGTACCCTGATTAATTTAAAAAATTAAATCTATTCTAACCAAATAATACATAAATGTTTACCTGTTTTTACCTTACAACTAACAATTCATTTACTAATCCGTTTTATTAATATTTTGCGACTCAATTTTTTCTAGCAGAAGCTTTTTTAATTTATTTTCTTGGTTTAAGTAGGTACGTAATTACAGATTATTAACACTTATTATCATTCTACAAATTAATTACCTACAGGGGCCTTGCCATAGTTGCCATGATGTCTTAATGCGATTCAGTTTAGGTTCGCTCGCTGTCAGATTTATACTAAAAGCACCAACTTTTCACAATAAAATTCTGACATGTTCGTAGCGCAGGCGTAAACGCGCCCTTTGATTTTGCTTTTTATAGGCAAAGGTACCAAGAACATACAGCCAAGCGTTTCACGCCGCCCTCATATTAATATCAGGTTTTCAAATAAGAGTGCGTTCAAAAACCGAACACGTTGTTAATAATGGCGCAATAAATAAAAACAAAAGTAACGGTATTGCATATTGAACTTTAGGTGTTAGGTAAAGAACACAATTTAGGACGCCAATTTAGGTTGATTTAGGATCGACAAAAATCTCTTCGTTGAAAAAATGCCTGTACAGCATGTAATTATTATATTAATGTTTTTTCAAAATTGACACGCTTTTCCGGCTATTATGTCTTATGTACATTTGTATCTATCTATTTTCTTCGTAGTATTATTTTGTTTGTAACTATTACCAACTACTTATACCGAGGAAGCTGATTTTCTTGAGTTCCGCTATTTTGTGCGTAATCACCTCAAAAATCTAATTTAAAGAAAACTGAGAAATGATATTTACCTGTATTAAATTGGAAGTATTATTTAGCAATTTCAAAAGGTTACGCTTCATTGGTTTTTATTGTATAGGTGTATGAAGTTAATTAATTTTAAACACAAAACCCTCTTTTTTGCGCCTCTGGATGAGATTAAAAAAAAAATGCTAAAACAGGTATTTCTTTATTTTTATTACTAAGTATTTATTCTGAGTTTCATGATTCTAGAACAATCTAATTTTCTTTTTTCATACAAACTTTAACCCCCCTTTTCACCCCCTTTTTCCAAAATTTTCCACAATTTCTGTAGCCTATATCCTATTCTGAATTTATTGGAATCGATTTGTGAACATTTCATTAATATCCGTTCAGTAGTTTTTACGTGATGCTCAGTCAAACAAACAAACAAACAAACAAACAAAAATTTTAAAAATGGTTTTAATATGTTCAGTTACCGATTTTAAGTCACCCTGGTCGGTTTTTTTTTTTAAATCTTCAATGTACAGATTTCTTGGTCTCAACGATTTTATTATATGTATAGACTATTTAACAGTTGCCCGCGAGTTATCGCTATTCCGCAGGAACTATGCGATTTTCCGGGATAAAACTATCCTATGTCGTTCCCTAGAACTGAAATGATCTCTTTACTCATAGGACAACTGTTAAATTAAAATTTGAATCCTACTAATATTATAAATGTGAAAGTTTGTGAGTTTGGATGTTTGTTACTCTTTCACGCCAGAACGGCTGGACAGATCTGGATGAAATTTGGAACATAGATAGATTATAGTCTGGAATAACACATAGGCTACTTTTTATTCCGGAAAAATGAATGGTTCCCGAGGGATATATGATGATGATGATGGTGATGAATATATTACTACTAAGTGGGTACTATTACTACTATTACGTTGAGATTTGTGATTGCAGGTAAGAAATCAAATTATTAGTAAAATTAGTAAAATATGTCCCACTAATATTATAAATGTGAAAGTTTGTATGGATGTTTGGATATTTGTTACTCTTTCACGCCAGAACGGCCGGACAGATCTGGATGAAATTTGGAACATAGATAGATTATAATCTGGAATAACACATGGCTAATTTCTTTCTTTCTTATTCCGGAAAATTGCGTAATTCCTGCGGGATAGCGATAAAGATAAAGCTAGATAAAGCTATTTAGGGTATATTTTAGGACAGCTCTATAGGTTAGGTTGGGTTTGTTTTATAAAAATCCTGCAATATTTAGTTTCAGAAAAATTAAGGCAGCAATGCGGGGGCTTGCTTGCATGTTTGCTTGAGTCCCTGCTTTGCATGCTTGATTGCATACTTGCTTTCATGCATGCTTGCATGCTTGCTTGCATGCATGCTTGCGTGCTTACTTGCATGCATGGATGCTTGCGTGCTTACTTGCATGCATGGATGCTTGCGTGCTTGCTTGCACGCTTGCTTGCATGCTTGCTTGCCTGCTTGCATGCCTGCTTGCATGCCTGCTTGCATACTTACATGCTTGCATTCCCACGGGATAAGGAAAAAAACGGGATTTATATATTCAGTTCTTACGGGAACGGGAAAAACGGGAAGCGGGGGAAAGTTGAAATTTGTCACGTAGGTTTATTCGGGAGTGTAGGGGAACACTAAGAAAGGATTTTCCGAAACGCCCACAGGGACGAGAAAAAACGGGATTACGTTTCCAGACGAAACAGCGGAAGAAAGAGACTTAACATTTTATAACGTGTGTTTCTTTAAAGGCTTTAAGTGTACTTCAAAAGCACTCCCCATAATTTCCACGGGAACGGGAAAAAACTTATTTTTTCGTTTTACACCTTAGCGCGTACGAAGTCGCGGGCAAAAGCTATTTAGGGTATATTTTAGGACAGCCCTATAGGTTAGGTTAGGTTTGTTTTATAAAAATCCTGCGATATTTACAGTTTCAGAAAAATTAAGGCAGCGGGGCAATGCAGGGGCTTGCTTGCATGCTTGCGTGCTTACTTGCATGCATGCTTGCTTGCACGCTTGCTTGCATGCTTGCTTGCCTGCTTGCATGCCTGCTTGCATGCCTGCTTGCATGCCTGTTTGCATGCCTGCTTGCTTGAAGGCTTGCATGCCTGCTTGCATACTTACATGCTTGCATGCATGCTTGAAAGCTTGCAGGTTTGGTTGCTCGCTTGCTTGATTGCTTCATGTTCAGGTTCATGCATTCTCGCTGAGTGCTTGCTTGCACGCTTGCTTGCATGCTTGCTTGCATGCTTGCTTGCATGCTGTAATGCCCTTATTTTGACAGGCTCGTTGGTCGTTTTTTTTTATTTAATTTTCTTTCGATGACGCGGTGTCAAGGTTTTTGAACGCGACTTGAATAGCTTCAAGGGAGGAAGGCCGTATACTCTGTGGTTATGTGTTCGAGCCTCGAGTGGTGCCGTCCCGCTCGCACATGTA
The DNA here is from genome assembly GCA_949127965.1 of Pandemis corylana. Taxonomy (NCBI): domain Eukaryota; kingdom Metazoa; phylum Arthropoda; class Insecta; order Lepidoptera; family Tortricidae; genus Pandemis; species Pandemis corylana. The sequence goes on from OX421850.1 coordinate 18,192,923, forward strand.
GGGCGTGTGATTGGAGTGAGGGAAACGGAAGCGTGCGGGCTTCTGGTCTCGAGTCATGATAACCCCGTGACAGTTTCTATTCCGAGGTTAGATGTTTGCAGTTCGTTTTCGCACTGTCCCGCTCGTACCAAGTGCCTTGTTGATGTGACTGAGAGGGACGGTATGATTCGAGATTCGAATTCCGTGGTGCCTTGTTACAGGGCGATTTAGCGGCGTCCATTTTATTTGACACGCGCTTGGGTGACGATTGTTATTGCTGTTTTTGTGGAAATCGGTAAGTTTCGGGCTATTGCCTATTTCAAAAGCTTGATCTAGTATTTTGGCGCCATCCGGCGTTCGAGATTGATGTTATATGTCGGTTTCTTCTTTCCCAGATCTGGATTATTGTGGAGTGTGGTCTGCTTGTGGTGTGGCAGTATAACCTAAGAGCATATCGAAGCCTGTGGAGGAGAAAATCTCTTCGGAGTCGACAGCGGGTCATCACGATATTGCAGGACTCACCTTCCTCCGAGGAGGTGTTTTATGGTGGACGCTAGTTCCCTCCCACCCTGTTGTGGTCCTGTGGCTGCGTGGTAGCAGCAGTACGCCCCCTGCTTCGCTCTTCGGGTGAACGCGGACAGCCTGGTGGATCCCTACCAAGAGTGCTGGGCACGAGACGGCATTCTTCGGAGGCGTCCCGGGTACCCGTTCCTTAAATAAGGCTCGGCAGCGGAGGTACCACAGAATACCATTATTAATTGTTCAATCTTGGAAGCTTGGAGTATCCTCATTTGTGTTTGTGTGTAGGGCTTACAGGCCTCCCTGTAGGCAGGTTAACTGTGCTGGCAGCCGCGAGGGTGCCGGAACACGAGACGGCATCCTCGGGGAGCGCCACCGGTCTCCTAGCCGAGGAGTAGGTGCAGTAGGCATCTTAGTATAAATAAACATAATATTAATCATTACATTTTGGGAGTCGGAGTATTCACCTATATATATAGGCCTCTCAGCGGGCAGGTCAACTGTGCTGGCAGCCGCGAGGGTGCCGGATCACGAGACGGCATCCTCGGGGAAGGGCACCGGTCCCCCGGCCGTAGGGTAGGTCCTATAGCGGTAGGAACTCCTATTTTGTGTTGTCTGACCAAACGCGCCTGCGACCCTGGTGTAGTTTTATTTTTAAAATTAAGTGCGCCTGAACGTAGCTTAAAGTTTTTTGTTGGTTGAATAAACTGTTCTAAAACTTTCTATTTGTTTTTAATTTGTGGTGAGACCCCAAAAATCTCATTACAATGCTTACTTGCATGCTTGCTTGCCTGCTTTCATGCCTGCTTGCATACTTACATGCTTGCATGCTTGCTTGAAAGCTTGCAGGTTCGCTTGCTCGCTTGCATGCCTGTTTGCATGCCTGCTTGCATGCCTGCTTGCATACTTACATGCTTGCATGCATGCTTGAAAGCTTGCAGGTTTGGTTGCTCGCTTGCTTGATTACTTCATGTTCAGGTTCATGCATTCTCGCTGAGTGCTTGCTTGCACGCTTGCTTGCATGCTTGCTTGCCTGCTTTCATGCCTGCTTGCATACTTACATGCTTGCATGCTTGCTTGAAAGCTTGCAGGTTCGCTTGCTCGCTTGCATGCCTGCTTACATGCCTGCTTGCATACTTACATGCTTGCATGCATGCTTGAAAGCTTGCAGGTTTGGTTGCTCGCTTGCTTGATTGCTTCATGTTCAGGTTCATGCATTCTCGCTGAGTGCTTGCTTGCACGCTTGCTTGCATGCTTGCTTGCATGCTTGCTTGCATGCTTGCTTGCCTGCTTTCATGCCTGCTGCTTGCGTGCCTGCTTGCATGCCTGCTTGCATACTTACATGCTTGCATGCTTGCTTGAAAGCTTGCAGGTTCGCTTGCTCGCTTGCTTGATTGCTTGCTTCTTTGAAACGCTCATGGTTCACGCGTGCGAAGCCGCGGGCAAAAGCTAGTTTTACATAAATGACACTAGATTTGAAATCCAACAGCCAAAATTGGACTTTGGGCGGCGGGAGGCTATACCAAATCCCAACTAAATCGATTCAGCGGTTTAAGTGTGATAAGGTAAAGGTAACAGACACACAGACAGACACTTTGGCATTTATAATATTAGTAAGGATTTTTATAACGTTTCTTGATATTTACAATATGTTATGGAGGGAGCGGTTTCGGTAGTTACCATTGGTGGTCTCGACAAGAGAGCCTCGCCACGAGGTCAGCGACATCGCCTCCGCAGTGCAGCGCGCCGCGCAGCGCGTCGGCCCATGACTCCATCTCACTGCGGCTCTCGGCGCACAGAACGAGGACCCGACTTGATGTTATTACCTTTTTGAAAGTTTCAGTACTATTAATAAAGTGGCTTAAAATCACTAGATTCTTAAAACTAAAGATTATGTCGCGGTGATACACCTCAAGGAGGAGTTCTTTCAAGCAGTCGATCAGAGTGGCTGCAATGAAAATTTGTGTAATACAGAATTATAATTATTTCTATTTAAACTATACCGTTTTAACACAAATCCACTTTATTCTTCGGACAAAACACGAAATAAACATAAGAGGTACATATCTATGCCGCCATGATCTAAACGTAACAACAGAAACAAAAACAAGCGAGTATTCAAAAAGTGCATCCCAGCGCCATCTAGCAATACATTCTGGGATTAAACTGAATATTACTAAACATCCCGCGGCCCAAGGACTACATTGATACATTCGTCCTTTAGAACGTGGGAGAGCCTAAGCACATACCAATAGAAATCAAAGTACTAACATTAAGTGATGCAAGAGCAAATCTTAAAACTAGGATGCGGAAGCATCAAGAGGCAGAGGGCAAATTTTGTTAACAGGTCTCTTAAAAACATGGTTCTTAAACCTCAAGAAAACTACTCGAGTTATGCCATCTGCGCCGGGGTGCTTCGCCACGACTCGACCCAAAAGCCATTTGCCCGGAGGAAGGCGATCGTCTTTAACCAGAACAACAGTTCCAAGTTCTATATCGGGTTGATTTTGGGACCATTTGTAGCGGTGCTGCGGTTGGTGCGGTGAGATATTCGAATTCCCAACGACGCCATAGGCCTTGGACCATACGTTGTACCTTTTGCCATCGATTAAGGTACTGAGGTTTAGCATCCACGACTCTTTCTTCAGGGATTGCAATGGGAGCTTCTCCGATCAGAAAATGATCGGGAGTTAATGGGAACTCATCGTCATTGGAGCTCATCAAGGTAAGAGGACGAGAATTTACACTAGCTTCCACCTGAGTGAGAAGGGTGTTAAACTCTTCGAAAGTTAGGCAAGATTCGCCAATTACTCGTTTAAGATGTCCTTTAACCGACTTAACACCGGCCTCCCAGATACCACCAAAATTTGGGGCACCAGGGGGTATCAAATGCCATGTAGTGTGGTCGTTCGCCAAGAGTTAGGCAATTTCTTTAACTACGAGGATTTGCTGTTTTTGAACATTATATTCAATTCTTTGGAGGCACCCACAATATTGGTCCCACAATCACTCCATATGTCTTGGCAGTGCCCACGCCGAGCAGTAAAACGTTTAAATGCTGCCAGGAAAGCAGCACTAGATGAATGGCCTTTGTGACCATGCAAAGGAAAACACTATTGTAAGCCTTATAAGTTTTGGTGCATCTACCAGAGTACAGTTTCAGGGTAAACGGACCAGCATAGTCAACACCACTCGACAGAAAAGGACGTGATGGTTGCACTCTGCACTGTGGAAGATTCCCCATTAATGGCGCGGTAGGTTTTGCTACAGGGCTTACAAAGTCTAATAACCTTTTTCACAAGGTGTTTTGCACCAATAATCCAGTATAGTTGGTGGATGAGATTAAGCATAAGAGCATTTCTACCATGTAAGATTCTCGAGCATCTAAAACAATCAATCTAGCTAGGTTGCAAGTCTGCATAAGAATGACAGGTGATTTCATATCAAATGGTATTTGAGCATTAACCAGATGTCCACCACCTCTAAGAATATTTTCATCATCCAGAATGGGATTTAAAGTGTGAATCTTACTCTTTTTAGGAACATATTTTCCTTGTTTTAACGAATTGATCTCATGTTCAAAAGACATAGATTGTGACAAACGGATGCACACATTCAGTGCATTTATAATTCATTTGAAGTCGGGTATGTAAGCTTTGAATTTTCTTCATTCTTTAGTTTTCTGTTTTTACATAGGTTGACAAATCGGAAGCAATAAGCAGTCACGCGAATAAGTCGAAGGAGACTGAGTATCTATTTAAGTATACTGTACTAGCTTCATTTTTCGTTACACACACATGACTAACCTTCGCTTTCGGTTTCATTTCTAGGGTGGTTTCTGGTACATCGAAGTTAGGATAGCTAATCGCTTCAGATTCGCGTAGGAATTGTGGACCCTCCCACCATAATTGTGACTGCTCAAGATCTGCAGGACTGACGCCTCGCGATGCAGAGTCCGCTGGGTTGTCTCCAGATTTGACATGATGCCATTGACTACTGTTTGTGACGTTAAGAATTTCAGTTGTATGATTACCAACAAACGGTTTCCGCGTGTCAGGACTTTTACGGAGCCACGACAAAACTATAGTAGAATCGGTCCAAGGAAAAATACAGTCGTCATCAATATTTAAGCTTAACTTAACAGTTGGAATCAATTTAGCTAACAGGACGGCCCCGCAGAGTTCAAGACGAGGCAAGGAGATCTGCTTAACAGGAGCGACTTTAGCCTTAGCAGCAACTAAGCTCACCTTGATCTCATTGTCTGTGATGACTCTGGTGTAAACCACCGCCGAGTAGGCGACACAGGAGGCATCGCTAAATCCGTGCAACTCAACTTTAACAATTGTATTACCAGTGCCTAACCAGCGTGGAAGCAGAATGGGATTCATATTTTCAAAGTTATGCAAGTAAGTGACCCATTCAGCTTTCAATTCAGAGTTAAGTTCGTCGTCCCATCCAAGGCCGGCCAGCCACAGCTTTTACCTAAAGATGTTTTTGCATTAGCAGATAAAACAAGCATAACATAAAATATTTCGTTTGGTGATAACGTTGTTATCACAGGCTAAGTTTACTATTAGTTCAAAAGTATCACTTTGTGGTTTCCAGGCAATGCCTAGCTAGAGCTTTAAGCGAATCGTCCATTTTTATATTAATGACACTTTTCAAGGCTTTATTAGCATCAGGGATTTCACTAAGCACGGTTTCACTATTAGAGGACCACTTGTGTAGGAGAAAACCGCCGCGTTTAAACAGCGCAGTCAAACGCCTTTGCAGAGTGAGAGCGTCTTCTTCAGTGGATGAACCCGCCATCAAGTCATCCATGTACAAATCAGTTTTCAGGATCTCAGCTTCAGGGAAGTCTTCGCGCTCGTCATCAGCGAGTTGATGCAAGGTTTTTATGGCAAGATACGGAGCACATGAAGTACCGTAGGTGACGGTAAGTAACCGATATTCTTTTATGTCTTCGTTAGGTGTCCCACGCCACATTATTCTTTGATAATCTATATCTTGCTGTGAAATAAGTATCTGTCGATACATTTGTTGAATATCAGCAAGTTATGCTGTCGCCACCTTGTGACTAAATTTCTAATTTCTTGTTGCAGGGGTGGACCGATCAGCAGTTCTTCGTTTAGTGAATTTCCGTTTGCAGGTTTGGCGCTTCCATCGAAGACGACCCGCAGTTTGGTACTAAGGCTGGACTCTCTGATTATTGCATGGTGAGGTATGTAGTAAATCTTTTCATTTTTGTGTTCTTTTTCAGGTACAATTTCCATGTGACCGAGCGACTCATACTTATTACAATTTACATACTTGTAAATTGGTTAATTTCATTTTTTTAATTGTATGTCTTTTCTAACCTAAAGTTACTCTGCTTGGCTATCAATGTCAATACAATGTTGTCATTTCACTTCACTTCCTTTCCTTCTATTTTTCTATTGTCTGTGATGTGGTTGTCTATGCTTATTTTGTTCCATTATTTCCTTTTAAAGACAAAGGGCTTTGTGCCCGGGCAACCACATCCAACTATATTTTATTGTGTTTAGTGTCTATCTCTTACTGTTATTTTATTTTTAATGTAATCTTCATCTGTAATTTTTAATGTAACCCCCCAACGGAAGACCAGCGCTGGCTGTAAGGCCAGCAAATGCTGAGTTGGGACCATTTTGTGACAATGTAATGTTTTACGTGTATTTAATTTATTTTATTTTATTTGATGTTTTGTGATTGTCATAAATAAACTTTTTTTCTTTCTTTCTTTCTTTCATACTGCCTCATATTTAAATCCTTTTCATTTTATCAAAAAAAAAATTTAACAATTTTTTATCAAGGGGTAGTTTTCAAGGGTTGAAAGGGGGTTAAAAATTTGATAATTATTATAGAGAATATAAAATATTACTTACTCTATACTTACATCTTTTTATGTCATACCAAAGTATTTTTTTGTGATTTTTTTAATTTAGGGGTTGTTTGCAAGGGTTGTAAGATTTTCAAGGGGTGGAAAATGATTTTAATATGAGGTAATTATGTTAGAAAATACTTTACAATTTCACCACTTACTATTAGACATGTTTTCTAGCGATAAAATGGCTCAATGTCAATTTTTCCATTAAGGGGTTGTTTACACCCCTTAAAAATAATAGGCGGAGTTCAGATCATTTTCACTTTTGAAGTTAAGGGTAAGATGAGCCTAATTCCAAAATTTCATGCAAATCGTTTCACAGTTAAAAAATTCGGAGGTAAGACCGTATTTTTCGCTTCAATGACTGCACTAAAATAGGTGGCTGGGCCAATGAACTTACTTGTCCATAAACCATCTTTAGACGTCAGGATATTACGTTAATATATTGCCATTTATCTATTTTTAGGTCTGCGTGCGACGCTAAAAAAATCGTTACAGGATTTGCCGAGATGATTGTCTCTGTTATTCTAGTTAATAAAATTTTCTGTTAGAGTATTTATGTAATTTCTTAGTTAATAATTTTAACCACAACAAATAACTCACATGAGATGACATGACATGACACTGACAACCACTCCAATGTACTCAATGGTCATAAACAATTAACGATGATAGTAATCTCTTTCATCATAAATAAAATGTCTCTGTTTACCTACCTAAACTAATAAAAAGGTTTTAGTTTGTTAACACGCTTCATTTTCGAATGAATTAAAATTGTTCTAGACCAAGAGCCCGCGACGGCCAGACCTCCGTTATTTTATAAAAGCTGAAAGTTTTTCTGTGTATGTCTCCAACACAGGTAATAACGACCCGCGACTATAGAGTTTTGATTGTGGTTACTTGGGCAGGTAACAGGTAGTAAAGGTGTATAATATAGTACCTTAAATTCTTTAAAGTATAAAGTTACTTTTTTTATATTTTCTCCAGAACATCTTTAGAAATCACGTTATCCATTGCCGGACACTTCTTGCAGTTGCTACCCCCTGCCAGACACCCCTAAACTTTAATAAATTTTAATTATACTTTCGTTATAGTATAAAAGCTGAATTTTATATACGTTACTTAGGGACTTATAAAAATATGTTACCTCAATAGCCAGACAGTTTAAATGGTTTTTACATTTTGTCAGACACATTGAGAGCCCGCTGTAGGTGCGAGCGCGAGGTAGCAACTGTTCAAGCGGGTGCGAGTGAGATAGAGTGCTTTAGATTAGATAGAGCCTTGATACAGATTTGTCACGAAGTGAATATTAACAAACGTAAACGACATTCTATTAAGACCTGTCGTCATTGTAATAAAAAAAGAACGAAGCGTCGTGGAGAAAGTAAAGCGATTAGAGAGGATGATTGCAATTGCTCTCCGGATGAAACTAAAATGGAACTAATATTTTTATAAAGCCAGCCCTCAAACCATAGTTGCAAGACTCTTCAGCCAATGCTATACCCACAGGATCATTGGATAATAAAACAAATTCAGTACCCGCTGCTTACCAACCAGTAGGCAGATTGATGTACCAACAGTCTGATGTGGCACCTTACAATATTCATGTTCAACGCAAACAAACCTCAGGCAATGATAATGTCTCTCTCCACCCTGTTGTGTTTGGTTTTTTTTTAAGATCAAACAATATTACTCAGGTGATCAATGGGAGCCTGAACCGCATTGGAAGAAATAGGATTACTGTTTCTTTCACTGACTTTCGAGCTGCCAATGACTTTTTATTGAATGCTGCTTTGCCTAATTCAAATTACAAAGCGTTTTTACTCTCTTTCTCTGTTACTCGGATGGGATTAGTTCGAGGAGTTCCAGAGAAATGGTCGGATGAAGAGGTGCTAGAAAATATATCGGCTCCAATTGGATGTGGACCCATATCATAAATGAGAAGACTACGGAGAAAATTACAGAAAATGGTAACACTTTGCTTAAATACACCGAGTCAGTGGTACTGACCTTTGACGGCCAAGTCCTGCCTAAACGTGTATTCTGTGCTACACTTCATTGAATGTAGACCTTTATATATTCCCAACGATCCAGTGTTTTAACTGCTGCCGATTTGGTCATGTCAAAGGTCAGTGCCGATCAACTCCCAGATGCTACAGATGTGGTCAGAGCCTTTCCGGAGAGAAATGTGAAGTAGATGATGAGTATATACGATGCTGCCTATGCAAGGGCTTTCATGTAGCTACTGATAAGAAATGCTTGGAGTTAAAAGACAAAAAAATATCAAAGAAATAATGGCTAAAAGCTGCATGTCTTATTTTGAGGCTAATAAGCAGCACCCTCCAATATTAAAAATATCTTATGCCGATGCCTTACTTAGTTCCTCTACTTCCTCTTATAAGACTGATAAGGATCCTTCTCCTCCTAGCCTCAGCCCAACAAAATCTTATAAAAAAACTATACATTTGAAACCACGCTCATCCCCTAAATGGTCCAAGGGTTATGATGTGGCGGCTCATAACTCCTTAACAAAGGATTATGACATGCCCATCACCAACAAGACTATTTTTGATTCTAATAGTAACAATAATGATTCTAATCAATCTGTAAAAGAAATAATCTTATTACTTATTAAATTACTTTCCCAATCCAGTTTGGGTATCGTAACATTTCACCGTCCTACGCTGCCCCTATTATGAATTTCATTACTCAACTCCTATCTCAAAATGAACAACCAAATCCAAATTTTTTGTGGAATTGTAGAAGCATAATTCCAAAAAAAGCTGACTTTTTAATCTTATCAATAAATTTTGTCCAAAGCTTATCGCTTTACAAGAAACCTGGTTGAAACCTTCATCCAATTTTAGGAACCAAGGATTTTCTTGTATTAGAGAAGACCGCCCTGACAGATATGCCGAGGTTGCTTTACTCATCAAGCATGGTCTTCCTTATTTTCATTTTCCTCTTCCTTCCCATAGTAATGATTTGTCTATTATTGCAGTTTCTATTAATAACATCTTTTTCGTCTCATTGTACATTCCTCATCCGTCTTCGCTTATTTATAACGAAATAAGTGACAATGGTATTACTTCCTAAGCCCTTTGTTATTTTAGGAGATTTTAACGCTCAGCATCAATCTTGGGGCAGCTCTACCATTAATATATGGTAATCTAGTCATTGAAATGATGGATTCCCATAATCTTTGCATTCTGAATCACGGCTCTCCCACCCGACGAACTGCTCCCGGAGAGGGGAAAAGTTGTCCGGATATTACTGTTTGTTGCCCAAATTTATCTTCTTCCATATCCTGGAATGTCTGTCTCTCCTTTTACTTTCGGAAGTGATCATTTTGTTCTTCTTCTATCTTTTCCTTTTAATAGTTATTCCTGTCAAAAGAGTTCACCTCGATTAAATTAAAATACAGATTAACTAATGCTAACTGGGATGCGTTCAGAAAAGAACTCGGTCGAAAAATCTCTTCTCTTCCTTCCATTGAACAGACAGATGAAGAAACATGTGCAGCAGCTCTGGCGAAAGCTATGGTGGAGATTGCTGACAATGTTTTTCCAGTTAAGAAACCGACAGAAAAAAACATTTTCTCCCCGCCGTGGTGGGACGCGGAGTGCTCCGCTGCGGCCAAAAGGCGAAAGGAAGCTGAACTTGCTTATCGGGAATCCAGTATTGATGAAAACTTCAATTCAGTCTTAGAAACAATAGACCAGGCAAAGAAGAAGTTTGAGGGTTGGAGAAACTTCTGCTTATCTATTTCACCTAATACAAGACCTTCTTTAGTTTGGAATAATATCAAAAGATTCAGATCTGCCTTTAAAGGCGATTCTTCCTCTGATCTTCCTTCTTCTTTAGCAGATAGGTTTTTAGATAAACTTGCTCCTACCTTGGCTCCTGAGCTGATTCTTTTACCTCCAGTACTAGACTTTACTGGTTTAAATAGCCCATTCACTCTTATAGAACTCAACGACGGAAACAAGGACAGCCAGTTCCAAGTTACCCTCAAGTATTTTCCACCGATGCTCTAGGACGTCTTTACACAGTCCATCCCAGCCAAGACGAGTGTTTTTATTTTCGTTTACTGTTAGTCAATGTTCGTGGCCCAACATCATTCCAACTGCGAACTGTTGATGGTGTATTGTGCGACACATACAGAGAAGCCAGTCAACGTTTTGGATTGCTAGAGAATGACACTCAAAGGACCACACTCTCGAAGATGCTGTGATTTCGTCAAATACTAAACAAATACGAACATTGTTTTCCATAATTTTGTCTACCTACATGCTTCCCATCAACACCGATTGATTTATGGAACAAATATAAAGATCACATCACCGAAGAAATATTACATCAGAAGCGTCTTAGAACATCAAATGCCAATTTGCAAATTAACGAAGAAATGTACAATGAAGCATTAATTTTAATTGAAGACATGTGCTTGATGCTTACCAACAAAGGATTAAAACAATTAGGAATGACAACGTCCAATCGCCCAATGCACGACGCATTTAATCAAGAGTTGACATGCGAAACCCACTATTATTCCGAGGCATTAAAAGAAACTGCTCTAAGAAACGTTCCCCTTTCAAATGAGCAACAAAAATATGCCTACGATACACTAATGAAAGTAGTGAACGATGGAACTGGCGGATTTTTTTTCTTAGATACTCCCGGTGGGACTGGGAAAACGTTTTTAATATCATTGATTTTGGGAACGATTCGATCGCAAAATGGTATCGCACTTGCACTTGCTTCATCAGATATTGCAGCTACGTTGTTGGAAGGCGGTTGAACATCTCATTCCGCACTCAAGTTGCCGTTGAACATGCAAATAAATGAAACACCAACTTGCAACCTTTCGAGGAATTCTGCGATGGCCAAAGTGTTGCAGCAGAACAAATTAATAGTTTGGGATGAGTGCACGACGGCACACAAAAAATCTTTGGAAGCATTAGACCGCACGTTGCAAGATTTACGAAAGAACCAAAACCGGTTTGGTGGTGCAATGATTTTATTGGCAGGTGATTTTCGCCAAACACTACCAGTAATAGGTACCACGATCAACGCCAGCCGACGAATGTAACGCATGGTTAAAGTTATTTATTTTATGGAAAGACGTTAAAATGCTCAAATTAAATATGAACATGCGAGTCGAATTGCAGAACGACCAACCAGGAGAAGTTTTTTCCAAACAATTGCTCGATATTGGTAATGGCAAAATACCTGTTGACTCATCGTCTGGATACATCATATTTCCTACCAATTTTTGTCACTTTATTAAATTAAAACCGAACTCATTTGAGAAGTTTTTCCCAAACATTGCTCAAAATTACAAAGATCATGTATGGTTGAGCGAAAGAGTTATATTGGCTGCATAAAACGTTGATGTCAACGAAATGAATTTTGAGATTCAAAATAAGAGCTGGCGAATTAATGACATACAAATCGATTGATTCCGTTACTAACCAAGATGATGTCGTCAACTATCCAACGGAGTTTTTAAATTCGCTGGAATTGCCCGGATTACCACATCATAATCTGCAATTAAAAATCGGATCGGTAATCATTATGTTGCGGAATATAAACCAGCCACGTCTTTGTAATGGCACCCGACTTGCGGTGAAGAAATTAATGAACAACGTCATCGAAGGCACAATTTTGAAAGGGAAGTACAAAGGCGAAGACGTTTTGATTCCACGGATTCCTTTAATTCCGAACGACATGCCATTCGACTTTAAACGATTGCAATTTTCAGTGCGGCTAGCATTTGCAATGTCGATAAATAAATCTCAAGGGCAGTCGCTAATTGTTTGTGGCATCAATCTTGAAAATCCATGTTTTTCACATGGCCAGCTATATATGTCGCCTGTTCCCGTGTCGGAATACCAACAAAAGTATTTATATACGCGCAAGAAAAAAAAACTAAGAATATTGTATACCATAAAGCATTAGAATAATAAACACTGTTTTTTTGAAATATTTTTATTATTTGTTATACCAATTCGAAATCAATATTCATACCTACTTAAGACAGGACAACGTCTGTCGGGTCAGCTAGTTTTTTAATAATGGTATCAAAAAGTTGAAGCTAAATAAAAAATCTATACAGTATTACTTGAGCTACACATTTACCGTTGTTTTTTTTTTAATTTGCCGTATTGACACGTTGCTCTCTAAGTTTTTGAACTATTCTTATGCCTTTCTATGCAGGATCTATTTTACAGGCTACAAAATCCAAACAAAATCAACATCATAATTCTTTTAAAACAGGATCATATTAACTCATGTTGTAAACTTCGAAAAACTCCATATTTGCCTATGTGGATTGTATGTCGACCATTAGGAAACATAACCTAAAAACATGAGTTGTTATCAACATTTGAAAATTTATGAATCTCGATTATTAACGGATAGTGTTATAAGACTAGGAGCAAGTTTATCTTAAAAAATTCGACTTCTCCAATAATTCTGTAAAATATCCACCTTTAGGTACTCTGTAATTAATAAAGGAAAGTCTATGCTGTTAACTGCACTGCACTTACAGAAATCTCACCAACTCTAAGCGCTTGTTTAGTGTTATGTGTTAAACCTTTAGTTTGCCTTGTCGAAAGTCGACGGCAATTACGTTCTCGTCTCGCAGCCGCGCCTCTTATCTCAGCTTTCACAACCATCTCAAATAAAGCCGTTTGCAGTGAACAATTAAAATCCCTTTATCCTAGATTTTTTCCTTTTTACATCAGTTTCGTTTACCCAAAAAACCTAGCGAATCTTTAAGAGATAAGACTTAAGAACTGATGTTATGTTATCCTACTAATATTATAAACGCGAAAGTTTGTAAGTATGGATGGATGGATGGATGGATGGATGTTTGTTAATCTTTCACGCCAGAACGCCTGAACTGATCTGGATGAAAGTTGGAACATAGATAGATTATAGTCTGGAATAACACATAGGCTACTTTTTATCCCGGAAAATTGCGTAATTCCTGCGGGATAGCGAGAAACGAATTCTACGCAGACGAAGTTGCGGGCAACAGCTAGTACTGTAATAATTATTAACGTCGCGACTCTAAGCAGCTACGACCTTTGACATGTTTATCGCTATCCCTTTTCTCCTAATGTTTGTTTCAGTGACGAAGGTGTGGTTGACAGATCCATAGTATGTAACTTTTAGCACTAAGTAAAGTTTAGACTATGATATAAATACAAATGTGAAGTACACCGAAATAAATCAATACTTGGTACCTACTGTACAGTAAGGGAAATGTACTCACATAGTTACCACCATAGAATCCTATCGCAATATGCAATAGGCCAGCAAATGGTGAGTTGGGACCATTTTGTGACAATTTATATGTTTTAATATGTGTTTATTTATTTGTTGTTTGTGATTGTCATAAATAAACGTTTTTCTTTTTTCTTTGTTTCTTTCAATAAGATGACAATTACTTGAGTTTGAGTGATGGCGGCCTGTCAATTGCGACAGGGTTCTACCGTGGTGCGTGAATAAATTTCCTTTACTCAAACGTGATACGTAAAGTCGTCATTACTTGCATCATTAAAAAGAGTTTGGCGACTAATGTCTTTATTGAAAAATGACAAGGTATAAACATCCCGATTTTCCAAACATAAAACAGTCAAAGTTTAAAAGTATCGATTAATAATATTGACAAAATAGAAAAATGACAAAGTATAAGAATGTCGAAAAGGAATTAGGAGGAGGTATAATAATGCCGATTTTCAAATTAAAAATGACGAGTAACAATAAAGCCGACACATTATATACGTAGTATAATATAATAAAATGAGTTGGGAGAATAATGTCTTTGTTGAAAAATCACGAGGTATAAAAATGCCGACCGGCACTGGCGCCCACCCATCAATATTACCAATAACTCTAATGACTATTTACAACTTAATAAAATAACCTCAGTGGGATTGATTTGACTAAGGAATTAAAACGTTTAGGTCCGTTTGGTCTGGTTCTTTGTTCGCCTAATGAGTTGGGATGGTCGTTGCAAAGAAGAACCGTTCTAAAAGACAGTTTTGTGTTTCGCGACGTTAGAACCGTTTTACGTTTCATTCTAAAGCAGTCTTCGTCGCGCAACTAGTCCTCGCATTGTTTGACGCGAATTTGTACTTGAAGTTTATGTCCATAGAGCCTAGAACGTAATGAGATCATTGAGACGTCGTCGCTCGTTCCTTTCTGCAAGTCCGCATTCCGCAACTATTTCACTCGTCTTCGAGACAAACGTCGACGAGATGAGTTTATGTTTCTCTCGTTCGACAGTTCTGAGCGTCGTCATCCGTTGCCCGTCCCCATACAGTGAAACCAGTCGCAAACGAGGACCGTTTCGAGGACTAGTTTTCGTTCTAGAAAAAACGGTTGCGTTTCGTTGTCAAGAAATTCGACAACGACCCCCACGACTACTAATGAGCAGATTAAGATAGATAGATCCCAAAAACTACAAAACATGGAAGTATAAAATTCAAATAGTGCTTATATAAGGCAATGTCGGGATGTCTTGACATTCTAGAAGGAAAGAAAACCAGGCCAACCGTGGCGCCTACAGCAACAGCCGATGAAAAGGCAAAGTTTGAAGAAAGTCTTCAGAGTTTTGAAAGCTTGAACAGTGCAATTTTAATTTTGTTCACGACAAATATGTCCGATGACATCTTGCAAAAAGTTCTAAGATTTGATACTAACTTATTATATGCAGTCGAGGAAACTGAATCACGTACCAGGGTGGAACCTATTCGTAACCAATTGCGCTAAGACCTGGGGGCACGGGAGTGCCCCCGCCAAGTCGAGCAAAAAAAGCGGCACGGCCGTACCATCCTTTTCTCGAAGCAGTTCAGGCCATTTTCGACCCCCCTTTAACTTCGTTGTGGATAAAACTAGAAGCCTGAATTTTCTGTAACCAAGCAGGCATTGCATAAACACTGTACAATTCAAATTTCATTCAAATTGAACCACTAGTTTAAGAATTATAACTAGTCAAAGTCTCTTAATTTTGTCACTCACTCACTCACTCACTCACTGACTTAACGATCTTTAAAATGTTAAGGTACTTCTAGCAGACATAGAAACTTCAAATTTAGAATACAATTAGTGTTTAGTGTATAAATCAATAAAAAACTAAAATATTTCTCAATTTCGGTCCAGTTTTCTAGATACACCAACTGCATAAATAACTTTGTAATCCCATATAAACGTATAGGAAAGTACAAAGTTACATTGCAGCGAATGAATCAGTGTACCTGTATTATGTATAATACAAGCTTTTATTTAACTTGCAATGTATGTATGTATGTATGAGTGTATGTATAAGTCTTCCTAGTCGTGCAGTCTTGACAGAATGGTCGTGGTCATGTTTCGGTCGATTCCTGCGCCACCGCTGCTCTCGCGACGCGTCTGTATGTATAAGTGTGTGTATGTATATCTTATGTAAGTATGTTTCCGGGTGGAATCTTGCGACTCAATTTTGGAGCAGATATCTTCAACCGATTGTGCTGAAATTTTGTATACTTATGTAAGTCAAGTGACAATACAATAATCTGGTAGTAGTGTTCTGATGATCCAGCCAGGACCGTCTCCGCAGGAGGGAACTCTTCAACGGTTGGTCCGATTGACTTGAAATTTGGTACATATATGTAGGTCGGAAGACAATGCGAGTACAGTTAGCAAAAGGTACAGTCAGCAAAAAAACTAGTATTAAAAATTAAATTTTTGACAGAAACTTATATAATGGAATAATAGGAGTAGATAGGTACCGGAAAGGAAAAAAATAGGACTATGTACAAAAAGAAATGAGGTCCCATCAATTTAATATAATCTGTATTACTTGTGAGAAAACTTGTGTTTTATACATATTATATTAAATTGATGGTTTAATGCTGGCATTCGCAGTCAGTTTATTTATTTATAACATAAACGATTTTCAATTTTGATATGGGCATTATATGTTGTTAGGTTCTTTAGCTAATTAGGTAATAACTTAAGGCAGGAGGTCTTTTTAGTAGGGACTGAATAAATTAACCGACTTGGTATTACATGGATCTCACAACTTTTTACGGTAGAAGAACTGAGTTGCGAGACTTGGTTTTTTTAGTGGTACAAAGGTTCCACCCTGGTACGTGATTCGGTTTCCTGGATGGTGTGATGGTACCTAGTTATAATTTAAGTCTAGTACAATTTTAGTTATCTTACGAACAAAAAAAAAGATTTCTAGGAGTTTTTATTTATTTCAGTGCATGTTTGAGAAAAGCACTATACAAGCCTCGGTGTGAAAAAACTTGCCAGCCTCGTATACCTATCCGGCCTCGCTATGCTCCGCTGTCTAGGCCTACTTGGCCACCAAGGCTTGCCAGCTTCGTATTCCTATCCGGCCTTGCAACATCGGCCGTCTATACACACTCAGCCTGCAAGCCCTTCTTTCCCGGCCTCTGCGGTAATGTACTATTGTTTTTTTTTTACTTTTCTAAAGTTTGGTTTTTGTTGGTAAAAACTAGCCAAGTCAAATCTTGAAATTTAATTACGTCTGAAGTGAAATAAATGCAGGATTTTCGACTCAGAACTTGGCACCCATATACATATCAATTCTTCTGTCGGTGAAGTCAGACAAAGAAAAGATAGTTTAATCAATCTAAGTGTTTCAAGTATACTTCAGGAAATAATAATAAAGTAGCTTTTTGAAATAACAGTTAAAGGTACGGTCCATCACATGTTCAGGACAGATCGGTTGGAGCCAGCAGAACTAACAGAACCCTTCAACAGATTTACATTGTTACAAGCCTTCTTACAGCAATTAACGTTAAATTATTAAAGTGTTACTCACTTGAAAGCTATTATTTGCATTGTTGATACTGCATTCAGCAAAAGTGACGTCCTCTAACTCCAACTCATCCCACAAGTGGCTCTGAAACAATTAACGTTGCTATTTGAGGAAATAAAGTAAGCCACCAAAAACATAACTTGTACGAAAATCAAGTCTCGCAAGTCGCAACTCAGTTTTTCTACCGTAAAAAGGGTGAGATCTATGTAATACCAAATCAGTTAATTTATTCAGTCCCTACTTAAGGGGTTTTCGGTCTTAAGTTATTACGTATTTAGCTAATCTAAGAACACCTTATAATTACCATATCAATATTAAAAATCTTTCATGTTTTAAATGAACAGAATGACTAAGGGGCTAGGAAATATACTTAATAGTTAGTAGACATATTCCTCGAGAATAACGTTGGTAGGTTAGATGATATAAGAAGAGTTTTTTTTTGACTTTCCCACGGGACAAAAGCACGGGATAAAAAAGTAATAGAAGTGGGTTTCCAAACAATAAATGCATCTATTTCGTTAAGGTGGTACGAAATCCTTTCGGGTAGAGGAAGAAGTTTCAGCGCAAATTTTAATTCTGCGCGGACGAAGTCGCGGGCAAAAGCTAGTATATTTATAAAAATAGATCAGCCTAACATGTTATAAACTTATAACTTATAGCTTTTGCCCGTGGCTTCGCACGCGTGAACCATGAGCATTTCAAAGAAGCTAGCAATCAAGCAAGCGAGCAACCAAACCTGCAAGCTTTCAAGCATGCATGCAAGCATGTAAGTATGCAAGCAGGCAAGCAAGCATGCATGCATGCAAGCAAGCATGCAAGCATGCATGAAAGCAAGTATGCAATCAAGCCCCCGCATTGCCCCGCTGCCAAAATTTTTCTGAAACTGTAAATATTGCAGGATTTTTATAAAACAAACCTAACCTAACCTATTGGGCTGTCCTAAAATATATCCTAAATATTTTTTGTGAAATTTTAGCTTTCTACAACCAGTAAAACGCAAAATCCCGTTTTTCCCGTTCCCGTAAGAATTTCGCCAAATAGAGCATTTCCCGAAATTCTTACGGGAACGAAGAAGAAGAATTTTGGGAAATTGTCTCATAATGCTCCCCTACACTCCCCAAGGAACCCACTTGCCAAATTTCAGCTTTCTACGACCAGTAAAACGAAAAATCCTGTTTTTTCCCGTTCCTGTGGGAATTTTGGAAAGTACTCTTTTAATGCTACACTCCCGAAGCAAACTACATGCCGAATTTCAGCTTTCTGCAACCAGTAAAACGAAACGTCCCGTTTTTCCCGTTCCGGTGGGAATTTCGGGAAATCCTTTTGTAGTGCTCCCCTACACTTCCCAAGGGTACTTGAAGGCCAATTTTCAGTTTTATACGCAGTGATCGTACTTTTTGTAGCATTTTTGGTGTGATGACGTCAAATGATACACGACAGCGACCTAGGGTGGTCGACATTGTATAATATGATTGACGTTTAAAATTATGTAATACTATGTTATTGATTATTATTGTTATTGTGTAATGGAAATTAAACACATTTTTTTTTACTTAATCAGTTATTACAATTGTGTATAACATTTATTACTGTAACCCAAAATTCCTCAAATTTTTCGGAGGGTATGCTGACGACTAATTTTCGTAATTTTGATTGCCCTGTCGAACAACAGCAGGCAGCTTGTTTATTTTCTGATTTTTTTCATATAGTAAATTATCCCTTCATTTCATTATGCATATTGGGTTGGTTGGGCTTTACATGTTTTGAGAATATTTACTGTATTTCCGATTTGTTTAATACGCTAATTTATTTTTATTTTTATTTTTGATTTTATTTGATTCTTGGTTCAAAGAATTTAATATTGGGCACTACTGACAACCCTAGCACTACACCGAAAATGCTACAGAAAGTACGATTACTGTTTATACGACCAGTAAAACGAAAAATCGATCCCGTAGAACTGAATATATAAATCCCGTTTTTTTTCCTTATCCCGTGGGAATTTCCAAAAATCATTAAAACATTATTTTACTATTATAATCACCTAGTTCTATGCCAAATTTGAAGTCTAGTAATTATAGTTCATAGGATTTCGTTAAACTGAATATATAAATCCCGTTTTTTTCCTTATCCCGTGGGAATTTCCAAAAATCCTGAAATTAGTTTCTTAGTTTTGTAATCACCTACTTTTGTATTAAATTTGAAGAGTCTAGTTATTATATACTGAGATAGCGTCACTCGGAATCGAATATATAATTCCCGTTTTTTCCTTATCCCGTGGGAATTTCCAAAAATCCTTCCTTAATGGATGCCTACATTGTATAAGATATCTATGTGCAAAATTTCAAGTTTCTAAATCCAGTGGTTTGGGCTGTGCGTTGATATATAGTTAAGTCAGTCAGTCAGTCAGTCAGTCAGTCAGTCAGTCAGGACTTTGAATTTTATATACATAGAATAAATACCAGTAGACTGCTTCTTATAGTAGGGGACCCCACGTAGCTAAATCGTGATTTACTCTAGCGTCAGAGAGACCTATTGGGTTGCGAAGCTTAGATGATAAAAAGAAAAAAATGACATATAATATATACCTACCTTTTCATCGGTGGGGGGAGCGACTATAGATTTTCAAAAATGTAAAAAAAAACTGTTGCATGGACATACTCGAGCGCGTCAGATATTGATAGCATCCATGTCCTATGTATTTTTGAAAATGTACGTATGTTAATCTGATTGTTTCCATGATGGGGGTGGTCGTAGGCACGTAAGGGTTGAAAATGAAAAAAAAAAAAAAATTGAGCGCGTCAGATTTTCTAAGGGGATGTTAAGTGAACCTAAATAAAAGCTCTAATATAATAATCTGACGATTTGGATGTGACGCAAACTTGCGGCCATTATTAGAATGTGCAAAAAAAATTCGCCATTTTGAAATACTCGAGCGCGTCAGATTAAGATATATATGGTTCATCAGAAATAATATTCAAACGAAACAGAACTAGCCGTTAATGCAAGCTAATGTTTAACGAAGTTTTTAGTTTCGTTAAATAGTCACTATAGTCAGATACCTATGCCTTATAATTTGAATGTGGGGTAGATGTTGCAGCCTAGAGCCCTACTACAAGAATCAGAAGTCAAACTGCGGTCTAATAAGTACCTGCAAACAGCACTGTTCTACGGTGCTCTATTTTAGTAATGAAGTGTTCTGTTATGTTGTTGGTTTTAATTCGTGACACGGATATAAGTAAAAATACAATTAGAAAGGAAACGAATGTAACTTTTAGATGTAAGATTAAATTCGTGTAAATTTATTTATTTGAATAAACATTTTTGACGAAGTTTTTTCGTTTTTAATTGCACTATCGGTGAAAAACCGGCAAAGTGCAAATTTGACTCGCGTTCTATTATTTTTTAACTTATCTTCCAAAAGTATCCTGCTTTTTTAGAATACGTTTATTTATGTAATTCATCCGTTTCTCGGTCACTGCCTCCCATATTAAGTGTACCAAATTTCAAGTCAATCGGTCTAGTAGTTTCGGAGCCAATTGGGTGGAACAGACGGTCGAAGCGTCCAATTATTTTTATTTTTTTATTGTAAATATTTTTTTTCTATACTTTATTATATATGGTTGTTTTGTAATTTTTAGAAGTTTGAGAAAAAAAAATAACAAAGTTAAAAATTTGTTTATAACAAATTGATAAGTTAATAAACAATGGAATCGTTGTTAAAAAAAATATTTTTTTTTGTTAGGTAGGTACTTCATAGAGGACTGTTAATTATGATTTTTAAATAAAAATAATTTCTTAATTAATTATTTGAACAATAGAAATATAAAAAAAACGATTATAAACTATTAAAAATTGTTATTACGATTTTTTTTTATTAATTATAATATTAATATAATATAGCTGTGAAAAAAAAATTGAAAAAATATTTAAACACCTAGGTAATCAATTTGTTTATAAAAAAATTATCAACAAATGGCGGTTTTTTTTTACAAATCAATTAAAATCTTGTATTGTTGTATTGATAAAAAAACGATGATATGATGATTAAGAAAAAAAAAGTTATTTTAACAAAATTACTTGGATTATTCAGTTTTTGTTCAAGTACAAAAATTATTATGAACAAAGTATTAATATTTTTTTAACTTTTATGGCGTGATCATGTTGAGTACCTATGTATATAAGAAAGGCTCCACGAAGCGAAAAAAATTTACGACAATTATTTAAACATTTTTTTTCATTTACAATGAAGACGGAAGTTCGAGAAAATTCTGTTAGTTAACAATCGTTTAACTTGCTGAAAAATTAACTTTAAGTGAAATTTCCAGCGGGGATAAGTTTGTAGTGTGAATACACTATTTTTTTCAAATTTTTAAAACAATATTTAATAGCTTAAAAAAATGAATCAATGTGTCGTACTCGCTTTTGACACCACGCGCGCAACCTAAAGATGAAGCGCGGAGACCCATTTCAGCTTTAAATTAAACCTATAAATAATGGAGATAGAGTTCCGGAAGCTAACGGTTTTTTATTGAAAATTTCCTCCCCTTTAAAACTCTTTTTTTGAAATTTCTTAAATATGAATAGTCTTTGAAATATTGGCAAAAAACCAAATACCTTTTTTTTTCATCTTTAATTGTTTATAACTTTTGCAATTTTTTTATGTGCTAATACACTCTTTCAGCACAATTTTCTAGGTGTCATTCCTCATCCAATGAGCTATCGCACATAATTTTAAGAGCAGTATCTCTATTTTAGACCATTTTGAACTTGTCGGCTAGACTATACAGCAATACTTTACAAGTGTACAATTTTACAAAATTGTAGTTTCCCATAATAAAACTTAACAGTTGGAATAAATAAACAGAACGAATTATTTACATTTATAAATACGTAACACTAAAAATACTGCGTGGTTAAAATTTTAGGTATTATTGAGACAGTATCATTTAGATCTTTGGGCCTGTCAACATAAGGCATTTTTGAATTTACGTAATTATGAAACTAACTTACAGTCTTAATAATAATTCGGTATTTGAAGTAATTGTGCATTTCACCAACAATGCAATTTGGATATCGGATGTAATTTGTAAATGTTATTATGACATTCTATTGTACTTAAAATAGGTCAATTTGGGAATTTAGGCATTTTGGAATTAAGACTTGAGATTTAGTAAAATATGTAAAAGGGCATTATGGTAATTGGGTGAAACGCACCGGAATCGTTAGAACTTTGACTTCGATGTCTCTTTCTGTATGTGTGTGGCATCGTAGCTCTCAAGTGGATGGACCGATTTCGATGCTTTTTAAGGTTCCGTACCTCTAAAGGAAAAAGGAACCCTTATAAGATACTTCGTTGTCCGTCTGTCTGTCTGTCCGTCCATCAAGAACCTTTTTCTCAGGAAATTGATACGAAATACTGAGGTCTGCGGTCCCGTTGGTCCGGTTGGGGCTGTGAAAAAATGAACCCTCCGAGTCAACTTAATTAAAAGATACAGTAATTAGAAAAGGTGTTTCCATACAAATAGCTGAGCTCGAGAAAGCTATGGGGCACTTCCAGTTGTCCTAGAAATTTGAAATTAGGTATGAAGGTAGCTCTTAGAGCACAAGTAATTAAATAAATCTAAAAATCGGAGTTTTTATGTCTGCCTGTTTATGTAAGTAACCAATATAAAATAACCTCACACTGCATACATTTTGTTTTCATTCCAAACCCAGTTTCCTTGCGGTGGTTCTTAGCTATGTTTGGTAAAATCGGTCCTGCAGTTTGAACAATGTCAGCTCTTTTCTAAAATGATGTAAGATATTTATGGCAAAAAATAATAGAAAGGAGGAGATTTCCCAATATAGGCCTATTTCTAAGCTATGCATATTTGGTAAGATCTTAGAAAAAATTGTGACCAGTGAGCTGTCATTTTGTATCCGTAATTATATATCCCCAAACCAGCATGGGTTTTTCAAGGGCCGTTCTGTGAAGTCTAACCTTGTGACTTTTAGTGATTTTCTGTATAGATCACTCGATAACAAGAAAGTGTCAGGTGGACGTCGTGTACTCCGACTTCTCCAAAGCCTTTGATAAAATCAGTCACCGTATCCTCTTGGAGAAGCTCTGGAGTGCCGGAATACACGGCGATCTGTTTAGATGGATTAAGTCGTACATAACCAACCGCTCTCAAGCTGTATCTATTAAGGGGTTCATATCTGATTTTCTTCACGTCCCCTCTGGGGTTCCTCAGGGGTCTCATTTGGGACCACTGCTCTTTACGTTTTATATTAACATATTGGGCAATCTTTTAAATACAGTAATCATTTGCTATCGCCGATGATGCAAAAATATACGAAATAATCACGAATTCTGATGATTGCCTTGAGTTACAAGCTGATATAAATTCACTTTTTGATTATTGTAATGCCAATCAGCTATTCCTAAACCCTGATAAATGTTTCGTTATAACATACTCACGTAAAAAGAATCCCATATTCCATGATTATACTTTAAACTGTACAAAAATAAATAGGGTTGACAAAGTTCGGGACTTGGGAGTGGTTATAGATGATAAACTGACTTTTAACACCCACATTGATAGTATTGTCCAAAGGGCTTACAAACAACTTGGTTTCATCCTACGGGTTTGTAAACCCTTTCGACAAGAGATTACCTATAAAATTTTATACCTTAGTCCAGGGGTTCCCACAGTGTGCGCCGCTGCGCCCTGGTGCGCCGTAGAAAGTAAAGAGGGGCGCCGTGAGTTCTATCATTATCCGAAACCACAAATATTCGCGGGTACCTATTTGAGCGCTCGCATCGGTAAATAATATAGCAACAATACAACTTAGCTAAGGCAGGGCGCCGTTACAAAATACTAAACTTGTAACTGCGCCGCAGTTTGAAAAAGATTGGGAACCCCTGCCTTAGTCTAGTTCAATCAATTTTGGACTTTGGCTGTTTAATCTGGAGTCCTTTCTATAAATGTCACATTAATAGAATTGAACGAGTTCAAAGGAAGTTCCTAAATGCACATCAAAGCTTTAAATCGCCATAATTTTTTGTCTCTAGAAAAGCGACGCACTCAATTCGATATTATGTTCTTCTTTAAATTAATTCATTGCCATGTTGACTCCCCCTCACTGCTTGGTAATATGTCATTCAAAGTTCCTCGACGCAATGCACGACATGAAAAATTGTTTTCAGTTCCTTTCTCTCGCACTAAGTACTATGCTAACTCTTATTTCAGCCGTTGTCTAAAGTATTATAACACAGAATTATCTCACATTGATATTCTAGCTCACCGAAACTGTCTTAGTTTTAAGAACCGTGTTATTTGTCACTTAAATGCTTAGAAATTGTACGCACTTCTTGTCAATTTTCCATTTTTTAGTATAATTATTAAATGTTTAAGCAAAATTATTTAACTCGCTCTGTAAAGCGAACTTTTGCACGATGAAAATTCCGGCACTGCTACTATATTACAACCAGATCCCTCTTCTTTCAATTTACTAATTTCGTCTTCATAGATATGTTGTACTGGGGCCATAGATGTTTGTACTTTCAATTTGCATGCGTGAAGACATTTTTCTATTTCTCTTTTCGACGTATCTGGTAAACACAAATGATTTCCTTCCCGTGTGATTTTTCCTTTTTTGTCTAGCGTAATGCTAGTATTACACTCGGGTAAATTTGAACAACGCCAGTTTGTACTACCCGAATCGTACTTTCTGTGGTAGTAATATTTGTATCCACCCTTTATCAAAACCTTCTTTCCCTTTTCACTTTCAATAAATTCGCAATTATCGTTTAATGTCTCCATTCTATTCAATCAAACATTTCGCTTAAGTAAATAAATCTTAGTATCTAACTACTTATACTTCATATAAGTGACAACAATGACAATTGTAAAACGATAAGATAGCACTTGAAATTTTACCTGGCCAGTATGAATGTAACAAGAAATTAAGTATAAAGGGGTACATACTTACTCTATGTACGTAATATCGAAGAATTTAATTTATTTTGCTACACTGTTGCAGTTTCTATATATTTTACCGGAACGTGAAAAAGTCATGGATAAACCTAGCAAATAAGTATATCACAATAAACACGTTAGAATTAACGTAGTCATATTGCTGAGACTGTACCTACTTGTTATTTGTTGGGTTGTTGAAGAATTGGGAAATTAATTAGGCAGGTGATCGGAATGTGAAGAACAGAGAGTGTGAAGAATTGGGCATGTGAAGATCTGAATGTGTGATGAATTGGGAATGTGAAGACCTGGGAATGTGATGAATTGGGAGTGTAAAGACTTGGGAATGTGATGAATTGGGAATGTTAAGAATTGGGAATGTGAAGATCTGAAAATGTGATGAATTGGGAATGTGAAAATCTGGTAATGTGAAGAATCGGGAATATGAAAATCTGGATATGTGAAAAATTGGGAAAGTGAAGACCTGGGAATAAAGGGATTTATGTATTTTTAGATTAGAATAGATTTATTTTTTTAATTAATCAGGGTACAAATGTCGTTAAAGTGAGCGCAGTATTCGCCAATAAGCGTCATGGTTTGGCGAAATTAATAGTGATGTACCTAACTAAAACTGTACTTAGCTTTTTTTGAATAAAGAAACTATAAATTAAACTATTTGTAAAATAACGTATAAATAAATGTGATGAGTCATTAACCAGTTTACACCTGTTTTTGTTTTCAAGATTCCGTGTCACAAATTATTATTTTCATGACGTAATCCTAAAAGTATGTATATAATAATAATAATAATTTTGATATCGAGAATAGCCATAAAGTATCACAAAAAACACACGCGGACGAAGTCGCGGGCAACAGCTAGTCAACAAATATAATAACTTGATAAAATTTAAGAAGAATAAGGGGTACATATCATATTGCCTAAAATTAATATCTATACGTTTACAATGTACCTATACGTTCAAAATATATAAAATCATAAAATATAAAAGTTAAAAGAAACAACGATCAAAATGTATAAAGTATATTTTACATAATGATCGAAATACATAATATTTAAAATACCTAAGTTCACAATGTATACCTTTAAAAAATACAATCATAAGATGTATTAGTTAAATTAAATAACAATCCAAATTCATAAAGTAGTACGTTTTACATTAAGGTCGAATTACATAAAATCTGGGTACGTTTTTAAATACATACATTTTGAAATGCATAATGGGTTTAAAATACACAATGGTTTAATAGTACATTATGAACGTCGTATGCGACGCGTGTGCTATGTTGGTAATGACACACGAGGCGTATTGTACGCGCGAGCGCCAGCGAGCGCGGGTAAGAGAGCCGAGATGTGTAATTACCAAAGCACACGCGTCGCATACGACATTTTTCAACACATTTGCGAGGAAAAATAAATAAAATTTAGTTAATAAAAGGACTTTAAGAACTTTAGTTTACCTTTGTTACCAGACATTGCTTACCTGGAGCTGCTTTAGAACTTTACTTTATCATTTTGGTAATTAACACCTTGGATTTCTTACTGATATAGGTAACTGTCCGAACATTGTCCGAACATATTTTAGTATTTCCAGCGACGGACACTACATTTCTTTATTACTTGAGCTAGTAATTTTTAAAGTAATGAAATAACAAAGTCTGAATCAACAATATCAGTGAAAAATGGCGGCAGATATTATTTCTCCACGCCAATCCGCGCGCAGCACTCGCGCATGCGCGCTGTGCACTAAGCACGCGCGTGACGAAGACACTGACAACAGACTGCTAAACAGCCTAATATTAAAATTATAATAAACTAATTAATTAATGTCTTAAATATGCAAATTATGGTCCCTTTTTAGATAAAAATGAATAATGTCGAAATTAAATGTTTTATTTATCATCTTTAAACTAAAATAGTTTAATATTCACGAAAATATTTCTTGTTCTTATTGATACTGAACCGTTTGCTGAGATTAAAAAAAAGTTTATATTACCGCACTCGTGCGGTAATATTATTACAGCACTCGTGCGTAATAAGCTGTATTATGAGTTTAAATGCGGTGCAATAAGACTCAATTTACGAGCAACTGTGTTGAAAAATATATTATACACCCGTTATACATTATAAACTTTGTATATTCTGATCCACACCCATAAAATCTAAATTTGGATTAATTTAGGTTTAGGTGCGGCGGGGGTGGCCTTGGGCCACCCCTAAGCCGCGAACATGTTTGTTTTAATTTAGAAATAGTTTTTATTTTACATTATGTATTTTAATACGTAACCCATTACATTTTACGTATTTTGATCGTAATCATTGTAAAAAAATGTATTTTGTCGTAATCATTGTAAAAAAATGTGTTATGAATTAGCGCAATTATATATTTTGACCATTATATATTGTAACTTTGTGTTTGAAACTTATTTCAATTAATATTATATATTTTAATACATTATATTTTATGATTTTATATATTTTGAACGTATACATTGTAAATGTATATATTTTAATTTTATGCAATATGATACGTACTCAGAATAAGAATATTCTTTTTAGCTGACGTAATCTATATAAATAAAAAATAATTGCTGTTCGTTAGTCTCGCTAAAACTCGAGAACGGCTGAACCGATTTGTTTAATTTTAGTCTTGAAATATTCGTGGAGGCCCAGGGAAGGTTTAAACGGTGAGAAATTTAGAAGAAAAAAAACTGGAGCGAAGCCGCGGGCAACAGCTAGTAATAAAATAAATATATTTATAAGATGTCTAGTGACAGAGACAGATTCGTTAAGCAAACTTTCACGATAGTTTTTATAATCGCGTGGTCTAAGCTTCTTTTTGTATTATTATTTAAAAAAAAGTCAACCGTTTCATCAACCTACCCCAAGCTAGTCTAACAAAGACACTCCGAATAAAGAATTCTCTAGTCTGGTGCGCAATTGCAGATCATTGAATTCAGGGTATTTTTTCCACAAATCCTTAGCACAAGCCAATATAGCTGATCATCCGTACCTATGTTATATACGTGCATAAGATATAAATAATGGGGTAGGTATTTTCGCTGTTTTTGGACATATAACTCAACTTCTGATTCTGGATAATTTTATATGCCGAACAATAATGTATTACACTTGCTTAGGTATAGATTCAACACACACACACACACACACACACACACACACACACACACACACACACACACAAATCACGTCTATATCCCTTACGGGGTAGACAGAGCCTGAGGTAACAAGACCTAAAGGCCACGCTTAGCATGATTGTAGGCGTATAGGTGGAAAGGGGAATCAAAATAGTGATGGGTTGCTAGCCGCATCGCCTATAACATGATTCCTAAGACTCGCCCATTCCCTCGATGGGCTTTTACCATCTGCGCGGGACGAGAGGCAACTGGTACATTCTATGTTTTTCTTTCTCTCCCAGACCAATATGGAAGTATTCAAAACTTTTGGAATTTTTGTACTTACGTTCTTTACCTATTCCTAGCCTCAAAATTACTAAACTTGTACACAACCCCATGAGACAGAATATTTCTACAAATCTTCTGTCTATACCAGGGGTGGCCAACTTGATCAGACCCAAGATCTCCTGTTCACTAACGAAACCCTGTGCGATCTACCAATTACATACTTCATGAAACCTTAAATCAGCAGTTTGTGATTACGTTGCGCAGTCTGGTCTACGTATTTATATTTTTTGCCTTGCCACGATCGGCTGGACTAACAGTCGCGATCGACCGGTCGATCGCGATCGACCTGTTGGCCACCCCTGGTCTATACCATTGACATACAATAAACAACTAGACTCCCAATCGCGCTCAAAAACTGTCGGAAGCAAAAGTCTGCACGACGTGTATATTGTGCAGAGTTTGGTTCAGTTGTGTTTCGACCGCGCTTTGATAACAATGTATAATGTCTATTTCGCACCGTACCTAATCTCAAACTCTTGAGAACAAAAAACAAAAGAGACAGACAGGTTTCCAGCGCGTGGCGTCGTGTCATAATTTCTCACGATTGTATGCAATTGGCATTATTACCGACTATACTGCCACGAAATAAGGTGTTAATTTGAACGAATACGTTAATATTTTATTGAATCAGGCGTTACTTTGCGGAGGTCCATTTCAATGAACAAAAAATATTTACCTTGCTACTCCACTACTCAATAGCGGTGTGCTGAGTAGCGGAGTAGCAAGGTAAAAATTTTTTGTTCATTGAATATGTTAATGCTATCTGTTTAAGTTGATGTGTTGACACACACAACACATAGACAACGCCGCTCGGACGTTTCTTGAGGAACTTTTGTTTGCGATTGGTTGTCTAGTTGTTTATTGTACGTCAATGGTCTATCTATACTCTTATTTCAAGTGCCTGTGGCCTTCATGGTTTCGTCTGAATCCAGATATACCGATGACGAGAAATAATATTCATTTAAATTAGCTGTTACCTGCGACGTCGTCCACTCTCGAACAATATACCGTTTAGGTTCACTTCGTCCACATTCTCACTTAGTCAACATTCCCATTTCGTCCATATTCTCACTTAGTGAATGTTGACCAAGTGAGAATATGGACAAATTGGAACGTTGACGAAATTTGAATATGGGCGAAGTGGAAAAAGGACGAAATGGTCCTTTTTCCACTTCGTCAACATTCCTATTTCGCCCATATTTCCACTTCGTCGACCTTCCCACCGTACACATCCCCTTGTCGTCCAAATCCCCATATCCTCCACGTTCCCATGGAGTTCTGAGGTAAACAACCTTAAAAAAATATATTTTTAAAAGTTGTCTGCAGTTGCAGGGCCCACCTGTATACCCTTATTGACATGACACAGTGTAAGTAACCTATGAAAAGGAAAGCCATGAAAAAAATTACTGCAAAAAACTTATACACAAAATGACTGGGCCATCGCACGGTTACTTAAATGACGTAAGATTAAACGTTAACGTTAACTAATAAATATTTAGAAGCATATAAGAATCCTAAATGAGCTCTAAAATGTATGCTATGCAGTTAGAGCAATACACATACGAGTACAAGAAAAGCGTTGTGTGCGATTGCCAAGACATTATGTGTAGGTACTTACTAAAAAAAATCAGCTCAGTCAAAATAGTTTAGTACTAAAGGGCTTGCATATTTTGAAATCTTAACTTATTTTTGGGCCGGGCAGTTATCATGACAATAGGAAAGGACAAAAGGTTACATTATTTTATTATTAGTACTTATTATTATTGTGTGTTATAATATACACAGAAACTAGTAATGCTGCTGAAGGTTACCATGGAAGATTATATTCCAAATTTGGCAGTGAAGGACATCTAAACTTGTATTGAATGTGCCAAATTATTATGAGAGGGTATAATCACTACGATAGTAGTATGATGAAGAGCACCTTGTGTCCATTTCCCAATAATAGTTACACAGGCAATTTGAAAGAAGTGAAATTAATACAAACAAATTTCTTAAAAAATATATATCTTTATTAACAACTGAATTAGAATTATAGTAATAACTGCCCTGGTCAGCTATATTAATAGGATCCTCTTTGCAAATGTAATAAACGGGTGTTTGTTAATTTTCATTTTGTTTATGTTTTTATTCTACTTCTGATTTTACTTTCCGTGTGCTAGTTGAGCTAGAAATGATGACTAAGTAGGAGTGTGAACGAAGTGGGAATGCGGATAAAATAGGAATGATGATTTGAGATGACAACACTATCCCAAATAACACAACAAAATTCTGATGTCCATATCAACACCGAACATTTGTCTACCAGTCGTCCATCCATTACTATTTCCCACAATACGAGTACCATTCAAAATTTACATAATTCATTTCAATAAATAAAGTTTCATTTGGATGTATTTTGTTGAAAAAGTATTATATGTAACATTAGGTATATAATTAGGTCAAAAAAAGGGTCGTGGTGTCTTTTAATTACGATAACCGCCTTGCGGCTCCTATCTCAGCTCACGCCACTCGACTTTTTTGACGCCTCTTATACAACAGTTGTATAATAGTATTTTTTCTACTCGTTGATTTTAATCTGACGATTGTATAAAATACTATTTTGTGCTACGAAAATTGAAAAGTTTTGTTTGTTATTTGACGCGAAATCGATGGTGTTAAATAAATAATCCCTAATTCGAATTAAACATGAGTGACAGTGATTAAACAACGATTAATCGTTGCATAATGAAGGCTCTTAAAGTAGAGTACCGTGTTTAGGCCACGAGGCTTGCCGAGTGGTCTATCGAGGTACATACATAACCTTTTGTAAAGTACATTGGATTAAGTTTGAAAATTGTACCTTCCACTTATGAATTAATAGTAGTTATCTCCTCTGGAGTAGCGGCGAAACTAATCTCGTCACTGCCACTCATGTTTAATTCGAATTAGGGATTATTTATTTATGATTTTGCGTCAAATAACAAACAAAACTTTTCAATTTTCGTAGCACAAAAAAGAACTAATGAGGCGTCGTTATAAGACCGTTTTTGATTGGCCAATTACTTCAATTATACCTACTGACCAATCACGTAACAGAAGAAAAAAGTTTAGTGTGTTCAAATGGAAGCAAATTTGCCAGATATTTCCAACTTTACATTGGGTGCGTTCCACTAAGCGCTCAAGACGCTCAATCGAAGTAACGAAGTTCTAATTTTGAAATTATTATAGTCGTATAGAGCGTTGTATAATAATCATTATAGTTGAGTCCGAAGTGCCATAGACTATTCATTTATTTATTTATTTATTTCATTAAAATTTCACAGTATGACAGTAAAACCAAGGCACTGTGAAACTAAACCTTACAATATACAAAAATACATACAAAAATAAGAGAAACTTAACTAGAACTTTACAGAAGAAGGCCGCACATCCGTCATCTCGCAGAACTTCAAACACTCAACACACACATCTACCATCTGCTTGCGAACACATCACAGTTTGGTGCCGACTCGAGGAGCGAATTTATGTGGTGCAAAGCTCGAACCAGAGGAGAGTTCCGGCGGGACACAGTTCGCGCAGCTGGCGCAGCCAATAGGTGACGACTACGTGGCCGAAATAGAAATTTAGATGGAGAGGGAACGTATAGACGCAACAACTGAGCAACCAGTTCAGGACAGTCAGAGTCACCCCGTAAAATACTACTGGCCAAGGTAATCAGTCTGTAATCTCGCCTGACCGCTAATGAGTTTAACCCCAGGACGCCCAACAAAAATTTTGTTGGGTATAAAAATGGGTAATACCCGTACATTTTTTTGTACAGAAAACGCAGGAAAGCTTTTTGTACTCTCTCCAGAAGCATGATGTATGATGACTCATGAGGGTTCCAAACAACGCAGGCTGCCTCAAGCTTGCTTCTGATAAGAGCAGTATATAAAAGCTTTATGGCCCTGACGTCAACAAAGTCTCTAGCGTTTCGAATGACAAACCCCAGCCTCCTATAGCAATTAAGTGCGAGCCCATTAATGTGCTCGTGGAAGTTAAGGCTCGTGTCCAGGATAACTCCCAAATCCCGTATAGTGTCAACTCGAGCAATAGTTTCAGGACCAAGGAAATAATTATTAAATATTGGATTGCGGGCCCTACTGAACGTTATGAGCGCACATTTCGCATCATTAAAAAGGAGTCTGTTGTTGATACTCCACTGGTACACTTGATTAATGTCGCATTGCAAGGATATAGAATCTGAGATATTCTGCACGCCATAAATCAGCTTCAGGTCATCGGCATAAAGCAAGCACCGAGCGCATTTAGGCACAAAGGCCAGATCATCGACCATAACTCCAAAGAGCAACGGGCCCAAAATCGAGCCCAATCGAGCTCAACTATCCAAGATTAAAAAGTATGTGATTGCAATTTTGTCTATAAACACATAATTGACAGATTAAAATCAACGAGTAGAAAAAAAAACTATTTCGATAACGCTAACAATGACAGTGTGATTATAACGGACCGGCCACTAGTAGTTTATGTGACTGTATCACAATGAAGATATAACATACGAGTGCGTGTTTACAAAACAAACGAAGTCTATTTTATAATAAGATCACACTAGTTTTTAATGCCTAATTGGCATTGTTTATTTCTTAAGCTGTGCTTTTAACACCTTTATTTAATTTTGATAAAATGGACTATTTCAAGCAACTAGTTTGAACATTATGGTTGTAAGTAGCTTTGTTAATTATTAATAAATATTATTTCGTTGTTTGATAGTTTAATAGTTTTGCCACAATCCCAATCGCCTTTGTTCAGCAATAAAAAAAAACTGTTTTGTCTATGGTTTTGAGTATACGGCAACGTCATAGATCTGTGAATGTGTGTATCATGTCAACATCAGCCAACGTGCATGTGTTCGAATCGTTCCGTCTGTTGGTGTTGTTATTGTTTTCAGTACTGTTTTTGCTTGACTCATTTGACCACAGAACAAAGCGTTTGATCCCTGTTCATCTTTCCCGACTCCTACTTACATTAAAGTGGTCTTCGCAACAATACATCGTAACTAAACTTCCATAAACTTCCACATTAGCTTGCGTAGGTACACCATTCCTTCCGCAAATCTTCTCTTTTCTCTTCTTCTTCTACTCGATTTTGTGGAGGCTATTGTTTGAGTCATTGTTGCACCTCGGCACAAAACATTTTTTATAAATATCCATTGTATATTTCACAGTTACTACTTCTACTTTGTTCTACTGTACTAGTTCTACTTTGAATTTGCTTTTATTTCTAACGTTTGTAGATTAAGTAGGAACGTAATGTTATGATTTATATGTGACAGGGACAGCCTGACAGTTACCGTAGCTAAAATTTTTTTTTTGTTTTTGTGGCAAACATTTAGATAATGCCCGATTCTGCCAAAAAATCGGGTCGTTAGGTCAAACCAAGATCTAAAATACTTTTACAAAAATATCTGCAATCGTAAAGTATTTTTGAAATCGGACATGATAAATCGAATCGGTTGTTTTCCTCCAAATGGTTTTCGAATTGGAGCATGCAAAAAATGAACAATGCCTATACATTACTTTGTCTAAATACATATTATAAGCTCTCTGTGATGGCGATTACGACTGGCATTGCTGCCTTCCCAAGTAGCAATGGCTTCTCTAAATTTTGAATCATAGATATCTTGGAGTCAAACAGCGATTTTTCGCCATTGTCTTGGCTAAGTACATTTTTTTCTTAAAGATATCTAATGGAAAGCTAGTGGACAGAGTTTTGTAAAAGTGGGCACAAGTTTTCAGTGTAAGTTAAGGTCGACTTCAATACTTCTTTAAATATACACTTAAACCCTATTTAAGACAAGGTATTATGAAAGGTCATAACATTATCTTCAGGACATCTTATAGATTTACTTAAGGCAAAGGTTTTGGTGTACAAGATGACTAGAATACCGAGTTAAGAATTTTACAATAAGAAAGATAGGAATTTTTCTAGACAAAAAAAAACAGATTTTAGTATTCACGTACTCCACGTAGTTATTAAACAGAAAAATAATGGCGAAATAATATTAACAAACCTGTAACTGTCATAAAATGGCGTAGCTCATTTATTTGTTACGAATTACGTGGAATGGGTGTCACATTACTTGTAGAAATAATACCGCCGAAATTTCAACGCAGATTCGTTCACCGAGTAAAATTTATGGATCTAACTATGAAATAGACGGGCTTTAATAATAACATAGAAATGACATGAAAAATTACGAATTATATTCACATCGCCGTACATGCACGTCACTTTTTGCACATTTTCTATTAAAAAGAGATAATTTCCCTAGCCATACAAATATTTGTTAATTTTAAATCATTTTAAAGAATAAATTACGCTGACCTAAGCAGAAAAAATAATGATTTCAAATCTGTTTACGAATATTTAGTTTTCACATGCAATTTAATATGGCGCTAATTCAAATTACAATAAAACAAATCAAACTTAGGACAATGTTGACTTAGACTAGACGAAAAAAATTGTTGAAATTCTCGGATCTTTTAGTGCAGTGCGGATGCGAAGCGCAGCGATGTACACTAAAGCAGCAATGTAAAGCGTCCAAGCGTATGTTTCAGAGGACCATCAATGTGAGAGCGACTCCGGAAGTGACAGCGATAACGATGAATACGAAGGAACAGCTGACAATCAAATTTTGGACGTCAATTAACTTTACAATTTTTTTCGATACCTTCCCACCGAAATTTTTGCATGGCTATTTTTTTGGGGCTTACATAATTGATTAATCTCGCGTCAGAAAAAAAGCCAATACAGCTGAGCCCACACGAAAATTATTATTATTTTGGTACTTTTAATTAACGCTGGCAACCCCTTCTCACCACCCGAACGATTTAATTTTTTTTTGGGTGCACAGGGAGTACAGAGCAACTGTTTGAAAAAAAAATTAAGTCGCTGAGCCCACATTTTTTTTCTTTTTTTTCCCCACCCCACTACACCCTCACCCACCGCCCGCGGCCTGCCAGCATGAAGATTATAGGAAAAGGTTGTTCAGGGAAGTAGCTAACGGAGTTTCAATACAGCTGAAACCACATGACCGATTTGGTCGCTAGCTCTTAGGCTAATGGGCATGTCCAGTTAGTTTCAGGGAAAATACTAAATGATAAAAAACTAATAAGAATAACAATATTATAAAAGCAACTTCGCATTTACTGGCAAATCTACATTAATATAATATTTAAAGTCGTAATGTAAAAATACTAAATGATAAAAAACTAATAAGAATAACAATATTATAAAAGCAACTTCGCATTTACTGGCAAATCTACATTAATATAATATTTAAAGTCGTAATGTAAAAATACTAAATGATAAAAAATTAATAAGAATAACAATATTATAAAAGCAACTTCGCATTTAGTGGCAAATCTACATTAATATAATATTTAAAGTCGTAAACTTTATTTGTTTGTGTATAGATTATCTCTGCAACTTTACTATAGGACGGATTTAAAAATTCACTAATGGAAAGCTATACCTACGTTTGCCTTCATTTACGTTGACTAATTTTTATACCGGTTAAGTTCAAAGTTCGCGCAGGACGCCGACAAAGTTAGAGAAAAAAACTAGTACTAAATCAGATCACTTACGTTTACGAAGAAATAATCTCAAGATTAAGTCTGTGTGTAGCAAGTACCTTTTTATTTTGTAAGCTGTATTGTACCCGTTAAGTACCCCTCCATTGTTTTGGAACTTTACGTTTTAACTGCGTACAGTATATCCTATTAAAATGATATTTACACATATTTACAAGTCGCATGTTTTCATATTCATCACCGCTGGGATAGAGAAAGAGAGAACAAATCATATACTTACCTACTTACATTACTGAAAAATAAGAAACAAAATGATACCAGAGATACTTACCGACTTTTTCCATTTGCTACATCGCGTTTACCAAAATTATGCAAGAGATTCAAAATAAAACCAGGTCACTATTAAGAATTTAAGCAAAATTTGTAACAACGCTCAGTGTACAAATTTAGTGAAGATAGGCAGGCAGAAACTCGACAGTTTAAAATTATTATGAAAGTTATACTGAATTGCTCCCTGTAATGATTTTTAAGTAGATGGTTTGCACTGTGCCGAGATATCGACCGTAAAAGTCACGTATAGAATTCCCGGCGCATGAAGCGCGACTGGCTGAAACGGCTGACGCGAGACGCGAGACGCGAGACGCGCGACGCGAGACGCGCGACGCGAGGCAGGCGGGCGGCGCCGCGCGGTCTCGGGGCAGGTAACGCCGCGCCCGCCCCGCCGCCCGCCGCCGGGCTGACACCCACCCACCCGGCCACCCGCGCCCGGTCCGCTTCCCACCCGTCTTCGCTTTTTAAATATTTAACTACGTGCTACTGAAAACCCACAGCAAAGATAAAGGTAAAATCCAACGCACATAAAACCTTTTAAATGCCAATCGTAATCTACGGTCAGTATTACAGCTGCATTTGGGCGCATATAAAAAGAGTTTCCTTATGAAAATTACATAAATGGATAACTCGCGTACTTTTAGTCGAGTTTTGTTCGACATGTTTCGGATTAGTTCGTAGTCCTTCCTCCCGGAGCGCTCACACCATGTCGAAACATGTCGAGCAACACTCGACTTTTATACACGTGTTATCCGTTTGTGTAATTATGATTTGAGTCTCACGGTAGTTTCATGGTGAAAGTTTCCTTATGCTTGCTATATTTACGGAGCCCGGCGTTACTTCATTTATAGTGTGGCGGTAAAGAGGTTAAAAAAATCACTCACAGAATCTGTTGTTGGGTTGGGCATCTGTACTACTTACTGGAAATCAGTAGAATTGGGAACCTGTGGAGATGGGAATCCGTTCTTTAAGAGCCTGTAAAGTTGGGAATCTTTAGAACTACGAATCTGTAGTGTTGGGAATCTGTTGAGTTGGGAATTTGAAGAATTGGGAAACTGTAGAATTACGATTCTGTACGATTGGTACCTAATCTAGATTTGGAAGTCTGTAAAATGAGTCTGTACAATTCGGAATCTGTAGAAATAGGAATCTAAAAAGGAAATCTGCAGGATTAGGAACATGTACATGCAAATTATTAACAAAGAATAATGTGCACCAAATAGCATAAGCAAAGATAAGATATACTCAGCGGCAAAAAATGGGGCCCTCATATGTATGCAATACCTATAGGAAATGTTTTATGCAGATTGGGCCAAATTTTATGCCGCTGAGTATAGTCGTTAACAGTGTCACCTAATAAACACAGGTTAATTGAAAATAAACTATGCTATTTAAACAATAAAAATAAATGGTTATCAAATATTAAATCACAGAAGCCACAATTCTTCGTAAAAATAACAGAAATTTGTATAATTGCTTGAAAATAAGAGAACAAGTCCACAACACAAGAATCCTATCCTTTGGTAACATAAAACACATATAACACTTACGATATGTGCTAGCGGATAGTTCTCCGTAGATGACGAACTAATGTCTAATCTGACTCATTGTCAGCATTAGAATACGGAATCACTTACGTCCTTTTCCTTAGCGTAATAAAAAGTACGTCCACGCAGTCTGAAGTAGCGCCGCTGCCATCGCTGGAAGCTCCGAGTCTGCTTCATCAGGAACCCCTCTTTGACAACGGGCTGCCAACAATTAAGTGCAAGAAGTGAGTATATCTGAATCAAATTATTGAGTACCTACGCTTAAATGTCTATCAATTGAAAACTATTGAAACTCCTATTTAAATTTCTGTAAGTAATCATTTTTCATAGCAACCGGTCGCCAAGACAAATGGACTTCGCAAAAAGTTTGGCAACAAAATCTTAGATGACAGTTAAGTGTCACTTGGTGTGTTCAGAACACACCAAGTTTATTTGGCTTTGAAATTGCCTTGCTTGTACATTTATTCCTTGACGTTTTCTAATGAACAGGTAATGGCCTTAGGGACAATTTAGATATGAGCGAATTTTCAGGCTTCCGTAATTATAGTGTCAACAGGACCCTACTTCCAAATAACTTCCACTACCGACACT
Source organism: Pandemis corylana (assembly GCA_949127965.1). Lineage (NCBI taxonomy): Eukaryota > Metazoa > Arthropoda > Insecta > Lepidoptera > Tortricidae > Pandemis > Pandemis corylana. The sequence goes on from OX421850.1 coordinate 18,231,670, forward strand.
CGCGAGCTACCCAACTTGAGGCCTTTTTATTGAATTACGTATTTTTGCTTGGAGAAAAAATTCTGAGTCCGTTTTTTATCTGATAGTAATAGTTACTGATTTGTATTTGGGCTTGTATAAAAAATTCAAACTTTTTATCCGACGGCCGAGCTTAGCGAGGCTTACCTATATTTGAGGCTGGCAACCCTTTTTCTCGCCGAGTTATGGATAGTGCTTTTCACAAACATGCAATGAAATAAATTAAAAACCTCCAAGTTTTTTTTTAATAGCTTCGCGCTCTTGGCGCATTTGAACAAACGGGGAAACGGAATATACGGAAGGATCGGAATTTGGAAAAAAGGAGATGAAAAGATCAGGAAGGGTTAAAAGGATAAATAAGCATTACTTATAATTTAATATTGTTATCTGATAGGAATGTATACAAAACTTTAAATATATACAAAGACTTGTCATTTATGACAAGAAGGGAAGGGACAGATATGGGAAACGGAACGCCAAGAAGTGACGGTTGGTGTAAGAAGGAACAACGATCATAAAGAGGGCCGGCGAAAACTATATATTTTGCATGGATGGCTTCACGAGCTACTCGGTCCACGCGTTAATTACCTTTAATACCTCTATGCCCAGGAATTCAAGCAAAGGAAACCACATATACATTCTGGTGACATTTTATATAGTAAACTTCGTAATTTATAAATGTGTCGATTGTTAGATTTTGCTCAGCGACTCTGAGAATACTACATAATTTTTGAGTTTCATTAAAAGGATATATTCTAATGCTTTCAGGATCCCAAAACACTCTCCAGTGTACACAGAAGAATCCGGTGGCAGTTTTTTTTTTGTACAATGTTATACTGAGAGTGGAGTATACCAACACCAACACACCCATTTGGAGAGACGTTTGAAGCATCTGTGTAAGTAGGTATGTTGAGCATCCCGAGCATCTGATTCTGTTCCAATGAAATCCAAAAACGGGCGGCTATGTTCCACATCATTCTTAGAGGTGTTTAAGCGCTTATACCGCCCTTATAAGTGCAATTTGGGCCCCAAATTATACAACTTTTGGCGTTTTAGAGCTGTATAGAAGCTGTATAAGTAAAAAATAAGCTGTAAAATAGCTGTATAAGAGCTGTTATTCGGTGTAATACGAAACTAAAACACTACAGAACATGTCTTATAAGTCAAGTATAAGAATAAAAGTTCCTAAATAGAGTTATTAAATAATAAATTCCAGAAGAATAAAAATACCGTTGAGCGAACCCGCGATTTGTGCGAACTGATTTGCTAAAGCGAGCAAATATTATATTTGCTGATGCGGGGGCGACCATCTTTCTAAATCGTAAGTATTAGAAAAACTAATATCTTACAATCTTAAGGCGGTTTGTGTTGTTGGTGAACGTGCATTTTACATGCACATTCAAATTTATCGTGAAGCTGTGTGTGGCTTTTACCAAAATATTCACGCGCCCTCAGGAATATTGAAAATAAAAATAAAGGGAGATATTAATGGTAAGTAAAGTGTTTATTTTATAGGTTATAAAATCAAAGTATGTTTGAAATAGAGGCGATGAGGGCACAGTCATCATTTTTTTATAAATAAATATACATAAATTGGACTGGATTGCATGGCTCCACAGATAATTCTAAGAGCTTTAGACTGGACACTATTCAATTTCTTGAAACCAGCAGCCCTTCCAGGTTCTACTCAAAAAGTATCATAGTCTAAAATACTCGTTACCAAAGCATTATATAGTAAATTAGTAACTTCAGGCTTAAAGGATGTTCTCCCCACTAAACCCCAGATACGCATCTCAGAATGTTAATACTTTTTCACATTTTGCAAATATATAGTCACAGTGAGCAAGACCAATAATAATAATATAGGTATTAAAACAATAAAGCGCACGAACGGCGTTCGAATCAGTGGTCGCAGGGCATTTCTAACAAGACCACGTATCGAAAAAGTTTGATTGAATAGCTTAAACGCTCTTAAGAAGTACTGATAGGTGACGGAGGTTCTCGCTATAATATGCAGACTTTAGCGAATTGATTTCATGGACACAAAGGACAACGTGTACAGTTACGCATCAGTTCATTCACGTGCAAGCTTCTACATTTTAAGAGGCCTCTAATGGACGTGGAGTGTTCCATTCCGTGCTGAAGAGCTCGCTTAATTACACATTTAGCAGTAATTACGAGCCGGCCGTTGTGGCGTTCCTGTCTGGGGTCAAAGATGGCAAGTAGGCGTATAAGCGTAGTCCAAAATTATGTTTGTCCGTTCAGCTGCATTTAGTAGAGAGAGAGTACGGATATCTATTTAAAGCAGTACCAGTTCAAGTTCAAGTTCAGAGAAAAAAAGGAACACATTCTTTTTCAAAAAAGCAGTAGATCGTGCTGAAATTGGAATATTTACGTATTGAAATCATCTTAAACACAAGTTCATTCGATTTTAAACCGGAAAGGAGGTCATATGTGGAATAACGAACCTAACAAGTTTAGTTGTTGTATTTTTATAGATTTTCTCTTGTTATGTGAAAATGAAACGTCGAAAAAACGCTTAATTTCGTCCCATTACCTTCATGCCTTTCCTTTGTTGCTCGTGTTTGCATTTGTTGCTCACGTTTATGCACCTAATTGCCATTTGTCGTTTGAAGTAGGTGTAGCTGCAAGCTACACATATATATTATCGTCTTGCAAGAAACACGAATAAAGCGACGTCTGCAAGAAACGGTGACAAGCCTCGTCTCACGTAAACACTCGCCGCTCTCAGAAGTGCATGCGATGTTTACCTACGCCGTGGCGTCTGCGTGTGGAATGGACGCAACTTAGGCGCTGCGCGTTTTTATATGCGAGCGAGAGACCGCCGCGCTGTCACAGTAAATAAATAGACCAGTATGGAAGCTAGGCAAACTTTTTGAAATAAATACCTACGCTCCGTTAGAGCGTTAGGGTTGTCGATTTAATTTATATAAAATTGTAAAGATTTTTGTTTTAGTTAGCGCTATAATACCAGCTAGTAACGCCTGTTTTAAAGTAACTAGCTACACTTAATTAAGAGTATTAGGGTTGGCACCCTTAATTTGTCTAAAAAAAAAGACAAACGTTTATTTGGTTTCTATGATGAATACGGCACTATAAAACCGTTTTTTTCTAATTCTTTGTTAATTAATAAAACTACTTTGCAATTTATATGTTGTCTCTGACAACAACATCGAAAAGATCCAATAGGTAATTAAAAAGTTAAAAATGGCGGCTACTTTTTTTCATTTCGTTAACGGATTCGATGTCGGAGATCAACCATATCCCCAGATATCGATTTTGAAAGTAATCGGTCGAATAATTAAAAAGTTCAAAATGGCGGCTACTTTTTCTCATTCCGTCCACGGGTTCGATGTCGGAGACCAACCGGATACCCAGATATCGATTTTGAAAACAATCGGTCGAATAACTAAAAAGTTCAAGATGGCGGCTACTTTTTCCCATTCCGTTAACGGATTCGATGTCTGAGACTAACCATATCCCCAGATATCGATTTTGAAAGCAATCGGTCGAAAAATAAAAAAGTTCAAAATGGCGGCTACTTTTTCTCATTCCGTCCACGGATTCGATGTCGGAGACCAACCGGATACCCAGATATCGATTTTGAAAACAATCGGTCGAATAACTAAAAAGTTCAAGATGGCGGCTACTTTTTCTCATTCCGTTAACGGATTCGATGTCAGAGACTAACCATATCCCCAGATATCGATTTTGAAAGCAATCTGTCAAATAATGAAAAAGTTATGGTATAGGTAAAGTACGTATCGGTATTTGGCAAGACATCCTTCAAATGTAGTCCTATATACAGGGTGTCCCAGAAACCGACGATAACCCGTTAAGGGCTGATAGACCTACTAATTACCTACCAAAATATCACATTTTAGGTTTAGTAAAAATCTTTTAGTTTTCGAGATATTGACATTTTTGCAAAAATCTAGATTTTTCTCCCTCAGTTGAGTTTTTCGTCTGCCACAGCCTCAGATGACCGAATTTAGTAAATCTGATTACTGATAAATATTGCTGAAAACATAGGCTCTTAAACGTGATATTATTTTATTTTAATATTTAGTCAAACTTGGATGAAAAACGACTTAAGAGACAGTTTTCAGATATTTTACTGTTTCATCCCATAACTTTGGCCCTCCATGGTATAAAAAAAATAACTACGCTAAAGTGGCACTGGATATTAAAAACATGTCTAGCTAATGTAGTTTACAAAATGGTATAACACTTACTTATTTGTTTAATAATTTCAAATTTATTGCTATTTCATTACTGAAGAAGCTAATCTAGTGAACCGCCATTTAGTCTGAGGACGGCAGAATTATTTGTTTTTTATAAGGCTGGTAAAGTTGAATTCAAATTTCGAATAAAGTTTAAAAAAAATTAATTCAAATTTAAAAATCGAATTTGCTTCGTTTTTGGCTAGCGTGTCACTGCTTTTAGTAGACTGTGAATTTTCGTTGCTGGTACATGAAAAATTTCTTGTATTGTCTTGTAGGTGTTTTTATAGTAATTTGGATTAATTTGTAAATTAATTCGAACTGACTTGGCTTTATTTTGGACTCTGTGTTTTGCCTAGTGATTTGAATTTGGTGTGTAAGAGACAAAACTGATTTTGCTGCATTCTGGACTCTGTGTTTTGTTTAGTGATTCGAATTTGTTGTGGTAAAGATTAATGAACTGACCTGCACGTCTAGCACGAGGTACACGCGCGACGCGACTCGCGACTCGACAAATCTCTTCCGCGGCTGTCAATTATCTCGCTTTGCGTAGCACGATGTGACACCGCGACAAAACTTGTCGCCGCGAGTTGGTAAAGTCGCGGGCGACATACCGGTGATGCCATGTGTATAAAAAATTTGGCCAAGTGTTTTATTCTTTCGTGACAACACTGAATCGGTAATAGTGCGACACCATTTCGTTCGTTCTTTGAGTGAAATTTTTGCTCGATAAAAGACAAGCTTGTCTATGATCTGAAAGATTTTGTCAAAAATGTCAAAACAAATCAAATGACATGGCAGGCGCCTAGAGGGAAAACGTAAGTTATTTAAATTAAATTTCTCTTTTTAACGATATTCATGACTTACTTAAGATTTTATTATCATTTGGTATCATTATAATTACCTGCTTGCTAAAAAAGCAGTGAGTAATGATTTTGATGTACCTAAGTACTTGTGTTATTATGATGAAAACTTACGAAACTTATAAAATTTCAGACTAAGAAGCGATTAAATTATTTGTAAAATACATGACATGTCTGCGCTGCGACGAGCAATGACGCGGCACGGAAGTAGGCGCTGCCGCGCGTTACCCGCAGTACATAGCGCTTGGCTCGCGTATCGCCCCATACCACTGTGATAAATGGAAAATGATTGAAGATCTGCCAAAGACCCTGATGCACCCCCGTAACGATCCGTTAACATCCACGATTGCGGTGACGTCCGGTGATCAGCGTTTAAGCGGAAAGCCCGAATAAACCGGACTGCTAGCACTAAGGCGCGCAAGCCAGCAATGCTCCGTAGTCACTATGTCAGAAGCCAACGACGGACGATGCCCACCTGCCCGTTGACGCTAGCGCTGCGGGAGACGAACACGCGAGCCCTCCGCCCCCCTACCGCAGCAGAAGCCCGAGAGCAGAAAAAAAGAAGCCCCGGTAGGACCCTAGTGTCCTACTGACCGCCCGTGATGGTCACCACGCGAACCACTCTTCCGCGGCCCTTAAGCTGAACCGTCCCTTAAGAGAACTAGAAAACCTGTAGAGTACCTACATCGTAAGCGTAACTGAGGCGTTGTAGCATACCAAGTGCAGATAGATTGTAAGACGCCCTTCAGGCAACCGTGTATGTTGTTGCATGTTAATAAATCCTTTCAGTATTATAAATATAAACCGTTATTTACATCATCTCTTGAAGCCTATCAGCCTGAGCTTACTCCCAACCCTCCCAGCTGGGTTCGATTCCCGGCCAAAGGCATAATGTCGACGGGTCTCGCGGGTGCCCCGTCATGTGTCTGTAAATCTTTTGTCTGCCGCTGCGCAATACAGTACTCAGCCATAAAGATTGCACATCGGTCTTCTCGGCTAATTTTGGTTTCGTAGAGCGTTGCCTTGCTCTAACTCACGTGACGCCAAAATTGTCTCTTTCCAAAGACCGAAGTGCAATCTTTGCGAAGACACAACGCTGATGATCTATTTTTCATGTCTATGTTTTTTTTTTGTTATACCTTGTTTATTTTCTATAAAACTGTGTATATTATCTTATATTTGTGTGTCTTGCAAAAAGGAATAAATGCCTTCTTTCTTTCTTTCTTTCTTTCTTTATGGCCGGGTATACTGTAGGTCGGTCCACTCGGTGCTCAAAAGCTGAATGCCGTGCCGAGTGATTATGATTATGTTCCGCATTCTATTGTGGAGGTACATAGTTGAATAAACATTCAAACAAAAAAATATTACTTGAGCTATTTTTAACTTTCATCTCGTTTTAGTAAAACTAGTGCCTACGCCAACTCCTGGGTTTAGGCTGCCAAGCGGACTTAAAATGCCGGCACAAACGCTAGAAACAGGATGATGATCTTATTTAGTTGGAAGCCGCTTTATTAATTCCGTTGGTGGTGTTAGAAAAAATGGAGTGTATCAGGAGTGTTTAGTAGTCGCCTAAACTTGTGTAAAAATGTTCAGTTTCATTTTCTATCGTAAATCACGTCTTTATCCCTTACGGAGTAGACAGAGCCTAAGGCAACAAGACTTAAAGCCCACGTTTAGCATGAATGTGGGCGTATAGGTAGAAAGGGTAGTCAAAATAGCGATGGGTTTCTAACCGCATCGCCTACATACAATTTCGTGATATAATGACCTTATGTTTTTAATTCTTTTTTTGTTTTTGTAACATGATTAGGTATCTATGTCACGAATAAATGTTTTCTTTCTTTCTTTCTTTTACATATAACATGATTCCTACGATTTTCACCCATTCCCTCGATGGGCTCGGTGGGCCCATTTTGTAGGCCTAATATTTAGAAGTAAGCCATTTAAAAAATTGTATTGTTACTTGAGAACATATTAGTGTTATTTTACGTATAAATGCTATTAATACGCGTTGATAATTTTAAAACATAAACATATTTTATGGAGTCGCGCTCAAGTCGCGCGTCTAAAGCCGCGAAGACATATATCTCGCATATTGACATTTAATCGCGACGAATTTGTCGCAATAAACACCGTCATGCTACGCTTTTTGAGAGTATCTCGCACTTGGCTGTCATTTGACAGCCATGACAAATAATCGCGACGCGACAAGCTATCTCGCTACACGTCGTGCTACCGGTTCGCGACATAGCATTATGTCGCGCTTCTATGTCGCTCTCGCGCAAGTCGCGCCTTGTCGTGCTAGCCGTGCTGGCATTCTTCTGGACTGTTATCTGTATTTGTTTTTCATTCACGGTTGTACTTAGAATGGTATCGTATTCGTCACATGAATATGCAAACATGCATTACATTTATGGGGAATGTAGAGGCAACGCTACCGCTGCCGCTAATCTCTATCGGGAAAGGTACCCAAATGCTTTGCGACATCCCGACTATCGTGTATTCATAAATGTACACCGATCATATTCAGAAGGCCAGCTGCCAGGTAACCGCGGAGGACCAGGGAGGCGTCGTATGGATTGTGACGATGAAGTTTTGTGGGAAGTTGACAATGACCCAAGTACTTCGACAAGAAAAATAGAGGAAAATACAGGCATATCAAAATCTACAGCAAACAGGATACTACTACGGTATAAATATCATGCCTTTCATGTGCAACGTGTTCAAGCTTTGCTGCCACGCAATTTTCCACTTCGAGTGGCATTCTGTCGAACAATGCTGCAGAAGCACAGTGAGGATCCCGAGTTCCTAAACAAAATTTTATGGTCAGATGAAAGTACCTTTAAAAGAGATGGCTTCTTAAACATGCATAATTTGCATAGGTACGCCCTTGAAAACCCACATTCAATGCGAGAAGAACGTTCGCAATATCAGTTTAAAGTCAACCTTTGGACTGGTATTCTAAATGGTCAAATAATAGGCCCCTTTGAACTACCAGAGACTATAAATGGCCTAAATTATCTCGATTTTTTACAAAATGGTCTTTCGCTCCTTTTAGAAGATGTACCTTTGGCTAATAGAATGTCAATGTGGTTCCAAAATGATGGCTGCCCAGCTCATTACGCAACACAAGTGCGTAATTACTTAAATGAGACTTATCCAGAGAGATGGATCGGGCGTCTTGGACCTATCTTGTGGCCTCCACGGTCACCGGATTTAAATCCTTTGGATTTTTATTACTGGGGCTATCTAAAAGAGAAAGTGTACGCAAAACCAGTAGAAAGTTTAATAGACCTCAAAGAACGCATTACGGCAGCAGCTCAAGAAAATGTATCTAATAGTGCTCGACGCATCTCCCGGGCATTTTTAAGAAGATGTTATGCGTGTATTAGGGCTGGTGGCAGGCAATTTGAAAATTTTCTGTGACAAAATGGCTGTGTAAAATTGGATTGCTAAAAATATTTCATTTTATTTTAATGTGTAGTTGGAAGTGACTTCAATTTTATTTGAGCTTCTTCTGTAATGAAATAGCAACAAATTTGAATTTATTAAACAAATAAGTAAGTGTTATACCATTTTATAAACTACATTAGCTAGACATGTTTTTAATATCCAGTGCCACTTTAGCGTAGTTATTTTTTTTTATACCATGGAGGACCAAAGTTAAGGGATGAAACAGTAAAATATCTGAAAACTGTCTCCTAAGTCGTTTTTCATCCACGTTTGACTAAATAATAAAATAAAATAGTATCACGTTTAAAAGCCCATGTTTTTTTCAATATTTATCAGTAATCAAATTTACTAAATTCGGTCATTTGAGGCTGTGGCAGACGAAAAACTCAACTGAGGGAGAAAAATCGAGATTTTTGCAAAAATGACAATATCTCGAAAACTAAAAGATTTTTACTAAACCTAAAATATGATATTCTGGTAGGTAATTAGTAGGTCTATCAGCCTTTAATGGGTTATCGTCGGTTTCTGGGACACCCTGTACATAAAATAGTAGGTATATTATAGATGCAAGATGATACCGACAAAAGTCTGTAGTAGAATTTTCACCAAAAACGCGCTCCATAATATACGGCAACTACTTTATCATTTAAACAGCCTAACGTTTTATTTAACAGAAAAAGCATTTTATTTAATAATAATATTCTTATCTTTCAACATCAGCAGGGAGTTTAAAAAACGAAAGCTCCGGTTGTGAAAAAGTCGAGTTCAAGCAGCCGTACACTGCGCACGTACACTGCACCCCCCGGACCACGGAAAAAGAAGGGGTTGCAACCCTCGATTTTGTCCCCTTGTCGCACAATTTTTGTACGGCGTTGCGGAATAATGGATTAGAAGCTGTATTGAAACAGTATGAGACTGATGCCGTACAGAATCAAATGACCAAATTTACCCTGGAAATTGTCAGAAAATCAAAAGAAAATATCGACTTTGTGGCTCACCATTTTTTTACGGCACTGCGCGCTTTCTTATTATTTTTCATGGATCTATCGATGGTAAAAATGCCGTACATAATCATATGACCAAAATGTACTCACTCTACCTGCACTTTTGAATTCTCACCAGCACCCAGTGGGACAGCTTACAAGTGACGGCATAGTGCTGAATCTTATTATTTTATGCTCTTATATCGTCCTATATACGTCACGTGGTGGTTCATATGACCCACATTTTTTGTACGTGGGCCTGTAGTCTATTAGCCGTTGTTCGGTAGCTTTGCCGTGCGGTACTCGAATGAGAATCTAGAATAGACAACATATAGACAGAAATTGTTTATTATTTTAATAAATTTACATAGTACAAGTACAGTTAAAAGGGTGTGCTAATGTAAGGACTGTGAGAACGTGGATAGGGAATAAATGGGGTTTGTAAGTCCACTGAAAACGGAGCCTATCTCCATGACTATAATTACTAGTAAGAATTGTCTTGTCTAGTCTTGAAATTTGGTACACAAGTAGTGAATCCTACCTGCTGAAAATCAATTACAAGACTTTTCGAAATTCCCAAGGAATAGGGGAAAAAAGGGATTTATATTATTACTTTGATATCTTCTTATCTCCGTAACTATTATTACTAGGATCTTTAAACTTGGCATACCAGTAGGTAATTATGATACCTGAAGACTGATTTCGTAACTTTGCGAAATTCCCGTATGATAAGAAAAAAAAGAGTAACTGCATGGGCTATAGACCGACTTCTTAAATGAGACCTCGCCCGCGCGGCACAGGCACAGCAAAAGCACAGCTCAGGTTATAGGTAGTGTAGGAATAGGTTCTGCTAGTTTTATACTGGCAGGTTTTGGTTGCTGGCTGCATTGAGACTTAGTTCAAGTTCCGAATATCGAACACTTGATCGATATTTTAAAATACTAGCTGCTGCCCGGGGCTTCGCCCCCGCTGCAATTTTTTTTTAAATTTTATTTTATATAAACTGTCCGAACAGTAACAAACACAATTAAAAAAGAATTATCCAATTCGGTGCAGTCGTTTGGAAGTTATGCGCGTACATACATTTCGGCGATTCATTTTTATTTATATAGAAGATTTAATTTAATTAATTTGACTTTAACTTCATTCCAAATATTTAAAAGTGAAGTGAATCAGGTTGTCAAACGTTAGTTGCGAAATAAACGGATTCCTAGAAATCGAGCATTTGTCAATTCCACTTTTTTTTCTCAACCTAACTGCTGTTGCCAAAACTCATGCCATTTCCATTTCGTTTTCGATCCATATTAGAACCTCCTGTATTTTTATATCAAACTTTGAAGCATTAAATACTTTTTTGAAATAAACAAACATGGAAAATCAATTTTGACATAATAGATCCCAATTAAAAAGAAATTAAAAGTTGACGCAAGTCATTCATTGTAAACAAAGAAATCGTAAAATATTTACGTGATCGTAAAATACGTAAGTGTTGCGGATAAAATCTGGTCGACTCAAAACAGATATTTTCTCATGCTGAACAACTTACAACATGTTTCAGTCCAATACATGTTATTTTTATTGTGTCATCTCACGTCAAAACACATGACACGGGTCACATTATACTGGCTGGCCGGGTAGCGCACAGTAGTTCATTAAAATTCATTTTTTAGTGGTTTTTCGTAAAAAAATCTAAAAACGAAGGGCAGTTTGCAACTCTCCAGCATGAGACGAATCTAATGACATATAATTTATCAAAATCGGACCATAACTGTAGATCTGATGGCTTATACAAAAATCGGCCTCGCGTATTATATATATAGATTTTGTTTGGAACTTGGGACGGCTCTCAGATCAGCTTGGACCGAGACCCATATAGGGCAAAATCTTAATATTCTTTGTAATAAATTATTGAAGCTGAAATAAAGTCAAAAGTAACTTTTCAATGATTGCGTTTTAACTTGAACTTAGCAGCTTGGGCCATATGCTACATCAGTTTGTTTAGGAACACATTTAACACGATTTCCCGTACAGTTCTAAGTGCCTCATCAAGGCAGCTCTACAGTAGAAACAAATTTGGAAATATGCCGAAGGAAATAGCCGAATATTTAAACCTCCCAGACTCAAACTCTTATACTGGTCACACAATAATGTAGTAATGTTGCTGAAGGTTATATTGAAGACACCTTAAACAGCAAAAAAAAATTGCTGATGAAATATTAAAATCGATTATGAAGTCATGTGACCCAAAACCAAGCACATAATTTGCAGACTTTGAACCAGGGCGTGCATCTACGTCGCTTGCTATTGGTGACTCAGGTGAGACGCAACCACGTGCGTCGACATCGAGATTTAATATGGTAGCGGATCCGTATTCGTCGGATATTTACAAAAACATATCATTTTCTAACAATGAAGAGAATATCACCAATAATTTGTTACATACAGGGTGACCTCTAAGACGTAACGCAAAACCAATGTTTTAAATACGTCTCCCATAAACTAAAATTCTTAGCTAGGTCTCATGTTGTTAAAACGATCATTAGTATTCTTTTTTTCTGTTTCAATTGTTCCTAATTTTTTCGGTTTAATGTGGTCACCTTACCATTATTTTTACAGTAAAAAGTTCTTATGTAAATAAACCCATTTGTCTTTGAATATCTGACAAATAATATAAGATCAAACGAACTTCTTGAAGTGAAGTTCGATCATTATTATAAGAGTCACTTCATTCGAAGATACATTTACACAGGTAGTGCCTTTAGCCTACACGAGGAATTCGCACGTTGAGAGAATCGATTTTCAATCGACCTCCTTTTTTTTTTTTTGTGTACCCCTCGACCCGCCTTCCAGTGCCAGTCGAGCTGTCACCTCATTCTTGTTCAGAGACATTCAGTTTTCTACTTTTTAAGCTGGGTTTTTGGGAGGGTGGGAACCCTGTATCTTCGAATGAAGTGACTCTTATAATAATGATCGAACTTCACTTCAAGAAGTTCGTTTGATCTTATATTATAATTCGTCACTTCATTCTTCAGATACATTTACACAGGTAGATGTTTAGAGATATTTATTATATTACCGAAATGTTCTTGTGCTAATAAAACATTTTATAATCATTAGTAGAAAACTTTTATTTCATAACAAAATGTATATATATATCGTTTATAATCCATGTTCTTTCTTATTAATAATTATCCTTAATCAGAAAGTTAAGCACCTAAGTTTAATCATCGATTTGAACCAATTATGTAATTAAAGATCTCATTATTCTATTACTCATTATTAGTACTCGTGATCGCACAGACAGAACGAGCAAATATTCCTTCGTCCATTACTGGACGATTGTAGAATCTAGCAAACGTCAGGGAAGAGTTGGTCCATCCAGCTGTTTTCCTTATGGTGTCAAGGCAGACTCCGGCAGAGGCTGCCGCTGAGGTTGAGGCGTGACGCGTACTATGAGCACTGAATACTGTTACGTCAACGCCGCACTCTGCTAGAGTCTGCTTTATCCACCTGCTAATAGTTGCTGGCGACGCCTTTTTGTGAGGTTTTTTGTGAGTAACTAGAAGATTGTCTGTGCCTTCCTGTCGCAAACCCGATGTTGCTGCGAGGTAATCATCAAGAGTTCTTGCTGGGCAAATGCTTGGATTTCCCGTGAAGTATGGTAGGAATAATACTGGTTGTTCTCGGTTAGGAGCTGACGTCTTTATCATGTCTGATATTGTTATCTTTATGCCTGAAGGGGACCTCCTGATGTTACTGGTCTTGATCAAAGAGAACGTCTGCACGCGATGAGATGTGCACAAAGCCAACAACATTGATAACTTTTTTGTAAGTTTAACCAAGTCCAAATTACTATTAGGGTACCATTCGGATATGCAATCTAATACAGTTTTTGGGTCCCAGGTGGTGGTATACTTGGGACGGGATGGCTTTTGTCTATAAATACCTTTAAGTAAGCGTTTTATCCTTTCGTCTGACCCTATGTTATTCCCGAGGAGTAATGATAGGGCAGAACGATGACTATTGATAGTTCCGTATGATGCTCCTTTATTAAACGAATCTACTAAGAAAGCTATTAGTGCGGATAACGGAGCTTCAAAGGTATTTATGTCCTTTTCTAGACAAAACTGCCACCACAACTTATACGTAGTAGAATATTGTTTCATCGTATTTTCCGAAATGGACGCTAACATTAGGTCTAGTGCTACGCTCGGAGTATTTAACTTTGTAAATGCTGTCCTGAGAGCGTCGCGGCCCCCAGGGTAAGTCTGGTGTGAAGCCGGTGACGTAACCTGAAACGTGAACGCAAAAGGTCCCGATTAGGTTCAAAGAAGATAATATCAGAGATGAGCATTCTTTTCAGCAGTGGGAACCAAGCTTGGCCAGTCCAATAGGGGAAGACTAGAATGCCCGTGGCTTTGTCTTCGATGATTTTTCGCAGGCATTTCAGTATGAGAGCAAACGGGGGAAATGCGTAGAAGAATGAACGATTCCAACTCACTGTAAACGCATCAACTGTCAATGCGTCGGGATCCGGTTTCCATGAGATGTATTGAATGCATTTGGTATTGGTGCGAGAAGCGAAAAGATCAATATGAGGATTTCCCAGGGTTTGAACTATTCTTTGGAATGCCCAATCCGACAGTTCCCATTCCGTGTCTGCATTTATTTTTCGCGACTCTTCGTCTGCTTCGACATTGTCATGTGTGTTAATATATGACGCATGTATAAAGATATTCCGCTTTTCGCACCATTGCCAAATGGTTTTTGTTAAGTCATTTAAATGTGGAAAACGGATTCCCCCCATTCTATTTATATAGCATAAGGCAGTTGTATTGTCGACTCTTAGTAAAATAGAGCAATTGTAATGCTTATTAGCGAAGCTTTTTAAGCCTAGGAAAACGGTTAGTAATTCAAGGTAGTTAATGTGGAAAGATAGTTCTTCATCTTTCCACCCCCCATTCGCGCGTTTTCCGTTACAGGCAGCGCCCCAACCAGTTCTAGACGCGTTAGTATATATTTCTAAAGCAAATTTTTTGTCTTGTCTTATTATATTGTAAGTTAACATTATGTTTTCTTTCCACCATTCTAAGTCAGGTAGGATAACATTCGATAGCTTGATTTTTGCTTTAAAATTGTCATCGTACTTTTGAAGGGCTAAGTATTTTTGACGTTCGAGGGTTTTTGTGTATAACCAGCCATATCGAACTGCTGGGCAAGCCGCTGTTAACACGCCTATTAATTGTGACAATTCCCTGATGGAACATGTCGGAAGTTTAGAGAATTTCTTAAGAAACTTCATGATACCTAATCGTTTTTCGTCAGGCAGGCTTAGAGTCATTTCTACGGTATTAAATACAAAACCTAAAAACCGACAAACCTGTCTGGGCTCTAGGTTGCTCTTCTCATAATTGATAACAAACCCTAAGCATTTTAGCAAGGCTAGGGTTTTGTTGACATTGTTGGTACATTCGTCATAAGAGTCACCGATGCATAAAATATCGTCGAGGTATATAACTGACCTATAACCTTCTTGACGAAGATAGTTAATGACCTCTTTCATTAATTTTGTGAATACCCAGGGAGCAACCGATAACCCATACGGCATGACTGTAAATTCAAAGTATTTTTTGTTATATTCAAAACGTAGGTACTTTTGATGCTCTTTTGCAATAGGAACTAAGAGATAAGCTTCTTTTAGATCAATATTTGCCATAAAACCAGACTGAGGTACGAGTCTAGCAGCTGTCCTATAATCCTCCATTTTGAAATGGGTGGTTGAAATAGACCTATTTAACCTTTTGAGATTTAGAATAAATCTTTTTGTCCCGTTGGCCTTGGGAGTTAGGAAGACGCTCGAGACAAAATCATTTTTTGACCTACGACAGTGAGAGATAGCGCCGAGGTCTAATAATTTATCTATACATTGTATCATATCTGGATGGTCACTAGTGGAAACGGAATTACATGGCGTTAAACCCTGTCTAACTTTCTTACAAAACGGTATCTTATAACCTTTTGAAATCCAATTCAATATTTCGACATTATTAGTAATTTGAAGCCAGCAATTATAAAAGTGTTGAATTCTCCCAGCGTGTACCTCTATTGTTGAGTTGCCGTGGCACGCTGTTTGTTCTGCGGCGGCGGCCTCGGTGGAGCGGAGTTGCCGGTCGGAGCTCGTCCCCCTCTCGGAGCAGCATTCCTTTGCCCGCCCCTCCCCCCTCCTGTTCGACAGGAAGCGAGAAGGGCCCCTCCAGTTTCCCTGGGGGCGTGAGCGACATGTCGACGGCTGATATGATGTAGAAGGTGGCTTGGGATTCGGAGCAGTTTTTTTGATCTGTAATCCGTGTTTTTCGATTACTTTTGTAGCTTTAATCTTTTCGGAAAGCTTGTTACCGAAAAGCGTTTCGTCTCGATCGATATCCTGCATAATATTCAAGAAAGACTTGTCCAATCCTGGGGTGACAAACTTCTTTCTAGCTTCCGTTTCTACAAAGTGCAGATCACAAAGTAGTCTACAGCTATCGCTGAGAAATTTGATGGCTTGAAGTCTGTCCTTTCCGTCGTCCAGAAGAAGTTCCAGGCCCCTATTCAGGGCGGTTATTCCCTGGCCTAGCTGCTGTTGTACCGCTTCTGTTGTATGTAACTGGCTAATCAACATTTTAAACTTATTATTCTTTTCTATACGTTTTATTATCTTTGTACAAGATGACAATGTCATCGACATGGAAAGCGAGTATTATTAACTCGTTACCAAACTTTTTAGTATAAATACATGCTTCCGAAGGAGTTTGGTTAAAACCTATGCATTGTAAAATTTCGGTCAACTTTTTATACCATGCTCGCGAAGCGTGTTTGAGCCCATAAAGCGAACGTTTCAGTAAACATACTTTATCTTCTTGACCAGGTTTTAAAAATCCTTCCGGCTGACTCATATATACTTCTTCCTCTAAAAATCCATTTAAAAATGCCGTATCAACGTCTAAATGGTGCATTTTCATTCCCTCTTCCGCAGCCAACGCGAACAACATGCGTAAAGAAGAGTTTCGGACGACTGGCGAGAAAGTTTCCAAGTAGTCAATACCATACACTTGGTTAAATCCTTTCGCGACAAGTCTAGCTTTATATTTAACTAGCTTTTGCCCGCGGCTTCGCACGCGTGAACCATGAGCATTTCAAAGAAGCTAGCAATTAAGCAACCGAGCAACCAAACCTGCAAGCTTTCAAGCATACATGCAAGTATGCAAGCAGGCATGCAAGCCTTCAAGCATGTAAGTATGCAAGCAGGCATGCAAGCAGGCATGCAAGCAGGCATGCAAGCAGGCATGCAAGCAGGCAAGCAAGCATGCAAGCAAGCGTGCAAGCAAGCATGCATGCAAGTAAGCACCCATGCAAGCAAGCATGCATGCAAGCAGGCAAGCAAGCATGCAAGCAAGTGTGCAAGCAAGCATGCATGCAAGTAAGGACCCATGCAAGCAAGCATGCAAGCATGCATGCAAGCAAGCGTGCAAGCAAGCATGCATGCAAGTAAGCACCCATGCAAGCAAGCATGCATGCAAGCAGGCATGCAAGCAGGCAAGCAAGCATGCAAGCAAGTGTGCAAGCAAGCATGCATGCAAGTAAGCACCCATGCAAGCAAGCATGCAAGCATGCATGCAAGCAAGCGTGCAAGCAAGCATGCATGCAAGTAAGCACCCATGCAAGCAAGCATGCAAGCATGCATGAAAGCAAGCATGCATGAAAGCAAGTATGCAATCAAGCATGCAAAGCAAGGACTCAAGCAAGCATGCAAGCCAGCCCCCGCATTGCCCCGCTGCCTTAATTTTTCTGAAACTGTAAATATTGCAGGATTTTTATAAAACAAACCTAACCTAACCTATAATACATCCTGTCCTAAAATACATCCTAAATAGCTTTTGCCCGCGACTTCGTACGCGCTAAGATGTAAAATGAAAAAATAAGTTTTTTCCCGTTCCCGTGGAAATTTTGGGGAGTGCTTTCGGAGTACACTTAAAGCCTTTAAAGAAACACACGTTATAAATGTTAAGTCTCTTTCTTCCGCTGTTTCGTCTGGAAACGTAAAATCCGGTTTTTTCCCGTCCTTGTGGGCGTTTCGGAAAATCCTTTCTTAGTGTTCCCTTACGCTCCCGAATAAACCTACGTGACAAATTTCAACTTTCCCCCGCTTTTCGTTTTTCCCGTTTCCGTAAGAATTTCGCCAAATAAAGCATTTCCCGAAATTCTTACGGGAACGAAGAAGAAGAATTTTGGGAAATTATCTCATAATGCTCCCCTACACTCCCCAAGGAACCCACTTGCCAAATTTCAGCTTTCTACGACCAGTAAAACGTAAAATCCTGTTTTTTTCCCGTTCCCGTGGGAATTTTGGAAAGTACTCTCTTAATGCTCCTCTACATTCCCGAAACAACCTACATGCCGAATTTCAGCTTTCTGCAACCAGAAAACGAAAAGTCCCGTTTTTCCCGTTCCCGTGGGAATTTCGGGAAATCTTTTTGTAGCGCTCCCCTACACTCCCCAAGGGAAATTGAAGGCCAAATTTCAATTTTATACGACCAGTAAAACGAAAAATCGATCCCGTAGAACTGAATACATAAATCCCGTTTTTATCCCGTGGGAATTTCCAAAAAGCATTAAAACATTATTTTACTATTATAATCACCTACTTCTATGCCAAATTTGAAGAGTCTAGTAATTATAGTTCATAGGATTTCGTTAAACTGAATATATAAATCCTGTTTTTTTCCTTATCCCGTGGGAATTTCCAAAAATCCTGAAATGAGTTTCTTAGTTTTGTAATCACCTACTTTTGTATCAAATTTGAAGAGTCTACTTATTATAGTTACTGAGATAGTGTCACTCGGAATCGAATATATAATTCCCGTTCTTTCCTTATCCCGTGGGAATTTCCAAAAATCCTTTCTTAGCGGATGCCTACGTCATAAGATCTACCTGCATGCCAAATTTCAGCCCGATACGTCCAGTGGTTTGAGCTGTGCGTTGATAGATCACTATGTCAGTCAGTCAGTCAGTCAGTCACCTTTGAGTTTTATATATATAGATTACGTCACCATGCGCATTTTTCTTCAGCTTGTAGATCCATTTGCATGGTATAACTTTCTTATCAGGTCTGTCAACGAGAACCCAAGTTTGTTTTTCAAGCAGTGACTGATATTCATCTTGCATAGCTTGATACCATTTATCTCTATCTTCTGCATTCACAGCCTGTGTGTAAGTTGTAGGTTCATCCATCAGCTGAGGGGATGAAGTTTGCATGCATACACAATTGGCAGCAGAATTAGGTTTTCTGGATCTCAAATTGTACCTTTGTTCTACAAAAACAGTATCAGATTCAATTTCTTCTAATGAAGACGCAATAACAGGTTGAACAGCGTTATGCCATTGCTCTACGATATTAATATCAGGCTGAACATCTTCTGATAAATTTACAATATCAGGTTGAATTTGTTCATCTTCGATGACAGCGCTTGTGACAGGTGTTCGACTATCTGAACTATTCAAAGAGTTTAGTTGCGAATTTAGCAATAGAGGTACAACTGCTGAATCAGTTAAATCATTATCAGACTTACAAGTTGTCTTTACTTTCAAATCTTGAAAATCACATTCAAAGAAAGTAACATCTCTGCTTTTCACAAGTCTTCTGGGATATCTAATATCTCTGAAATAATAACTTCTGGGATCTTCTGAATATCCTACGAAAATATGTTCGGATGCTTTCATGTCCAGTTTCTTTCGATTACACTCAGGAACATGAATAAATGCTCTACATCCGAAAACACGCAGATGAGAAAGATTAGGTATTTTGGCATACCATTTCTCGTACGCCGTCTTGCCTTCGAGAGCACGGTGAGGAGACCTATTTTTGAGATATACAGCCATCTCTGCAGCATCTTGCCAATAAGCCGGACTCGCTTTCCATGTCGATGACATTGTCATCTTGTACAAAGATAATAAAACGCTAAATACTGTCATATCTGACTTACGGAATTATTTTAGTCTGAAAGTGATTGGCGAACTCAGTTATTATTTAGGTTTAAATATACATTGCAAACCTAATGAGATTAAAATATCTCAAGAAAGTTACATTCGTGATTTACTGCAAAAATATCACATGATGGACTGTAAGAGTGTGCCTACGCCGTTGGAAACTAAAAAGTTTCTGCCGTGTGAGAAGAGTAATGTAAGTGAATCCTATCCGTATCAGCAATTGATAGGCTCACTCAATTTTCTGGCCGTTAATACTCGCCCAGACATTGCTTTTGCTACATCATATTTAAGTCAATTTAATACTAAATATGATAAAAGTCATTGGAAGGCGGCAAAACGTGTATTGCAATATCTGAAAGGCACTATGGATTTGGGCATTACTTACAGGAAAGACGGTGGATGTCTAATTGGCTACGCGGATGCAGATTGGGCCAATTGTCCTATGGATCGTCGTTCATACACCGGATTCTACTTTTCTATGGCCGGGGGAGCCATTTCATGGGAAAGTAAGAAGCAAACCACCATTGCCTTGTCGTCCAGCGAAGCAGAATACATGAGTTTGTCCAGTGCGGGTAGAGAAGCTGTATTTCTGAGACGATTGATGTGTGAACTTACTGGTAAGTCAACTGTCATTACTATTTATAATGATTCACAGTCTGCCCAGAAGTTAGCACGGAATACGGTTCACCACAATAGAACCAAGCATATCGACACGAGATTTCATTTTATACGAGATTTATTATGTAAAAATGTTATCGATGTCGTATATATTAATACTTTAGAGATGTGGGCTGATGTACTAACTAAGCCATTGGCTCGTATCAAGCATCAGAATTGTATAAAAGGAATAGGTTTATGTTTATAATCTTGTTTTGATTACGGGGGAGTATGTTGTATGTAACTGGCTAATCAACATTTTAAACTTATTATTCTTTTCTATACGTTGTATTCTATCTGATGTACTTGTGTCACTTCAATAAACAAAGTCTAATACAACAGCTTCGACTCTTTTATCTCGAGTACGAGTACCCTCAGGAACAGCGGCGGAAATCTCGGGGTTCAGCTTTGGTGCTTGCAATAATGTGCAGTTTTCTGGTACGGAATACTCTTTAACGAGTTTCTCCTTTGCCTCTTTGGTCATTCCCTTACGAAGAATGGGTAACCACAATAGTGATAACTTCTCGTGAATCTTTGGGCCAAACTTGGGTGTCTCTTCCGTTACCTCGCCCAATGCGGTGAGGATTTCAGGGTCTAATTCTGGAACTGGGACCGCTTCTTGGTCACCATCATTTTTGACCTCATCGTTTCGGTCGGAGATCGGTTCGGCATCACCGGGCTCCGGATCAGGGTTGTGCGGGTTTTCATTGTCTAAAATGGAGCAATAATGAATTTTATTGAGGGTAGTTATGAAAACCAAGAATTAATGAAAAAAGTTATCATTCGTGATTACATTTTTTTTTTCAAACCGCAATATTAACGGTAGGTAAGATGAGAATTTGCCTTCGTGAGGATACTCGATCCACCTCCAGGCGATATAAATAGTATCGTCGAAATTACGGAGCACAATGATCTTATCGCAATTTTCAACTACCTTCGTGTTAACACACGGTTAACCTCCAGGCGATAAAAGTACCTTCGTGATGACACACGGTCAACCTCCAGGTTCAAGTGATGAGCACAAACTTTTGATTTCACAGTAAAAAGTGAATTTACTAACCTGAATTATGGTCAGAATCCTCTGACGACGACGAATAAATAATTCGGTTATATTTCCGCTGCTCCTGTTCCATCTTTCGTATCTTGCGTTGGTAACGCTTTATCATTTCCTCATTTTTTCTTTTCGGCATTGTAGCGATGATGCACACAGTAATTTTGATACGAGTTTTTTTTTTTTTTCTTAGGCACGTGCGAACGCTGCCTCGCGCAAGAAAGGAATGAGGTGACAGCTCGACTGGCACTGGAAGGCGGGTCGAGGGGTACACAAAAAAAAAAAAAAGGAGGTCGATTGAAAATCGATTCTCTCAACGTGCGAATTCCTCGTGTAGGCTAAAGGCACTACCTGTGTAAATGTATCTGAAGAATGAAGTGACGAATTATAATTTATGAAGAAAACTCATTTTGATTATCTTTGACGTTAGTTGTCTTGTTATGATCGAACAACAATAAGATTCATCGTAAGTTTATGTAAAATATTAAAATGCCTCGTGGTCATGCCTATCCTTACACGTCTGTCCAGCGGACGGATATGGTAGCGTTCTATTTTACCTCTCAGAGTACAGTGCAGACGCAAACACTCTTTCGCGAACGTTATCCGGACTGTCCAACCCCTACTCGTGAATTGATAAACAGAACTGTCCAAAATTTAAGAGATTATGGACAGTTCTCAGTCCCAGTGCATGCCCAAGATAGAAGCCGACGGCCGCGGCACTCAGAAGCGTTTCGGACACGAATCTTTCAGTATTTTAGTCGCCACCCTGAAGCAAGCACAAGAGACGCAGCTGCAAGATTTGGTACGAGCCAATTTTTTATTTGGAAGCTATTAAATGCCGCAGGATTACATCCATTTCATTTCCAAAAGGTACAAGATATTGTGCTAGCCGACTACCCCCGAAGAGTTCAGTTTTGTCGTTGGGTGTTACAAAACCGACATTTAAATATTTTATGGTCTGACGAAGCAACGTTTACAAGAGTAGGCTTGTTTAACGTTCATAATGAACACTTGTGGTGTGAAGCAAACCCTCATGCAACTCGCAGAGACTCCTTCCAGAGTCGGTTTTCGGTTAACGTTTGGGCGGGTATTCTGAATAATCATCTGATAGGACCGCATTTTATTGATGGAAACTTAAATGGACCAAAGTATGAAGACTTCCTAAGAAACATATTACCAACACTACTACAAGAGGTACCACAAGAAAACATAAATAATTTGTACTATCAACAAGATGGGGCTCCCGCACATTTTTCACTACGTGTTCGAAATTACTTGGACGAATGTTTCCCTGAACGATGGATAGGACGGAATGGCCCTGTCGCTTGGCCGCCTCGCAGCCCCGATCTTACTCCGCTCGAGTTTGTTCTTGGCAGACTTAAGGATAACCTTAGACGACGGGCAGAGTTATGTGTACATGAAGACGGTGGTCATATTGAACATAAGCTAAAATACGTGTGATTAAGTATTTTCGACCTTTCGATGTATAAGATAGGTAACAATAAATTTACTTTTTTAAATTGATATTTCTTATTATTCGATTTAATGTATCAGAGTAAGTACGGTCAATGACTTTAATTCATGAGCTACCATGGAACATTGTCAAAGGAAAAGTCGTTACGATTTTCCTTGTTAAGTAATGCGGTGTCGCTATGACGCTTACTGTGAAATGGTTCTATGGTGGCTCATAAATTAAAGTCCTTAACCGTACTACACTTAGCAGTACGTACTCAAAAGTTTAAGATTGATAGCTGATAACAGTGGTAACATTCGTAAACTTGACAAGAACTTTATGACATTCGATCATTGAATGTACGGTGACCACACTCCGAGATTTTTATTATTTTTTTTGTTTGAAAATAAGGAAAAATTAAACAAGGCCAACCCTTACAAATGAGTTAGTGTAGTGAATTCTCCGTCATTAACTGAGCCCGAAACGTAAATTTTGCATTACGTCTTAGATGTCACCCTGTATACCTAATGAAGCTCCCCGAAAAAATGCATGCCTTAATTTTAATAATGGTACAGTCACTTTAAATAAATAAATAAGTTTTTTCTGTCTTTTTATTTTATTTATTTACTCGCAAATGTGATGAAAAACATTGTATGTTTCACGGGAATTACGAACCTCGACTCAGAAAGCCCTCAACCTTCGACTACGGGCTTCTACTAGAGCCGCGGTCGTAATTCTTTACCTACCCCCTAATACACAATGAACTGTAACGGCATGGCTGAAAAGGCAATCGAACGGGTACCTATCAAGTAAGAAATCTAAGATATTGAATAGCCAACAAATACAGCAAATTTTTGAACGGTGCTCTGGATGATATACCTATACCTTGCGATGAAGGTAAGAAAGTTATCAATGGTGTGTGATGTGTCAAATTAGTGTCTAATGAATTTTGTTAGTACTGTCTGTTTTTGTTAGGATTGTCAGTTAACAAGGAAAAGAGCCCAGGTCTCTTGAAATTGTTGAGAAATATTTCAGCAGGTTGTTGAGTTAGTTTAACTTAGTAACCCTGTCAATATTTATCAGGATTTTCGAATCATAGTTTGACCAATCAAATTCACACATTGTTTTTTTTTATTTATTTTTTTCATTGATTGATGTTCAAAGTGAACTGCGTCAAAGGTTATGTACACAAACATACTTTTGGCCGATAAATTGTATAGATACTTCAGAACTTGACTGTACAGGAAGTTCTGTGTCTTCTTTTTAGAACGTTATTAATGTACCAGTACCAAGATGATCACACAGCTCCACCCGGATGCGAGTTGGCCGAAAATTGGCGAAGTTTGGGGACCAAAACACATCAGAAGAACTTGCCAGAGAGGTAAATACTTCCCCGGAAAAAAACGGCGCAAACCGACTTATTTAGACTGTCCTGAATGGCAATTCATCAAGGACTCAAAAATATCAGAATTACCCATTTCCATTGATGGAAACTCAGGTAGTAATGGGCGGTATCGCAACAAACCACGAGTATGAAATAAAAATTAAACAAAGTGCTAATCCAACGATACAATTAGCACTAAAGGTAGTAGGCGACAATAAAAATCCTACATCCAAAGGCTACTCTGAAAGGGCAAAAATACTCTCCGCGGTCGGACTCTTTACAAAATAAGAGAAAGGACGAAGAAGCCCAGGACAAAGCAGAAAGCTCGATGCCGAATGCAATGCAGTTCACTTAGCGGAGTATTTGTTTACCGACGTTCCTAGCTAACACCAGATCTGTTTTGTGTCAATGCGTGAGCAAGTTTCAATCTTATGGAGTTATGCTTAACATCAACGTTGATTTTTTTTTATTATGTGAAGGTTTTAATTCAATGCAACATGCGGTAGACGAATGCCAAACCAGAATGTCAACTTGCAGACGGTGCAAATGCTGCAGCAAAGAATTTGTGGAGTATGGGCCACATATATTAATCGACACGAGTGTCGTGACAGACGAGCGGTACTATACCTACACGTAACCTTAATCTTCGCCACGATCTGGAATCAATTGGTACAAGTATTTGTTTGCACGAAAATATCTATGTACTAGCGGGTATCGTCAATTGGACGCCAGGACACTACTTTGCATACGTGAAATGCATTGTCTATTGGTATGAATATAACGATATAGGCCCAATTTGAAAATGCGTAACAGCTAAAACAAATTGCACCGCAGGTCATATTACATACGTTTAGAGCAGGTTTCTTATAATTGAGCAATAAATTATTAAAAACAAATTCAGATGCAAGATGTGCGTTGTCTGCGTACTACGCATATGCTTATGCATAGCTCCGCTACGCCGTGATGCTGTGGGGGCGAAGCTTATCAAAAAAATGGTTGCTATTCTTATTCGGCGTAGAGGACCTGTAGTCGTAATTGTACTAGAATATCTGAATATGGTTAATATTCAATGATGCAGTGAAGTTTGAATGCCACAAGTCTTCCAGGAGCTGAGCGTCAATCGTCCGAGTAGTGGAATCCGGGGCATCATTTTTCACCAAAGATAGCGCTTCTGCTCACGCGGCTGCCAGAACCCTATGATTTTTGAACACATCAGGTGCGCTGCTGCTACTAAACCATCTAGGTACAGTCTTGGCCTGGCTCCTTGTGATTTTATTTAACTACACACATCTATATTAATAATTTCGTAGTTTCGTAGACTCGATCGAAACCTCACCTGAATAATAAAACATAAAAAAATAATGATTTCGAGTCGACAACACATATCCGCAAAATTCGGCTGACAGACAAATCGCAGTTGTCATCTTGAGTAGTTAATAAACGTTCCATTTCATACTAGCGCACATATACGCCTCGCCACTCAATACGTCGCGCCAAAGAACTGTGACTCATGTGTAAAACGAAACGTCTTGCCGAAACCTTCTTTTAATTATCTTTGGACACTTTTTCATAGGATATACTCTGTGTCATGTGTTTTTCTTTAAACCTGAGATTGGCCGATTGCCATAACAACCATAGAAAAACTGGACATAACCTTAAAAGTTGAAGTTGAAGTTCTTTTCGTAAAAAAATTAAAATGTAATTTATCAGTGTTCATATAGTTTTGCATAGTGGTTTACTGTGTTTGGATTACACACATCACTCATCATGCCGAAAATCGTAACCAATACTGGCCATAACCTTAAAAGTTGAAGTTGAGGTTCTTTTCGTAAAAAAAAATGTTAATTTTTCAGTATTCATATAGTTTTGCATAGTGGTTACTTTGTTTGGATTACACACATCATGCCGAAAATCATAACCAATACTGGCCATAACCTTAAAAGTTGAAGTTGAGGTTATTTTCGTAAAAAAAATTAAATGTTAATTTTCAGTATTCATATAGTTTTGCATAGTGGTTTACTTTGTTTGGATTAATACACATCACACATCATGCCGAAAGTCGTAAATATTTCATAAAATGAATGTCTTTCATTTGTCTTTCATAATTGTTTTGTTTGATGATACCTATTTCATTTTGTTAACAGCCGAATCTCCTTGCATTTGGTAAACATTGTCACAATTGTGGAAAATGGATGCAGCGAAGGGCTCTCCGTAAAGATGGTGAGTAGTATTTTAGTAGGTATTACTATATCTATGTTTTAGGATTATTTGTTGTCTATGTTTTATGATTGACTTTGTCATGCTTCTATGAATTAAAAGCAATTCTAATTATGTTAAAATACTTTTTCTCAAACATGCTCGGAAATGTATGCGTTAATGTCCCGATATGAGGACATGAAGTTTCTCGTTTATGGCTCCCTACATTACTTCTTGGCTTAGGCCACAAAAGTTAGTATGAAAATCCATTTTTGTCCGCTGCTCTAATTTTTTAAATTTCTATACTAAAATTAAATTGGCAAAGGAAAAAATTACATACAGCCAACCACCACCACAATCTGTACCTAAGCATAATTGCGACATATAAAAAAAAATCTATGGTACTATATTTATGTGCGGTTAAACATGGTGCTCAAATAGCTGGATCAAATTAGTACATTTAAAAAATAAAAAAGGTGGCAAATCGAAAATCTTTTTTTCTGCTTATGCGTATTTCGTAGTGATTGTTATTATAATTTAACAGAAATAAAAATGACTTCTAGTGATGAAAGTGACGGGGAACTTATGAACTGTACTCCGCCTCATTTAAAAGAGGAGGCAAATTTAGCTATGCAAAATATGCTACCGGAAAAAAGTAAAGAGATGTACATGAAAACATACGATGCTTTCATGAACTGGCGAAAAGAAACCCGGACAACCTCCTTTTCAGAAAATGTGTTTCTTGCATATTTTAACCTAGCCGCTAAAAACAAAAAGCCGTCAACTTTGTGGGCTATGTATTCCGTGCTTAAATGTACCCTACAATTAAAACACGGCATTAACATTAAGGAATACATTTTAATTTTAATATTTCCTCACATTGTTTGAGAAAAGCACTATACAAGCTTTGGCCGGAACAGGGATTGCAGGACTCGTTCTATCTACCCCAAACTCGTCCAGCAATCCCTTACTTCACGGCCTCTGCAGTAATGTACTATTATTTCATTGGCGACGAGGATTAATGTAGCTAACATAATGAACGCCGAACAATTGCAATAATTTGTTCAACTACAACAAACGCAACAACAACAGATTTCGGACATTTTACAACATCTTGTACAACTACAACGACCAACAGCGGGGCCCCCCACACCAGCGACACCTTTTTAGGGTTCCGTACCTCAAAAGGAAAAAACGGAACCCTTATAGGATCACTTTGTTGTCCGTCTGTCCGTCTGTCAAGACCCTTTTTCTCAGTAACGCGTGGAGGTATGAAGCTGAAATTTATATCAATTACTCAGGTCTACTGTCCCTTGAAGCTGTGAAAAAATCAAACTTCTAAGCCAACGCAATCAAAAGATACAGCCGTTTATGCCGCAAATTTCCGCAAATTTTCAACTCTCAAGGGAATCAAAACCTACAAGGTAGTTCCCGTGAACGCAGAATCTTGAAATTTGGTATGAAGGTAGGTCTTATAGCACAGATTAAAGAATAATTGCGAAAACCGTAAATGTGTATGTATATAGCAGTGACCAATATAAAGTAACCCCACACTGCGTACATTTTGCTTTGGAACAGGGCTCTGCTTACACTGGTTTTAGATATTAATAGATAATGATACGGAACCCTCGGTGCGCGAGTCCGACTCGCACTTGACCGGTTTTTTTTTATGGTGTGGAAAATGCGCCTTATGAATCCGCGCGGTACGGGTTTACCGGGGCTATGTGGGGCTCTCCCGCGACGGCAGGCATATCCACTAAAAACCACACGGATTCCCTATTCAGTCGTATGTGAGGCGTTACGGTAGCACTCGGTGTCACCGCGACGCCCCACAACCACCCCGGGATGGAATTCCCTCTTCGCGGCACCTATGCAATGCGGGTTTGGGAAATCCCGCCCTCCCCCACTGGTGCCGCTTGGATTTTTTATAAAGGTTGTCTCCTTGTGGCTCCCGTCTTGAAAAATACAGCGGCCCACGTTCCGACCCCACGGGCCAGGTTACGTGTTGACTACTCATATACTACTCTGAAGCAGAGCGGTACCGAAGGCATGATCGCGTCCGTCACCAAAAGCACCCGCGGGTGCGACCCTCTGGATTTTTTATAGAAGTTTACTCCTCGCGGCCCCCTGTCTTGAAAAAGACAAGTGGCCCACGTTCCGACCCCACGGGCCGGGTTACGTGTTGACCGGCAGTGACCGAAGTCACGCCGCTCCGCGATCGCAACCTGCAGGTCGCACCGCTCCGACGGTGAACTTTCGCCCCCGTCCAATAAGGCTTGCCCTCACCTTTCCCTGCAGGTACTTGGCTCAGGTTCACTTCCGTCAAAAAGGCGCCCAGAGGCGCCGCCCTCACTGCAGGTCCATTTCTGGACCCGCTGGCTCAGATCCCCCGCAACGAATTGCGGGTTCACCTTACCACCCCTCCCCCCCCCCCCAGCCGGATATTAGCCAACAGTTAACTCACTTACAAAAGAAATTAATTAACCGTTGTTGCCCAGGGTGCACCGGCCTAAGCGTTACCCTTCCCCCCTCCCGTGAGGCCAAGAGCCTCTGTTAGAAGGGAACTGTAACGCTAGAGCTCTCGAGGAGGTTTCCGACATCGCCTCACAATTATTAAAAGTTTTAAATGCGATACATTTAACCCTGCCACTACATCGGTAATAAATTTTGTGGATTTTTTTTTTCGAAAAAAAAATGTGACGGGACGTAATTTTGAGAAAAGCCTATACACAGACGTAAAGTGTAAACTGCTCGATTTACATCGAACCAAAACAACGAGATACAAAGCTTTAACTGAATTTTGGGGTTGCGTACGAGACCGCAACGAATCCATAGAACAGTACGCCAACAGGCTGAAGAAACTCGCCACCGACTGTAGCTAAAAGGACGAGTTATTCGAACGCCTATTGCGAGATCGATTTGCTACCGGTATAAATCACCCGCAACTGGAAGTGGACCTGAAACAGAAATGGCCTGACCTACAAGAGTCTCATGACGGAAAGACCGTAGAAGTCACTTTTGCCAAATTTTTCGCCGTAGCACAGTCCAGGGAACTCGCCGAAGATGACTCAAATAGCAACATGCCTACCACTAACAAGATCAAAACGAAATCAAGTACAGTGCGACGCAACAAGCCAAGTATTTTATTACGCAAGCTTGGCCTAGATCAGTGCCGTCGATGCGGTGCATACGAAAGACATAAAGTTGACAGCTGTAAAGCAAAATACCATACCTGCGAGGAGTGCCAAACACAAGGCCATTTCGAAAGCTGCTGTATCAAATCTGGTCGTGCATATTTGACAAGCCCTAGATCAGATAAGAACCGAACAACAAAGTATAAGAACAAATTACACAAAGTTAGAAACAACACTAACAGTAATGACAGTTCATCAGAGTCTACTGACACGGGCTCAGACTCAGACGAAGGCGACGATGTCTACAAAATAGAACGCAAACGAAACAAGGACAGTAAGCGAATTGATGTCACTATCAATGGTGTCAGTTGCACGTTAGACTGGGACCCAGGATCGGTGTACTCCATTATAAGCACAACATTTTGGAAGCGTACTGGAACACCTTCCTTAACAAAGGCGCCGAAACTGCGCGCCTATGGAAACATCACGCTCAAGCCAAAAGGACTCTCAAACGTAACAGTGGAAATCCTAGGAAAACAGAAAATATTACCAGTGGTGGTTATAGAGAACGCCAACCCCATGCTTTTTGGCCTCCAGTGCAGCGAGATCTACAACATGAGATTTCCCAAACCAGTCTATTCTATGAAAGCCATTCAACGCAATACTTCAACGCTTAAAAATGTGCTGCATACATTTTCTCCTTTATTTGATAATAATCTGGGAAGAGTTAAGAATTACGCCGTCAACATTCACATCAAACCTGGTACCGTTCCGAAACACATTCCCGCTCGACCCGTAAAGTTCTCCATGCGCAAAAACATAGAAGTGGAACTTCAGCGGTTAGTCGACGAAGGAATAGTCACCAAAGTTGACCCCAACGTGACTCCCCTAGAATGGGCAACCCCGTTGTCAAAACAAATGGACAAATTCGAATTTGCGGTGATTTTCGCAGCACCATAAATCCTGTCATGGTTACACACGCTCACCCAGTTCCACTATTTGACCAGTTACGCCAAAATCTTGCAAATGGAGCCAAGTTCTCAAAAATTGATTTAAAGGACGCATATTTACAGTTTGAGATAGCCCCAGATTCAAAACAGTTCCTAACAATATCTACTCACAAAGGATATTACCAATACAATACAATGTCTTTTGGAATATCTACAGCTCCCTCAATTTTCCAGCACTAGGTACCTCGATGAACTTCTGGGCGGTATGCCGAATGTGGCAGTTTATTTTGATGATATAGCTTTAACGGGAAAGAATGATGACGAACACCTAGAGACACTTTCCACCGTTTTCGACAAATTACAGCAAGCAGGTTTGGAAGTTAATTTAAAAAAATGCTCATTCTTCCAGACACAGATTGAATACTTGGGCCATACGATAAGCAAGGACGGAATACGACCTACAAAATCGAAGGTTGAGGCGATAACTAAAGCAACGCCGCCTACAAACGCTCAAGAACTGCGATCGTTCTTAGGCTTGATTAATTTTTATGAGAAGTTCATAACCCCAGCTGCACAGTGCCTGCGCTGATTTACATGCGCTGACTGGTGGGCGACAGAAATGGCGATGGACTGATATTGAAATAAGGCCTTTCAGGAAGCAAAAGATCTTATTCTCAGATCAAAACCACTTGTAGCTTTCGACGATAAACGACCGTTGTTTTTAGCTTGTGATGCCTCAGAAAAGGGCGTAGGCGCCGTACTATATCATAAAGCGGCTGACGAAATTCAACCTATCGTATTTGCATCAAGAAAACTGAGAGCTGCCGAATCCAAATACTCTGTCATTGATCGAGAAGCCCTGGCAATCTTTTTCGGCATTCAAAAGTTTGACCAATACAAGGCACAAAATTCACATTAGTCACAGATCCTAAGCCCCGCCCCTGATTCACGTTTTAGGCCCTCAGCGGAATTTGCCAAAGCTTGTTGACAATCGTCTAGTACGTTGGGCATTAATCATTGGTAGCTATGATTACGACATCATCTTTACAAAAGGACATCTGAATTTTATAGCGGATTACCTTTCAAGGATGCTTAATCCAGAAGAGACACCAAGATAATGTCTCGATTACAACATGAAAGAATTTCCGATATTGCTTTGTCTG
Organism: Pandemis corylana; assembly: GCA_949127965.1. Classification (NCBI taxonomy): domain Eukaryota; kingdom Metazoa; phylum Arthropoda; class Insecta; order Lepidoptera; family Tortricidae; genus Pandemis; species Pandemis corylana. The sequence goes on from OX421850.1 coordinate 18,263,245, forward strand.
AATAAAGAATACGAGAGGCTTCAAAGAACGATCCTATTGTCAAACAAGTAACGGAGTACGTTAAGACCGGTTGGCGTGAAAATCACTATGCAGATGACTTGAGGCCCTATGCTCGGAAGCGTAGTGAATTGTCTGTTGAGAGTAAGATTTTAATGTGGCAAGGTCGAATAGTAATTCCGAGTGCTCTAAGGAGAACTACCTTGAAATACCTGCACACAGGGCATCCAGGCATAAGCGCTATGAAAGCACTTGCACGTTTTTACGTATGGTGGCCTTCAATAGACGACGATATTGAGGAGTTCGTCAAGCGCTGTAACAAGTGCCAAGAAAATCGACCCAACAACCCTGAGCTGCCTCTTTACTCGTGGTCTGTGGCTGATAACCCGTGGGAGAGGTTGCACGTCGATTTTGCGGGTCCTTTTGAGGGCAAATACTGGTTTGTCCTGGATTGAAATTAAACCCGTGAATCAAATAACTGTTATTAAACTCTGTGAGGAGTTAGACTCGATCTTTACTACCTTTGGCTTTCCACAATTCTTGGTATCTGACAATGGCCCTCAATTCACGTCACGGGAATTTCAAGACTATTGCAAGGACAAAGGAATCCTGCACATTAAATCGTCTCCGTACCATCCAAGGACCAACGGTTTAGCGGAACGCTTGGTGCGCACTTTCAAGTCTAGAATGTCATCAAGTGCAAGTGACAACCTTTCCTTGAAAAGCGGCTAGAAAAAATCTTGTTTTCGTATCGTATAACCCCTCATAGCACTACCGGAAAAAACCCAGGCCAAATGATTTTCGGACGTCAGTTGCACTGTGCCTTGGATAACGCGCGACCTAACGCTAAAAGGAACCAAAACCCTATTCCCCACACACGAAGACATAGACACATACATCTCTAACAACACTCACATTCGCCACAACACAGTACATAAGCAATCACGGATACCACAAACAATACTTACACAGATTTGGGATTACGGACAACAACTTGTGCCCATGCGACAACAACACCATACAATCCTTCCAACATCTCATCCACCACTGTCCCAGATTCTCTCCCAAACGCCACAATCTCACCACAGCTTGTAATCTCAGCAACACCGACCCACTTAATTTAAACAGCATCCTATCCACAGAATCCTCCACCATAGCCTTCCATATACTAATCGAACACATTGTCCGTAAACTCAAACAATTCAACAACACTTAAACACTTTCATCCCACAAACCGAAACACGACAAACACCACCTAACACACCAACTCACTCACATCCCGCAACGACATCCTTATATATATATAAATATATATTTATTGTATATATTCCCTACATAGGTACACTAAACAAACATTCAACACACACTAAACATAAACTCACCCTCACAATCACGCTTCACCCAAAACACAACTTCACAACTACACACCCGGACGCAAAGTGTAAACCAGAAGCGCGGAGCGTCTCGGAGTAAACACTACAGGGAGTGAAGTTTAGTCCGTAGGCGTCTGGTGAGCAATTCCCAGATGAGTCGGGCATGCTGTCAGGACCAGCCTGGCAGTATATCATGAGTATTCTCCACTCCCGCGCAAAAAAAAAAACGCGACCAATAAGCGACTTTATGGGCCATGATAATATAACTCAAGGCTGTAATGGCTTTATTATTAATAAGACATCACACCAGACCGTTCTAGTATGATCTCCCATTATAGCCCCACCAGATAACTCCAAAGAAACAGATTCTTCATTTGAGTACTGCACCTTGAACTCATCTGACTTTACAACATACCAAACCTACCTACAAAGATCACGGAAAAACATCCCTAGCTAATACACAACAGGGGCTAGCTAAAACGAAGAGAAATTTCAAATTTTTAGGGGCCTAACACGCACAAGTTATTTTATTTTCTTGAGAGACGGGGCACCGCTGTGGCGATGAAACTGCACCGCAGATCACTGGTCTCCAAGCCCAGCATAGGCTCGGCTAGTTTATGCTGGCAGGTTTTGGGTGCTGGCTGCTCTGAAATAGTTCAAGTTCCGAATATCGAACACCCGTTCGATATTTTAAAAGTTTTTTGTTTTGGAACTTGGGACGGCTCTCAGAACAGCTCGAACCGAAAGCCGCATAGGCGGAAATCTTTATATTTTGTAATGATAATTTAAAATGGAAATAAAATCAAGAATTAATAAGTTTGTGTTTTAACTTGAGTAACTTGGCCTTCTGCAACAACAGTTTGGTTAGGAACTTTATATCCCGATTCCCGTACAGTTAGAAGTGCCTTATCAGGGCAGCTCCACAGTACATAGATGCAGATAGAGCATTAAAACCAATTCCAGATATATTATTGAATTTATACAAAGGCAGTACGTCTGATACTAATCATTTTAAGGCTAATATACCACAGTATAATTCAGCATTTGCAATGGCATCCATCAATTCAAACTTGAACACACTCCCTCCAAGAGTTTTCACATATAGGGTGCAATGGCAAATTTATACAAAAACTGGATCTTTGTTTCCGTTGCAAGGTACATAATTGAAGATAAAGCAGCATTAAATGAACGATTATCTGATTCTAGAAATTATAACATATGTAGAAGCAATATAATGAGGTCCTTACAAAGAATGCTCAACGTAACCAATCCTTTTGTCAAACTATACAAAAGGGTGGCTGCAATTTTAGCTGAAGAGGAATTAAAAGCAGCCTCAGAAAATCGACCCAAACATTCGGTATCAATGCAGTTTTATAAAGATAAATCTCTCGATTTGCGTCGGTATAACGCACCATCAAATAATGAGCGGTAGCGGTCATCTTTGTAGGAGAAAACGGCGAACCTCCATTAAATATAGACTTTTCTGTACAAGAATATTCTCAACATTTAATAACTACACTAAAATCAACCAGTCCTAATATTGACCCTTTAGCCTTTCCTTTACTTTTTCCTAATGGAGAACTCGGATGGCATGAAAATCTTATTCAACAGAGAAGAGAGGCGAACTGCTCGAAGCCGTCTTACAATATTACAATTTTATCAGTATAGACTTGCTGTTCGTAAAAAGTTTAGCCCATTGTTTTACGCCGAAAAACGTTTTCATGAATATCGTGTCTTGGCCTATGTTAGGATTGAATCTCAAAGATTATTGTTTCTTCGACTGAATCAAACACAGCTCAGAGCTGACAATTATAACAATTTAATGGATAGCCTGTACAATAATGATAGAGAAATGGGTCCAGGCATTGGTAAAATGACGATATTGTCATCAACTTATGTGGGAAGTCCCCGGCACATGATGCAAAATTATCAGGATTCTATGGCAATTGGCATTGTTCATTTTTTTTAAGCTGTGCTTTTAACACCTTTATTAGATAAAATGGACTATTTCAAGCAACTAATTTGAATAATATGCTTTTACGTAGCTTTGTTTATTAATAATAAATATTTTTTCGCTGTTTGATATTTTGATAACATTGGGCACAATCCCAATCGCATTCGTTCAGCAATTAAAAAAAAACGGTTTTGTCTATACGTTAACGTCATAGATCTGTGAATGTGTGTGTCAAGTCAATGTCAGTTAACTTTCATGTGTTTGATTCGTTCCGTCCGTTGGTGTTGTTATTCTTTTCCGCGCTGTTTTTGATTTTCTCGTTTGACCGCAGAACAAAGCGTTTGGTCATGGTCCCTTTACATATTTCCCGACTCCTACTTACATTAAAGTGGTCTTCGCAACAATACATCGTGTAAACTTTGAAATATTCCACATTAGCTTGCGTACACCGTTCCTTCCGCAAATCTTTTCTTTTCTCTACTTCTTCTCTTCGATTTCGTGGGAATAATAATTCGAGTCATTGTTGCACCCCGGCACAAAACATTTTTTTATAAATCCATTGTGTATTTCACAGTTTTATTCTTTGAATTTGCTTTTATTTCTAATGTTTGTACATTAAGTAGGAATGTATTGTTATGATGTAGATGTGACAGTGACAGCCTGACAGTTACCGTGAGCTTAACTTTTTTTTTCCTTTTTGTGGCAAACATTTAATGCCCAATTCTGTCATAAAACCGGGTCGTTAGGTTAAACAAAGGCCAAAAATACTTTTACAAAAATATCTGCAATCGTAAAGTATTTTTGAAATCGAACAAGATGAATCGTATAATTGGTTGTTTTCCTCCAAATGGTTTTCGAATTGGAGCATACAAAAAAAAGTGAACAATGCCAATTGTATGCAAGTATGGTATTCCCGACTTATTTAATCCAAATTGGCAGGAAATCTTAGATAATTTACAAGACAATACTAACAAGGAACATAGACCCGATTTAATTGCCAGAATTTTTCAACTTAAATTGGAGGAACTTTTAGATAGCATTACAAAGAAACATAATTTTGGAATACCGAGTGCGTGGTTTTACACTATTGAATTTCAGAAACGTGGGCTTCCACATGCTCATATGCTTATTATTCTAAGAAATGAAGATAAACCAAGATAATCAGAAGATTATGATAAATTTGTGTGTGCAGAAATACCTGATCCATATAAAGACCAGGAACTTTTTCAGACTGTGTCAAAAAACATGATCCATGGGCCATGTGGTCCTGGATATTTGAATTCACCCTGCATAAAAAATGATGGAACTGGCTTTAAATGTTCTAAAAAATACCCAAAGACATTTTGCGGAGAAACTAGAGATGGTACACAAAATGGAGGCTATGCTATAATAAGAAGAAGAGACGATGGAAGAACAATAAAAAAGAAGGATTTCGAGTGTGATAACAGATGGGTGGTGCCCTACAATCCCTATTTATGTAAAAAATGTAATGCTCACATAAATGTGGAAATTTGTTCAACTGTCAAAAGTGTGAAATATATAAATAAATATATTTATAAAGATCATGACCGAGCAAAAGTACGAATCATAGTAGCGCCACAAGAGTCCAGTGATCAATCGACATCACGCAACGAACACTGTGACGAAATTAAGGCTTATATTGATACCAGGTATGTTTCCGCTCCTGAAGCAGTTTGGCGAATATTTGAATTTTCAATGCACAAAATGAGTCACACAATTATATAGTTAGGCGTTCATTTGGAAAACAAACAAACAGTCGTATTTACAGATCAAAATGTTCATGAAGCAGCAGCTAGATCAGCTGAAAAATCAACATTATTAGCATTTTTGAATTAAACAAAACCAAAGAAAGTGCTCGACAATATCTTTACACTGAAATTCCGACACATTTCAGATTTATCCATGGACAGTGGCAACCACGATTATCTCAATAAGCAGCAGATAAAGTAATTGCAAGAATGTATAATTATTCCTTTTCTGACCGAGAACGATATTATCTCCGGCTTACTTCTTCACGTCAAAGGGCCGACTTGCTTCAGAGATGTTAGAACTTATGAAAATACTAGCTTATGCCCGCGACTTCGTCCGCGTAGATAAATCCCGTTTTTTTCCTTATCCCGTGGGAATTTCCAAACATCCTGAAATTAGTTTCTTAGTTTTGTAATCACCTACTTTTGTATCAAATTTGAAGAGTCTAGTTATGATAGTTACTGAGATAGCGTCACTCGGAATCGAATATATAATTCCCGTTTTTTCCTTATCCCGTAGGAATTTCCAAAAATCCTTCCTTAGCGGATGCCTACATTGTATAAGGTATCTATGTGCAAAATTTCAAGTCTCTAAGTCCAGTGGTTTGGGCTGTGCTATCCCGCGGGAACTATGCAATTTTCCGGGATAAAAACTATCCTATGTCCTTTCCCGGGACTCAAACTATCTGTATACCAAATTTTAACTAAATCGGCCCAGCGGTTTAAGCGTGAAAAGGTAACAGACAGACTGACAGACAGACAGAGTTACTTTCGCATTTATAATACATATTAGTAAGGATAAGGATTATTTACTAGCTTCTGCCCGCGACTTCGTCTGCGTAGAATCCTACTAATATTATAAATGTGAAAGTTTGTGAGTATGTTTGGATGTTTGTTACTCTTTCACGCCAAAACGGCTGGATAGATCTGGATGAAATTTGGAACATAGATAGGTTATGGTCTGGAATAGCACATAGGCTACTTTTTATCCCGGAAAATTGCGTAATTCCTGCGGGCTAGCGATAAACGAATTCTGTGCAGACGAAGTTGCGGGCAACAGCTAGTAGTACATAAAAACCTTCCTCTTAAATCACTATCTATTAAAAAAAACCGCATCAAAATCCGTTGTGTAGTTTTGAAGATTTAAGCATACATAGGGACATAGGGACAGAGAAAGCGACTTTGTTTTATACTACCTATGTAGTGATAGTGATAGTGACAACTCATTTCGAGAAGCTGCTCAAGCAAGGGGGCTCCTTCTTGACGATCAAGAATGGGAAAGATGTTTGGATGAAGCAATTGGTTTTAAACTTCCTGCTATTTGCGTTAATTTACGTATTTTGTGAACCAACTGATCCTAATTCTCTTTGGGAAAAATTTGCGTCACATTTTATCGAAGACTTTACAAGAGCATACGCCCTGAAATATTATCCAAACAGTTGGCTTTACAAGAAATTGATGAAACATTGAAACTTCACGGAAAGAGACTAACAGATTTCGAACTTCCAGAGTCCAATATTAGTGAAAATGATTTTTTCTTATCTGATTCCGTTTATGACTGTGAACATGAAAAAGCAAATGGCTATGAAAAATACCAAAAATTTAATGCGGAACAAAAATATGTGGTAGATACAATACTGAACGCTGTAATTAATCCCACAGAGAGAAAACTGTTTTACCTTGACGGCCCAGGAGGAACTGGAAAAACTTTTGTATTTACAACTATTTTACATATTTTAAGATCTGAAAACAAAATATGCCTGCCCATAGCGTTTTCTGGTATTGCAGATACTCTGTTAGATGGTGGTAGAACAGCTCACTCGCGATTTAAAATTCCAATTAATTCAGATTTAGATTCTGCGTCTCATATGTCGTTAGGGTCACCGGCCGCTAAGTTATTGAAGGAAACTAACTCATTTAATCATTTGGGATGAAGCACCCATGACTAAATGTCATGATATTGTTGTCTTCAAGATATAATGAAAAATAAATTACCTTTTGGAGGCAAAACTTTATTATTCGCAGGACATTTTCGTCAGATCTTACTAGTTGTATTTAATGGGTCACGAAATGATACAATACAATACAATAAGTCTTCAGTCACATATAACAACCAAAACAGAGAAAAGGTGTACAGAATATTACAAGGTAACAATAGGCGGCCTTATCGCTACAGAGCGATCTCTACCAGGCAACCATAATGGACTGGAGAACAGAACAGATCTGAGCAGGTGGTGCAATTCAGAATATATATTAATACACTAAGTACTGAAATACGTAATATATTATACATGAAACACACATTTACAATAAATGGAGATATAAATAGACACATACACACATAGGTACCTAAAAAAGCCAGCTACAAGATTCATGCACAAGATGACAGATAGTGCTCCTTCAACATAGATTTAAATATGGGTAACGATTTAGCGCGCCTTATGATTATAGGCAAGGAATTCCACAACCGTATAGCCAGAACACACACACACACACACACACACAAATCACGTCTCCATCTCTTACGGGGTAGACAGAACAGTATAAGAATATACATAGAATTTGGAATTAGAAAGAGGCACAGTAAGGAGAAAATTTTGTGAACATCTTACAGAGGTAACGTAACTAAATCGCTCTTTGAGGTAATGAGGAGTTGCAGGATTAAAAAGAATGCCGTAGAGAAGGATGAGGATGTAAGAATTTCGGCGAAAACGGATTGGGAGCCACTTGAGCTGTGATCGAAAGTGAGAGACGTGGTCGTATTTACGTAGTCCGAATATAAACCGAATGCATAGATTTTGAATTCGCTCAAGTTTATTCAGGTGCTCTTCCAAAAGATCAGGATAACTAATGTCAGCATAGTCTAAAATTGGGTGCAATTATGTCTGGGCAAGCGCAACCTTACTCGCAAACGGAAGGAAATTCTGCAGGTGTCTCAGGGATCCCATAGCGGCAAACACCTTCCTGCTAATCTCACACACATGAGGAGACCAGGAAAGAGTGCGATCAAAAATAACACCCAAGTTTTTGAGTTGATGTGAGATCGGGATATGAACACCATTAAAAGATATAGGTGGCAGATTTGCAAAGTCGACTCTCGGAATAAGTTTCGAGTTGCCAATGACATTTGTTTGGGTCTTTGTGGGATTAACTTTTAGACCATATCGTTGACTCCACTTTAGGATCCTTGTTAAATCCAGATTAGTGGACTCAATAACACTCGGAAGATTGCACAGGACGCCTTGGGAATAAATTTGAAGATCATCGGCATAAAGGTGATATGAAGAATGAAGATTATTAGAAATTGAATCTATGAAAATATGTTTTAAACTATCCTGTAGAATTCCTAAATTCTATAACGACAGCAGGACTACCACCACACATTCTAAAATTAAAAGTTGGTTTTATAGTAATGCCTTTAAGAAATTTAAACCCGACTGTTGGGTTGTGCAACGGAACCCGCCTTATTATTAGAGCGTTAGCTTCACGTGTCATTGATGCCGAAATTATTTGTGGTAGCCATGTAGGAACCAGAGTTTTTATTCCTCGAATTCGTGTCCAGCCACCTAACAGACAACTGCCTTTTAAATTTAGTAGGCTTCAGTTTCCCATTCGCATAGCATTCGCAATGACCAAATAAAAGCCAGGGACAAACTTTGGACAAAATCGGTCTATTTTTACCTAATCCTGTGTTCAACCTTGGCCAGCTCTATGTTGCCTTCTCTCGAGTTCGAAGATTCGATGATGTAAAAATTCAAATTATATCAATACCACTGAACAAGGCTTGAAAGGTGATAAATATTTAACGAAAAATGTTATATATAGGGAAATTTTATGATAATCAACCTGTGATGTATAATAGAGAATATTTATGATTATTTACTTTGCCAAATTCTCGGGTGAGTACTCATTGCAAAATTGCAATTGTTTTACTTGGCTTCTCAATATTAGTTCTGATTTAGCCGATTTGTTTATAGAACAACATTTTCATTTTTATTTTCAAAAGTAGTAAGTAGGTACTTAATACCTGCCAAAGTAAAGAAAGACTGAGTGCTTAAAACAGAGAATTAACCTTAAAAGCTATTTGTTTTGTTAATTTATGTTAGGTTATCTTGAAAGTTGATTTAAAATTAAAATAAAATTATTTATGTAAAAACTATTGCAGTTTTTATTTACTATATTTATTAAACACAATAAACGATACTAAACGAATCTATGCCTTGCTTCGCCTTTAATATTCCTTGAGAACCGATAACTACAGAAATACCTACCTACATTTTGTACCAAGATATGTATTATTATGAGTCACATTTCACCCGAGCGAAGCCGGGTTTTCATCTAGTTAACCCTTTTCTTGGCAAAAAAAAAAAGTTGTATTTCTATGAATACAGCTAAATAATTTGATAAATTATGGTTTTTGGGGATAGAAAAAAAATGTGAAAAAAATATTTCTTTTTGTTTTTTGGAAATATCATATGTATCTTACAGGATGCATTGCTAAGAACATGGTACATTTTGAATTCAATTTAACGTATCCCTTAAGATACCTTGTCTAGTTTAAGTAATAAAACAAATAAAAAATAATCAAACTTTTTAATTATACAAATTACTCACAGCACTCATTATTTTGGCCTTAGGTTACTTTTTGGTGTGAAATGATACAAAACAATTACGTTTAGGTGTCAGGCAGAACTTCAGCTTGCACTTGGAACAGTGAATGGTAGTTTGCCCTTTGATGCAAAGCTTGCACCTCCCTTTTGTGCCAAAAATGGGGAAGTGGCCATGCTGGTCAAGCCTGACATCTGTTGTGGGCCTCGGAACCACTGGAGCTTTTATAGTTTTCGACGTAGAGGGGCCCGCAACAACGTTTGTGGATGTTGATACTTGCCGATCGCATTTCAACAAACCTTGTACAATGCAATAACGAAATTTTTTTAGGGATAATGTCTCGGTATTTTCTTCAGCTTTTTCCCTGCGGTATAAAATCCAGCTGTTGATTAAGCACATATCCAGTATTTGAGAAACCAAAGGCAAATACCAGCGGTGGCCTTTGAATTCAGTTCTATTAAGTGCGATCAACATATCGGCAAGATCAACGCCGCCCATATGTGCATTGTACTGCTTTATGTTCTCAGGACATGGCACTGAAGTTTTTCGTTTAAGGTTTTTGTCATAACGTAGTATTGTACCCAATGGATGGGCATCAGTGAAACTACTGGCAGTAGTCACACATTTATTGTCAAGCCACTTGACAATGCACACCTTGTTAGAGTTGCAAACTACTTGTGAGTGTGAACCTCTACTCTTTTTTTTTAGAGCCTTATCGGTTGTCAATTTTTGTTCGGCACCACGCAATCGGTTTGACCGAATCGTTCCCAAAGAAAATATGCCCATTTCCTCCCGCAGATGGCATATTAGCTCCAGGCTTGTAAAAAAGTTGTCGAAATAAACGACTGAGCACGCAGGGTCTGGGATACTTTTACACAGAGCAATTACAACTTTGGCACCTAATCCCAAACTTGACTCTACCGCTGACAACTCATTGTATCGGAATGTATCCTCCCCCGCATACACAATAAAATCATAGACAAATCCAGATACGCCAGCCCTCACGAATATCTTAAAGCCCCACTTTTTTGGTTTATTCTTTACGTACTGTTTACGATTACCTGCTTTCTTTCCCTTATACGGGACCATCATCTCATCGATACTGAATCTCGTTTCATGCGGTATTTTGAGAAAATTTTCTCGTACCATCTGAATCAATGGTCGAATTTTGAAGTATCGGTCACCATCATCAAGTAGGTTGTTATTAAAATGGATGAAGCGACGAATTGATTGAAATTTTTTCAGCGACATGACATCAGCAATAGCTGGGTATCGATATTCGTGCGACCAGTAATCAGTGAATGCAGGTAACTTTACTATGCCCATGAGTAGGTTGATGGCGACGAAATCTTTTATGTCGTCTGTACTGACATTCGGGGACTTTCCTGTTTCCTGAGTGGAATATAAATTAGTTTCCTCGACTATCATGCTTATTATGTTATCGGACAAAAACATTTTAAAATATCCCAATGGGGTTTTGGTGGAGTCCACGGCAGGAATTACTTTATCTACAATTTCAGCACGGTGGAAAAATCTTTTGTTGGCCCATTTGAAAGTTAACGGTTTATTTCGAACAATAGTTCTTCGCTGCAGCGTTTTAGGAGGTATTTGAGGCCTTCTTCTGGATCGCGTAGACGGAAGCTGTGGTGATGATACTCCCATTGAAGATGTAATTGATTGTACAGAAGATGGAGGTACATCGAAACTATTACCGAACGTGGATTTTCGTTGAAATGTTCGTTCTGGGTAAGCATTTTGGCTAGGAGTTAGTGGCGATGGTATTGGTGCAGCTGGAGCAAGTGGTGATGGTACTGGTGCAGCTGGAGTTAATGGCGAGAATACTGGTGCTAATGGAGTTAGCGGAGAAGCTAGCGTGGGCGCAAAAGCGAGATTGGTTTCTTGAAATTTATCCACATCATCATCATCTGACAAAATGTGCAAATTTTCGAATGAAGAAGGCAATGAAGGAGCTGAAGAACTGCCATCATTGTCCTCATTCACATCTAACTTTGAAGAAGGTGCTGGAATTTCTGGTTCAGATTCAGATGATTCGTCGATATCAGATTTTACACCTGGTTTTGGTATCAAAGCCAGTATTTTTTTGGCTCTGTAGAATGTGGGTCGTGCACCTCCCTAAAAATAAGAAAAAGCACACACATCAAGCAAAGCAGCCCTCTAATCCATGTATTTCAGTGGTCTTTTTTAAACCCCGAACCTAGCAATGTGCATCTTAAGATACGAAACGTTAGTGACCCATAAACTCCATGAACCAGGCAAGGTGTACCACAAGATACATCAAAATAAAAATAAAAATAACCACGTAGGTAGCAATGTATACCACAGGATACGTAATGCAGAAACGTTAATTCACCACAAACCAGGCAATGTGTATTTTGAGATACATTCAAGTTAATGGTTAGTTAGTCACAGAAAAGAATAGTAATATATATATTATTTTACTTCCACTCAACGTACATATTCTTTAGTTTATAAAAACAACAAAATGTTGTAAAATTTCCCGTGCTTAAAATATTAAAATCAAGTTTTCTTACCTTTCTGCGCGTGATCATGTCGGATTCGTTGACAGTCTGTGCTTTGCCGTTTCGGAGGTGTTGCCAACTTAACGCAAACCACAACTTATTCGTTCGGAAACATGTACAGATTTTGAAATTAAGGAAGCGTTCCGTTTTAATGCAGACACTTTTGCAAAAATATTTTTTTAAGTTGAACGTATCTTGTAGGATACGTTGTCAAGAAAAGGGTTAAAATAATAATTGCGTGGACGAAAATTTTTGACGTCGGCTGAAGTAGTGGACGAATTCAGAAGACTTATTTTCGACCTTTCACAAAAACGGCGTTTTTTCTATTTTGAAAGTTGGTTTAGTAGAACGTTTAACTAAATAGATATGACAGAGGAATACTTTAAAACGTTGTAAAAAATATAGGTATTATATTCTTCTTACTTTTTATTTAAGTAAAAAAATTCGGACCGGCCCATCTACCCATATCATAATATAATTGCTTTCTCGCCCTCTTAGTAGTGTGCCTTATATATTTCTGGATAATGGAATAAGTAGGAATACTACTAGAATTTTAAATCCCCATAGCAGTCAGCACGGCTTTGCGTGCCAAAGTTCCTTAGCTTTCCTCTATTTTTAACCCCCGACGCAAAAAGAGGGGTGTTATAAGTTTGACGTCGATGGCTGTGCGTGTATCTGTCTGTGGCATCGTAGCCCTCAAGCAGATGGGCCGATTTCGATTCGGTTTTTCTTTCATTCGAAAGCCAGTTTCCTTGCGGCGGTTCTCAGCCATTTTTGGTAAAAATCGCTCCAGCAGTTTGAATAGTATCAGCTCTTTTCCAAATTAATGTAAGGCGTTTTTGGAATAAAATTGTTTATTTACGTAGGTATGATTACTCAATTAATGCGTGGTGGGTTAACATTTTGAATTGAATGCTATGATGGGAGGGTTTATAAAATTTTTAATTTAATGTTATTAGGGCCACGGGTGTAATAGACTCGTGCCGTAACATATAGGTACTCGCAACGTTACAGCAAGGAAACATTTTATATAACATTTTTAAATAAAAAAATACCAATTTGTCCTGCCAATGAACTATTTAAGATTGACATGAATAATGGTATAAATAAATTCGCAGCGAGCAAGCCTGGGTTCAAATCAAATTATAATGCAAACCAGGTGTCGTAATTAGAAAATCCCACGTACGTTTTAATAATCCGTTAATTTTTTTTAAATATTCTTGACACGGAAGAACAAAAGATCAAGATTCGGCATGCACATTAGCGGTATATTGAAATCGCGTGGCAGCTATACACACCGGCTATGTAGGTACCTATGTAACGAAACATAAGAAATAAAGTTTTGAAAAAATGTTGTTTGAGTACGGTGTGGTAAGCTAAGCTGCTTTCTAGATAACATTAGACAATTACTGTACCCCGCTCATAATGCCGATATGTGACATTAATGAAGTGGACTTTTCTACCTTGTCTCTTGCAATTTGCTGCCTCAAACAAAAAAAGGGAAAGTCGAAACGGAACACCCGTCTGTTCTGCGAGCAGCAAAATGGAGCCGGTAAAACTACGCATGGCCATGTGCATAGGTACAGTCCTACGCACAGTCCGAGCAACATGCGGTGGCCCTAAACCCCAACAAGCACTGGTTGAGCAACGGCCACGAGCACGTGGCGAGGCGTAGTGTTGCTCGGCCTCACCTTGTTGTTCTCAGAATTCTGATACTATTTGTTCGGACTCAGCTCGCTACATAAAATCTGTTTCAGAAATATCAAATAGGTATGAAATAAAGTAACGTAGGTATTAAAAGTTAAAGTTTAGTGTAAAATCAAGTTATCGTTAAGGTTTGATTCAAGTACTTGTAGCCATTGTAACAGTTTATTGGACATAGGTAGGTATAGCCTGAAAACTTTCTATTTGGCCTTAAGATGGTGTCGCTACGAATCGCTTACATTATTTGTATAAGACAATAACGTGCTTATGCCATATACTTACCTTTATCACTACTGCCCCTTTATAACCCTGCTTCAGGGATAAATTTAATTAAAATACGAAACACGTGTTCAATTAATTCTAGTCAATCAGGCCAAGGAATCGCATTTTCCCCTACGAACTTTGCCACCCTGTTTCACCCCCTTATTAATAATAGTTTAATTTTGCAAAATCCCGCCTTAATAAGCATCTACGTCCTGGGGTTCCCCCATGCAATGAATAAATTATGAGTACCGGTCATGTCGACGACCAATTTTAATTCAATACATTGTATCTTGGAATGTAATGCAATTCTTCGTCAATATTTCAAAATATTTTACTTAGGTACAACTTTGGGGATCTTTTTTGACATTGTTGTGGTAAAATCGTTCATAGTTGCGAAATATTTTCTTCTTTCCATCCGTGACATTCGAGGATGTTTGATTCGACGTGTGATCGAATAGTACTCTGCCAGTAATAGTACATTACTGCAGAGGCCGTGAAGTAAGGGATTGCTGGACGAGTTTGGGGTAGGTGGCCGAGTCGAAGACGAGGCCAGATAGAACGAGTCCTGCAATCCCTGTTCCGGCCAAAGCTTGTATAGTGCTTTTCTCAAACAATGTGAGGAAATATGTTTTCATGTAAATCTCTTTACTTTTTTCCGGTAGCATATTTTGCATAGCTAAATTTGCCTCCTCTTTTAAATGAGGCGGAGTACAGTTCATAAGTTCCCCGTCACTTTCATCACTAGAAGTCATTTTTATTTCTGTTAAATTATAATAACAATCACTACGAAATACGCATAAACAGAAAAAAAGATTTTCGATTTGCCACCTTTTTTATTTTTTAAATGTACTAATTTGATCCAGCTATTTGAGCACCATGTTTAACCGCACATAAATATAGTACCATAGATTTTTTTTTATGTCGCAATTATGCTTAGGTACAGATTGTGGTGGTGGTTGGCTGTATGTAATTTTTTCCTTTGCCAATTTAATTTTAGTATAGAAATTTAAAAAATTAGAGCAGCGGACAAAAATGGATTTTCATACTAACTTTTGTGGCCTAAGCCAAGAAGTAATGTAGGGAGCCATAAACGAGAAACTTCATGTCCTCATATCGGGACATTAATGCATACATTTCCGAGCATGTTTGAGAAAAATTAATTAGTACCACCAAACATGGCGAGGCCGAGGGCCAAACAGAACGTTGTTAGGCTATATGTAATTTTTACGATTACCATTTCAAAAGAATGAACAATTAAACACTAATTAATTAATTAATTGTAGCGATAAGAGCGCCTATTGTCTACTTTGTTCTTTGTTTCTGTATTGTTTTGTACTGATTTGTGGTGTTCAAATAAAGAGTATTTGTATTTTATTGTATTGTAAACATATTTACACACAGTTAACGAACGAAAACACACACACACACATACATCCACACACCCACACCCACACACACAGGCACACACCCACACCCACACGCGCACACACACCCACACCCACGCACACCCACACCCACACACACGCACACCCACACGCGCGCACACACACACACACACACACACACACACACACACACAGTTCGTAATCTACTTATATGAGAATGAGGCATTCGCAGTGCAGAGATAGCAAACGAATCACGCGGGGCAACCTCAGGGGATTGATCCTAAGTCCTCAACTGAACTCCAGGGAGTGATCACATTTCCTAAATCAGTCATTCCAATAATGTTGCGTATATAGTGGTAACATCGCAGCAAGCGCGTGTAGTGCCCAGTTCGCGCGCGAAAGTCGTCCAGACAACAAGAATTTATTACAAGGCACGGCGAATGTTACGTTTATGTTACTTTGCACCTTTCTGTACACATCGTTTATGCATAAAATAGTTGCATATTTGATTTATATACAACATTCTTGTCGTGAATGCATAGGTACGCACACTCGGTTTTTATTTTGACCTGTGACATAAATTTTTTCCAGTATCATAGAAGTAAATACCTATTACGTAGTTAATACGTATTTCTTAATATCTGTTTTATATCTACATAATTTTTAGCACTAACGCCACTCAGGCATTAGTGATTAATGTGCCTACTTAATATCTATCAGATGGAGACTAGATATTTTGTTACTTCGATCATCGACTTTTTTCTATAAATCATTTCATACCTACTTTTTGGTAAGTTTAATGTAATCCCTTTTACAACTTCTATACAGAAAGTTTAAAGCCTATCAACAGCCTCAGCAACAGCAAGCAATATTGACTAGTAAACGTATGAAGTGCTTATTGTGCTTAGAAACGTGCAAGCGTTGGTCAAAATGCGCTCTGCCTGCAGCGCAGCAGATCAAAAGCTGCAAGCCAGCATGCCAGTGATGTTGTATGTTATCAAGCGTTTCGATAGTTATTCGCCGTCCTGAAATCCATTCGAGCCCTACTCAGACATTCGCGCATGTTTCTTTTGCAGAGACTTACTGCTTAGAAAAAGCAATCTTGTGCTTTATTTCTGCGACAAAAGTTAGTGTTCTACGTTCTTCAAATTCTACTTAAGTATACCTATTTAAATTCAAATGAAGTAACGTAGGTAATTTGAAATACTTAATAATTTTTATTCAATAGAAACTTAATTTTGTCAGCTCTACTTACAATGATTTTACAAAATATGTTTAAAAGATTTTTTTTAATTATCAATAGGCACCTATTAAAAATACTTCGATACCGGTACTGAACTGGAATATTTGAAAATTAGGTCCGAGCCCCGGGCATGTGTCACCTCCCCGGCACCACACCTCCCCTCGCCGCCTTCACGACCTCCACAAACATTGACACTTGTCACGCCCAAGTTGGTTAAAATCGTATTTACGATGTATACAATGAGGAAAGGAAAATAGCTGCATATTTACCAGTCTACCAACACATTTACTGGTGGATATTCTGCGAAGCAAGGCTTTCCTTTCAGTTTCATTTTCACTATCAGTGCTGTCTTCACAGTAAACTGTTTTTTTCTCTTTTGCAGTAACATTTTTCTCTGCTAATGACATTACTTCGTGGACACTCACTCAAATTACGCACAACACTCATCAAATATAACTACATCATACAGAAAAATATACAAAATTACATTATACGCGGACTCGGTTGCTATCTCACTGACATTTTAAGCGAGCGCCATGACACTGGTGTAGCCGCTGAAAACAAAACAACTCTGAAAGCAAGCCGGAGAGCTCTAGCGGGGCTTTGCGGAACTTGAGCGTAGCGTAGCGGGCTGGCCGCCGAACGTTGAGACGATGTTTTCAAACGATTATGCAGATGGCGTAATAAAATCCTTAGGCATGTTTTTTTTTCATTCCATGGTACCTACCTAACATTATAATATGAATAACATAATAAGATAAAGTTTAATTTCTGTATGAAATACAATTCTTTCGATAAACCTTTTTCACTAAAAAAAGAAGTCATAAAAAATCGTAATTTTAAAACTGCCAAGTGAATGATACAAGAGATAAAAAAAAAGTTCCAGAATTATATTTTAAATCTTTAACGTTCTTTGACATGCTTTTATTTCTGATCATTTTTATCTGAAATCTAACGCTATGCACACGGTGTAGAGAAGATTTATATTTTTTATTTTTTATTTTAGTTTTAGTTTTAAGTTTTATAACTCTTCAACATTGAGCATATTTGCAAACCATTTCCTTAAAATAAATTAACAAGTGACCGGTCCTTTTTTCGAGAAATTTACAAGATGAGGGAAATCATTAATATCCAGGTGGGCTCGTGCGGGAACCAAATCGGTGGAAAGGTAATTATGATAATTATTATTATATTTTTTAGCTGCCTGTGAGGCGCTAAACAGTATTGAGGTCGAGGTGCGACGATATGCCATGCCGTACTTTTTTCACCATGCCTAGTAGCGAGTCTGTTAGGGTGCCCAATGTGCGCATCTACCGCTACTATAGAGAGGAAATTCAGCGGTGTGCGAGGAAAAAGCAATCCTGCGCTGAGCAAAGCTACGAGAATAAAGTAATTCATATTCATTTGGATTTTCTTGGCGCTCAGCCAAGCAATTGCACCCTACTGGTGGTTATGCTTCGCCTAGCTGCGTTAAAACAAGGTCCGATGTTAAAATATTCTAATGCTATTGCATTCCGCTCTTTTCGTCAGAATGTTTAGGATCACCTTAATATATTTTTGCCTGGTGCCTTCAAATAATTTTTTGTTCACAGTTTTGGGAAGTAATATCCGATGAACATGGCATCGATCCTAGTGGAGTCTATCACGGCGACTCTGACCTGCAACTAGAGAGAATCAACGTGTATTACAACGAGGGTTCTGGAGGGAAGTACGTGCCTAGGACTGTTTTATTAGACCTGAAACCGTCTACGATGGATGCCGTACGTTCTGGTCCCTTTGGGTGTTTGTTCCGGCCTGACAACTTCGTATATTCAATGGCTGGAGGAGCTAACAATTGGGCTAGAGGACATTACACAGAAGGCGCAGAAATATTAGAATCTTGCTTAGACGTTATCAGAAGAGAATCTGAAGCCTGCGATTGTCTTCAAGGCTTCCAAATATCGCATTCTCTCGGCGGCGGTACTGGATCTGGTCTTGGAACTCTGGTCATGAATAGGATCAGAGAAGAGTATCCTGATAGGATAATACTTACGTTCTCAGTTTTCCCGAGCCCAAGAGTATCTGACTGCGTCGTGGAACCATATAACACCATATTAGCTGTAAATCAATTAGTGGAAAATACGGATCACACTTTCTGCTTGGACAATGAAGCGCTTTACGATATTTGTTTTAGAACACTGAAGCTAACCACGCCCACGTACGGTGACCTAAATCATTTGATCTGTGCCACGATGTCCGGCATAACAACATGTTTAAGGTTTCCTGGGCAATTAAATGCCGATTTGAGAAAACTAGCGGTTAACATGATACCCTTTCCAAGACTACATTTCTTTACCCCAGGATTTGCTCCTCTAACGTCAAGAGGAGCTCAACAATATAGAGCTCTGACAGTCCCTGAATTAACATTGCAAATGTTTGATGCGAAAAATATGATGGTTGCGTGCGATCCTCGTCATGGAAGATATTTGACTGTAGCCACTATATTTAGAGGAAGGATGTCTATGAAGGAGGTCGACGAGCAACTTATGAATATACAAAACAAGAACAGCACTTACTTCGTCGAGTGGATTCCAAACAATGTCAAAATCGCCGTTTGCGATATTCCTCCGAGAGGTTTAAAAATGTCATCCACGTTCATTGGAAACACAACAGCCATACAGTCAATATTTAAAAGAATATCGGAACAGTTTGTAGCGATGTTCAGGAGAAAAGCATTCTTGCATTGGTACACCGGCGAGGGTATGGATGAGATGGAGTTTTCGGAAGCTGAGAGCAACGTTAACGATCTCGTATCAGAATATCAACAGTATCAAGATGCCACGGCAGAGGAGGAAGGCGAGTTTGATGAAGAGGCAGAGGGTGAAGGGTTAGAATGACTGCTTTTAGGCTTTTCACATGTGTATGTCCTTTCTAACGAAATAAACAATATATTGCAAATTGTTTTTCACTAAATAGCTTGCGGGGATATCCCAGATGCGCTAATTCCCTAAATATCATAATTGCAAAATACTAGATTTCCGATTACCTCGATTTCTACAATATCAGATTCCCAATATACCACACTTTCCTGTTACCGTTTCTTTATATATCTCATTTCAAACCGAATTTCCGCAATACCACATAATGAAAATTTAAAATACCGAATGCCTAAATTCCTATAAACCAGATTTTTACTAAAGTAGATTACCTAAGTACTGATAGACAATAAAACAGCGGGCTTTGGGCTCAGAATGACTTCGATCATTCTCATTCGCATATGGGTCTACTATTCCGGTTCGCCAGCATTCCTATATCGTCGGTTCCCTATCTCGTCCGCTTTCTTACGTGGGCCACTGTACCAACTCGTTTACATTCGTAATTAGACTAGTGCCAATTCGTCAACATTCCTAATTAGTCTAGTGTCTACTCGTCAACTACATAGTAAAAATAACGAACACCTAGATGACACAGGACTTTTTCAAAGCACTGCCTTATTAGACTATCTTATCGTTTATCGTAGCACTATGATCGATGAAGGAATGCGGACGAGTTGGCACAACTGACCAAGGAGGACTGAGGTCGATAAAAGAAAGTGGACGAGTTGGCATTTTGGTCGAAGTAGGAATGTAGACAAAATGGAATATTGGCCATATCAGAAAGTGGACGACTTAGGAAGGTGACGATTTAGGAATTGAAAGCTGACGACATGGCATTGTGGACGTTTCAAGAAGGTGACTAAGTAGGATTGTGGACGAAGTCATTCTGAGCCGGGCTAAGACATGAAAATTTAATAGATTAAGCCATTAAGGCGGTTTTTTTCACTTATCTAATTTGGGGTTGTGTGGAGGCCTGACCGTGCTTGTTGATATTTGATATTTTGGAGATCGGTGTTCTGAAATCTGGTATTTAA
The DNA here is from genome assembly GCA_949127965.1 of Pandemis corylana. Lineage (NCBI taxonomy): Eukaryota > Metazoa > Arthropoda > Insecta > Lepidoptera > Tortricidae > Pandemis > Pandemis corylana. The sequence continues at coordinate 18,283,971 of OX421850.1, forward strand.
TGATATAACGGAAATCTGCTGTTTAAAAAATCATGTGTACATGATAACGTTTAGGTGAAAGCAGGTGGTTTCGAGAAGATTGTTTTGCGAATCTGGTTTGTCAAGAGTTTCAGTAGGTCATCGGTCGTGGTCCACCTCCCTCTTTGCCCGTGGTACAGTTGGCTAGTTCAGTTGACCGGACACTTTTTCTTGTCGGTGGTCCACCTCAGTACATCTAGGTGAACCACGGGCAAATGACTATAGGCCATGGGCCACCTCAAATTAATTCCATGTGAATGCTGCCATTATTTCGAATCACAGATTATTATTATAATACAAAAATTGGTAGGTTAGGTTAGTTAGGTATCTTCATTTGCCCAAAGGGCAAAATACCCAGAAAAAGGGGCTCCACCCTTGGGCAGAACTCCGTCGAAAACCAGGTGGACAAGCTGTAGGTGGGCCACTGGCAAGAAAAAGTGCACATGGCTCATCTAGGTGTACTGAGGTGGACCATCGGCAAGAAAGTGCCCGTGGTCCACCCAGGTGAACTAGGCAGGTGGGCCACGACCGACGACTGATATTGAACATGTGCCTTGAAAACATGGTATTATATAAAACAGATACAAAACGAACACCATTTAGGTAAGGAAAGTATGGTATAGTGAGAATCTGGTATTTTGATTAGCAGGTATGAGGCAATTTGGTATTTTGCAATGATGGTTTTATGGGAACGAGCCCAGAAGTTTCATAATTCGAGTTCCATATGGAACTACATACAAGGCTTTACACCCGGATTGTTTTTAACAGACTTCAAAAAAAAGTTTCACCCGTATGTTTTGTAAATGTATGGCTATCCCAGAAGTTTCAAAGTTAAGTTACTTGTGACGTAATTGTATACATATAGTCAAGTAGTTGGTATGTTTATACGTTTATATTTATGTAGGTTTGTACATTTGTCTCCTTTAGTCGCTCAGTACCTAAAACGCAGTCTGGCTAAATCGCGATATGCCTAGACCTAACAAGAGATCGGCATATTGATATTTAGACCCATTACGAATTAGTTCATGAGCGAAGTAGACGAATTGAAATTTAGGTTCACTGCGTATTAGTTCAAGGGAGAGGTACCTAGAGGTAGGTTGATTAAGCTTTAGTTTATGAGCGAAGTAGGCGAATTGCGAGTCTATTTGGAGTATTCCATGCCATATGCATTTCATTTTCGTGTACCAAGAAACATTGGAAGGTTTCAGTTATGCTAAGTTTTTATCGGCCCAAAGGGCCAGAAGCACGCAAAAAAAGGAAATTGCTTTTGGCCTTTCGGCCCGATGAAAACTTAACATAACCTAATAGACTACAAGCCCATGGAAAAAATCCATAAATGTACCGCTCAGAAATGACGGCATAGCGCTCAGAGTTATTTTATGATATAGTAACAGCCTTCTAAGCTTCATTCACGCTGGTTCATTTCACATGTTTTTTTGTCGATGGGCTTGTAGTCTATAAACCTACCTTATGTCTATACCTATTGCGACATAGACAAAAACGTCGAAACGCTTATGTTAAATGACACTTTGGCATAACGCGAAATTGGTAGACTGCGTTTTAGGCACAGAGCAAAAACAAAGTTGTTGTTGTTGTTTTTGCTCTGTGGTTTTAGGTACTCAGCGACTAAAGGATTTGTCTGTGTCTAGATTTGTCCGGCGATAGCGTGTACCGTAGGCTTGTTTATTATTATTATTATAAAATATATGTGTTATCTCCTAGCACAATCAAAAATCTAAGTACCCAATCGTTACGCAAATTGGCTCTTGTTTCAAGAATAAAATCATACCTCCTTCACATTTACCTGCATTATAATAAATAGCTGGTTATATTTATTTCATTTCGTTTTTTGTTTGCGACTGTACTTATGTACAGGTTGGAAGATGGGTAGAAAAAATAATAACAAATTTGTTCCCACTATCCAACCCGAGGCAGGTTGGAAGATGGCACTGTGATTTCCCAATATTCAACCTGGGTGGGATTGCTAGGTTGGAAGATGGGAATTACTCGCCATATTGAAACCTTTAGTTTTTTAGGACGATTGTTTTCAAAATCGATATCTGAGAGTCAGTGTGGTCTCTAAAGTTGAATCTGTTGTCAGAATATGAAGAAATAGGCGTCAACTAGAAAACCTTTAGTTATTTGAACGACTGTTTTCTCAAATTTTCTCTTGGCCGTTTTATTAGAATCATATTTGGCATACACAACAGCTTACGAAAATTTCATCGCAGTGGAGTCAATAGTACAGAAATTTGCCATTTCAACACTAAAATCCGACTTACGGTTGGCCTTTTTTTGTCAAAAACTTTCTCAGCATACAAAGAACCAGCTCACAAAAATGAAGTACCTAAATGTAATGTTATTCACGATCACGATACATTACTAACTTACGTTGAAAATTTTAGCTTAGTTGAATATCCCAAGCGCACCCACGTGACAGAATAAATAAATTGTAAAAGAATTGCTTATTCTACGCGGACGAAATCGCGGGCAGAAACTAGTGTCAAATAAATAATCTCAATAGTTTCATATTATGGATCTACATACTAGGCTTTACACCGGGTTTGGTTTTAACAAACTTCAAAAAAAAGTTTGACCCGTATGTTTGTATGTATGTATGTTTGTCCGCGATTAATTCGCGTTTGGCTGAACCGATTTTGATGCGGTTTTCAGAAAAGTATTTGTTGCCTTCTGTAGAAAGTTTTACTGTACAAAAATCATGTTTATAAGCTCATGATAGAAGATACCACTCCTTAACGGTTAGGAGTTGGAGCATAATTCTATAATATCATAGGTACGCATAGACCGAAATTTTTTACAGAGGGGAGGGATGCACACGCGATCCCTTGTTTAAAAAACAAGGCAAAACCTGCACTGTCATACTTGACAATGTTAACTGAAATAGGTATGTAGGTAATCAATGTTTAAAAGTGACCAAATACCACAGACCACCTACCCTAGAGACATTGCCATCTTTACGAATTTCTAAGCAAACACTTCTGCCGACATTTGCGGAATGCGAAGTAAGCGGGCGGCAGGGGTGACGTCACGAAGAAAGAAAAAAGAGAAGAGGGTATATCGATATTGTATATCGATAAGTTACTGACCGGTTAGATTTTGAAGTGATAACTTCTTATGGGAAGGTAACTGGGAAACTGCTTCGTAACTTAACGCGTTACGGCGCCAGTGTGCATGCTCCACCTTTCGAATATTCTAAAAATCTGCCATAATCTGGCCTTTAAAAAGCTTCCGAAACTTGTGAGTTATATCGATACGGTTTGGTCGCATCTCTACTTACAAGTGCCGTTGAATGCAAGAAACAGATGTAACGTGACGCAAAGCGTGCTAAACAAGGACATACATAGACTTGGTACTTATTAGCGACCAGTGTTATTAGAACTCCGTGATTTTTTGTTATTAACGTATTATCGTAACTTTGTACTAAGCGATGAAACGTGATATTATCCTTCTTATAATTATTTTTGCGACTGTCGCTTCCACACCATCTTACAGCGCAAACTGGCATTTTTTGTATTTTTAGTATTGTAGTTTTTAGGTCACAGTAACTCGCTGCTTACGGGTCTGTTTCCTGGTCACTACTGAATGCGCGCGCGTTTGCGTTCGAAGTTATAGGCGCAATTGCGCAAATAGGATCCAGAAAATGCCGCCTTGTATTACATGTCTAATGGTAGGTGGTCTGTGCTAAATACCTATTAAAATATTATATCACCCTACATATACACCCCCTTGCAAAAAATTCGGGCACTTGTGGTTTTTCAGATTTTTATGCATTAAAGCTTAGAAAGTAAGCTTGTATGCCCTTCAGACCCATCATATCATATCCCTGGCACTACCACTTGGGATAGGGTGGGGCTGAACCATACCACCAGAGTAGTGCTGGGATTTGAGAAATTTAAAAAAAAATCGACTATTCCTGGGTCCCTTGCCCTTCGGGTATAAGGAGCCACCTAACTAACCTAACCTACCTATATAACCCGTAGCTTACAGCACTACGGTGGTATGGTTCAGTCCCACCCTAGCCCCAGGGGTAGAGCCTGGGGTATGGTGGGTCTTAACCCCTTTTATACACATAAAACACAAAAACCATGGGTGCCCGTTTTTTTACAAGGGGGTCTACAAAGGTCGTACTGAGCAGAGGTAAATCTTTGATATGAATATGTACATATAGTTCCATATGGTACTCTGGGATATTTACTTCAAAATAAATATTCCGGTAGATCCATATGGAACTTCTGGGATATCCCCAGTTTATTAACCCATTATTATTAGGGTTAATACTATCGATAGTATCAATAGTTTATGAAATACTAGCTGTTGCCCGCAACTTTGTCTGCATAGAATTCATTTATCGCTATCCCGCAGTTTTCCGGGATAAAAAGTAACCTATCTCCAAGCCTATCGCCAAGTCGAGCAAAAAAAGCGGCACGGCCGTACCATCTTTTCTCGAAGCAGTTCAGGCCATTTTCGACCCCCCTTTAATTTCGTTGTGGATAAAACTAGAAGCCTGAATTTTCTGTAACCAAGCAGGCATTGTGTTTATAAACACTATATATTTCAAACTTCATTCAAATTGAACCAGTAGTTTAAGAATTATAACTAGTCAAAGTTTCTTAATTTTGTCACTCACTCACTCACTCACTGACTTAACGATCATCAAAATGTTAAGGTACTTCTAGCAGACATAGAAACTTCAAATTTAGAATACAAATAGTGTTTAGTGTATAAATCAATAAAAAACTAAAATATTTCGCAATTTCGGTCCAGGTTTATAGATACACCAACTGCATAAATAACTTTGTAATCCCATATAAACGTATAGGAAATATATAGGATTACAAAGTTACATTGCAGCGAATGAATCAGTGTACCTGTATTATGTATAATACAAGCTTTTATTTAACTTGCAATGTATGTATGTATGTATGTATGAGTGTATTTATAAGTGTGTGTATGTATATATTATGTAAGTATGTATGCATGTATGACTCTTTATTATATCGTATGTTTGTCCGGGTGAAATCTTGCGACTCAATTTTGGAGCATATATCTTCAACCGATTGAGCTGAAATTTTGCATACTTGTGTAAGTTGAATGGCAATACAATAATCTGGTAGTAGAGTTCTGATGATCCAGCTGAAGATCCAGCCAGGATCGTCTCCGCAGGAGGGAACTCTTCAACGGTTGGTCCGATTGACTTGAAATTTGGTACATATATGTAGGACGGATGACAATGCGAGTACAGTTAGCAAAAAGTACAGTCAGCAAAAAAAGCTAGTATTAAAAATGAATTTTTTGATAGAAACTTATATAATGGAATAATAAGAGTAGATAGGTAAGACAGGAGGTCTCTTTAGTAGGGACTTGGTAACCGACTTGGTATTACATGGATCTCACAACTTTTTACGGCAGAAGAACTGAGTTGCGAGACTTGGTTTTTTTACAATGTGTTATTCCAGACTATAATCTATCTATTTTCCAAATTTCATCCAGATCTGTCCAGCCGTTCTGGCGTGAAAGAGTAACAAACATCCGTACATCCATACTCACAAACTTTCGCATTTATAATATTAGTAGGATTGAAAAACAATTTTAAGCTATACTATCGATTAGTTTATTCCTGTTCTTGCACAACTAAAACCGGTCAACTATTTTTCTATTCCTACGGCTCATCTACTTGGATATTTTTTTTGGTATAGGTCCAACACGTCTAATTCCCAGAATGTCTAATTGGTGCAGGACGTCCAATTCCCGAATGTCTAATTCCGCGACTTTAGGTTGGGTTTGTTAGGCACCTTCAAAATTGAAATGCCCGAAGGGCAACTAAATAGAAATAGGTACCCCGCGATAAAGGTTCCATCGACCTCATAGTGGACTTAAATTTTTTGATGCCGCGGAAGAAATCGCGAGCAGTCTAGTAACAATGTATAATTGACGTTTGGGAATAGATAAGGAATTTGAGAAACGAACTTTCAGACTGCTTTCAGACAATTCTCTAGGACCTAGGTGACCGCACCAATATAAGTACCATCCATATTCAACAATGTTAAGAATCCTCAAATCCCAGAAAAATACCATTTATTGTTACACAGAACTATAGTTACACCTAAATACTACACAGTTACATAAAACAGAACTAACACATTACAAAAACATTACTCTTCTTCCACTTCTTCGTCAAACTCGCCCTCATCATCGGCTGTGGCGTCCTGGTACTGCTGGTATTCGGACACCAGGTCGTTCATGTTGCTCTCAGCCTCTGTGAACTCCATTTCGTCCATACCTTCGCCAGTATACCAATGAAGGAATGCTTTTCGTCTGAACATAGCAGTGAACTGTTCAGATATCCTTTTAAATAATTCTTGTATTGCGGTTGTGTTCCCTATGAACGTGGCAGACATTTTTAGACCACGGGGTGGAATGTCGCATACAGCTGTCTTCACATTATTTGGAATCCACTCGACAAAGTAACTACTATTCTTGTTCTGAATATTTAGCATCTGCTCGTCCACCTCTTTCATGGACATTCGGCCGCGGAAGACGGCGGCGACGGTAAGGTAGCGGCCGTGGCGGGGGTCGCACGCCGCCATCATGTTCTTGGCGTCGAACATTTGCTGCGTCAGCTCGGGCACGGAGAGCGCGCGGTACTGCTGGCTGCCGCGCGACGTGAGCGGCGCGAAGCCCGGCATGAAGAAGTGCAGCCGCGGGAACGGGACCATGTTGACAGCCAGCTTGCGGAGGTCTGCGTTCAGCTGACCCGGGAAACGCAAACACGTCGTCACTCCTGACATCGTCGCAGACACCAAATGGTTTAGGTCTCCATACGTAGGGGTAATCAGTTTTAGTGTTCTAAAGCAAATGTCGTATAATGCCTCATTATCAATACAATAAGTTTCATCAGTATTTTCTACCAACTGATGCACAGATAAAGTTGCATTGTATGGTTCTACAACAGTGTCAGATACTTTAGGGCTAGGAACAACTGAAAAAGTATTCATTATACGATCAGGATATTCTTCCCTTATCTTTGAGATCAACAATGTTCCCATGCCCGATCCAGTACCACCACCCAAAGAATGAGTCAATTGGAAGCCTTGCAAGCAGTCGCAGCCTTCAGCCTCTTTTCTTACTACATCAAGTACAGAATCTACCAGTTCAGCGCCTTCGGTGTAATGCCCTTTCGCCCAGTTATTTCCCGCTCCTGATTGGCCGAAAACAAAATTATCTGGCCGAAAGATTTGTCCAAACGGCCCAGACCGCACAGAGTCCATGGTACCGGGTTCCAAATCTACGAGAACAGCTCTTGGGACGTACTTCCCACCAGAAGCCTCGTTATAATACACATTAATACGTTCCAGCTGCAGGTCAGAATCCCCTTGGTATGCGCCCGTGGGATCGATGCCATGTTCATCCGATATTACTTCCCAGAACTGAAACAACACAACGATAGTCGTTAAATAAATTAACCAACAATAACCCGCAAATTAACGGCTGTGACATTACGGAACAAAATTATTCGTGGGTAAGTATAGTTTAAACAGTTCCTTGCAAATTATAAGCAAGAACTACATCCGTAGACGGTAGCTAATATCTAAATATATGGTTAATAATATAATCTTTCTACTATGCCACCCTCAGTAACTGGTATCACTTGAACGTATACCTACTCGTTGCGTATCTTAACGGCATTTAAAAAAAAAATAGGACAGCCTTTTTTATACGTTAAAAATACATTTCCAATATAATTTGAAACAGGCCCTGTTTATCACGTAAAGACAATCTTAAAGTCTCCATATGTTCATTTTGAAAAGCGTCACACATGGGCACCGCCAGAATTAATTTCAGGGAGGTGCATTTGCATATCTACACATACACCTAATATTAAGTAATAATATTATATGGTACATATAATGTCGAGGGGGGGGGGGGGGGCGCACAAGTGCACCGCCTTGCACCCCGCCGCCGGCGCCCACGGTCACACTCCAATAACGGCTCAGAAGCTTGAATAAAAAATATCATAATAGGTAATAGTGGCTACAATTACCTTAGCTCCGATTTGATTGCCGCACTGGCCAGCTTGTATATGAACGATTTCCCTCATTGTTATTACACTTATAATTTTGCGTCTAATATTTATTTAGGATGAAATTTTACTTTTCCAAACGTATTATAAAATAAAATGTAAAAAAAATTAAAATAAATTACTAGATGTGCATCGTACGCGAAATTTTAAAGTATAATGAAGTGGATTCATTCTTTTGTCAATTTACTATTCAATACTGTTCCATATTCAATATATTTATTTTGTTGGTAGGCAGTTTTAATAAAACCAAGATTTTATTGAACAACCTTAACTTTACAAACCTCCATTCAAAACCTCTTTCACCAAAAAGGCGCCCTATTGTATCATAGAATTCACGGAGTAGCTATACTTTTTAACTGACTTCAAAAAAATTAGTTGGTTCTCAATGAGGGCTAGGCAGTAAAATAAACATAGTATATGGGTTGAAATTGAAATTTCAGCGATTTTTAGAGTTAGAAGCGTGAAACTTTAACTCTAAACTTTTAATTAGATATAAATAAACACGTAATTCAGCGTTTTAAAAAAACCTGGGAGTGGGAAGGTTGGTGGTAAAACTGGGATTGAAAGTTATCTAATAGGGTAGTTCTGACGCACTTCCGAATTTCAAGGACCTAAAACGCTGAAATTTTGCACGGGGGTTCCTTTTACATAATACGAATACTAATCTAATGCTAGCTATAACTCTCGTTAGTAAGCCTTATACAGTGTATTATTTATTCTATCGCTTCGTCGGCGTGTGATAGGCATGTCACTAACATCATCCATGCTAAATTACATTGCAGGTCTCTGAGCTAAGTCTCAGGCAGATAGACTTTAACATTTTTTTTGAATATAATACAACAAGGGCGGTCAAACGAGCAAATGAATTACCCGATCTAAATCATTCACCACTGCCCAGACCAGGGACATCCGCAACACCGGAGCATTGCTGATGCGTTGCCAGCTTATAAGTTGATTTCACCGGTTATCTTACCCTCCCTGTCGAATTACAGAAGCACCAGCTATGCTGCTAGGCGGCAGAATTAGTGAGTAAAATAGTGGTAGCAATCCCGGCGACAAATTGACCCTTAGATGGAAACTTTTATCTAAAACTAAAATGCGCATCCTGTGTGTGATAACGCTTGACCACAATGAACTAATTTCATTTTGATCTCGTAGGCCGCAAAACAAACACGGTCAGTGTAGTTTAGGTACTTTTAGCCAGATGTAGGAAGATATCATTTTATTTTATCTTATTATTTAATTTATTTTATTTGTTTAAGTTATTTGGTTTAGTAGGAATATTTAAATTCTTAGTTTGTTACGATGAGAGAAATAGTACATTTACAAGTCGGGCGGTGCGGTAACCAAATAGGGTCTAAGGTCAGTATATACTCGCATATTAAAACTTAATTAGATGGCGCTAGGAATTTTCAATTCGAAATGTACCTCCTTAGTACTTTACTTTTGCTTTATTTTCAAAATAAGGATTTTTCTATTATTTTCTAAGTGTAATTTTTAGTGATATTTTTGTATAAATTATAATGCTTGTCACAAAACTTAATAAGTAGGTACTCGAAAATTTTGTGGAGGTGGAGGAGGTTTTTTTGGGCAAAACCTACTTTTGTACCGACCTGCACTTTGCTTAAAATGCCCAATTACCAAAGGCACAGAATAAGTAATAGTACTGACGTAGTGTAGGCAATGAGGCAGTGTACGGTCAAGTGCAAAAATAAGTATCGATAGGAACTTCTCAAAAATATGTCCCACAACCTTATTACGCTGGCGTAAGAGCGTATGGTACTTATTTTTGATATTTTGTCTAGATACATATTATTACACTTGACTGTACGTAGGTACCTACCGCTGCTAGGTACCTACTCGACTCACCGACTCACCGTTTATTATCTTTTATGTTATCGTTTACTAGCTGTTGCCCGCAACGTCGTTTGCCTCTCGCGGGAACTTTCAGTAATAATATTAACATAACATCCTAAAGGTAAAAGAATTTAAAAAATCGGAGAACTTGTATCGAAGAAGGTACCTACCATCTATGTCCAAACACACATAATAGTATTTTTACAATCGTTGCATAATGAAGGCTCTTAAAGTCGAGTACCGTGTTTGCCTAAGTAAGGTACGAGATTTAAGAGCTAATTATGTAACTATTGTATACAATACTTTTTCTACGAGTTATCACTATCGTCTATCGAGGTACGTACATAACCTTTTGTAAAGTACATTGGGTTAAGTTTGAAAATTGTACCTTCCACTTATGAATTAATAGTTATCTACTCTGGAGTAGCGGCGTAACTAATCTCGTCACTGTCACTCATGTTTAATTCGAATTAGGGATGATTTATTTAAAACCATCGATTTCGCGTCAAATAACAAACAAAACTTTTAAATTTTCTTAGCACAAAAAAGAACTAATGAGACGTCGTTATAAGACAGTTTCTGATTGGCCAATTACTTCAAATTTACTAACCAATCACGTAACAGAAGAAAAAAGTTAGTGTGTTCAAATGGAAGCAAATTTGCCAGATATTTCCAACTTTACATTGGGTGCGTTCCACTAAGCGCTCACGACGCTCAATCGAAGTAACTAAGTTCTAATTTTGAAATTATTATAGTCGTCTAGAGCCTTGTATAATAATCATTATAGTTGAGTCCGATGTGCCATAGACTATCCAAGATATCCATAGACTATCCAAGTATGTGATTGCAATTTTGTCTATAAACACATAATTGACAGATTAAAATCAACGAGTAGAAAAACATTACTTTTTTATAGTGTGAGAGAGAGAGAGAGAGTACATGTACCGCATTATATACCTACTCACGAGCAAAATTAACGAGTCGCTTTTCATAGAACTTTGTATCTTTGTATGCAAATTGACCCGTTATTTTTGCTCGTCAGTGTATATTGGTTATTTATGTAAGTATCTACTCTTACAGTAGTCTATTACAGACCAACATAAAAAACTTAGATTTGAAGGCTTATTTCTAACTAGCTTTATAACAAATTTCAAGTTTCTAAGACAAACTAGAAGACACACATAGTCTGTCCGTCTCTCTCGCTTCTGACTCGCACTTGTCCGGTTTTTTCCTTTTGATTTACGGTATCCTAAAAAGGAAGCGTTATTTATTTATTTATTTATTTATTATTACATTGTAATGTCATGTACATTATATTAAAAGATGTTACAAAATGATTGGTCGGTCCATGACGCCCTGCAAGGGCACACAATAACTATAAAATGTTCTATAAATAAATATATATATATTTTTTCAGTTTTGGGAGGTGATAAGTGACGAGCACGGTATTAACCCTCGAGGCGAGTACGACGGCGACTCGGACCTCCAACTGGAACGTCTCAATGTATACTACAACGAGGGTTCCTGCAGCAGATACGTTCCTCGAGCTATATTGGTTGACCTTGAACCTGGTACTATGGACTCCTTACGGTCTGAAGTGCACGGAGAGCTGTTTCGCCCAGACAGTATTGTTTTTGGTCAAACAGGAGCTGGTAATAATTGGGCAAAGGGACATTTTACCGAAGGGGCCGACATCCTAGAGTCAGTTCTTGACGTAATTAGGAAAGAAGCTGAAGGATGCGATTGCCTTCAAGGATTTCAACTGGTTCACTCGATTGGTGGTGGAACAGGATCGGGATTGGGAACGTTGCTTTTGTCGAATTTACGCGAAGAGTATCCAGATAGAATTGTTGTTAGTTTCTCTGTGGTACCCAGTCCGAAAGTATCTGACACAGTTGTAGAACCATACAATGCAACACTTTCACTCAATCAATTAATTGAAAATACAGATCAAACCTATTGTATAGATAATGAAGCATTGTACGATATTTGCTTTAGAACATTAAAACTGAAAACTCCCACGTATGGAGACCTGAACCATTTGGTGTCTGCGACGATGTCAGGAGTGACAACGTGTTTGCGTTTCCCGGGTCAGCTGAACGCAGACCTCCGCAAGCTGGCTGTCAACATGGTCCCGTTCCCGCGGCTGCACTTCTTCATGCCGGGCTTCGCGCCGCTCACGTCGCGCGGCAGCCAGCAATACCGCGCGCTCTCCGTGCCCGAGCTGACGCAGCAAATGTTCGACGCCAAGAACATGATGGCGGCGTGCGACCCCCGTCACGGCCGCTACCTTACCGTCGCCGCCGTCTTCCGCGGCCGAATGTCCATGAAAGAAGTTGACGAACAGATGCTGAACATTCGCAATAAAAATAAAGACTTTTTCGTCGAGTGGATACCAAATAATGTGAAAACAGCCGTTTGCGACATACCACCAAGGGGTCTTAAAATGTCTTCCACTTTCATAGGCAACACGACCGCCATTCAAGAGGTTTTCAAAAGAATTTCCGAACAGTTCACTTCAATGTTTAGAAGAAAAGCATTCCTCCATTGGTACACCGGTGAAGGTATGGACGAGTCGGACTTTACAGAAGCAGACAACAATTTGAGCGATCTTATTTCAGAATACCAGCAATACCAAGATGCCACTTTAGGAGACCAAGAATTTGAAGGTGAAGATGAAGTATCTGCGGAAGAAAATGAACACGAATAATGCCAGCGTAAATCATTGTTATAACAAAAAAAAATACAATTTAGGTACCTTAATAACTTTTAATAAAAAGCTGCTAGAATCTATAAATAGTACATTACTGCAGAGGCCGTGAAGTAAGGGATTGCTGGACGAGTTTGGGGTAGGTGGCCGAGTCGAAGACGAGGCCAGATAGAACGAGTCCTGCAATCCCTGTTCCGGCCAAAGCTTGTATAGTGCTTTTCTCAAACAATGTGAGGAAATATTAAAATTAAAATAACTACTAGACAATCAAGTAAATCATAGTTTATTATAGGGAAAAAGTAATTTTCTGAAAAGGAGATTGTCCGGGTTTCTTTTCGCCAGTTCATGAAAGCATCGTATGTTTTCATGTAAATCTCTTTACTTCTTTCCGGTAGCATATTTTGCATAGCTAAATTTGCCTCCTCTTTTAAATGAGGCGGAGTACAGTTCATAAGTTCCCCGTCACTTTCATCACTAGAAGTCATTTTTATTTCTGTTAAATTATAATAACAACCACTACGAAATACGCATAAGCAGAAAAAAAGATTTTCGATTTGCCACCTTTTTTATTTTTTAAATGTACTAATTTGATCCAGCTATTTGAGCACCATGTTTAACCGCACATAAATATAGTACCATAGTTTTTTTTTATGTCGCAATTATGCTTAGGTACAGATTGTGGTGGCAATTTAATTTTAGTATAGAAATTTAAAAAATTAGAGCAGCGGACAAAAATGGATTTTCATACTAACTTTTGTGGCCTAAGCCAAGAAGTAATGTAGGGAGCCATAAACGAGAAACTTCATGTCCTCATATCGGGACATTAACGCATACATTTCCGAGCATGTTTGAGAAAATTATATTAATGAATTATTAGGTATTCACTATATTTATGTGTCATCTAAGACACATAATAGTAGATTGTTCAACTAGGGACTAAAACAAGTCATAATGACACGAGATGTTCAGTGAGGGTGGCTATAGTTAAGAGTGTCATAATGGTTGTTTAGTCTCTGAAAACTATTTTAAAACTAATTGGAGCATGCATAATAAAATGAATTTATCATTAATATAATTAAATAGGTGCATGTTCGTAACCATGAATCTTGTTTCACGAAATTAAATCGTTATTTTTTAATATTTTTGCACAGTTGTTATCTTGAGGTTTTTTCCACGCCCTAAATTTTGTCTATACTTACACAATCACAAACATCATGAGCGGCAGTTTAGGGGTTTCTAAAGTAAATTAAAAAAAAACTATAATCCCTAGAGATTAAAAAAGCGCTTTAGTCACGAAAGTAACATTCTAAGAGCATAAGAAGTGAACAGAAAAAAGCGCAGGAAACGTGAAACGCGGCGGTTGTGTTTTCTGGTTTTCTTTTTTAGATAAATAATTTAATTAGTTCAAAGATCAGTTAGGTGACGGTTCTGTATATATTTTGTTTCCCTCTTTTCTAGTTTATATTTATTTTTGTATGTATAGTGCTTGTAAATACGTCGGATTAGGTAAGTTTTACATTTCGATATTCTTTCCCAATGGGGGATAAAGAACCCCCAGATCCTGGAGGTGCGAACCTCCAGGTGGGTTATAATATAGTTGTTGACTCGGATATGGACACCGATGCCTCCACGTCGTTTAGTGTTAGCGATCGTAAAAGGGTATTAAAAGGCCAAAAAAAAAATGCAAGATGTGTAATAAAAAAAGGAAAAAGAATAATGGCGGTGGCTATGAATGTGATTGTACAGTACAAAGCATTCCAGTAATTCCGGACAAACAGGAGATTAACATAGGAAAAGATAAAGCTCCGGGGATTGGCAGAGATTTTTTTAATAGTACGGATGTCAGTCCGTTTACTATTCACGTACAAATAAAAAAAAACTGATGTAAACTCGTCCTTACACCCGGTATCATTCGGAAAGTTTTTAATGAAAAACAATATACGAAACATTATTAATGGGAGCGTAAAGCGCATTGGTCGCACTCGTATATCAATGGCTTTTTCCAACATGAACGATGCTAATGCGTTCATTACCGATGCTCGATAGGAGACTGAGAATCTTAATGCCTACATTCCTACGTTCTCAATTACTCGGATGGGCCTAATTAGAGGTATACCTGCACAGTGGTCTGAGGAGGAAATATTGACAAATATTTCGGTGCCCATCGGGTGCGGAAAGGTAGTAAAGGCGAGAAGACTCAACAGAAGGGTCACTGAAAACAATTTAGTTAGATGGCTACCCTCAGAAACAGTCGTCTTGACTTTTGACGGACAACAATTGCCCAAGCGCGTGTTTTCATGCTACAATGCCATCCCAGTAGAGCTGTATATTTTCCCCACGGTACAATGTTTCAGCTGTTGTAAGTTTGGACACACCAAAACTAATTGTAGATCGAAGCCTCAATGCTACAAATGTGGTCAAATGCATACGGCTGAGACTTGCTCTGTGGTGGAAGGCAATGCATTCTGCTTTATGTGCAATGGTTCTCATTTCGCAATAAATAGATCATGCCCAGAACACAAAAGACAAAAAGATATTAAAGTGACTATAGCTAATAGCTGCGTTTCGTATGGTGAAGCTGCAAAGCTTCATCCGCCAGTATCTAAATCTTTTGCAGATGTTCTTTTTCAGTCAAATCCCTCACCTCACCAACAAACACGACAAAAAACAGCGCAATAGTAATGGACAAGGAACTAGCCAAAATACATTCAACCAATCATACCGAAAAACAGTGTTTGTTAAACCTCGTGGCCCTCAAATTAGAACCAGTAATCTATGATTGATCATGATCAAGCTGCACATAATGCTCTGGTAAAGGAATACACTATTCCGGCTCCAACCAATGGTTGCGCTCTGAAGGATTCAAATAATTCTGAATTGCAAACTCAATCTGTAGCTGAGGCTATAGTGGCTTTAATTACGTTATTAACCAAATCTAACCTAGTTTCATCGTCCCACGTTGCCCCCTTGCTTGAAGCACTTGCTGCTACTTTAATACAAAATGGACAAGATTGTTCAGTGGAATTGTCGAAGTGTAATTAGTAAAAAACAAGACCTAATCTATCTTATAAATAAGTTTAATCCCTTCGTTCTTGCCCTCTCGGAGACATGGCTCAAACCGAGAGCTCAGTTTAGAGTCTCCGGCTGCTCATGTTTCCGAGAGGACCGGCCCGATGGGTATGGTGGAGTAGCATTACTCATTAGGAATAATGTAACATTTTCATCAATACCTACTCCATCACACAGCAACAATGAATGGTCCATTGTTGCTGCCATTGTAAATAACATTTGTATATATTCCTCATCCATCATCAATAATATTTTATGAGCTGGAACCACGCTGGAACAAATAATATCTTCCCTCCCTAAGCCCATCTTAATTCTAGGGGATTTTAATTCCCAGCATCGCTCTTGGGGTAGCTCAGTCTCTAGTTGTCATGGAGAACAAATTTTAGATATTTTGGATAATCATAACTTGTGTGTTCTCAATAATGGCTGCCCCACTAGGCGAACTGGCCCATTGGAGTCAGCTAGCGTGGTGGACTTATCCATTTGTTCGGCACAACTATCATCATCTGTATACTGGCAAACATTGGAGTCATCATATGGCAGTGATCACTTTCCAATTTTAATTTCCTTTTCTTTTAGTATTATGTTACATCCAAAGCCTAGTCCCATGCTAAACTACAATTTTTTAAGTAATGCAGACTGGAAAATGTTTACAAACTGTGTTGAAATGAGAGTATCTAATCTTCCTAATATTGATGAGAGCGACGTAGTTGCTTCCTCGGCTGCCCTGGCAAAGATAATTACTGAAGCAGCTGATGAAAGCTTTCCTGTTAAAAATAGTGCAGTAGGTAAAATTCCTTCTCCACCTTGGTGGGACCATGAATGTCCCCAGTCAATTAAAAAACGGAGGGAGGCTGAAAGACGTTATCGCCACTCAATGACGAATGAAAACTTTGAATTATATATGCAGGTTGCGCGGGATACCAAGAAGTTGTTGCGTAAGAAAAAATATGAAGGATGGAAGCAATTTTGCGCATCACTCTCTCCGAGTGTAAAGCCTTCTTTAGTGTGGAATAATGTAAAAAGATTTAGATCTGCATTTAACGATTCCCCTAGGCGAATTCTTCCTCCTAACCTAGCTCAACAGTTTATGGACCAGTTAGCTCCTGCATCAGTTCCTGAAGAGTATGTTTTTCAACCTCCCACCATTCCCAATATTACTCCCCAATATGGTCTCGATTCTTCCTTCCAAATGGAAGAGTTAAAAGGTATTTTAGTCAATCTAAAGGATTCTGCACCAGGAGAGGATGGTGTTCCATATTCTTTCCTTTCAAAAAGATTTAGATCTGCATTTAACGATTCCCCTAGGCGAATTCTTCCTCCTAACCTAGCTCAACAGTTTATGGACCAGTTAGCTCCTGCATCAGTTCCTGAAGAGTATCTTTTTCAACCTCCCACCATTCCCAATATTACTCCCCAATATGGTCTCGATTCTTCCTTCCAAATGGAAGAGTTAAAAGGTATTTTAGTCAATCTAAAGGATTCTGCACCAGGAGAGGATGGTGTTCCATATTCTTTCCTTTCAAATGTTAGTGATAATATTCTTTCTTATTTCCTTAATATCATAAATACAGTTATGTTTACTGGAATTGTTCCGGAGGCATGGAGATCCCAAATTGTAATTCCTATACTCAAGCCCTGTAAACCAGTTGGAGATGTTTCCTCTTATCGCCCAGTTGCTCTCTCTTCTGTGTTTGCCAAAGTGGCAGAACTCTTGATCAAAAACAGACTAGAATTTTTCATGGAAAGCAAACAGCTACTGGCTCCAAGTCAATTTGGCTTTCGCAAAGGCCGGTCTTGTCATGACAGTCTGGCGATAATAACATCCAATATCCGATTAGCATTCTCAAAAAATGAGTCAGTAACAGCTGCTTTCCTTGATATTAGTTCTGCATATGATAATGTGCTAGTTCCAATACTGAGGGATAAACTCTACAGGTTAGGTATACCTATATTTTTAACTTATTTCATTATTAATTTATTGGCAGACAGATCCATTAGTATTTTACTAGATGACATGAATCGAATCACCCGTTCAGTGTGGCGAGGACTTCCACAAGGTTCGGTACCTAAATGCGCCAAGAGCGCGAAGCTAATATAAAAAAAAAAAAAAGAAGTGAACAATGATTTGTGACTGACGAATCAATGCACAGCCTAAACCGCTGATCGTAGAGACCTGAAACTTGGAGGGTGTGATATATCTTTGTGTGACGAAGGCATCCAATATGAAAGGATTTTCCAAATTCTACCTACCTCTGTCTGCCTCTAAGGGTTGTTAAGTTGATATCAATACTCGTTACTTTAGATTTAAATTACATTTTATTTTGACAGTCATATTTGAAAACTCAATCCGATTTTATTCAAAAAAGGTTGGTACAAGGCAAATCACTACATAAAGTATAAAACAAAGTCGCTTTCTCTGTCCCTATGTCCCTATGCCCCTATGTATGCTTATATCTTCAAAACTACACAACGGATTTTGATGAGGTTTTTTTTAATAGATAGAGTGATTCAAGAGGAAGGTTTTTATGCATAATTCTACGCAGACGAAGTCGCGGGCAGAAGCTAGTACTCTTTAAAATAGGAATATCGCGAAAGTCACCGTATTATATTAGTACCGCATTTTGAAGGTTTCTAAACTTAAGAGTTCATGCGATTTTTAGAAATTCTCTCTAGATAGGGTACAAATGGGATTTATAAGTCTGCTACAAAGACGCCCTATCTCCGTAACTATAATTAAGTCTTGAAGTTTGGCACACAAAGTAAGGAATCATAACTGCTAAAAATCTATTTCAGGTATTTCCGAAATTCCCGCGGGTTAGAGAGTAAAAGGGATTTATAGGTATTCTTATTTTGAAATGGCCTTATTGTCGTGACCTTATTACCTCCGTAACTATTATTACTAAAATCTTTAAACTTGGCATACCAATAGGTACCTAATTATGATACGTATCTGAAAACTGATTTCTGTATTTCGCAAAATTCCCCTGGCAAAAGAAATAAAAAGTATTATTATATTAGGTATGTGATTTAGATCCTTGGTATTTGGCCAAAATGTTAATTGAGGATCAAAAAGGAGCACTTAGAAGGAATTTAGCAAATTTCTCACGAGATGAAAGGACGGGATAGGAAATAATGACTTAATATTTGAAGAAATGACTGGATGAAGGTGTGGTACATTGTTCACTTTGACGTTACCTGCGCTGCACGGACGAAGTCGCGGGCAAAAGCTAGTTATATATATTCTGTTGTTATAGATACAAGCTTTCATTTTTCTGGGGTCAAATTTTGCCAGTCAAATTTGAAGCACTTTTCGGAACACATGGCAGCTGTTCCATCGCGACGATGAGCGAGAAGCGAGTACCTAGAGCAGAACCTCTGCTATAAATTTTCACACAAGGCACATCTCCAAACCGTTCAAGTTAACGTCTCAATTACTATGGAAAAATAGGCAAGGCCACTTGCGGGTTGAAACAGCAATTTAATAATGTTCTCATACCTAGTATTTGACATTTTAACGAAAACTCTTTCGAGACTTCTTTTGTTATCGAAAACTTGCACTAATAAAGCATAACGTAACTAGAAACACCTGTTATGAAGTCGTGATGCTTAGCTATAAAAGCTGAAAATTATTTATGTTAAAGTTAGATAAGAAGCGTAAGTGTATCTGAAATTGAGGTTTTGATTAGTTTTGCTATCCACCGCCAGGTGGCGCTAGTAGTATTATATTTGGAGGTATTGCTTATTTGTTAAAGCATAGGCATATGCAAGTCATTGTTACTATTTCAAAGCCTAACTTAAAATATTAATACAGAGGTATTAACGTTTTAAACCGCCATTTTTAGACTGCCCCACATACCATAACCCAAAACCATTTTTGAAGTGCAAACATATTTAGCAGCGTTGTGCACTTTTTGAGATGTGTAGGTACAAAATGTTAAACTTGCGTCAGGTCATGTGACCGTCAGGACACTTTTTTTCTTATCCCACGAGAATTTCGCAAAATCCTGGAATCCGTTTTCAGATATCATAATTATCTACCGGTATGCCAAATTTAAGGATTCTAGTAAGTCACGGAGATAACACATTTTAAAGTAATAATATCAATCCTTTTTACTTCCTATCTCGCGGGAATTTCTAAAAGTCTTCAAGCTAATATAATAAAATAATATTTTTTAGCAGTTACGATCCTCTACTTGAGTGCCAAATTTCAAGACTACTTAATTATAGTTACGGATAAACCCCATTTATAGCCCCTGTCCCGTGGGAATTTTGAAAAGTCCCTCTTTTCATTGCGACTCTAGGCAGCTACGATCTTTGATATGTTTATCGCATTCCGCGGGAACTATATGCAATATTTCGGGATAAAAAGTAGCCACGTCAGGGGTACTCATTTCAAGTGCCTGTCCGGCATTAAATTTGTTATTTAGTACACGGGTGTGCGACCCCGGCCTCCCCTATCTAGTACGGTCGCTTCATCAGTCCTTCCGTTGCTGTAGTATCCCTTCAAACCATATCCTACCCCAATTCTAAATCCCATTTCAGCCTTCTATCCTACCTCTCCCTTTTCTTTTGCCTGTCCGCCAATTTAAGGTTTGCCGTGCCGAGATACGCGTGTTTAGGGGCGTGCCTAGTCGTAAGCGTGCCAATTAGCATTGGAGACCAGGCGACCCCCAGTTAAAGGCTTGCCTTAATCCTGGCATGCGGGGCTTTGCCAGGATGGACATTTTGGTTCCCTAGCTTCTCGTGGGTACGAAATGGTTCCATTTAAATAACAAAATGATGTCCAGGATGGCGGCGACGAGGTTCGCAACCCGTCACGTCTCATTCACCACGGGGGCGAAAGGTGGGCTACGGAGAGCCGCTTCGTTACTTTGAATGTTAAAGTAGTCTCTGCCTTCCCCTATGGGAAAGATGCGTGACTGTACGTTTGTATGTACTCGTATGTATGTAAAAAGTAGCCGGCCGGGGATTTTTTCGACAGATTTGTAAAGTTTGCATTAAAATCTGTTCAGCCGTTTTCACGTGATGCACGTTCAAATAAACAGACAAACAGATGTGTATGGATTTTGATTTCACGCCAGAACGGCTGAACAGATCTTCGTGAAATTTGGAACATAGATAGATTATAAGTAGTCTATAGGCTACTTTGTAACCCGAAAAATGGCGTAGTTCCTGCGGGATAGCGATAAACGAATTCTTTGGAGAAGTCGCGGGCAACAGCTAGTTTTCTATATTATACTTATGCTTGCAAGGCTAGAAAATTTTTGTCTGAAAGAATATTTAATTTCCTTAAATAAATTTTAATCTATCGAATAGAGTAACCTGTTACCATAGTGCTATATATCTTTTTGCATGTATTTTTGCATGTGTAATCACATCTTATTAGAAATTCTGTTGTTTAATTCCTTTTAGACGTTACGTCTCATGGTCATAGCTTTTTGAGCGACCGACTAGCATTGATTACTACCATTCTGCAAATTACACGCTTCGCGTACTCAACGACAAGGAGTATCATTTATTTAATAGTCGCGGTAAAGCTAGCAGCTATAAATAGTCTGCTCATATCATCCACTCCACTGCGCTGCGCTCGTGACAACGTGCGGTGCTTGCTCAGCGGCTACATCGCGGCTCGATATCTAAACTGCAATTAGGTAAGGTTTTTAAGGCCACTGAGTTACTTTAACATCTTGTTTCGTTGTATCAATGTAATTGTTACTGTACTAATACATATCCTGTTTATAATGTGTGTAAGTAAATAAATATCTGGAGTAAATATTTACATACAGCTACCGATTATCACTAAGTGTAGATAATAATTATATTTTCACCTCACTTGCTCGAAAAGGCTGTCTTTCTCCTTCAAAATCTGCGTGGAAAAGTGCTTTTTCCCCGCTAGCGTGGAAAAGGTTTTTGAAATTCGAACGTGGCGATGACCACCATTGCCCACCTACTCATAGACTCAGAAATTAGAACTTTGAACTTCGTATGTTGTCGTCTCGCTTATACGAATAGTAATTAATTAGGTGAATGAGAAGGACGGAATAATACGAACTTCAAATGTCGAACTTGTTATCCGACCCCTAAATTTTTCATCCGATAAAAAAAACATAATGTTACGTTCAGAAACGCGATCCGGTATCCATTATTAATTTATTTTAAAATCCGTTACTTCCTAAGTTATTTTCAAGATTTGCTAACTTTCGTTGCTAAAAGAAAAAACGATATTGGTTTTTATTAATTATTTTAATTTGTGGTTAACCACAAAAATAGCAACCAAGCAGGAAAAAACAGATATTATGATGCAAGTTCAGAACGCGCTCCATTTTTTTTAATTCATTCTAGTTAGTGCGATTTTTTAACTTTCTATTTAAAAATATATCTATAGATTAGAAAAAAAAAGTTTTTAGAGATTGCTCGTCGGGAAACCGAAAAGTTGACCAAAATGTTGTTTGGTTTATGATAAAACAGTATAAGACACAAGAAATGAATGTGATAGAACCATCAAGAAAAAATAGTTTTACTTATTAGATTATTAGACTAGGCTGTATGGGCTTAGATCCTTTTTACCTTGCTTATTTAGAAGAAAAAGAATTTAAAAAACTGTTTGGCGCGAAATACGCCAGAATTATCTGCTTATTCGCATTACATAATTTGCAGTACCTTATTTGGATTGATTTTTGACAAAATAAGTAAATATAAAACATGAGCGAGTCTAGCAGTGACGAAAATATTAATTTAACACCAGCAAAGTTATTGGAAACTGTACACAATGCCGAATTAAGTTTTTTACCGGATAAATCGCGAGAAAAGTACTTAAAAGCGTATGATGTGTTTAATGTGTGGCGGCATTCGAAAGGAGCCAATGGAGTATTTACTCGATGCTGAAGGCCACCATCAAAACAAAAAAGAACGTACACATAGAAAAGTACCCAAAACTAATCGCGTTTTTGAAAAAAAAATCGAGTGGCCACAAACAAAAAAAAACTCAAAAAAATTCACCCCTGCTAACATTGAGCAGTTTCTTAATGAAGCGCCGGATTCCGAATTTCTCGGCACAAAAGTAAGTACTTACCTATTTATTCGATTTGTTTACCCAAAAATCGTGTTTTTGTACGGTCAAGTGCAAAAATAAGTATTGATAGGAACATCTCAAAAATATGTCCCACGACCTTATTACGCTGGTGTAAGAGCGTATGGTACTTGTTTTTGAGACTTTGTCTAGATACATATTATTACACTTGACTGTACCTACGGTTGACTACAAAGATATCTTTACACTATAGTTTAGTGCTTTGTCGCTCCGAGCACATTGACAACGTCATATGAAAATTCAAACGTGAACTTACAACGACAAGACACTAAAGTTAAGATATCTTTGACCTATTTCAGGACATCTTAAGTATGAAAGTATGATAATGATTGGTGGATTTATTCCTCGTATCGTATCGTACACCGCTCCGCTTTCTCGCACATCTCTTATAGCAGCCTGAGTAGTCTTCCACTAATTGAGTCAGGGTTTAATAGTGAGTTTAAGGTTTTGAATTTAACTGATTAATTTATCTTTCTTTTACCTTTCAGGTTGTCTTTATTATTGGTATCAGTGGAGCGTGCCGGACTAACGAGCTAACTTATCTCACAACGAAAAACATTGAGAAACATTCCGAAAAGTTGTTGTTGGTCAAGTTACCGAACACTAAAACTAATATCGACAGAAATTTCGTAATTCGTGACGAGTATGTCAAAATTGTGGAAAAATACATAGCTTTGCGCCCAGTTAATACGCCAGTAGATCGGTTTTTTTTGCAGTATCGCAAAGGAAAATGTGTAAGGCAGCCCATGGGATCTACCAAAATTGGCGGTTTGCCAAAAGACATAGCTACTTTTCTTGGGTTGAAAGACCCAGATCTATACACCGGCCATTGCTTTAGGAGGAAGTCGGCCACACTTTTAGCTGATTCGGGCACCGATTTGACCACGCTTAAGCGTCACGGGGGCTGGAAGTCAAGCACAGTGGCAGAAGGTTATTTGGAAGATTCCATTGACAATAAATCAAAAATATGTAAGGGTATCGTTGGAAATATTAAATTAAAACAGTCTTGCCCGGATCCTTGGACTCTTCCTTCGACATCCAAACAGAACGTAGCAGAAAATCGTCCTGAGTCGCCTGCCAGTCTTTACCAATCTCCAACATTTATAGTGCAAAATGAAATTGGGTCATGTTCTTCAAATTTACCAAGTACGAGTAACACACACACAAGTTACAAACACTGGCATCGATGGGATAGCCACTAACATATAATTAAAATGCTATCTTGGAACCTATTGCTTAAACTTGTGTATTGAAAAGGGCGTATTCCCAGATAAATTGAAAATAGCCATTGTAAAGCCGCTACATAAGAAGGGGGAGAAAGATGATATAAATAATTATAGGCCAATAGCTTTAATTCCAATCTTTTCAAAAATTATAGAGAAAGTAATATACAACAACATCAATACATACTTCGAAAAAAACAACCTGTTTGAAACGGAACAAAATGGCTTTCGCAAGAATAAATCAATAGATATGGTAATACTTGACTTACTAGAAATGATTATGAAGAACTTAGATAAAAAAATGCCTATCTGTGCTCTGTATATGGAGCTTACTAAGGCGTTTGATATTGTTGATCATGACATACTATTAACTGAACTGTATAGATATGGGATACGTGGTAGGTAATGCTCACAGCTTGATCAAGTCCTATTTGAACAATAGGAAACAAATTACCCAAATAGAAAGAATATGTATGAAATCAAAGGTAGAGACTATTTATTTATCAGATTTCAGAGAAATAAGATACGGTGTACCACAGGGGAGCGTCCAAGGGCCACTATTATTTCTCATTTACATAAATGATCGTCCACGTGCGATTGATTATCCCATGGTACTCTTTGCCGATGATAGTACAGTTATACTTACAGGAGATCATTTAGATGCATACCAAAGAAATATTAATACAACATTAGAGTTAATAATTGAATGGTTAGGCAAAAATAACTTAAAAATCAATTTTACCAAAACTAAAGTAATGAATATTAGACAAAATGTTAATAGAATACCTAATTTAATTGTGACTTATAAGGACAAAATCATTGATGAAACCGACATAACAATTTTTTTAGGATTACAATTGGACAGTAAAGTTGACATGGAAATATCAAATTGACGCTATATGTAAGAAACTTAACCAATACTCATATGCCCTGAATAATCTGAGAAAAGTAGCCAGTATATCCGCGGTGCTCACGGCGTATCATGCATATGTTACGTCTACACTAAAGTACGGGGTTATTTTCTGGGGAAATTCTACGGATCGGGAAATTGTTTTTAGGAGTCAGAAAAAATTTATAAGGTCCATATGTGGTGTAAAGCCCTTTGAATCCTGTAAACCACATTTCATTAAATTAAAGATATTAACCCTGCCCTGTTTGTAAGTATATCTATGAGGTGGCTCTGTATATTAAGCGTAATATAAAACATTTCCCTTATTTTAAGAGTGCTCGTCAGCAAGGAAAAATAAAGGCAACACGTTTTAACACTGCCTTGCTGGCTAAAAGTGTTTTTGGTATGGCCCCTAAAATATTTAATCATTTACCTAGCTTTATACTGGAAAAAGACGACGTAACTGGATTTAAGGGAATGCTTTTTAAATTTCTGTGCGAAAATGCATACTATTCTATTCAGGAATACCTAAATGACAATTTGAGGTCCTATAATGTATAATCTGTTAAAAAATTGTTTGTTTGAATGTGTTAACCTTGAGACTGACTGCTATCTTAATTATTATAGTTTTAATTGATTCTGTGTACCTAATATTATTAATAAATAGCTATGCTGCGTGCATGTGCAGTCTCTTAATATTTGTATGCCTTATGGCAGGCATAGTGATACAAGATTTATGTAACATCAACATTTACCTATGTTAGCAAATAAATTATTTGATTGACTAGTATATCAGTCCCTAAAAAAAATGTTTCTGTCAATATTACCATCTGCAGTAATTTTACTTTTAATTTTTGATATACCTAATTAGACACTTTTTCTTCTTGAGATCATTATACCTAGGTACCTTAACAAATTACCAATACTATTTTTGTGAGTACCTACTTAATAAGATGAATGTTACCCACAATATAATTACCAAATGGATACGTAATAAAACTGATTTACTATTAGACTGTTTTTCTTTCATCCACCATTTTTCTCGCTGTAGTGAGATGAAAAATTGTGTTTCGCTCGGCAGCAAAGTTGTTTAGTATCTCGTGCCTTGAAACCCTCGCGACGCTCAGGATTCTTCTTTTGAACGACTCGCTTCGCTCGTGGTTCAATCATAAAATCCTTCGCTTGCTCGGTTTTCAATTCAGGCACTCGCGCCAAACAAACACTTTGCAGCCTTGCATAACAAATAACTATTATTTATTTATCAAGTGCATAAACTTCTACTCGTGAAATCATCAACATCACAATATTATTTCAAACAGGTTGACATGAGGTTCAAAAGACTGTGGGATTCTACATGCCCCATTGTGTGGGATAAATGGGAAGCTGATGGCGTAACATGGACTATACAAGATTTACCGCCAGAGGACGACGAACGTGTGTTACAGCTTTCTTTAGAACAGTTCTGTTCAGATGAGACATTATGTTCTACACTTGGTTAGTATACAAACGTACATAAATCATGTCTTTGTCCTTGAAGGGATAGACAAAACCTAGGGTCTACGTAGCTCTACGTAGCCAGGGTGACAAGATCTAGGTATAAAGGCCACGTTTAACATAAATGTGGGCGTCTAGGTGGAAAGAAGAATCAAAATAGTAACGGGTTGCTAGCCGCATCGCCTATAACATGATTGCTAAGATTTTTGTCCATTCTCTCGATGTGCTTTTACCATCTGCGCGGGAACAAAAGCAGCAGATATTGGTTAGTATAATTGAATATCGTAAGATTTAGTAAAAAAAATACAAGCTTTTATTGGCTGACTGCGTTTTTACTAGACTGCAAGTACTTACTTTCATTGTTATCCTTCCCGCAAAAGTAGGTATACCACAGTTCAAGTCAATCCGACCAATATGACCGAACTGAACTATGGCGTTTTATGTGAAGAGGTTCCTCCATGGGTAAGAAATTAAATTCCTTAACTTCTTCAGGTACATATTTTATTTTATTAATAGCTAGGGTAGGTTCAAATATAGGTACACTTAGTCATTGTAGAGTTAATATTTTTCAGTTTATTTTTTTGTCTGGAGTCTGCGACGGTTTTTGGTGCATTTTAGTTACTTATTTTTAGTACTTATTATTATGCAAGTATTCTTTTTTAGGTATCGATAAAGATGCAGCATCCTTGCACAGCATTGGTAACTTTTGGCGTAAATGCATATCTCAACGTATGAGTTTAGCCTGCTACAAAGAAGCTGGAGGTGATAGAACTTTGGCCGCGTTTAATATCTGTATCGTTAAATGTATTGATGACGAAAAAGCAAAGGATGAACAGGTTAGCATTTACAATTAGCACTATTAGCTTGCATAATAATCCTTCGTAGATAGATACTTAATAAACTAATTTCTACCAACCTAAATTCTACATTTCAAATCAAACAAACCTCCTACCTATTGAGGAAGTTGGAGTTGTATTTAAAGATTTATTATGCCGTATCTGGGCGACCGAGATCGGCTCGGCCCTTTCGAGTTTATTTCCCCTGCACGGTGCAGAGCAGTGTCCTCTGTTATCAAGTAGGCCACGTCACGACGAAGTAAGTACGACAGATTTTATTACTCTACTCGGTACTTCACATTAAAAATTTAATGTAAATTTAAAATTATTTTTTCAGAAGATCTCCCTGACAGATCCATTTCTAGAACCAAAATACCCCTGTCACAGATTTTCGCCGAAAGCGTTATACGAGTAGGCACCTACCTACCTCTACTTACTATACAACGTGTTACAGAATACCCCGTAAAAATATAATTAAATATCAAAGCCAAAAATATTGTCAACCCTATAGTTTTGTACCAGCCTGTATTAGAACCATTTGCCTGTCAAACTGATAAGCATGAGACATAATCTCAAGCATTATGCACGTAATAACTAAATAAATGGATCACTCGTTATATCTAGTTAACATGGACTACAAACAAATACCTACCTACACGCGAGTGACCCTGTTATTTTACTATGAAGCTTAAACACATAGTTATCTATTGTAGACATATTAAATGATTCCGTATTTCCCTTGGTCACGGCATCACGCGTGAACAAGTATACATGCATACACACACACACACACACACACACACACACACACACACACACACACACACACACACACTCACACACACACTCACACACACACTCACACACACACACACACACACACACACACACACACACACACACACACACACACACACACACACACACACACACACACACACACAATGTCTGTGGACTCACTAACAACATCGTTTTTTACCTTGATTTTTTGTTCCTGTGTTAGTTTTAAGTATGCTTCGCTTAACTGTATTTCTGTGGTCATCTGTTATTGGCTTTTTGTTTAGTACTTAAGTCTCATTACAATGTACTGTATTGCTGTTGATGCCCCAAATAAAATAAATAAAAAATAAACGGCTGGACCGATTTAGCTTATTCTTTTTTTGTTTTGTTCGTTATTGTCAGGACAAGGTTTTTATGTAACAATATATTGAAAAAAAGAATCTGGTACGGGGGCGAAGCCGCGAGTAACCAGTCTGCAATAAAAAAGTCCTTATCTTTAGGGTCACGGCCTGTGTTATTTAAATAGAAGACTCAATTATGGTGAAATGGATAGACAGTCAACCAATTTGTTTCCTCGGCCACCATGGAACCTTATCATAGGAAATAACTTTATTTCTCACTAAATTTTGAGGGATTAGAAGTAGGTAATCTGTTTGTTATTTCAGACTGTACCAAATGTCATCCAGTTCTGTTCAGCCTTTCAGGGGTGAAAAAGTAACAAATATCCATACATAAATCTTCACAAACTTTCGCATTTATAGTATTAATCGGACGAAAATGCTTACTGTGGCCTAGGAACAAATGGTTGACTTTAAACAATAGGTTACGAATATAGTGAGAGCATATTTGCAGGAAATATCTCTACCTACCCACGTTGACCATTTTTATACCTTATTTTTCATTATTACGGTAGTGTGCAATATATTATTTTCAGATTGTATTCGATATATCGATAGGTACCTATCCAAATTCCTTGAATCTAATGTTTATACACTAATTCATATTTATGACACTTTAGGCAGAATCGGGTGGTTTCGCGGAACTCATGAAAACTCTGGAATACCTGGACTCCAAATGCGATGTGTTTAAGGAACTGTGCGTGGACAAATATATTTACGGTGTCGGGCTGTTCGTCACACGGGAGAACAGGGGCTGGAAACTTGGTGCCAAGTTACTTGCTGCGAGGTCAGTGCGAGCGGGAGGCCGTGGTCACCATGCTCAATAAGGATGAGGACGGAGTAAAGAAAAATAAATTCTATTTAGTCGGTCAGCTAGATTATCATAAAATATACCTATTTTTTCTTTTGTCAGTCAAACAAAAAGTTTCTGTCAAAAATGACATTTTTAATACAAGCTTTTTTGCTGACTGTACCTACATTTTTGTTAACTGTACTTGCGTTGTCATCCATTTTTACATTATCTCATCTCAAATAATCAGACTAACCGTTGAAGAGTTCCCTCATGCCGAGACGGTCCTGACCGAGCCACTAGAATTTCACTACTAGATTCAGACACAAGTAGGTATACATAATTTCAGTTCAATCTGTTGAAGAATCTGTTGAAGAACTGACTTACACAACAATGCAAAATTTCAGCTCAAATGGTTGAAGATGTGTTCAAAATTTAGTTGCAAGATTCCACCCGGACAAGCATAAATACTTACCTACATTGCCTTCACACATTCATTCACATTCACAAATCACGTCTTTATCCCTTATGGGGTACAGGCCACGTTTAGCAAGACACGAGGGCGTAGAGGTGGAAAGTGGAATCAAAATAGTGATGGGTTGCTAGCCGCATCGCCTATAACATGATTCCTATGATTTTCGCCCATTCCTCGATGGGTTTTTACCATTTGCGCGGGAAGAAAAGCAACTGGTACATTCTATGTTTTTTCTTTGCTCCCAGACCAGCATGGAAGTACATTGCAAGTTAAATAAAAGTTAGTAGGTAAATAAAAATTAAGTAAGATAAAACGCTTCAAAATTAGGGAGTGACGTCATGTTTATTTATTTATTTATTTATTTTAAGACCATTAATTTAATTTTTCACTTAATATTTTATTTTGTAAATTTTATTATGGATGCAAGTCTGGAATAAAAACATTTCATTTCATTTTTAAGTATAAATAGGATCAAGACGTGACCTCGTGCGACATTTCAACTCAATACAGTTTGATTACGTGAAAACAGAAAAAAACAGTCTTTATCCCTATTAGAAAGAAGTGACCTGCCCCCTCAAAGCATCATCGCCTTATATATGAAAACCACTAGTCCACAACTTCAGTCCTGTGTGATAGAATAGAATGATAGCAATGTACGATCTCTATTTAAAGGAATACAATTAATTAATTCATTAATTCCTTGCAGAGAACCTATGTGTCACAAATATGGCTTGACCGCAACTTCGACCATGTTCACTGGCATTGCCTCGCAGAAACTAGCTTCTCAATGCGGTTACAAGACGGATTTGGAAGTGACGCTAGACGAGTTGGCACAGAACGGGATGAAATACCCCCAAGGTGATAAGAGATCTCTTAGAGTTATGTCAAAAAAATATTTGTAAAACATAATTCCGTATGTTAACTATCTTATGAGTAATACTAAAACTTGAAATACCTACCATAAACCAATACTTTGCTTGTTTGTTTTATTCTACTCCTGTAGGTACTGACTTTATAATTCACGACATAGGTAGTAAATGGATCGGTAGCTGGCTGAAATCATAATGAAATTACGTACTTAAATAATACAAATTTGTTATGGTAGAATTGAGTTAGTTTACTGTACGGACCTTAAAATAATCTATATAAATAAAGATTAATGTTGCTAAGCGCAAAACTGAGAACGGCTTGACAAATTCGGAAATTTTATTTTCATATGTTCTTTAAGTATCACGGAATGCTTTTATGGAGAAAAAAAATAGAAAAAATGGAACGGGGATGAAACCGCGGGAAACAGCCAACCAATAATAACGTCATTAAGTTTTTTTTGCAATTCATCGTTTATTTAGTTTAGACGTATGCATTTGTAATAATTACAATAAATGGTAATGCTATATTTAAATAAGCTTTACATAACAAATCAGTTAACAGGTATTATTATTATCAAGTGTCAGAAATATTTTCGGATACTCACACCGATTCCCTTTTCCAATTATTAGTCTTCAACACTTTCTTTAGGTTGAAGAAAATATGATGCGGTGGTCTACAGTTAACAATAATATCAAAAATAAATTACAAAAAAATGTAATGTCAAGAATATCATTAAGAGTTATTTCGGTATTTCATCTTATTTAAAAACAGAGTCAATATTCTAATGTTTTAAACTTCCGCGATTCTCACTCATAACTGTAACTACCAGGCACTCAGAACTTAATCGCTTATTTATTATGTTTAACGAAGAGGCAATTAAACATACAATAACTACGCGATTAAATCTCGAGTGGTAGGTACCTAGTTATTGTTGGGAGTTTTCATGTTTACTTGCTAAAAGTAAACCAAATCAGCAACACAAATAAAGATGACTATAAGTGAGCTCTCATAAAGTCATTTAATTATTATCAAATTACATTGGCCGTTTTTTCCGTAAAGGTAGGTACCTACATACTAATATTGTACAAATCAACTAACAGAGAACACAAAAATTATGTTACCCTCTCAAATTGAAAAAAAAAAGTTAGTCAAAATGTGTGAACACGTATACTTCGTTTTTTTCCAAATTACAAAGAAAGTAAACAATCTTGACATGTCTTTTTATTGATAAACCGTTTTTAAAATACATCATAATACGTTACGATTTAAAAACCCTGGAATATAGCGATTTGTTTTGTTATGGTTTTATATGTTCCAGTTACCGATTTAAAAAGTGGTTTTCAATAAAAAAGACATAACGAGATTGTATACCTTCTTTCTAATGTGAAAAAAGAAGGCAAAACTCAACTAGTTCGATGGTCTGAATTCGGGGAGGCAGTGCTCGTGCAAGTTGGGGCGCGTGCTCTCTGTGAGGAAGGCGCTCAGCAGGATGGGCGCGCAGGCCGGCACGCGCCGCGCCACCAACCACTCCTGGTCGCGCTGCTTCATCGGATAGCGCTTCGGGTCCGTAAAACAGACCGTTACGCTATTGTCTGTGTAGGGAGGCCTGAAATCATTCATAAATACCTATATTAAAGCTTTTGTGTTCTAGCAAGCGATCAAGCTAAGAATAATGCAGTGTACATAGAGGCAAATACAGAAAAATAAAGCGATCTAACTCCGTTTAACGGGGACACTCCTCTCCCCCCCCCCCCCCTTCCTCACCCTACTACAGCAACCCGTCAAATCCTTGATCTGCAACCACGTCTGGTTTCATGTACATAAATACAGGGTGTATACGGGGGTGTGGATCAAACGAAGACCAAAGGTAGGGGACCTCAGGAGCTACCGAATCGACCCCCATGTATGTTCAGCGATTTTCATTTGTTTCAGAGTTATGAGCATTTTAGTGAAAATTTCAGAAATGTCGGATTTCAGGTATAATCTCTTAGTGGTAGCTGAACTATTCGACCTACAACCGTGATTTTTTTTTTTGGAAGTAGTGAGTTAGCGGGTCTTACCAATAACAATTCCATTTTTACTCATGTCATCATACATTTAACAACAAAAAATAAAACGCTCAATAATTTGAGTTTATTAAAAAAAATCATAAATTTTCAAAGGTCATTTTTTTATTTTTTTCACATAACTTTTTTTTCTGCAAAGTACAGTCAAGGACAAAGATATGTATACACCACAGAGTATCAAAAAGCATGGTCATCTAAATGGTCATAAATTTGGCAACATATAAAAGTACATAAATTAGTATACATGATTTGAGAGATAACTATGTATACAACATTTGCAATAATATGTCCTCATGAATTAGGCCATAAACTTAGAAACACCGTAAAGTTCAAAAATATGTATACACTATTTAACCATTAATTATGTATATAATATGATAACCACAAATATGTAAACAATCCAAAATTCTATTAACAAAACTCTATTGTCAGGAGCTTATGAACGTATTTGCGTAACATCGAACTCTGTAATCTTAATGTAATCAGCCAACCACTTTAAGCTTCAAGTCGTATACAACAACTGCTATTCCAAACTCTTTAACTGATAATTACTCTATTTATTTTAAACTAGCTTCTGCCCGCGACTTTGTCTGCGTAGAATTTTACATAAAAACCTTCCTCTTGAATCACTCTATCTATAAAAAAACCGCATCAAAATCCGTTGTGTAGTTTTGAAGATATAAGCATACATAGGGACATAGGGACAGAGAAAGCGACTTTGTTTTATACTATGTAGTGATCATGACATGTACCCACAATCTTGCTAAATGTGGCCTGTAGGTTGTAGGTACCTGTTACCATAAACTCTGTCTACCCCGTAAGGGACCATAAAGACGTGATTTGTGCATGTGCATGTGTCATGTGTCACTTTTGGATTTTTTAATTCCATTTGACTTACCGTTTCTTATGGTTTTTCTTGCGGCTTTTCATTAATTTTGAAGGAGAAAATGTATCGTATAAGCGATCATTTAAAATATAGGATTGTTGCCTTATGCGAGGAAGGTATATCCGTGCCTGATATAGCTCTGCTGACGAATTAGGCATCACGGTAAGAAATATTAAACATGTTAATAATAACGTAAGAAAATATTACTCTCTATGCACTTAGTCTTAAGTTTAAGGAGTTGTTTTCTTTATTATACAGTTATTTTAAGTATACTTTGCCTTTTATTAAATAAAAAAAAATAGAAAATAGCGTAGATCGCCAATTACTGTATGATTTGATATTGACGACACGGATGGCTCAGTGGTGAAGCAACCGCCTTCTGAGTCGAAGGTCCCGGGTTCGAAACCCGGCCAGGGCAATGTTTGTGTGATCAACTCGAATAGTTGTGCTTGGGTCATGGATGTTCTATATATTTAAGTATGTATTTATATATATATATATATGTCGGCAAACCTCAAAATTAGTCCCTTTGTTGACTATTCTGAGGCCAAGGTGCGCGCCACTAGATGGCGCTACAAGCGCGCCTAACGAAACATCGGAGCGGGGCGGTATGGTGGGGGCAGAAGCTCGATCAGCTGCTCGCTACGGCCGCTCCGGCACTTTTGATTTGCGGACCTCCGACGGATCGTTGTGCCTCAGAATATTATCGGAATATTATTGTAAAATCAATTTGATATCAACATTAAAATCTAAGTGTGAAGCAGTTTCTTTTTAAAGTAACGGTTCCCTAGACCAATCGAGATGTCTAAAGTAAATGAGCAGGACACTGGCCATACGCCGACATCAAAAGTGCTTAACGAATCCACGACTCAAAATAGCAGTCCCGGAGGCCAACAATCCGTCGATGTGAGCAAGCATGAGGCAGAGATTTTTCTACGAGTGCTACGTGGTATGACGAACAACGTCCCGCCGCAAACAACAACCGCGCCTGCATCAGCGTCAACGCCGACACTCATCAAGTTCGACCCAGAGGACGCCGAGGCCGACATCGAGGGTTGGTGTAACATAAACGAGGTTATAATTAAACACCGGAAGCTTGAAGGTACCGAATTATTATTATCTTTATCACACGCGCTATGTGGACGTGCAGCATCGATTCTGACTAGAATAAACACCAATGCTATTACTTGGGAAAATGTCAAAGAAACGTTACTATCCAGATTTTCAAAGCCAATGCTTATGCAAGACTATTTTGATAAAATTATAAAATTTCAAATTAACAACAGGGAAACCGCTTCAGACGCTGCTACACGACTTTGGCATATGATAGAAAAAATCCCAAAAATTGATCTACCCGACGAAGTCATAACTGGTTTTACTATATCAGTGTTATCTAATTGTGATTCCAATATTCGAAGGGAGCTGAATACCCACACTGTAACTTCTAAATTGCAACTTTTTCGAATATTGCGGGGTGTATCACTATTGAAAAGAAGAGGCGATAATTTTGATAATTACTTTGACAATAAGCGGTCACGGTACACCGACACTAAAACTTTTAGTGGCAAGTGCCATCTTTGTGGCGAAACAGGCCACAAAATAATGACTTGTCCGCGTAATCGGAATGAAAGTTCACAGGTTTTAAAACTACCCACATCGCGCCATGAAGATAAACGCGCAGTTATCTGCTACAACTGCGGAAAGCCTGGCCACGTGTCTTCTTCTTGCGGAGCCCCGAAGGAAAAGCAAGAGCACGTGCAGAAAAGAGAAGTCCACCTGTGTTGTAAGCGAGCGGTGACTGGTGAGCTCAACGTAGCAGGTAAAAGCGGCAACTTTATTTTTGATTCTGGTTCTGAGTGTTCTTTAATTACACAAAATTTTGCACAGCAAATACAGGGAACACATTTTCAAAACACAGTAATATTAGTTGGAATTGGAAATTCGGAGGTAGTATGCACCGATCAACTGTTATGTGTAGTTAATGTGCAAAACTTAACGTTAGAGATATTATTTCACGTGGTTAGCGACGATTACCTTGTGGAGCCCATTTTGCTTGGTCGAGATGTTATTAAAAAGGGATACGTGTAGAAATTAACGAAAAAGGCGTTTTGCTTTCTCAGTCGAAATTTTCGCAAATGTGCAATATGTCTAATACTAACGGTTTTACGGGAAAGATTAGTACAGATTTAAACGGGGAAAATAAGTCTGCCCTCTTAGGTGTTATTTCAAAATTTTCGAATAGTTTTGTCGAAGGGGTACCCACAAACCGAGTAAATACTGGTGCAATGAAAATTGACCTCATAGATCCCAATAAGACAGTACAAAGACGTCCCTATAGGCTGTCTGCATCTGAAAGACAAGTTGTAATGGACAAAATATCGGAACTTATGGATGCAGGTATTATTCGCGAGAGTTGTTCACCTTTTGCTAGCCCGATACTACTAGTAAAGAAAAAAGATGGTAGTGACCGAATGGTAGTTGATTATAGGGAATTAAATTCTAATACTAGATCTGATAACTACCCTCTTCCCAGAATCGCAGACCAAATTGATCGATTACATGGCGCTAAATACTTTACTTCATTGGATATGACCTCCGGATTTCACTGTATACCTATAGATTCTAATTCTATCGAGCGTACTGCATTCGTTACACCTGATGGACAATTCGAATATGTAGCAATGCCTTTTGGTCTTAAAAATGCCCCTTCTGTTTTTCAAAGATGCATTCAAAAAGCTTTGAAAAACTGTGACTTTGCACAAATTTATTTAGATGATGTTTTGATTCCATCCACGACGGTTGCAGAGGGCTTAGAACGTTTAGATCTTGTTCTTACAGCTCTTACTGAGGCTGGGTTTTCGCTAAACATGAAAAAATGTAGCTTTTTAAAAACTCGCGTAACTTATCTTGGTTACGTCATACAGTCAGGTGAAATAAGACCAAATCCACTCAAAATCCAGGCATTAATAGAGAGTCCTCCCCCCCGTACCGCAACTCAGGTGCGCCAATTTATAGGATTGGCTTCATATTTTAGACAATTCATTCCGAATTTTTCGTTACTTATGGCCCCGCTTTATCCTCTTGTACAACTTAAAGGACAGATAAAATGGACAGAACAACATTCTGAGGTTCATCAAAAAGTTGTAAAAATTTTAACCTCAGAGCCTGTTCTGGCCATTTTTACCCCGATAGAGATATAGAGCTTCACACGGATGCCAGCTCTCAGGGTTATGGCGCCGTCTTGATCCAGCGACATAATAAAGCCCCCCATGTTGTGGCCTATTTCAGTCGTCGTACCAGTGAAGCTGAATCACGGTACCACTCCTACGAGCTCGAAACGCTCGCCGTGGTTAAAGCTGTTGAGAGTTTTAGGCACTATTTGTACGGGCGTCGATTTACAGTACGTACTGATTGCAATGCACTGAAGTCTTCTAGCACAAAAACTGACCTTACTCCGCGAGTTCATAGGTGGTGGGCAATATTGCAGTGCTACGATTTTAATATCGAATATAGAGAGGGTCGACACATGTCTCATGCTGACTTTTTCTCCAGAAATCCGTTACCCAACGTCGATTCAAAATTTCAAACGAAGTTAGTGCAAAGTGTCGAACTACAACATGGCTGGCTTGCTGTGGAGCAGCAACGCGATAGTGAGATTTCGGATATAGTATCAAAATGGGACAGCGGTGAACTTTCTCCAGATATAGCTCAGTCTTATGATGTTCGAAATGGCGTTTTGTATCGTAAAATTCAACGAAACAAGCGTAGCTCTTGGTTACCTGTAGTTCCACTTTCGCTGGCGTGGTCGCTTATAAGTCATGTACATAATCAAATAAAACACCTAGGTTACGACAAAACATTAGACAAACTTTACGAATGTTACTGGTTCCAAGGTATGGCAAAGGCTGTTAAAAAATTTGTTGACTCGTGCTTAGTGTGTAAAACGTGTAAAGGCAGTTCTGGAGCGCAACAAATCC
Organism: Pandemis corylana; assembly: GCA_949127965.1. Taxonomy (NCBI): domain Eukaryota; kingdom Metazoa; phylum Arthropoda; class Insecta; order Lepidoptera; family Tortricidae; genus Pandemis; species Pandemis corylana. The sequence goes on from OX421850.1 coordinate 18,321,503, forward strand.
AACTGCATCCAATACCTAAAGTAGCTATTCCTTGGCACACAGTGCATATCGATATAAGCGGGAAACTTAGTGGCAAAAGCCAAAGAAAAGAGTACGTATTCGTTGTAATTGACGCGTTTACCAAATTTGTGTTGTTACAGCATACTCTCACTTTGAACTCTAATAGCGCCGTAGAGACCCTAAAATACTGCGTTCATTTGTTCGGAGCTCCAAAACGCGTTATCACCGACCAAGGTCGTTGTTTTATAAGTAGCGATTTCAAAACATTCTGTAGTGACAATAATATAGACTTGCATATCATCGCTACAGGAGCAAGTAGAGCAAATGGGCAGGTTGAAAGGGTGATGCAGACTCTCAAAAACCTATTAACGATAGTAGAGAATAACAGTGACAATATTTGGAGAGAAGAGCTCGGAGAAATTCAGTTAGTATTAAATTCTACGAAATGTAGAGTCACTGGATTCTCGCCGTCTGAACTAATGTTCGGAATCAATAGTCAACCATTAGGTATAGCAACAATTTCTCATGATAACACTAGCATTGAAAATAGGGAAACCGATTTGCAAGAAAATAGACAAACCGCTGCAAATAATATTCAATCGTTAGCATATACCGAACGTGACCGTTTTAATAAAGGTAAAGCTAGAGTTAAATCTTTTTGTGTCGGTGATTTTGTGTTCCTAAAATGCTGCGAACGGAATCAAACTAAATTAGATAGAAAATTTAGAGGGCCCTTTAAAATAGTAAAAGTTTTAGATAATGATCGTTACGAGTTACGAAACGTTGATGGCTCAAACAGAACGTACAAATATCCTCATGAAAGCTTGCGAGAGGTACCAAAAGGCCGGGCGGGATTGACTGAGGTAGTAGAAGCAATGTTTGATGAGATCTTTGACGAGAATGAGACCGTGTCGGCAAATAATACAGATTCTATTGAAACTAGCGTGGACGACGAGAATCAAAATGTCAGTGAAGAGAGAGTTATTGTTGGTGAGGCTGATAGCATTGCGGTAGTCCCCGGGACTAGCCGAATGTGAAGCGGTTGTGTGTTGAATAACGGTAGGCTGCATCCTCGTAGACTGGCTGCAATCATCTGGCTTGCCACGCCCTATATGGGCGCTGGTCCCCAGAATGAGGCGCAGAGCTGTGACGAGTGCAGTATGAGGCTGGTTATAATTGACAGAATCGTTGTTGAATCACTTGACGTGGCGAGGATGGTGTGAGATGCGGAAGGAGATTGTTTTTTTTTGTACCTATGTGTGAAATCAAGATGTACTATGTAACATAATTTATGTTCACAGATTAGCGCCCGAGGTCGTGCGCTAGTCAGGAAGGCCGTGTCGGCAAACCTCAAAATTAGTCCCTTTGTTGACTATTCTGAGGCCAAGGTGCGCGCCACTAGATGGCGCTACAAGCGCGCCTAACGAAACATCGGAGCGGGGCGGTATGGTGGGGGCAGAAGCTCGATCAGCTGCTCGCTACGGCCGCTCCGGCACTTTTGATTTGCGGACCTCCGACGGATCGTTGTGCCTCAGAATATTATCGGAATATTATTGTAAAATCAATTTGATATCAACATTAAAATCTAAGTGTGAAGCATTGTTTCTTTTTAAAGTAACGGTTCCCTAGACCAATCGAGATGTCTAAAGTAAATGAGCAGGACACTGGCCATACGCCGACATATATATATATATATATATATATATATGTATATAAGTATGTATATCGTCATCTACTCGTAACTGGTAGGTACCTTGAGGTTGTTTCACCTTGTTTCGAAGGTACCCCCCTTGATGCTAAGTTGTCTATCCGGACCCCGTGTCGACATTTCGAGTGATGTTCAGTTCCGTGGTCATTTGGAAGGCAAAGCCAAATTAGCTTCTAAAAAATTGAGGGTGCTCAATAGAGCGGGACAGTACTTCTCGCCAGCCCATCGCCTTCAACTCTATAAGGCGCAGGTTAGGCCGCATATGGAGTACTGTTCTCATCTCTGGGCTGGGGCACCCAAGTACCAAATCCTTCCATTTGACCGCATCCAACGCAGAGCTGCTCGATTTGTCGATAACCAGGCACTTTCTGGTCGGCTCGCATTTTTGTGTTTTGTTATTCCATTTTCTTTTTTTTTATCATATTCCGTTTCCATTTTCCATTTAAAATCAATTTTACGTGGCGATTTAAAAAGTGTTTTTTACTACTAGTGCCCTTCCCATATTATTTTTAAAGTGATGCCTTGGGACTACGTAAGAAAATTTTGCTGGTTAAATTCTACATAAACTAAGGTAGTTTTTAAAGTACTTTGCAGAAAAAAAAGTTATGTGAAAAAAATAAAAAAATGACCTTTGAAAATTTATGAATTTTTTTAATGAACTGAAATTATTGAGAGTTTTATTTTTTGTTGTTAAATGTATGATGACACGAGTTAAAATGGAATTGTTATTGGTAAGACCCGCTAACTCACTACTTCCAAAAAAAAAATCACGGTCGTAGGTCGAATAGTTCAGCTACCACTAAGAAATTATACCTGAAATCCGACATTTCTGAAATTTTTAATAAAATGCTCATAACTCTGAAACAAATGAAAATCGCTGAACATACATGGGGGTCGATTCGGTAGCTCCTGAGGTCCCCTACCTTTGGTCTTCGTTTGATCCACCCCCCCCCGTATACACCCTGTATATTAACTCATCAGAACCATCACCAACATACTCTTAAAATATTTTCATTATCTCTGACGGTAGCCAAATACAAGCTGTTATGTATTGAACTAACTGTTGGTCGGAGAGTCGTCCACCGCCGGCGAGGATGAACCTTGCGAGCAGCAGACGCCGCGCGGCAGACACATGCAGCAACGCGACGATGCCGTCGAAGGGCCCGGGCTGGCCGAGCGCGCGGCCCGTGCGCCAGCGATGCGCCGCCGCTGCCAGCGCCTGCTCGCTCGCGCTCACGCTCGGCAGGCACTCTGCGACTGGGTTGCCCCATTCGAAAGGTTCTTCCTGTCAAGTTAATACATCCTTATTAAATATACTAAGAGGTGCCTCCAATTTCGTACTTGAAAAATTCGTTTATAGCCATCCCGTGGGAGGTATGCAATCTTACGGCATAAAATTACGTAAGTAAATTGATGGTTTAATGCGAATGCCAAGTCAATTCATTTATTTATAACATAAACGATTTTTAATTTTGATATGGGAATTATATTTTGTTAGGTTAGCTAATTACGTAATAACTTAAGACAGGAGGTCTTTTTAAGTAGGGACTGAATAAATTAACCGACTTGGTATTACATGGATCTCACAACTTTTTACGGTAGAAGAACTGAGTTGCGAGACTTGGTTTTTTTTACAAGTTTTGTTTTGATGGGATCTCATTTCTTTTTGTAGATAGTCCTATTTTTTTCCTTTCCGGAACCTATCTACTCCTATTATTCCATTATATAAGTTTCTATCAAAAATTTCATTTTTAATACTAGCTTTTTTTGCTGACTGTACTTTTTACTAACTGTACTCGCATTGTCATCCGTCCTACATATATGTACCAAATTTCAAGTCAATCGGACCAACCGTTGAAGAGTTCCCTCCTGCGGAGACGATCCTGGCTGGATCATCAGAACTCTACTACCAGATTATTGTATTGTCATTTGACTTACACAAGTATGCAAAATTTCAGCTCAATCGGTTGAAGATATCTGCTCCACAATTGAGTCGCAAGATTCCACCCGGACAAACATACTTACATAATATATACATACACACACACTTATACATACACTCATACATACATACATAAGTACATTGCAAGTTAAATAAAAGCTTGTGTTATGCATAATACACGTACACTGATTCATTCGCTGCAATGTAACTTTGTAATCCTACATATTTCCTATACGTTTATATGGGATTACAAAGTTATTTATGCAGTTGGTGTATCTAAAAAACTGGACCGAAATTGCGAAATGTTTTAGTTTTTTATTGATTTATACACTAAACACTAATTGTATTCTAAATTTGAAGTTTCTATGTCTTCTAGAAGTACCTTAACATTTTGATGATCGTCAAGTCAGTGAGTGAGTGAGTGAGCGAGTGAGTGACAAAATTAAGAAACTTTGACTAGTTATAATTCTTTGTGCATGTGTGTTATCCTGTATTCATCTTTTTCTTGTGTTTTATGTACAATAAAGAGTTATACATACATACATACATACAATTCTTAAACTACTGGTTCAATTTGAATGAAATTTGAAATATACAGTGTTTATACAATGCCTGCTTGGTTACAGAGAATTCAGGCTTCTAGTTTTATCCACAACGAAGTTAAAGGGGGGTCGAAAATGGCCTGAACTGCTTCGAGAAAAGATGGTACGGCCGTGCCGCTTTTTTTGCTCGACTTGGCGGGGGCACTGCCGTGCCCCCAGATGATTTAAGTCATTTTTTCATTCATAATTTTAGGATTAAATAAGTCATCTAAACCACTCACGGCATGTAGTTATTAGGCCAGTAAGGGAACTAAATTGAACTCACAAAACTCACAAGTGCGCTATTTTTTTGTAGACAGTTAGAATTTACTGAGTAACTACTGGTAAAAAAAATATATAACCGATTTTGACATTGCGTTATTTAATATTAAAGTTTTTGTTAGTAAAACGCGTAAACTACCGCGCGTGTACTAGATTATTGCATTTAACTATAAGAACATCACCAGACCTGTAGTATTCTAACAGTTTTGTAAAATGCTTACGTCAGCATAATTAGAAACTCGAAAAAAATTTATAAATCTCTAAAAAAAACTTACAAGTGAATGGTGACTACTGAAATGTATTCAAAACTGTCAAAAGTAACGACAGTTTTCAATTCTAACAGATTTGTTGATAGCGTATTTTTTTATCAAGTGTGATTTTCAAAATTCTCTATTTTCCATAAAAGAAATCTCATAATTCTCAATTCGGCTTATTTGATTCGATTTCATTATAGTAACTTAAAAACAGAAATTCTAACGAATTCATCAATAGCTTCAAATTTTATTCAAATTCAAATTATGGATATAACTGATAACAATATAATCTAAAGCTATTGATGTATTCGTTAGAATTTCTGCCTATAGATTACTACAATAAAACCGAATCAAATTTATTTACATAAATCATTTGGACTTTTTTTAATGCATTTAATATACGATTGTTGTTATAAAATATGCCTTTTATTTATTTGCGTAGTGTTTAATGTTGTCCACTACTAAAGTCGAACAGTGTCCGTTGGTAATTTTTTGCATGATTATACTCTAATGCTATGACAGGATGAGCATAACCAACGTAACAGAACAATTTATCGATATCGATGTTCTGGTATCACTCCAATTCCTTAATTACTTACCTGCACAACCGCACATTGTTGTGTTTGGATAGAATGTCAATATACTATTACGAGCGTGTGCGTGCGAATTTTCAGAGAGTGTGACGATAAATGTATGTGTGCAATTGTAATAACGCAGATCGTTTTAGCGTATGTGCGCTGGTCCGCATGAAGTAGTTACGTCATTGTGGCCTCATCCCCTCACCGACTATGGCAGAAAAATTTGTTCAAAGATTTCATTCAATGCGTACTCCAGTCTTATTCCTCCGAGCATTAAACTCTTTAGTAAGTGTTAACGCCAATATGCAAACTTTATTATTTTACCATGTAACGCCATCTATTGGGCGCCGCCAGAGTTAATGTTCCGCGCGCGACTCGCTAGTTATTAGTATTTAGTCAAAAACACTACCGTATTTCCTTTAAATTATAAGATTGTCATGCGAGCCACTTCCGCTACCTATCCCATTCCCGCACAACCTCAGCGCATACGCGCGACAGAGATAGCTATCTCCGCTATCGACAAATCGGAAGGAAGAAGATGGCCCACCGGCCCAGTTCGATACGGCTCCCGCTGCGCACGCCATCGCCGCAGGCGTCGCTCCGCTTCAGCTCGTGAAAACCCATAAACTCTATTAAATCGAGAGCTCTCGCGATTGTGTATTTATGTACTTAAAGTAATTGTGTAGTGGGTGAATTCGGAGTCGCCAAAAGTGCGCCTGGAGCGACTTAAGCCTCCGGATCCAGCAGCACGTGCCAAACCCGAGGATTTCGCGGAAACCAAGCCTGGTTTCCCACCATAAAAAACCATACGCCTTCTCATCAAGGAGTATAGAGTTACTGTGCATTCCCCATTTCCTTTCTCGTGATTACTCGTATGACAATCTAGCGTCTTGAAGCCCTCCCGCGAAACGTAAAATATTATCCGCCATTTTCTCTTATAAACTAGAACCCGCGCCATACAGTCCACAAAAATTCATTTTCCCGCTCAGCTTTGGCAGCTCCAGTAAGGTATTAAAAAAACTGATAACAATAGTCCATATTATTATTACAATGAATAAATGAATAAAAAAATATTGTTTTCTCAAACATGCTCGGAAATGTATGCGTTAATGTCCCGATATGAGGACATGAAGTTTCTCGTTTATGGCTCCCTACATTACTTCTTGGCTTAGGCCACAAAAGTTAGTATGAAAATCCATTTTTGTCCGCTGCTCTAATTTTTTAAATTTCTATACTAAAATTAAATTGGCAAAGGAAAAAATTACATACAGCCAACCACCATCACAATCTGTACCTAAGCATAATTGCGACATAAAAAAAAATCTATGGTACTATATTTATGTGCGGTTAAACATGGTGCTCAAATAGCTGGATCAAATTAGTACATTTGAAAAATAAAAAAGGTGGCAAATCGAAAATCTTTTTTTCTGCTTATGCGTATTTCGTAGTGATTGTTATTATAATTTAACAGAAATAAAAATGACTTCTAGTGATGAAAGTGACGGGGAACTTATGAACTGTACTCCGCCTCATTTAAAAGAGGAGGCAAATTTAGCTATGCAAAATATGCTACCGGAAAAAAGTAAAGAGATTTTTCCCTATAATAAACTATGATTTACTTGATTGTCTAGTAGTTATTTTAATTTTAATATTTCCTCACATTGTTTGAGAAAAGCACTATACAAGCTTTGGCCGGAACAGGGATTGCAGGACTCGTTCTATCTGGCCTCGTCTTCGACTCGGCCACCTACCCCAAACTCGTCCAGCAATCCCTTACTTCACGGCCTCTGCAGTAATGTACTATTTTTTTTAAATCGAACGCATTCATAGGTTCTGTCTGAGTTAGACGTGAAAAATGAAGAAAATTGTGTGGCGGTGTGCTGAATTTAGGAGAGGAACTAATGATGCTGGGTGCGCCCTACCACAGCAGTAACCGATGATTACATAAAAAATAGTACATTACTGTCTAGGCCAGGAAGTAGGCAATTGCTGGCTGAGTATTGGTTTGAACGGACGAGGTTGCGAGTCCGTTTAATAATAAGAAGCCAGCAATGCTATTCTGGCCGAGGCAAGTATAGTGCTTTTCTCAAAAATCGAAAATATAACAACAACAAAAATAAATGAAAATAAAATAGTGAAAATTGTTTTGCTTTGCCGCCTTTTTCTATCAATGGCATTTGAAGAGTGTATTTTTCTACCCAGAACACCTAAAGCTATTTCAGACACAGATAAACACGTTGTCGTACTAGCTTTTTTTTTTAATTTGATGATTTAAGTCTTGTGCCTTTCTTTAATAATGGTGATTTGCATTTTTAAAAAGTTAACAACTAGACAGTAATGGAATTTGTATGCAACATTAATGTAGAGTTTAGCGCGACAGTAATGTTTTTTTTTTTTTTTTTGGACTGACCGGCAACAATTAACTTCCTGTTCTGATATGTAGTTAACAATGACGACTTTACCGGACATTTTTGAGAAAAAGAAATAATTGCATGCTCAGTTACCGGCAGAAAGGTCCCAACGGCGGCGCTCCTGGCGATATAGGCGGGGTGGAGCACCCAACAGCCAGCCGCAATAGAGGTCAGGATGCGCTGGCTGCGTGCCGGCGCCGTGCAAAGCAGGTGTGTGGCTGGCGCCACGTCGCCCGCGCCCGCTCCCGCTCCCGAATCCGCCTCCACTTCCGCCAGGTCCGTCACCACACCCCCAAGGCGCAGTATCATCAGCACCGTCTCCTCGTAATTCTAAAGGATCGATATATATTACTACCCAACAATTAATATAACTGTGTTGATGGAAAACTAAAATAGACTTCAGATATAAAAATTAGCAACCCAGTTAACCCAGTGTACCTAATCAAGATTTCAATACCAAACAAGCATCACTTACATCAACATTTGAAGAAAGCATGAATCGCTTCACTGCACCATTTGATAGATTATGTGGTTTTTCTTCATCTTGGGCCCTCGTTCGGACGCATTCGTTTTCTAAAGGAACTGTTTCGTCACGCACGTCACACCTGAAGTTATCTTTCTCTTTGTTACCGTTGGAAAAAGAAAAGGCGTGAGCCACAGATGCATTTTGGTCACGTGCGCAATCCGGAACATTATCTCGGTTCACCATTACTTTCGGTGGTGCGTCACGCTTTGGTTTTATTTTGGGAGAATTTGTATTATCTTCTTGTAAAGGAACCGTTGCAGGTAGGGTTTGTTTCAAGTCATGTAGATTAGTATCCGGATGGGAACGAACCATTTCTGCTGGTGCCGTTTGCATCCGCTTTGGTTTAGATATTTGAACTGAACATTCCAGATCTTTTTGTGATGGCGTAGTGTCATCCCAGCCGACAGTATTGGGTTGCGATTCTGCTCCAGGCTCGTATTCCATATCTGCCAAGTACAACATGTCACAATGACAGCTTATAAATTTGTGTAATAAATAAAAAGTAATTTGTGTCTAAAAATAAAATCACCATGAACCAAGGAAATCCGAATAAACAAAATATAAAAAAACGACATCACATTATGTAAAGGAACAGGACCACACACTTTCATATGAAGTTTATCATGAGGGTGTTTGAGAAGTTTGATTTATGCTCCGACTCTCCATGACATCGAGGTCTATCTCGTTTTCCATTATTTTATAAAAGTAGGTACATTCAACAATAACGTATACAATCTCCCGATGAATATTGATTTTCATCTTTTCACAAAATACTTTTGAATTTTGCCCATATTGATGCCCAAGCTTCGTAAACATTTAAAATAATCGACTAAGATGAGATGATCAAAATAATACTTCCACTGAATAACGTACGGCACGTAAAAAAACCACTGCGATAACTATTGAAAATTGTAACCAGTTTAAAAATGGTTTCCAAAGAATTTGCGATAGCCTTTCTTCATAAGTATTATGTATGACAACGGCGGTCTTAAACTGAAGTTCTCAATCCCTGTCTACGCAAATCACAAAACATTACAAGAACTTAATCGAGACCATCCCAAAATTTCCCCGATTGTGCAGAGCACGGTATTGCATAATATTAAATTAAACAATCAAACAAGTAATCATACGTTAACAAATAAAATAATTAAATTTTATGCAAAATATGCCTTACTTGGAAAAGAGCTGAACTCATCAAACTTTTGGATCGATTTTTACCAAACATGGCTAAGAACCACCGCAAGGAAACTGACTTACAAAATGGTCCACCCGTTTGAATGTTACGCACACAGAGGACAGACATGGACATTAGGCTTATAACACCCCTCTTTTTGCGTCGGGGGTTAAAAAGTGTCAATCTTTATATCTCCACACTGATTTAGGCGTGTGTGTGTTGTATCCTGATGGGCTAGCCGCTCGTGTTTAGCGAGCAGTGGTCTCGGAGGTGGACGTTACCGGGTCGCGCACTCGAGGTGCGGGCGCGCGCTGTGCCGGGCAGCGGCGCGCGGCGGCCCGTCAGCACGACGCTCAGCCGCTGCAGCTGCACGTCCACCTCGGCGGGCAGCGTGCGAGATGCGCTGCCCTCGTGCCCGCTCTCGCCGGTCCTCAACTCCGAAACCGTTGCACTGCCAGCGCTCTGTGATTGAATACCTCATCCTTAAAATAGTTGCACATAAACGACAACGAGTGCGTTTCGTTTTGAATAACAAAATTAGATCACTCACATTCGCTTCGATCCATGCCACATAGGTTGCTCTAATAAATTGTAACCGTCAAAAACAAATTGAGAGATTTGGCTTAGCAACAGTAAATGCGGTTTAAATCTTCAGAATTACCTCCCCCTCTCTACTATCCCTGAAAGTAGCTAAGCTTGAGTACTAAACGCACTGTACATCTTTAATATGAAACAGAAAAAGAAGTATACCTAACTATATAAAACGTAGTTAAACTCAAATAAATCTTAAATTTTGTTGTTAGCAATTTACCAATAATATTTGGAATGAAGTAAATGGGGCGTATGCTGTCATTATTATATTCTGTTCCGACTGTCTATGTCCAAAACCTAATCTGAAGCACACCTGAATGTGACTCCCTCCCCCGCCTCTTCTCTCTGCGCTTATTACTGGAGCAACAATTATCGAAAATTATTAGGTAGGTACTTGCCTGATTCTCAGAAATTTTTGCAATCTTTGGTGGTGGCGTATTCGCTGGTTCCTGTAGAGAAAAGACATGAGATTACGTGGTCTCTTAAATGGCATGTCTATTAATATGATCCGACTTCACGGATACCGCGTTGTCTGACGCTTATATGGTTTGGTTAAAAGTAGACGTAGGTAGATAATGAAGTAAACAGAATACAGAAAACCACATCCTCATCGGTCGAACGGTTCTGGATATAAATGGGTGTTCGATTGCGCACAAAAAAACTCTCACCCTAAACGCATATCCCTTCTCCGTTATAGGATACACAAATCACTCACATTTTTGGGAGTCGAGGCACTTATACCCGAACTGGTTAAATTTTGGGCCAATCCGCGATTCGTAGTCAATGTGTGCTCGAATGGATAGCCAACCGAACACTGTGTGCCAGCGCTCTTGCATCTTGGCTACTTGGCGCGACTGTCCGCGACATGGCATTGTAGGAACTTGAGTTTGTATATACAAAAGTTTGTATATACAATACTTGCCTTTGTTTACTCAACAATTATTATTGTCACAAGTATGGTTGCACACTCAACTGACCACACCATACTTCGAATAATAGTAACTACGTGAGTGACACATCTATCGCATTTTATACATAACTAGCTGTTGCTCGCGACTTCGCCCCTTCCGTTACACTTTGGCCTGACAAATATGAGCACATCAAAAAATAATTATGCAAGTTGGTGCAGTCGTTCGAATGTTATAAATTTCGGCAATTAATTTTTCATTTAAATGGGGGATAATAAAAATGAATCCATATTTCCCTTGGTCACGCCATAACTTGAAAACGACTGCACCAAATTAGATAATACTTTTTTGTCTTATTGCCACAGCAAGGGTTGAAAAAAATCTGGAATAGGGGAAAGCCGCGGGCAACAGCTAGTAAAAGACAAAAAATCATTAAATAGCTTCTGCCCGCGACTCCGTCTGCGTAGAATTATACATGTACATAAACCTTCCGCTTGAATCACTCTATCTACAGGGTGTAACAGACGCCCCATACGATAATTCACTGGGGTATATAACCATAGCTATAGAAGCTAAAAAACATATTTTGAAAAAAATTGGAGTTAAAAAAAATAACCTTCAAAAAAAATAATTAATATTTTTTGTGTTTCTCAAAAGGTTGTGCGCCTCTGGTTTTACTTAGGGTCGTAGTTTCAGAATTTAGTGACCGCCCACTTATTCATGCCAGTCCAGTCCCTTAGAGTAACTTAGCGTGGTGAGCGATAATGCAGCGGTGTCTCACTCGCTCTCGTTTGTCGCTTTGGCAGCTTCCTCAAAGGGCGCCGGCCTGGAACCGCCGCGAGTAGCAGTAGAGTAGTAGGTACGGCAAATTAAATTAAACAATGTGCACGTTTGAACAAGTAGCGATGCTCCATAAAATTTCGTAAAATCATAAATCGTAAAACTTATTGTTGGTGTTGGTAGGTACTTACCGTTTGCATAAAATTACCTCCAGGGGGTCATTGACCTTACCTAGGGTCGTATTCGTAGTAGTAATAAAAATGGCGTCTCCGTCCACTCCTTCATAACTCTCTCGTTACGTCTGGGGCGGGTAGCGCGGGGCGGGAGCACGCCGCCTGCCTTTGTCGGCTTTTTCAAAGCGGGCGCCGCCGCCGCGACCGTAAACAGATTTCCAAATTCGAACACACGCCACTTCGCAATTAACTAACAATGTTAGCAGTCACACCATGATAAACATTTATCATTTACGACAAATCGCATAATAAGTAAGCACGTGCTAACATGACATGTGGAAATTATCCGTAAAATATCCATACCTAACTAAATAAAACACTACTGAATGAACGAGAACCAGAATAACCCCTTGAAATATTCCTCATTTAAGTACCACACACGAATACACAAAAGTTCACAACCAGAAGCCGTGATGACGTCCTGCGCACATCCGTTCGGAACTCATGCGCGAGCGCGACTGGAGGGAGTAGTACACTGGAAGAGAAAGAGTTAGAGAACGCCAGTATTGCAATACTCATTCAAAAACCCCAAAATCTATTTTTTTTCTCAAAGAATACAAAAAGTAAATGTGAAATAGTCATTCGACAAATGCATGGCATGATGGTAAATGCACTCGCAAAATCAACTATAAAATATCCCATTATCAACTTCAGTATAAAAATGCGTTTATTAGAATAAATCCGATGTTGCCGTACAATTTTAGCTAGGTTATCCTGATTTTTTTATCGAAAGAAGTTAAGTAAAACAATAGTAACATAATTAATCGCAAAAAATGACTTCCATGAATTACGAAAAGAGCACATTTTCGGGAAATGCCGCAGGCAACACTGACGGAACGAATGAAAATAGGGCGGAGCGTCGGCCATGTTTGACTATTTTTTTAAAACCAATAGGAATAGAGGCGTACGGTATCAAAAGAGTTCAATAAACTTAACGTTATCAGCTGTTCAGGTGTAGTGAACATTTTCGTTGAAGATAGTTTTTTACTTTGAAATTTTGAGTGCCGATATTTCGGTGTTCAAGAAGTGCTAATTTTTTAAATATATTTTTTAGCCTCCATAGGTATGGTTATATACCCCAGTGAATTATCGTATGGGGTGTCTGTTACACCCTGTATATAAAAAAAACATGTCAGAATGCGTTGTATAGTTTTAAAGATCTAAGCATGGGTACGTATCATAATGCATACAATTAAAATGTATACGTTTACAATGTATACGTTCAAAATAGATAAAATCATAAAATATAAATGATAAAAGAAATAACAATCAAAATTCATAAAGCACGTTTTACATAATGGTCAAAATACATATGATTAAAATACCTAAGTTACAATCTATACTTTAAAAAAAAATACAATCATAAGATATATTAGTTAAATTAAATAACAATCCAAATTCATAAAGTACGTTTTACATAATGGTCGAACTACATAAAATCTAAATTCTTACTTAAATGTTCACATCCAAAATTTATATTTACAACAGAGATATTATGTCTTTTAATTAAAATTTGTGTGATTTAAAGTCAGTTATGTTGCGGAGTCGACGAAGCTGCGCTTTGCTCCGCTCCTATTCCCGCCCAGTTTGGGCCTTCGGCCCTGACGCAATTCTAACCTAGCCTAATCTATTCACTAAAATGTGTTTTTATGTTTTTAGAAGGTGAAAGATGGACTTTTTAACTTATAGGTTAGGTTAGGTTAGCGTCAGGGCCGAAGGCCCAAACTGAGCGGAAATAGGAGCGAAGCGAAGCGGAGCTCCGTCGACTTGTTCGCGTTAAAAAATAATGTATTATTATTTGGTGTCGATTATATTTTTCATCAATTTTACAAAACATGCTTCCTAATTTTTTTATTGTTATTTCATTAATCACTAGCTTCTGCCCGCGACTTTGTCTGCGTAGAATTGTACACATAGGTATAAACCTTCCTTTTGAATCACTCTGTCTATTTGGGTACGTATTAAAATACATAAAGTTTAAAATGTATAATGGGTTAAAATACCTAATGGTTTATAATATATAATGCGATTTTCTCAGAAAGTTACAAATTAACAAGATTGTTATAAAACAAACCTAACCTAACCTAAACCAATCTATAGATTACGATATCAAAAAAGTTCATTTAGCTAATAGTTTTACAGAAAATTGCGTTATATATTTTGAACCATTATGTATTTTAACCCATTATGCATTTTAAACTTTATGTATTTTAATCCGTAACTCATTACATTTTTATGTATTTCGAACGTATTCATTGTAAAAATATTCACTTTGTCCAATATGACTAGGAACCGTTTTGCATTAGCACAGTTATATATTTTAACCATTATGTATTATAACTTTATGAATTTGAAACTTATGTCAATAAATAGTATATATTTTAATACATTATATTTTATGATTTTATATATTTTGAACGTATACATTGTAAACGTATACATTTTAATTTTATGCATTATGATACGTACCCTCTAAGTATACATAGGGACAGACAGACAGACAGTGGAAAGCGACTTTGTTTTATAATATGTAGTGATAGTACAAATAAATATCACATGTTACCTCCAATTCCAATTTTCTCGCGACATTTTGCTCAGCAGACTTCTTCTCAAACTGAGCCAGGAATTTACCGCACAAGTTCGATAGAGGCTGAAAGAAGGCGTACCGATAAAACAATACGCAAGGGCATAGAGGATGCATTCACACTTCAAAATATTATATTCAATGCAGTTTACTGCTTCATTATAGTACGCTCACCGTGTCTTTGTTATTGTGCTGGCCCTCTACAGAAGGCAGGTCGCTTACGAAACCCCAGAGGCGTTTTCGCGCCTCAATCGACATGCGGTTGGAACCCGGTCTCAAGTCAACGCCAATTTTACTGCTCGGTGTACTTAGTTTTTTCTCGACTGCGAAACAATTATAAAAAACGTACAAATCGAATATTACAAGATAAGCAAAAAGCGGCTTTATCGGCTCATAGCGATCTCTTCCGGGTAACATATTATGTCGAATAGAAAATAAGGAATAAAAATATTAAATATGATATCTGCCATACCTAAATTTTAAATAAGCTAGTTATGCGTACTTACAGGGATTGTTTGGTGTCCTGATGGGATCTGTAAGCATTTCTCCCCTCTTCACAGCTTGCAATCTGCGCCGGGTAGTGGGACTCAAGCCGCGTAGATTAGGTGTCAACAACACCTCATCTAAGGCCGGTGTTTTTATCGTACGTTCCGGCTCGGGCTCTTGAAAAGATTCTAAGACGACATTGTTTTCTGATTACTGGTACATTAAACATTAGACCGATGTAACGAAAATAATGCCCGTAATATTTAAGGGCATTCAATTTACTGCCTTGAAACAGAGACAATATACGGAACCAGAACCCTAAAGAACCCTTGCACTTTGACGACACCGTAGCAGTAATTCTACGGGTTCATTGAAGTAGTTATTTTTAGAGACAAAAATTACCCTCAGATTCCTCTTTAGGGCTGTCTTCTTTGAAGCTGTTTTCTTTAGCGCTGTCTTCATGGTCGCTGTTGAACATTCCCATGCGCCACATGGTAATAAATCGCGACGCAGGGGACAAACCCTCAAACTGAGCTTCTGGAACATAACATCTTTAGCTGAATATCAACGAAAATTAAATGCCTTTCATGTTACGACAGTCTTAAAAAAATAAAAATGCCCTACAGACGAGTTATACGCAATGTTGCATGCTTATAGCAGGCCGTCAGCGGATGCTTAAGCAGTGCACAACTGGCTTGACTTGGCAAGCAGGTTGCGCAAACGGTTTCCAGCTGCATGCGGTCTGTAGCTACCTTAAGTATAAGCGTGCTAAAGATTTACTTTTATTCCGCTTTTTATTCTTCTGAGGATGGTTGCTTTTCATTGCGGTAGGCAGCCGCGACTGGGCGATGACAGGTGGAAGCTTTTCTTCGACAGCCTTGGGGGGTGAACTAAGCGCTTCGACTATAGCTTTCGGCTGGGGCAACACTGAATCAGGTTTATTGGAACTAAGATCAGGTTCGTTCAATTCTTGCACCTCATTGTGTGACTCATTTTTCGCTTTTGGAGATTGCCCTAAAAGAAACCAAATACATAGAATATAAATGTTAGTGAGCTTACCTTATTTACACTAAGGAGTCTAAATGAAAACTTATTTTTCAGCGACAAATCAATGAAAAGCTATAATGTCTTCAAAAGTACACGAACCAGCGTTACCGTGTATGGATTGTTCGCTCACAGTTGTGGCATCCGCGGCGAAGTGCGCACTTTTGCTGTCGACGGAGTGTTCGGCCTCAGAGACGCGCGCGCCGGCGGCCGCGCACGCGAGCAGCCAGCTGGCGCGCACTGCCGGCACGCCCCACTTCACCGCGCCGGCGTACTTCGCGCCGCTCGCTTCCGAGCAGATTAGGTGCGTCGATGCCTGTGCGCTAGCAGTTGTGCGCCGGCAGAACCGTTGCTGCGTGCTAAATAAACAGGCATGGATTAGATTAGACAGTCAATATAATCGTGTAATCCAGGCATATCACGATCCATATCACGTAATATTGATGAGTATCGTAGCGAATAGGTACGGTTGTTTTGAAATCCACGATCCTATATTGACATACCTATTACATATTGACCGTCTCATCCATATCATACGTTGAACTAAACTGTGTGTGGACACCCAAGTGCTTCGAGAGTTTTATGTCAAAATAGAGCGATAATATTATTTCGACGAACTTACACATCCAACCGTGAATTCAATGGCATGAAATCGTTAGGCATCACTAGATTTGGCCACAGTAAATAAATAGAGCAGTATGGAAACTAGGCTTACTTTTTGAAATAAATACCTACGCTCCAATAGAGAGTTAGGGTCGATTTAATATTTGTAAAATTGAAAAGCTTTTTGTTTAGTTATCTCAGCTAGTAAGGCCTGTTTTAAAGTAACTAGCTACACTTAATTAAGAGTATTGGGGTTGGCACCCTTAATTTCCGTAAAAAACAAACGTTTATTTGGGTTCCATAATAATTAAATGATCGAATAAATTAACAAGTTTATAATTAAAAAAAATAGGGTATTTGAAAAAAACTTCATCAGTTTAAGATTTTTTATTCGTTGGTAAGTAAGTATTATATGTATATTACTTACTGAAAAATACTTTCGCCTGCTACGACACGTTCGGAAAGCTCTATTTTTAAATTTTATGGTGTAAAAAATTGTAATTCAAATGAATACATACACATACACATACACCAATCACGTCTTTATCCCTTACGGGATAGACAGAGCCTAAGGTAACAGGTACCTACAGGCCACATTTAGCAAGATTGTGGGCGCATAGGTGGAAAATGGAATCAAAATAGCTGAATAATCGAATGAATAGCTTTCTTAAATAAACTATTGGGAGACATGGGCACACTGCGCAATACGCTTTTGGAATGTTTAAAATGAAAATATCGCAGACTGTCTAGGCACACGTAACAGACGCTAAGCACGGCCACTCGTCTCAACGCGGCACTCGCGACGCGACTGACGGCACCGCGAGATCCGCATAGGAGACTTGTAGAAGAGCGCGTCTATGTGTGCGTTCGTTTCGACCGTTTTGTTTCTAGTTTCCTTACTGCTTTAGCTTATATACATATATACTGTGATATGGCGGTGTCGTGTGATGTTGAAATAAATATTTAAAACATAATCGGACATATGAAGCACCCAAATTGATGTTAAGGTGTCGTACTAGTCTCGAAAGTATATTAATTCTGTATTTTACGATACTTAACATGCCGCTTTATTACGTTCACCAACAGCTTAAAGAAAATAAGTGGTGTCAGACAAGTGCCAAAATATATAGACAAACTTACGTAGCGCCGATCAGTTTGGCGACCTCGTCGAGGAATGCGCGCTCGACGCCGGTGTAAGTGCTAAGGCTAGCCACGACCCCGCGCAGAGGCGCCGCGCCCGCCGCCCCCAGCTTCACGGGCCTGTGGTAGTACTCTATGCGGACCAGCGCCTGCTGTGACAGGCAGTCTTTCTGGCAAAACAACATCAACCAATCCGTAAGTCTGTTTCTAGAGAAGGCCACAAATCCAACGACGGCCTCATCCTAATCATGCGTCTCATTCGCGTGTTCATCCTAAATTAAGATGAAATTTGGTACATAAGTGCATTTTTGTGCAAATGTATCGTCAACTGTCATCTCTATCCCAGGTTTATCGAATTCTATTTTAATTCCTTGCTAGACTATGCAAGCGACTCTCCGAAGTCTATGGTCTTATAATAACTTACCACCCAGAACACAGTGACGGCTTTTGCGCCTTTAGTGACCAGGTTCTGAGTATCAAAGTCAAGTGGCACTAGGGCGTGGGAGCCCCCCGCGCCCGCCGCAGCCACCACGCCGCCTGCTTCGCGAATCTCCGCCCCGATCTCGCAGATTGCATCCTCTTCCAACCCTTGCACTTCGAATACAACATCTGTAACAACGAGACTACTAAAGCGCTATATTGAAAGGAACAAAACATTGTCGAATCTATGACGGTAATTTTTTTTGAGCCATTTATAGTCGGATTTTAGATCTTGAGTCTCTAGTGTAAGTTTTCCCATATAAAACGTCTCGAACGCGTTCACGTAAACGTCTCAATTACTATCGAATAATTGGCAGCGCCACTTGCGGATCGAAACAGCAACGAACTGTTCTCATAGTATTTGACATTTTAACGCAAACGCGTTCGAGACGTATATTGTGGCCGAAAACGTACACTCAGCATACTGCATTCATAATTATTTACAAAATAAATTGATTATCTTTATACATACATAGATGGACTTATCTTGTCTAGAAATGATTAGTTTCCTTCTTACCAGGGCCCGGTGCCGATAGACCACCTAACGGACGATAGACCGATGCGACGTTTTGATTTGGCTTAGAGCTCATAAAATAAAATATAATTCGTTACCAACTCATCGTTATAAAATTAAAATAAGAAAAATATCTGTTTTACAAACCCTTGAATATGCTGTCCATTATTGTGTAATCTGATTGAGTTATTACGGTACGATCAGTATGTCCAGCAGTTTTTTCTTCCTGCACCGGTTCTAACGACTTTGCTACGATTGATGACGTATTTGGCAAATTCTCTGTAATAATAAACATTTGAATATTCTTTATCATAGTTTAAATTAAATCTTGTAAAGATATTAAATTTTAAAACTTGGTATAAGGCCACAGAATGTGTGGGTGTTCTTGCAACACATCGTGATTGGAAGCTGATTAACCATGTGCAAGAGTGCATTAATGTTAGGGCCTAACCCACTGAGATGTCATAGCGACGCCGCCATCTACTATATCCGACCATTTATATTAACATCTATGCCAACTAACTGACTTGACGACGGTTTGGGAAAATGTGTTGTTTAGGATTTCTTTCACGCTGGTCTGGGAGTAGAAAAAAAACATAGAATTTACCAGTTGCTTCTCTTCCTGCGCAGGTGGTAAAAGCCCATCGAGGGAATAGGCGAAAGTCTTAGGAATCATGTTATAGGCTATGTGGCTAGCAACCCATCACTATTTTGATTTCCCTTTCCAGCTATACGCTTTTAATCATGCTAAACGTGGCCGGTTTTGTTACCTTGGGCTCTGTCTACCCCGTAAAGGAATAAAGACGTGATATATGTCAGTATGTATGTCGTTTAGGATACGCGCCATAACGACCCTGTGGGTTAGAGCTTAGAGCCCTTAGCGGCTCTAGGCCTTACTATTATTAAATGGTATTAATTTAAATCGAATTTACGACTCAAATAGTGATTGACGATTGGGTCTTCATGCGTGTCAATGCCGGCCGGCGGCGGCGGCGGCGCGGTATGCGCTGTGCGGAGCAGCTGTAAGTTGCGCTTGCTCATCGGGGACGCCGTCTCCGCCGCGGCGCGCGCCTGGCTTTTCACGGGCGTGGCCGGCGGCGCGTTTATGACAAACTGCAATGCGGACAGATTGCGATAAATAACCACGCGCAGCCACGGAACAAAGGAAGAGGTTGTAGTTGGAA
Organism: Pandemis corylana; assembly: GCA_949127965.1. Classification (NCBI taxonomy): domain Eukaryota; kingdom Metazoa; phylum Arthropoda; class Insecta; order Lepidoptera; family Tortricidae; genus Pandemis; species Pandemis corylana. Next base: position 18,341,506 of record OX421850.1, read on the forward strand.
AGAGAAACTCGTAGCCGATTTTCAACAAAACTTATGTCTCCGCTCGTTGACACCCATATCGTGGATGCGCGTGAGCATACGCACATAACTACATTAAAATCAAGAACGTTCATGGTTCTCCAACCTACCCAGCATGTCATTGGCAAGTATCACAAGCATGAAATAAACTTAACTATTAAGAGTAAGTGCATATCTCTGGTTAAGTATGAGCACTCGCTCTTAGTCGCGGTGCGTGTGTCACGCTCGCTTGGTCTTTCCAAAATCTTGCTTCTACTCTGTGTTCGCACAAAATACATAATTTCAATAACTGGTTAATTATAAGAGCAACACCAGTTTGGAAATTAGTCCTTTAGTTATCTTATTAAAACATCATAAGGTGACTGTCATAAACATAAAATCCATTTTTCATAAAAAATAAACCCGAAGTTGGTAGTATTTTATTGGAATTGTCTTGTTTTTTTATGTTTATTGGTATCAACCACCCTACAGCTTTGTTGTGAATTCTTAGATAGACACTGTCAGTGCACCTTTGCTTCATTCAAGACTTGTCCTGCCTCGATGCTCCGCAGCAGCCAGAGCGGCGAGAGCACGGGCACAGCGGGCAGCGCTGCGGCGGCCGCGGCGGCGGACGCAGGAGCTGCCACAGCGTGCGTCACGCGCTCGTGCGGCGCGTCGTAGCGCACGCCGCCGCCGCGCGACACGCACGCCGCCGCACGCTCGCGCGACACACCCTCCAGCCCGGTCACCCAGATCTGTCCCGCAACAAATATACAAAAAACAGGCTTTTACAAAAAATACCTCTAAATTAGGAAGTGGGTTAATTGATTTCTTGTAAGAGTCCATCGGCAAATTATGCAGGCGTATTCAATTTTGTACCCGTCACGCCAAATGCCATCGCGAAAGGTTGTTTTAATATCTTTCTTTTTTTTGGTGCAATAGTGTCTTAAGTACACAAGACAAACTGACTGACTACAGTAAATATATGGAGAAAAATAAAATAAATATATCCTACATAAAATGGTTTCGTTTTCATATATTTTTTAATTTTTAATTTCTTTTCTCTTCGACATTGGAGACATCTCCAATTAATTTGTTTGACGGTGGAGGGGTTTTACGCCTCCTCTGAACTTTTTTATTTTTTATTTTGTTGTTTTGACTAGTAGACTTTATACATCTCTACTATAGATTAATATAATTTAAGGCTCGGGGACCTTATACACACCTTTTATAAATGTATTTAATTTAAGTAGAATTTAAGTATTCTTACTGTATTTTATTTTGATAAAAATGATTTTCTGCCAAGTTTCTTGCGGCGCATTCTTCTTGGCAATGATGGTCTTTCGGAATGCGGTGGTAGTTTCAAAAAGACATGTAAAAGAGCCATTGGCGGCCAATTTGCAAAAATAAATTTTCATTTTCATTCCCTAATAATTAGTACTACAGGCCCCAATTTCACCAACTCGACTAATGTCGGGGCCAAGTGACAATTCGAAATGCAATGCGTAGTCACTATGACGGCAATCGGCGTAGATACTAGTCGAGTTTGTTATGTACACAGAATTGTCATTTCTATTTTTTTTTTTTTTTTTTAATTGTATCTGTTTCTTTTTATTTGTACAATAAAGCATTTACTTACTTACTTTTGGCTCTTTGGTATCCATAGATACAAACATATTCTAAAGACTCTAAAGTTTCTACCTAGGCTTCAATACAAAAAAAATAGTTTAATTTACTTACACAAAAGCCGTCAAAGATAGGTCCAGCCTTCTTGATGTTAGTCATGTCAAATTTTTCAAATTCTTTCTGTATTTCATCTGGGCAAGTTAAAGTATCCATTTTCGATTCCTGATGCATCTAAAAAATACATTTAAGTAGTGATGGGTCGACTACGGTTTTTGCCGACTACCCGACTAGTCGGCATTGCCAATCATAATGGGCGCTCGTCAACACACTTCGTTTTAATTTTATACTGTTAGTTTAAAAGTGTTATTTTAAAGGAACCTATGCTTAGGGTTCCTTGTTTGTATTTTGGTAATGAAATCCCAAAATAATTGACTAAGAATACCAACTCAATTTATTGTGATTTGTAATTTCAAGTAATTGCTACACAGAAGCAATGTTTAATTTGTTGGTATGGAGTATGTTGGAGATACTTATTTTTTTTATTCAAATTACCAATACTAATAATAACAGTGAGCATGTTGTTATTTTCTTTTACTTTATGTACAATCACTGCTAACCCCCTTATTCATCAACGCTCTATAGGCCTCTGCTAACTTAGCAATCGTTTGTCCTTATCTGTGAAAGGTAAATGTCAAAGTGACAGATAAGGACAAACGATTGCTAAGTTAGCAGAAGCCTATAGAGCGTTTATGAATAAGGGGGTAAGTATATAAGAGACATTTAATTTATTCATCGTGGTTTTATTTATGCGCTCTTTTTGTTTAAAAATAACAACCGACTAGTCGTAATTTTTTGCCGAATAGTCGCCGACTAGTCACCGACTATAAAAACCGCTAAATAGTCGGTTTCCTCAAGTAGTCGGCCCATCATTAATATTAAATGTAAATCCTGAAAAGCGTTTTGTTTTTTCTTAAACACATATTGATGTTATATTCCTTATATTAGGCTGGGAAGTGTCCGTTTCAGATGCGACTAGACGCTGTCTTTAATGGGATTTCATGCAACATTGCAGCTCAAGGCCGCCAATGTGTACTTTTTAATCTCCGTTTTACATATTTGTGACACAGCATCTTGGCATTTGGCCATTAAAAAAAAAGTATAAGCAATATTTGCTTCCTGATGTTATGACAATCTGACACTACAAAGTTTATTAAAAAAAACAATAAACGAGGTTTATTATATTTTTCAGTTTTATTTTGTCTAGTTAGTTTTAGTTTCTCTAGAAATAAAGCTCTATTCTTGCAGGTTTTTAATTAATTTCCATGCATGTTTGAGAAAAGCACTATATAACCTCGGCGGGAAAAGGGGTTGCCAGCCAAAAATATCCAACCTCGCTTGCGCTCGGCCGTCTATGTTTTCGGCCGGCAACCAATTACTTCCCGGCCTCTGTAGTAATGTACTATTTCACGCCACTGCTCGGAAATGTGGCGAAAGATGATCTGTTCTTGGTTCCCAAAACAATCAATAGTTGTACATTGAATGAGCAGGCCTTCTATGAATTTAAACTGGACCACAATAACATTGTTGGCCTGTTCCATTGAGCAAGTCGGTCCGCTGATCACTGATTCGACCAATCAGAACTCGACTTGTGCTGCATATGAAATTAAATTAAATCGGCCAGTGAGAAGTCGTTTTATTTTTTAATAATATTCATCCCTTCACGGTAAGCAAAGGAATCAGATTCCATACAGCCATATATGTCTGTTTTTAATTATCTGAAATATTTTCTGTCACGGTCAGAGTCGCCAGTCCGTCCTAGTCATGTCCTGTCAACTCTTCGTGCCTTCTGTAATGCGATATAGTGTACTTTATGGCGAGCTACGACGAGCGGCCAGCGGCTACTAGGGGGTAAAACGCTCATATTAATATCTCGTTTAATTAAAGAAAATTTAGTATAAGAATTTGATTATCATTTCCTCGCAAAAGTCGTGAAAAGCACTGTGTTAAGCCTCGGCCGAAAGTGCAATAAATGGACTCGAACTAACTCGTCCATCTATTGCTTACCTTCTAGCCTTTACGACAATGTACTATTGTATATCTAGCGGATTCCTCAGAGATAAACAATGAAAGCGATGCGATCGAATGGGAATTTCAATGTACCTTCAGCTTAACGGCAAAACTGCCGTTGATTTTAATGAAAAAAAGAAGTTACATATCTAAATAGTAATTTGTTAAGCAAGGCTGCATAGTCATTGTTTGGCGGCGCGAGTGCCTGTATTGAACAAACAAGCGAAGTAGACTACAAGCCCATGGACAAAAAAAGCATGTGAAATGAACCAGCGTGAATGAAGCTTAGAAGGCTGTTACTATATCATAAAATAACTCTGAGCGCTATGCCGTCATTTCTGAACGGTACAGGTTTTTCTCATACATTGAAAAAAAAATTGCAGTAACTAACTTCCGGCACCACCACTTTAAAGCGGCACTAGGTTTTTCGACATTTATTTTTAATCATCTATACCTAAGCTATAAAAACGCCGTAAATTAATAATTAGTCGTAATTCCTCACTTGTACCTGAGAAATTCCATAAATGTACCGCTCAGAAATGACGGCATAGCGCTCAGCTATTTTATGATATAGTAACAGCCTTCTAAGCTTCATTCACGCTGGTTCATTTCACATGTTTTTTTTTCCATGGGTTTGTAGTCTAAAGGATTCTGGAGAGCTTCGGGAGCTGACGAGTTCAAATTTGAAAGAAGGAAGAAAACCTTTTCGAGCAAGGTAGGTGAAATAGTGGTCTTTCCGCGCATTATTCCAGCCGCTCCTCGTATGAGTGATGTTATAACAACTCTTAACTGTTTTTGCATTGCATTTTTATCGTTAAATCGAGATTTATATTCACTTACATTACCTCCTTTCAGAGTGGTATTGCAGGAGGTCCTGCAAGGTGTAGACATCTACACGACACTAGGCGTCGCTATTGTGCCACTTAAATGAAAATCACATGACAGCCTAAGCAATATACCAATTAAATGTCATCTTACCTTTGTTGTCACTGAAAGTGCGTGAGCATCTGTCGCACCTGTTTCATCTATAAAATTTCTCAGACGACCAACTTTTGAAATACGGGAAAAGTTCAAACCTGTAAATTAAAAACTACATTTTATAACGTCGGGGGTTAAAAAAAACAACGATAAGCGAAAAGATGTCATTAGATACACCCCTATATTCATTATGCATGTTGTCACGTGATAATAGTTAGAAACTTACTCATGTCAGGCAACTTGTTTTCAGTGATTGGTGATGAAGTGGAGGCCGTGCAGATCTTGTAGCGGGCCACGGGCACCGCGAACCCCAACGCAGCGGAATCTTTAATCCAATGCGGTGTGACGCACACCTTTCCATACTCTATGGCGGCTTTACATTTTTCACTTCCTATATTATCCCTGCGTAAGAAACAATATTTACACTAGTGACTGATTACAATGTGATTACACATTACACAATGTTGGAGGATTGGAAGGATCGTGAAAAATCGCAACTTGCTAATATTATTTTATGGAATTAATTATTATGTGGCCTTGATTCATCAAATCAATTTTCCGTAAATTATTGATTTTTGATTTTTAAACCCAATTGAACGAAGGTTGCTTTTGCATTGAAGTAATGGACGCATATATATTTAGGTCGTTGGCGTTGAACCTGCGGTCACAGTATATATATTAAGCTAAAGCAGTAAGGAAACTACGAACAAAACGGTCGAAACGATCGCACACAAAGACGCGCGCCTCTACAAGGCGTCAAGGCCCCTAAGCGGATCTCGCGGTGCCGTCAGTCGCGAGCAGTGTTGCCGTTTGGTTCCGTTTCTTACGTTTTTCGGAACTTTTGACACCTCCGCGGAACTTTGGAGGAACTTTGTATTTTGGTACATTTTTCGGAACTTTTAAGGTCCCGGCATAATGATACGTGGTAAAAAAAAAACTTTAAATACACACTACTATACAGTCTAATTTTTCTGTTATTAACACAAATATTTGATTTCTTTTTGATTTCTATGAGGTAAAAAAAAATGGAACTTTTTAGGGATGGCAGTGTAATTTTCAAGGGAAGTGACCTGGCAACACTGGTCGCGAGTGCCGCGTTGAGACGAGCGGTCGTCTGCTACGTGCGCCCAGACAGTCCGCGATCTTTTCGTTTTAAACATGCCAAGAGCGTATTGTGTAGTGTGCTCATGTTTCCCAATAGTTTATTTAAGAAAGCTATTCATTCGGATGAGATTTTTCATACCATAAAATTTTATAATAGAGCTTTAATAAGTCATAGCGGGCGAAAGTATTTTTCATTAAGTAATATATAATACTTAACTACCAACGAATAAAAAACTCTTAAACTGTTGACGTTTTTTTAAATAGATACCCCATTTTATTAATAAACGAGTTAATTTATTCGATTATTTAATTATTATAGAACCCAAATAAACGTTTTTTTTTTTTTACGGAAATTAAGTAATCTTAATTAATTCTAGCTAGTTACTTTAAAACAGGCCTTACTAGCTGAGATAGCGCTAACTAAACAAAAAGCTTTTCAATTTTACAACAAATAAATCTACAACCCTAACGCTCTATTGGAGCGTGTATTTATTTCAAAAAATCAGCCAAGTTTCCATACTGCTCTATTTATTTACTGTGCTGCGGTGCTGATACATGTATCGTTGGTGTCGAAATGGTTAAATGAAGTGAAGGGCTCTACACGCCACAGAAAAAACAAATGACAAACTATCTGGATTCTTATTTCTATTTCAAAAGGATTGATTTCGAGTTGAATGTTAGTCATCTATTGATGACCGTGGCGCGTGAGGCATTCCATTGGCTGTCACGACTAGATGACTGGGCGGTGAAAATGTTAAACACCCTTTTTAATGACGGTACCTACTTTTTATATTATACCATTGTCATCCAATTTACCCACGAGTGGGCAAAGAAAGACAGGCAAGATTTACTTACATTGTCAGTAATTTAGTTTCGGCTTAAAGAAACTTCATTAATCTCAAAAGAAATATACATTTCACTTCTTGAAAAAGCATGTCTTATGATATAATTATGTTAGTGAGCTTTGTTGATGTAATATTATATTTATTTATTATTTACTAGCTGTTGCCCGCGGCTTCGCACGCGTGAACCATGAGCATTTCAAAGAAGTAAGCAATCAAGCAAGCGAGCAAGCGAACCTTCAAGCAAGTAAGTATGCAAGCAGGCATGCAAACAGGCATGCAAGCAGGCATGAGAACAGGCAAGCAAGCATTCAAGCAAGCGTGCAAGCAAGCACTCAGCGAGAATGCATAAACCTGAACATGAAGCAATCAAGCAAGCGAGCAACCAAACCTGCAAGCTTTCAAGCATGCAGGCAAGCATGTAAGTATGCAAGCAGGCATGCAAGCAGGCACGCAAGCAGGCAAGCAAGCATGCAAGCAAGCGTGCAAGCAAGCATGCATGCAAGTAAGCACGCAAGCAAGCATGCATGCAAGTAAGCATAGGGCTGTCCTAAAATATACCCTAAATAGCTTTTGCCCACGACGTACGCGCTAAGGTGTAAAACGAAAAAATAAGTTTTTTCCCGTTCCCGTGGAAATTTTGGGGAGTGCTTTCGGAGTACACTTAAAGCCTTTAAAGAAACACACGTTATAAATGTTAAGTCTCTTTCTTCCGCTGTTTCGTCTGGAAACGTAAAATCCCGTTTTTTCCCGTCCCTGTGGGCGTTTCGGAAAATCCTTTCTTAGTGTTCCCCTACACTCCCGAATAAACCTACCTACGTGACAAATTTCAACTTTCCTCCGCTTCCCGTTTTTCCCGTTCCCGTAAGAACTGAATATATAAATCCCGTTTTTTTCCTTATCCCGTGGGAATTTCCAAACATCCTGAAATTAGTTTCTTAGTTTTGTAATCACCTACTTTTGTATCAAATTTGAAGTCTAGTTATTATAGTTACTGAGATAGCGTCACTCGGAATCGAATATATAATTCCCGTTTTTTCCTTATCCCGTGGGAATTTCCAAAAATCCTTCCTTAGTGGATGCCTACATTGTATAAGGTATCTATGTGCAAAATTTCAAGTCTATAAGTCCAGTGGTTTGGGCTGTGCTATTCCGCGGGAACTACGCAATTTTCCGGGATAAAAACTATCCTATGTCCTTTCCCGGGACTCAAACTATCTGTATACCAAATTTCAACTAAATCGGCCCAGCGGTTTAAGCGTGAAAAGGTAACAGACAGACAGAGTTACTTTCGCATTTATAATATTAGTAAGGATAGTAAGGATTTACTTTACTTCGATTAAATCTGATTGTAGTTTATTTTAAGGTTACTGGTTCAGGTTCACAAAGAAAAGTGCCCATTCACCCTAGTGGTTGCTGTGGTAAAAAAAAAAGAATTAATCGTTTAAGATAGGTACAAAGCTTTAATATTTGGGTGAATGAGGTAGTGTCATTGGATAAAATTTTAACTACGCCACGCCCTTAGTCGTGCGTTCCGTTGCCAAGACTGCGACGTTTAAAAAAAACTACTCATTGTTTTATTTTGAAGAGATCTAAGGCTGTTATTCTTTAGTAGCTGTTGCAAGCACATCATCTGCATGCCACGGGAAATTCGCACGTTCCCACCCAGGTTAAAAGTATCAATTATGTTAGGTAATATTATAATCTAAATCTCGGAAACGGCTCCTACGATCTTCATGAAATTTAATATGCAGTTAGCTAGTTCCAGAAATCATACCAAAAAATTCTATTCTTGGTTATCCAGGTACTGTTTGGTAATCATTGCAGTAGGTAGTGCAGCTTTCTATTAAAAAAACCATTTTAAAAACATTTATAACTCTATACTTACTTTGATAATACAAGAACATCAGTTGATTCGCTTAGAAATACTCCAGAGAATTCGCCTCCATTTGCATTAACAAGCCTCTTTATAAGCCTCTTCTCAGGCACGGAAAGTCCCGACGTAGTAATCTGAAGGTTGGCGAATGGTGGCAGACGGTGGCTTTTAAAATCTAGCGAGGAACCATTGACATCTAATTTGAGGGATGCTGTCCAGACAGCCTCAACCCAGGTTTCGCTCATAACAGGTATACCCCTTTCAGTAGATTTCTGAAAGTAATTGCTAATTAAATATATAATTCACGTTTGAAATTAAATTAATCACTTTACTAATTACTATATACATACACATACACACATACATACATAAATACAAGTAAGAAGACCTACAGGCCACGTTTAGCATGTTGTCGGCGTTTAGGTGGAAAGTGGAATCAAAATAGTGATGGATTAGACCAAAACCAACATGGAAAAGAAAACTACTTCAATAATTATTTTATTATTTAAATTTTTAATTAAATTATCATGATCATTCTAAATCAAGACCATTTCCACTATTATCTCCCTGGCGTACAAGGCAGGGATGTAACGGAGGTAGTTTATCGGAACCGAAGTCGGAGTCGGAGTTTTTAAATTTGCTTTATCGGAGTCGGAATCGGAGTCGGAGTCGGAGTCGGAGGCAGGGTGAGAAGTGGTGGCATGAGAGAGAATTTTTATTTAAGGACAAATAAAACATTATTTAGTCATTTTTTTTTATTTCAATTTTCAATTATAAAATAAAACAAACAATGAAAAAATATTTGCATATTTCCAAATAAACAAGAAATTAAAATAAACGATTTTAAACCCAAAGTAGCATATTACATTATATTAAATGAACAAAAGCTTATAACAAATTAAATCAAATGAATTGACTCCAAAAGTAGAGTATTATACTTTACGAACAAAAGCTTTGAAGCTTTGTCTCCGTCCAATCTATTTCTTAACGAGTCGTAGATTAGGCCAGCGCCACTAAAAAGTTGTTCGCTCGCTACCGAGCCTGGTGGACACGACAAATATTGGCGGGCAATTGATTGAAGGGGCTGGAATTTTGTATTTCCATTAACTTTCCACCACAATAACGGATCATCACTAATACTTATACGCTTTTCTTTATTGAACTCATTTAGTATACTTTTCATTACAACAAATTTGTCAAAAACTGCACATTTTTCAGATGTGGTATTATCGTCTTCATCACTACTTAACAATATATTCGACAAAACTGTTTGGACATTACTATGGCTAGCTTCTGCTGGTAATTCCATTCTTGCCCGTTTTTCTACAGGACCGGCAATATTATCAGCCTCGTTTTTAGATGTATCTGCATCAAATAGTGACATTATTTCTGTTTCAATCTTCTCTTTAACCACTTCATTAAAAAATTTTGTTTTATAGCGAGGATCTAGATATGTTGCTATTGCAAAGAAATTGTTTGATTGAAGGTCACCAAATCTGGAATTTAATTGATCGATGGTATGTTTTATTATACTTTTAAATTTTTCATTTGTGTCTTGTTTACTGCCTTCAGTGTGTAATGTATACTTCAGTGTGTGTATAAGTGGAATTACTGATGAGATACAAGTGTTATTGTCACTCATATTTCGGGTAATTTCTTCAAAAGGTTGAAGTATAGTCACTATTTTTTTAAGCTGCAGCCATTCTTCAGGAGACAACTGAGAGATGTTGTGTTTACATGCGTACAGGCATAGAGAATCCTGTATTCTAATCATTCTTTCCAACATATAAAATGTACTGTTCCAGCGCGTACTACACTCCTGTATTACACTCAAACATTCTTGGTTGAGTTGTTCCTTTTGTATTTTATGCAGTTCAGTCTGAGCTATTTGGGAATGATTAAAATGCGTCGAAATTTTTTTGCATTTCGATAATAAGGCTTTAATTTCTTCATCACAATCTAACAATGTTCGCACACACAGTTGCAACTGATGTACAGTGCAACTGACATCAGGTATGTCGCCGAGTTTCATTGCTCGTATCATATTAGATCCCGAGTCGCGTACAAAGCAATGAATCGTCTCTTTTATGATGCCCCATTCCATCAACATACTCTTAATTTTTTCTAGAACTAGGTCTCCTGTATGTCTTCCATCAAATGTGTGGCATTTTAAAATAACTTTTAGCCTTTTAAAATCTCTATTTATGCCATGCGCTGTCAGACTCAATAAAGACACATTCGAACTTGGTTCGGTCCAAATGTCTGTTGTAAATGAGATCTTTTCAAATTGTGTGAGCAAATTCTTAATTTTTTTTGCTAATGTTTCATATAAATGACCACAAATATTTTCAGTAAAAAAATGTCTTCCCCTTAATTGATAATTCGGCACAGTAAACTGCATAAGTCGCCGAAATCCTACACCTTCCACGAAATTAAAGGGTAGATCTTGCAAAGCAATCATTTCAGAAATCAATTTGTCAATTTCCATAGATTTAGCATTAGAAGTGCACCATTTTGTATTCTTCAGCAAAGTTTCTTTTAAAGTAATTTGTTTTTTAGCATCCTGAATGGGCGTCGAAGTCGAAGGCTGTACAGTATTTTTTTTTTCAGTTTCTTTCTTTCTTAATTCTTCATATTCAGTGGCATGGGCAGACTTCAAATGACCTTTTAACGACGTTGTCGTACCTCCCTTTCTTGAATAGGTCTTCATACACAGTTTACAGTTTGCCGAATCTGAATTAACTTCAAATTTTGGTTTCATCGTCCAACACAAAAACAGATCACTTTTATTGATAATAATTCGCAAAAATCAAAACAAATATATAACCTATGAATGAACGTGTCGTGTGCGTAACAAATTAACAACAAGTGAAAAAAATAATTGACGATAGAATGCACGTAGCGGGAGACGGGGAGATTCCCCGCGCGACATGTATGAACCTGTTCATAACAGTCGACACGGGCCGCCGCCGCCGCTATGTTATGCTTCGACCTCCGATTAAAACCTCCGATTTAAACGTATCGGAACCGAAGTCGGAACCGAAGGTGTAATAATAATCGGAAGTTCCGACTTAACGGAACCGGAGTCGAAGCTCCGTAACATCTCTGGTACAAGGGTATATTCGTAATTAAAAAGAAAGAGTAACTGAAAAAAAAACACTAATAACATTTATAAATGTGAAGGATTTTTATTTATAGAAGTCCTGGGTGCTCCTACGTAATCTGTCAAAACAAAGCAACAAACCATAATGTTTATCTATGGCAACTGATAAGAGGGCTGAAAGCTACAGCTATTTTTATAATTCGAAAAACAAAAGAATGCAGGTAACAGTAAAACTAGAATTCGCTAAGCTGAAGCACTGCAGAATTGAATGATTATTTTTTATATGGTTATCCATTTGTTTTTGCAAGAAATAAAAATAAATGTAATCAATAAACTGCCTAGTATTTAAATATACATATCTAGCACGTCTTTATCCCTTTGAGTATTGAGTACTGTGTAATATAATATAAGATGGCTTAAGTAATAGCAAATATTTGATCTAGGTTAGTGACAATAGACTCCCAATCAACTATTAAATATGCAGAGTTCATCAAGTTACTAAAGTACTTTATCATTTTTTATGATTATAAATAAGGCTGATTTTTAGATAGATTGTAAGTAAGAATAATCTTTGGTGTTTTGAGACATTAAAATAACATTGACACCTCAGGGTGGGAAAGGAATTTCTTAGTTAACTCTAGTAGGTATTCAACACTCAAGTAAGTGTATTTAATAGAATACTCTCTGGAACACTGGAGGAATGCATACAAATAATTTATGGCCGATATAGCTGCAGCTGATGATGATTATCAAATCGCAAGACCCATATTATAAATAATTATAGACAATTGGAATGCAATAAAATCATAACATGCAATAATTCGCTTTGCAATATGCATAAAAGATTATGTAATATACCCCAATTTCTGTAAAAAAAAATTACATCGACATATTTATTTTTTTATAGAATAACTAGCTTCTGCCCGCGACTTCGTCTGCGTAGAATTATATATAAAAACCTTCCTCTTGAATCACTCTACCTATTAAAAAAAACCGCATCAAAATCCGTTGTGTAGTTTTGAAGATATAAGCATACATAGGGACATAGGGACAGAGAAAGCGACTTTGTTTTATACTATGTAGTGATGAGAGCTACTCTATCAAGGACGGTGGCAAACTTCTTGAGTGTAATCATGAAAGTGCTTTAGGGCATTTATACATATAAAAAGTAATTAAAGAAAATATCACATTAACTTACAATGTATTTGTCTGAGAGAACATTATTGGAAATTAAATGAGTTGTTGCATCAGTCAAAACAGGGCTATATGTACCTCCCATCCATTCAATTTTTTGTTGGATTTGTGCCTGAAATATAATTGAAACAGTATTTATTTCTTACCACAGTTTAGGTTTTGTAATTTTGCTAACTATTTTTAAAATTCAAATAATAATTTTAACTACCTTAGTATTTTTTGGCAATCCGCTTGCAGTTACAACCAATCCTCGCATTGCCACTGTATAGATTGGATGTCCCCTTGAAGGTATAGGATTTCCTTCTGTAAAACAGCAGGACAAACATCGTGGTCCAACTAATCTGTAAAAGTATTGGATAAAATAATCAATACAGATAGCCCTGTCATATAAAATCCTCAATAGAAAAGACAAGGGATTATACTATTTCCAGTATTCATATATTGATGGTCTATTTCACAATCATACTAACCTCATTGTGCTGCTTATAGAGTACATGATATTAAGTTGAAATTTCATTGACAAAACATGTAATTAGTTTGATCATGAACCAGCTAGACCATCTTTATATAGTCGAGTCGAGTGCATAAATATTGATACAGCCATCATGTCAAATATAGTTGTCATCAGCCTTATATAAAGGTGTATACATGTTTTTGACGTCTTGGTAGGTAACATACATATATTTATGCCCTTGACTGTACTTAACTTAATGAAGCATCCTGATAGAAAATATTACAAAAAGATAGAGAACTAGTGGAAGGTTAAGCCAGCAATGGTTTTATACAACTACTAAGTGTGCGGTATCAAAGAGAAAAAAATCATAAAACAAAAAAATAAACACTTGTCCATAAAAATGTGGTTCATATCTTTATAAATTAACTAATATTCATATTATTAAGTAAAATGTATACATACTGACAATTTGTAGATTTCAGTTGTTCATATAAGTCTCCTTCAAAATTAGATAAAACATAAACATGTTTTTTCAGTGCTAAAATATTATTATCAAGCTTGAGTTCTCTTTCATGGATCCACCGTGCCTGTAGTCCGCCCCCTTGATGATTCTCACATGCCTGGGTGATATAACAACAATACAGTATTGATATTGGCGACTAATGAGCCAAAATAGTTATTAGATGCATAAACAACTAATAGCACTTGAACTGCCTGTAAATACATAGGTGCTATTAGTGCCAATGACTTAGATCAGACAACTTGACATTTTTTAATGATTTTCTAGTTAACAACACAAACTATGAGACAAGCTTTGCCCATCATACAGTGAGTGTAGCATCCTGGGTTAATTCTACTTGGAGGTCAGCTAAATTAAATCAACTAATCATAATTTTGTATTTAATATAAACTGCTTTCGTTATTAAGGACTTGAAAGAGGGCTGAGAGCTCTTTCTACCCACAAGGCTCCGAACTGCCCCAGGTTTACATTACATTTAACCCTATTATTATTAAGCCCACAGGGCTCCTAAATTTGGCCCATTTCCCTGTATAGCACACAAATTATCGTCGTGCATTAATAAGTCCCCGAATAATTTTAGCGTTATAGGAACCCTAGAAACTTGTTGATACAAGTATACCTATAATTGGCAAAACAAAACATTACCCTAAACATTAGCCTACCGTATACGCAATAAGCATTTCCTCGGAGCACTCATTTTGGTTATTAAAATTCCGCGGAATAACAAATGTAACTTGAATATCTTCGCTCATTTTTCACGATGATTATTTGATTTCTATTTTATTCCTCTTTCTCAGACTTCACTTCAGTGTATCCATTCATCAGTCAAACGTGGTCAATTCAATTCAATTCAATCCAAACAAAATAATCAGTGTTGCCAGGTCGCTTCCCTTGAAAATCACATTGGCATCCCTAAAAAGTTCCATTTTTGGTAGAAAAGTTCCATTTTCATTTAAATCTTCGAGAACGAGCTTTTTTTTTAATAACAGGAAAAAATTTGCCGGGACCTTAAAAGTTCCAAAATTCCGCGGGGGTGTCAAAAGTTCCGAAAAACGGAAGAAACGGAACCAAACGGCAACACTGAAAATAATCGTCCGTCAAATCGTCTAGTCTAGCTACAGTTATTTTATTATCTTTTTTTTTGTTATTATGGCTCTGCTGCAAGGAATTTTGCCAATGTCACGTCCGGTTGTTTTGGATTGGTAGTGACAGGCAGTGACTAACTAATCATTTTGTAGAGAGCGCTTACATACACCAAGGGATTGGAATGGGAATAGAACTAGAGGAATTAGTAGTGGTGGTGATTCTTAATAACATAATTTTACGTTTACTTTTTTTATAACTTGATCTCATTTTCATCTATAAATTTAGCCAAAAGATGAATGACGTTCTTTTCGAAATTAGCTAAGAGGGTTCTGACGTTGGTTGGGAGCTCAATCTTTGATTTTATACTATTCATACTATAGACATACATACTATTGCTGAATTGGCACAGTTCTTAACGGAGTTGCATGATATAACTTGGATAGCACTGAGACTGTCCGAGAAAATAATTGACTTGGCAATATTATGACCACCTATAAATTTAATCGCTTTTAAAATCTTTCAAACATCTTAGGATATTAATGTTTTTTTCACATTTGCTTACTACATAGTTAATGTGATCGGCACCTGACAATTTTGAGCCAAAGACCACTCCCAGAAACTTGGCTTTGTCTTGAACAGGAATTTGTTGAGAGCGATAAGTTACTCGTATATGTAACGGGATTGTGGAACGTTTCCTCGAAAACACCTTTTTATTCTAACTGACTACTGCTGTTAGCCTCGGATGGCTTTTACAGCTTACCGGAGAGAAAGCGAGCCGCCAGACGGGCAGCTCAGCAAGGGGCAGGAAAACACCAGTGCGACTCTTTTCGAAGGGGAAAAATCGAACCCATGGGCATCAAGCCACAAACCTAGAGTCAAGGGCTCTTGTTATAAATCTGACAGCCTGGTCAATACATTTGTTCTGTGAGTAGATAGCTATGTCATCTGCGTACTGGAGTACCTGACAGTGTTGATTTATAGCTTGGTCCCTACGAATAATAATAAGTCCAGATCCGCTGTATAAAACGGTATAGAAGTGGGCTTAACACTGATCCCTGTGGCAGGGCCTTCCACGCTACTCTAGTGCCTCCCTGTCCCTTCGGCAACCGTAATGATATCTTTCTACTCGATATGATATTACTTATGAAAAGTACCACTTTCTCCGGAATTTGCTACTGATGAACAGTTTGCTACTTAGCACCGAGAGTAGCACATTGTCATAAGCCGCGGGTCTATTTATTTACTGTGCCGCGGGTTCGCGTTATGTGCACAGGTGCGTGGCCGGCATTACGGCCGCCATTAAGGGATAAGAAGAAGAATCGGAACACCATGAATCGACAGTTGTTGTAAAAATAATAAATAATAAATATCGTGGGGCAAATCACACCAATTGACCCAGCCCCAAACTAAGCAAAGCTTGTACTATGGGTACCAGGCATCGGATAAACATACTTATAATAATGTCGATAAATACATACTTAAATACCTACATACAACATTGGAAGGAAAGAGCTCCACTCCACCTTGCTTGTGTTTGCTCGCCCCAAAATTGTTTTTAGACATCTTCCATTTAGAAAAGGCAAAATAATTAAGCCCATACGACGAAGTTTAATGTACAGTCACGTGCAATAATATTTTAAAACATACCTACATACATACATCACGTTATTTATACAAACGAGTGAAAATGCAGAACCTCCTTTTTTTTTAATAAAAACCTAGGTCCTTAGTTCTAAAAACCATGAAATTTCATACAAATTAGCTCAAAATAGTCCGGCCCTGTCGCAAAACTTTTTCAACGCGTGCCTACGTCATAGTAACTATCTGCGTGCTAAATTTCATTGTAATCCATCCAGTGGTTCGAGCTTCGCGTTGATCAATCAGTCGGTCAGTTTCTTATTTTTTATGTACGTAGGTATGTAAGAATGATTTTAGGGTCGTGGAGCAAAATATGACCTTCAAATCTAAACATACAATGTTTATATCAGTGTCATTAAATTAACATAATAATAAGCTTCAGATCGCAGCCTTCAAATCTATACATACGGTCTTTTGCCCCACGACCACAAAATCATCATTGTGTATAAATACGAACTGAGAATCTTTACAACATTTTGACGAGAACTTATTGTATGGGGTACAAACCTTTGCTTTTTACAGAATGTTTTAAAAAAAAACAACAAATCAATCTCTTCTCTCGCCTCTCAAAACGCCAATCCAATGTCTCTCACAGATCTCTCTCGCCAATCGCTATTAGCCCGCCCTATTATTTATTTCAGACATTTCAGTCGGTCAGTCAGTTGTTGAGGTTATAAATGTGAACGGGATTTTAATTAATGTGTTTCTAACTCGTATGAATAAGTGTATAATTAAATTATAATGTTATATGACGAGTTTAAACCCCTAGTAGACCTAGTTTTAAACAATTGGACCGCTTTACAGCTGGCTGTAGAACATGGAATGGGCGCACCGGGTGGAGAAAAGGTATGGTACGATTCATATTATGTACTATGTTACAATTGCGTTACTATAGTTGCATTTTAAGTTAAACACATCATTAATTTCTTTATTATTTACAGACAGCACAACTTATGTCAGTTTACATAGCGCGGTACTGCGTTGAAAACATAGTGGACATAGATAACCTTACAGAAGTGTTAGAAGACTTAATGGATGAAGAATTTGATACAGTTTGTCATGACAATTCACCAAAAGGTAATATTATCTTCAGGAATACATTCACCATGCAATGATTGTAATACCTCTGTGGTAACCAAACCAATATTGTCAAACCTGTAGATTTGAAGTATCTGTCTATCCTTTTACCGTTGAAAATATGATTGTGGCAGTTTTTTTTTGGTCTGTGTCAACTTTGTGAAGAATATTAAGAATAAGGCACATTAAATACACACATTTAAAGTGAGCATCTGCTAAGTCTGGGCAATGCATGCTCTAATTGGGGCGTGGGTCAGAATGCATAAAGCATAAAATGTATAATAGGTCAAAGGACATAATGGTTCAAAATATATAATGCAAATTTTGGTGAAACTATTTGCTGCATAAAGTTTTTTGGTGGTGCAATTTACAGATTGGTTTAGGTTAGGTTAGATTTATTTTATAACAATCCTGTTAAGTTACCATTTTCTGACGAAACTGTTTTATATATTTTAACCCATTGTGTAATTTGACTCATTATGTATTATTTATGTATATATATGTACCCGTCTAATTCTAATTTAATGTATTTTTCAAAATTATGGTCCATTCAGGATACCATTAGAATCTAGAATCAGTGATCGTAAAAGTTTTTTCATGAAGTTATAATGTATATTTTGACAATGTGAACAAATACAAAAGAAAATTGTCCACAGTGACAGTATTTTATTGATTCAGGCCTTACTATGTGGAGGTCCATTTCAAAGAACAAAAAATATTTACATTGCTACTCCACTACTAAGCTGAGTAGCAGGATAAATACCAAGTAGCAAAGTAGCAAGATAAATGTTTTTTGTTCATAGTGACAATAATGACACCTTAATTACAACCATTTATTTACCTCTGCCTCTTTAGGGGTTTTATGTGGAAAGTTTCTGTAGTTATTGTAAGTTACTTCTATTTTTCTTAGTTCTGAATGGAGCATAGGCACCCAAATAAGCATCAGTGAATAGGCTCCAATGAGTAGTTATTTAATGACAATAACTACTCGACAGCCAAGGGTTCAATGTGGTTATGTATGTATAACTGGCTATATTACCAATATGACCAAATGACCCTGACCTAGTATTTCCATTTCCCCTTGTTTTTTGTTGAGAAAACAAACATTTGTCCTCTGTTCTCATGCCCTTTGTGGCGAACTAGTGGACTGTATTTTAAAATGGAAACAGGTTATGATAGTGAACTGATATTTAATGAGTATAAGTATAGGTAGGAGAACATGAAATGAGCAGCCTCGTGGCAGCAGCACCTCCTATCGTGGTTTGTACAGAACTGAATCCATTATAAAACATGAGATGCTGCTGTCACAAGGCTTACAACTGCCAGCTACAAAAATAAAATGTACACATCATGGCAGTATGAAAAGAGTTTATCCTTCACACCCTTAATGCTGTCATTCTCTGAAGACATATTGACCACAGTATTTATCTTACTTACTACAATGCAATTTATAATTACAGAAGTTGCAACATTGCTGTTGCAATTTCTGGCATTGCTCAAAGAGGGTAGAAGCGAAGAACTTCAATTGAGAATTGCTGCAATGCCTACATGTCAAAAGTGGCTAAGTGTTCCAGTGTGTAATGCTGTTCCCCCACAAGTAAGTTGACCAGTAAAGCCTAAAAACCACCACTGTTGAGCCTTTGAAGCTCTACAATACAAAGTAGCTGAAAGCTTTGAAACAAGAGATAAAGAGTTACATTTTTACCTGTATGTCTATAATTTTTTTTAATGCTTGGAAAAGCACTGAATGTTTATTTTGAATGGAATACATGTTAGATTTATTTAATTTTAGAGCCATGGCAATCCGGATGATGATACAACCAGCAGTGATAGTGAGAATGACCCATGCAATGATGTTGTAAATAGCATGGGGCCATCATCATCAAACCACAACACTGAACCTGAACCAATGGAAGAAGATGTAGAGCCTGGCTGGACTGTGGTCAGGACAAGGAGAAAAAAATAATTCATGTGTCAAGAAGGTGTTGAAGAATTTTTAACAGTCTACATATTAATGATTTAGTGGTGTTACATGTAGACTTGTCAAGATTCATCTCAATTAACAAAAAAATTTCAAATAGTGTATGCAGTGGTACTTAACCTTTTTTTTAAACGGGCCACAAACACGTTTTAGTCAGTGTCGCGGGCCACAAGCAAAAATTATTTAGGGGTAGGTCATAGAGGTAGGTATCTCAACGCGGGCCAATCACAAGGGCCGGGCGGGCCGCTTGTGGCCCGCGGGCCGCAGGTTGAGTATGACTACTATATTGGTCTACTATACTATACGCTGTATAGTATAGTAGACCAAGTACCTATGTGATTTAAGTAGCTAGATCAGTTAACCAAACACATTACTTCCACATAGCGTAATCCCCAATCGCATTTTTCCCCTCTAGAGTTTGTTTTAGTTGCTTGTGTTGACCGACAATACGTTTTCTAATGGATATGTATTCTTATCTTTGATAGGACTACTAGCTAAGGTAAGGTAGTGTAGATACCTAATTTACTAAATAGGTGGATCAACTATTTCTCATTTTTATTCTGTCCCATCACCGAGGGGACAAAAATAGTACAGCTTGCGAGTTGAAACATTGTGTCACATTATACTAAACATGCTTAGTAGGTGACCAATTATAGAAGAGGTTTTTAAAACTACCGCAAAAACTAATGTTTGGCAACTTTTAAACCAATATGGCATAAGTGACCGAGGAGACTGTAACCATAGAAACAAGTAGAAGAACTAATTCACCCAAATTTACTTAATAGTATAGTATAGACTTGTGATAGTTGCTTCTGGTAAAAAAACGATTGGAATACATATCCATAAAGCCGCGTCTACGCTAGGCGAGCCGAGCACGAGCGGAGCACGAGCCGAACACAAATTCGTCTAGTGTGGCCCAACTTACAAGCCTCGAACTTCACTTGACGCCGCGCCGAGAACAGCTCCGCTCGTGCTCGGCTCGCCTAGCGTAGACGCACCTTTAGAAAACGTATTGTCTGCCAACACTAGCAAATGGTAAAATGTACTAACTAAAACAAACTCTGGTGGGAATTGGGAATTACGCTACGTGGAAGTAACGTGTTTGGGTAGTTGAATTACTTACCATTTTTTATGACAATTCCTATATCAGAATCAGAATTAAGCAATTTAACCGATCGTCCAATGATCTTTAAGTGAAAGTAGTATTTGATGTTTATTAAAGCCATAAAAATGACATTAAAACTTGGGTGGTAAAAAAATCATTGATTGACTGTACCTAGTTGTGTTGTGTAATTTCGATTTGGGTAATTTATGTAATATACCCAACCCCAAAAACTAACACAAAATCAAATAGAAATTTGTATAACAGAATTACCACTCATGTTATAAGGATCACATAGCGCACTTCATTGAGACTCCCTCTCACTCTCACCTCCTTGCAAGAAAAAATAGGATGTGGTCGACTCGCCCTTTTCCCCTAAATCGTCTTACGTAATAAGTGAATGCGAAGCAATTCAATGGTGTGTGAAGTTCCCAATCCGCACTGGGCCCGCGTGGGAGCTTATAGCCCAAGCCCTCTTATTCTGAGAGGAGGCCTGTGCCCAGCAGTGGGACGTATATAGGCTGGACATGAGATGATGATGACGAGCTCAATGACACCCTTGCTTATAATATTACAAGAAAAAAGTACACAATAAAATTTTAATTAGTAAGAAGGAAACAAATTATATTCTTATTTTATTTCTGGATTGAAATAAATTTGAACTTGCGTTCCCACGGCACGGTTGTTATTTATTTATTTATTCTGGTTATTAAGATTTGGCGCGTATAAAATTGGTTGGGCAAAATTTTGCCATATTGCCTTATGCCTTAATTGTACGGTCAACAATGTAATTGTTGAGCTACTCTGGAACGCTGTCATATTGATATTGCCAAACTTTAGCAACGTGTTTTAAACACTAACAAGCAATCATAATATCAGGCTGACGACGTTCCATGTAATATGCTTAACAATTGTATTAAATTTGACTGTACCTGCATTTCTTTTTATGTTTTGTTTATTCCCAAGTATAAGGCATCATTGTCGTTTTTGTTTCTCATTAAATATAAAACGACTTCGCCGTTAGATGTTTATGAATTCTACTAGCTGGCTCTCGCGACCTCGTTCGCTTGGACTTTTCTATTTCTTTTTAACTCGAGAGGTCTGTTTCAATAAGAAAGGTATGGCAGACAGATCCATAGAATGTAACTGTTAGCGTTCATGAGAGTTTTGACGGCAAAATAAATACAAAATTGAATTACAAAGAAATAATTTAATACTTGGTACTGTACATTAATAGCGTTCTAAAAAGAACCAAAGCGATTTTTTTGTTTACATAATTTTCAGGTAGAAATTTTCAATAAATGTCCTTAATCACGAGACGCTACTAGGTAACGTTCTATGTTCATTAAAAGTAGAGGTAACTATGTTTAATTAGGTAGTCGTTTAAAATCGCGTATAATTGAAAATCTAACGATAACCTACTAGAATAGTAAGTATTTTACATTCTTTCACACTTGCTACACAATACAAATCGAGTTTATTGGTCATAAATAGATTTCTTAGAAAATCAATTACCTAATTAAGTTAAATCATGTTTTATAAAACTTATATGTTGAAAAAGCACAACTTGGCATAAAACGTAAAATAGGAATTATAATTATTGACATCTTTGGAAACTGACTTGGGTATTATTATATCGAAATAGCATTTATTTAAAAATTAATATGTAGTCGATATTTTTATGGAACCGATTGTTGTTAGTATTAAAATATAATTAGATTTGTCAACGTGAATGTCACAGCCATACCTTCCTTATTGAAACAGACTGTACCTACATACTATTAACATACATACATACAATACACAAATCGCGTCTATATCCCTAACGGGGTAGACAACCTACTAACGGGGTAGTAGAACAAGACCTTAAGGCCGCTTTTAGCATGATTGTGGGCGTGTAGGTAGAAAGGGGAAAGAAGTGGTGGGTTGCTAGCCGCATCGCCTATAACATGATTCCTAAGATTTTCGCCTATTCCCTCGACGGGATTTTACCATCTGCGCGGGAAGAGAAGCAACTGGTACATTCTATGTTTTGGTTTGCTTTGCTTCTAGACCAGCATGGATATTTGTTTTGTGATCTTACATAGGTAAGTAGGTAGGTAGGTACATACTTTACATAAATCACGTCTTCATCCGTTACTTATGGTGACAAGACCTTAAGACTACGTTTAATTATTAAACTGTTTTTAATGTTCATGACTTGAATGTATTTTTACCCCGACATCCCGAAAAAAAACCCTGTGTAGCTCCAGTCCAGACTACTTAAGGTTAAATTTACTTGCGATGTAAATATACCTAGTACATTGTGCACTGAGGGAGGTAAGAAGAGGATAGCTAACGAGAGTCTATTTGAAAGCCTGACTAAAATCGGTTTGATTTTAACGTCAAATGAACGGGACGGGATCTCTCACGCATCAAAGTCGAAAACTACTCTACATGTTTTGATATAGACTACAAGCTCATGGAAAAAAAAACGTGAAATGAACCAGCGTGAATGAAGCTTAGAAGGCTGTTACTATACCATAAAATAGCTCTGCGCGCGATGCCGATATTCCTGAGCGGTACATACCTATATGCAATTTCTCAGGTACAAGTGAGGAATTACGACTAATTATTAATTTATGGCGTTTTTATAGCTTATAGATGGTTAAAAATAAACGTCGAAAAACCTAGTGCCGCTTTAAAGTGGTGGTGCCGGAAGTTAGTGCATTTTTTTTTCAATGTATGAGAAAAAATCTGTACCGCTCAGAAATGACGGCATAGCGCTCAGAGTTATTTTATGATATAGTAACAGCCTTCTAAGCTTCATTCACGCTGGTTGGCAGTCTAAGGGCCGATTTTCAATCCTCAGATAAGCATTTAACTGACAGATACCCATAGAGTTATTCGTAGAATAGGGCTTATCTGACGATTGAAAAATTGGCCCTGATAGTGATAGTCATGAAGTCATAAATACTTTAAATAGAGTAGTTTTCTTCTATCTACTCTATTCGTAATTAGAGTTCAGCACATAATTTTTTACTACTTTTCAATTTACGTTTTGAATAGTCGAATGATGGTTGGGCTTTCAAAAATCGGATCGCATTTATTACTGTTTCTGGTTTTACTCATGTTTGGTCACTTGACAAAGTGACCCAAAACAACGTGACAAAGTGCTTGGGACTCAATTTAATGCCGTCTTAATCTTAAATGTATTTGTCTAGTACATCTTCAATAAAGTTTCTGAGACGGGATTATAACAAAATCATTTATATACCCACATCAGACTTGGCTGTATGGGATATGATCCTTTTTCCTTTGCCTTTCTTGTATGAAAGAAGAAAAAAAGAAATTTATTTTATTTATTTACCAAAAGGGAGGTTATTTTGGAATGTCTATTTTCGTATAAAATGTGTGTTATTGGGTAGGTAGCAAAGCAAATTAGTGGAATAATTCAGCTCTTCCAAATGCCATTATCAGTGCGGCAAAGAACTCTACACAACAAAAATGGCGCAAAAAGATCTAGTAGTTTTAAAGGAAAGCGAGCGTCTAAAAGCGGTGAAGGGTTAGTATGCTTATTTTTATGCTTAGACATTTTGTATTTTATGATTACTTCGCTTTACAATTAAGTATATAGTAATCATTCTTTTATGTGCTTTCATTGCATCCCCACATCCATTTTCAAACCCACGCACAGCTGTGAACTACACTGTCTACTGCATACCTATCAGGATTCCGATAAGTCTGTTAGTACATATTGAATGATAACTGTGGGATGTTACTGCTGCGTGAATCAGCGAATGCTATTTTGAATTTTATAGGCCTGGATTAGACGGCCAATATGATTGTGATACTGGTATGTCAAAATAGGATCTTGGATTTCAAAACAACCGGATTCGCTGCGATACTCATCAATATTTTGTGATATGGATTGCGATACACTATAATATTGAACGTATAGTTCATGCCATATTATCATCCCCTTCTTTCTGTTTCTCGACATTGATTTAGCTCAGACTTAATATTTATTCTTGTGTAAGTACTTCCATATGAATATTTAACATATCTCGTAACAACCAGTTTTTCTAATTCAGATTTATGGTTTATGCTGTTGATTGCAAATTTTCTTTACTATTTGCCATTTAGTTGACAGGAGTATATTTTTCAGTGAGTTTCTTGTCACCAATGCTCCATCAGATCTGCGGACCATTGCTTATCCAGGAGGAGCTGTGGCTTTAATATTGTTACTGGCTGCACGGCTACTGTCCGCACATTATGGGCATATTGCTGATTGTGATGAGACTTTCAATTATTGGGAGCCATTGCATTACTTAGGTAAGGTGAAGTCTCATATAATTCAATAACTTCAAAGTTTGATTTCTGACTTGGCTGAAATTCACCATGATCTTGTGAGTGGAAGAAAATAGTAAGAGAAAATCTGCTTGTGGAGACCATTTTTCTGTTGATACAGGAGTCTGTGCTGTTAATCAATTTCATGATGAGTTAATTTTTACAATAGCAGGGGAGCCCACGTAGCTAAATCGGGATTTACTCGAGCGTCATAGAGACCTATTGGATTGCGAAGCTTAGATGATAAGAAGAAAAAAATGTTATATAATATATTGGTTCATCTTAATGCCCTAGACATGCTGTCTAATAATCTGACGATTATCTGGAGGGATTCTCCTAATATGACAATTAAAAAAAAATTTTTTTTTTAAATCATTGATCTTGATTAATTGAAAAACTGAAGAAATAGCATGCAAATAAAAAAGTGCATGTTTTTTAAGTATAATACTTGTATTTTTAAGAAAATTATTTTTTTTTTGCGTATTTTTTTTAGTTATCATCATGGAGTAAGAGAGTAATAGATAGAGAAAGAGTGAGAGAGGAATAGAAACGCGGAGAGGGGGAATACAAGGATCGCTTAGCTGCACGCATTAAACTTAATCGATTATTTTTTCTTACTTCGGCTTATGGAAATCGTCAGATTATATATTTTTCGTTATCCTTGAATTATTTCCTTCAAAATAAAAAAAAATTTAGCCACGCTCGAGAAAGTCGAGATGACGTTTTTTTTACATGTTTTTAACCCTCCTACTTCTCTACGTCACTCGAAAATTGTAAGATTAGTGGGATATACACTTTTTAGCATATAATTAACTCACCCTACCTTAATCTGACGCGCCCGAAAATTTCTGATGATCAATTTTTTTTAGTAATCTGATCCTTTATCCTTGACAGGCGGCCATATATATGGGGCTCATATTTGGTGGAGGTACTATACTGGGTATCTCCCTGTATGTTAATCTGCCGCGCTTTAGTAACTCCCGAAATCCCCCTCATGGGCTCCCCTACCACAAGGGAATAAAAGCAAATTAAAATTTTGTTTGTTACACAAACACTGGCTGATATTTATTTGATAGGTAGGCATGACAAGGATGGGTATATGTGGAAATAATGTTAGATAACAAGATAAGAATCCACGTTTAAATTGTTTTTACCAAAGTGCACTTGGGGTTTGAGTGCAGTTCATTAGTGGTTTAAGGGTGCCATTTTAGAAAAATTGCACTATAGTCCGGCAGCTATATCACTTCAGTAAAATAACATTTTCGGTGTTGTCAATGTCTGGCGAATATTAAATAGTGATGTAAATTAGTATGTGAATGCACTCCATTTACCTACGTGGTTTCACACTGTTGAGACCTCCTATAAATAAGTTTCTAACTTCATTTGAATTCTTTAATATTTCAAGGGACATGGCCTTTTATCTGCGCCCACACTAGGTCTATAGGTTTCAGCACGCAGTGGTAAGGGGGCAGCCTCAAAAATGTGACGGCGATTAAAATATACTAAACTAAGAATCTGACATTCATACAATATTTAGATCTTTCTATAATCAAATCATTTACTATGTGACCTTAATCAAGCATTAGTGAAATAAATGTGGTGTCATCACTACATAGTATAAAACAAAGTCGCTTTCTCTGTCCTTATGTCCCTATGTCCCTATGTCCCTTTGTATGCTTATATCTTCAAAACTACACAAGGGATTTTGATGCGGTTTTTTTTTATAGATAGAGTGATTCAAGAGGAAGATTTTTATGTATAATTCTACGCAGACGAAGTCGCGGGCAGAAGCTAGTTATTTCATAAAATTATATTTGGTTGTGTCATTTTACCGTAGCGAAGCTGCCAGACTATAAGATTTTCCATTAATGTTTTATTTTTTAGGTGTAAAGATTAATTGGATATATTTCTACTCAAATAGAGAGTATTGAAAACTATTTACACTATAACCTATTAGTTGTTTTCCTGCATCATTGGATTGCCTGTTTGAGATGGAGATTGGATTTGAGAGGCAAATCATATTAAGACCATTTACATGAAAAAATAAATAGTTTTTAGTTCAATTTAGTTGTGTTTAAATGCATGGAACCAAGTTTAAACCAGATTTAACTTCTAAGCCAAATTCTTTTTTTGCTGCGTGTGGATTATAAATATTAAGACTTAGTCATTTAATAAATACCCTTTGATTTTCAGTATATGGAAATGGATTGCAAACGTGGGAGTATAGTCCAGTCTACGCTATCAGATCATACATGCCATTGTGGCTCTTTGCTATACCCGCCAAGATCCTTGCACTCATAATGAACCCTGTTACATTATTTTACACAATAAGAACATTGCTGGCAGTATTGACGGCCATAGCAGAATTGATGTTTTACAAGTAAGAGTTTCCTCCTCTTCAAGATGTTACATTTTAATCTCTTTAAATTACAGGTGTAATTATTAACACAACAACTGTCATTATTATAATAATGAGTTTTGGGTTTATTGATTTCAATAAACTAGCCAGCCAACTAACTAACCAGCCAGGTGTAATATCTATTTTGTTTCAAATTGCACTATTGAAACTAAATTTATTACATATATTTTGTTATTTTTTTTTGTACATGTCAAGGAAGGATAATTTTTTTTTTGATTATTTTTTAGAGCGGTTTGTCATGAATTTGGTGTACACGTAGGCCGTGTTTGGCTGTGTCTTACACTCCCAGCCGCAGGCAGCTTTGCAAGCAGCGCTGCCCTGTTGCCCTCGGCGTGGAGCTCTGCGCTGTGCGCGGCTGCCTTGGCGTGTTGGTGGCGCCGGCGTTACCCTGCTGCAATATTGTTTACAGCAGCCACTGCATTACTAAGTAAGTTTTATATGACATGAATAAATCTATTTTTTCACCTCACTTGCTCGAAAAGGTTGTCTGTGTTATTTTAAAATCCTTTAATACCTAAGTTTTTTCAAGATTTGCTAATGTTCATTGCTTAATAAAAAACTGTTTTACTATTAGTTCAACTGTTTTTCTTCCATCCACCATTTTTCTGACTGTAGTAAGGTGAAATCTTGTATGTTTTGCTCGGTAGCAAAGTTCTTTAGCGTCTTGTGTCTTGAAACCCTCGCGACGCTCAGGATTCTTTTTTTTGACCCACTCGCTTCGGTCGTGGTTTAATCATAGGATCCTTCGCTTGCTCGGGTTTCAATACAGGCACTCGCGCCAAACAAAAACTTTGCAGCCTTGCAAAACAAATAACTATTCTCGAATTTACTTCAGATTCCTAAGAGGAATTCCATGTTATTCCCCTAACATCTCCAGGTAGATGTTGTGGATGATCAAGCTTATGTACGTCTATCTTTGTGTCTTCTTGTCATTAGCAATACAATATTTATTAATGTTTACTGCCAAATTCAATTGAGACTATAATTTTTGCAGGTTGGCCTTTTACTGCTCTTATTGGCTTGCCGATAGCGATAGACATGCTTATAATGAAGAGGCAATTTATGGTATTCTTTAAATGGTCAATTGTATCTCTTTTGACTATACTGATTCCCACTGTAGCTGTTGACTCATGGCATTACGGACGGCTGGTAGTAGCACCATGGAATATAATTGCGTATAATATATTTACTGAACATGGCCCAGATCTATATGGAGTAGAACCTTGGACTTACTATTTTGTGAATGGATTCCTTAACTTCAATATTGTTTGGGTGAGCACTGCTTATTAAATAATGCTCCTTTGAAGTCTACATTATAATATTATGTTTGAGTTTCATGTATGTATGTATGTATAACTCTTTATTGTACATAAAACACATTCAATTAGACAGTTAATGAGAAAAACATGATGTCATTGAATTTAGTGTAGCTATTGGTTATGGTTGCGAATTTTGAAATTATCCTACTAATATTATAAATGTGGTGAGTGAGGATGTGAGAATGTGAGCGTGTATGTTTGTTCCTTCTTCAGGCTGAAACTGCTCATTTGGTTCAATTTTGGAACGGAGATAGCTGGTATCCTAGATTAAAATACAGGCTACTTTTTATCCCGAAAATTTGCATAGTTCCCTCGGGATAGTGATAGATAAACATGTCAAAGGTCGTATCTGCCTAGAGTCGCAACGTAAATAAATTGTTGCAGAACATACTATCAACATCAGATCTTAAATATAATTTCTACGCGGACGAAGTCGCGGGCTGAAACCAGTTTATAAATAAATAACTTTTCAGGTATTAGCGTTATCCTGCCCGCTGCTACTAATTGCTTGTACTGCTATTTCCACCCGTTCTACGGCACGTGCCCCTTTTTGTTCTCCTTATTGGTTGGGACTGATGCCGCTTGCTTTGTGGTTGGCCGTGTTTATGCTGCAGCCTCATAAAGAAGAAAGGTTTGTACTGCTTTTTAACCTTTCTCGATTTTATTTTAATGTTTTCCTTTCTTTTCATTTTTATGTTAAACAATAGAGCAGCCGCAGTGATGCAAACAGGGCCACTAACAGCGATAAGTCGACGACTATGCTAGTAACATCCATGATACTAGCTTGTGGCTCTGTATGCGGCACAGCTGGTCTGCTCGTTCTATCAACTTGTGTGATTTGTATGCGGTGACAACGCAACGCAGTTTGTGTCCTTACAATATAAAATGCATTTCCAAAGCTATATTTTTGTTTTAGATTTTTATACCCGGTATACAACATGATTATCCTAGCCGGGGCTATTGGCTTAGATTGCCTACAGAAGATGACCTTCGCTGTTGGCACCGAGTTGTTTAGGTGGCGTAGAGAAAGAGAGAAGCAGCACTATTTGGTTTACACTGGCCCACTCATGGTTTTATGTGTGCTGGTAGCAGGGCTCGTCAGTGAGTAAACTTTAAACTGTAATGATTATTTGCAAATTTTGATTCCACTGTGAAGTTTAAGCAATCCGCACGAAAATAAGTTCGCCTGATCGTCTCCAGCGTGTATACGTGCCACTGCGGGGCACAGGTCTTATCTCACAATGATAGGGCCTATAGTTCTCACGCGGGCCCAGTGCGGATTTAGAACTTCACATACACCATTGATTTGTTTAGCAGTTGTGTGCAGGTTTAATTACGATGTTTTCCTTCACTGTAAAGCTCAAGGTAGATTTCCAAGTGAGATATCGCACATACATTCCGAAAAACTCAGAGGTGCGAGCCTGTTGGCCTGATACTTAATATTAATTTATCGTTTTTTTTTCACTCAGTTCTCTTAGTATGAGCGAGACAGGAAAGTCATGACAATTGCTGACACCTCATGACTGCGGGCGTAATGAATAAATCGTATGACTAAAACAATTTTAGCTGATTTCTTTCATTGTCCATGGTTCATAGAGAAATTAACCAATCGGTGTATTCGTCTGTGGCAAGGTCTAGTCTGACAATCAGTTGGCTATTAATCTAGTGTTGTAAGACTTAGTGAAAAGCAGTTCACATAAGCATTAGTTTGCAGTACATAATACGTATACCAAATGATCATGCATGCAGTTACTTGATGTTTCTTTCTTTGTCTCTGTGTAGGTGTTTCGCGGATACTGGCACTTTACAACAATTACCATGGCCCAATGACTATTTTACAAGACCTTCCAGCAGAAACAAAAAGTACTGAAGAGTTGTACGTGTGTTTTGGCAAAGATTGGTACCGGTCGCCGTCCAGTTTCCACTTGCCTCCTATATACCGAATCCGATTCATACCGAGTGAATTTAATGGACAACTACCGGCACCCTACGATTCATCCAATAATGGTATTATTTTTGAGTTAATATTTAACCGACTTCATGAAGAAGAAGGTTCTGTTTAAACCTATTGTATTGTATTTTTACTGATAACTGGGATTGCGGTCATTTTTTTTTTAATAATTAATTGAATCCAGGCATTACCTTGCATTATATTGGCCCATATGATTATTTATGAATAAAATCAGTTACTTTAATAACTGCTTTCATTTTTTAAATTTAACTCCAGGATAGTCCAGGGAAAACCCTATCGAAATTAGTTCAGCAAATTTTGTTAATTAAACAAAATTTTATAGGCTGGCTATTTTTAGAGGGAATATTCAAGGAAGCTATGTATTGCTATTTATAAACTACAATGTAATTAACTATCACAGCTCTTACTTATTTACTGATGTACTGTGGATGCATACTTTTATTCTATTCTGTTCCGCTTCCGGTAGTTAAAGAAAAACCGTTTTCCTCCTATAATTATATATACTTTATTTTATTACAGCTACCCGTTTAATTCACCGACATTTCAATGACCTGAATAAAGGAGATAACAGTACTTATCTTGAGCCCTCCGAGTGCCATTACCTGCTTGACTCTGATGTTGGCCAGCCTAACACGTTGCAGCCAGCGTACCATCTTCAGTCAGCTTCATGGCAAATAATATCAAGTATTCCTTTACTGGATGCTGAAAAATCGCATAAAATTTTTAGGGCTTTTTTCGTACCGTCTGTATCACGTAAGCATAATGTTTACGCGTCCTTGTACTTGTTAAGGAATAAGCTAATCTTAAGTTAATCTATAAGTACTTCATTAAGTTTGATCTTTACAGTTTGCCTCCAGTCTACAAATTAATAATACGAGTATATTGGTAATA
This sequence comes from Pandemis corylana, assembly GCA_949127965.1. Lineage (NCBI taxonomy): Eukaryota > Metazoa > Arthropoda > Insecta > Lepidoptera > Tortricidae > Pandemis > Pandemis corylana. The sequence continues at coordinate 18,373,081 of OX421850.1, forward strand.
AGTTAGTCTATGCCGCGATTACTCATCTTAAGAAATTTCTGAATTGCATATGATATAATAATATTAATAATAAAGATATTTATTGCCATAACACAAAAAAGAAATGTTACACAGTTATCCAAAAGATGCACACAATAATAATTTTAATAAAATGTACGTAGGTATATATCACAAAAAATATAACTTTATTTTACATTTTATTATTAACTAGCGACCCGCCCCGGCTTCGCACGGTATATTATGCATGTATTATACATATAAACCTTCCTCTTGAATCACTCTATCTATTAAAAACCCGCATCAAAATCCGTTGTGTAGTTTTGAAGATATAAGCATACAAACGGACTTGGGGACAGAAAAAGCGACTTTGTTTTATACTATGTAGTGATGATCATTACACTGAATGATTTGTACAGTAAGCAAATATATCGTTATACTTTATACAGATGTGATAATGATATAAATTAGTGATTCCAAGTTAGGTACTTGCTTAACTTAAAACTCGAATGAACCCAATTCTGTTTTTTTTATGATTTGAATCATACAAAGAAGATTAAGAATTAAATGAAAAAAATAGAATGGGATTTATCCGAGGTTGAAGTTAAGCGCCTTAAGTAAGTTACTATTCATTTATTTATTCACAACATAACCTATTTAGTAGGTATGCCAACTCATACTAAGGCACCGAGTGAGTCGAGAATAAAAAATAATAGAAACTAAACATAAAGGCGTAGAGCAGCTAGTCAAATAGAAAAAAAATGCAATAATAAGTTAACAAAATATCTACGGACATAAAGATAGACGTGCAATACGTGCATACATCACTTCATACAAGTCTAGTGCTATTCCTTGCGTCTAGCGCGCGGGCGCGGGCGCATGGTATAGCACTCGCCAACTCTTTCTACTCTCGTCTTATACCTACTGTTTGACAGACAAATGTGCTGAACGCGACCAATATGACCTCGGGGGCCATTGGCGTTCGCAATCGCAATCACTTGCACCATCTTTTTCTGAGCAGACAGATATGGCCAATGCGATTGTGAATGCGTGTACGTTGGCAATATGGATTCTGTTAATGCTTGTTTCAAATTCAAATTGCCTGCCATTACTTAGGCACTTACGAGGGCCACACTGAAAGTTTTGCGTAACTTTTAAATATAACAATTTTTATTTGCAATTTATACATTCACTAGCTGTTGCCCGCAACTTCGTCTGCATAGAATTCATTTATCGCTATCCCGCAGAAATTACGCTAGCCGTTCTTAGAGGATGCCTACGTCATAGTAGCTTTATGCATGCAAAGTCTCAGCCCGATTGGTTTAAAATTGACAAAGTTTCATACAAAGTTTCATCCCCTATTTTATCCCCTTGGGGGTAGAATTGATCAAAATCCTTTCTTAGCGGATGCCTACGTTATAACATCTACCTGCATGCCAAATTTCAGCCCGATCCGTCCCGTGGTTTGGGCTGTGCGTTGATAGAGCACTATGTCAGTCAGTCAGTCAGTCACCTTTGAGTTATATATATTTAGATTGCTTCTCGAAGTATTCGCCATTACATTTAATGCATTTATTCATACGCTCAAAGCATTTTTCGAAGCATGAGGCCCGGCCGAATCACTTGAGTCCATGTTTTTAACATGTTGGTTGAACGTCGTCACTGCTTCTTGGGGATCTTAAAATCAAAACCTTGATTTTGGGGAAAAGGTAAAAATCGCAGGGTGCTAAGTTTGGACTATAAGCAGGATGAGTCACAATTTCCACCTTTTTCGAATCCAAAAATGACTTTGTTTTCTTGGCGGTGTGAGGAGCCGCATTGTCATGATGCAAGAGGATGCGGCTTGGTCGTTTCTCGATAACCTTTTCAAAAACATTGGGCAGATAAATGGTTGTGTACCACTCGGCAAAAACCATTCTTTGATTACCTAAATAAGTCGGGTTCTATCTATGTATTGCATTGTTTACGTAAAAGTTTATGGATTATGTAGTATATTTTATCTGTGTATCGTTTCGTGTCTAACACCTCAGCGTAATGCTGAGCCAGCGACCGTTTCACTTTTGCGAAGACACACAACGCTGATGATCTATTTTTCATGTCTAGGTTTTTTTTGTTTTTTTTTGTTTTTTCCTTGTTTATTTTCTATAAAATTATGTATATTATCTTATATTTGTGTGTCTTGCAAAAAGGAATAAATGTCTTCCTTCTTTCTTTCTAAAGGGACACTAGAAGTTAGACCGGTTTTTGAAAAAAAAAACAAGCGATCATTTGCTTACCAACGCTTTTCCTTGGTGCGCTTTTGTTAGGCTGCGGTTACCTTCAAAGACCCATTCACATGATTGTTGTCTTTTTCCGGATGGTAGCAATATGTCCATGTTTCGTCTCCTGTTACCATATTACATACGGCATTTGAACGCCTTTCTTTATACTTCCGCAACATTTCTTGGCACCAATCGACACAGGCTTGTTTCTGAGTTGGTCAGTTCATGGGGAATCTATCGACAGCAGAGCTTCCTGACTTTCAAATATTCTTGTAAAATCCTACTAATATTATAAATGTGAAAGTTTGTGAGAATGTTTGTTACTCTTTCACGTCAGAACGGCTGGACAGATCTGGATGAAATTTGGAACATAGATATATTATAGTCTGGAATAACACATACCTAGGCTACTTTTTATTCCGGAAAATTGCGTAATTCCCGCGGGATAGCGATAAACGAATTCTATGCAGACGAAGTTGCGGGCAACAGCTAGTCTTTTATATTTGGCTCACACCAATCCCTAATTGTAAACGAATTTCAACATAGGTGACTCGTCGATTTTCTTCTATTAGTCGGCTGATAACAGCCACTTTTTCTTCTGTGATCGTGGTAGACGGCCGACCCTCACAAGAATCGTCATTCTGCATACCACCGTCGCACAGTGCTCAAATGCGGTGTTTCAAGCCCAAAAGCATTTTTAAAGCGAGCACTTACATTCTTGCGGAGAAAGAGAACTTGAAATCGTAAAAATCATTACTCTGAAGTCTTTTCGCGTCAATTCCATTGTCAGTGTAAATTCATCTCTTTAAATGTCAGAAAAAACAAATTAGGTACGATCAGTTTCCCGCCAACAAAAGGTACTATTCATACTCCGCGTATAATTAATTACAGTCAAGTTAGTGATTTATCATATCACTATGAAAATGCAGAAAATGACATGTAAATCCTTTAACTTAAAAAGCAAGACTATTATTAATAGAGATGGGCCGAGTACTCGTTTGATACTCGGTACTCTGCGTACTCGGCGGGTTTTTTGATACTCGTACTCGGCCGAATAACTCGGTTATTAGATAACGAGTAACGAGTATACATACTTTGTTTAAGAAAAGCAATATATTTATATTTATTTACTATGACGCGCAACGTGACGTGTTTGTTTGCAAACAATCAAGTGACTAGTAGTTGAAAGGCGTGGGCGGGGTGAGGGGTGTATCAACGCGAGCCGACGTCTTGACCGGCGCAAACCTGTTTGTACTTGTTTACGCGCACGAAATGCGAATTTGATTGAACCGAGTTACTCGGCAGAGTACTCGGTTGAAAAAAAATTGAGCCGAGTAAAACTCGGTACTCGTTACTCGGCAAAAGTGTTACTCGGCGCATCTCTAATTATTAATTTATATTATGAAGAATTTGTAATACTTAAGAGATTTGAATGAGATACCGCTTCAACCGAAATATGAATGTAATTGCACTAAAACTGCTGAAAAATTCTGTCACCGTTAGAATCCTATATTATCCCTAATGAACGTAGGCTATATTTGATTCTACGCGGACGAATTCGCGGGCAACAGCTAGTTTACAAAATGCATTAGTAAACACCACCACGAGGGGTAGTCACATCAAATTGGGCTAAGGTATTTGTAGTAATAAAGTTGTTTGACTAATTTGTTCATAACAGGTGCAAGTTTTTTAGGGTTCCGCCTCTCAAAAAGAAAAACGGAACCCCTATAGGTGAACCTGTTGTCTGTCCGTCCGTTTGTCAAGTCAAGACCCTTTTCCAGTATAAAGTTGAAGTTAATTTCAAATATTGTCTGGCCGCTTACAGCTCTGAATATTATTAACTTTCTGACACTAACTTTCATCACAAGATAGTCATTAGAAGAGGTGTTTCCATACAAATTGCCGTGATCCCAAAAATAGGGGGTACTTCCAGTTGTCTTAGAAATTAGAAATTTGGTATGAAAGTAGTTCATACAACAAAACTAATGAAATCAATTTAAAGATGTAACTTTTATATCTGTCTATGTAAGTAACCAATATAATATCATATTGAAGTTAATATACTAAAGACTAGAAGTACCAATGTCATTATGCAGTTGACACTTGATTGGTTTTATAATTGGCATTGTTCATTTTTTTAAGCTCTGCTTTTAACACCTTTATTTGATAAAATTGACTATTTCAAGCAACTAATTTGCAGAGATGTACAAAATGGTTTTAAAAAAGCATTTAAATACAAAATGCAAAATACTTTTCAGATTTACTATTTCAAATGCAAAATACCAAATAGTTTTGCGTTTTGTATTTCAAATGCTAAATGCAAAATAGGTATTTTCAAAATACTTTTTCAAAATAAAATACCTTTTGATCAAATATCAGACATTTTTATTTATTTTAGGTATTTATCATGAGAAATAGAGACACAATGGCGAGCCGAACAAACACGTCTAACATGGCACCCTTATGCATGACATTTTGGTCAAATTTATCAGTACGCGTATTAATAAATTCTGTTACGTTAATAATTAATAATAATAATACTCCTTTCAACATGAAACTACCGTGAGACTTACATCATTACACATAAACGGATAACTCACGTATAAAAAGTCGAGTGATGCTCGACATGTTTCGGACTATTTCGTAGTCCTTCTTCTTGGAGCGCTCGCCCCGGCGGCAGCGAAACGAACACTGCGCGCCAGCGCTCTGCTCGCGCGGCTGCTCGACGCAACTGACAGCGGCGCACAACTACCCTCGTTTTCATCGTCATTTTTAACGTTTTTTTGTGTTCGTTTCGCTGCCGCCGGGGCGAGCGCTCCAAGAAGAAGGACTACGAAATAGTCCGAAATATGTCGAGCATCACTCGACTTTTTATACGTGAGTTATCCGTTTATGTGTAATGAATAATAATACTCACTTAAAATAATGTAAAGCAAGTAGACTAATGAAAAGAGAGCCATGGCTCCATTTTGTGAATTGTGTGGCCATTTATTTCGGTTGATTGTGCATCTAGTGCGGCAATACAAGCGTCATTCGTTCATTTCATTTTGTTTGACTGGTAATGTTGGCTAAACTTAATCAAAAAGTATTTTGCATTTTGAAATGAATATGAAAATGCAAAATACATCTCGAAAGGTATTTCAAATAAAATACAAAATGGTTTTTACTAAAAGGCATTTAAATGCAAAATACAAAATACGTATTTTGCATTTTGTATTTGCATTTTAAATAGAAGTATTTCAAATAAATCGCATCTCTGCTAATTTGAATAATTTGCTTTTACGTGGGTTTGTTTATTAGTAATAAATACTTTTTCGCTGTTTCATAATTTGATAAGTTTGGCACGATCACAATCGCCTTCGTTCAGCAATAAAAAAAAACTGTTTTGTCTATACGTCAACGTCATAGATCTGTGAATGTGTGTGTGATATCAACGTCAGTCAACGTTCAATGTGTTTGAATCGTTCCGTCCATTGGTGTTGTTCTAATCTAATCTGAAATCTACATCGTGTAAGCTTTGAAATATTCCACATTAGCTTGCGTACACCATTCCTTCCGCAAATCTTTTCTTTTCTCTTCTTCCTCTCTTCGATTTGTGGGGGCTATTATTCGAATCATTGTTGCACCCCGGCACAAAACATTTTTCATAAATATCTATAGTGTATTTCACAGTTTTATACTTTGAATTTGCTTTTATTTCTAACGTTTGTAGATTATGTAGGAATGTAATGTTATGATGTAGATGTGACAGTGACAGCCTGACAGTTAGCTAGGGTAGTAGCTTAACTTTTTTTTTTCATTTTTGTGGCAAACATTTAATGCCTAATTCTGACAAGAAACCCAGTTGTTAGGTCAAACAAAAGTCAAAAGAACTTTTACAAAAATATTTGCAATCGTGAAGTATTTTTGAAATCGGACAAGATAAATCGGATAATTGATGGTTTTCCTCCAAATGGTTTTCGAATTGGAGCATACTAAAAAAAATGAACAATGCCAATTGCCTGGGAGAAGAACTAGGAGTTCTGGGGATATTGTAACGATTTATGTATCTTTTTTTTTGTAAATTTTGTTTTGTGTACCCACATAAAATAAACTTTTTTATGGGGGGATAAAACATTATTTGTTACTTAGTTTAAATTTAATTTATTTATCAACTTGATGTGTATGTGTGGATCAGTGCAATTATAAACAAGAAGATAATACAATATTTACTTGTTCTAAATATCATTGGTGTTACATATCTGATTTCTTTGGTAGGAATAAATCGAAACGACGTCATAGATATCTCATATACTTTTGTTAAGTAGGCATCCGAAACTTAACAGTGAGTGCTGAGATAGTTTCCAAAGGTAAGTATATACCCTTTTCAAACTAAAAAAAATAGTTTTTGTATGATTAGATAGATTACTTACAACTAGTGGTTTTTTTCTCTCCAACGCAAAAACTTTTATGTTATTTATACATACATACATACATACCGTCACGCCTCTTTCCCACAAGGGTAGGCAGAGACTACTTTATTCCACTTGCTACGATCCTGACATATTTCTTTCGCTTCATCTACAGTCATCAATCTCTTCATACATGCTCGTCGGTTTCGGGTACTCCTGACCTGACCTTTTTCCAAAACGTTATTTATATATTCTGATATATATCATTCCTAGCACAAAAAAAGATTCATTTAAATAAAATATTTCGTTAAATAGCTGCTAGTTACAGCTTGCATTTTTTTTTTATTTTTTAAGTTTACTAACTATCTCATTGAGTGGACTGTTCTCTCTAACAGTTTAGCTTCCCTTCCTTCGTCTTCTTTTTGCAGGCTCTTCGCTTTCATCGCTTTCTGTAGATGTCTCTTCGTCTGTTTGTGTATGTGTCTCTTCTACATACCTACCCGATTTCAACATCGATAGCAACTGCATTTATGCTATTATCGTTATCGCACTTTTGACCTTGACAAAACTTACTTTTAATTGACATTTCACAACCACATCTGTAAACAATACTAGAATAATACACCTTCAAACGAGTTTTTTTGATAGTCTGAAGTTACGTATTTATAACTCCTATTGGTTCAGCTATTGACGATCATTTCTGCAGTGTTACTTTGACTATATAGTTAGATAGAATAGACTTTCAGATCAATTGAATGATTTGGCTCATAGTACACATAAATTAGAACTTGAAAATCAGGATGTTTATCGTTAAAATTATTTTTTTTTCTTTTCAAAAAATTGTGCTGGCGGTATCGCAACCTGCGAATGCATGCACCAAAAAAGTGTTCCAAATTTTTATCGTATTGCGTAGAATAAATACATGAGCTTGCTTTCTTGGGGTCGTTTTATAATACCTAGTAGTAGTAGGTACCTATAAGTGACTGTATCATGAGGGCATTAAAATACGAGTGTGGGTTAATAAAACGAACCAAGTGAGTTTTATAATAAAATAACACGATTGTTTTAAAGCCTAATTATGTACAGTTACATACAAATTGCTTTATCTACACACATATTATAAGCTCTCTATGATGTGTTCTGATAGCTTTGATATGTGCTCCATTCGGTCATCTATCGCCCATTTTATACGAAAGTGACGACAGTTATTTTAGAAATAACAAAACTAAGTAATTTAAATCAAACTGAACAACAAAATGGCGGTAAATGAAAACTGTTTCAACGCATGTCACGCAACCGCCCACAGCCTCTTTTCTGAAAAAAAAAACTACAAACTAGAGTCTATCCTAACTATCATAACGTTCGATATCAAGTAACGTGAAATTTATCAAAATTGTTTGCAATTGACATTTCATTTCGAATAAAAATCACCTCGGTCAGTCATTACTATTTTGATTCCATTTTCCACCTATACGCCCACAATCATAGACTACCCACCCTCGAGACCTGTAATACAAGACGACATTTTCTGGAACCCGTTTGCGAAATTGCGCCTATAACTTCGAACGCAAATGCGCGCTCATTCAGTAGTGACCAGGACACAGACCCGTAAGCAGCGATTTAATGTAACCTAAAAACTACAATATTAAAAATACAAAAATGCCATTTTGCGCTGTAAGGTGGTGTTGAAGCGACAGTCGCAAAAATAATTACAAGAAGGATAATATCACGTTTCATCGGTAAATACAAAGTTACGATAATACGTTAAACACAAAAAATCACGGAGTTCTAATAACACTGGTCGCTAATTAGTACCAAGTCTATGTATGTCCTTGTTTTGCACGCTTTGCGTCGCGTTACATCTCTTTCTTGCATTGAGCGTAGAGATGCAGCCAAACCGTATCGATATAACTCGCAAGTTTCGCACACACATTTGCAGATCACTTTTTCCTTTACGTTAAACACTATTTTTATCAATGATTTCGCTTCCTTTAAAATTTATGAACATAAACGCAAAATTTGACATGTTTTGATCGTCATGTTTACAGTGTTGCCATGGCGATATTTCTTCTAAATTCTCACTCACCAGCAGATTTCAGGAACAACCTTTTGTAAATTCACGCATTCGTCTTGGCCACTAACTCGAAATTGGGTACCTCCCATTTGTTCTATGGAACTGTGACGTCATAGAACTGTTAACATATTTCTTTCCCAGCAGTTCCATGGTAGAACTATTGAAACAAAAAATGTGCTATTTGTTTTATAGAACTAAAAGCACCTCAAATTTGTGATGGGAAACTTGAGGTGCTTTTAGTTCTATAGAACAAATAGCACATTTTTTGTGTCAATAGTTCTACCATGGAACTGCTGGGAAAGAAAATTGTTAACAGTTCTATGACGTCACAGTTCCATAGAACAAATGGGAGGTACCCTCGAAATTTACTCATAATTCAAAATTCATTCGCATTCTTAATTCTTCACCGCGGACGCGAACGGAGCTCGCCAAAAAGCTATAAAAGCGAGCGAACGCCAGTCTATCTTCAGTTCTCATACGAGATATATCTAAAGGCCTTGTCCCGGGGTCGCTAAACCCCGGGACCCTGCAAAGCCTCTCTCTCTCTCTCTCTCTCTCTCTCTCTCGCGTTATTATATTGTTTTAAAAGTCATCTCAAAGTCGTTACCTCAGTCAACAACCGGGGCCTGCTTCATTGAATATCGAAGATTTTACCAATTTTGCCTTGAGTGCGTGCCGCTGGCTACACTCATTCAACTGTCAATACCTTCACTGTCTCCTGGGTCTCCTCCAGCCATCACACCCACTGAGTCCGTGGGTAACGCCGATCAGCGTGCTATGCTATTCCATCTTCATTTCGCCGATCACCGTGTCCAAGGGTTTCCTCCGTGTTCCGTGGTCTACTCAGGACCCCTTGACTACAACTACCTATCTACCTGTACCTGTCTACCGCCAGCCTCCTTGACTGCGTATTTCTGTCCTCCTTCACTTCACATACATACACTTATACTTTGACTTATTATTATTCGTAGCCAGAAATGGCAGATTTTTAGAATATTCGAAAGGTTTTAGAAATATGAAGTCTAAACGAAGTGCACTAGAGTAAAGTTTTGATTCGTATTCACGTTTCATAACACGACGCGGTCTTTTAACAACGTTTTTTCAAAAGTTTACGCCGGAGCTATTTTTCAAGGTAAATAAAATACGGTTTCCCGGTTACCTTCCCATAAGAAGTTATCACTTCAAAATGCACATGACAGTTTTTTTTCTGCTTGCGTTGCTCCCAAAATCTAACCGGTTAGTAACTTATCGATATGCAATATCGACATGCCCTCATCTCTTTTTTCTTTCTCCGTGACGTTACCCCTGCCGCCCGCTTACGTCGCATTTTGTCAATGCCGGCAGAAATGTTTGCTTAGAAATTCGTAAAGATGGCAAGTCTCGAGGCTGTGTGGTCTGTGCCCACAATCTTGCTAAATATGGCCTGTAGGTACCTGTTACCTTAGGCTATGTCTACCCCGTAAGGGATAAAGACGTGATTTGTGTGTTTGTGTGCGGTCAGTCATCTCGAATGATATTAAAATTGAGGCCAAATCATGGTCAAATCGAATTGTTTTGTTTTGGCTTTAGGAATAAGAGTGTCATAATCGTCATCGATTTCATGTTCGTCATTAAAATGGAATAAGAATGGATCACTATGTTTTTTTCTATATTTTCCGGGGTAAAACGTGTTCTACATTTATCAATTACCTACCCTTTTGTGCTTTCAGAATGATCGCTCCACTTCCACTGAAGTTAACTTTGTGTTCTCGAGGAGTTGAGATAATTCGTTATCATGGTGCATTGTGGTCAAATTGCGGATATTGTCGAAGTCCCTTCCGACCTACCACTTTTAACATTTTTTTTTTTTTTCATTCCCTCGATGGGCTTTTACCATCTGCGCTGGACGAGAAGCAGCTGGTACATTCTATGTTTTTTCTTTGCTCCCAGACCAGGGGGCCGTCCATTAATTACGTGAGGCTTGAAAGGGGGGGGGGGTTTGACAAAAATCACGAAATGTCACAAGGGGGCGGGGGGGGGTGTAGTAAGATATCACGTGTATTTATTTTTTCATTATTTTTTCAAACGCGGGATTTTTAAATTACAGTTACATGTATTATAGTAAAATGACAAAAATATATCATGACATATATGATACCAAATTAATATATAAATTCAACAAGCGCGCGCGCGCGCGCAAGACAATTCTAGTTCTAAAAAATTTAAGATTTTTTGTAGATACGAAAAATACACGTGATGTTGGATGGGGGTGGGGGGGGTAGTCTTAAACCTCACCATGTATCACCAAGGGGGAGGGGGGGGGGGGGGGGGTTAAAAATGCTTAAAAAAAGATCACGTGATTAATGGACGGCCCCCAGCATAAATTTACTAATTACATAAAACACAATATTAGAGAAAAATGTACAAACCTTAGTTAAAAAAGGCAAAGACATGGTTCTGATGTGGACGCCTTCATACATTGGAGTTTATGGCAATGAGCAAGTTGACTATCTATCTAGCAGGGGCAATAGCAAAAACTTCCACAATCATGCTATCAAAAATACATTTGTTCCAAATTCTGATATTTTGTCGATTGTTACAAAAAGGATTTTATAAATACCTGGCAGGAAAAAAGTGAAGTGAAAAAGTGAAGGGTAAATGGTATGCTAATGTTAATGACAGAGTTAGCATACCATGATTCATAATATATCCCGCGCTCCCTTCAGCAATTACCTAATAAGAAAAACCGAATGTTTCATGCCTATTTATGACTTCGTTGTCTCCACACTTGGAGACATTGAATGCCTTATGACTTTAACTTTTAACGGATTGAAAAACTTAAAATAATTTGACACTAAACAGATTTTAGCTTCGGCCTTTTTCTTTGAGGAAAAAGAAAAAGATAACACCAGACTAGGCTGTGTGGACTGAGTTTCCTTTGCCTACCCCCCGCCCGAAAATGAAAGGGGGAGAACTAACCAAAAAAATGTTTCTGGTATAATTTCGTACTTTATGACATTGACTTATCTTCCATGCTGGTCTGGGAGCAAAGAAAAAACATAGAATGTACCAGTTGCTTTTCTTCCCGCGCAGACGGTAAAAGCCCATCAAGTGAATCATTTTACAGGCGATGCGGCTTGCAATCCATTACTATTTTTATTCTCATTCCACCTATACGCCCACAACTACGAGGGTTAAACTGAAAGTTTTTAGAAAATTAAATACTGAACAAGCTAGCAAGTTATTGGTTTTATTATATCTTTTCAAAATAGTGTCCATTCACATCATTACATCGCTGCATCCGATGGAACCAATGAGAAAAGCAGTTTGCCCAGTTTGCGTCCTTAGGGGTGGGGTGGGGTCTCTTTGACGGCCTTTTGATACACAGCCACTGCTGCATCGGCGTCCATAAAACGTTTTCCTAGAAGTTTTTCTTTTATTTTCAGAAATAAATAAAAATCGCAAGGTGCGAGGTCGGGGGCTATAAGGCGGGTGACCCAGTAATTCCACGTCAGTCGTCGCCAAATATTTGATCGTTTGCTTGGCGGTGTGTGACCAGGCGTTGTCTTGGTGAAGGAGGATCCTACTGCGAGGTCGTTTCTCCCGAATTTGTTCCAAGACAAGTGGCAAACAATTGTTAGTGTACCACTCCGCAGTAACTGTTTTTCGATCGTCTAAAACTATTGTTGCGTAATGACCTGTCCTTTCGAAGAACGAGGCCACCATCTTTTTTTCCCACGCTTCGACCTCTCTTCAATTTAGTTGGCAACTCTACACTAAACAATGGCACGAGATGGGGCTTCATCGTGAAAGGCCAATCTAAGTCTATCGTAACTTTCTCGTTAAGTCGTAAAGTCATAAAAAATAATTGCACGAAAATTTTCTCGCGTTAAATTCATGGTAACGTCTCACAGACAATTTTCAATTTACCGCCAAATCGTAAAACCAACGACAAATGAATGAAATACATACACAATAATATTGGCAAAGAGTTCCATTTCCAAAATTTAAACTTATTTTGTTTACGTAATTGTTTACAAGTGGCCAGTTCTAAAAACTCTTGTGTCACCCTCGTATGCTTAATGTGGGCTTTAGGTCATTTTACCTTGGGCTTGGTCTAACGGGGTGCGACGTCGGAAACCTCCTCGAGAGCTCTAGCGTTACAGTTCCCTTCAGAGGCTCTTGGCCTCACGAGGGGGGAGGGGGGGATTGGTAACACTTAGGCCGGTGCACCCTGGGCAACAACGGTTACCTAATTAATTTATTTTGTAAGTTAGTTAACTGTTGGCTAATATCCGACTGGGGGGGAAGGGGTGGTAAGGTGAACCCGCAATTCGTTGCGGGGGATCTGAGCCAGCGGGTCCAGAAATGGACATGCAGTGAGGGCGGCGCCTCTGGGCGCCTTTTTGATGGAGGCGAACCTGAGCCAAGTACCTGCAGGGAAAGGTGAGAGCAAGTCTTATTGGACGGGGGCGAAAGTTCACCGTCGGAGCAGTGCGACCTACGGGTTGCGATCGCGGAGCGGAGTGACTTCGGTCACTGCCGGTCAACACGTAACCCGGCCCGTGGGGTCGGAACGTGGGCCGCTTGTCTTTTTCTAGACAGTGGGCCGCGAGGAGTAAACCTCTATAAAAAAATCCAGAGGGTCGCACCCGCGGGTGCTTTTGGGGACGGACGCGATCATGCCTTCGGTACCGCTCTGCTTTCAGAGTAGTACATGAGGGTGTGAGAGCTGACGTGAGGGTCGGCGGGCATGAGCCTGCCGTCGGAGCGATGCGCCCCGTAAGGGACGGGATCGCGGAGCGGCGTGGCTTCGGCCACTGTCGGTCGACACGTAACCCCGGCCCGTAGGCGCCGGGAACGTGGGCCGCTGTCTTTTTCAAGACGGGGGCCACGAGGAGACAACCTCTATAAAAAATCCAAGTGGCACCAGCGGGGGAGGGCGGGATTTCCCAAACCTGCATTGCACAGGTGCCGCGAAGAGGGAACCCCCATCCCGGGGTGGTCGTGGGGCGTCGCGGTGACACCGAGTGCTCCCGTAACGCCTCACATACGACTGAATAGGGAATCCGTGTGGTTTTTGTGGGTATGCCTGCCGTCGCGGGAGAGCCCCACATACCCCCGGTAAACCCGTACCGGGCGGATGCATAAGGCGCATTTTCCACACCATAAAAAAAAAGGCTTGGTCTACCCCGTAAGGGACAAATACCTGATTTATGTATGTATGACATTGAATTCGAAAATTATATTTCACATAGCGGATCGGTGAATTTTAGAACCACGGTATGCTACGAAAAGTACTAAGCCTAATAATAATTATTGTTAAGAGCAATACTTGTCTAATTGAGCATTTACCTCCTATTTACCATTTCTAAACGGACTGTTAAAAAATTAGATTAAAACCATCTTTTCAAAAATACAAATCCAATTGAGAACGGAACAAAACCGAGGCGTTTTCCATTAACTCGTAAAGGAAAAACTTTTTCCATTTGGCCATTAAGCGCTGTTGTGGCAGCAACCATTCTGTATTCCTCTTTTTGCAGCAATGATTTTAAAATAATTGTTCGTATTTAATATTATTTTACGAGAGTCTTCGTTTCTTATAATCCTTTCACTTATGATCTAATATTTTTTCTTAACTGCTTTTGTTAAGGTAAAGGTGAAACCTATTTATTTTATTCTAAAATGCGCAAAATAATAGCAGTAATCGCAAAATTACATACGAATTATGTAAATATGACTTTATATAGAATATATAATGTTCTGACCAGACTGCTCAATATCTGATAATACTAAATCGAATGAAACTTTAAGGGAAATATATTTTATTTGAAAAAACAATGTTATAGATAATCTGCCGTTGTTTACAATTTCGTACTTGCAGTGGCGTTTGTTATTTCTTTAGTGGAAGAGTTATCGTCAATTTTAATTTTCGATTTTGTGTTAATTTCAGAAGTCTGATTGAAATTGTTATTTTGAAATGGTTCTGTCTTTACATTATCTATGTCGACGTACCGCTCTTCTATCTCCATACTAGGTCTTTCCTCTTTTCCAATTGATTTAAATAGCGAAGCAATCATGTCGTTATACGTGTTATTATATGGTTCTTTTAAATTAATAGATGAATCGCTGTCGAAATTTCCTGGTTTTCTAGATTTTTCATGTGAGGGCATAACATTGGTCTCTCCCAGACGAAGAACGACATATGTCTTATTTTGTGTTGCTGTCTCATTGCTTTCAGATTCAGTATATGATATTGTATTTGGAACTGCAGGCACTTTTGCTGTGCTGTGAACTGATGAGTTTCTTTGAACTTGACCTCGGATAGTTTTCAATGGATTCGAAGCATCTTGTAGAATGGGTATTTTGTTTGACTCTTCCTCATCTGTATTCTCTCTCTTAGCAAAACCTTGGTTAATTAATGTTGGATTATTTTCTATAATATTGGTCACTAATATTTCACTGTCGGTTCCTACGTTATTCTGATGATGATGGTTTTGCTTCGGATGAGGCCACCTTGTTTTAGATACATCAATACTTTCAATTTTCAGTTTTGCCGATTTCATTGTTCTGACTTGTTCACGAAGGTTGTATTTAAGTTCGACTTTAGGCATTCTTTTGTATTTTATTAGCATATTGTACCGATCTTTGAATATGCTTGGTCGCAAGTTATTATCAGAGGGCACAACTGGTTTATCTAAAAAAAAATGGAAGTGTTAATTTCAAAGTTTTGATTACAGATTCCCAATTCTACGGAATCCCATTTTTGCAGATTCCTAATTTTATAGTTTACAGTCTAGAAACAATAATATCTTTAGCAATAATATACAGATACGAGCGAATGCGCATTCTATCCCACCACTGCCAAATTTATTGTATCGTGCAAAAATGACGGGTCGCTTTTCATACGGGCGTATATTTTACCCAGACATAGTTTCCGGCTGTACAAATCATATGTGGTGGGTATTTTATTAAATAGCTTAATTAATAAAGAGTAATTATTTGTTTAAAGTATGGTCAAGCAGCAATGTATGCTACATAGCTTTCTCATTTCATTTTTATTTTATTAGTCAAGAAAATAAATGAATGTCGTCTCAGGACTTAGATACATAAAATAACCGTTCCTTAATAGGTAAATGTACATCGCGTGCTCAATTATTTAGTTTAAAAAATAAGCAATTATGTAGTAAATGAAAACAACGTCTATGTGTTTTTTAGGTCCAGCAGTAACCGTTACTCCCGTATATGCAATTGTCTGAATATCGAGGACAGTCTTATGGTTACGCCTGTAACAAAGATATTACGCAGTTTCAACTCATAATATGATATATTGACACGTTACGGCTTATAGTTAGTGCCCAAACTTTCACATTTATGTTGAATTGACAAATAGCCAAAGAGTAAAAAATTGCTTGTGATGCATCCACAGCTTGTTTCTTTTTCTTTTTTTTGTGCGGAAAGAATTTACGTCGAACTTTTCCAAAATATTAATTTTTTTGTTGTTTACTCATTATTAGATAATTAAACGCTCATCGTACCTTAAAATAAAAATAAATTCGTATCGAACGACAACAAACGTTGATACTGTCAATTTGGAAATTACAGATAGCAAAATTCTGTTGGAGAACTTAATACGTTTTTACCAAAATGGTATAACGTATTAAGAATAAAAAACCGAAATGGCTTACCTACTTACTTGTCTATAAACATACACATATTTATGTATATTACACACATATTTTGTAAAAATAATCAATCATATATGGGTAAGCTTCATGAAAGCCAATAACTATCATAAAAACAAATATAAACATTTGATAGATCCTATTAATATGTATTATAAATGCTAACATTTGTAAGTATGGATAGATGGATGGATGGATGGATGGATGGATGTTTGTTACTCTTTCACTCTAGAATGGCTGGACAGATCTGGATGAAATTTGGAACATTGATAGAGTATAGTCTGAAATAACACATAGACTACTTTTTATCCCGGAAAATTGTGCAATTCCTGCGGGATAGCGATAAACGAATTCTATGTTGACGAAGTTGCGGGCAACAGCTAGTAATAAATAAATTAAAAACTGAATTACAAATTAAACCCATAAACATAACAATTATACTACTTAAAAAATGCATATGACAAATACTAACAGCATCAAGATCACTCAAATCCGATAATATACTTTCGTTGGGCCCAGAAATAGGCTACGTTCACGCGGCGCATTTTTTTCCGTATACAGTACATACAGTACACGAGATTTTATTGAATATCGCAGTGACAACAAAATTTGTATGGCAACTTTGAAAATCGTTCACTCGGCATCTATACGGGAAAATCTCGTAATCGAGACATATTTTTACCGTATACCGTAGGGTGTGGCCACCGGGAATGCGAGATTCTCGAAACGATTTTATCGAATGCGATGCTGTGGCGCTTGCGTGTACGCGGTTTCATTCACACGGACAAACTGGTTTCTCGTATACGATACGCGCGCGGGGCGGGGCGCATACCTACGTGAAAAAACCGAATGGACCTCGCACCGTGTGAACGACCGTCTCGTATACGGTAAAATCGTATGCAAGAACATATCGAATTGAATAGTCGCCGTGTGAACCTAGCCTTACGGTAAGTAAATCAGGTTCGCGCGACTGTCGGGACAGAGAAGCTTAGGTCCTTCTATGAGCGCTCGGCGCGGTCTGAGCGCACGGCCGCGGCCGCGGAACGACATCTTTTTATAGGTCATTTTTGAAGATTATTACTAAACTTATTTTTTTTTTTATCAAAGAGATGTTGAGGTATTATCCTGTATTATTATTGGTAATGGCAAATATTGTTTTGTTACCGTTGGCCAGAAAAAAATCCAAGTTAAACCCATGTTTTTCAAAAAACTAACGAATATTCCGTAGCTGTTTTATATTCATACATACATACATACATACATACATACATACCTACCGTCACGCCTCTTTCCCACAGGGGTAGGCAGAGACTACTTTGTTCCTCTTGCTACGATCCTGACATACTTCCTTCGCTTCATCCACATTAATCAATCTCTTCATACATGCTCGTCGGTTTCGGGTACTCCTGACCTGACCTTTTTCCAAAACGTCTCCTATTTGGTCTCGAAACGTCCGTCTAGGCCTTCCCCTCCCAACGTTTCCATTCACACTCCCCATATAGATCTGTTTAGTTAGTCTACTTTCATCCATCCGCTCTACGTGACCAAACCAACTAAGCATACTTTTTTCTATCCTAGTCACTATATCCTCTTTCACACCAGCACGTTCCCTTATCACACTATTCCTTATTCTATCTTTCAGTCATACACCTTCCATACTTCTTAACGCTCTCATTTCTACTGCATTTATTCTACTTTCATGCTTCTTTTGCCATACCCAAGTCTCGCTACCGTACATTAATGTTGGAACAAGCACCCCTCTGTGAACAGCCAGACGCGCCTTCTTCGACACCTTCTCACTGCTCACAAAGGCGCGCAGTGCCCCATTTACCATGTTTCCTGCATTCACTCTTCTTTCAATATCACTTTCACACTTCCCATCTTTCGTAAACGCCGAACCCAGATATACAAACTCTTTTACCTGTTCGACTTTCTTATCCGCAATCACAATCTCACATTCTGTCATACTGTCGTCTTTTTCAAACACCATAACTTTCGTCTTGCTTATATTAACATTCATACCTTTCGTTTCCAATGCACCACATAAAATGTTAGCCATCATCTGCAACTCCTCCGACGATGCCAACAACACTTGGTCGTCAGCGTAGAGGCATTTGATGGTTAACCCACTCATTCTTAGTCCACAGTCATTCCCTTTCAAATCACTCAGGCATGTATCCATGAATAGGTTGAACAGCCACGGTGAAGCAACACATCCTTGTCTAACACCTTTTTCAATGCTAAACCATTCAGTGT
This sequence comes from Pandemis corylana, assembly GCA_949127965.1. NCBI lineage: Eukaryota > Metazoa > Arthropoda > Insecta > Lepidoptera > Tortricidae > Pandemis > Pandemis corylana. Next base: position 18,391,724 of record OX421850.1, read on the forward strand.
ACGCCCCGTTTATCCTCACACAAGCACTAGAATCCTCATAGAGAGATTTTAGTGCTCGTATCAGATTACTGTGCACCCCATGCATGGATAATGCTGACCACAATTCATTCCTCATCACTGTCGTAAGCCTTCTCCAAGTCAATGAATAAGCAGTATATTTTCTGGCTCTTGGGCTTGACTTTTCGGTTATACACCGCAAGGAGAAGACTTGATCCGTGCATCCCATTCCCTTTCTAAAACCCGCTTGTACATCCCATATTTTCTCATCGGTCTCTTTCATAACTCTCTCAATCAGTACAGTTTGCCGCATACAGTTTGCCGACAACGCTGAGAAGGCTTATTCCGCGGTAGTTTTATATAAGTATCATTTTATACGAATCTTCATTGTTTATCAATGTTTCTCCATTCTACAGGGTATGTTGAATATATTTGTATCGATTTAGACGTATATGTACCTACCTATAACTAAGTTTAAACTATAAAATTGAAACCGCGCGTCACACGAAACTCCAAATAATGAAAAGGAAGGGGGTCTTCTAAATAGATCGTAGTTTTTATAATAGAATGTTAAAAAAACAAAAATATCAATGTTACAAAATTCAAGAAATGCATTTTCATACAGTTCGATAAATTACGTAATAACATTGTACTTTACGCCACAATCTTCGCATGAAAATGCCGTATTTCGCGAAATAAGCACGTCAGCCCGACTATGGGTCTCTTAAATCTGGAATAGTAAGTGTACGATAATTTGAAAACGGAGAATTACCAGTGTTTGAATTAATTCTATGGGTCTTTTCAAAGAAAGACAGAAAGTCATCTTTATCCTCAATGAATAACCTGACAGGTTGTATATCGGCCAGTTGTTCAATATTAGTAGGGGCACTTCGCCTGAACTGTTCGTGCGAACTCTTCGTATCGCTTTCTTTCATATTTTTTTTCATACATCCGTTTGGGTAACAATAGGCAGGCTGGTCTGGGCACATCTGCACACATGTGCATACAGGTGGCGTAGAATGAAATTCTGTAAATATCATATTGAAGAAATGTTCCACCAATCTACTGCTTTTGCTCGGTTCACATGCGTTCAAATGGTCGTTTACTTTAGCAGAAACTGGATATTCGCAATGTGAAGCTGAAAAAAAAAAGCTTTAGCTTAGCTTTAAACATTCATGTAATAAAAATAAAAACATTTAAATAAACCACCTGCTATGGGTGGTGTAGGGGTATGGCACGCGTCACGGAATGACGAGGATCCGGGTTCGATTACCGGTCATAGCTTTGCTTTTCGGATTTTTCTGTGTTCTAATTTTCAGTGACATTTAGAAATTTAACTTCTAACGGTAAAACCGTAAAAGTAAACATAAAAAATCAAGAAATATTTTTTTTTGATTCGTTTGATAGTATTGAAATAAATATTTTAATTAGTTTAAAAAATGCTTTAATTAAGGTAACTATAGTTTTGTGGTTTATCTTCATCTGATTCGTTTAGATTGATAACAAGGTGTTCTTCTTTTTCTTAATAATAATTTTTAATTATTGTTATTTTTATTGAACGAGTAAATTATCAAAATCTAAATCTAAATCGTAGGTTACTCTGAAAATATTGTAAAACGTCTCCTTGTCAAGTGCCTCAAGTTCTTACTGGCTGCCACTCTTCCTTTTATGATTCCCCAACAAAGTTCTATAGGTAGGGGTTATTTAGTTCAGGATGATTTGGTGGCAGTTGTAGTAGGTCCTGAATGCCCATGTTCTTCCAGTATTTTATTTAGAACGAATTGGAAATGAAGGATGTCGTTCGAAAGGGCGTTCAAAATATTATGGGTGTGGGAAAACCATTTTTCGATTTAAATACCTGTTTGCGAAATATTAAGATTTAAAGTTCTAATTATCGTTAGAGTCAAGTTCAAGTGCTCCGCCCTCCTTGCCAGCAAAGTGGTTGGATAGGTGAAAATTTTATGGTAGTAATGTAGTATATATATAAAGTAGTTTAAAGGAAAACTATTACAGCTAGGTTGGCTTTGCAATTTAACGAGTAATAGTAGACTTTTCGGCGCTGAATTTTATAACCTATCAATTTAAATGGTTCCTAGAGCCTACTGTCTATTGTAAACTGCCTATTTAATGAGTTTATCTGCTTCTAATCTGTTCTCAATTTTATTTGTCAAATCTTGCGTAATTTTTTCAATATTTTTAATACGGAATCCTAATTTATCGTTTGATCTTTTTCTTTTGATAGATTTATGTCAGGGTGTAAATCAGTGTAACGTGCTACAGCTTATCTATGTTTCTCTGGATGAGAAGCGGTGTAACGTGCTACTGTTTCTCGGTTAATTTCCGGGCGAGAAGCAGTGTAGCGGACTACAGTTGTTCTGATATCTGTTATGTGCCGATGTCTTTTTGCACTTTTCGCGGTTATTCTAACGATGAATAGCTGCTTCTTTCACTTGTTGAGAACGGGTTAGCTCCGAAGTTTTAGTTCTTCCTCAATTTTTTAGGCCGACCTGATTTTTCAGTTATTTTTTCAATATGTCGATTTAATTGGCCATCATTAGGTGACACCCCCGGAGGACAACGTTGTATCCGGAGATAGAACTTCATAATGCCCTCCTAAAACTACCAGAAAATCGTAAACGTTTCACAGGGTTCCCAGAATCACCACCGAATGATGCTCTCAAATAGCCATTTTCGTAAACTTCGGAAGTAAACGAATACAAAGCGGCTGCCGCAATAAGTTCTGATACGACACTGTAGGTGGTAGATTTTCAGCATTGCCGTCGAGTATAAATCAGCGTTAATAGATGGGTTGCCGCGGTCGTCATAAGTGTACAGCTGCATTTCAAATGACATTCAAAGTACACCCAAATCACCATCAATTAATTCCGTAAGCAAGTTCGTAAGCCTTTCAGTCGTTAAAAAAATAACGACAATTGTAAATATAATACACAACATTCGCAAACTTATAATGTAGCGTTCCGGGGATCTTTTGAACAGCACCGCGGTGCTTGCTAAAAGGAGCGTCTTCAATGAGAGCATTCTTACTCGAGCAAATTTTGCGGGTGGTAGGGCTTTGTGCAAGGTCCGTCCGGATCGCTACCACCATCTTACTCGCTAATCTTGCCGCTTAGTAGCAGTGCTTGCACTGCTGTGTTCCGGTGTGGAGAGTAAGACAGCCGGGGAAATTACGGGCACAAGAGGCCATTCATCTCAGTCCTCTAGGTTGGCAACGCAACTGCAATCCCTCCGGGGTTGCGGGTGTCTATGGGCAGTGGTGATCACTTACCATCAGGTGACCCACCTGCTCGTTTGCCTTCCCATTCATATAAAAAAATATATATATATATATATATATATATATATATATATATATATTTGTAAACGAGCAATCAACGTAAGCTTTATAACGCTCGGCTCAACGCCCACACCACTCGAATATTTGACGCCGAATGCCCATTACACGCGAATGCTCTCTGTGAGGACACTCCTTTAGTGGAATTTGATATCATTAAATAAAAAAAATTAAAACCCCGCTCGCATTCATCGAGTAACCTCTCTCATAATACGTAAATAAAAAATAATTCAATCTTATACCAAAAATGCCTGACATCATTTTGGAAAAGAGCTGATATTCATTAAACTGCTGGACTGATTTTTACCAAACGTGGCTCAGAACCACCACAAGGAAACTGGTTTGTGGAATAGAAAAAAACCGCATCGAAATCGGCCAATTATCTGAATTACAGGAGGACCTTAAAAATATTTCGATTCTAAAATCGAAATTCGAAATCGGCCAATTATCTGAATTACAGGAGGACCTTAAAAATATTTAGTTCCGGCCCTTCATTATTAATAGGCATTGGTCCAAGTAGGTACTTACATTTGATCCAGGTAAAAATAATATATAGTTGGAACTTGCCAAGCATTGCGACAAATAATATGTTAATTTTGTGCATGTAACTTATCAATGCCGATAAAACGTGCACTACACTGTTTCTGAACTGATGTGCTTCGTATACGACGTGGTCTCCCAATGATCGTATAAAACCTACCTGCTTATCTTCATGTACTCCGCGATTCAGAGAACAAATCGAAGTAACAATGGAGTTGACAGATAATTGTATCTGTACACAAATCGTAGTCGCATCCTGTTTTAAGTTAGGTAGAGGTACCTACGCTAATTGGATTTAGGGGTTCGTTCCATCTTTAGGTTTTGTAAATCACGAGCGTTAGTGATTACATTGAATGTGTAGTAGGTAGCTGGCGCCCGCGACTTTGTTCATGTGGACTTTTTTAATTTGTGGGTTTTCAATTTTTCTTCCCGGGTTTTTTTTAATTCTACTGGTTTTAATTACAGATTCCCAATTCTACAGATTCACAATTCCACGGAATCCCATTTTTGCAGTTTCCTAATTCTATAGATTCCCAATTCTACAGATTGCCGGCACTTCAGATGATGTCTCTATAATTGCAACATAGCACGACAATCAGAGTTAAGAACTGACACAAAAACAGGATTTGTGTGTTCTATATAACCTTTTTGAGAACATGGGCATGAAGATATATAATATGTGCCGTCTGAGAGGCGTAGATTTTAAAACACATCATAAAAAAATACAATTTTAAAACTAGTTTTTTTTAATGTCTTTATTGCATATGTAGCTACATGTTTAAGCTAATTAATTACAAGATTTAAAATAAAACACCAGCTTTATTTTGAAAATAATCAGTATTTATTGAGGAGATCACAATATCTATTAACTAAGTTTAAGGAACATGCATCAGTCTCCATGTTTCTTATAATTATGTAAAATCTAACAAAAAAAACTAAAAATAATGTGACTTCTTGAACAAATTAACAAATTTAAACAATAAAAACACTTCTAAACTAAAACATAAAAAAATGACAACGGTCATATATGACATACAATTTTTTTCTACTGGCTAATTTTGCAGTCACTGCATATTTGAATGCAGCACGTAACGCAATAGGTTTGTTACATTTGCAACAGAAGTACTTCGTACGTCTTTTTAGACGGCTTGGGCATATTGCACAGGGTTTTCGAACTGGTGCCGTATTTATAAATCTCTTCTAAGTTTTTATAAATCTCTTGATCTCTTAAAGGCCTAACTCGTTTTCGAAGCGTTGGAGGAGTCGGGGACACAGCAGGAGCTGTTTTTCGTTTCCTGGAAATGTTTTGCTTTCTTCTGGGCATTCTGAAACATAAAAATATAACTAAAAAACCGACCTCACGTCAATAAGGTACTATGAGTTTATATACTAAAACACTGTGGTGACGAATAACAGACCTACATATTCTTTGTACATAAACAACGTACTTACGTCTGTTAGACTGCGGCAGCTTCGCTACGGTCACGTGTGCACTCGCCGGGCTCGCCGCGTCGACTGTTAGTTCAGTGTTGCCAGGTCACTTCCCTTGAAAATTACATTGTCATCCCTAAAAAGTTCCATTTTTGGCAGAAAAGTTCAATTTTCATTTAAATCTTGGGGAACGAGCTTTTTTTTTTACCTCATCATAGGAATTAGGAATAATATTTGTGTTAACAAAAAAAATTGTCTGTATTTTTTAGTGTGTATTTTAAGTTTTTTTACCACGTATCTTTATGCCGGGACTCCAAAAGTTCCGAAAAATGTACCAAAATACAAAGTTCCTCCCAAGTTCCGCGGAGGTGTCAAAAGTTCCGCAAAACGGAAGAAACGGAACCAAACGGCAACACTGTGTTGGTTAGCAACGCGGAGTGGGGAAGGTAGCGGGAGGGGCAGCTCCGCGAGTGGCGTATTTTGGAAAATATTTTTGAAATAAAAGTAATGACGTCTGTGAGACGTATAGGTCGTCAGTTAAAGGTTTAGCATGCTTGTGGGCGTAAAGGAGAAAAGGGGAATCAAGGTAGTGATGGATTGCTAGCCGCATCGCCTATAACATAATTCCTTATATTTTCGCCCATTTCCTCGATGGGCTTTTACCATCTAAAGTCCTATAGTCCTTTATAGTCTGAAGTTTGAAGGCGTCTTCCAAAGCGGCAGTAAACAGTTTCGGAGATATAACATTTCCCTGTCTTACGCCTCTTTTCAGGGGAATCGTCTTCGAACTCGGTTCCTGTACTCGGACCGACATAGTGGCCTTTTTATACAGACGCTGCAGCACTTCGATATACCTACTGATAGACAATACGGCATTCGCCAACGTTTCGACAGAATTAAAGGCTTTTGTAGTACATAAACGCTAGTCATAGTGGCAATTTATACTCTTCAGTATGTATGTGATCTACGGTAGGTACTATCGCCCTCTCTGCTAGTGTTCACGCCCCAGGAGCAAACTGTGAAATGATCATTTGCTTGCTGCTGTGAAAGACCAGTTGACTCTGATATTAATATTCGGCCAACACCATAATTCCCTGGTATTTTATAGAAGCAGAAATATAAAAATACAAATGGGTACGTATTAAAATACATAAAGTTTAAAATCTATAATGGGTTAAAGTTAAAATACATAATGGTTCAAAATATATAATGCAATTTTCCCAGAAAATTGCAAATTAACAGAATTGTTATAAACTAAATCTAACCTAACCTACACCAATCTACATATTACGCTATCAAAAAAGTTCATCTAGCTAATAGTTACACAGAAAATAGCGTTATATATTTTGAACCATTATGTATTTTAACCCATTATACATTTTAGACTTTATATATTCTGATCCGCACCCATACAAATGTGTTCTCTTTATACATACACACATAAATCATGTCTTTATCCCTTACGAGGTAGACAGAGCCCAAGTTAACAAGACCTAAAGACCACGACTAGCATTATTGTGGGTGTATGGATGGAAAGGGGAATTAAAATAGTGATGGGTTGCTAGCCACATCGCCTGTGTTCTCTTTATAATATTACTAGCTTCTGCCCGCGACTTCGTCTGCGTAAAATTATACATAAAAACCTTCCTCTTGAATCACTATCTATTAAAAAAAACCGCATCAAAATCCGTTGTGTAGTTTTGAAGATATAAGCATACATAGGGACAGAGAAAGCGACTTTATTTTATACTATGTAGTGATAGTGAAGTACTGTTGATGATGTTGATATTTATATACTTACATTAGAAAGCATGCTCTACATAGTAGATACCTATACCAATTCAAATAAATTATATTGTGTAAATAAGGTTCTGTCAAAAATTACATTTTTAATATAAGCTTTATGCTGACAGTTCCTACTTTTGTTGTTAACTATATTTGCGTTGTCATTCATTCTACACTATGTGCACCAAATTTCAAGTCAATCGGACCAGTCCTTGAAGAGTACCTTCCTGCGGAGACGGTTTTCACCGCGCCACCAGAATTTCACTACCAGATTATTGTATTGTCATCCGACTTATACAAGTGTAAGGAAAATAATGTTTGTTCTTTAAACTCACTTTTAATCCTACTATCAAATACATTTATAAAAATACTAGCCTTCCGTCCGCAGCTCCGCCCGCGATAATTTAATTTTCCCGTAAGAAAAGGTATTTTCCCGCGGTAAAAAGTAGCCTATGTCACTCAGTGATAATGTAGCTATCTAACGGCAAAAGATTTTTTGAAATCGGTCCAGTAGTTTCGGAGCCTATTCAATGCAAACAAACAAACAAACAATAGTTATTTGTTATGCAAGGCTGCAAAGTGTTTGTTTGGCGCGAGTGCCTGAATTGAAACCCGAGCAAGCGAAGGATTCTATGATTGAACCACGAGCGAAGCGAGTGGTTCAAAAGAAGAATCCTGAGCGTCGCGAGAGTTTCAAGGCACGAGATACTAAACAACTTTGCTGCCGAGCGAAACACACAATTTTTCACTTCACTATAGCGAGAAAAATGGTGGATGAAAGAAAAACAGTCTAATAGTAAATCAGTTTTTTTGTTCTCTTTCTTCTAAATAAGAAAGGTAATAGAATCTAAGCCCATACAGCCTAGTCTAATAATCTAATAAGTAAAACTATTTTTTATTTTTATCATAAACCAAACAACAATTTTGGTCAACTTTTCGGTTTCCCGACGAGCAATCTCTAAAAACTTTTTTTTTTTTTTCTAATCATAGATATATTTTTAAAAAGAAAGTTAAAAAATCGCACTAACTATTAGACTGAATTTAAAAAAAAATGGCGCGCGTTCTGAATTTGCATCATAATATCTGTTTTTTCCTGCTTGGTTGCTATTTTTGTGGTTAACCAAAAATTTAAATAATTAATAAAAACCAATATCGTTTTTTCTTTTCGCAACGAAAGTTAGCAAATCTTGAAAATAACTTAGGAAGTAATGGATTTTAAAATAAATTAATTACGGATACCGGATCGCGTTTCTGAACGTGACATTATGTTTTTTTTTATCGGATGAAAAAGTTAGGGGTCTGATAACAAGTTCGACATTTGAAGTTCGTATTATTCCGTCCTTCTCATTCACCTAATTAAGTACTATTCGTATAAGCGAGACGACAACATACGAAGTTCAAAGTTCTAATTTCTGATTATATGAGTAGGTGGGCAATGGTGGTCATCGTCACGTTCGAATTTCAAAAACCTTTTCCACGCAAGCGGGGAAAAAGCACTTTTCCACGCAGATTTTGAAGGAGAAAGACAGCCTTTTCGAGCAAGTGAGGTGAAAACAAATTTTTCCTCTTTATCATATTAGTATAGATTAAAAAAATACGATTCTTAATTTAAAAACAAATTATAGATAAGGTCGCTAGTGTTTGCGACAACAAGTATGCAACATTTCAGCTCAATCTATACATATAATAAAATCGTTGAGACCAAAAAATCTGTACATTGAAGATTTAAAAAAAAAAACCGACCAGGGTGACTTAAAATCGGTAACTGAACATATTAAAACCATTTTTAAAATTTTTGTTTGTTTGTTTGTTTGTTTGTTTGACTGAGCATCACGTAAAAACTACTGAACGGATATTAATGAAATGTTCACAAATCGATTCCAATTAATTCAGAATAGGATATAGGCTACAGAAATTTTGGAAAATTTTGGAAAAAGGGGGTGAAAAGGGGGGTTAAAGTTTGTATGAAAAAAGAAAATTAGATTGTTCTAGAATCATGAAACTCAGAGTAAATGCTTAGTAATAAAAATAAAGAAATACCTGTTTTAGCATTTTTTTTAAATCTCATCCAGAGATGCAAAAAAGAGGGTTTTGTGTTTAAAATTAATTAACTTCATACACCTATACAATAAAAGCCAATGAAGTGTAACCTTTTAAAGTTACTACATAATACTTCCAATTTAATACAGGTAAATATAATTTCTCAGTTTTCTTGAAATTTGATTTTTGAGGTGATTACGCACAAAATAGCGGAACTCAAGAAAATCAGCTTTCCTCGGTATAAGTAGTTGGTAATAGTTACAAACATAATAATACTACGAAGAAAATAGATAGATACAAATGTACATAAGACATATAGCCGGAAAAGCGTGTCATTTGTGAAAAAACATTAATATAATAATTACATGCTGTACAGGCATTTTTTCAACGAAGAGATTTTTGTCAAACCTAAATCAACCTAAATTGGCGTCCTAAATTGTGTTCTTTACCTAACACCTAATAGTACATTATGATACAAGTGTGCTATGTTGGTAATTACACACGAGGCGTATTGTACGCGCGAGCGCTAGCGAGCGCGGGTAAGAGAGCCGAGATGTGTAATTACCAAAGCACACGCGTCGCATACGACGTTTTTCAACACATATGCGAGGAAAAATAAATAAAATTTAGTTAATAAAAGGACTTTAAGAACTTTAGTTTACCTTTGTTACCAGACATTGCTTACCTGGAGCTGCTTTAGAACTTTATCATTTGGTAATTATTAACACCTTGGATTTCTTACTGATATAACTGTCCGAACATTGTCCGAACATATTTTAGTATTTCCAGCGACGGACACTACATTTCTTTATTACTTGAACTCGTAATTTTTAAAGTAATAAAATAACAAAGTCTGAATCAACAATATCAGTGAAAAATGGCGGCAGATATTATTTCTCCGCGCCAATCCGCGCGCAGCACTCGCGCATGCGCGCTGTGCACTTAGCAAGCGCGTGACGAAGACACTGACACAGACTCCTAAACAGCCTAATATTAAAATTATAATAAAAAATAATTAATCAATGCCTGAGATTGCAAATTATGTTCAGTTTTAGATAAAAATTAATAATTTGTCGAAATTAAATGTTTATTTATCATCTTTTCCCTAAAATAGTTTAATATTCACGAAAATATTCCTTGTTCCTATAGATAACTGAACTTTTTGCTGAGATTAAAAAATATATATATTACCGCACTCGTGCGGTAATATATTACTGCACTTGTGCGTAATAAGCGCAATTATGAGCTTAAATGCAGTGCAATAAGAGTCAATTTACGAGCAAGTGTGTTGAAAAGTTCAATATGCAATACCGTTACTTTTGTTTTTATTTATTGCGCAATTATTCACAACGCGTTCGGTTTTTGAACGCACTCTTATTTGATAGCCTGATATTAATATGAGGGCGGCGTGAAACGCTTGGCTGTATGTTCTTGGTATACCTTTGCCTATAAAAAGCAAAATCAAAGGGCGCGTTTACGCCTGCGCTACGAACATGTCAGAATTTTATTGTGAAAAGTTGGTGCTTTTAGTATGAATCTGACAGCGAGCGAACCTAAACTGAATCGCATTAAGACATCATGGCAACTATGGCAAGGCCCCTGTAGGTAATTAATTTGTAGAATGATAATAAGTGTTAATAATCTGTACCCCTGTGGGAAAGAGGCGTGACGGTATGTATGTATGTAATAATCTGTAATTACGTACCTACTTAAACCAAGAAAATAAATTAAAAAAGCTTCTGCTAGAAAAAATTGAGTCGCAAAATATTAATTAAAACGGATTAGTAAATGAATTGTTAGTCGTAAGGTAAAAACAGGTAAACATTTATGTATTATTTGGTTAGAATAGATTTAATTTTTTAAATTAATCAGGGTACAAATATCGTTAAAGTGAGCGCAGTATTCGCCAATAAGCGTCATAGTTTGGCGAAATTAATAGTGATGTAATTAAAACTGTACTTAGCTTTTTTGAATAAAGAAACTATAAACAAAACTATAAATAAAACTATTTGTAAAATAAAGTATAAATAAATGTGACGAGTCATTAACCAGTTTGCACTTGATTTTTTTTCAAGATTCCGTGTCGCAAATTATTATTTTCATGACGTAATTCTAAAAGTATAGTTTCGTACATACTTTCAGTGGTTCATGTGACGAAGTTAATAGTCATAATAATAATAATTTTGATATCGAGAAAAGCCGTAAGTATCACAAAAACACACGCGGACGAAGTCGCGGGCAACAGCTATCTTGAATAAATCTACTTCGAAATTGAATTATAAGATTCCAACCTTACTTAATAGGAGTTCTGGCCCCTATTTCACCAATTTGACAATTTTCGGCGATTCCTTGGTCCGATCTACCTACTTCAAATTTTGCATAAACATTCTTTAACAGAATTGATGGAACACGTGTTTCGTATTTTCTTGATATTCATCTTCTAACGCGGCTTAAAAGGGGTAGAAAGTTGTTTTGGGGATGATTTGCTTCGAAGTTGATATCAATATTCTATACTCCTTACGAGGGCTGCACTGAAAGTTTCGGGAATTGTAAAAATTAGCAAGTTTAAAAGAATAAACACACATTTACTGATTTTCAAAGTATTCTTGTCGCCACCGTTGGGGAATTACGACAGCGACAAATGATATAATAATATGGTTTAACACCTATGGTTCTAACTGTACTTTATATCTGCTTCGCAATGTCTTAATGATTTTATAAACAAATTAACTGTGGTTGTGCGGATTTAGACAAAACTCATACATACCAGCATGAAGTATTTATTCATCTCCATCCCTTCTATGAAACGAGCTCCAGTTATGAACTTGGTTTTACCACCTGTTGAAAGATAACAAATATGACTTCCAGGTCACTTGCCCCAAGCTTCGGCCACTGATGTCTCAGGGAATAAACCACACAAAGAGATCACCAAGGCACATTGACCACACTCCAGAGGGTTCTCAGCAATGTCCCCAGGGAATACACCAGCTTACAGGGTAGCCATCGGTATGATGACCTGAGTTCCCTCTGAGAGGTCTTAGTATAGTTACAACAACATAATAGCCCCGAAGGCTCTGGACAAATGTAGGGGCCCCCCGTGGGTACAGATTAGAAACAGGCCGTGCACGCCATGTACGCACACGTGTGATCTTAGGACCACGTCCACATCAATTAACGTCTTATTCCACCTGGCCAGCATGAAACTAAGCACGTATTAAACATCAGAAGCTTGGGCGCAATCCCTGCCTTAATAGTCAAATACAAGCCCACAGTATTAGCAATCAGAAATACTTAGCTTAAATCGATACTCCGAAACTCGAGGTCGTCTTCGTTATGCACAATCACGGAGTACTAATAGATTAATCACTTATAATGAAATAGTAAAGTACTTCAAGCTACGGGTACGTTTAAACAATGACTTAAGAAAATTCAAATATCTTACCATAGACAAGTTAAAGGAAGTGGCGTGATAGTCGAATAATTGTTGCCAGGAAAATATATATTGCATCGCGAGGCAGCGTCGCGACAATTCTCCGGTCATATTGATGCATTTATCGATACGGTCAAACCATGGTTTGAAACAATTATTCGACTCCAAAAGTGAAGTATCTAAAATGGCATTTTTAAAGGCGGACGCCTGCTTCTTAAGGTGACAGAAATCATTAACCGCATAAGTTTTCTATGATTTTTGGAAAAGTGTAGTAATAGTTGGGGCTCAGGTCGGGACTATACGGTGGATTTTCCATTAATTTAATGTGATAATGTTCCAAACACTCCTTTGTTTGTCGTGTGAGGACAGGCGTTGTCATGATGGGGGATGATGCGTCAGTTGCAGTTTTCTTTTCTGAGAATGTAAACTATTTCAGGCAGACAAATCGTTGTATACCAGTCTGCATTAACCGTTCTACGATACTTCTGTGTAAAAAACGCAACATGACAGGATTTCGCGACAAAAGTAGCGACCATCTTTTTAGCTCATTTTCGGAATTTTGTATATATATATAAGCTAAAGCAGTAAGGAAACTACGAACAAAACGGTTGAAACGAACGCACACAGCGATCTTTTCGTTTTAAACATGCCAAGAGCGTATTGCGCAGTATGTCCATATTTTCCAAAAGTTTATTTAAAAAAGCTAGGTATTCATTCGGATGAGAATTGTTCATACCATAAAATTTAATAATAGAGCTTTCCGAACGCAGAAAAAAGCAGACGAAAGTATTTATCAGTAAGTAATATATAATACATATCAACCGACGAATAAAAAAATCTTAAACTGTTGTAGTTTTTTTTAAACACCTTATTTTATTTATAAACGAGTTAATTTATTCGATTATTTAATTATTATAGAACCCAAATAAACGTTTGTTTCTTTTTTGCGGAAATTATGGTTGTCAACCCTAATACTCTTAATTAAGTGTAGCTAACTGAACTGAACTGAAGCTTTTCAAATTTACAAAAAATAAATCGACAACCCTAACGCTCTATTGGAGCGTAGGTATTTGTTTAAAAAAATAAGCCTAGTTTCCATACTGCTCTATTTATTTACTGTGGTGGCACTCGTGAGACTCGCGACTGACGGCACCGCGAGATCTGCTTAGGGGCCATGTAGAAACGCGTGTCTATGTGTGCGTTCGTTTCGACCGTTTTGTTCGTAGTTTCCTTACTGCTTTAGCATATACTGTACCCATGTCTAGTTAAATGTTTCGCCTGTATTCCAAATCCACGTTGTAGAATGTCACGTTGGGTCAAACCGTCACACTAACATTGCTCGATCAATGGGGCCATAATTATCCCAAAAAATTAATTGAAATTGACATTGCTCGCAAAATCGATAAAACAGAAAATTATTGTTGCAATTGTATAAAAGCTGCAATGTCGTCTTCTCGCTCTGGCTCCCAACATGACGTCTGAATATTAAACGGCAAGTTTTTTAAATACCATTCGGGAAGTTCTGATGCGAAAAAGTAATAGCTACGTGAGTGTTATGTTACCACTGAATGAAGAGAATATTAAGCGAATTGTTCATCAAATATTCCAAGATTTAAGTTACAGACGTCTACGTAGACGAAGTCATGGCCACAGCTGCTAGTATTTCGTATGTTTATGTATATACAATAAAATCATTATGTTCTTTTGTTGTAAATTATGTATCATCGTCATCATCATCATCTCCAGCCTACATACATTCTACTTCTGGGCACAGGTCTACTCTCATTAGATTATGTATGTATGTATATCTCTTTATTGTCCATAAAACACAGCAAATGAACAAATTACATGGCATTTTATTTTCATCATTCCCGACCACTTTTAGGTCTACATCACTGTATAACTGACGTTTATCTTTAATTTAAATGTATGTATGTATATCTCTTTATTGTCCATAAAACACAGCAAATGAACAAATTACATGGCATTTTATTTTCATCATTCCCGACCACTTTTAGGTCTACATCACTGTATAACTGACGTTTATCTTTAATTTAAATGTATGTATGTATATCTCTTTATTGTCCATAAAACACAGCAAATGAACAAATTACATGGCATTTTATTTTCATCATTCCCGACCACTTTTAGGTCTACATCACTGTATAACTGACGTTTATCTTTAATTTAAAAGCCCGACTAATTCTAGATGAAAATAAGAATCATCTAGATTAATTCAAAATAACACATGACGGATTATTAAGTTATTTTAAATAACAATAGTAATTTATTATACAAGGTTGCAAAGTTGTACTTTACCCGCGAGTGTTTCAACACATCAGAAGTAAAATATATTTGCACCCGTGTGTAAGACAAAACTTTTCACCTCATCGTAGCGAGGAAATGCACAACATGCAAATAGTACATTTCGATGCTAGTGCGGAAAGTATGTCATTACTTCACGAGTCCCGAGATGAGAGTCTGTGGGACGAGTGAAGAATGGACATATTTCCGCGCGTGTATCGAACGACCTTTTTTAATACAGCTTCGAAAAAAAATACAACACAGAATAAATTTGCGACTTTTTTATTTGGTGTAATATTATAGTAGTTTACTGTATTCAGTTGAATAATTATGTATGTTAAACCTTTGAGTGGATAAAAAGAGTATTATATTAGTTATTAGTGTTATTATTACATTATAATTAATATTTATTCAAAAATATTACATAGTTACTAAGATGTTATTTACTATTTTAATAAATAATATAATAAACAATAATTGTACCAATTGTGCCATTAATTATTGTGTTAATCCTTAAACAAACAAATATATTTTTTACTATCAAATGAATCAAGAAATTTTTATTTCGTGATTTTTATGTTTTACTTTTTCGGTTTTACCGTTTGTACCTTTCATTTGAAAAACAGCGTCTTCTCTCGTCCTTGGTGAGAAGTAGATGTTCCATGGGAGTTTGTAATTGTGTCGTACAGACACATCATTCAAACAGATGATGCTTAGCGACAAAAATTCGCATAGTAACAGGTAGAAAAATTCGGAGACTACCCACCTGCTATGGGTGGTGTAGGGGTATAGCACGCGTCACGGAATGACGAGGACCCGGGTTCGATTCCCGGCCATAGCTTTACTTTTCGGATTTTTCTATGTGTTATAATTTTCACTGACATTTAGAAATTTAAATATATTTTTTATTTATAAATAAGTAAATAAATGCTGGAAACAGATACAATTATATTATTATTATTTGTTTGTTTGGGGATTGACATAGTAATTAATGGCACAGTTGGTACAATTATTTAGTGTGATGTTGAAAGTTTTTGCCGGTAAGTTGACTGTTTGGCTGAGTAAATTGTTAATTGGGCATGTTTGCGACGATTCTGCCTCGGGATCCCTATTAAGCTGCGGTTAGGGTTCAAAATTGGGATTGAATTTAGAGGGACCTGGTTGAGGTTTGAAATCTACATATGATTCGGAGGAGGGGCCTGGCTTGGGTTCAAATCTGACAGAGTGGTCTGGTTGAAATGTGGATAGTTGCTTTGATGGAAACTCTACTGTGACTGGCTTTATATTAATTGATGATGCTATTTTTTGTCCTATTTTTAGTTTGTTTTCTACTGAATTTTCTATATAGCCTTCTGCAATGTTACTTGACCGCCAGCCACCGTGTCTTTTTAAAGTAGTAATATCAGCACCAGAATCTGCTAGTAATGTGGCAGACGTCCTTCGAAAATAATGATCTGTATAGTGATCAGCATCTGGCAAATTAAAAAATTGGCAATTTCTTTAGGCATATTCCCAAATTTATTCAAGCCTATTACTTGTGCCGTACATTTTCCTTTTTGGTAATTCTGGAAAAACCTGTCACTTTTGCCTTTTGATGACCGCTGATGTTGATACTTCTTCACAACTTCGGCAAATGCCCCATCAACAGTAAAAGATCTGGGTATCTTGTTCTTGGTGTTTGGTATTTGAATGATCAGTAGATCAGTATGTTGCCTTGAGTTTGTATGTCTTTTAGTGTAATATTTGCCAGTTCCTCACGCCTGCATGCTCCACAAATCCCGAATATGAGAGCAACCTATGAACAAAATTTTACTTTAATTAACTTTAATAAAATACAATACAATAACAGTTTATTGAACTCTGAACAACAAACAACATAAAAAGAGTGGTTCGTACACACCGTAAGAAATAAAAGTTGTCTCACCTGTGGTCATCAAATTAGTGACTTCGGGCGAGTCAGCAAACTAGATTTATTTAAATGGGCCGAAAGTTGGCTAGTCGTCCCACACGCTGATGCAGACTTGACTAAAAATATTGGCTATAGACGCCTAACTTTTGACATGTCCACAGGAGAGATAAAATAAATAAAATTGATGACCCATTATACAAGGATAACAAGTAAGGCACACAATAGTAACTACTTACCTATACTTAACTAAAATTATAAATATGAGTGATACCTACATACCTTTGTAGCAAGATATTGATGATCTGGAGCATCGTTAATAAACTTTTCTATATTTTCTGGTGTTAGTACTTTCGATTTTTTACTCTGATAACCTTCAGTCTTTATAAAAATGCAGTCAATTTTGAGTAATTCTTGATGTCAATATCATTTTTTGTTTTCATCATAGCTTTTAGCATTGAATATTTTGACCACAAGAAGCCTGATATTTCTTAGACAGTTCAAGAAAAAAGGCCATAAAAACGTTTTCTGAGAACGACTTCGCTTTATGTTCCGTTTTCCATTTCGCAAAATGTTCATAAACTGCAATATATTTTTGTTTCGATTTTTCCGGTAAAGTACTTTGACCACAAGGTAGAAGCCTGTGATATTTCTTAGACAGTTCAAGAAAAAAGGCCATAAAAACGTTTTCTGAGAACGACTTCGCTTTATGTTCGGTTTTCCATTTCGCAAAATGTTCATAAACTGCAATATATTTTTGTTTCGATTTTTCCGGTAAAGCACTATTACTTGC
The DNA here is from genome assembly GCA_949127965.1 of Pandemis corylana. NCBI lineage: Eukaryota > Metazoa > Arthropoda > Insecta > Lepidoptera > Tortricidae > Pandemis > Pandemis corylana. The sequence continues at coordinate 18,409,302 of OX421850.1, forward strand.
AATTGCGGCTTTCTCACATATGTCTGGCGGTGTTAAATCCATTTCAAAGTGATCCACTCATTTTACACGAAACTTTTCTTAAATTTTAACTTTACTGAAGCTCTCAATAATCTCGTAAAGTAAGCTCAAACATTAGCGGTGAAAATTTTTGACAAGTTAAAGACGTTTTTGTTAGCTTAGCAATGGCTTTTGCTATTCAGCCAACTCATTTATGTATTTTTTTTCAAATACATATTTTTATATATAGAAAACAATTTAATAATATATAACACTTTACTATTATTACCTCAGTTTCATTATTTACAATTATTTGTGTATAGAAATATTTATATTGTGTTTAACTACTGTTGCCTTTAGAACCTTAAAAATGCCATGCTTGCAGTTGGAAAAACGCCTCCAATTTGACAGGCGTTTCGGCAGCTATTCCCACGCTATTCCGTTTCATTCAGACATCTTAATAAGAACTGTTTTTAGGAATTCAATATTTAAAAAGTAAAGATTAAGAGGCCTAGCCTCAATGTAAATATATCAAAATATATCAATATTTTGATATTTTTACATTAATAATAGGTTTTTAGATTTATTACGAAATAAGTTTTGGTACAAACCAACATTATAATAACTCTTCGGTAAGTATTCGTGAATTGGAACAAGTACAAATTAAAAAAAAAATAGAAAAGTAAATCGCACTAGTGCGCAAAAACGATCTGTCAAAAGCTACTTAAACACGCTCCAAGGTCAAATTGCTTTCTCCACAAGTGGATAAAACGCGTTTTTACCCGCTTGCTTTAAAGGATAAAAGTCGGCTTTCCGAGGTAGTGAGGGGAAAATAATATACATGGTTATCTTCCCGGTTATTAGTAAAAGATAAATTTTGCCCTACTCTGCAATGTACGGTCAAGTGCAAAAATAAGTATCGATACGAACTTCTCAAAAAATTGTCCCACGACCTTATTACGCCGGTGTAAGAGCGTATGGTACTTATTTTTGAAACTTTGACTAGATACATATTATTACACTTGACTGTACCTACGTTCTTTGTCTTAACTGACGTACCTATGTATCTCAAGAAATTTAAAATGTATGGTAGGTTTGAAGCTGTTCAAGAAATGGTTTATTATTTGTGAATTGTAATTGTGTTTATATGAGTGGTCTTTCCTTTCATTCCTATATGATAATTTATAGGTAAATACCAAAAGAAAACAAGGCTGAATCTCATTTTAGTTTATCAAATCATAAAATAATGCGACGAGACGTCGGCCGAGTTGCGGCGACGCCGCGACCAGCCAGCCTCATTAGCAAGCGGCCGGCACGCGCCGCGCAGCTTGCTTTAATGTCTTCATTCCATACCATCTTACACAAATTTATAGCATGTTCGAGGTTTGCAGCCATTAAAGTAGTTCTGCACATGAAACGATTCAATTTCTTTGTAAAGTTATTCACATCTTACTTTCCCACACTGGAACGCGTGCCGTAAACGGACGTACGTATCACGTTTTTACGGGGTAGACAGAGGCTAAAGTAACAGAACCTTTAGGCCACATTTAGCATGATTAAGGGACATATTGACTAAAGGTAAAAAATAGATCATAAATATAAATAAAACCACAAAATATTTTATTTAATATAAACAAAAAAAAAGAAAAAACTTAAATGCATGTACAGTTGCTATGGGTTGCCGTGAATAAGTACCTGATAAGACACTAGAAGTAGTTAACTTAACAAATTATATTTTATTCTAAAAATCCCTAATCTACATAACCTAGAAACTAAATAAGATTAGGTGGTAAGTTAAAACTAGTGTTGGACGCCACGAGGGTTTTGCAGGTGGACGGATCCTTGCCAATCCTAATTGCCGCCGACTAGCTCTAGGCCACTAAGTAGGTATGTGGTACCGATTATTGTGAAGAAGCTCTGTCTTCAACGGTACTAAAAAGGGCAGTTCGTTAGGCTAAAACAAACAATATGGCATGTAGCAGCTTTTAGCAAGAACCAATCATTCTCTTAAGATCCATGATGTATCTAATGAAACATTTTTTTCTAACTAGATCCATTACGCAGAAGTATGGATCTAATGAGATGTTTTTTCTCACCATATTTTTCTCAGTAGATCTTACGTGTTGCCATGGATCTAATGAGAAGTAAATTTAATAGATTGGCTGCTAATACGGAACCCTTCATGGGCGAGTCCGACTCGCACTTGGCCACTTTTTATTAATATTTAGATAAAGTCTGTGGTGTCAGCCCTCGCAACCATTATTAATACCATTTTATCAGACCATTTATTGGACCTTCTTCTTACATAGTCATTCTTCAAACTAGTCCTTACGATACGACCCTAACCCGTTAGAAGTGTCTATTTCGTGTGCTGAACATTATTAAACCTTCTGAAAGTTTACTGCTACAAATTACGTAAAAAAAAACTTTTTTGTAGAAACATATTTATTAAAGAAGCTTTTAAGACAATTTGACGCCAATTGTCACGCTATTATATTATACCTACTATGATATTATTATATCGACAAAGATATAAAATTGCTGGTGTTAGTAAAATGTCGTAATGATGCCGAAAATGTGGAAAATCAGTAGGTACAAGGATTTTCTGTTAGCCGATTACACCCATGAAGGCATGAGAATACTAACTAGTCGCAGTATCAGCAGTCATTTGCATTCAAGACAAGCTGAAACCATGCGTCCTACTCCTACCTGCTTGCTAGTCTTGAAATTATCAAAATTTTTCCAAGAAATGCCCGATACTAATATCTCCATTGGTTAATTGCATTTGAGCAATTAAAATTCGATCATCATTATCTTTAACCTGTTTGCGTCGTTTTGGCCCTGAACTTTTTAATTTTTTTTAAGTCGATGACTTCGAAAAATGCTGATTTTCGCTTCTTGGAGTAATATATGCAGAACCTGCACTAAGTGAGCTTCATTTTTATTAATATTTACATTAAGGCTGTGGTGCCAGCCCTCACAACTATTATTGGTTCGGTGTTGTCGACCATACATGCACCACATACGATAAAAATAATTTTTCATCCAATAAGATGAAAAATATTCGGCAAATTGGGCCATATCTTCACTGGCGTCCATTTCGTTTTTAATGTAGCTCCAACCATCGGGTATTAAATAATCGGGCAGTAGTGCAAGTTTGCTGCAAAGGGATATAATCCGGTTGTTGCCTTTCGTCCTTTTTATGCCCAATAATCTTGTTTTTCTAAACAAGGCATTAACAAAATGGTAGTGACATCCCATTATTTTAAGGTTCATTTCCGATAAAGCTTGAATTGCCGCTTTTTCAAAGTCCAATGTTACTTCCTTAGGCTGCCAATTTGGCACCTGGGACTTTATCAAATTGAAAAGTATCGCGTAAGATTCCTTCGTTTGATGTGTCATAAAGGCAAAAACCAAAGGCACTATGTTAGTTTTTTCCGAGCTACTGCCGATGTCAGCATGGATGGTGTAAATTTGAAGGAAAGGTGAAGCGCATGATTTGTAGGTTCCGTCCATAAATATGTGTTTTGATCGGATTAAACATTCTCGAGGTTCATGTAAACTAAATATTAGTATTCTCATGCCTTCATGGGTGTAATCTGCTAACAGAAAGTCCTTGTACTGATTTGGTACTTCCACATTTTCGGAATCATTACGACATAGGTTATTAACACCATGCATCAATTTTATTTCTTTGTCGATGTATCATCGATTTTTCTCATCGAACGTCAGGACAGGTTTATTCGATGCCAAGTGCCAGCCTTTCTCTGTTATTATTGCTAAAGGCTTTTTATAAACACGGGGAGCTGCTTCTCTACCCATGGAAGCTTCAGCACAATAGTTACTAATGGTGGCCTCTTTCAGGTTATGCCTTTCATCAGGAACGCATTTTTTGCAGTGAGGTTTCCGTATTACAATATCCAATTCGTCCTAAAACAAATGAACGTGTAGCATTTAAAATTTATAAATCGCATTTTTTACTTCACAATTAATCTAAATCCAGGTAAATTATGTTGTTACATTTTCGCAAAATTGATACTTACCGCAGATAACGTTACAGATCCTGTGCACTTTAATTTTGTTTTTTTTTTTATAATTTTCGCACCGCCAGATACTTTCCTTTCTTGTATTTTACGTGTGTATGGAAAGTCTATTAATATGCAAAACGCACATTGCTTTTTTTCAAGTAAATGAAAACTCTTTTATGATGCATGTAATCATATTGGCAAAAAGCCTATGGCGTGTCGAACTTTTTTTGGATGTTCCATACTATATGACGCTGACTGTACTAAAGATCACTTATCCTACTAATATTATAAATGTGAAAGTTTGTGAGTATGTATGGATGTTTGTTACTCTTTCACGCCAAAACGGCTGGACAGATCTGGATGAAATTTGGAACATAGCTACTTTTTATCCCGGAAAATTGCGTAATTCCTGCGGGATAGCGATAAACGAATTCTATGCAGACGAAGTCGCCGGCAACAGCTAGTTACTAATATTTGCTTCAAATATTGGAGACGATAGAGCACGTTTTAGTTAGCTGTTAAAACAAATCAAACAAATTCACTTAGGAACTGTTAATTTGCGAAGCCTTAGAAACGTATTAAAGGAGAATGGAATGAATTCCTTCGATAATTTGATAAAGAGCATGCTGAGGAAAACGGCAGCAGGTATTACTATCTGTTTTACTTTGAATATCACCAGAAGCGACTAGAATACCGAAAGAAAGTTCCAAACAAACATACTCTCATGAATAACCTAAACCTAAAAGCATAAACAAATAACTCGTAGCTAAGCGAGATATAACGTTAATATGAAGTAACGCGTTTACAGTTCCTAGTCAGTTGTTGCCTTATGCAAATGGTATGTTAAGACAAACACACCGAGCACACATAACATGTATCTTATGGAGTAATTAAGACTGTGCTACCCTTTGTGCATACCTGCTGTATGAAGACATGCAGTAAAGTAAAGCTTAATATTCAAAAGTAGATAGATAGATTAGATAGATAGATTTATTTATCACCCTTTTAAAAATACAATTAAATGTCAAACATAAGTAGTAATTCACAAAAGGATCGTCAATTGTAATAAAATAGTAATCATATTTATAATAACTGAAATTAAATAAAAAACAAAATAACAACCTACCTATTAGTTAGTTGTAACATTAAGTGGTTATTAAGTCGATAATAAGTGCCATAGCCACAGTAGCTATACTCTGTAGCTAGCTAAAGCAAAATATCTCGATATAAAAGCGTATTTAAATCCAAGCTAACTTTTCAACAACAAAAAACTCATTTTGAAGTCACAAAGAAAGAGAATTTTAAAATGCGCTCAATATGACTGATCAGAATTGAATTAATAAGGAGCCAATTTACAATAGGATTACTAAAGCCGGCGACGGTGGTGCTTCAAATGAATCAGTTGGATCCCGAACATTTTTCGGTCCATTTCCCAGTTTTACTTATGCAAATAAGTTTCGACAGCGAACGAAAACCTGCTGAAATGAAAGCGTTTGTTTCGCGACCATGAATGGGATGGAGTAGGCAACTTAAACATATTTTTCTTTATAATTTTAACTTTATATTTCGCAAGCAGCCCTTAAAGGTTAATTTGGTACACACACATTTAAATAATATAATAAAAAAATAAAAATATATATGCATGTAAAGCTCGTTAATTAGTTGAACGACTGTTTTAACGAAACTGTTAAGTTAAACCTGTAGAGTTCATAGCTCATCAGTTTCCCTTTGGCAAATGAATCCACCGTAAAGGCTCACTGTGGGCGGTGGAGATGGGGAGTAGATAACAAGATGGCGACTGTAGAGGTCACACGTGGTGCGAGTAGCACAATGTGGGTGTCGGTCGTTGCGTGTGCCCAATGAGCAGCAGGCCTAGCGGACCAAATCTGGTGCATCAGTCATTTAAGCGGGTTCAACTTCTTTTATTTAAGAAAAAGCTCTAGTGACGTGCTTAGCTCTAGTAGTGGGTGAGTCTAAAGGTGTTTGCGGGTGGTAGGGCCTTGTGCAAGGTCCGTCCGGATCGCTACCACCATCTTACTCGCTAATCCTGCCGCTAAGTAGCAGTGCTTGCACTGCTGTGTTCCGGTGTGGAGAGTAAGACAGCCGGGGAAATTACGGGCACAAGAGGCCATTCATCTTAGTCCTCTAGGTTGGCAACGCATCTGCAATCCCTCCGGGGTGGCGGGTGTCTATGGGCAGTGGTGATCACTTACCATCAGGTGACCCACCTGCTCGTTTGCCTTCCTATTCATATATAAAAAAAAAAAAAAAAAAAAAAAAACCTGATACGACTTACGTTTTAAAAACACGCAAATCAAAATTGTGCTTGCTGTATATTTAAAAACTTTTTATATCTTTGAAACTATAGGTAGTATAAAAAGACAATCATGAAGCAAATTTCAAGTTAACCCGACCACGAGAAAAAAACATACAATTCAAGTTAAATATCATCATCATCATCATCATTTTAATGTTTACTTTATAGTATCAATATTGATATTCGATACTCTATGTGTGGGTTGTATTATAGTGTCTACATTAAAGTATCAATATCAATACTCTAATTACATTCAAACTTCGAACATCTTAAATAACAAAACCTCTATGTCGATTGTCTTAGAATTTAAAAAAAAAAAATTAAATGTCAGTCAGACAGATGAAAATCTGTTTCGAACTTTCGAAGAACAGAAAATAATGTTACCTATGTATTTTTATGTGAAGACGTTTATTGTAGAAAACTTATGATACATACCATACATACACACATAAATCACGTCTTTATCCCTTACGGGGTAGACAGAGCCTAAGGTAACAAGACTGAGTGATGTGATATGAATGTAGATAAAGTTATGTATGCGATAGTATATAATTAGGCATTAATAACTATTTTATACTTAACTGACAGAAAAAATGAGTCATCATCAAAGCAGGGATATCGTCGATCGTAAATAACATTATTAACATAATTTAAATTAAAATTTTGAGAAACTCCTCCACGCGGAATACTGTATTTTCTTTTATTTATTTTTTACATGTGTCAGACGTACCTACTTACATTCCTTTCACTGTGAATCTTATCTACTTTTAATGAAATTTTCGACAGAATTCCGTGATCAACAGTTTTGAGAAAAAATCTTATAAATTCTCCATTGCCGACACTGTTTTTTGAAAGCAAACTTTTTGCAGATTCCCGGCTGAGCCCCGCTCGCTCTAATGACGCAGGGTCGCCGCACTCCGCTCCGAATACAGCATTATAATACAGTATTATCTTGTGTGGTCGTTTACGTGTTTACTCGTTATTATTACACGTGCTCAGTTCCTCTGCAAAGCAACAAACTTGAATCTGCGCAAGGACTCTTTGTAATATGTAGTAATGTACGTTATAGAAATACGTACTTTCATTTGGCAGACACTGCTCGCCTGGGTACTCTGGGTTTCGTAGTCAACAAGGAACCGTTATAGTTTCGCCATGTCCATCTTAGCTGAGCTCAGAGATTCTCAGAGAGTGGTAAAATATCCCGCGAGCATATCCCTGGAGTTCCACATGGAACAATCGGTACATATGTAAATGTCAAATAAATGATCCCAATAGTTCCTTATTAATTTTTTTTTTCTTTATTCATTATAAATACAGCCATACTGGAAACTATCTAAACAAACTAAACTAAACATCTATGTCAACATAGTGGAAACGCTCACAAAGCTTTTACAAAAACATTAACTATGAAAAACAACCAAGAATAAGAATAAGAACTATTATTTATTTATTTTATTTACTACATTACTAATATCTACTTTCATAATAAAGCAATTACTTACTTACAATAACAATAACCATAACCATAGAGCCTCAGCCAGCCCATAGTGCCCACATAGGCGTTATACCTATTCGTTGGTATGTCTTAATATGACGAATACCTACCACCTCCTTTTTGAATTTATTTTTGGATCCTACGAAGGGATCAGTAGTATTAAATTCACTATTATACAGGCGGGGAACGTAGTGGAGGCAAAATACGTGAAATTTCACTTAAGTCAGGAAATAATTCTAAGAACTGATAAAAACAATTGTTTTTGATTTGTATGGGTTAGAAATGAAACCTAATACAGCACTTGATATATTCACCCCCCCCCCCCCCCGGAAAGGGGTGGAATTGGTTGAAAATGGTGTAATAGTAATAACTAAGAATAAAAAATTGGTGTAGTCTGTGCAATTTGCCATACGTTTTATTACATCTTAATCTATATTTGCACCCGTTATTTAGCTCAATTCAAGCTACGGAACATACAAAAAAAATCATATAACTAAAAATATACTTTTTGGCATTGCGGCCCCGGGGAAAATACAGAACGCGGTGCAAATTGAGGAAATGATGAGAAAATATATCAAAACACAAATACAAAATCTGCACCAGGGTGCGACATCCGGAAAGTAGTTTTCTATGTTTTACTGTCTTTGTAATGTGGGGAAATTTTGAAATTAATAAAAATCGTCACAATCGTCTTAACTTGGTTTTATTTACATTCGCACCCCATAAAAAATTGACATTTCTACAGGGAACATGCAGTTCTGTAATACTACCCGCTACCTAGCGTTAGCTGCTATTCCTTGCGTTTAGATAGAACTATTTTTACCAAACTTCCAGTTAAAATTTTCTTTTTTTTATTGAGTACGAATGTAGTATCTTTTAAATATGTGTTATTTATAATTTTTCACGACTATCTTAATTTCCCCCGAAGTACAATCTACAACAGAGTGAAAAAAACATGTTCCATACTTTGCACGGGGGTGCAAAGTTACCTAAGTGTTTATAATACTTTGAAAAGCTTAATGTAAGTTTGCACCAACCGTCTGAATTATCCTCGAGCCGCAATCAGAAAAAAATATTTTACCAAGATTCTATACATCGTACACCTTTTTAATTAACATACATTATGTAACAAAGGGGACCCTTCACGTGGCTAAACTTGCGCCTAATACCTTTTATCATACTCCAAAATAACGGCATTTGAAGTTTATACCTAATATTTTAAAGTGTTCCGTACATGATAGAAACGGTGCAAACCGAGGGAAACCATCTAGTCGTGCCCTCTAACGGTTCCACAAAAAAACACGACTACACTAATTACTTCCATACTTTTCCGTAATTCGACTATACTAATGCGCGATAGTATGGAATTGAAACCATACTTAGTCAAATGAAAGGGTTGATGAAAAAGAGTGGTGTGCCTTGTGCGACGTTTAGGAGTACGCAGGTATATTGCGGATAGCAATACAGGACAGTCAATACACCCTCGAATAATGTCGAAGAGTAACGTCATGTCAGCCATTTTACGACGGTCTTCAAGTGTAAGAATATTGTAATGTTTACAGTTGTCAGAGTAGGCCGTTCGTGATCTATTGAATCTATAGTTTAAATGAGTCAGGAACTTTTTTTGAATTCTCTCGATGCGTAACAACATGACCATATAGGGGAGGCATATATTCAAGGATACATCTGACATATGCCTAGTATACTATTTTCAAGCTCAATAAACATTGAAATGGTTTACAGGTCCTTATTACAAATCCCAGATTTCTAAAAGACCTATTAATTATGTAATCAGATCGAAATCCACCAAGGATAACAGCTTGAGAGCGATTGGTAAGATAGGATTTGACCTATCTCAGTAGGTCACCGTGGATTCCCAATGTCTCGAGTTTCATAAGGAGGATGACGTGATCCACCCGATCAAATGCTTTTTCAAAATCCGTGTAGATCACGTCAACCTGCCCCCCACCTTCCATTTCATTTAGGACGTAATGAGTGAAACAAGCTAAGTTAGAGATAGTAGATCGTCCTCTTAAAAAACCGTGCTGGTTGTCTGTGATCCCGAGACGAACAACAGGGTAATTTGCTCAAAAATCTTTCCCATTGTATTCAATATACAAATAGGACGATGGTTGTCAATCATGGTCTTAGAGCCCTTTTTGTGGATTGGGAAAATATGGGCTCTTTTCCACATAGAAGGGAAAGTGCACAACCTTAATGATATGCGAAAAAGGACGGTAAGGGGTAATGCAAGGGACTCGGCACAAGAAGTTAGAAAAATTGGGGGGACGCCATCACAACCGGGCCCTTTTGATTTATCCAAGGCCTTCAACGACTTTAGAACCATGTCACATGATATGCTGATCTTGGATAATTCATCCCTACTATGGCTACTATTAGCATCATTAACGGCGATGGATGCAGAGGGACTGTTGCCAAAGACACTTTTAAAAAAACCTATTAAATGCGGTGCATATATCTTTACCATTACTAAAACTGCTGCTGCCCAAACTGAAGCAATTTGGATAGCTTGAAGTGCCCCGCTTAGATTTGACATATTTCCAAAACACTTTAGGAGAGTGTCTGATGTGGTTTTCTATGTTATTGGTAAAAAATTGGAAGCACTGCTTCTGCACGCGTTTTTGACGAGCTCTGAGCATCGAAAATGTGTCGTAATCGCGTGGATTTTGAATTTTTTTCCATTAATGATGAAATTTAGATTTTTCACGCAGTATTTTTATAAGCGCCGAACTGTACCATACAGGATAACAATCGTTTTTTGGATAAGTTAAAGGTACAAAAAGCGCAAAACATTCGTTAAGCTTATCATAAAAAATTGACAACAGCCTCGTCCACGTCGTCCGTATCCAACAGGCTCTTCCAGTCAACATGCTTCAAAAATAAGTTAATTTTATCATAGTCACATCTGTAATAGTACATTATGATACAAGTGTGCTATGTTGGTAATTACACACGAGGCGTATTGTACGCGCGAGCGCCAGCGAGCGCGGGTAAGAGAGCCGAGATGTGTAATTACCAAAGCACACGCGTCGCATACGACGTTTTTCAACACATTTGCGAGGAAAAATAAATAAAATTTAGTTAATAAAAGGACTAAGAACTTTAGTTTACCTTTGTTACCAGACATTGCTTACCTGGAGCTGCTTTAGAACTTTACTTTATCATTTGGTAATTAACACCTTGGATTTCTTACTGATATAACTGTCCGAACATATTTTAGTATTTCCAGCGACGGACACTACATTTCTTTATTAATTGCACTAGTAATTTTTAAAGTAATAAAATAACAAAGTCTGAATCAACAATATCAGTGAAAAATGGCGGCAGATATTATTTCTCCGCGCCAATCCGCACGCAGCACTTGCGCATGCGCGCTGTGCACTTAGCACGCGCGTGACGAAGACACTGACAACAGACTGCTAAACAGCCTAATATTAAAATTATAATAAAACTAGCTGTTGCCCGGGGCTTCGCCCCGGTGCAATTTTTTTTTTCAAAATTTTATTTTATACAAACTGTCCGAACAGGAAAAACACAACTAAAGGTTAGAAGTTATGCGCGTACATACATTTCGGCGATTCATTTTTATTTATATAGAAGATTTAATTTAATGTGACTAACTTCATTCCAAATATTTAAAAGTGAAGTAATCAGGTTGTCGGATAAACGGATTCCTAGAAATCGAGACATTTGTCAATTCCACTTTTTTTTCTCATCTGTGACTAAGATACCTACTAACTGCTGTTGCCAAAACTCATGCCATTTCCATTTCGTTTTCGATCCATGTCCCCAAGTGCATGTTATTATTAGAACCTCCTGTATTTGTATATCTAACTTTGAAGCATTAAATACTTTTTTGAAATAAACAAACATGGCAAATCAATTTTGACATAATAGAGCCCAATAAAAAAGAAATTAAAAGTTGACGCAAGTCATTCATTGTAAACAAAGAAATCGTAAAATATTTTTTGTATTTTGTATAGTTATCTTAATACGTAAGTGTTGCGGATAAAATCTGGTCGACTCAAAACAGATATTTTCTCATGCTGAACAACTTACAACATGTTTCAGTCCAATACATGTTATTTTTATTGTGTCATCTCACGTCAAAACTCATGACACGGGTCACATTGTACTGGCTGGTCGGGTAGCGCACAGTAGTTCATTAAAATTATTTTTTTAGTGGCTTTTCGTAAAAAAATCTAAAAACTAAGAGCAGTTTGCAACTCTCCAGCATGAGACGAATCTAATGTCATATAATTTATTAAAATCGGACCATAACTGTAGATCTGATGGCTTGTACAAAAATCGGCCTCGCGTATTATATATATAGATAATTAATCAATGTCTTAAATATGCAAATTATGGTCCCTTTTTAGATAAAAATGAATAATTTGTCGAAATTAAATGTTTATTTATCATCTTTAAACTAAAATAGTTTAATATTCACGAAAATATTCCTTGTTCCTATTGATACTGAACCGTTTGCTGAGATTAAAAAAAAGTTTATATTACCGCCCTCGTGCGGTAATATTATTACAGCACTTGTGCGTAATAAGCTGTATTATGAGTTTAAATGTGGTGCAATAAGACTCAATTTACGAGCAACTGTGTTGAAAAAATTATAACGCGGTGTGATATTGGGTTTTAAGGGTTTAATGTATAAGTCTATAATATCGATAGTGATGGCAGGGCATTATGGAACTACATAACAAGGCTTTAGACCTGGTTTTGTTCTTATTTTAGTTTTAAGTCAGTTGAGTATCTTCGGTGATGTGCTCTAACAAAAACAGGCGATCAGAGAACGACTGATAGTAAGAGACAAACAAATCGTCTATACATATAAAATACTTTGATCTGAATGACTGACTGACTGAAGTATCAACGCACAGCCTAAACCGCTGATCGTAGAGACCTAAAACTTGGAGGGTGTGTTCTTTGTATAGCGAAAATTTACCGAAATTCTATCCCTAATGGGGTGAAAAAGGGGGGCAAAGTTTGTATGGTACAACGAGATTTTTTCGTCGTACTACAAATTTTACATAAACATTTTTTAGCAAAATTGATGGAAGAAGTGTTTCATATTTTATTGATATTCATTCCTTAACGGAGTTAAAAAGGGGTAGAAAGTTATTTTGGAGGCGATTTGGAAGGATTTTTTTGTTATAGAACCAGTGATAGAAAACACTACAAACGTAACTGCTGCACCACCGCAGTTTGATAACGGCGTGTTTAGACCAAACGAGCGAATGCTCATTCTATCTCCCTCTGGCAAATTTGTTCTGTACACACAACAGAGTGGGGGATAGAATGAACATTCGCTCGTTTGGTCTAAATCCGCCGTAAAAGAAAAATGATTATAAACAAAGTTAAATAACATTTAAAGGACGTAGCAGTGGAGCATCTGGATAGTGTATATGACGAAATACACAGTTATTCAAAAATACGTCCGAATGCTCTTAAATACTAGCGCCAAATATTAAGAAGTCACAACTAGGACATAATTTAATGTGGTTCGGCTATCAGATATGTCTCTGCAGCTTTTACTGTGCTAAGACCACTGTAATACGCATCTATAATTATTTACCATACCTGTCTGTTAATATCTGAACAGCTATTGCATAATTTTTGTTGGTAGTCTCTCTCTAATCCATCTACGATCCTACGAGGTTCTCCCTTTAAGGTTGATTTCAGGTAAAGAAGTTTGTCTACATCAGCTATCGGTCTCTCGTGAATGTTGCACTTATAAATGTCCCAGAATTCACACCAAGTTGAAACATATCCATGAAATCTAGGTAATGTGAGTGTAGGTAACTTGACTAAGAAAAAACGACTCTGTTCCGTGACGGTTTGGCTTGTCTTTTTATCATTATTTGTAACGACTGACCATTTACGTTTTAGTTCCTTTAGAATCTCCTCACCATTGAGATGAGCGTCGCTCATCTCTGAGATCTCATCAGGTGATGGATTGTTAGAAATCTTAAAATATTCACTCATCAGTTCTGTAGTAAACTGTTTAAGCATGTTCTCTAATTTAGATGCACCATATTTGGGCTTTATACACTGCTTCTGGATTATCGCTAATATCTTTACAGTAGGCTTCAGCTTCTATTGTACGCTCACTTATTCATTATATGAGCTACAGGAGGCTTCTCATCCTCTGGCTCCATCGTGTCTTATTGAAATCTGGAATAATACATATTGAGTTGTATACATTTGTCCCAGTTCACTTTGTCGCAAAGCAACGCGAAGCATATACATCTATCAACCATTAACAATAACTTGGCGACAGTGGAAAAGTACTTGTTGAAAACATGACCATCATCATCATATTCATCATAATCATATCAGCCAAAAGACGTCTACTGTTCCAACAGTAACCCACATAGTATGTCCACATAGGCCTCCCCCATAGACCTTTAGTTTCCTCGGTTGGAAGCGGCTTGCATCCATCGTAAAGCCGCGATTTTTACCAGGCCTCCACCTCGTTGGTTGACGTCCTACGCTGCACTTGCCGATCAGCGGTCTCCACTCGAGAACCTTTCGGCCCCAACGACCATCTGTTCTCAGAGAATCAGTCCGTGTCGCTGTGTCAGTGTGTCAGGGCGTTTTCAAAACCAAAAACAACATTCTTCCTAGTAGAGTCGCTAACTAGCTATTATTTACACGTAGAAAACGATTTACAATAACAATGATGCTGTATCATAGCAAGCGACGAATTCTGGTCGGGTCGCCGGTCGGGCGGGGTTTGATTTCGCGACGTTTTCGTTCAACACGACTCGATCCATCCCATTTCCATTTCGAGATCAAATACTATTCCAGTTTTCGACGCCTCAGAGCCACAGGGTGATTCGGGTGGATTATTGGTTGAATAATTGTATATATTATAAATATATTTTCAATAGTAGAGACCAGTTCACTGTTAATGACATTATGCAATTATGAGACTAATTCGTGCCGTTTCGTACAGTTGTTATTGCCGATTTCTGATCTAAATAATAGTAAACTCTGATTCGGTACTGTCTTATTTATCCCTTGTTTTTTAATTATAGAAAATAAACGTTGCCTTGTTTTATTATAATTTGTCGTGACAATATAAAACGACAGTAGAGGTCTGCTACCTACATGATAAAGTCCGTTGCAATAAGTTTCAAAATGTTAGCAGATTGTTACGCGCTTCCTAGTTTCAAGCAAAAAGAGCATAGTGTGGCGGAGGTGACTGCCCTTTGTCCAGTTACGAACTGTAGAATTATTTAGGTACACGCCTGCCCCTAGAAAAGCGGGTTCTGTTTTTTTACATATTATAATATATTTTAAAAGCTATCTTATTCTTAAAACTGTCTTTAACGTAAAAGCTGGAATTAATCAAAAATAATTTTCATAGGTAGGTAGGTAGTAATAAGTTTTGTATTCATTTAAAATCTCATTGTGTATCTGCGGATACACACATAATGAAGTTAAATACATAATAATTACCTACGTAAAGATGAGCTTTACGTACACGTAGCACCCTGTACATCAAGCACCTGCGCCAACCCCGCCGGATCACGTACTTATTAATTCCACAGAATAGAAATTGGATTCCTTTATTGGAGCAACGATTATTCGATTTTCATTTCACATTCGTCTGCTCCTAATTTATTCGAGATATAATTGAAGTGTCGGGAAGGAATTAAGAAGCCTGAAGTGTATTTTAACTTTGAGGACAATTTAGGTACGAATAATAATGTTTGATGATGACTGTACATTTCAAAATAAAAATATATTATTTTGGACTAGGTATGATAGTATTGTTCTAGGGATCATTATTTTTAGCATATCATATGCTCAGTGTATGCAAAAGACTTAATAGATCCTAAATGCATAGGCCAATAACGCGCTAAAGTTCGTCGTTTCACCGGACTTAACCCTTTCGTGACCAATTCATTAAACTTGGCCACAACAGTTCGTATGCAAAATAAGCCGCTTTGTGCGCTCGACGCGGCGTAAGTTTTAATAGAGTGGCTTTGGTCACATGCTGTGGAAAGCCAAAAGATCGTTTTAAACTGGGTAGGTTAGGTAGGCACCACATATATGCGGTGTTTGCTTTTTCTTTACTCTCTAGGCCTTCTCACAACAAAAAATAATTTAAATGATTATTAACTTTAGTACAAACACACAGTTTGGCTAACAAAAGTTGAGAATGAAATCGCGCGGCAGATTTAAAAAAATTGTGTGTTGTGGCTTGTAATATTGTGCGCAAATACTGTACCGATACATTATATGATAGATATTGGTATTAGGATAGTATGAACGATCAATACAGCGTTTGCGTACAGTATTATAGGTCTCGAGTCTCGACACACATTTTTTTAAGTTTGTCGCGCGATTTCGGTCTCCACTATTAATAGCCAGACTAATCGACGTGCACAAGTGCATGATTAGGATCTATTGGGCACTACATAATAGCTTGCTAGCAATATGGCCAATCCACCAACACAAGTGAACCACACGGGCTCCCACTTCTATACAAATATCCTTGGTTTCGATAGAGACTGATAACTTCAGTGAAGAAAAGCTGCTCACTAAGGTACGCCCCCTTTAGCAAGGAACTTATTGCCATGGATCTGACTTATAATAGTACACATATAATAGTAGCATTGAAGTAGTTTGTAACGGTCCCGTCGATTAATTGCATGATACGTGCCGTATTTAAAATGCCTTCTATAAAAACTGGTCCAATTAGGTATAGTACGTCCATGAATAGCTGGGTAAACGTTTAGGGAAAAGCGATACTGATGAGCCGTTTGCCTCATATCGAAAGGATTATTACTACTCCAGTAATGTGTATTTTTTTTAACCGACTTCAAAAGTTGATTCATCCGTCCTTATCACATTACACACAAATTTCAAATTTTCGTGGCACTGTCTCAAAAACTAGTCACAATAAGCGAATAGCACCGGGTAGTCTCGTGGTAACATTGCTTGTACTTTGAGAAGTTTACACGGGTCACGTTTTCTTCGTTTTAAGACTTTTTGTACTATCCGTGATTAACTCCAAATATGAGAACTGCTTTTCTGGTGCTGGTCGTAGGTCGGTGTCGGAAATGATGCATTTCTTTGTTCTAACGCCAATTTTACATTATATGCCGCACCTGGGGCCTGTGGGTGTCGTACTGCTCCAGTCACAGGCTCGTTTTCCGGGACGCGTTGCACGGTGTTGGTGACAACTCTGCCGTTGGCTGGATGCCTTCGATCGGCATATCATTCGCGGTACAGACTTAAAGCTCGGTGTGCGTTTCCTCTGGTTTCACCTCAAAGAAGAATCATATCGCATAGTTCGTGTGCATCGTAATTTCTTGTCATTTTGCGTTGTTGGTGATTTTCATTTGATAATTTTACATTGTCAAAGTAGACTTACCATTAAATTTCCGGTCAGGTCATCAAATAGTTTGGATTTAGATAAATATTATGTTATTATTAGATATTCGCGAAAGTTGAAAAATTAAAATTTGAACTTTTTCAGTGTACCTATCATAAAAAATTATAATCTACCGGGTGCTGTGGCACCCCATACCAAGGCATACCCCGTACCAAGCGACCGGGCAACGGTATTGCGACGGAAAAATTCATTACCTGTGATTTTACCTTTTTGTGGGCTCTTTTCTCGAAAACTAAGGCCTTTGGATCATTCCCTTTAATAGTAACTTCGAATGGTCTAAGGAATCATCATTTTAATCTTTTGCTCCTGTTACAGGGCCCACCCTGTATAAAACCCAGTAACCGTCCGATTGCTTATTATCTCGTCTCGTTGGGCTTACTTTAAATAGGTCGTCAGGATAGAAGAAAGTCATGAACAATAGAAGAACTAAGTCAATAATCGGATATTTTAATTTATAAAAATGATCATGCAAAGAGGTTTTTGTAATTGTACATTGCTTCTAGTTTCAAATGTATTTGACAGTTGCCGTGTTTCGTTTCCAATAAACATGAATTAAAAAGTTCATTATTGGGGGTAAGAGCGAGTAGTTTGGACAGGGTGATGCTCGATGCAGCTGTTGCACTAGCTCTCGATTTTAACAACATTATTTTTCATTCATGTTAATTTAGAACACGGAAACTGTCAAATACATTTAGAAACTAGAAGCACTGTAAGTTTTGGCGGGTATTAAATCAATATATATAGTAAACCTACTGTGACTATAGCGTATAATGCTCGTGAAATTTTCTGGCGCTTGTTAACGCCGAGAGGGCCATCTTAGCCAGTGTCATAACACTCTTACAGCTGCGACACTCAAGTTTCAAATCGCATTACCTTACCTTACATAACCAAGAAGCACACATTATTATATATAATTTATGAAAATATCAAAAAATCTGCAGATGCTTTTGGAATAGTGAAAGAGGAGTAAAATAAATTGATTAAAAAAATGGGCTCAGATGGTTCGTCTAATATGTAATCTCGACACAGTTTCCCGTTATTTTGATAAGGGTCTAGAGTATTCTTTTTTTTTATTTTTGCATTTGTTATATAGATATACTAGTAATAGGTACATATGTTTTATTTCAACATTCACACGACTCAGTCGTTAATGAAAATAAAATAGCCTTAGTAGTCGATTGTGGGGACAAAATCCGGACTTTCATAAGACCGCGTCCATCACGAGGGATAAAAATAATACTTCATAATAATTTTCATCATCCTCCGCCTTCTAAGTCGGTTGGTGTGCGGCCGCGCGTGTCGCGACTGCATAAACATTAGACAAGGAGCTGGAACGGAATGTTTGTTGTCTATTGGTTGGAGAATGACCGGCTTGGATTTAGTATTTCAATCTTGCTTATCAAACACTCACTTAAAAAAATGAGTGAACATATTTTTTTAAACAAAAATGTTAATTAAAAAAAAATAAGTAGGTATTACCTGCTTTCCATAGGTTTACGGTTTTTCGTTTCGACTTAATTGAAAAGAAAGCACTGCCGGATCATTGAACCATAACTGAATCCGATAATAGATAATTATGTTTACGGTAGCGTTGGTAAGTAGGTACTCGTATGTATTTATGGCCACAGTCAAGCTCAGAACGCGAAGACTGCGAGTCGCTAGACTCACAGTCTTGCTTCTTACATCCTTTATTGGGAAATTCGTGTCTAGGAATAAACTTTTAAACACTCATAGTAGCTCCCGGTCTACTCACTCGCCGCTGTGATCTCTGCCTCATTAATCTGGCTATGCGTGCGATATTTCTTACTAACAGATGTTTAACTCACCACAACGAAATATATTGTTGCCTTTCCTCCAACAGAGAAAAAAAAAACACCCTGTTTAGCGATATAATTTCTACATAATTTTAACACAATTTCTTTTTCTGTACATAAGATGTTATTATTTTAAGCGATGTAAAAGTTTATAATGTAAAGAGGTGTTTAGAGTTCGAAAATTTAATAAAAATCAGCTAAATTCTTCCCAACCTAAGCCAAAGTCTCTTACGAAACTTTCACAATTAAGGCTTGTAGCTGGTTTGGGCTCTAACGTGGGTTTTATTAAATTTTATTCGCAATATTTTGCTTGCTTATTTTTCTTGCAAAACTTTGGCGGTAAACAATAAACTGTTTTAATTAATTTAACTTTCTTTGGGTACGGTTACCGATAATTAAGAAATTAAACTTGTCCGCAGGCAATGCAGTTTAGTTTTCAATTAAACTACCAGTACAGGATAAAAGAGCAGGCGGCATCGGTGCTAGTGTAAAGGTAAAGCAGTGTTTATTGTTTTGCGACAAGTAGGTATTTATTGCAAGTAATCACCTCACCTCGTATTGGTATCGTTTTTCCAAATCTCCCAGAACATGAGCTGCATAATGGAAATATAATTTAACGTTCAAAATATAATGCTTGTAACGGTTAGCAGGGTGTAATTATTGTTTACAGCGATGTTAAATCGCTTGCCGTCTAAAAAGTTGTTCATTGAGTCACCTGCCTGCTTCTTGTGCCTGAACTAATATTTCTGTTAATCCTCAAGTCTAGTAATCTCTATAATAGTAAACATAACAAAGGCAGACTTATCCCTTTAAAGGATCTCTTCCAGTTAACCCTTGAGTGGCTTAGAGGAGTATTATACTGGGGATGGACAACGAGTGAGTTTATAAATTACAATACTTAGAGCTGCAATACATAACTTTACCGAATATAATACATAAACTCATAAAACGGAAGACCTAACAATCAATAAACTAGCTACTTTATACAACCTATGTATAATATATTTTCATAAAATATAATACATAAAATAAATAAAGATATATTTCAGATTAATTTGAAAAATGACATCTGCATGTAAAAAACCCAAATCATCAAAAAAATTATCAAGTATTTGTTTTGACTTTCTTAAATCAGCATTGTAAAGACTCCAAAAAGAAAAAAGAATCCAAAAACTTTACTGGTTACTGACTTGACATGAGATGTATATTTTCCCATATATTTTGTTTTACTTACTTTGTAAGATGGGGGAATGGCGGTCACTTGCGCAGTAATTAATTTTTTATTTTATTTCTGGGATTTACGGTGTAGGTAACTGACTTTTTACATAGCTTATATAGTGGGCTATAGATATATATGAGGCACATTATCAATCTATTACGGGTTTCTTATTTTTTAATCATTTTGTAAAACCTTGCGTCTACTGTTAGGGTATTACCGGTCATTCAAAATTAACACAATGTTGCTTCTAAAATGTACCAAAACGAAGTAAAACGACATTTTATTCATAATTATCTTTTTTTTAAATATTTTAACCAAAATGAACCAAAACATTTTTATTTTTTAACTAAAAATAACTCTTTTTTTTATAAAAAAACCAAACATATTATTAATTATTTATATTTCTACTTAGAAAATCACAGATTGAGACGCATAGGAACTCTCTTTTACTTAGATTCTAACCATATTCTTTTTTTTTACCAAAATCAACTCTTTTTTTATAAAAAAAATAGACATATTATTAATTATTTATAGTTCTACTTTGAAAATCACAGATTGAGACACATAGGAACTCTCTTTTACTTAATTCTAACTATATTCTTTTTTTTATTTTTTTACCAAAATCAACTATTTTGTTTATAATAAACCCCATATATTATTAACTATTTATGTTTTGATAATGAAAATTAAAGATTGAGACGTCTGATAACTCCACGTTTGCTTTCAGAATAATCGCATACATAGGACTCGGGGGAATCAGCACCACTGCACTCTTCACGAGTCCACCGCCCACAACTTCGGCATGTGTACCATACTTCATTCTTTCCGAACTCTTTACAAATTGAACATGTTTCATTATTTTTTGGAGAAGCTTCATTTGTTGTACTTGACTCAAGAGACTTTAATGAGAGTTTCTTTCGCTTGGTAGACAAAATTTCTTCGTCTGAAGACGAAAAATCTTCAGTGGACTTTGATATGGTGTTTTTGCGCTGTCTTTTTTTAATGTCAATACCAATATTTTTCTTTTGAGTTGTTTTCATGGTTTCTTTGTTAGTTTTCTTGTTAGTTTTTGTGTTCGTTTTTGGTTAATACTTTTGTTCATATTCTTAGTAGAAGGCTTAATTTTAACGGTTTTCCTCTTTCTTTTTAAGCTAGTTTTCTAGTACTTTTTTCATAGGTGTTGCTCAAGATTGCAGAATGCTGTTTAGTGCTTGCGCGTTTGGTTGTTTTTGGAAGTGGAAGTGGAGATAATATAGTTTTACTTGGTGTCACAATGATAATGTTCTTTTCAGGATCCAGGCAGACTATTTACCTCAGGCACTGTGGTCGGTCGCTCTATTTGAGTCTGAACTGAGGTACTTGTTCCAGACCTTCGATCAACAATACAACTAGATTCACAGTGATAGCTCTGAAAACGGCTCCGAGAAATAAGGCCACAAAATAAATTTGTGGCCTTTTTTCTGACAGTATGCGCCAACCTCGGCCAACGTGAGGACGTGTCAAAATGCCACAATGTGCGTTCAAAAATTGCAAAAACAGCCACCGAAACACTAAGGTTTCGGAAGGAATATCTTTCTTTAAGTAAAAACAAGTCAGTATTTCATAAAGTACGTAAAAATTGGCAGTTTAGGTACATTTTAAAATCAATAATTTATTATTTGGCCCACCATCTTGACAATAATCGGATGTTTTAGAACAAGAAATTCATGGAGTAGTTCTCGTTTTAAAATAAAATATATATTGCATTTTTTTGTAGATTTCCTAGTGATCTTTTTTGCTGTGCGGAATGGATAACTATTGTCGCGAGAGAAAGAGAAGAAGAACTTTACATGCCTTACAAAAATTCTGCTATAATGTTCGATTCATTTTGCCAAATTCGACATAACTGGAAATAGCCAAAGGCGTAGATTACAGAAAAAGGCGATTCCCAAATTGCAGGTATACCTAGTTACATAGAAATGTTTAAAATAATATAAGATGAAGTATAGTGAGATGGAACAGAGGAGCTATCACTTATTAAAGAAGACGTAAAGCTTCAAGAAAAGTTCAAGCCGTACAATATTTATAACACACACACACACAAATCACGTCTTTATCCCTTACGGAGTACACAGAGCCTAAGGTAACAGGTACCTACAGGCCACATTTAGCAAGATTGTGGGCGCCTAGGTGGAAAATTTAATCAAAATAGTGATGGGTTGCTAGCCTCATCGCCTATAACATGATTCCTATTATAATCACCCATTCCCTCGACGACTTTCTGCTTGAGAGGCGGTAGGTCGAACAACTAGGCTACTACGGCTGTTGCCTGGCTGGGCCTGCGTGGGAACTATGACCCAATCCCTCTCGTTGTTAAAGGAAGCCTGTGCTCAGCAGTGGAACGTAGATGGGCTTAATTATTAAAATTCATGTTAATATTTGTACTTGTAAATATCTGTCAAATAAAAAAAACCGAGTTATATACTTAATTGCGACTCCATTATTACCCCGTTCCTCAAATAGAATGACATCTTTTTGAAACGAAGGTAGTTCTTTTGTTTATCGAACGCTTTCGCTCGCTTGTGACGAAACGTCGTAAATATTATATACAATTATAATTATTTGGATCTTTGTTGCTTAGACTTAAGGTTTATTTTACGTTAATAAAGAAGGTAAAACAGATATAGCTATAAGCATAAGCAACAGGGCCACTTTTTCGCTTTGCTTTTGTATGGGACTGTGAATCTAGTTGTATTGTTGATCGAAGTTCCAGACAGACTATTGACTTAAGTGCAGTTGCTGCTTGATCTGTTTGATCTTGGTCCATAGTTTCGTTTTGGCCCAAAGGATTTATTGTGTTGGGCGAATCCATCACAGTTACAGAGTCGTTTCTGGTACCCAATAGATAGTTTGAGGCCAGGAAGTCTTCTCCAAAAATATTAGGGTCGATGGGGAAAATTCCCGATGCCTGAAACCCAGACACTCCGATTTGTATTGTAGCTGTTAATGTGTGATTTGTTAAATATAGAAGCAAATGGAGTGATTTTTTGCATAGCGTGGCTTCTCATAAATAAATCACACTCCTTCCTGAAGGCGTTTTTTAAAAGTCCATAAAATGCGACATCTAGAGGTTGCATCCTGTGCGAGGTGTGGGGAGGAATAGAGACCACAACGATAAAGTTTTCTCGGCAGAAGATATATGCTGCATAAGAGGAGTGGCTGTAATGATTATCTAATATGAGCAAAACAGGTTCGTCAGCAGAAGGCTCAGCAAATTTTACCAAATGCTTGAGCCATATGATAAACAATTCTTCATTTGTCCAGCCATTTTTGGAGCAGTGGTAAATAGCTTCAGCTGGACCATCTTTGCACAACTGAGGTGACATTCTTTGTCTTGGATAAATAAACATTGGAGGCATGTATGATCCTGAAGCAGACATTGCGCAAATTACAGTTCCCTTTTCGGCAATGATTATGCCAGGGTCTTGCACGGTAATCACACCAGTCTCATCCATGTTGTACACTTTAGATCCAGTAAACTGGTGTTTTTGCATAACATCTTCCAAATTTTGGAAGAACAAGTTAACCTCATCTATGTTAAATGCTGTCACACGATTCATACTGGTTGCCTCTGGTTGGCGAATGGTTATTGAAGGATTTCTCTTTAAAAAACCATAATAGCCAATCTTTTCCAGCTAGCTTCCTCTCCTTGTTGAAGTTGGCTTTATGTTATGTTTCTCGGCATAAATGAAAGCTGCATTACGAACTTGTAGTGGACTTAGGCCGTAGAAAGTTTAGCTAGAAGTTTTATATTCTCAGCCATACCCTTCTCTACTTCTGGTGAAAAAGTAGAATGTCTTCCTAGAGAAGGTCCTGTACTTGGAACATTCTTCTTGATGCGATCTTGTAGCGTGCTGAAGGGTATGCCGAACTTCTTGGCAGTTGACCGTAAAGAAATCCCAGCACTAGCAGCAGCTTCAACAGCCTTTGCTAACTCTTCTTTTGTCCATTTTCCTTTCGTTGTGGTTCTTTCCCTGTGTCGCGGCATCTATTTAACTATAAAAATAAGTGTAATGAGACATTATATTAACAAACAAACAAATAATAAATTGTATTATAATTCCATACGGGGTAATACTGGTCACTGACCGGTATTGCCCGCTTAGAATGATTGCCATAACCCCAAAATACGAAAACGGTTTCTTTGGTTAGTCACGAAAAACGTAAATACACACACACACACACACGCACACACACACACACACACACGCACACGCACACACACACGCGCACACACACGCGCACACACACGCACACACACACACACACACACATACACATACATATACACATACACATACACATACACACACACACACACAAATCACGTCTTTATCCCTTACGGGGTAGACAGAGCCTAAGGCGACAAGACCTACAGGCCACGTTTAGCAAGATTATGGGCGTATGGGATTATGGGCGCCGCTTGGTAAATAAGTTTACTCGGCCGCATACTTGATGGCGACACTAGTAGCGATTGCATAATGTTTCTGAAAGTTTTAGATTTTGACGTGACCGGCATTGCCCACTGACTGCCATTCCCCCATCTTACCCTACTGTACTAATCTGTGATTTATGTAAGTACGAGCACGACTATAAGAACACTCATAATAAGACTTTGGATATGTCCATATTGTCTATTCCCTCTAAAACTTGTTGTTTTATGTCGCTCTAAAAGTGCTCCATCGTTACGTAGGTAAAACTTTTACTGCCAATGTTTTTTTTAATTTGTCCATTCAGACTGGCTAAGGTCAAAAACCATTCAGTCGTTCAGGACCAAATACGGTGGTAGGTACGTATTTAGGAAGCAAACAAGATAAATATTTCAATATATTCAATATTTAAGTTAGTAGGTATATTTCAATTTGACAATTAATGTTAGGATCCAAGATCGTGAACATAATTTGACATTTGAACCAAAAATGGCGATGGGTGTCGTTTTCGGGTAATGTGTTAGCTCTGAGCTCAAATTCGGCATAGGTAATTTTTTGGATCCATGACATTTTGTCAAAATTTTAGACAAACTCGTTGATGGCTTGATGGGTGTCGTTTTCGAGTATTTTGGTGGTTTTGTGCACGAATTTGGCATAATTTTATGAATCCAAGAAGGCGGATGACATTTTGACACTTTGACACAAATGGTGATTTGTATCATTTTCTGCTAATTTGGTGGCTGTGATCCCGAATATGGCATTATTCATGTTTTATTTACAGTAAGCACATAGGCCACGGTCCAACGGTGAACACCTTTCAGCTGTTGGTGATGATGACGATGATGATGATAATTTTAAAGAAGTCGTTGAAAAAGTATTGTATGCAACGTTGTATAATTAAGTCAAAAAAGCTCGTGGCGTCTTTTCTTACGATGTTCGCTACGCTCACATCGTACGTAACCGACACTACTCACCTTTTTTGACTTACTTACAACTGACTTACATACAACGTTGCATACAATACTTTTTCTACGACTAAGTAGGTACTTAATAAATGAAAGTAATACGTTCTCCGAAAATAAAGAAGTCCGGTGTTCCAGTCTCCGCGCCATGAAATTCTCGTAGGCTTTATTATTGCCGAGATTTTCTAGGTAACAAATTTTCCAACACTTCCTGGGCCGCCGCGGATATTTATTTCGGTGTTGATTTAATTACGTTCTCATCCATGCTTTTTTTATGATACGTTACAAAACTTTGTTAAAACTATTGAAATCAAACGACAAAGAAGTCAAACAAGACACGAGCGGGAAACTTGAAAACGACAAACAACAAAATTGGAAATTTGTTTATCGTAAAATTTGTTTTTAATTAACGTTTACTTTTTTTACAGCCTTGCGTTCTTGGCGTATTTAGCCAAAACGTTTACCAACTTACCAGTGACGTTACAAAAAAATCTTGTTTGTTATGTTGGCAACTACCTATGCATTTAGTTTCAGTTCCATAAAAAACCATTATTAATAAAATATTTTGTTAAGTTGGTAGTCATTCATTTTCATCGTAAATTTGATGTTGATCGTGTAAAAAGTTTTACCTAGGTCAAGCTGTCTGTGGCTGGCAGAGTAACGATGGAGCACTTTTAGAGACATAAGCCAACAAGTGCTTTTAGAGGGAATAGACAATATAGACTTACCCAAAGTCTTTTTATGAGTGTTCTTATAGTGGTGCTTGTGATTACATAAATCACAGATACAGGAGTAGTAAAAATACTATTAAGATAGGTACTTAACTTGCGTACCTTATACATCCCAAAAATAGTTATTTTAAATTCCTTGTATAAATGTATTAGTAGTTGTGTAGAATTTAAATATTATATTTGTATTTATTTATAAATAAACAAACATTTTAACAAAAAAAACCGACTTCACTACGCACTAAAAAGAAAAAAATAATTGCATAATATTCTTCTACAACTTAATAATTAACTTACTTTTTCTACTTATCAATATATAGGTACGATCTAATGTTGTTACAATTATTGTTATTTCTGGAGTCGGTGTCAGCCAACGTACGCTTGTAACTACATACATAGTTACAGGTGAGATGTGCTTGTGTATAAAAGGGGTACGTATTAAAATACATAAAGTTTAAAATGTATAATGGGTTAAAATACATAATGGTTTATAATATATAATGCGATTTTCTCAGAAAGTTACAAATTAACAGGATTGTTATGAAACAAACCTAACCTAACCTAAACCAATCTATAGATTACGATATCAAAAAAGTTCATTTAGCTAATAGTTTTACAGAAAATTGCGTTATACATTTTGAACCATTATGTATTTTAACCCATTATACATTTTAAACTTTATGTATTCTGATCCGCTCCCGTATAAAAGTTAATTTGTGAAAAAGTAGTATTTGTTAAAGTATTCTCGTATTATTGTTGCTGGGTATATTGTAGTGTTTCCTTGGCTGACACCGACTACAAAAATAACAATAATTGTAACAACATTGGATCGTACCTATATATTGATAAGTAGAAAAAGTAAGTTAATTATTAAGTTGTAGAAGAATATTATGCAATTATTTTTTTCTTTTTAGTGCGTAGTGAAGTCGGTTTTTTTTTGTTAAAATGTTTGTTTATTTTTTTAATTTTTAGTGAATCTGAAGAACACTAACACTTTTTTCTGAATATGGGTAGACCTACTAAACGTGCTGCCATTTCAATTTGGTCCAGTTCTGACAATGGCACCCCTGAAAAAACCGTATAAGTCTGAAATTAGCAATATTAAGTATCTATGTGTGCGACAAATCGTCCGTTTCATTTAAACGGCGCTGTCATATGAGCAGCACGTTTAGCAGGTCTACCCATATTTAGAAAAAAAAATTAGTGTAGGTACTTCAGATTCACTAAAAATGTATCAAATATTATAAATAATATGTCGGTTTTTTTTGTTAAAATTTTTGTTTATTTTTTGATTTTTAGTGAATCTGAAGTACACTAACATTTTTTTCTGAATATGGGTAGACCTACTAAACGTGCTGCTCATATGACAGCGCCGTTTAAATGAAACTGACGATTTGTCGCACACATACTTAATGCTAAATGGAGGTCTAAAGGAGAGGCCTACGTCCAGCAGTGGACTTGTAATGGCTGAGATGATGATGATGACTTAATGCTAATTTCAGACTTATATGGTTTTCTCATGGGTGCCATTGTCAGAACTGGACTAAATTGAAATGGGACCACACGGTAAGCAACCAGCTTTCAAATAAAAAAAGAATCATTAAAATCGCTTCGCCCAGTCGAAAGTTATGAGGTAACAAACATAAAAAAAAAAAAAAAAAAATACAGACGAATTGAGAACTTCCTCCTTTTTTTGAAGTCAGTTAAAAATGACTTTCTGCCAAGTTTCTTGCGGCGCATTCTTCTTAGCATTGATGGTCTCTCCGGATGCGCTGGTAGGTTAAAGAAAAGACGTGTAAAAGAGCCCTTTGCGGGCTACTTGCAAAATAAGTTTTGATTTTTTTAATCATTTGGTTTGATTTGATCATTATGCCACGATAATCTCGATATCTGTTTTTGTCGACACTTTTTAGGGATTAAATTCGCTACTACCTATCTACCTACTTACCTACTACATAAGAAGGGGAACTATTCATCTTTTAGAATTGAACTGTTATCTGTTGACATCACGCAATTGTAGCCGAACCACATGGGAAAAGAATTAACTGAATCTATCTGTAATTAAGTGAGACATAATCCATGACATAAAGACCCATTTTCCACATTGTTCTCTAGGCCTTGTACAGTCAAGTGTAATAATATGTAATAGTCAAAGTTTCAAAAATAAGTACCATACACTCTTACACCGGCGTAATAAGGTCGAGGGACATATTTTTGAGAAGTTCGTATCGATACTTATTTTTGCACTTGACCGTACTATCAATCAATAACTATTTTGATTTCGTTATAAAGTCGATGAAAAAAAATAAGTTAGTTTTGATTTAATTTCAATAGATCCATAAACGTTTTATACGATGATGTAAATCTATGTATCTAATCAGCCCACATCCACCCACTGCTGAGTAAAGGCCTCTTGATGTAAAGACTGCTAAAGAATATGTTTCATTGGGATCAGATCGGTGAAGGTCGCTAATAAATAGCGGGATCTTCTACCATTGTCAAATAGCACTTCGTGTCACTAATCGAAACAAATTGCCTCAAGGTACGTATGATTCTATTCAAGTAATTTTAGGTAGTTTGTGTTGGGGACCTATGCTATTATTATTATGTTACTGTGTAGATACATTTTTAATACAGCCATTATATAGAAATTTAATTCAAAACAATGCATAAAGGCCTACAATTACTTTGTTAAAAATCACAAAGGCCGTTTTATACATCTCTGTGCACAAACGACCATTAAATATGAATAATACTGTGTCTGTGTTTCCATACTTCCCATTTTTCCCCCAAAGACTTAAGACACAACCGGATAACGAACTGACACATAATTAAGAGTAATCTGAGTAATACCTAGTTGTTTTGCAGTGCTAAAATTGTAATATAATATTATGTTTTATCTTATCACTTTATGTGTACCTATGTGTACCTTACAGGTAAACAAGATTTAAGTGCCTGTAGATCTTGAAAAAATATTGCACACGTTGATCAGCGCAGCACCGGTACCGGCAAGGTAAAAGTGCGGTAACCGCCGAGTGTAGTCATGCTATACAGCGAGGGAGCAGCTGATTGACGGCTAACGGTCAGCGACCGTTGACTTTTGATAATTTGAAGGCAAGCGGCAGGGCATATGCAGAGTTAACCGCGGCTGCGGGTAGGACCTCCTTTGGTATTTCAAGGGCGACGATGAGCTGCAATTGCGGCGGCAACCCGTAAGCTGTGTGACGGCACAGCGAGTTACCAAGATGCTCCGGCCGGCGGGAGGCAACGCTGTTACGATGCTAAACCAAAATTCTATTGTCAGTGGTACTCTTTACTAAACAGAAAAAATACTTATAGAGGAATTAAGCAATTGAGTAGATGTGTACAACCATTAATACAACCACTGCGGCAACTGTAGCACTTCGATTGATCGGCCCAATGTCAAGCAGGATACGAGAGCTGGCAGCGATAAATGTTTAGTCATTGAGTGGCAAAGCGAATAAAAGGTTTTTTTTTTACAAAAAAAAAAGGAAAAATGTGACCATAACTATGGTACTAATAACTGAAATGGCTGTGTTCTATGCAACGGGTAAAAGAAAAACTATCGCGGAAAAGTAGTGTTAGTGTAAATCGCTAGTATAGTCACTTAATGTGTTGCAGTATTTGGTTGGCTGTTGGTATCCTCTATGAAATTACTTAAACGAACTAATTGCAAAACTTACTGGTACTTTATGGGTAGGTACATACATACCTATATCGATTAATTAATTATTTTTATATAATTTAATAATTTCAGATAATATTCGATACCTTGAGGCTCAATTATCGTATAAGCCAAAAGTCGACTTTTCAGGAAAGCCAAAAACTTCAAAGAAAAAAAAATGAACTCTTTTGTTTTAACTGCTATAAAAAAGCTTCGTAGGACGAAAGTTCTAAAAAATAATGAGTAAAACAATATGAAAAAGAAAATAGATGTCTTATACGCTTCTTAAAAGAAAACAGCATGTCGTTTATGTACCAAAATAATAGTTGCTGTACATGCTATTTACGGCCAAAGTCAGCTATTACGATTTATTGAAAAAACTATAAGTTCTTAGTCACCGGTTTTCTTATTTTGTCAGGTACATAATTGTAAAAAATAAATCACGTATAAACACCCCTAACTATTTTACTGCGATAATCATGATAAGGTAGGTATAAACCAAATCAGTTTGAGATTCGTATTTAACTTTTAAAGTCCATTAATATTATAAAGGGTTTGGCAGTAACAACAAAATAGTAGGTATAGAAAAAATATAATATTGGTGAGGGTAAGAAATCAATGTCAACAAAAAAGAAACACAAATATCGTTGTTATTATTAAAAATATTGTTCTAGTACCACATAAAACGATAAAAATGAAAAGTAACAACTAGAAAAGAGCATTAAATATTTCTAATCTCTTTCAATTTAAATCAATCCTTTTTTATAAAAGTTATGTATTTAACGCTCTTCTTACTCCTAATAAAATTTTTGTTGGCGTTTATTGCCATGAAATGTAACGCTACTGCAGGCCGTACACCAAACTTTATTCTGTTATTGGAAATAATTCAGGTCGTATTCACCAAATTGGTTTGGTAGTGGTTTATATATCTTAAAAATGAAACGTAATTTTATTGCAGGTTGTATAATAAACTTTGTTCATTTTTCAGAAATCGTTAAGGTCGTATAACGCGAAGTTTGATGAGTATCTAATGTCCTTTATGCTAATTATACATTTTGATTTAGGGTCAATAATACCTTTTTGCATTTTTCACACTCTTGAGTAGCTGGCTTTTATAGCTCGTTTTATTTAAATTTCCTGTTTAGAGCAACAGAAAATTGAGGTTGTATTTGATATTTTTTTGGGATTTGGAAAATTGTAAATACACACGTCGATAGAGATAACATAATATATCTGAGCAAGGACTGCATTCAAATCACATTTTCGTCAAAATGGCTTATACGACAATTGAGCAAGGTAGCGAATTATTATATCAGGTTTACACGCGTAACAACATAATGAAGTTTAAACTTCTCTCACTACATGAACAACCCTCATATATAATGTGTAATCACCACATATTAGTCCTACGACGCGTCGCTCTGTCAGTTCGTGATAAACTCAAAACCTACTGAACGGATTTAAAAAAAAAACTATATTAGCTGGCTTAATTGTGACAAAAAAAATCTGCTACTATATTCTGCTATATATGTCGTGTTTTATGTTTTAAGCTAACAAATATATTTCTTTGCTTTATATTTCAATATTGCACTTAATACATAAAAATCTACACTTATTTAATAATTCTATGTGTAAAAAAATCTCTGTGAAAAGTCGCCCGCTTATTGCTTGTGACACCATAGGCATTTGCAAAATTTATTACCGAGGGATCAGGTAGAAAAGCTTAAAAATAAGCCCCAACCTTTTTGAGTAGGTTTTAATTGTTTTGCTGATTGGGGATCATTCCTTGAAACTTCCGGCTCCCAAAGACCGAATAATAATTTTATTCTTGACTTTCATAAATAGTTTGAATATCTAGTTGTATACCAAGAATAAAAATTCCTCCACCAACTGGTTGCGGAACTCAATTGCCATGGCGTACTACCTAGTTGCGTAGAAAGTAAAAAAACTCTTGTATGGGAACTAGTTGCGGACAAAGAATACGAAATCTTGCATCACAACTGGTTGCGAAACTTAGTTGCCATGGCGACCGGAAGGTTATAAATACTTTTCTATAAAGCGTCTTTCTTTTTCTTAGGAACGCGTATAGGTAGCTAAAATGAATACCAAGTACCGAGAGTCTGCGGTCCCTTTTAGCTGCGATAAAAAATCAACCCTCTAATTTTACGCAATCTTCATGTATCAAGTCGTTATAGCGACGACAACTTCGCCGATGTCAAAGTAACAAAAATATAAATTATAAAATCTTGTGACAAAATGTCGGCAACGTTGTACGGTAATGGTCAAAGACCCCCCTCCCCCTTGTCGGGCTCTTAGCCAACGGTCAATGATACATACATACATACACATACAACAAATCACGTCTTTATCCTTAATGGGGTAGACAGAGCCTAAGGCAACAAGACCTAAAGGAATTGCGTTCCCCCCGCCGTCTAGAACGCCACGCAAATAAGCTGTTCCGCTAATAGAAATTTTTTTAAAATTAATTACAACGCGAAATTCGAAGTGTTTTATATCGTCGGAAGCGCACTGACGAGACGCGTTCAACGGTGTGTGTGAAGTGAAAATCAGTGGAAAACAAAGGCAGGAAAGAAGGCCCCGGGAGAGAACGGTCTCACAGCGGATATCTGTCTTCGCGCTGTAAAGGCCCACCCAGAAACAATGCTGCAGTTTTTCAATAAATGCCTCGAGTGCGAGTATTTCCCAGTAGCTTGGAAGAGAGCGGTTGTCATAATTCTGCGAAAGCCTGGCAAGAGCGACTACACCATTCCCAAATCCCACAGACCGATCGGCCTCCTGTCAATCATGGGCAAAACTTACGAGAAGCTGTTGGTGACCCGACTCAAGTATCACATATTGCCAAGGATGAGCCCCCGCCAGTACGGGTTCATGCCGCAGCGCAGCACCGAAGACTCCCTCTATAACCTTATGCAGTACATCCGCAAAAAGCTGAAACAAAAGAAGATGATCACTTTGATTTCACTAGATATAGAGGGAGCCTTCGATAGCGCTTGGTGGCCCGAAATCCGAGTCCGACTGGCGGAGGAGAACTGTCCGCTGAACTTGAGAAGGGTCATCGACAGTTATCTGAGTGACAGAGAGGTCGTGGTAAGGTATGCGGGAGAACAACACACAAGATCCACAAGAAAGGGTTGTGTCCAAGGTTCCATAGGAGGCCCAATTCTATGGAACTTATTGTTGGACCCTCTCTTGAAGGATCTTGCAAATGGGGGTAGCTATTGCCAGGCCTTCGCAGATGACGTGGTCATGGCGTTTGACGGAAGCACAGCACAGGAGATTGAAGGGCAGGCTAACCCCGCTCTCGAGCGTGTCCGGGCGTGGGGAGTCAAGAGCAAACTTAAGTTTGCTCCACATAAAACTAACGCGTTGCTTATCACAAACAAGCTTAAGCACGACACCCCGCGCCTGGTCATGGGAGGGATAGAGGTTGGTTTTGCGGAGGAAGTGAAACTCCTAGGTGTGACCATTGACAGTAAGCTGACATTCAACAGCCATATAACAAATGTTTGCAGGAAAGCTACTGGGATATACAAGCAACTGGCAAAGGCGGCAAAAGTTAGCTGGGGACTCCATCCCGAAGTTGTTAAAACTATTTACGTGGCGACCATGGAGCCGGTGATATTGTATGCCGCGAGCGTATGGGCACCGGCTGCAGAGAAACTGATGACGCGTAAGAAGTTCGAGATCGTACAGAGAGGCGTAGCGCAAAAACAGTGCGGGGCCTACCGCACTGTCTCCCTCAACGCTGCGTTGCTGCTAGCGGGGATGATCCCACTAGACCTCCGAGTCCGTGAGGCGGCTTCACTCTATGAAGCCAAGAGGGGGGCAAACCTGCCGCAGCTTGGCGACAGGGAGATTGAGCGGAGAGGGTCCGCGCTGGAGACACCACATCCAGCGGAGCAATACAGCATCGAGTTTGGGATCCTGGCCGACCAGGATGCCCTAAACAAAAATGAAAAATATACAACAAGGATATACACCGACGGGAGCAAGATTGGTGGCAGGGTCGGCGCCGCATTGTCTATTTGGCAAGGCGACGCCGAGACTAGGGCCGTCAAGCTTGCGCTCTCGGATTACTGCAGCGTGTATCAGGCTGAGCTCCTAGCCTTACGAGAGGCTACAAGTGTGGCTCTGAACAGTGCGGGGTCTTCTTTTGGGGTCTATAGCGACTCTAGGGCGGCTCTGCAAACCATCTCGAACCATCGTTGCCTCCACCCGCTTGCCATAGCCACAAGAGAGAACTTGACATCAATCTCCCTCCAAGGCAAGGAACTTTCCTTGTTTTGGATAAAGGCACATGCGGGTTTGGATGGCAACGAGAGGGCCGACCAGCTAGCCAAAGAAGCCGCTGTGGCATCCAAAAGAAGACCAAACTATGATCTTGTTCCGGTATCACACGTCAAGAGAATCCTTCGAAGGGATTCCCTTGACGAGTGGAACCGGAGGTATGTGGAAGGTACGACCGCGTCGACCACGAAGTTATTCTTCCCCAATGCGGTGGAGGCGTACGGAGTGGTCCGAAAGATGGTCCCACGCGGCATTATTACCCAGGTAATGACCGGGCATGGTGGATTCTCCGAGTACTTAAATCGCTTTAAGTGCAAGGAGAATCCATCATGCTCCTGCGAACCAGGGGTGCCCGAGACAGTTGCCCACCTGCTCCTTGAATGTCCCCAGTATGGAGTGCAGAGGTTTGACCTGGAGAACAAAATGGACACGAAATTGACAAAAGACAACTTAAGAGACATAATGACGGGAAAAAACAGAGAAAGATTTATAAAATATTGTGTAGAAATAGCAAGCAAAACCATTGTTAAAAATAAAAACAGATAGGAAAAAGTATGTTTAAATGATATACTGAGTATATTAGTAATAAGCATACAAAATATATAGAATGTAAATAAAATAGTAATAAATGTAATAGTAAGTAAGAAAATTGCAGTAATTAAAATAAGTACCGAACAAAACTGTGTGTAGAAATAAGATAATTAAGTTAAAATTGTAAGCATGTACAATTAGTAAAAATATAAATAAAGAACACCCGGGGACCCTCTTCCCTCCTATTGTTGAGAATGCAAGAAAACAGCAAAGCATGGTAATAGAGGACAGCTAGAGAGATACGATAGTATGGAAAAGAGAAAGGAAAGGAATGTAAGACGAAATAGAACAATAAGCTAAGTAAAAATTAGATAGATAGAATAGTTAATAATGATAGAAAGTATGAGGAAGAATGATAGAAAGAAAAGGAATGAGGCATGAAAGTGCGAGAAGCAGAACTGATAGAACTGGAGTGAAACGGCTTTGTTAACATAGGCTCCGATTATGTTGGAGGTAGACGGTATAAAAAAAAAAAAAAAAAAAAAAACAAGACCTAAAGGCCACGCTTAGCATGACTGTGGGCATTTAGATGGAAAGTGGGAACCTACAAGTTCTGGGTTTTCATTGCTATATTTTAAACAGTAATTTTTTGTCCTCTTCAAGTACCTGAGTATTCTTTTTGCATAGCTCCAATAAATACTAGTATGACATTTATTAAATTGACTAAGAAAACTAACGCTATAAGAAATGTCAGGCCTTGTAAGTACTGATAAATACATTAAACTTCCAATCAATTGTTGATATGGAATTTCATGATCACAAGTTGCAGAGTTCTGAATATCTAACTTACATTCTAAAGGAGTACTAGCCTCTTTACAATCCAACATATTAAATTTATTCAGTAACTCTTCTACATACTGGCTCTGATCTAAAGTAATAATATTTGATTTCTCATCTATCTTAACTCTCATGCCTAAGCATTGTTGAAACTGACCTAAATTTTTTATCTTAAACTTAGAGCTCAGTACAGAAATTAAATTTTCAGTCTCTTTCTTACAATTTTTTTTACTAGAATAGATAAAAAAGTCATCGACATACAGAGCAATGATTATCTTTACATTATCTTTAATTTTTGTAAAAACACATGGTTCCAAGCAACTATTTTTAAACTCTAATTCAGACAAACATTGCTCTACTCTTTCATACGAAGACCTTGCAGATTGCTTCAAGCCATAGATAGCTCTATTTAATTTTACTATAACATTTTTCTTGGTAGAGTCACAATCAATGTCTGGCTGACGCATATAAATATCCTCTTTGAGCAAACCATTTAAAAAAGCTGTTTTCACATCTAAATGAGTAATATCTAAATTTTATTGTGCTGACAATGCAAATACATTTTTAAAGTAGAATGTCTGACTACAGGAGAAAAAGTCTCTTCATAGTCAATGCCAGGTCTTTGCGTAAAACCTTTGGCAACTAGACGAGCTCTGTATCGAACACTATTATCACTGTTCACTTTTTTTTTGTATGCCCATTTACACTGCACTAGAGTCTTCTGCGGAGGTAATTCATCAACAGGATGCCATGCTTCATTTTCTGTGAATGCCTGTAGCTCATCTTTCATGGCTTCTATCCACTGGTCTCTGTCAGGACTCTTCAGGGCTTCGTAAGTAATGGGGTTCTTAGTGATTTCTGAATTTTGTGTTGTACACAGGTTTGTAAAGCCATAGCGTTCTGGCGGCTTCCTTATTCTCTTGGTAATTTCTGGTACTGGTTGTTCTGGTTCTTCATCTTCTTCAGATGCTGTGGTTTGCTGCAATGTAGAATCCAAATTAGTCAAAGCGTTGAGGTTATTAGATTTTGATGAAATGTCTAGACTTCTACAACCTGGAGAAGGTTCTTCTTTTATTTCTAATCCACTACTCTCAACATAGCTGCTTGACTCATCTGTTTGGATTTTATCCCCAACTGAAACTGTAACGCTGTCTTCTACTATACATTTCTTTTCAGCATTTTCATAGACTACTACATCTCTGCTAGTTGTGATTTTCTGCTTGAGAGGATCATAAACTCTGTAGCCTTTCATATTCTCTGCAAAACCCACCAAGATATGTTTCTTCGACTTAGTATCCCACTTAAACCGTTTCTCCTTGGGAATATGAACCATCACCTGACTACCAAATATTCGGATATGACTCAAATCTGGTTTCTGACTCGTCCAAAGTTCATAAGGAGTTTTGTTATCTAAACCTGATGCAATAGATCTATTCCTTAGGTAGACAGCAGTATTTGTTGCCTCTGCCCAAAACTTCTTGTCCAAGCCTGCATCAAATAATAAACAACGGGCTTTTTCAACTATTGTTCTAATATTTCTTTCACTCATACCATTCTGCTGAGGTGTATAAGCATTGGTCTTCTGATGCAGGATACCTACTTGTTTCAAATAATTTTCAAACTCATTATTACAGAATTCTGGGCCGTTATCTGTTCTGAAAATTTTGATTTTTTATTCTGTTGATTTTCCACTAATGATTTGAATTCCTTGAAATAGGTAAACACTTCGTTTTTGGCTTTTAAAAAATAAATAAAGGCCATACGGGTATAGTCGTCAAGTAGAATAAGAAAGTACCTTTATCCTCCAATTGAAGTAATCTCCATTGGTCCGCAAACATCAGCATGGATCACATCCAATGACTTGCTGCTCCTTGTTCCGGTATGACCAAACGGCAAGCGCGACTGTTTACCTTCACAACACACCGTGCACGTACTTTTGTTGTTTTATTTAATATAACTCTCAACTCAGTCAAACAATTATCATTCTAAAAGCCGTCTTAAATATCAAAGTCTTGATCGTCATAGTCTTCTTTTTCTTCCCTATTCTGGCTGGATACTCCTGTGTTCAGAACCTCAAGAGCCTTGAGCATCTTTTCTCTTTCAGCCAAATCCAGATCAATGCTGTCGCCTTGGGATTCTATGAGAGATATAAGATGGCTCCGAATTGAAACTGAAGAATTAGGATAGGATAGTGTTATGGTTGGGTCTGCCAATTCTACTAAGGAAATCACGGCACCATAAGATTTTTCCTTCTCTGCTTGTATCTCTTTGCTTTTCCCCTTGAAGGTTCTGTTGCTTCTCTTGACGAAATGAAAGATAGTACGAGGTGTGAAGACTTTTTCAGTCATCAAGCATCCACGCTCTTTAGAATATGCAACCTCTTCCTCTACTTTCTCAGAGAAGGGGTTATCAGGGCTGATTATTCTAGACAAATACAGCTCCTCTTCCTCTTCTGTAGCTAACCTTTCTTTCATGCAGAATTCATTTAGGTGACAGTTTACACAATTCCATAAATTCTCCCCACCATCCTCAATGAGCTGAACTCAAACAGACACATTCGGGCGCAAATTTTCCCCTACTGCTGGCAGCCTCCACAATCTTTTGACTGCAGATACACCAAGCCTAAGGCGTATGGAAGCACCTAGATGATTCATACCTAAAGTTTGAAGGCTTGTTGCAGTGCTTTTTAGAAAATAAATCATCAGCTGGATTCTTCCCCTGTGGCCTTATACTGGGTACATCGGTACCATATTGGCTAACGAGACAAATTTTCCCCTACTGCTGGCAGCCTCCACAATCTTTTGACTGCAGATACACCAAGCCTAAGGCGTATGGAAGCACCTAGATGATTCATACCTAAAGTTTGAAGGCTTGTTGCAGTGCTTTTTAGAAAATAAATCATCAGCTGGATTCTTCCCCTGTGGCCTTATACTGAACTGTGTCTTATATGGACTACAGTTTATGCCTATCATAGACAAGTTGTGCTTGTTCCTCGCCACTCGCGGGTGGTAGGGCCTTGTGCAAGGTCCGTCCGGATCGCTACCACCATCTTACTCGCTAATCCTGCCGCTAAGTAGCAGTGCTTGCACTGCTGTGTTCCGGTGCGGAGAGTAAGACAGCCGGGGAAATTACGGGCACAAGAGGCATTTCATCTTAGTCCTCTAGGTTGGCAACGCATCTGCAATCCCTCCGGGGTTGCGGGTGTCTATGGGCAGTGGTGATCACTTACCATCAGGTGACCCACTTGCTCGTTTGCCTTCCTATTCATATAAAAAAAAAAAAAAAAAAAAAAAACACAAATGAAGTTGTTTCTACCAGTGTCTGAAAGGTATTTTGTCGTAGAGTCGTCACTAGATCTCATTGTTATTACTTTCATCTTGTACTGATTCAGGCCAAAACATCCAGGTATTAGACCCACCGTAGTAGAAGCAGCATTCAACATACCCATTAGCATTCCCCCACTAGAGTACAAAAACTCACGGTCTTCTGTGAATAAATGTCTTACCTTCATGTACCACTCTCTAGTTTGCGTGTTCATAAGGTCCATGTTCTCGTCAACCCACTTTATCCTCCTGTAGAATTTGTCTGATTCTATCATCACACCAGGCCCGACTTGTATTTGTTTCCAAGCTTGAAAGAAGTGTCCGATCCATGCGATTCTAAGGAACAACTGAGAAAGTTCTGGAAGTTGCATCATTGTCTCTTGTCTAGCAGTCCTGTCAAAAAAGTACTGGTGCATGAGAGCAAATATAGATGGACTAAGGCACTCGTTCCATTTAGTAGCATCCTCGGTCCCTTGAGATGAGCACTTTGCTGGTCCAGTTTTCAGGGCATTATTTTCTAGGTTGTTGGTAATCTTAGCCTTCTTTTCTTCTCCACCAATTGAAATTGTGGACCCAGGTAATCTTTTAGATAGCTCTAAGTGATAATATTCTATAACATATAGAAATGGTCTTAGGAACATGGTTGCTGAAGCAATTGCTCTACGTCTTTCTTTCCTCTTTCCTTATGTTTGATGTAAGAAGCAAACCTACAACAATATTCCTGCATAGTTCTTTTAACTTGGTCACCTGTCACAATCCGATTCTTCAACACCTTTACTGTTTTCTTGTAGGTCACTTTTTGTCTGGTCTGGGGATCATATGTTGTACATTCTTTCTCCTCTTCTATTAGTTTCTTTATTCTCAACTCCTTCTTTTCAAAATACGAAAGCACAGCTCTTATTCAATCGAAGAGTGTGTGAATATTTTCACCTGTGTTCGTTTCAAGAAAGTCCACTCAAGTAACACTCTGAAGCTTTATTGGGCAAAACGTTTGTCGACCTTTAGTCAAGACATCAGCATTGACATCCATCAACTCAGTCATGGTCTTCTCCATCGTTGAATCTATTTGCTGCAAATGTTCGTTCACGAAATTTATACACATACGCCTATACACACTTGTTAAGAAATTTCCATGTATTTCGTCATGGGGGAAGGGACCATCCTTCTTTAGTGACCATCCTAACAAGGCTATCTTGACTCCCCCTATGTCTACCTCCTTGTCCTCTTTCTTTCTATTGTAGAGCTCTGATCGTGCTACTGTTTCTGCTACTTTTGGTGCTTGAGTTCCATAGCCATGCTGTAGGGTTTGTCATGGATGTTGTATGTATTTAAGTATGTATTTATCTACATTATATAAGTATGTTTATCCGTTGCCTGGTACCCACAGCACAAGCTTTGCTTAGTTTGGGGCTGGGTCAATTGGTGTAATTTGTCCCAAGATATTTATTTATTTATTTATTATTTAAACGGTCAATGATATCCCTCAGAAACTGCCAGGAAATCATTAGCCGATGCCCAGGGTGCACCGGACCAAGCACTGCTCTTCCTCCCGGACGGATCCAAAAACGAACCGCAGCTCTTGATCACACGTGGAGGTAACCCGACTCGCACACCTACGCAATCAAAAGATACAGTCTCAAAAAAGTATTTCCAACAAATTGCCGTCATAATAATGACAATCTAAGAGGTACCTACTTACAGTTGTCCTAGAAATTGTTGGTATGAAGGTAGCTCTTGTAAGCTCAAATAATGAGTTAAATCTAAAAATCCAATTTTTTAAATTGTCTAACTGTGATTAATAAAGGGGAATTGATTTAAGAAAAAGGGACCCACAGTAAAAACTTAAGAAACATAAGAAATTATTTTGACATTTACATACGAGTAGGTACTTTTACAAGAAACGAATCACAACATGACTTACTATTTATAGCTAGTCTTTTGCGTTGTCATGTACTGCTTTTACTAATATTATATTATTATCACCCGACGATTGTCACCTGAAAGGTAGTAAAGTGGGGCATGGGCATACCCTTTTAAGCTAGTGTTCCACAAACACAAAAGTCATTGGAGGGATGGCATAGGAGATAAAATACCTTGCTAAGTAGGATACAACAAACAAAATTAAAAAACCATCGACACATTTGTCACAGAAAAAAAATAC
Source organism: Pandemis corylana (assembly GCA_949127965.1). Lineage (NCBI taxonomy): Eukaryota > Metazoa > Arthropoda > Insecta > Lepidoptera > Tortricidae > Pandemis > Pandemis corylana. The sequence goes on from OX421850.1 coordinate 18,450,618, forward strand.
AGACAAGGTCCTGCAAAGGCAGTTAGTATGAAGCACAGCTACAGCAGCGAATGTCTCAAAAAATAAGATGAATTTGTTTGCTTTATTAATTGGATCCGTACACGACGTGACTCATTTTTAAACTTTTTTTTTGCGTGGATGTGAAGCTACTTCTTGTACTTATTTCTGGTATTTAGTTTATTCGTAAATGCTTTTTATTGTTTATTTAAGTGCTCAATTTTAATGTCTGCACTTGCAATGTTTTTGTGTATTGCAAGACTATTCTTTCGGAAGGACAGGCCCGAAATCGTATGTCGCACAATTTAACTTCACATAAATACGGTCGAACATTTGTATTATAGCACTGATCGACAATTACGTCGCAAATTATCACTTTCCAGAATTGACCTGTTGTTCAATAGCTCGGAGGAATAAGATTTCAATACGAATTTCGCTCAATGGTACAGCGCACACACTCGAGATCGCACTTCTGTAATAATCCCAAAAACAAACAAACTGTTTAAAAAACTATTACAAATTTTATGAATAGATAAAAAAATACTAATTCAGGTGTTTGCTACGTATGTTGCTGTAGCTTTTATAGTCGCAGTATGTGATGCCCACTTTGGTGGCGCCGTAGTAAACCGGGATTTATTTGTACCACCACATTTTCTTTTTAACTTGCTCTGTAAACGGCCCGGCTAATGTAATGGCTCTGTATATCCTTGTTGAAGGGAGGGCAGGGCCGTTAATACTGTTCGCGTTTAAACGAGACGTATTGGCTTTCCCCGGACCCTATATCTATTAAGTCAGGTACAAATCTGCGTTGAAAAAGAATTCTTAAATAGCAGTCGGTTTCGTAAACCAACATTATGCTTCTGTATAATTTTCTAACAGGCTTTAAATACCATGAACTGAAATGTTTCACTTCAAGTATTGTTACTACCAAGAGAAACGAATAAAATGGCAGGTCGACATGGTTTAAAAAATCATAAACATTTACTTATAATCTGGCTAGTATCTACATCTAAATTATAGTTAACATAGCATCTGAATTGTGAACTGCTGTGAAACTTGCGTCGCAAAAAGTTTTTTTAAATGGTTTTTAGCAGCTAATAAAGCATCTTGGTGAAGCTCTGCATGCTCTGCAGTGTTAATTTAATTATATATTTCAGAGATTGATTTATTTTTGTCTTTATTTATTTAGGAGCTTACGATCATAGTTACTTATACTTGAAACAAGCTCCAACAGGTCTATTCTGGTTATTATTACCTGTTTGAAACTTTGATTAACATTTTTCGTCTTCATATCGCAAAAAATATGAAGCGATTTTCAAGTCGGTCTTTCGACGCCGGGAAGAGCATAAGCCTATTACTGATAAATATGATATACGTCGGCTATGCCGTACAAAAGGACCACCAGTTCTGCATAATAAGGCCAAGTAAATCCTGATCTTATGTGTGCTCTATTTGGAACAGATCATGTTTTACAAGGAATCTTTGTTAGTGGATTTGTATCAACACAAGTCATAATCCATACAACACTATGACAAAGATGCGATAGGTATAACTTGTCCAATTGAAAACTTATTTCAAAGAAGAAAATTTCATTATCGCTTTATCAACAAAGAAGGCATTATCGAAATCAGTGATTAAAATTATTTCATCTACACAAATATCATAAACCTGCGTTCAAAAATGTATAATTATTAAGTGAACGTATAATTGATATTGGAAACTTGATAAATAAATAAATTAACTAACGACACAGCTTTAAAGTACGAATATATTTTTTAAGGTTTACCTAAATAGGTAGGTTTTGTCCGTTAACCGCTACGTGTTTCTGTAGTCAAGATATGTAAAAGAAAATATAGAAGGCGGACACTCAGTGTTTTTTTTCTATTAATTAGATTACAAGATAGCACAACAAAGAACCAATTACAGGATCTCACGGATAATAATAAAATACAAGTTAAGCCTAAACTTAACCAAAACGAGTAACGCCCACTATATGCCAGGATACACAATATTCTTCAACAGAACATTATACAGTTACATTCTCACACTATTTAAACAGTATTAGAACCTAAAATGAAACAAACGCTCTACCCACCTAAAAACCAAACTACTTATAACTAAATATAAATCAGCGTTGAAAAGACGCACTCAATCAGCGCACCTCATCACATCACTAAACTACGCCTCACAGATGGTATGTTATAGTTAAATATAACAGGTCGTTCAAATTACTACTACAAACGTACAAGATCGATATAGGAGTTTTTTTATTGTGATTCGATTAGGGACACAAAATTCTGAAGTAATTTCCAAAATATCACATCGTAGTTTTTTTGCGTTGCACGAAGAACATTTGTGCAAAATTTCTTGTGTGGGTGCTTTCGAACTTGTTCAAAAAAAAAGCTGGCGACATCGATAATTAGTAGAAACGTTCTTAGAACCGTTAGAATCGTTCAGTTGTGTGTGTGTTTCGCATTTGTGTGAATAAAATTTGGACAGTAATAGGCAAAAGGCAACCTCGTTCGTATATGAATACTTTGTGGAATTGTTTATTTTGGGTTTATCAAGTAAATTTATTTGTTTCGTCCTGAGAGATCGTGTAGTTCACGAAGTTGTGGTGTCACCAGCAAAAAAAAAGGTTGCTTTGGTCCATTGCAAAGTTTTCACAAACACCTCATTAAAAGTTTTCAAAGGAATTAATAAGGGTTCAAAAATTAATCCGCTCTGTAAAAGAAGTTTCACAAGGGCTGGCATGAATGAAAGCTGAAATGACCGAAACTAATGTGACTAATTATTGAGTGCCGCTCTTATAAAGAATGTCTTCTTTTTTATACAATTGTTACTAGTTTTTTACCCATTACATAGGTACAGGGTTATTGGTAATTCGACGTATTCCCGTTAGGAGGTGATATGGGTGACTATTTGCAACAATTTTAACCCCCATATGTATTATGTGAAAGTAAACCATTTTTGAGTTATCATTTTTTTGAAGATTTTTCAAAATAAGTCAAAAATGCAACTTCAAAAATTCATTTAAAAAAATATACCAAGCAAAATCAGTGGAAGATAGCCTGCCCAGGATTAGACTTTCCATCCACCAAAGAGTGCCAAAAATTATGGGACGAACCTATCATTCAGCAGGTTTCCACTCACCTCTGGGAAACAAGTATCAGTAATGCTGAGAGAGCCCGCTTATTGGCGGTTACTGTGAGGGAGTCTGGATACTGGCTGCAAGCGTACCCGTCGTCAAACTATGGCAACCTCGTAGATAGTAACAGTTTCAGGTTGGCTGTGGGTTTAAGGCTCGGCGCGGCTATCGTCGAACCACATCGTTGCCATTGTGGCACTCATGTGGATCGTTTGGGTCACCACGGCCTCAGTTGCTCCAAAAACGCCGGTCGCCTGACCCGCCACGCCTGCCTCAATGATATAATCCATCGGGCTCTTTCCAGCATCAACGTGCCATCAACACTAGAGCCAGCTGGACTGGCGCGTGATGATGGTAAGAGACCCGACGGCATGACACTCGTGCCCTGGCATATGGGACGGTCCCTTATTTGGGATGCCACGTGCGTGGATTCCCTAGCACCGTCCCACTTGCCTTCAACATCATTGAGAGCGGGCGCAGCGGCTGCAACGGCCGAAACCGCAAAACGCCGCAAATACGCTAACTTGGTTGACAGTTTCGTATTTGCGGCTTTTGCTGTGGAGACCCTGGGACCGTGGGGACCCGAAGCCAAAACTTTTTTTTAAACTTTATTTTTTTTTAATCTAAATCCACAGGTGACCATAGAGCTGGCTCTTTCCTCGGGCAACGCATAGGCATTGCTATCCAACGAGGAAACGTAGCCAGCATTATGGGCACCTTGCCCCATGGCAACGATCTGGGCGATATTTGTAAATATAGGTATTTAGGATTAGATTAAGATAGTTTAAGGTTTTTCGTATCAACTTTTAACTTGTAAATATGTTTGTTTCGGTATTTTTATCTGTATTCGATTAAACTGACTAGGCTCAGTCAAAAGTGGTGAAAAATTGTGATGAATACAAAATACGAACAAAATCTCATTTTCTCTTTTGATTTATGAAACGATTTAACACTGGATATTCATTTATATTTAAACAACAATATCGATCCAAATTAAAAAAAACGCGAGACTGAAAATAATATTCTTACTAAAAGTTTTTTTTGAGTTTTTGTCCACTAAAATACCTTAAAAAAAAAAAACCTTATGGAACTCGGCTTGCAGATTATTTTAAAAACATAAACGTTTTCTTACCTCTCCAATGCATAATTAATTAGGTAGGTACTAGGAACTTATTTCAAAGCAGCTGAAACAAAAATGACCACAAAGGAAGCAGGCGGGAATTTTTATTTGAATTAAACTTAAGGTCGATTTTTAAAATTAGTCACCCCTATCACGTCCTAACAGGAATAGCCGAAGTACCAATAACCCTGTATTATTTGAAGTGATTTACTGGAAAACTGGGTGAAAAACTTAAGTATGTAGGGGTGTTCAGAACTGATATGAGACTTAAGTCATTTTTCTAATTTGGAACGTCAATTTGCCTATTCGCACACAGTACTCACACATACAACAGGTCATTTACTTAAGTTTTTCACCTATATGTAATTTTGTGATGGATGCAAAATTTGTGTCAGTAGTCATTATCAGTATTGATTTTAAAGGATACTCGGTAAAATTTCTAAACGGCACTGAAAATTAGAACACATTGAAAAAATCCAAAAAGTAAAGCTATGACCGGGAATCGAATCCGGATCCGCATAATTTCGTGATGCTTGCTATACCGCTACACCACCCATAGCAGATAAAATCTATTTCTAACTGGTAAAACCGTAAAATTCTTGACTCATTTGATAGTTGATACCCGGATACTTAAACATAAACTTATTCCTGATCAGTGAATGTACGTTTTCCTTTGGCCTTATCAGAACTTTCAATAATGTGAGACATAGGTCAACTACAACTACTTACTTACATCAAAATATTAGCATCACTGAAATAGCCTTTCACCTAGGAGACACCACACAAAAGAGTGTCACTCGTGTCCACAGAATTTGCCCTTTTTATTTAATGTGCAACTTTGCAAAATTGTTTTATGAAACAAAACGTAAACTTAACGCAGGTAAAAAATGTTTCAATCACTTTCCGCTGGGAAGCAGCTGCAGCTTAATGTAAAGTTCAACCCAGCCAAATGAGGAAACCTACGGCCCTATAAAATTTACATCCTATGTTTTACGTAGCGTTTAATAATGTTAAGAGTACCTACCGCTGGTACGCTGGAGAGGAAAACCGGGCATTGAAATTTACAAATACATATTAGGTAAACGTTGATTTGCAATTGTGTTGAGTAGCATTTGATTGAAATTAATTGTACAAATATATAAAGGTAAATAAACTGAGTTTACTATTATTTTTTCTATAATCAGTGTGTCTATCCGTTTGTCTGCATATTTAGTATTACTCTTTCACTCTAAAACGGTTGGACAGATTTCAATGAAATTATGAAATTGGGGGGTTGGGTTGGCAAACGAGCAAATGAGTCACCTGGTGGTAAGCGATCACCAATATTCATGGCGACGCGCAACACTAAAGATTGCAAATGTGTTGTCAGCCTAGGGCTCACATTGTACCAGCTTGGGCGTGCAGAGGGGGGTCGCCAGGGTAGGCAGCGAGTACAAACTGTGTTTCGGTACCTTTCTGTTGCCTACCGCTGTCTGTAGGCGTAGGCGAGTAGACTGAAGCGCTAGGTCAATTCAAATTGGGTGAAACGACAAACAACTTGGAATTTATAATTTTTGGAGCAAGTAAACACAACCTTTGCAGTTGAAAGAGTGAGTGTATTTTTTTCGGTCACGGAAACGAATGAACTACTGAGCTAGAAAAAAAATGCATGTTAATTTGTTCAAAGCATGGTAGATGAAAATACCCTCAATAAACTGCTGCTTTAATTTATGTCCAGCCTTTACTTACACGTCTCGCCTGAGCTCACTAACTTCATCCTACGTAGACCCGGTGCGGATTGGGAACTTCTTTCAAATTAAATTTGACCAACAGTATGTATGTATGTGTATGTAAACTCTTTATTGTGCAAAATAAACAAGACAAATACAATTGACAAACACTGAGATACATGCACAAAGGCGGACTTATCCCTTTAATTTATTGTTTTTTATTTAGTAGCTATTTGTGGTCCATTAGGTCCAATTCCTTGGAGATCCGTCTCGATAGGCTACGCCCCGAACTTCTAAAATTCAGTAGGTAGGTACGATTCATGCACTTTTCAATTGTTTTTCAATTGCGTGTTTTTATCGTTATGGAATTAACTTGTGGAAATATTACGATTTTCGGCGTAAGGCTAACTTAAACACAGTGCCATTAAGCTTTGACTTTTGGGGATCTTGCACCGTCGAAAACCACCGTGTATCACTGGTTTGGTGAGTTTAATCGTGATCGGTCTTTGCTGAAAGACGAATTTAAAGGAGGTCGCCCTAAATCGGCTGTTATACCACAAAATATCGATGCTGTGCGAGAACTAATAACGCAAGACCGTCATGTTACATATCGCGAGATAGAGACATCATTTGGCTGTAAAAGAAATTTGTTCGCGTTGGATTCCGCACAATTTATGCGTTTTCGTTAATCGTTTTTTATGCACTTGTTATTTGCATTCACACACATTGCAGAACACATCGATTACATTAATTAACGAATTTGTCATCCAGGTCAATTGGACTCTCGAATTATGTAATTAGTTAATATTCAAATGACGATCAATTAGTGCTTGTGTCTGTTTTCAAACGTAATTAATGTTTTTAGTAAACATTAATGAATATAGTATTTCTAGGGGGAAAATGAATATATAAGAGCATAAATATAATGTACTTTACCAAGACGTCAAAAACATCTATACACCTTTATGCCATTAACAATAAGGCCGATGACACATATAATTGACATAATGGCTGTGTCGATATTTATGTACTCGGCTGTACTGCAATACACTGACAACGTGATCTTATTCTTCTTAGTCATTGGATACGTTGGAATACACAGTAGGTAGAGGAAGTTACGCGGCAAGCCTTATAGACAAAGATGATTGATAAGTTTATGCAATTTTATACACATTTTTTTTTCAGTTTGCTTCCATGCTGGTCTGGGAGCAAAGAAAAAACATAGAATGTACCAGTTGCTTCTCTACCCGCGCAGATGGTAAAAGCCCATCGAGGGAATGGGCGATTATAATAGGAATCATGTTATAGGCGATGAGGCTAGCAACACATCACTATTTTGATTCCTTTTTCCACCTTTACACTCGCAATCTTGCTAAATGTGGCCTTAGGCTCTGTCTACCCCGTAAGGGACGAAGACGTGATTTGTGTGTGTGTGTGTGTTTTTTTCAATTTATAGGCGATGCGGCTCATGACTATTTTTTGATTCTCTTTTCCGTCTGTACGCCCACATCATGCTAATGCATTTTTAGTCTTGTTACCTTAGGTTTTGTCTAGCCCGTAAGGGATAAAGACGTGATTTATGTGTGTATGTTTTATGCCTCTAACTTATCACCACACTTTGAGCAATCAGTAACTATTCGGTGAAAACTTGGATACTTTCGTTCCAGGATTACTTTATGAAAGAAGATTTGAACAAAAAAAGTGATAAATGAGATTGATACCAGTTAGCAGCAACTTTCAAAGTTGCGTAATATTTAATACTAGCTTCTACCCGCGACTTCGTTTACGTAGAATTACACTTAAGAAGTGATGTTGATAGTAGGCATATTCTGCAATAACTAATTACGTTCATTGCTATCCCGCGGGAACTATGCAATTTTCCGGGATAAAAAATAGCCTATTATAACCTGGCCGGTGATTTTCTCAACAGATTAGTAAAGTTTGCATCGAAATCCGTTCAGCCGTTTTTACGTGATGCGCTCGCAAATATACAGCCAAACAGATAAACAGCCAAAAATTGTAAAAACTGTTGGAACGTGTTCTGTTATCGATTCTAAGTATCCCCAGCCATGTTTTTTAAATAAGTTCCATGTACAGGCTTTCGACCCTCTTCAGCTTTATTATAATGTATACGTAGTCGGTCCCAAAGTTCTGTCACAAATGAAAATAATGATAAAAACAAAAGTACCAATCAGTTTTTAATAAATTGTATACTAATAATAAAGAATTAAAATTACTTAAAATTATTCAAAATGACCTCCCTTGTTTTTAATACAAGCCCTTAATCGACACGGCGAGTCGTCTATCGCAGCACGCACCATTTTCATGTCTATTTCAGCGACTGCTTTTCTTAAAGATAACTTCAGGCTCTCCAAATTGTTATGGGGTTTAGCACAGACCTTCCCCTCTAAGACCTGCCAAATTTTATAGTCCAAAGGATTAAGGTCCGGACAGGAGGAAGGCCAATCTTCGTGTCTTATAAAGTCGATTTTTTGACGGTCAAACCAGGCTTGAGTGGTCTTGGCTTTGTGTGCTGGCGCAGAATCCTGCTGGAACACAAATTTATGTCCTGAAAATAGCGTGTTGGGCAGATCTTTGACAAGCTTATCCGAAACCGTCTCTTGGTACACTTTCGCACTGATTTTGACCCCTTTTTCGCAAAAATGAACCTCAGTTGGCCCGTAATAAGATGCACCCAACCAGACCATCACTGATGATGGATGATGCCCATGTTGCACCCGCGGAACTATTTTTCCTGCTTCTTCAGAGCTCCTAGCGTACACTCTATCATTCTGTTTATTGTACTTCTCTTCAATATCGAAAATCTTTTCGTCTGTAAAGAGGATATCACGGTGTCGATTTTTCGCGTACCGCTTTAACAAGTTCCGGGATCTTTTAAGCCTTATTGTTTTTAGACGGGCATTAAGTAAGTGCCCACTCTTTTTTTGTATGCTCGCAGACTAAGATCTTCGTTTAAAACCTTTTTGACGGTTTTTCTACTGACACCCATCTGCAAAGCCATCAACTTCTGTTTTCGGACAGGATTTCTTGCTATGCGCGCCTTGATCGCTTTGGTCACTGTTGGTGTTCGTACGTAGCGAGGCCGGCCAATTCTTTTCTTGTCCTCAACACTGGAGACTTCATTGTACCTATCAATAGTACGGTACACAAACCTAAGCGTTATATTTAAATTTTTGAGCAACTTGAAAATGGTACTTGGTGAGTGCCCACAGCGGTGCAATGCTAAAACAGCTATTCGGTTTTCTTTCAATGTCCACTCCATCGTGAGAAATTGCAGCAAATTACTGTTTTTTGTTTTAAAATAATTGTCAAACATTCAAAAATGGAATTCAATATTTTTTTCTTAAAATCATGTTCTAAATTTAAAAATAATGTGCCAGTGACAGAACTTTGGGACCGACTACGTACATAAGCTACAAGCTGAATGTCTAAAATACTGGCCTAGATAACTACTCATATTTTTTAGGAATATCCAAAAATCTCCACGAAATAATCACAACAAAAAATCGTAAAGTTATTTCTCGCACGGCCGAAGCGGCCATCGCAGCGCGCGTTTCCGTTACGCAGCGTCGTGCCATATCACAGCAGTTTCGTTGTTGAACGTTAATGAGTTACCCCCTTATCCACAAACGCTTATTTATAATAAGTTTCTGTTAAGCCAAAATAAGTTTCTACTTATCTATCATTTTGTCATTTGATTTGCCTATGTCAGACACAGAACAAAACCTACAATTTGCTACTCGTACAACAAGCACGCGAAAGTGGTGAAAAATTGTGCTGAATTAATAAGAGTAGAGTAGAAGAAGACCTCAACTCTTTGTCTTGATAATTCATCAAAAAAAAAATTTGAGCTATATACTTGCTAATGTCGACTCCATGGCTCGCTACGCTAACGTCTTACCATCGATGAAAACTCCGATGCCTAGGCATGCTTAGCTGCTAAGCACTAGTGTCACAGAGACACTGAGATTCGGAGCCCAGGTTAATCAAGTCTTTATCTAAACATATATAACTCAAAGGACTGACTGACATAGTGATCTATCAACGCACAGCCCAAACCACTGGACGGATTGGCATGCAGGTAGATGTTATGACGTAGGCATCCGCTAAGAAAGGATTTTGATCAATTCTACCCCCAAGGGGATAAAATAGGGGATGAAAGTTTGTATGAAACTTTGTCAATTTTAAACCGATCGGGCTGAGACTTTGCATGCATAAAGCTACTATGACGTAGGCATCCTCTAAGAACGGATAGCGTAATTTCTGCGGGATAGCGATAAACGAATTCTACGCAGACGAAGTTGCGGGCAACAGCTAGTATATTACTATATTAATATTGAAGACAGCGTCCTCATGACGGACTTCGCATATTAGTCTTGCTGACACTCGAAACATATAACATACCTTTCTGGGGACAGTCTGTTAAAAAAATTACAAAATGACCATAACTGGGTTACGAAAACACGCTCTTACTAGTAGAAAATAAATAGAGGTCGTTTCAGAACGTAATTAGGTTAGACGGATAAATTGGCGCCTCGGGTGTTATGTTCCCAGCTAACGAACGTACGGAAGATACAACATTTATATATGCCGCCTACTAATTAGTATGCTACGGGTGGATTTAGAAGGTAAAATGACCTGTAGGTGTTTAGTAGGTATCTATCTATATGGTAATGCGTTACATTGACGCGGTCTATTTGAATAGAAACCTCGAATATTCAGTCTTTTCGTGAAAGAGATGAAGAAATTTGTGTAATAAATGGCCACATGTGAGAGGAACTTAACGAATACTACGTGATTACGTATTAATTACTTTATAAGGTACTAGCGGCTCTTCCCAGCTTCGCACGGGTTGCCATACGGAACATAACATAACGTACCTATACTAAGGGCCTGTTTCACCACTCAGTTAAGACCCTTTTATGTGTCGGTTGTCTATGATGTCGCCGCTGTCTGTTTCGTAGAAAAAATAGAGGGAATCATAGATAACTGACCCTTAAGATATCAGGAACTTTACAGAGAGTGGTTTACAGGACGTAAATAGTTCTTTTCCAAATGTTCATATATTTTTTTATAAAATTTTGTATTTTTATCCTTAAAGCTAAAATTTCTATTCTTTGTGACATTACTACAATTTTTGGACGTACGGTATCGCGAAGTTTTTAGTAGATATTGATAATTTGTTCTTAAATATTGTAGAATTTTTTTTTGTTCTCTCATAATTAGTTTGCGCAGCGTGGGAGACGAAGCACACGTTTTGGCTAACTTTTTTACACCTTGGGTTACATTATTGAAGTTTTAATTGGATCGATTACCCTTTGTGCTAAAAAAAACCAGCCCTCTGGTCACCCAAAGCTTCATTTAGCTTGGTCGACAACGACCCATATAACTCGTGGCGCACTGAGCTAAGCCGTGCACAGACAGACGGACGGACGGACGGACGGACAAACATAGCAAAACTGTAAGGGTTCCTTGTTGACCACGGAACCTTAAAAATGCATACTTTTTAAAATGGCCAAAGCGACGCACTACCGACTCTTATTTTACGGTTGATATGACTTCCGTGTTGCAGAATGCGTGAAACACGTACGCTTGTTTAAGCGACGGTTCTATAGATGTACGAGATTTTTTTCTCGTGAAGGTCACTTCTTCACTAACAGATCAGGGTTGCCACTGATAGATTTCGTAAAGTATGTACACAAACCGCCATATTTAAGTTGGATGGTTTGATGACTGACATAAAGGATAGTTTACGTGATTAAAATCCAGATTTAAGCCGTATCTCATCGTTTTATGTTGCTTAAGTTAACAAATGACTAAATATTATTATGTAGCTGTTGCCCGCGACTTCGTTTGCGAAGAATTCGTTTATGTGTTGTTCCAGACCATAATCTATCTCAATTCCAAATTTCATCCAGATCCGTTAAGCCGTAATGGCGTGAAAGAGTAACAAACATCCATACATCCTCACAAACTTGGCATTTATAATATTAGAAGGATTATTAGGGTAGGGTTTAGTAGTGTTTGAAGAGCTAGTCTTATAATTCGTGGAAAAATACAATACAATACAGTACAATAACTCTTTATTGAACACCACATATAACAACCAAAACAGAAAAAAGGTATACACTAAAAAAACACACTTATAAAAAAAAAATACACATATTATATTTTATTGCAGCGAGATTTTTAGGTATAGCAATACAGTAAAAGCTAAGTTTATATAGGAACGCTTCAGCTCTCGAAAGAGACCTCAGATTTGAACAGTAGGTAAATGAAACTACATGTTTTACAAAGTCTGTTGCATTAACTGCCGCCATGTTATTGATAAAGTACACGATTTAATTCACTGTTTGCTCTTAAGCCATTGGTCAAAGAGTGTTACCGTGCCCCGCCCGTAGCAAATTGTTTTACCGTATCACCACACCAATCGGTCGAACAGCGATCGGTTGGTGTGGTAGGTAACACGCTTACTGTCACATCCAATTGACAGTACTTTTCTTTAATTCCTCTTTCACTTCATCCTTATTGACATAAAACATAAAAAACTTAATATATTGTGTTGCTTTTATAATATTTAACTTAAAAATATTTGATACAGGTTTAAAATTCCCTACGGTGTAAATAAAAGCGTATAGTGACTTGTTCAAAGGAAATAAAGATAAAAAATGTTTGACCCAAAGAAATGAAAGTTAGCGTATTGTAACGGGATTTCAGGGAAATTGACTTGGAAATGAATTCTTTCCCACCTCCTATGCGAAACAAAAAGGGACACGGTAATTTATTCCAGTCTACACAGCGAAAAAGGCTCCCTTTTTGTCATAGCCTTAGGGTCGGAATAGAATACGAAAGTTATTTTATTTCAGATACCGACGGATTTTAAGTACATAAATATAGCAATGCGATTGTGGTGACGTGTTGTAAATACTTGTGGTTAAGTATAGTAACTTCATCTTAAAAAAATTTAGATAATATGCAAAACAAGTTTGTAAATTAATTTCATCCAAAAGAGATGATGAGACGAGTAATAAGTAAGAATAACTAATAGTAAGTGTAACTAATAATTAGACTGATTTTTTTACGGGTCCCGCAAGAATGCGAATACCGAAAACTGAAAATAAATAAATACGTAGTAGAAACGTAACAGGGAAAAAATTGTTTGACTTACGAATTGGTCCCGGTCCAGTTATTTTAAAAATACATATAGCTAAAATTTATAGTACATAACTGTAGAGACCAGTAAGTAAGCTATCCTGGACAAGTGCGAGTTTGAAACCCGAGCCGGAACGGCGAGGGTTTTAATAGTATGAGTCCAGGATGGCTATTACGGTCGAAGCAAGTATAGTGCTTTTCTTAAAAATGGAACGAGAAGATTTAGTAGGTAAAATAAAAGCATATTAAAAAAAATATATTGAATGTGACGTTATTCATGTTAGGGCAATTGTCTATTGTTAGGTACTGTTTTTTTTTACTTCATAAGGCGTGAATTTTGGTTCATGAATGCCAAACTTAAAAAAGAATGTTTGCTCTTCAATTAAAATGTGACTATTTAAATACGAAACTAATAAAACTGTTTATTTCAGAAAAAATTGGCCTTGAAAATATGCAGTTTAAGTAAAATAGTGTTGAAACTAATTATACTTATTTTGAAACCTGCACAAATCCACATAACCTATTTCGTTAATAAAAAAAACAAAACTGATCTGGACGGCCCTAATAAAGACGGGTACTTCCAAATTCAAATATAATGGTATGTTATGGATTTTTATACAACTTTACTGGACACTTTTTGATTCCAAATTCAAAATGACTAGTCATCCAGGATGTTCTATCTTCTGGCTCCTTTTCACTAATGTAAAGGCGACATTTCATATCATTTTTAAGAAAACACATTTTTTAAATGAATAATCACCAATGGTATCCATTTACTCGCCGCGTTAAAAAAAATAATTGACAAGTCAATGTTAAAAATGTGTCGCCTAAACAAAATACAGTCGCTATCATTATATAGAGTAAGATCCCAGAGCGATCAGACATAACTTATTTTCTGACGAAAGAAACCTTAAGTTTTCAGTAGCGTCTCGTGTGCCTTGAATACCTACGCGCTTGTGAAAACTTGCCGAGTGACACCTGGGCAGGTACACACAGCAAAGCTATTCGATAAGCAGGATAGATACGGCGCGAGCGTGCGTAGGTGCTTACCTGATTATTTTGCCGTGTGTACATGTCTGATTTTTGAATATGTTATTGAAATATTTATTTAAAACTTATATTCAATCAGTCAGACTTAAGGTTTCATTCGTCAGAAAATAAGTTATGTCTGATCGCTCTGGGATCTTGGACTAATACGAGTTCACGGGAACTGGGTATTCGCTTTAGAAAATAAATCTGAACACGACCGTATAGTCAATCGCGTAAGTGCGTGGTCAGATATTTGTAGCACCAAGACTGCTCTTATATGCCTATCCCAGTGCGACTGTATTTTGTTTAGGGGACATATTTAAATTTAGCGTGTTGCTCATTTTCAGCCAAAGGCATCAACTTGGGAACCTACCCACTAAATATATTTAAGTGGTGGTTAACACTGTATCGTCGGTTTACACGGGCAGCCATACCCTATGGCGTAACCAGTTAATTTACATTTGAATCGCGAGTGTTGCTCAGAAAACGCTACATAAATCATTTAACAGGCAGAAGATAAAGAGATTCGGTCACGAATATATTTAGTTATAATATTTCATTCTTTGAATCTGGTAAAAGTATGTAAGTAGAAAACAAAATTAAAAGATAGATTTCATTATTCGCGTAATCTATCTATATAAATAATGGATGTTGCTAAGCGCAAATCTTGAGAACGGCTGGACAAATTCGGTCATTTTTTTTAAATATTATGTTCCAACAGTTCCACGGCAGGGTTTATACGGAGAGAAAAAAACACAAAGTTATAGTTAGTTAGTTATATGTATATAAATTAAAAAAAATACAAAAACTTAATGTCGGTAATCCGTGCTGTTTAAAAATAACGGCAATTAATTCCATCATTTACATGCTCTACACGACAATTGTATTATTTTCATTTTTTTGAGAGTTCGTTCTGCATCGCTAGTAAGTAAAACACACGAATGCATAGAAAACAGCGATCAAAGCGCTCTGGGGAGCTGTTTAGCAGGGTCGCTTTCGAACAGCACATGTTTTATCTTGAGTATAAATAATCGAAGTGCCATTATTATACAATAAACATTCCAATGTAACGTTTCATACCTAAATATCGTTAACCAATAAAGCTTAGCAAATGATCCCTATATGTACATATACATGTCGCGAACCGGGATTGTTGAGCAACTTAATAATGTTTGTAACTTGGTCGATTGATTTTATGACAAAATTACGAACAATAGCAAGTAGCTCAACAATCTCGGTTCGCGACTGTACATAAGTGGAAAAATCTATGCGAATATTTCCAAGTATTTCTAGTTACAAAACCGAGAAAACAGTTTTTCATTGATCCGATAATCCAGTTTCAGACACACTGCAGAACTCTGTGCTGCGCAAAGAACACTTGTTTTAGACTCCGTCAATTTTGCGATAAAGTTGAAAGTAAAACATCTAAATAGGTACAACACGGCTCATTAAAATATTTCACAAGAGTTACAGTACGGTTACGACTTTATATTCGTGTGGCTTTGTGTAAATAGCGGATAGTGCATGAAAGCTGTATGCTGTATTGTATCGTATACCAGTGATATAATTTATCAGCTTTTACCCCATTGTCAGCTTATTTTTGTACTTACTGCTTTATAACATACGAGAGTAACGTTGCTGTATATGTGAGACTACCTAGATCTTTCAAAGCCCCTCATTTCCTGAAACAGAGTCCCTTTGTGTCAGGTTGTCTTTGATGTCGGATATGCGTGTGTAACCTGGTTGCACAAACATATATATCCACCTGGTTTACGTAGTTTCCTGCTTGAAATGCTGGTCTCAACGTAATTAGGCGATCTTGTGGCTATGCCATAGGAATTCAATAGCAAAACCGCGTAAAAAGTGGATTAACTCAAATGTGTAAAATTATTGCAGAAAAATGTGAGTTGTAGCTTTTCTTAGAACTGACAGTTACAAATAAAACGTACTAAACGTCATTGCGGCTGCCAAAATCCATATGTGATTTTTGCAAGGTGTTGGGAAACAGCACCACTAGATTATTTTTTGCGTATAACAGAAATATCAAAATATGTACATATAGGATTTGGTAGGCGCAGCGGCGTAATATTGTGAGTATGTCTGTTTATAGAATAGTGGACTGCTTCGTCTTTATTTACAGCAGTATCTATTAAAAAGAAACAAAAGTCCAAGAAATGTAATATTTTTTGTTGTAAGGCATTCTGAGAGGAGGTCTGTGCTCATCAGTGATGATGATGAGGCATAAGGCCATTAATACTAAACACGAATTTAATTGTAATTAGCACAAATCTTTTTTCGCATAATGACTAATATGGTCGTATGAATAAAACTCTGGCCGTCTACAAAGAAACGGCCATTATAAGAGAAAAATAAAAATAAATGTCGTTAAATGACCTCAAATGCCCAAAAATATTGGACTATACGGAAGGGCGGTTCCACAGTCTTGCCTTGCAAATGTCCTTTAAAGTTTCATGGCGAAGTAGAAAATAACTGACGGTATTCACTCACCTTTGCTGCGGCGGTGTTGGCAGTTTGCGGTTTTCTTACGGGTTAACAATTAGGAATTTTTTGTGGAAAATCTTTGGCTCCTTGGTTGACAGCAGAAGCCACTGTTTTTTAATTGTGCTCTATGCTTAATAGTAGAGCAGGCACGCGCTAAGATTAGATGGGTGGCTGCATACTTAACATTTAAATTCATACCACACCATGCGACAGGCTCAAACAGACTTTGTGCATTGAAACAAAAGACTGTGGTATTTGCTGGTCACCCGAAACTTCGTAGCCTATTACAAGGAGTATAACATCAAATCAATATTCCATTGCATGTAAAAAACCCAGCCAAGTGCAAGTCGGACTCGCGCACCTAGAGTTCTGTACACATTTACCAAGTCAATATAAAATCCCAATTTATGCTGAATGAACAACTAAAATGTGATCATCGGATTTGGCTGTCAAAGGTAAAATAGTTTAGGTAAAAATACCACCCTTTTGAGGTTTTTTCTTGTAACCAGATCTATACATAATATTTCTAATATTTAAAGGTGATTTTATTGTAAGTTTAACAATCACCTTGAAGCTACACATTATATAGCTCAAAATGCACCAAGTTACTCACGTGAAGTAACGAATACGTAATACGTATTATTATACTATAACAAAATGGCGTTGCGTCGGGTCGGCGATACGTCAATGTCATTTTTTTAATGTTTGATTGTCCAATTATAAATGTTGATTTTATTTATTAACCTCGACATTGGCAGAATCATCGACAGTATCGATTGAGCTAGATTTTTAAAAATTGAATTGAATTGATTGTAGGTATTTATTGTTTATTTTCGTTGAAAATTACCTAAAATAACAATTGTGAACCTAAGATTGATTTAATATTTATCAGTTATTCACAAACTGAAATCAAAAATGCATTGTTGGTCACATTATTTTCACGTTTGATATTTGTGGATGTCATTTTAGTCGACGGAATAAAAAATACACTTTACATGTATTTATTATTTTTCAGCCAACGATATAGTTTGCTACAAAAAGTGCCCCAAAAAGGATGCAAGATTTGAATTTGCCGCCATTTTTGCATTTTAGTGCTGGAAATCCTAAAAAAAAACCTATTTGACAGCTGTATGTTTAGGATGTGGATGGCGGGTTACACAAAAGAACAACACGTTTTTATTATTGAACAATATTTCAAAAGCAATGAAAGTTTGGCGGGCACAGTTCAAAAATGTATATAATAAAATCTGCCAAAAACCAAAACATGATCGGAATATTGATTTAGGTACGGACATACTGACGCAGTGATTCGATATTACCATTTGAACGGCTTGTTTTTGTACTACTAGTGAAATAACCATCATGAACCACTTTCCCTGAATTTTGCAAGCACTCTTCTCACAATTGACGAAGTTCAATATTGTTCAATAATTAAAACGCGTTGTTCTTGTAACCCGTCATTTTTACAAACCCTAAACATTGAGCTGTCAAATAGTTTTTTTTAGGGTTGCCAGCACTAAAATACAAAAATAGCGGCAAATTCAAATCTTGCGTCCTTTTTAGGACAACCTTATTATCAATACATTTTTTCGTTTTTCACTTTTTGATGCTCTCAATTTCACTTGTGAATTTGGTAAACTAGTGCCATGGCGAATGTAAGAAAAAGAGCTGACAAAGAATGAGTAAAACGTTGGAGAAATCCCAGCAATTACAGTAATTCGTCGCTTGGTTGGATAGTTCATAAATTATTTTGTTCTTAAGTGCACAACCCACTTTGGTAGTGTGCAGTACAAATGGGACAGCCAAACAGTCATACCGTCTTGGTATTTGGTCCTCGGCCAAGTCTAGTTAAAATAATTATGTAGTAAAAAATGCCATCCTGTTTCTCTAGCTAAGTGCGTGTTTGAAAAAAATTTTTTGTTTCACATTTTATGCGAGAACAAACCAAATTTAGTGTATTTTTTGTAAGCTTTTATTTTACTTCTAATGTTTGTTTATTTAGTTTGAGTCGAATTTATTCCGTTTCCAATAGCCGGATTGACTTGGAATTTGGTAAATATAATGTAGATTGGAAGTTGCAACTTTTAAAAATTCAAAAACAGGAGAGGAACGTGGGACGACCTACATACCTCGCTAGACGAGTAAGTCAAAACATTCCTAACCTTAGTATGATAGATAGGGCTATTTAAAATATTCTAACTATTTTTTTTTTGTATAGTAATACCAACACCGGACGACAAGAGGAAGTAGAGGCGCTACCTATTCCCCGGGTCGTTGAAACCCTAGACCAAATATGCCAAAAATATTTATTACTCAGCCCCGCTGTATAAGTAAGTATAAGTAAATAATAACTGGGTCGCGGGTTACTGACCATATCTCTTGTACAATCCGCCCCAGATCCTTGCTAAAACGCTTTGCCTCTTATAATTATGCATATGTAGATTCATCGAGGCTAAAGATTAAACACGCTGTTACTATTACTTAATAGCGCAGTGTCCTGGGAATGTACCTACATATCGCGTGCTGTGCAACTGAGACCATGGTGCCAATTCGCACTGACCCTCGCTCCGCTCACGCACTGATGAGGCCCGCACACCCTGCAGTCCCTAAACTCACAACGTAACGCAGCTCCGACACTTCCAGATTCAATATCAAGTAGCGTTTCCAAATGTGTTTGCTAATGTGTAATCCTACATCAGAGGTGATTTTGCAGGGTGCCGATAAAATTCAATTTCTGTTGTGTGGGCACGGCAGTGCCCGCGGCAAATCAAAGACAGCCATACTATCCTTTTCTCGAAGCCATTC
The DNA here is from genome assembly GCA_949127965.1 of Pandemis corylana. Lineage (NCBI taxonomy): Eukaryota > Metazoa > Arthropoda > Insecta > Lepidoptera > Tortricidae > Pandemis > Pandemis corylana. The sequence goes on from OX421850.1 coordinate 18,470,101, forward strand.
CGGCCATTTTCGACCTCCTGTAATTTTGTGCTGACTAAAGTGAGATCCCATCAAAACAATTAAGTACATGCAAAAAATACAAGTTTCGCAACGCACTTCTAATACTACGAAAAAGTTTTGAGATGTAATGTTAAATTTAGTCAGTCAGTACCTGGTCGGGTTACAAATTTCATCTACTCTTATGATTTATTAACTTGCAACGTATGTATTTATCATGTATGTATGTATTATGTATGTATGTAATTATGGTAATAAATTCCGCGACTGTAATCATTGCCATATATATGGGATGATACAAGCAGTCCTACGGACGTGGTAAATATTGGATGAATGGGTAGAATTGACCAAAAAACCATGCAACTAAGGTATTTTTGTTCATACGAGCAGTCGTATTGTTAATGTAAACATAAATGCGTTAATGTAGCACATAGTTCTGGTAAAAAAATATATCATTAACTACGTATACATTTTGAATTTTGAATAGGTACTTAATATCTCTAGCACCTTCTGTAGTCCTTCCAATCCCTCCATATATGATTACAATATAACAATATTAAGCTGAAAACACCAAAAATATTTATAAACCGTTAAGTAACATATTTACGTTATTAGTCGATTCCATCTTCTATAGAAGTAATCCAAAAAGGTGTGTGTGACCATCTAGTATATACGATATACCATATAAGCCGTTAATTTTAGAGGATGGAGGTTATCATTATTATTTTTACAGTTGTTCCAATCATTCTTTTAATAACTACATGGCCGGGCAAAAAAGGCTTATTCGAAAACCAATTTAGTTTTTGCGATGAGATTTTTTATAGCAAGAAAACTTGGCTCCACTCCAAGCTAAAGTTCCCAACTTACATTTTTAGTTTAGCAACACTCGCGTAATCTGTTTTAGCTTACAAACTTCAGCAGACTGTTATCTTTTATAATATACCTACTAGCTTTTCGCTCTGTCGCGTCGTCCTCTGATTTAGTAAGTCCTTCTGAGGTCAAATATGAGCAAAACTATAAATTCACTGTGTAAGATATAAGTACTTAGGTATGATTACTCTTGGTCGTTAACAGTGTATAAGAATGTCTTTGGAAGGCGAGTTGACGAGGGATCTTACATAAAAGAGGTCGAGTGCGCCCGCGTTTGGATTCATCGTCTTTAGTACATACGAGTGGGTATCTATTTACCAGAATGAGTATAGGTACTCTTCTGTACTATGTGTACTGTCACTCGTGCTCGTGTTATTCTTAATGCAATTGGAATGTACCAAAACAATAACCCGATCTTTTTATATTTTATTTCTTAAAAATAGGTAAAAGTAAGAATATTACTTCCTCATTTTTAGGGTCAGCTCAGAGATTCTTAGTTCTAGAAAGCTGTAATTTGGCATGGGTGTACATTAACTACGGCGACAAAGTGGTAAAATAAAGTCTCGAATAAACTTTTTTTTAGGGTACCTCCCCTACAACTAAGAAAGCCAGGCAAAGACATACCACCCCGAAATCTCACAGACCCATCGGGCTGCTGCCGGTCCTGGGAAAGATCTACGAGAAGATGCTGATGAACCGCCTCAAGTTCTAACAAGTAAAGTGGGGATGTTTTTTTTCAATTTTTTCCCCTTAGTGTGGTGTGGTTGTCGTTGGAAAACTCATTCAAAAATACTGTGGGTGTGGGAAAATAATTTTCTGATTCAAGAAGCATTACATTTTTATCGTTAGATTCAAGTGTCCCCCCCCCCCCCTTGCCATATAGGTGAAAAAATGAATGGTAGTAGCATATATAACAAAGCTTAAAGGAAAACTATTACAGCTGGTTGGCTTTACAATTTAACGAGTAACAGTCGACCAACATAAAACGCACCTACTTGAAACCGTAAACTATGTTCATAGTATCGAATAAAATGAATAATAATAGGTAATTATGTTCATAATATTGCGACAGGCGACTACGGAACCCTACACTGCGCGTGGCCCGAAACGGCTTTTTTTGTTGCTCTAATTAAAATATTTACGGTAAAGATGTCACGACATAGGTACGGATTTGCTCAAGAAGACAAAGACGTGTTCTCGAATGCATCCGAATACTCGTTTAGCAATTATTTGACTGTTATGACGACATAAGTAACAAAATTCTTTGTGTGAAACTTTATAGTCGATTTCAATTAATATTAAAATGGGCTACAAGTCTTTCATTCGTACATGCACCAACACGCATAAGTAAGCAAAGACATACCCCGAAAAAGATTTTTTGAAAATGAAAAGAATGGTGCTGACAGTTATAGACTACAAGCCCATGGACAAAAAAAAACATGTGAAATGAACCAGCGTGAAAGAAGCCTAGAAGGCTGTTACTATATCATAAAATAACTCTGAAGTGCACTACAGAGTAAAGTATTGAATTTTGTATTCACGTTTTATAACCTACCCTGGGCTCCAATGTGCAAAGGACATAATAAAAAGTTAATTTTAAACCTTAATAACAATTAGCTAGGATTTTAAAACCATTTGACTAAATATGACCCAACCTGTAGGCAAGAGGTAACACGATACGGTTTTTTAACATCGTTTTTTCAAAAGTTTACGCCGGAGCTTTTAAGGCTCATAAATTGTTCTAATAAATGTAAATCAAACAAAAATTGTACTTTTCTGATGCAAAATTTAGTTCACAATTACACTACAGACGCCAAGCACCAAAATACTTGCTGTTCATTGAAAAAACACAATGTCAAAAAAAAATACAACCGAATTGAGAACCTCCTACTTTTTTTGAACCCGGTTAAAATGGCTAAAATCATCAAAGTCAATACATTTTTAAACAATCCTAACTATACTTTGATTATTTTATACACATTTTTGAAATCGAGTATTAAACGAGATACAAACGGCGATTGTGACAAAGTTTGACTTATGACGAATAAACGCTGCTAAAAGCGTAAAAGAATCATGTGTTTGAGTAAAATATGACACTTTTTGTTTATTTATGCTCCTAAATCAAATTGGTTAAACACTTCGTCAGCTTGACTAAGAAACGAAAACACGGGATCTTTTACGCAATGATTCGCTTTGCTTAGGAGCAGGGCTCTGTTAACACCGGATTTTTATATTCACTTGTTGAATTTGTACGGAACCCTCGGTGTGTGAGTTCGCCTCGCACTTGTCCGGTTTTTTTGTTCGAATTTCAACATAAATTTAATTTCTGCTCAGATAAAGTCGTGAGCAAAGGCTAGTCTACCACTACATAATGTTATTTTCAGGTAAAGCGTATTGTAAGTATAAAATAGTAAGAAATATTTCTATTAGATTCAAAAATGAGCAAACCTTAGCATCTAACTTAGTACCCACAGTGAATAGCACGAAAAAAGTAATATGTGTCGTGCATTGAAGAGGGTCATTTTGGGTGTACAGTTGGCAGCTGATTTCATTAACGTCAGCATATACCTGTCTTAAATACGCTGTCGCGTTTGCTGGAGAAAAGATGGACAATGTTCGTACTTGTAAGTAAAAATACGTATTTATAAACACGGGTACAAGAAGTATTAGTTTACTAGCTGTTACCCGCAATTCCGTCTGCACAGAATTCGCTTATTGTTATCCCGCGGGAATTATGCCATTTTCCGAGATGAATATTCACTAGTACTGAAACTATTTCTATGTAAAGTTCCAAGAAAATCGGTTCAGCGGTTTAAACGTGAAGAGGTAACAGACAGACACACTTTCGCATTTCTAATATTAATATGGATTCAAGTAACTAGTTTCAAAAATGTAAATATAATTAAATGATGTTTGTTGTAAAATTGAGCGACATGTCTTTGCAAGTTGCATGATTTTGCCATTCTTTATGTATCTTTTTTGAACTGACCCACATAAATAAAATTATATACAATGTAATTTTAAGAGAATTTAACTTGTATTCTTAATTCAGAATTAGATCAAACGAAATGCTTTTAAACTTGGTGCCCTAAAATGTTATGAACATAGCTCAGCATATTCAATATCGAACACCATGAATTGACTTTAAGTTCACCCCAGTTTGGGTTCCCTCGTAAAAACTTTAGCACGTAAATGACAAAGTTTTGCGTGGCATGGCTATAAATCAAACGGAGACTCATGTCTAAACACGCGACACAGTTTCGAAAGCATCGCATTATGAAAAGGGGCTTCTTGTTACGAACAACACTGCCTACACATAGTATTTACCTGGTTTAATTTGTTTCAGTTTTGAAATCAACGCAAGCGTTTTTACTTTTATCCGGCTCTTGACTGATACGCATTTATTACGTTTGTCACAGATATAAATATCACGACCGCTCTATTCGTCTCTTCGCTATCATCGACACAAGTACGTGCGAAGTGATTCTCAAATATGGCTGCGTAATTATATCTTATGATTATGTATATGACTAGCTTTTGCCCGCGATTTCGTCCGCACAAAATAAAAAAATGCGGTAAAACGTCTTCCTCTCTCCCATCGAAAAGGTACAAAAACCGGCCAAAGGCGAGTCATACTTAAGTACGAAAAGATACTACCTAATCTACCTGTCTCTTCGTTTCTCGCGATGGTGTCCACTTTAATTATTCTTCATCCCGTCCTTTTTTTCCGAAATTATAAAAAAATCCTTCTTATAGCACCTACTTGATCTTCAAAGAACATGTCAACTAAATACTAAGTCTATATTTCCTATTCCGTCCTTTTATCCCGTAGGAAAATTTTTAATCAGTTTTCAGTTGACAAAATGACGTATGCCAAATTTAAACATTCTAATAATAATAGTTACGGAGATAAGAACCTTTCAAAGTAATAATAATATTATAAATCCCTTTTACTCCCTGTCCCGCGGGAATTTCTAAAAGTCCTGAAATTGTTTGTAGCAGTGATAATTATTCCCTACCTGTGTACCAATTTTAAGACTCTAGTAATTATTTATAGTTACGGCCCCTTTTCAGCGGACTATTTGCATTGCATCTGGAGCATATTGTACCAAGCTTTTAAGCGAGTTCAACCTTTTTTGAATAAAATCGGATTTGAAAACCTTGTGTCAAAATGAAATGTAATTTAAAAGCACAAAGGAGGCAAATTTCAATAAAATATGAAACATGTCGTTGTCCCATACAAACTTTGCCCCTTTTTTCACCCTCTTAGGAGTAGATTTACTATCGGATGTCTACGTAATACCCTCCAAGTTTCAGGTCTCTACGATCAACGGTTTTGGCTGTGCGTTAATCCGTCAATCAGTCCGTCAGTCAGTCATTCAGGACAAAGCATTTTATATGTATAGAAGATACATATCTGTACATCACATTTAAAATTGTCAGGGTTGTTATTTATACCAGTCTTTATCTAAACAAAACAAGACTAGTAAGTAGGCACAAGCATGCTTTAATCATAAAAAATACAAGTCGATTAATAAATAAAAAACCAATCTCTCGTAAGTAGGTTTTAATCACTGGGTGTTTTGATAACTGTCGCCTTTGTGCCATCCCTGCTTAATCTACATAATACCTATATAATCAGTAATCATAGATTTTGCAGCAAAACCGGCGCAATGAAGTCACAATGACATACGACCGTGGCCTAGATTTGACCAGGTGTATAAAATAACGATTGACGTTTAAAATAATGTAGCTATGTTGTTGTTCAAAATGAAACATTATACTTTTTAATTAATCAGTTGTACTGATTTTGGATTATATTTATTACTGCAACCTAAAATTCTTTCAATTTTGCAGAAGGTATACTGACGAGTTATTTTCGTAATTTTGATTGCCTTGTTGAACAGCGACAGCCAGTATAAACAAACAATACATTATAGTCTGCCTGCACACGTCAAAAAAAAGACACAAACATTATACATAGAAAGAAAAAGTAGGGGTAGACAATAGGCGGTTTTCAAGACGAGACTTGAATCGGGTTTTTTTGGTGAAATAATTATTTTACCTGACCATCTCTACATTATTCATTAGTTCTAAGGTCACTTTAATTTTATTTTATTTTTAGTTCAAGTGATTAAATATTTGCCACTACTGTCAACCCTAGCACTGCACCAAAAATGCTAAAAGATCACTCAATACAACAACTACAATCACTATTTATATAATACATTATCTGTAAATTGACAATTATGTAAAGATATGCTGTGTTTATCTCGCAATATTTAGCTCGAAGTTGATAGAACAATCATTCAGTCTGTCGTTGTTGTTCCACCGTGCCGCGCTGTTGACTAACAAATAGTAACATGTTTTTCGTACTCTTGTTTTTTTGCGTCGCTCTAATAGCAGTATTGAAATATAATGGAAGAAATAGGGATTATTGGAAGAAACGCGGAGTGAATATCCAAATAGAAGGCACAAACTGGAAGTTTTTATTGGGTAATTGTTCTCTGTCAGAGATCTATAAAAAGATTTATGAAGAACATCCTACAGAGGAAAGCGTAGGCATATTTCAAGGATCGAATCCAGCACTTATTCTTAAAAACTTGGAAAACATACAATTTGTCCTGGCGGGAGACTTTCTAAACTTTTATAGTCGAGGTTTATTAACGAACCCTGAAGACACATTGGCTGACAACGTACTATTTATGGAAGATTATCCTCGATGGAAGCTCGTTAGGCAAAAATTGTCACCGGTTTTTACTAGCCTAAGGCTAAGAAATATGTTTTATATTGTGGAAAGGTGTGCACGTGATTTCGCTCAAATGATGGAAGAAAACGTAAAATTTAGAGAAAAACCGTTTAATGCTTTGTACACTTTTACTACATCGGCTATCGGCGCGTCTGTATTCGGCATCGACACGGCGCGGAACACAATGAACTCCCCGTTCATGGATATGGCGTGGAAGTCACTCGAACCGACGTTCAGAGCTAATTTCAGATTCTTTTTGTCTAACACATTTCCCGGTTTATTCAAAATGTTTAAAATGAAGGCTTTTGGCGAACATGAAGAATTTTTTATTAATGTTGTAAAAACTATGTTGGCTAACCGTCGTGTTGACACTAAAAAGCATTATGACTTCATAGATATCTGCTTAGAGCTACAAAATGCTGGGACAATGAGGGACCCTTCAACGGGTTATGACTTAGAGCCAACTGATGAAATATTAGCAGCTCAAGCTTTCTTCTTCTTCGTAGCTGGCGCTGACACTTCAGCAAATACAATGCATTTTACTCTGCTAGAATTATCAAACAATCCTGAAATATTAAAGAAGGTGCATGAAGAGGTCGATAAAGTCTTCGAAGATTGCGATGAAACTCTTACTTATGGAGATGTGGAAAATCTAACTTATCTTGATATGGTGCTGAGTGAAGCGATGAGAAAGTATCCCCCTGTAGGTGTAATGCAAAGAAGATGTACAAATAAAACAACCCTGCCAGTTGGTAAAGTCCCTATTGAAAAAGATAATCTTATGGTCGTGCCAATTTTTGCCATACACAGGGATCCAAAATATTTTCCGAATCCTGAATTATTTGACCCAGAAAGGTTCTCTTCTGAAAACATATCAAAGATTAAAAATTACTCTTACATGCCTTTCGGAGAAGGAGGTCGAATTTGTTTGGGTGGGTACTTCTACTGTATTTATTTTTACATGAATGATGCGTGTTAAAGTATCTAATTGATATAGGTATAACTTTGTTCGTCCTTTTACAGGTATGAGATTCGCTCGCCAACAAGTGAAAGCAGGTTTGGCGTGGTTGCTGAGGAGGTTCACGTTGGGTGCACAAGTTTATGCACCAAAGCATTTCGAGCCCAGCTTTTTTGCTTTGCGTGACCCTGACGCACGATACGAGTTGATACCGAGACACCATGCTCAAAAGTCTTGAAAAACTAGTTACACAGGTGTTAGTGCAAAATAAGAAAGAAAAGCGGTAATTTTATCGGATACAATATTGACAACTATCACAATATCCATAATTTTCACAATTGTATTTATTTATCATAGGTGCTTTTTTGATTACGCAGGCTCAGGGGTTGGATCTATGCATATTACGAGTATGTCAATACTCATCCTGCGATTGTAGATTTTTAAGTTATGTTCTTTAACAAGTCTTACCCCTTTATTCATAAACGCTCTATAGGCTTCTGCTAACTTAGCAATCGTTTGTCCTTATCTGTGAAAGGTAAATGTCAAATTGACAGATAAGGACAAACGATTGCTAAGTTAACAGAAGTCTATAGAGCTTTTATGAATAAGGGGGTTAATGTTTAACAAGTCTTAATGTTTGTCAATTGTGTTGGTTTTGTATTACAATATTCACCTGACTTTAATAAGTTTATTGTTTATTAAAATGGTTTTCAAAGAGTTAATAGGTACGTGATACAGTCAATGGACAATACTCCCATGCCATGTTTTATGGATTACACGGTGTATATATAGGAAATTGAATGCTATTAAATTTTACTCGTAATAAGATGTAGTTTTTGTAAAAAAGTATACTCCTTTTGTTGATGCTTGATTATTGCATTGTCATCGGAGCTCACCAAAGTGAAGCAAATGAGTGAGTATTAAAGTATCGATAAATCGTTAAAATGGGCACGAGAAATTTGCCTCGACCTTGCGAAATGTGTCTGTTTTGCGATTTATTATGCTTGAATACCCCTTAAATTATTCAGAAACACTTTCATACACATCGTTACATAGATTTATAAATATACTGCGAATTTGATGTATTAATTTAAAAATTCCGTCACACCTTTTTTCTTTGCCAACATAATATGCATAATAATAGAACGATTACTGCTTTGTACAATTCGCCTGCTAAACTCCATCGCTTCTATTAAATTAAGGGCAGCAATAGCAATAATTATGTGGATTACTGTCGCGTAAGAGTGAGATATGCTTGCGCTAACATATACCCGTTATAATCGCTGGTAAGCGTATCGAATAGTCATTCCTATTTAACATAATGAGATCATATTGTTTTCTCGGTACAATGAACACCTGTATGTACAAGGACAACACGTTAGCCACATGGAACATCACTACATAGTATAAAACAAAGTCGCTTTTTCTGTCCCCAAGTCCGTTTGTATGCTTATATCTTCAAAACTACACAACGGATTTTGATGCGGGTTTTTTTAATAGATATAATAGTGATTCAAGAGGAAGGTTTATATGTATAATACATGCATAATATACCGTGCGAAGCCGGGGCGAGTCGCTAGTATTTTTATAAAACGCATTGTTTGTTCTTTTGATTCCGGTTATCTATATATAGTTTTCGTTTGGACCATATGAATAATAATTATGCCAAATATTTAAGTACCAGATAACAATATACCCGAGGAGTACCCGAAACCGACGAGCATGTATGAAGAGATTGATGAGTGTGGATGAAGCGAAAGAAGTATGTCACGATCGTAGCAAGTGGAACAAAGTATTCTCTGCCTACCCCTGTGGAAAAGAGGCATGACGGTATGTATGTATGTATGCAGATAACAAGTAAGTAATCGAATTAACACCAGTAATGTTGGAGTTTACCTACGAACTAAAAAACAAGCCACTCTACTTAAAACAATATCCGGTTTTAAACAAACTATGCGCCAGGTCCCGTATCACAACGCCCGGCTGAAATTAAACTGGCGCTCCATGTGATCACTCCATTTTCAAAAAAGTTCGCAATATTTCAAGGTTTCTACATGATTTTTTAAATAGGGAGCATAATTTTTATATCGTGTAACAATACCCTAATAATAAAATACAAACAGAAGCATTCAACTGAAGAATGCAGGATACAGATTTCAAAAACGTGGAGAATTTATGGAAAGCATAAAAATCAAAAATTCGTAATTGCCTTCAACCCAGTTATTTTATTTATTTAACTACGAAAAGCGACCCTTACCCAATATTGATGGGACTCGGTCTTTTGTAACACATTTATTTACTTTTTCTACATTAAGCCTTATTTTAACTGCCTAGGGTAGATTTTAGAAGTTTACGCGTGGTAATGCTTAGTTGGTATTTGTTTTGCAGAGAGATTTATATTCAATTTAACTTTTCGCTGTTCGGTTTCTCTTCGTTTACTGTTTTACAATAAATTTGAAAGCGAAATCAAAGTATCACCCCTAGCCTTCGTAGAGTTGCATGAATAGTATCATAGCACTACCTAATTCATGCGTAAGAATGCATTTTCATATTAAAGTACCACTGAAGGTACCGTATGTATAAGTACTTTATTTTCAGTCTAAATTCTATCACACGCTAAAGCGTAGTATTATCCAATAAAGTAGTAACAGCATCAACTATTAGACATTGATATTTCTGAATGTAATTCGTCAACTGTTTTGGTGGCAAGTACGTGCTGTATTGAGTTAGCAGAGTTGCTAAGTCTACCGCACGTGTAACTTGCGTCTGCCTGCAACAGCTGTAGCAAACTTGGTATGCTAATGACGTAAAGTTATTATCAAATATTAATGCACCAACATAAAATACGTATCTTGGCATTTTATGGTATACATAAATTGAGTAAATGGTGCCATAACGAAATAACGAAAATGTACCGTTAGAGTGCGCTTTCAATAAAGCGGAGCGTAGCTGTGACGTCAGAATCGACCAATTAGATCACTTAGTCCAGCTCTATCACATTATCACCTCCATGACGCTCCATAGTATTGCGTAATATAAATTATTATTTGAACATACGTTGAAATTTACATATATACATACATACCGTCACGCCTTTTACTCACAGGGGTAGGCAGAGACTACTTTATTCCACTTGCTACGATCCTGACACATTTCTTTCGCTTCATCCACAGTCATCAATCTCTTCATACATGCTCGTCGGTTTCGGGTACTCCTGACCTGACCTTTTTCCAAAACGTCTTCTATTTGGTCTCGGAACGTCCGTCTAGGCCTTCCCCTCCCAACGTAACCATTCACACTCCCCATATAGATCTGTTTAGTTAGTCTACTTTCATCCATCCGCTCTACATGCCCAAACCAACTAAGCATACTTTTTTCTATCCTAGTCAATATATCCTCCTTCACACCAGCACGTTCCCTTATCACACTGTTCCTTATTCTATCTTTCAGTGATACACCTTCCATACTCCTTAATGCTCTCATTTCTACTGCATTTATTATACTTTCATGCTTCTTTTGCAGAGATGTACAAAATACTTTTCGAAAAGTATTTAAATACAAAATGCAAATACTTTTTTAATATAGTATTTCAAATGCAAGATACAAAATACTTTTGCCTTTTGTATTTAAATACTAAATACAAAATATGTATTTTCAAAATACTTTATGGTAAAATTACTGGTAACCGAGGCAAAATGAAATGGAAAAGGCGCGTACGGCGTAATGACATGTAAATACTTAAATACGAATCGTTAAAATAACGTATTATTGCCTACACGGCATATTGTTTAAATACAATTTGTTTTGGCATTTTTTTAAAGACATTTCGAGCGAACAACACAGAAATAATGAAATAGCTGCCAACACTGCAAAACGTAACAGTGACTTTGAGGATTGTCAAGAGGGGTCCCTCATATATTATTGGTCAGGTTTTATATGCGTTTTGTTTCATCGGTCATTTTGCGCATAGACTTTCAAAGCTGCTGCGCCACTAGTGGCCATTTTTTGTTTTTACTGAATCGCGGAATGCTTTAGAAAAATGAAGCTTAGAATAAAAGAGTATTTTGTATTTTACAAACCATTTTACAAATACAAAATACGTCTCGAATAGTATTTCAAATAAAATACAAAATACTTTTAAAAAAAAGTACTTAAGTACAAAATCCAAAATACGTATTTTGTATTTGTATTTTAAATACAAGTATTTCAAATATGTCACAACTCTGTTCTTTTGCCATATCCAAGTTTCGCTACCGTACATTAATGTTGGAAGTTGGAACGAGCACCCCTCTGTGGACAGCCAGACGCGCCTTCTTCGACACCTTCTCACTGCTCACAAAGGCGCGCAGCGCCCCATTGACCATATTTCCTGCATTCACTCTTCTTTCAATATCACTTTCACACTTCCCATCTTTCGTAAACGCCGATCCCAGATATACAAACTCTTTTACCTGTTCGACTTTCTTACCCGCAATCACAATCTCGCATTCAGTCATACTATCGTCTTTTTCAAACACCATAACTTTCGTCTTGCTTACATTAACATTCATACCTTTCGTTTCCAATGCATCACATAAAATGTTAGTCATCATCTGCAACTCCTCCTCCAACGATGCCAACAACACTTGGTCGTCGGCGTATAGGAGGCATTTGATGGTTAACCCACTCATTCTTAGTCCACAGTCATTCCCTTTCAAATCACTCAGGCATGTTGAAATTTAGTGGCTTTAATTGCAACAAATTAACGCTTAAAATGGACAATGAACTCGTTTCGATTATTTTCTCTGGTCTAGGTCGCCCATCGGCAAGGAACTAATATTTGTTAAGCATTCAAAGGCTAGGTAAGTTAAGTAAATAATGACAGAGAATTACACATAAAAAAAGAGACGTACCTACCTAATTCTTAACGAAGTTGACTCAGTCAATCAGCTGTAGATACACCGAGATAGGCGGACAGGAAAATAAACATGCCTTAGCAAATATACAACCGCCCAGGGATTTATCTTTTCTGTAACGGTTTTCATATTATGTATTTGCTTGTTTTTACATTTACATGATTTTTATGAACACAGATTAAAGTGTAAAAAAGATATATGCAATAGGTGTGTTTGCGTCCATAATGTAACATAACAAGAAATATAATTTTTATCATGCTGTATAATAATTATTTATAATGCTTGCTGGCATTATTTTAAATGTATCGGCACTTAGGTTTAAAAGAAGAAAAGTCATGGACATCATGCCTTCAACATATTACATGTTTGAGTTTAAATGTTGAAATTCGCAAGCAGAACAAACGTCAAAAAAACGAAAACTGAGCATACGACACTAAACTTGTTCAATCTTCAAAATGAATAGATCATAAACTAGGGTTTTAGCGGCGGGCAGGGCGGAGAGCGGCGCAGCGCCTGATCCATGTCTGCCTGTCGTATACATACATACATACTACTACGAGACTACCTTGTTCCACTTGCTACGATCCTGCCTTAGGCCGGCAACCTACAGAAAAGAGCAGGAGGACTCTGCCAACACTGGATTTTCATTCAGACGGCCGTTTGTATGGTATATTTTGACACTTACCGAATTAATTACTTTGCACGGAACCTTCGGTGTGAGTCCGACTTGCACTTTGCCGGTTTTTGTCTATATTTCACTAACTATCAAATGAATCAAGAAATTTTTATTTCTTGATTTTTATGTTTTACTTTTACGGTTTTACCGTTAGAAATTTAATTTCTAAATGTCTGTGAAAATCAGAACACATAGAAAAATCCGAAAAGTAAAGCTATGGCCGGGAATCGAACCCGGATCCTCGTCATTCCGTGACGCGTGCTATACCACTACACCACCCATAGCAGGTAGGACCTGGACCATTTAGAAATTATATTTCACTAATTTTGACCAGCTCAATAAATAAAAAAATATAAATACCTACCTATATTTAAAAAAGTGACGAACTGGGATGGAAATTTGGGACACATATTAAATTTTCTTGTATAAATAAGGATCGACTGGGTAAACGATTCTGAGTAAGAAAAACCCAAAATAGTTAAATTCTGGGAAAAATGATCATGTGGACTTTTTATTGGAAAATGCTCAGCTGCCTAGACTCGCAACGTAAATAATTATTGCAGAATATAACTATCAACATCAGTTCTCAAATCTAATTCTACGCGGACAAAGTCGCGGGCAGAAGGCTAGTATAAACATAAATTCTAAATAGCCTCTTGTTGAATGCTTTCCTATCGAGAAAGCAAATCAATATCAAATTTATCTATATTTACATAAATTTCATTTGTCGGCTTTCCGTCTTAACCGTTGTTATGTACGAGTACCAGTAGGTACCTACTTTGTTTACTATTACTATTACTTATTTTGGAGGCACGTACATAGCAGTCAATTAAAAATCCATTTACAGGACCAACATAACAATATGCGCCAGCTTTAACCGTAACAAAAACAAACTGTCTACTGATTAAATTCTCAAGTTAATTGGATACTGTTTACAAGCCCCGAGTTAATTCATTATCATTACGCTAAAGGGCAGGAAACTCTGGTTAAATATACCTATCTCTTTCCCGTTAACGAGATTGCAATGTCAAGTTATGGAATTCACTTGGGAAATTGAAAGTTCTCTCACGCTTTCGCATTTGCTGGTCTACGGTTTTTCATTACAAATGAACGGCAACCTTTTGTAAGAAATATTATATCTTTTTTATAGTGAAATACCAAAATATGTGTTTATTGAAACTATTAAAATCCATGCAACCCCATTACAACGGTATAAATTTATTTAAGTACGTACAAATATTTATTGTTTAGTATTAGAGTACTTACAAAGTAGTAAGCAATGTTACACTTAGCGCATTTCTTTATAATCTGTGTATACGCAGTATTAGTATTTGAAAAAAAAAACTATTTTTTTTATGGTAACAGTATGTATATCTAAATATATATAACTCAAAAGTGACTGACTGACATAGTGATCTATCAACGCACAGCCCAAACCGCTGGACGGATCGGGCTGAAATTTGGCATGCAGGTAGATGTTATGACGTAGGCGTCCGCTAAGAAAGGATTTTGATCAATTCTACCCCCAAGGGGATAAAATAGGGGATGAAACTTTGTATGAAACTTTGTCAATTTTAATCCGATCGGGCTGAGACAGCTGATAGCGATAAACTAATTCTATGCAGACGAAGTTCCGGGCAACAGCTAGTATTAGAATATTATTCTTGTCAAAGCTTTGTACATGTATCAAATTTTAAAGTAAATTGCTTATGAATGTGGATCAAAATTCACTTAAATATAAATAAGACTACTTACATAGGTACATGTTACGAATATTGCATGTAAAGTTAAAACTTGTGCAAAGGAAGTTTGCATACACATATCAATTGAATGACAACATTGATTATTTTCACAAACTGATGAAACATTCATCTCCACATGAAAGATAGATCTGTTTATGACATTACATATATGACGTATTACATCAAAGGGTTCTGAAAACTTCGCTTAGAACGCAAAACCACCGACGTATAAGTTCAAATAGGAAAACACATAAAACTATTTCCCAAGTGGTTTGGTTACGGAAACGTACGTCCCTGTGATACATACTCGTACGTCCCGGTATACTTATTCCTTTATAAACATGCCAAATTTGTTTGACATGCTATAGCCAGTAACTACAGAAAAATACTTGATCAACAATAAAATAGTACACAAATACTTTTTACTGAACACCTCAAACCAGTAAGTACCTATAGTGATTTTTATTTATTTTGTAAATGATTACAAAAGTATTAATTAAAATAATAAACTAAGGCTACCTTAAAATAACTCAGTACAATAGATTAGATTAGATTAGATTATTTATTCATAAAATAAAAATTACTTCATATTGTTCATTGTCAATTTAGAAGAATTTAGATTGAAATCGTCAAGAGTAAATAAAATAAAATTAGATAATAAAAATCAATTGAATATTACAAAAATGACAAAATCAAAAACATGACATGAACAACAATAATAATAAAACAATAAGGAACAATTAAATTAATTCTCCGCTAGGGATCGTCACTGATTATAAATAATGAAATAATAAAGGGTGAATTTAATGTAATGTCAAAATGAATCGAAAAAACAATGCAATTAAATAAATAAATCAAAATGTCATAGCCAGAAACTCATTTACGGAATAAAATGGATTTTTAAAATCTTAAATACGTTATAATCGTAAATAAAACTTAGGATAAAAATTAAAATAAATTTGGACCCTTAAGTATAGTGAGATTTCAAAATTAGAAAACACAGTCGGCGTGTGTCATTATCATAATCATCAGCGTATGTATAAGTTTTGTTAGATTCGAGTACAGTGATCAACATTGTTATAATTTTTCGCTACCATAACGTGATCTATGCGGCGCTTTTCTAGTTAATCGATACGTATATTTCAATTTGTCAAAACGTCAGTGTATCTCGGCAATTTCCCAAGCCTCAGGTCAGATTTGATATTATTTTAACTACTATTTACCTAGATACGGTAGTCAAAAATTCAGAACACACCGGAATAATAAATGACCGTTCTATTTTCTAAATATCAGGTTCTTCAATTGAATATAGTTCTAGCAGATTAATTGCGAAATCAGTTTCGCATAATTAACGAGAAAGCGTTCAGGCTAACGATTACGAAAACTTGCTGTGGGCGTGTCCGATGCGCTCCCCATTGGATCATTTTTATGAGTCTTAATTATAAGGAGTGAAATAAATAAAAATATTATTAACACTAACGCGTACACACTACATTCAAATCGGCACTAATTTTGCGTGCACCGTAAATCTGCTGCATTTCATAAGTTTTCTGTCAAAAATCGGCAGTTTTCGTTAAAGTTATTGTTAAAGTAACATGGTGCAACTCACGCTTATTGCTCAGAAGCAGAGATGTACAAAATGGTTTTAAAAAAGCATTTAAATACAAAATGCAAAATACTTTTCAGATTTACTATTTCAAATGCAAAATACCAAATAGTTTTGCGTTTTGTATTTCAAATGTTAAATGCAAAATAGGTATTTTCAAAATACTTTTTCAAAATAAAATACCTTTTGATCAAATATCAGAAATTTTTATTTATTTTAGGTATTTATCATGAGAAATAGAGACACAATGGCGAGCCGAACAAAAACGTCTAATAACATGGCACCTTATGCATGACATTTTGGTCAAATTTATCAGTACGCGTATCAATTAATTCTGTTACGTTAATAATTAATCATAATAATACTCCTTTCAACATGAAACTACCGTGAGACTTAATCATCATTACACATAAACGGATAACTCACGTATAAAAAGTCGAGTGATACTCGACATGTTTCGGACTATTTCGTAGTCCTTCTTCTTGGAGCGCTCGCCCCGGCGGCAGCGAAACGAACACTGCGCGCCAGCGCTCTGCTCGCGCGGCTGTTCGACGCAACTGACAGCGGAGCACAACTACCCTCGTTTTCATCGTCATTTTTAACGTTTTTTTGTGTTCGTTTCGCTGCCGCCGGGGCGAGCGCTCCGAGAAGAAGGACTACGAAATAGTCCGAAACATGTCGAGCATCACTCGACTTTTTATACGTGAGCTATCCGTTCATGTGTAATGAATAATAATACTCACTTAAAATAATGTAAAGCAAGTAGACTAATGAAAAGAGAGCCATGGCTCCATTTTGTGAATTGTGTGGCCATTTATTTCGGTTGATTGTGCATCTAGTGCGGCAATACAAGCGTCATTCGTTCATTTCATTTTGTTTGAGTGGTAATGTTGGCTGAACTTAATCAAAAAGTATTTTGCATTTTGAAACGAATATGAAAATGCAAAATACATCTCGAAAGGTATTTCAAATAAAATACAAAATGGTTTTTACTAAAAGGCATTTAAATGCAAAATACAAAATAGGTATTTTGCATTTTGTATTTGCATTTTAAATAGAAGTATTTCAAATAAATCGCATCTCTGCTCAGAAGCCTTAGCAATATGTTTATGTACGTCTAGTGCACGTAAGAGCTTGAGGCGTTATAAAGCAATTTTGAAATAACTTACTAAAATATTTATTTAGGGCTATGAATTAAGGTTCAGCACGTGTGACTAGAAGAGGAGCGTCATGACCTCAAAGTTTATATGAGACTAAGCTAAGAATTCAGTTTCCGTAGAGCTAAAACTTTGGAAAACATTAAGCGATAAATTACGAATCATGTGTTGCCCGTGGTATTGATGTTATTCATAGTATATTTTTTATCGAGGGACTAAACTAAGCCAATATATACCCGAGGTGGTTAGCCACCCGAGCGACAGCGAGGGTGTCTATTTATCCGAGGGTTTATATTGGCTTTTAGTCTCCAGGTGAAAACTCTATTTTTCACTTCAATTGCGAGAAAAAATAGTCAATTTAGTACAAAAAGATTTAATCAAAAAATAAAAAATGAAAAGTTAAATGTACAATTTGAATTATTTTTAATATTGTAAATTATGGTCGGTCCGGGAATATTGACACGCGTACTCGTAGCTTGTATTTGGGAATTTTGTGAGAAGTCTGATGTCAGCTGTGTTGTGTTAAAAGTCGGAGATGTCGGCAAAATTTCAGACTTTTCGTCACAGATCTCATTTCGATTATTCGACTGCTGGAATTCATGTGACATATCACGCGATGTAGACGGACGTGGCTCATTTTGTGAAGTTATGTTAATGCCTGATGTAATTTGCTGGGTGATGTTGTATACTTATTTTGTATGGACTCTTCAATGTACCCTTCAGCTACTTGGTCCGACCTCCAACCACCATGTCTTTTAAGCTTTAACTATTTTCAAGTACTCTCCAGATATTACGAATTTTCGCTGTTTGTCTTCGTATTAGGCAAATTTACAGCCTGTAATTTAGTATCGTTTTCGACATGTGCCAGAGTAATGTTCACCAGTTCCATCCCTCTGCATGCGCCACTTATGCCAAAAATCAAGGCGACCTGTAAATAAGTTTTTGTTAAAAATATACATAACGTACTTGTTGCCTTTAATTGAATAATAAAAGTGTTAAAATTGTACATACACATACCTTGGTTGCTAAATATTTTTCATTAGGAGCGTTATTTAAAAACGTTTTTACGTCCTCAGACGTAAAAACTTTCGACTTTTTTCTTTTATGTCCACTAGACAATCGTTTTAGCAATGCAATCAAATTTGCGTTTATTCCTCCAGTCCATAAAACTTTCATAGGTTTTTAAATAAATCTTTCTAGATTTCGGCGGCAAAAGATTATCAATTATGTCTTTTGCTCTTTGCTCGACATCATAATTTTCACTATCACTTGACGACATTGTGAGAATAATCAATTTATGTTAATCGTTTACGATTTACGCTCTACAACAATTCCAAAGTTTTCGCGGTATTTTTTTTTCCAACCAGACACAGATATAACAAAATCGCATCGGCGAAATGGTCCATACACAAACTGAAAAAAATAGAATGGCGCCACCTTCTATGCGGAAAAAGCATAGAACTAAGTCCACGTAGACTAAGAACGTAACATTTCCGTCATGAAAATGGTCCACACACAAGCATACTTTTTTATTTTGTTTCCGCATTACAACGATCTGTGTGAAACTGTAAGTTTATTTATTGTGATTGTTAAATTATTTTTATCATCGTTTTGTGTGATAATTTTTAAATGTGGTATAAAGAGTGGTAATGAAATTCCTTCACTTATTGAAAATTTACTTTATGCCAAAAACTAAGCAAGTACTGGCTGTTTGAGTTTATCTAAGTCACTCAAAGTAAATTAAAAAAAATATTACTTTTACTCCCTAGGGACTAAGTACTCACTTTAGCCCCGCCTCGTAAGGCTATATTGACCTACTTTTAGAGCATGAGAAGTGAAAACCATTTTTTGTTACGAGTACTCGTAGGTACCAAAATATAATTTTAAGAGTTTTTACAAGATTTTATATAACTTGCTACGTTTGCTTACTATTGTTTTTTTGTTTGTTTGTTGGTTTAGGTCAATAGTCGTATCAACTCGAAATTTGGTATGTATTCGCAATTTAATGTACAAAATTTAAAAATAATATTGTATTTTGTAAGGCTGATGACACTTATGTTCTCAATGGTTACTGCATTACAAAAATTCACAAACTCACACAAAGGTGTTAATCGAAAAGAATATCGTAAAGCTTTAGCATTGATCTAGAAAGATCGTCGACAACATCCTTTTAATAATAACCAACTTCCATTTAAGCGACGACGTATGTGCGAAATCTGGATTCAGGATGAATTATGCAGTATTTTGATCGCATATTCAATAGCACAACATCTGTTGTCGCATATTTACCAAAGCTTTTATCACTGTGGTGTTTCCTGTATAAGTACGACAATAGTGAAGCGTACACATACAGTAAAGATTGAAGATAATTAGAAAATCACTCGTAAGGTATTTAAAGTATGAACTTAGTTGGTGAGTGTTAAAACTATATACGATTTGTTATTTTTGTTAGAACATAGTTCTGATAGTTATTATTTTATAAAAGCTATAAAACTGTGTCCTCTTTTTGGAATACATTAATATTTTGGAAAAATCCGGCCGTTTTTCTATGAAATGAACATGAAATCGAAAAAAACTTATGATTGCAACATGTATTTTTTTTTCATACGATAGGGGCAAACGAGCAGGTCACCTGATGGAAAGCAATCACCGCCGTCCACAGACACTAACAAAGGGCGTTAAGAGTGTGTTGCCAAATCTGTTCAGACGTTCTGACGTGAAAGAGTAATAAACATCTATATATCCATACTCACAAATTTTGAATTTATAATATTAATAGGATTTAATTTAAAAATTTAATTAAGTTTTCATAAGAGCTAACATAGTGTTAGCTTAGCTGGCCTTCTTGCATCTTCAGTTAACTTTGAGGCGGTGTAACGTTTGCAATTTTACACGGATTATTTCTTTCACGATGCCGAATAATCATGCAAACACTTTTCCGACTACAGCGTAGTCTTAAGACATGATTAGAGACTGTTCACAAGTTTATTGAATCTCTCACTCGAAAATTGACTGCGGGTGGACTGCTAATGTGCAAAAACAATACAAATACCCAATACAACACGTTTAACAGTTTTTTTATAAAGTTTTGGGTACACCTAGTATCTGCCCCGATTTCGTTGCTCCTGAGTGTAATGACATAAAACTTCCGCAACACTATAATAATAATATACAAAAGCCAAATTGTTTGTCCCGAACAGGAAATAAAATTATCAACGGGATCACATTGCGAGAAAAGCTACTTTCCAATAATTGAGCTATTATTTGGCTATGCGCCAAACTTCTAATTGTCTTTCGGCACAACTCAATGCTGTTTTTATTAATATATTCAAGCTGTTTTTCGCGCAACGGTAAATTAGAGTAATTGAAAACTAAGATATCGATATCGTTGTTTGATTTCTCCTTGTTAGTCTACGATTCTAATTAGTTAGTTACCTTTGTGTACAGAGCGATTCTGAGACGACACAGGTCGCTAAGTACTACGGCGTTGTTTGCCGTAATTGTGTAATTTATACTGTAAACAATGCCTATCAGATACATGCTTACCGTACTATGTCTGGGATGGGACGTATCTGTCATAGGCCATCTATTCAGATTAAGCTTAATTATACACGGATATTTGTATACTGTAACAACTTTAAAATATGAAAAGCTTTTTCAGGATTCAAAAGAAGTAATAATTAGCATGTAAAGAAAAGTTGAAAAAAATCATTTGATATGCAACAGTAATTGACTGGGTAAAAAAACTCACAAAATATATTTACGTAATAGTTAGTTACCATGTGAATCAAACAAAACAAATCTAATACAAATGCCAAAAAAAAGTTGACTTGTTGAACAACAAAAGTTTGAACCTTACATTTTATAGTAAAAGCATAATGAAAACTGTGGTACGAGTAGATACGCGTAGGTACGCGAAATGCCTATGAGTACCTACGTTAAATACTTGTGAACTATTTCACTGCTAGCTCTTACTATACGTACATAATAATGTGTATACGTAGAGGCAATGTAAAGATAAAAGCGCACATTTCATTTCATTGTTCTATCTACGCATCCAGGCTCTATATTTTATTCTGGTAAGGTAAACTCCCCACTAGTGGAACAATAATATATTTGTGTACACTTATTTTAGTAGTAAAGTAAGTTCGTGATACACGCAGAATACTTAGTTACTTTATTATTTTAAACAATTACTAGTATTTTTTTTTAATATTCCCATTTACGATTTTTTATAATATTTTCTTTAAAA
Organism: Pandemis corylana; assembly: GCA_949127965.1. Lineage (NCBI taxonomy): Eukaryota > Metazoa > Arthropoda > Insecta > Lepidoptera > Tortricidae > Pandemis > Pandemis corylana. Next base: position 18,492,003 of record OX421850.1, read on the forward strand.
TGTGTGGTTGTCATTTTGTAACTGTAGCTACATACGTTATGAGTGAGCACCTGTGCATTATTTCAAAATATTCGAATGCAGGAATCTTATTTCTATTTTTTTTTGTCACAATAGTTAAAAAAGTCCGTCGATTGGAACAATTTGAAGCACGGGGACATTTACCTTAGAGTCCTATAGAACCATGAGCAATGTATCAACAAGTCAATGTTCAGTGAGCCGCGCGCGGGCAACGGGCCGTGAACTACCGCGGACGGTGAACGATGAACGAACGCCTAGCATGGATTGAATTGATCACATAATTGACGCTATTAAGTTGCTATTTTAAAAGTTTTCGCATGTATAGTCAAAATATGTACTATGAATTTACTAATTAAGCGAAAAAATTTGCTTACAACTTATAAATTAGTAAGTATTAGTAAGAAGTTAGTAAACCTACCCTAAAAGTAAGTGTGTGTATTTTGTAATTGTAAGCAAAAATATATGTTCTTTCTTGAAATATTTGTATTCTACTAATATTATAAATATGAAAGTTTGTGACGATGTGAGTGAGTCAGTGAGTGTGTATGTTTGTTCCTTCTTCGCGTTGAAACTACTGGACGGATTTGGATACAGTTTGGAACGAAGATAGCTGGTACCCTAGATTAAAACATAGGCTACTTTTTATACCGGAAAATGGCATATTTCCCGCAGGATAGCGCTAAACATGTGAAACATCGTAGCTCCCTAGAGTCGCAACGTAATACTTATTGCAGAATATACTATCAACATCAGTTCTTAAGACTTTCTTGTCGGGTTATGTTAGCAGCGCATGTATTTGTTTCTGTAATAGGCAGTAAATTTTCGTTAAAATTAGTGTATCATAAGACGTTACTATGAAATAATATTTGCACTTAACAGATACCTGGTGAATATACAGACATAAAGCAAGAGGCTTATCGCTGCCCGATGCGGACACGGGTTCAGTGACTGGAATAACATGACATGTGATGCGGAACGTGCCTAAATCTAAAATTAGTCGTTTAAAGATCGAACTCGCTTTCCAGAATTTAACATAATAATACCTATAGTTGATTTAGATTTTCAAATCTATTTCTTAAATGTTTATAGTAAGCATAGGACATTGTTTGGCTTTAGCATCGAACCAAACTACTAATCCTGTTTATATCTTACCCGATTCATTCCTTTGAATCTCGGCTTGCACATGGAGCATGGAGCATTCTCTTGCACCTGTATAACCAAACGCTTCGTCTATGCAAGTGGATAATTTAGAATTCATATCACGTACACAAAATAAAGTGCAAGCTCGAATATACATCAACGCCGGAACATAAACTTGATTAGCGCAACTATTCAGGTGCAAAGTAAACATAACTAAAGCATTTTTTGTTATTATTAGATTAGCTATTTATTTTTATAAACTTTTATTAACTTACATTGTCTGTTCGTATGTAGACATGTATACCTACGTATGTTGTCCGCTTATAAATTTGCAACCATATTTGACCACTTACTGTGGACGATTGACTTAAAATTAGGTGTAGGCACACGTCATTGAGTGATCATGTAACTACTGCTAAAAAAAAACAGTCAGAAAAAATATGTTTTTATTTTTTTACAAAAACACTATTTGGTAAGATACCCTACCACCTACCATATTTTTTGCTCTTCCATTAAAAATAATCAGTACATTTTTTATTTTACAGTTGAATTTTTGTGAGTTGAAGTTAAACGCTTATTATGTAAGCGAGTCCTTTTCAAATATAAGAAGTTTTCATACCAATTGTCTCTCAAATCTCTGTAAATGAGGATAAGATACCTACTTTTATGTAAAAATATAGTCGGTTTGATACCGACCATTTAATTATTTGATTTTACTCTTTCATTATTTTGTTTCTAAATCCGGATTACATTTTCAGCCTCATGTTTAAAGCACCTCATCGCATCAGATCTTTTATCGGTAGGGACCCTATTTTACTATTTAGTCTCAAGCAGTTCGAACTCATGCATTATTATATCGAAATATAACGATATAATCCGGGTTTTTTTATTCTCTCTATCTTTAATTAAGCATGTTATTTTTCCTTATAGAAATGTGTCCTATTGAAATCACTATCAAATGTATTGTTATCTTTTGATTGCTTTTTCAATTCGGCGGTCACATAATATTAATAAGATAAGACATGTGGATAAGACGGTCAAAATGCTCAATTCATTGTACCATTAAAATGCTCATCTGTTAACATAATAATTATCATTTAATTGATTGATGGCTTGTCTTTTTATATCTGCTAATTTATTTTATTTATCTGTATTATAATACATACCTATAATGAGGGTTACCGCGAATGAATCGCCCGCTAAAGGCGCTAGTAAAGCGTGAGGTATATAGTAACGTCAAGTAGAAGTAGTAAAGATTGTTATTATGACAGACATAGTATACGGATTCATGTTTGTCAAAGCTTTAAAAGCAGAAATAAAAAAAGTACTTGCCCTATTAAGCGGGCATAAAGAGGCAGCACATTCAGAGGTTAATAAATTATTTTGCTATTAAAGATTTATCAAAACAAATCCTTATTAATGTGGATCCGCGCTAGCAATACTTTTAAAACAGCTAATAGTACATTATGATACAAGTGTGCTATGTTGGTTATTACACATGAGGCATCATTGCAAGCGCGAGCCGTGAGGCGAGCGCGAAAAGGAAGCCGAAGTGTGTAATGATCAATGCACACGAGTTGCATACGACGTTTTTCAAAACAATTGCGAGGAAAAAAACAAACTTGTATTGTTAGTAACTTTTACTTATTAAAACAATTAGTGAACGTGCAATTATCAAAATGATACTGAATAGTTTTGATTGGCATTTTTACAGTTTGTGTTATGGTGTTGGTATTATTTATTAATTCGTTATTTTCATGTTTTTGGGTAAATATCGGCGATGACAAAATGTTTTCATAGAAGTTGTATGAATGTTGTAAATTCATGGGCACATTACTAGGAACAGGCGGCGCTATATAATCAGTGTCACGAGAAGTCGATGGTCGCGGCTCAGGGCAAAACTTCTTCACCTGTGGCTCCACATTAATGGCACGTGTTATTCTAGCACTAATGTTTGCCTTATTATGTATAGAATCTTCGACATAAGATTCAGCAACTGCGTCAGATCGCCATCCGCCATGTCGCTTTAAGGTTAACACATCGGCTCCCGAATCAGCGAGCAGGGTAGCCGAAGTTCTTCTAAAACTGTGCCCAGTGTAAGAATCAGCCTCGGGCCAATCTAAATATTTTGCAATTTCTCTTGGCATTGCACCAAATTTGTTAATACTAATGGGTTGAGCTGTACATTTACCCTTTTGAAAGTTTTGGAAAAAGCGGTAATTTTTTACTCTCGTTGAACGGAGAGCTTGATATTTTTTTACTACTTCATAAAACGGGCCGTGGATTGTAAAATATCGTGGAATCTTGTTTTTAGTGTTTGTAATTTTTACAAGCAACATTTCACCGTGGGTTTTTACATCCTTGGTTGTTATATCATTGAGCTCTTAACGTCTACACGCACCAGTAATACCGAATATTAACGCAACCTGTAAAGAGATCAAATAAGTATTGTTAGTAAAGTTGTAGGAACGTATTGCCATAGTAACGCATTTACAGAGCTGATACATAAATTTACATTTATAAAGTTTAACTGACCTTTGTTGCCAAGTACTGACTGCCCGGAGCTTCTTTAAAAACTTTTCAACATCGGTTGGTGACAACACTTGACTTTCGACCAATATATCCGTCAGAACGTCTCTTTAGAAATGCCGTCAAGTTACTATAAGTTTTGATATCAACTTCATTTTTGGTCTTTACTGTGCTTTTCAACATGGAGTATATACACTATAACGAGATGGGCTTGTATTTATTTGGCAGTTCATTGAAGTAGGCTTAAAATACGTTCTCCGAATATGACTTGGCGTTTTTGCTGTTTTTCCATTCATTGAATGTTTCGTAAGCCGCCAGGTATTTATTTCTGGATTTTGGCGGCAACAGGCTATCACTCGCGTTTCGTGCCTCGATAAGTATTTCCGGCGGGGTTGAATTAATATTTTGCTCGTCTTCACTATTTGAAGTAGACATTTTTGATAGCAATTAACCACACAGCAGCTACTTTACCAAATATTTTTTTTTCAAAATAAGCAGGAGTTAATGAAGTCTGTCTGGCATTATGTAATATGGATTTGAAAACTATTTTCGCTCGTCAGTGCAAGTAAATAGTAGCAACGGCCGTGCTCCTCACACCTTTGCCACACTTTGGGTGCGTTCCACTAAGCGTTCACAAAGTTCACGCTCACGACCGCAGTTTTTCCCGTTCCACTTGCTTGTGAGCGTTACTGTCGTAAACTCAAGTGGAATGCATTATAGAGCGTTTTGAGCGTGGCGGTAAATGTAAAATTAAAATGTCTTTTTCGGCGGCACTTGGATATTTTGTAAGAGAAGATAGTACTAGTTCATCCAGTTCAGATGAAGAATGGAATAGGATTTTACTAAAATACGACTGTGAAAAAAGGAAACTTCGACCACGTATTATCGATTACGATAATGTAATTCAACGTTACTCAGATGATGAATTCAAAAGTCACTTCAGGTAATGATTTACTATCATATACCTATAATATTTTAGATTATAACAATTTTTCTTATGTAAGTCTTTGTTTGCTTTTCTAGACTTTCAAGAAATACATTTAATTATTTACATGAATTAATACGAGAAGATTTAGTTCGGCACGTTCCCGGGTGTCCTACGATTTCTTCCTGTCATCAAGTGATGATAGCTCTTTGGAAAATGGCTACAACAGATTCTTATAGATCAGCCTGTGACAGATTTAACGTAGGACGAGCTACTGCCGTACGAGCTGTACGTCGAGTTTGTCATGCTTTATTTAAAAGAGCCTCAAGATTTATACAGTGGCCTACGGGAGATGATGCTATTGAAGTAATGCGTGGATTTGAAAGATCAAGTGGTTTTCCTAAAACAATTGGAGCCATTGATGGGACTCACGTTCGTATAAATGCACCACAACAGAATCCAGTAGATTATGTCAATCGGAAAGGATTCCATTCTATTCAGCTACAACTTGTATGTGACCACAAGGGTCTGATAACTCATTGTTATGCTGGACATCCTGGATCTGTTCATGATCAAAGAGTTTTTCGTTTGTCAGAAGTTGCAGATTACTTGAACGATGACAATGCATTCCCTGAAGACAGTCATATTTTGGGCGATTCTGCTTATGAAATACATCAGCATTTACTTACTCCTTATCGAGATAATGGACATTTAAGTGAGAAACAGAAAAAATACAATTATCGTCAATCGGCTGCTCGAGTTACTGTTGAAAGATGCATCGGGTTTGGATGCGCGTTTGCTTACACCCAAATTTGTTGGTTTAAAAATATGAAAAATCATCCACAAAAAAAAAAATGGCCGACAGGGGTGTGCTGCGGTTGCCCTTGTATCACGTACCATAGAACTGCCCAAGGTAAAGAAATGCGCACTTACTGCTTCCTCCTTATGCTCTGGAGCTCCAGATCCTGGCCAGGTCTGCTGTATGAGGATGAGAGAAGGCAACGCGGCCTTTCTCCTCGCCACGCGGCAAGATGATTTTGAAGATTCAACAGAAAACAAATACAGACACCAAATTCACGTCGTACACACACACACTGAGTCGAATTGGAAATATTTAACGTCCTTTCAGCCTCAAAAAATCGCCTATTTTCAGGATTCGATTTGATTTAACAGGAGGCTATAAGTAATTCGCCGCGTTCAAAAGACAACTGTCCGAGTTCGAAAGGCGGTGCGTGAGCGAGACCGCCGTATCAAAAATGTGCGCATTAAACAGAGATAGACTCTTGGGCAGTCTTATTCTTGGTATAAAGCAAGATATACACTCTCGCGCAAGCAGGGTTATTAAAAGGACGAATGAGGAGCTTATTACATTGTCTACCAATGACAAGGGTAGATTTAATGGCAGAGTATATTGTTGCATGTTGCGTCTGTCATAATATCTGTACTTTACGAGAAGATGAAATAATTGTTATTACTATACCTGAAACTGATGAAGAAAATAATGGAAACCATTCACGCGAAGTAAGACGAAATGCCGGTATTCTTAAAAGAGATGTTTTAATGAATTCTTTGAAATAATTATGATAATTGATTGTAAACTGTTTGCGGTCGTGATAATAATGTCTCAGCACTTTAAGTCAGGGAATGTTACGAAAAAAATTTTTGGGCAATTGTTGAAAACCTTCCCAAAAAAAATACTTCAAATTTTTTTTTCATTAAACTTTATTAATTATAAAAACATAAAATGTATTTTTTGGTTTAATAAAAGATATTAAATTATCATAAAGTTATAAACTGTTTTTTTAATAGAATTTGAAATTATCAAAAGTTAATTTTAAGGAGTATTTAAAATGTTTAATTATTTATTAGCTAACTTTTCTAAAACGCTTAGAAATTTTTGGTCCATCTCCATTCGTTCTTTATGTCTTTTAATTTTCTGTTCTTCGTGTTCTTCTTTTTGTTTCAGTCTTTTTCCGAGTAAAGTGGCAATTGGTGTTTTATTTGATTCTGAAATTAAATTCCATTTTTTACAATATTTTAGTCAAACACGAAGCTTTCTGATGGAATTAACTTACTCAATGAACATCCACTATCAGATGCTCCCATACTATCAATGCTTTCTGATTGTTTTTTGATAGACCTGTGGAAGATGCAACGGCAACTGTATCACACCAAGCTTTTTTGGCAAAAATTTCTTCCATCATCTAAAAAAAAATTATAATGCATTACGATAATTATAAAGAAATCCTGTCTATATTATTATTGTATGTTATAAAGTCGATCGAGGGAATGGGCGAAAATAATAGGAATCAGGTGTAGTATAGGCGATGAGGCTAGCAACCCATCACTATTTTAATTCAATTTTCCACCTATACGGCCACAATCTTGCTAAATGTGGCCTGTAGGTACCTGTTACCTTAGGCTCTGTCTACCCAGTAAGGGATTAAGACGTGATTTGTGTATGTATGTTATAAAAAAATTCGCTACATCTTGAAGTTCAGAAGAATATTACAAAATTTATACGTACGTCAAAAAACTGCCAATTCTTTCTATCATTTCCCGATTTATTATTATGGTCTTTGATAGATTTATATGACTTTTTTAAGCTTCGTAGCTTAGAAGAACATTGTGGTCCAGTCACATCTTGTCCTTTTAGCTTCAATTCTTTGGCAACTTTTTCCCAAACTTTCTTTTGGGATATTTTTCCACTGTTAATGTCTTTTTCCATTGACCTATAAGACTCTAATAATAACAACACACAAGGTGTACTACACCTGTATAAAGAAACTGAAATGTGCACACACATGCAATTACAAGGTTAATTGACATCCATCACAATATATGTAATAATCAAGAAAATTATAGAATTTATTATTCTTATGCATACCTTCACTTTCTTGAGTTTCAGAGTTGGGATAAACAGTATCCTCTGTATCGAGGAATACTTCTTCAGTAATATTATCCGTGACATCATCAGAAAATTATCAGCAAGATCAGCAGACGTTGATGTTCCGGATTGTTCATTTAAAGCTCTGTACCAAAGTTGTGTCGCAAATGCTGAGTCTATAATAAAAATAAAAATTTCATCAGTGAAATTTTGAACATTAATTTGTAAAAATTTTTTCATAAGGAAACTAACTTAAAGAAGGATAAGTTAATTTTCATTGCTAAAGTTAAAGAAAGAAGACATTTATTCCTTTTTGCAAGACACACAAATATAAGAGAATATATTAAGTTAATATAGTTAGTTAGTTAGAGAATATAATATAAGTTAGGTTAGGTTAGGTTAGGTCCTTGGCAATCAAGGAAAAATGTAAACATGTATATTAATTATAAACTACAATTATTTTTTCTAAGCTTGTTTTACATAATTAGATTTACCTGTAGAGGCACGTTGAGCATCCGCGGCAGAAACATTCACTTCTACTAAAATATCTCGTTCCGTATGAAATAACGTCAGTTTCACGGTCGCCATTTTTGATACTTTGACTTTTGAAAATACCGCTAATTTTCTCAACGATCACTTCGACCCACCTTTTTAAATGGGTCGTCGTGAGCTTCGCGTGAGCGTAATTCAAGACGTCAAAAGTGACGTTTTCGCCGCGACCATAACGACCGCGGTCGCTATGTGGAACAACTAAAGGAGCATTTTGATCGTTGTGGGCGCTTAGTGGAACGCGCCCTTTGTCGGCTTACTAATATTATAACTCACATAATTACGCATATTGCGGAGCAAAAGTAACGGGTTGTTTTCATACAAACCTAGTTTAATATTATAAAGCTAAAGAATTTGTTTGTGTGTTTGGTTGAACGTGCTAATTTAGCTTATCGTGAAAGGAAAGAAAAGGCCTATTTATCGTGGAAGGATATAGGCGAATATGGACGGTGAATAATCAAAAATGCTGCAAAAACGGGGAATACTTTTCCTTTTGAGAGCTTCCGTTCCTTGCGCCTCGTAAACGATTATATAAAAATAAGTTAAATACCCAAAATATTAATTCCACGCCGACGAAGTCGCGGGAAAAGTTAGTTTTAATGAAAGTGAACAATTATTTTTGCACGTCTCTGTATTTATATGTTTTATAATAATACGAGTAGTTTTATTGTATTTCCTTAATTCTACCAATTGACTAGAATAACTATAATAATTTATTGCTGCAAATCTCTAAACAAGTTGCAAAATCATTTTGTCTTTGAACAATCTACAATTTTACATCATTTGTTGCGGCAACGTGTTGTACTTGCCCAATTCTCTTTGAAAGGATGTCAATATGGCGGTGTGGAAACTAAAGGTTGAGTGAGGTAAAGGTAAATATCGTTCTCTGAAAAGCAACAAAACTACAGGTGTGTTGAATGAAAGCAAGGAAAACCCTTTTCATCAAAACCTCTGCTTCGCATTCACGTGGAGCCACGGACTTACAGTTTTGTGATTCAGAATGACCTAAAAAGAAAATATTACTTTTATCGACCAGCTACTAAACTACCTACTTACATAGTAAATTCATATTCATTTTAGCCTATTTACCTGAGTACAGTGAAAGCATGACGCGTACCTAATAGTTGTACGTTTTCAAAATTGTACGCAGGCATTTCAAAGCTATAGGACTTGTGAGTTTTTGAAAGTCAACGTCTTTATCTTTTGTTAAGTACTTATATTATACATTAATAAGCAATTAATATTTTAATCTTAGATTTGATTAGTGATAATTCGTTTCATATTAATCTTATCACGATGTCTAGAGTACCTATCGCTCGAGGCACTTCAGTGTCTTTTAACCTGTAAAAGTGTATTCATTATACTATAAAAATATTATGTAGTTACATTTTATACAACAAGGAAGGCAAACGAGGCTTGATGGTTTGCAAATTGCAATCAAGCGTTTTCCAAAAAAAGTCCACATTGTTTTTTTAAGAATTTAACTATTTTGGGTTTTTCTTAATCAGAATCGTTTACCCTATCGATTCTCATGAAAACCCACAAGAAAAAATGTGTCCTAAAATTTCCATTCCAGTTCGTCATTTTTTCGAATATAGGTATGGAACGTGACGAAAAGAAAAAAATCTATAGTAAAATCTGGGACACATTTTTTCTTGTATAAGAATGGATAGGGTAGACGATTCTGAGTAAGAAAAACCTAAAATTTTTAAATTCTATAAAAAATGTTCATGTGGACTTCGGGATCTAAGGGCTAAGATAGAAAAAAATCTTTGTGAAGTTGTCTTGTTTTTTTTCTCAATAAATGTTACTGTTTTTCACGTACAACCTACGCTTGATCTAAAAATTGTTTTCACATAAAGTAAGGTTCCTAAAACAGTATTCCTGTAACTCCCATAGATCTCGTTTTTTAGTATTGAGCCAGTTTAAAAATAACACTCTGTATGTGATAGACAACTCTACTTGTATTGTATCTGTGTAAATGAAGCATATATTTACATAGTAGATTTCTGCGAAACTCTTATCAAATTTTAGGGATTTTTAGATGATGCCCATACAAATAAAAATACTGTCGGACCAATGAGCTGACTGAAACTCTCTTAATTGAAAACCGTATCGATGTCGGTGAAGCAAACGCACTGTCAAAAATACAAATAGGTATCTAGAAATCGTTATTATGAGTTCTATTGCGTTAAGTACCTATAGGTACTCGTAATGATTACGAGTATCCTTACTAACATAGTTTTGCTAAAAAAAACCATTAACAACCACCGACCAGTTACTGTTATAGGTATTATTATGTATAGAGGGATTTGGCCAAGTTTGTACATTATATTAGTTCGTAAATAAGTAAGTAATTAAATTCACTTGGCATAGTCAGAGAGGAGGTACTTACGCAGATTAACAAGTCTCGTCAAATGTTTCTTAGACAAGTTCAACCGACTCAAGAGCTTTGAAGCTTGATTCAAGTTATAAATTGCCTGAATTATATATTAATTTATATTTATGCAACGTATTCAATTTACCTTGGTCGAAATGTTTAGGTACCTAACGAAGTACATACATACAATTTGGTAACGCTTTTGATATATAATTCATTATTAAACGTTTTCGCTAGGTTCTTATATTGAGAAATGCCTAGTTTCTATCTGCCGCAAAGCGACACTGACCTGAGAATGTGTATTATGTTAACTCGTTCACATTCCATTAGTGCATAATAGTACATTCAGTAGGCATTAAACATCCCCCGTCTACTGGTATATTATATTATATTCGCCGCGTGCGAGACATTACCTCCACTTAGCGTCCGAAGCTTTATCGGGCTCCGTTAAATGTTTGCAGTTTTGAGCAACACACAAACAGTGAAATGGGTTTTTTTTTTATAAATTGATTCGCTTCTAGTTCTGTGTTTGTTACATTCTGCTAAAAAAGACTAAGGCATTGTTGACGTTTACAATAGTTATTTACAATCCGACAGTATTTCAAAGGACCTGCGTTATAAAAATAAATTTGGAGTTAAGCAAAGGTTTTATTGCACGTCAAAGATACTAAAATCAGGTGGTATTAGTACGGAAGCAAAAACAAACCTATTTATCTCTACTCTGGTACTCTTCCAGTCTGCCTGATCCAAGAGAGGAAACTTAACAGATGTAGGTATCAGTTAAAATATATGTATATGTGCAAAATAATTAAATATTAATAGTCATATATTCATAATCTCATCATCATCATGTCAGCCGAAAGAAGTCCACTGCTGGACATAAGGCCCTCTACTCAGACCGGTCTTGTGTTTTTTATAAATACAAATCAATGGCTGTTCGTTTGTCTCGCTAAAGCTCGAGAACGGCTGGGCCGATTTACCCGATTTTGGTTTTGAAATGTTTGTCGTAGCCCAGGGAAGGTTTATACGGTGAGAAAATATGTATAAAAAACAGGAACGGGGCGAAGCCGCGGGCAACAAGTAGTAGATAAATAAGTATACGAAAATTAATTGGTGCTGTAAATTATCCTTTACTGTGTTAAATCTTGATTTGTACTTAATTTTTGTGTTGACAGTCTACATTAGGTACGTACACCGCATAGCAATCACCTTGAGGAATGATATACTGAAGTATATAAACATAGATAGAAATTAAGAAATGTTGTTTTAATAAAAAATAGAGTTGTTAAAAAGTTTTTCGAAAGGTCAAGTACTATCAGTATTTATTTAGTGCCTATGACCTAGACCGCTACACTACCTACCTATTTACTCACCTATATATAGTAAGTAAACTTTTTGTCATAAATCGTTTTATACTTGTAATTGTATACATATACAGCGTAGAATTATTGTTCAGGGTTATTATTACACAGTGTACATACATATAAACAATTTATCATAATCGGCCAAAGTTATGAGCATGGCAACCGGTATCGCCGTTTGTATGATGAAAATTCTCTTAAAACTATCATCGTCTAACAAAAACCACAGATTCACTATTTTCGCAATAAAATTTACACAAGAGCATCGACATAAAAATTAAAGAGGTAACAGTTTGTGACACCGACACTGGAACAGGAAATTGGTTCAGATGTTATCTAGGACTGTGTCAAGTAAATTCCGAGGCCGTCGTGCCGTGATCGTGCATTCGCTGCCGCCTCAGGATGGAAAACTTTAAAGCAACCTTAAATTAAATATTGTAAAAATATGATACTGACACCTAACTAATTTTTCAGCAGAATTTTCCTGTTATTTCAGATCCTTTAAAGACAACCGCTATCATCCATAAATGAAATAACATAGATAAGTAGCGACAGTAAAAAAAAGCATTATCTTGACACAAAGCAATATAAAATCTTTAGTTCAGTCCTGATAACGAAATGACACAAGTGTAGTCAGTAGATGGTTGGGGTTTCATATTTTTATTGGAACTTATGTATATTGCTCTGAGACCGCCCTTTAAAGACGTTATGAATATGTTATGAAAATGAAAATCTATCATTTCGTGATTTTAGGCACTCATTTTTTAGAACCTGTACAAAGGTACTGTATTTATGTCTGTTTTACAGTAATAGCTAAAACGTCAGGCATTTTTATTTATTTATTTATTGCATTATAATCATGTCGTACATTTAGGTCTTACAAATACATATCAATTTCAGACATGAACCCTGGCAGGGCACAGCAATTTCCTATGTCTAACTTAAATAACTATGATAACATTACATAATTATATATATTTTTTAAAAACAACGTCAAAAAGAACAAAATACATAATAAAGACATTTTTAATTTTATAGTGTCATGTCATTTAAGAATTCATCTATGGAGTAATATCATGTTTCAATTAATAATTATTGTCTTAACTTCTGTTTAAATATGTCATCTTTCACTTTCTCTTTTATATAGTCTGGTATTTGGTTCGCTATTCTTATACATCGGTAATAAGGTCCATTTCTGTACATCGCTAATTATGACACAGGTAATAAATACTAACTTATTCTCATGTTGTCGTCGTTGCGATGTGACCACCCTTTTCGTAAATCAGTGTGATTTTTTCCTGACAAATAGTGCTACTTCTATATACATTGAAGGTAGCGTGCGAATTTTAAGACTTGTAAAATGTGGGCTGCAGCTATTGGGAACTGTTGTATTTGTTAGGATGCGGATACATTTCTTTTGCATTACAAAAAGCTGGTGAGCCGCGTACTTGCCCCCCAAAGTATCACACCATACTGAAGCCACGCGTGTGCAAAAGCAAAGTAAGCCGACAAAGCGGTTTCTAAGTTAGTATTTATTTTAAGAACACTTAAAACATATATAAAACTTGATAGTTTTGACTTAATGTTTTGCACGTGTGATTTCCAGTTTAAAGCAGAGTCTATTTTTATTCCTAAGAATTTTAAGATCTTTCAGACCAGTTTCATGTGTATTTGTGATCTAAGCATCGTTATCTATATAGCATCGAGCCTGTATTGATCTTTACAGCATAGGGTAAGGCGACAAGAGAGATGGTGATCGGTATCAATAGAAGTCCGCATTAATCGTCTGTTTGTTAGCCTCCTCAAAAAACCGTTACGCGGATCTCGATGAAAATTGACATGTGCCTACTAAAACCAAAAGCCCACTAAAGATAAGTTCCATCCTAGGATTCCAGATAAAACACGTAGTTAGATCTGGTAATAACCCAGTCTAATTTTAGGCAGGCGAAGGCGTGAGGATCAGCTAGTGGTTGTTATAAAATACTCAATCATTTATATTTCTTTATCAGTAAAGTGCTGAGTGGTTACCAAAAATATTTCTTATCATACGCATCCTTTTCCTTATTTGCTTCAAATCAGATATAGTTGACGTTATAAATATTACCATCGATTATTTCGAAAAACGTTTACGTTTCTTACCCTTTAAGTTTACGGTGATAAAAATTACGTAACTAGTGAAATAAGTACTATGCAGGCTTTTGAGTTATAAAACAACTTACTAATCTGTTCAAACAACGCTTGTACTCACTGTATATAAGAGCTACCTAAAAAATAAATGAGGGTGCGTTAAATACTGATCGTTATTATTACTGTATTAATTGTGGAACGAAATTGCTAACCGCACGTTACGCTCCGATCGCTTGGTGAATAAAAACTAGGCCTTTTAAGTATCTGGAATGACACTTTTAATACTTTTGCTATCTTAGTGTGAGCTGCACCAAGTTACTTTAACAATATTAATCTTCGATCAACAATACAACTAGATTCACGGTCCCATACAAAATCAAAGCGAAAAAGTGGCCGTGTCGCTTATGCTTATAGCTATATCTGTTTTACTTTCTTTACTAACGTAAAATAAACCTTAAGTCTAAGCAACAAAGATCCAAATAATTATAATTGTATATAATACTTACGACGTTTCGTCACAAGACGAGCGAAAGCGTTCGATAAACAAAAGAACTATGTTATTATATATATATTTCCGGTGAGAAAGGAGTTTCACTACAATCACGCGATGTAGAGGTTGCATATTAGATGTCAATTCTGTAGATAAACTTGCTTCAATAGGTGGCAGCATCGCGGAAGTATCAGGCGTAGGCTCAGATAAGTTTGCAACAGGAACTTCTTCAGGCATATTTTTCCTGGGGGTTAATTCACTTTCCTCTCTGATTATAACAGCAGTCATAGGACTTGGCGTACGCTCATCACGTCTGAAATGGTTCGAGGAGCTAGACGGGCCAGGATTGTTGTTAACTGCGGAACAGCTGGGTGAGCTAAAATTCTCTGCGACTGAACCTTCAGATATCGCCAGATTGGAACTAGCCGGAGCAAGGATGTCGTTAACCACAGAAGAAGTAGATGGGCCAGTGTTTCCCGCGGCAGGATACTCAGATGTCACTATATGTGGGCAAGATGGGCCTGGATTTTCAGTGGAAGAACTCTCAGAAGTAACTAAAGGTCTACCAGTAACTTGGCTGGGTAAGTAATCATCCTCCTGAAATATCTCAGTGTTAACTGGTCAGAGTCCTGCCACAATAAATCCGGATGTCATGTTACGCGATGTGACTGCTACATCAAATGCCGTTTTCACTATTCCAGGAATATCATAAATGGTCATGACCTTCCCAGGATTAGATAACATCCAATTATCACAAGCAGTATTCACTGCTTTTTTCACCGGTCCAAATACAGCTCTATCCAATGGCTGTATATAGCTTGTGAGTGCAATGAGGAGGAAAGGTTAATAGTATAATTCCATTTTCTTTACAAAAATCAATATTTTTGATTGCTGAATGTGAAGCGTGGTTATCTAATAACAATAATACCTTATTTTCTGCTGATGGTCTTACTTGACTTTTGAAGAACTTGAGGAAGGTATTAAAATCTTCTTCCTGCATCCAACCCGTCCCATTTGCAGTGCCTATTGACCCAGCAGGCCCGTCGCGGATAAAATGGTCATTGAATCTTTTCCGCGGGAAAATGAACATTGGCGGAACATGATTACCTAAGGCGTTTCCAGCAAGAGCAACCGTTACTAAAGTCCCCCTTTCAGCTGAAGTCATTGCACTCACTTGTTTCTGGCCTCTTTTAGCAATTATACGGTCTGGTTTTTGAACAGTGGTGATTCCAGTCTCGTCCATGTTCCATATATCCTTACCTTCCAGCTTGTGTTTGTCAAGGACAGTGGCGTAGTTATGGAAGAAAAGTTCCACGTTGGTTCGATTAAAACACGTTGCTCGAGCGATACTTGTTGGCTGAGGCAGACGCAGAGAAAGATTAGGATGACGTTTCATGAAAGACCGAAGCCAAAGCTCACCTGCCATTCGTGTTCCACCCAAGAAGAAGGACATGTTTTATTATACTCTACAGCAAGCTTATAGGCGAAACGTCTGGTTTCTTTGGTAGTTAAACCATAGTTAGCAGCAGCGCAGCTTAAAAGATATTCGCAGAGTATATTTTCCTCCGAGGATGTAAAAATGGTCTTCTCTGATTATCCTACACTCGGAAGAACTGGCGTTTCTTGAGAGTCATAAGCCTTTTTTCTTTTAATATACCTGTACAATGATGTATAGTTGAGGTTATAGCTGGACGCAGCATCCCGAAGACTTCTGTGGCGCAATAAAACCTCTTCTGATGCTAGGTCATATATTTCTCCCCTCCGGCCACGTGGTTCGACAACGTTGTCCGACATGTCGGACAACGAGGAATTTTGATTCCTTGCTGTCCGACATGTCGGGCTATGAGGATTTTTTTATTCCACTTAGTTCGACCAACGGACCAAGAGGATATGTAAATTTCCACTTGGTTCGATCCGCGAACCATGAGGATTTATCAAATTCCACTTGGGTCGCCCCTCGAACCACGAGGATCATTAAATACCACTTGGTTCGAACCGTTAACTACGAGGATTGCCATAATTCAAATTTAAACAGAAAAATAAAACACAAAGAGTAAAATGGAATAAAAATGGTTGCCTGTAAAGTCGGTATACGGGCGAAAGTTTTACGTGACAACGACTTTAACGACTGTTAAGTTTGATGTTATTCACATTATCACTACACAATCTTTTTACAATTAACTGGCAACGTGTAAACTTGTATGCAGGCGCCTAAGTGAAATAGAAGCGCAAGACATGAATCGGTGTGTATGCCTATCTCTCTCACTCTCTCTCTCTCGCTCTGTCTCTCTCGCTCTTAGGCGGGCTAACTGTGCTCGAGTGGAAGGGACGCGTGCCTTTCACTTTTTATGTCTGTCTCTCTCGCTCTTAGGCGGGCTAACCATGCCTCTCACTCGCTCTCATTGTGAGCGCATAACGTGAGCGGAGCGTAACGCAGTTTCTTGAAGTGTCACCCGGCAAACCAATTTATAAGACGTTGTCACGTCAAAAACAAATTGGTTCTCTTTCTTGAAACTTAAACAGATCCCTTAAGTGTCTATTTTTATATTATATAAACATTAACCCTTTCCACGACATTCTTTCTAGAAAAAATCCAACTTCAATTTCTGCATGCTCGAGCATCATATTAGTTTTATATACAAATTCATCGCGAACAATAGTCTTCTTTTTGCGTTTCTCTAGTGCTCCCCCTTTTAATTTAATTATATTAAAATCATTTACCCTTTTCAATATATACAATAATTTCGATAAGTTTGGTTTCTTCCTTCTGCCCACGAGCTCATTTAGTTTGGTATGCCATCCTTCAAGACAGTTATTTGTTCGGAGCATTTCACCATGTACCGACCGACCACTTTTTTATGAAATCATCGCTAGTCAGCCATTGTCTTTCCATGTACTGCTTAAAACTAAACATTCCTTTATTGTCAGAGTCATACAAGTCGTCCAAAATATATTCCCATCCGGCTCGAATCAATGGTGCTGGTAGAAACGGCAGTGCTGTTGATAGAGCAATTATTCTTTTTTCATTTTGGTCTTTGGTAATATTCCCACACTTCTTGGCATTTTTGAAAACCGCTTTGGCGTAATGATAAAAACAGCCTTTTATTATTATTCCTGGAAATGCTTTTTCTAAAGCCGTCATTAGTGCAGTTTCAAAATCGGTCATAATTTTACGAGGGTTGAATACTGATAAGCAATTTTTAAGCAAATCAAATAGGGCTGTGTAAGTTTTCGTTAGCCTGTTTGTTATTAATACATAAATCAATGGTACAACATTCAAACAATCAGAAGTCGATCCAATGTCACCGTGAATTGTGAATAGCTGCTGGAACGGTGCAGGACAGCTATGGAATGTGCCATCTGCAAAAAAAGTATTAATTTCCGGAATCTGTTGTCTAGCTTCTTCTGAGCAGAATGCAATGATACATGTTTCTTCGAAATAATATTCAAACAATTTAAAGCCTTCAAACACCGGTGGAATATCTACCTCACTTGGTACTTGACAAATTAATTTTGATACTTGAGCGGCTTTTTTTTTGTTGTTGTAAAGTCCACTTTTCACGGATGAAAATTTTGGTATATTTGTAATCAAATCTAAACCAGCGTTCTTTAAGGGTATCACATGATCCTCATAAATCTGTTTCATAGGTTTTGAAGTGTCTTCACAAGCATCTTTTTTCATTTTATACAATTGTATATCAATATAATTTTTATCTTGGTTTTGTTTACACGTGTGATTATTTGACTTCATGATCTGTGAATCCTGTGAAACAAGTAGCAATTGATAAATTTTATGTACGTCAAGTTATACGTTTTATGAGATATAGGTAGTAATCTGAGACTCCGGTATAAGACACAAGTACACAGTTTTTTTTCACCGCGGTGAAGATTAATGTTATCAAAATTTGATTGAAAAACCTTAACCGATATGAAGACTACGTTAAAAAAACAACATATAAGCCAACATACTTCCAGATAAAAGCAACTAATAATAAACTTACTTTTAAATGTAGACTTCCGCGACATTTTTCTTTTTTTTTATTAGAACATGTCCATACACTTTTACCATGCAGGAATTTCTTATTGCAGTAGAATTGATAGCCATTGTATAAAAGGACCACCCCGCCTTTGCGTGGCAGAAAAAATAATTCATTGCAATTTGGATTAGCAACGTTTTCCACTTCTTACGCCATTTTGACGTTGGAATGGATAGCAATCACTACACAACTGTCATATCAATAATACATTATCAGTATGCCAGTATTCCGAAGATGCTAATATACGTATATAAGAAAGTTTAGATAACCTTTGAGCAACTAATGAGTCTGTATATTACTTACTTGATGTTATGACAATCATTTTATAAGTACATCCTCTCGAAAGAACAGAAAAAATATATTCACGTGTTTTGACATATTAAGGTTAAGAGGAACTAAAATTTTATTTTACTATAGTTTTGAGGGTCGAACCAAGTGGTATTTAATGATCCTCGTGGTTCGAGGGGCGACCCAAGTGGAATTTGATAAATCCTCATGGTTCGCGGATCGAACCAAGTGGAAATTTACATATCCTCTTGGTCCGTTGGTCGAACTAAGTGGAATAAAAAAATCCTCATAGCCCGACATGTCGGACAGCAAGGAATCAAAATTCCTCGTTGTCCGACATGTCGGACAACGTTGTCGAACCACGTGGCCGGAGGGTATTTCTCGGCTCGCCATACCTCTGTCTGTTTTTCGTTTATAGTCCGTAGGCATGCTAAAACCAAAAAAAGCAAAACAAAAATAACCTTCACCGTATTAACAAAACAGAAGCCATACAAAACAGAAACAGAAAGAAGTTGAAACAGTCTGTTTCAAATTTCCTCAGTAGCAAAAATCCACCCATCCGTTATTAAATCACAACCTAAAACCAAACCACAACTAATAATTTCCACCAATACTATTCATCACAATCCTTAGTCAATGAGCTTTCGAAACATATATAAGACATGCCAAAACACTAACACATTATTAAATAGTAGGCAGGGAAAAAATGCGATGAAAACTTACTTTTCATATTTATTTTGACACGTATGCTAGAACTACGCAACCGCGCGCCGTGAGCCAAGGACGTACACTGAGGGGTCCGCGGGCGGTGGAACGCCGATAAACAGCGCTGTTGCCAGCTCGACAACGGTTATAGATTCCGCGAAATTAACGTTGTTTCAACTCACCTCTGTTTCAAAACCCCTCGGTCTCCCCTACTTACGTTACACTTATCAATCATTGTGACTATAATAAGTACGATATTAATTATTCCTACCTGGGACCGGGTCGTTCTGCTCGATGGCAATGTTTTGGAGTACTGCCAGGGCGATGACTGTATTTTTTACATTCTGCAGCTTTACCGTCATGCCCTGCAGTAGGCACCGAAAGCGCGCTTTCCAGACTCCGAAGCAGCGCTCTACGGTATTGCGTGTCGCTACGTGGGCCGCATTGTAGCGTTCTTCGGAGGCAGATTGAGGTCTTAAAACAGGTGTTAAAAGGTAGGGCTCCAATTTATACCCCGAGTCTCCCAGGAGCCTCTTCCCACTAAACTCCCCTGCCTCAAATCGATTCTTCAACGAGCACTCGTTGAAGATACGGGCATCGTGCGTGCTGCGGCGCCATCTTGCCACAATATCGCGGATTTTGAGGTCAGCGTCACATGTAACCTGTTAATAATTCGAAATGTAATTAATTAGTAACTTATTAGCAGTAGGTACTGTAAGCTTGTGAGGGATGTAGCCAGGTCTACATTAACTTAATAGGAAACTCCTGGATTTGAGCGTAAGTACGAGTTTCGTGCCTAACTTCGTGGTATCATGAAATAATAAGATTTGTAGATATCTTTAAACCGTGTTTTAATTAAACTTAGGAAATTATTAAATCTAAGATACAATAGACTTGCCTTCGGAGGCAGCTGTCCAGGTAATGCCCTCATACATAAATCTTAGGAATCTTTTTATCATCGATTTGTCGCTCTCATCATCCTATATATAGCTGGCTACCCAACCCTCAGGTGATATCTTCCCTTTCCACAAGACGGCATCTTCTCCGTTGGATAGGGGGTCAATTATCTCTTCTTCCAATTTTTCCAAGTCCAGCACAGATAAGTTCACTCCTCTTATTTCTTCGTTTGGGGTCTCTATATTGGATGGTGGCTTCATATCCGACTTAGAGATGAAGGACTCCATCCACTTGTTGAAGCCTATGTTGAACTCAGCATTGCAGAATATGGCTTCCTTTAGATCTTTCTCCTCATGTATTTTTGGTGGTCGGAAATACCCAGCTCTCTCATGACTTGGCACCTTGCTAGGATGAAGGATGTCACTTTATCTTCTCCCTGTGCCCTCATCATTCTAGGATAATGTTTGATCTTTCCTGTTGCAGGGCTTACTATGACTAGTTGTGCATTTTCTTCCATCCCCATAGCTTTTCTTTGGAACTCAAAAAGAGTGGTTACATTGAAGTTTGTCACTTTTAGTTCTATGAAAATCTTGTTCTCTATGTCTATTATGTCCCAGTTACTATTTACATTGACACCAAATTGTCTTGCCCAGTGGTTTTGCACTTCTGCTTGATTTGGTATCCCTTCTTCTAACATTATAAACCTGTAAGAACTGATGGGTGGTTTTTCAGCAACTACATTTTCATGTAGGAAATCTTCTTCATCGTCGCTGGGCAAAGATATTACGTCACTGTGCATTGAAACATTATCATCCTCGGTAATGGCACTACCTCCATATGTCCTTGAGGTCCCCTCCATAGGGTCATCAGATTCAAAGAAGTTTTTATTTGGCTCTAAATTGCAAAATAAAGCGCAACACATATCATGCCTCAATGAGAGTTCCCTCTTCCTCCAGCTTTCTTGGAACCAGTGTGGGCCTTGTATTCCATAAGTACCAATAAAGTTTTCGCTGTACAGCTCCTTTCTTTTTATCATCGTTTCATAGATGTTAGTTTGTAAAGTGTAAAGGTTTGTATAAACAAATCAACTTGCTGGCAGGTAATGCTATTATTTATAATTTGATTTTAGAATTTTAAAAATAGAATGAGAAGAAACAAAGTGTTTCTTGAGGGCATTACCTGGACAGCTGCCTCCGAAGGCATGTCTATTATATCTTAGATTAAATAAGTTCCTAAGTTTAATTAAAACACGGTTAAAAGATATCGACAAATCTTATTATTTCATGATACCACGAAGTTACGCACGAGACTCTTACTTACGCTCAAATCCAGGAGTTTCCTATTAAGTTAGTGTAGACCTGGCTACAACGCTCACAAGCTTACAGTACCTATCCAAGCACAATGTAATTATATATTTTCTTTGTATTCACCTGGACATTCAAAGAATAGTATCCTTTGCGGTTTACGTAGTACTGGGCTGCATTGCCACCGTATTTTTTAATCTTAATATGGGTGCAATCAATGCACCCAATAACCGTTGGAAACGCTCACAGCGCGTAAAATTGCCGACAGGTCTCTTCCTTCTCGGCCGCGTTAGAGGGCATTTTTATAAAATGAGCAGAGTGATTCGCCAGTGCTCGCGCCATTTCTGCACACACCCTGCTCACCGTCGGCTGCGAGAGCCCGTGAAGCTCTGCAGCATCATCTTGGCACTGAAACGTATGGTTTTAATAGCATGTAAAATGTGGTCCTGGGCGCAGGTTATTGAATGTAAAGGATATTTCAGGTAGGTAGTAAATAATATATAGATATTCTTACTTCTTTGCGCCCCCAACATCTTATCGCAGTAAGAACCTGCATCTCTGGTGTCAGGCCCACGCCTCTCCGATCCTTGGTGAGATCCGCCCTGACCAATTCCACAATAAATTGGATCGTCTCCTTATCAAACCGGTACCGCCGCCGAAATTCTATATCGTGTAGATCCTCTGTAGGATCTGCTCTTGTGTTATACACTTTGCGACGCCGCGGTTGTGGTAATTCGTTCACAGCTTCTAAAGCCCGCATTGCCTGTATAGCAGCTTGCATTGTCACGAAAGTAATATTGACACAATAACTTTTTAAAAAGCTAGATAAGTATCAGTTTTCCCGCCCTTTCCGATCCGTACCTACATGTAATGTTGTAAGTGCAAAAATCCGTAACTATGTTAATCATCTTAATTTTATTTGTTATAGGTACATTTATTATTATACACGTATCATACTAAATACCCAATTATAAGGAAGAACAAAACCCACTTTATAATCCCTTCGTTAAAAATCTTCTCTTGGGTATGGTTTTACTCTTGTCAAAATCAGCTGTTCACATTTATGGCGGCCATTTTGTGAGTTAGCAGAGAGATAAAGGAGGGTCTACGGTCCTCTAACTCTTGGACTACTTAACAGAGCCTTGATGGACTGATTAGCGCTAACAGATGTTTATGAATCATGTTTTTTTGCATCGGTCCTATAACGAGCCTACAACGAGCTTCTAACTTTTTATGAATACGGCTGTTAATCTGGAATGGTTTTACTGGTATTAGAGGTATCAGAGGGCTACATTTTTTCGGTACCTTCCAAAACGCATTAGATAAGATGTACACGTTATATCACTGCCCGTATCAATGAGCCCTATGACTTCAAAATCAAGTATTTGCCCTGTTAAATTTTTCTTTTTTAAATTCTGAAAACACTGTCATATTTTTGTTATTTACGAATTGCTCTATATTAAGTTTTAAAACATCTATTATTTGTTTGTTTAGCTCAACTTCTTGGACTTTGTATGTATCACCATTTTTTTTTTTTAACGGAGAGGAAATCTTTATGGATGCCCTAGGCACGGGCATGCCTAGGGATATGTGGGATTCCCCCGAAGGGGTATACCCGAACTAAAAACTCTCCGGCGTTGCCTCAATCCGGTGTGACGGGGACGCAGTGGGATGCCACGAGGGTTTCACCACAAACGCCCCCCCGGTGGCCCCGGCTTCCGCCAGGACCGCGCCAAGAAGGGGAGGGCCCGTACGCTGGGCCCGTCTTCCCTTAGACAATGAGACCGTGCAATGCAGGTAGGTAATGCCCCGTTACCGTTCCCGCTGGCCCCAAGGGATCAGGCGAGCGGTGCAAGCACCGAGTTCGCCTTTTACCCCTCGTCTGCGCAAGGAGCGGTTGCACGTTGAAACGAGGTCAACGTGAGTCCGCCCCCCGAACCTCTTGAGAAGTCCTCCCGAGGAATAGTGCCCAACGACGGCCTCGCCACCGCCGTTGCTTCCTCCTTGGGGCTTAGGGCGCATCCGAGTATGCCTCCCATCAGCTTCCCCTCACCCCGAACCCTCATAAGAGGTACGACATTCCTCCAGGGTGCCACCCCCTTCGGAATCTCGTACCCCTTCCCCTCTCTCACTGCGTGAGGCGCATCCGGAATAGGTGCAATACTGCCGCACTTTTCGCCACCTCCAGGCCGTGTGGGGTCACGGCGGGAGGGGCTACTTAGCGGGCAGCTGCAGAGCTAACCCCATCAGCTTCCCCGCACCCTGAACCTCGAATGCCCGAAGGCCCCGCCAGTCGGGCACATGACTTGCGACAGGTGGGTCCCATCCTTTGGTGTTTGGTTCGCGGGGACCCTTGCGGGCCCCTACCTGCCGTGAGGCAGGCGTTCCCTTATCCACCACCCAGGGACGCGCCACGTTGGAGTACACCTCTCCACCCACTTAGACACCTAAGCAGGTCCGTGGATTTTTAAATATAAGATTTTTTTTTTCTAAAGATTTAAGACTATGATTGATGATGGTCTTCTAATGGCGACGACTGTGACGTTTGTGCTTGCGGGGTGGCTCCTCTGCGTCGCTCTCCTCTGAGTTCTCGCTCTCCTCTCCGCTTGATGACTCATGAGAGCGTTTGTTTAAGGTCTTGACTACCTCGTTGAAGGACTTTCCGTCCACGTTGTGGCCCATCTTCCTGAGCCAAGCCTTGTCCTCTTCACTGAGGTCGCATTTGAGTTTTATCAGGCGTTTCGCTAGGTCTAGGTCAGTAGCCCTGTCCGCTATGGCTGCGCTGCCTTGATAATTTCGCTGAAGTCGATGGGTGCGTTTCCCCCATTCTAATGCTACTGAGTACAGATCTGGGTAGTTTGCGTGATTTAGCTCAGGATATTTATTAGAGTCGATCAAGCGGCACAACGGGAAGTCGCCCGCCTCGTTGTCAGTAGCGGAGGTGTAGCAGGGGAGGAAACGCTTGGCATCAGCTAAGACTCGAAGGAGTTCCAAAACCTTGTTCCCCGATCGGATGAACTCCCTCATACAGTCGACCGACTTTAGATACGCATAGGCATAGACAAGATCTAGCTGCTCGAGACAGGCCTTGACAAGTGGGGGCTCGCGCTCTCTGTTGGATCTGTTGGCCATATATTGAGTTAGGAGAGCTGTACGGATTTGAGCAGATTCCAGTATCTCTGCTTTGCGGGGTACTATCTGGTTCCACACCTGCAGCTTGAAGGATCCGGGACAAGGTCCGGCAATTTCTTCCCTGCAATCCCGGCTTTCCACCTCTTTTGACCAGCAGTGAAGTTTTGGTTAGAGAGTTCTTTAAGCCATCCCATCATCACGGAAAGCCCACAAAAGGCTACTGCCTGTTGGTCTCGAGAGGTGGCTTTAATGTCCGGGATAGGGATCTCCTTGTAAATGCAATTGATCTCTGCAGGAGTGGTATTCAGCAACCAGAATGCTACTGATAACATCATAGCAGGGGTAACCACCTCTTGGTCATTCTCCCTAAATTGCTTCCCCCATAGAGCCACAACATTTTGTGACAATAGTTGTGGGGCTACTATCCGCTATGGGAGCCCGGTCTGAGAATCTTGACATGATGGATCGACAGAAGAAATGGGAGAAGTCTACTAAATGTGGAGTTGAGTGACAGTTTATGGTTGTATGTATCACCATACCCTAACCCTACTCTATCACTATTATTTTGTTTCTTTAATTGTTATTGGCACTCTTAACCCATGCCCATATTGCCCATTTATCTCTAAGGTTTGTCCCGGTTTCCATCCCCATTTCAACATAGTCTAAACTATTTTATTCCCTATACAGATGAAGCCGATTCGGGGACAAGTACATCAGCTTCTCCTAGTTTAAATCTGGGACTTCTTGCGTCGAATTCACTGCCACAGGTTGTTTTGGACGTGCTTCAGGTTTCTGCCGCTTTTGTAGTTATTATGAAAATCCCTCTTCTTCTTTTCGTGATTCTTTGTTTGACCTGCTGTTGACGGAGCTTGATACGCATGTGGTACCTAGTTGCTTATTGATATTATCCGCGTTCCTGTGAAACTTTGCTGTTTCAATAACGATACTAATTTCCGTAGCTGAAAACATGGTGTTGGATATTTTTAGGATACTGCCTGATAATATATGTAACTAGTTGTTTCTCAGTCATAGTATATGTCAACATTCATGCCTTCCCTGTTAACTGGAGAAAATGGCTAAGCATGGATGGTGTCTTATTGCGATCTCAATTTTCTTGTGTTATGCTTCAACTTAACTCATTTTGTTCATTTTCACCCCGTAAGACCAGGTACGCATTTTGCCTAGTACGTCTCACCTCTAGTAATCAAGTAGGTACACATAGAAATGGGGCATCACGCTTATGAGCCTCTACCCAGTGCCCATGCCCATTTATCCCCTATACAGATGAAGCAGATTCGGGGACAAGTACATCAGCTTCTCCTAGTTTAAATCTGAGACTTCTTGCGTCGAATTCACTGCCACAGGTTGTTTTGGACGTGCTTCAGGTTTCTGCCGCTTTTGTAGTTATTATGAAAATCCCTCTTCTGCTTTTCGTGATTCTTTGTTTGACCTGCTGTTGACGGAGCTTGATACGCATGTGGTACCTAGTTGCTTATTGATATTATCCGCGTTCCTGTGAAACTTTGCTGTTTCAATAATGATACTAATTTCCGTAGCTGAAAACATGGTGTTGGATAGTTTTAGGATACTACCTAATAATATATGTAACTAGTTGTTTCTCAGTCATAGTATATGTCAACATTCATGCCTTTCCTGTTAACTGGAGAAAATGGGTAAGCATGGATGGTGTCTTATTGCGATCTCAATTTTCTTGTGTTATGCTTCTACTTAACTCATTTTGTTCATTTTCACCCCAGTACGTCGCCAAGAAATCTGCTTTGAAGTCTTCTATCTTTATCCACCTGTCCTTATAAATTCTGGCTCAATCCCTAGCATCACCAGTTAGACAATGTTGCACCATATCAAAATCTCTTCCTTCTCGGAATGCCCTCTTGATTTAATTTTCCAAGTCTTCCAAAAAGGTTACCGGATGCGTTTTGTTATTTCTAAATTTAGGTTTGTCTAAGGTGGAATTTCTTATATTATTTCTGCATCCATCTGATGACGAAACAGGAATTGCATCTGATGCCGGATTTTGTTTATTTGTATTGTCTTCGAGTGGAGACTCTGTTGCATCGGCTGGGTTATCTTGCTGTGATTGGTTCGTAGCAAAGTTCTTGATCTGTTTTGAGCTTCTTTGTCTCTTTTTATTGCCGTAAATAACTCATTTATTTTTGCACTTAATGAATTCGCAGTCTTCATAAATAGTTTGTACAGCCCTGCGTTGGAGGCTCTGCGAGTTAAACCTACTTATTCTGTAACTATACCTACTTATATTGAAAGGAATTTGCGTACTATGCGGCATGTATTTAGGATTACAGCTTTTTGTAAAAGAGTGTAAATAGATGAATGTATGTTGAGTGTGCGGAGGCTTGCATGGAGTGATTTTGGTATGACGCCTGTCGTGGAGAGTATGATGGGAATTATTCTAACAGTACGGACTTGCCATTGTGTTTTGATTTCTATCGACAGGTCGGTGTATTTGGCTATCTTTTCTGTGCGAGTGTTCTGTAGGTTGTGTGTATTGCAGATGGCAATGTCAATTAAATATACTAATTTTTCTCTTTTGTCTAAAATGGTGATGTCTGGTCTATTGCAGTGGATGGTTTTATCAGTTATAATAGTTCGGTCCCAATATATCTTGAAGTCGTTATTTTCTCATACTGTCTGGGGCTGGTATTTGTAGTAAGGAACTTTGTCTTTAATCAGTTTGTAATGTGATGCTAGGTACTGGTTAATTATTGCTGCTACTTGGTCATGTCGGTGTTTGTAGTCAGTCTGGGCTATGGAGCGGCAAGCGCCTGTGATGTGTTGTATGGTTTCTGGGCTAGCGTGGCAATGACACGGCAGTGATCAGATCCTGGTCTGCGAATGATGTGCTTTTGGTAGTTTTTATTATTATTATTATTACGCCTAAGTTACGGGCCTGATAAACCCTTTCCAGAGAAACTCCGTCTATGACTACCTTTGGATGTAGCCACTTCAGTGGCTAGACGATTTGCTTTCTCCACATTGTCAACACTGCTGATAAAATCGTCCATGTAGGTATCGCTTTTAATAACCTCCACGGTCTCAGGGAACTCTTCTCGAAACTGATGCGTTTAGGTTGGTAATATAGATAGCAGTCGAGGGACTTGAACAAGCACCAAAAATCATTGAGCTAGGGGCCTGGGAGCGCTTTGTAAAAGCATCAAATGAGCCTTAAAGGTTACCCTCCGCGAACAAGCTCCGACCGACGAAGTGCTTGCCACAAGTGTCGCCCGACGCTGCTGATTCTGAGGCCCTTACACTGGGGTCTACAATCAAGTCTCTACAATCCCTTGCTTCAGTGGTCCGCGAAAACAAGTCTTTACCGATGATTTTTTTGATCACATTCAGAGAAGATCTGGGACAATCGGACCAGCCAAATCAATCCCTCAAATGATAGCAACACTGGCCTCAACTCTAACTGAATTACAAGAACATGTCCGCAAGAATAAAGGATCCCTGCAAATGGGGACTGCGGTTTGGAGGGAAATGGCGTGGCTTTCTGTAGGCGTTCATGGTGCGGAGCATCCTGATTTGTGCTGGAGGGAAATGGAAAGATGTTCTTGGGCAGACCCAAACATTAATTAGATTAGAAATTTTAAGTAGCAATGTATTGACTAATGTTGTGTAACTCGTGTACATGTTATGTTTTTTACATTTGGATCGCATGTTAAATTTGATTCTACCCATTAAATGATTATTGTTTATTGGAACAACATTGTAACCTTCTTTTCCTTGCCTTTATATTGGATCTTGGACTCAGTGCTCTCTGTCTTCGTGATGAGGTTTGAAACAGAGGCACATTTTCTGCCTGCACACTTGATGAGAGGTAAACAAACGATTCATAATATTGTTGCTCGTTTTTATGGATAAGAAAATATCCTCTGCAATCTGTGCATTTCTATCTGATGAATCACCGATCATAGCGGCAAGCTCTAGTACCACTTTTTCATACGCAAGAATTATTGCAAGTAGTCACTTTCGTCTGGTAATTTTATCTAAGTCGACTTTTGGTCTCTTGGGGTCGGGTATTTCCTGTTACGGGTCGTCAGGGTCTACTAATCTTCTCTTCCTCCGACGACGTCCCAGCCCAATAATTGCCGAGACATCTATAAGGCGACCGACTGTACTACTCCGGCCAATTTCTGCCGTCATTACGGTATGGATGTCGTGTCTCGATTAGTAAATACTTATGAACGTTTGGTAAACAAAGTCGAACCTAGTAAACGCTATAATTAAAAAATAAATCTTCCGACCTATGACGGCAAGTCCCTTATGGACCATCATCATCATCAGCACCATCTTCATCAGCATCTGTAAGAAATACATGTCAATCATTACACAAAATATATGCCTACTTTACAATTTACCCACGAACCTACAAATTAATATTATCTAATTATTATTATTATTATTTGATACCTCCACCGATAAGGTAGGTAGGTTAGTAAGTAAATGAAGTACCTATCTCATTTGGTTCCTAAGTTCCTATTTAAATGCGAGCAAAGGATAAATAGATTAGGAAAATGAAATAGGTACTTACGTTACACTTATCAATCATTGTGACTATAATAAGTACGATATTAATTATTCCTACCTGGGACCGGGTCGTTCTGCTCGATGGCAATGTTTTGGAGTACTGCCAGGGCGATGACTGTATTTTTTACATTCTGCAGCTTTACCGTCATGCCCTGCAGTAGGCACCGAAAGCGCGCTTTCCAGACTCCGAAGCAAAAACAGAAACTCTACGGTATTGCGTGTCGCTACGTGGGCCGCGTTGTAGCGTTCTTCGGAGGCAGATTAAGGTCTTAAAACAGGTGTTAAAAGGTAGGGCTCCAATTTATACCCTGAGTCTCCCAGGAGCCTCTTCCCACTAAACTCCCCTGCCTCAAATCGATCCTTCAACGAGCACTCGTTGAAGATACGGGCATCGTGCGTGCTGCCGCGCCATCTTGCCACAATATCGCGGATTTTGAGGTCAACGTCACATGTAACCTGTTAATAATTCGAAATGTAACTATTTAGTAGGTACTGTAAGCTTGTGAGGGATGTAGCCAGGTCTACACTAACTTAATAGGAAACTCCTGGATTTGAGCGTAAGTACGAGTTTCGTGCGTAACTTCGTGGTATCATGAAATAATAAGATTTGTAGATATCTTTAAACCGTGTTTTAATTAAACTCAGGAACTTATTTAATCTAAGATACAATAGACATGCCTTCGGAGGCAGCTGTCCAGGTAATGCCCTCATACATCAATCTTAGGAATGTATTTATCATCGATTTGTCGCTCTCATCATCCCATATATAGTTGGCTACCCAACCCTCAGGTGATATCTTCCCTTTCCACAAGACAGCATCTTCTCCGTTGGATAGGGGGTCAATTATCTCTTCTTCCAATTTTTCCAAGTCCAACACAGATAAGTTCACTCCTCTTATTTCTTCGTTTGGGGTCTCTATATTGGGTGGTGGCTTCATATCCGACTTAGAGATGAAGGACTCCATCCACTTGTTGAAGCCTATGTTGAACTCAGCATTGCAGAATATGGCTTCCTTTAGATCTTTCTCCTCATGTATTTGGTGGTCGGAAATACCCAGCTCTCTCATGACTTGGCACCTTGCTAGGATGAACGATGTCACTTTATCTTCTCCGTGTGCCCTCATCATTCTAGGATAATGTTTGATCTTTCCTGTTGCAGGGCTTACTATGACTAGTTGTGCATTTTCTTCCCTCCCCATAGCTTTTCTTTGGAACTCAGAAAGAGTGGTTACATTGAAGTTTGTCACTTTTAGTTCTATGAAAATCTTGTTCTCTATATCTATTATGTCCCAGTTACTATTTACATTGACACCAAATTGTCTTGCCCAGTGGTTTTGCACTTCTGCTTGATTTGGTATCCCTTCTTCTAACATTATAAACCTGTAAGAACTGATGGGCGGTTTTTCAGCA
Source organism: Pandemis corylana (assembly GCA_949127965.1). NCBI lineage: Eukaryota > Metazoa > Arthropoda > Insecta > Lepidoptera > Tortricidae > Pandemis > Pandemis corylana. Next base: position 18,522,747 of record OX421850.1, read on the forward strand.
ACTACATTCTCATGTAGGAAATCTTCATCGTCGCTGGGCAAAGATATTACGTCACTGTGCATTGAAACATTATCATCCTCGGTAATGGCACTACCATCCTTGAGGTCCCCTCCATAGGGTCATCAGATTCAAAGAAGTTTTTATTTGGCTCTAAATTGCAAAATAAAACGCAACACATATCATGCCTCAATGAAAGTTCCCTCTTCCTCCAGCTTTCTCGGAACCAGTGTGGGCCTTGTATTCCATAAGTACCAATAAAGTTTTCGCTGTACAGCTCCTTTCTTTTTATCATCGTTTCATAGATGTTAGTTTGTAAAGTGTAAAGGTTTGTATAAACAAATCAACTTGCTGGCAGGTAATGCAATTATTTATAATTTGATTTTAGAATTTTAATAGAATGAGAAGAAACAAAGTGTTTCTTGAGGGCATTACCTGGACAGCTGCCTCCGAAGGCGTGTCTAATATATCTTAGATTAAATAAGTTCCTAAGTTTAATTAAAACACGGATAAAAGATATCGACAAATCTTATTATTTCATGATACCACGAAGTTACGCACGAGACTCTTACTTACGCTCAAATCCAGGAGTTTCCTATTAAGTTAGTGTAGACCTGGCTACAACGCTCACAAGCTTACAGTACCTATCCAAGCACTATGTAATTATATATTTTCTTTGTATTCACCTGGACGTTCAAAGAATAGTATCCTTTGCGGTTTACGTAGTACTGGGCTGCATTGCCACCGTATTTTTTAATCTTAATAACCGTTGGAAACGCTCACAGCGCGTAAAATTGCCGACAGGTCTCTTCCTTCTCGGCCGCGTTATAGGGCATTTTTATAAAATGAGCAGAGTGATTCGCCAGTGCTCGCGCCACTTTTGCACACACCCTGCTCACCGTCGGCTGCGAGAGCCCGTGAAGCTCTGCAGCATCATCTTGACACTGAAACGTATGGTTTTATTAGCATGTAAAATTCGGTCCTGGGCGCAGGTTATTGAATGTAAAGGATATTTCAGGTAGGTAGTAAATAATATATAGATATTCTTACTTCTTTGCGCCCCCAACATCTTATCGCAGTAAGAACCTGCATCTCTGGTGTCAGGCCCACGCCTCTCCGATCCTTGGTGAGATCCGCCCTGACCAAATTCCACAATAAATTGGATTATCCCCTTATCAAACCGGTACCGCCGCCGAAATTCTATATCGTGCAGATCCTCTATAGGATCTGCTCTTTTGTTATACACCTTGCGACGCCGCAGTTGTGGTAATTCGTTCACAGCTTCTAAAGCCCGCATTGACTGTATAGCAGCTTGCTTTGTCACGAAAGTAATATTGACACAATAACTTTTTAAAAAGCTAGATAAGTATCAGTTTTCCCGCCCTTTCCGATCCGTACCTACATGTAATGTTGTAAGTGCAAAAATCCGTAACTATGTTAATCATCTTAATTTTATTTGTTATAGGTACATTTATTATTATACACGTATCATACTAAATACCCAATTATAAGGAAGAACAAAAACCACTTTATAATCCCTTCGTTAAAAATCTTCTCTTGGGTATGGTTTTACTCTTGTCAAAATCAGCTGTTCACATTTGTGGCGGCCATTTTGTGAGTTAGCAGAGAGATAAAGGAAGGGTCTACGGTCCTCTAACTCTTGGACTACTTAACTGAGCCTTGATGGACTGATTATCGCTAACAGATGTTTATGAATCATGTTTTTTTGCATCGGTCCTATAACGAGCCTACAACGAGCTTCTAACTTTTTATGAATACGGCTGTTAATCTGGAATGGTTTTACTGGTATTAGAGGTATCAGAGGGCTACATTTTTTCGGTACCTTCCAAAACGCATTAGATAAATATACACTTTATATCACTGCCCGTATCAATGAGCCGTATGACTTCAAAATCAAGTATTTGCCCTGTTAAATTTTTCTTTTTTAAATTCTAAAAACACTGTCATATTTTTGTTATTTACGAATTGCTCTATAATAAGTTTTAAAACATCTATTATTTGTTTGTTTAGCTCAACTTCTTGGACTTTGTAGGTATCACCATACCCTAACCCTACTCTATCACTATTATTTTGTTTCTTTAATTGTTATTGGCACTCTTAACCCATGCCCATATTGCCCATTTATCCCTAAGGTTTGTCCCGGTTTCCATCCCCATTTCAACATAGTCTAAACTATTTTATTCCCTATACAGATGAAGCCGATTCGGGGACAAGTACATCAGCTTCTCCTAGTTTAAATCTGGGACTTCTTGCGTCGAATTCACTGCCACAGGTTGTTTTGGACGTACTTCAGGTTTCTGCCGCTTTTGTAGTTATTATGAAAATCCCTCTTCTTCTTTTCGTGATTCTTTGTTTGACCTGCTGTTGACGGAGCTAGATACGCATGTGGTACCTAGTTGCTTATTGATATTATCCGCGTTCCTGTGAAACTTTGCTGTTTCAATAACGATACTAATTTCCGTAGCTGAAAACATGGTGTTGGATATTTTTAGGATACTGCCTGATAATATATGTAACTAGTTGTTTCTCAGTCATAGTATATGTCAACATTCATGCCTTCCCTGTTAACTGGAGAAAATGGGTAAGCATGTATGGTGTTTTATTGCGATCTCAATTTTCTTGTGTTATGCTTCAACTTAACTCATTTTGTTCATTTTCACCCCGCAAGACCAGGTACGCATTTTGCCTAGTACGTCTCACCTCTAGTGATCAAGTAGGTACACATAGAAATGGGGCATCACGCTTATGAGCCTCTACCCAGTGCCCATGCCCATTTATCCCTAAGGTTTGTCCCGGTTTCCATCCCCATTTCAACATAGTCTTAACTATTTTATCCCCTATACAGATGAAGCCGATTCGGGGACAAGTACATCAGCTTCTCCTAGTTTAAATCTGGGACTTCTTGCGTCGAATTCACTGCCACAGGTTGTTTTGGACGTACTTCAGGTTTCTGCCGCTTTTGTAGTTATTATGAAAATCCCTCTTCTTCTTTTCGTGATTCTTTGTTTGACCTGCTGTTGACGGAGCTTGATACGCATGTGGTACCTAGTTGCTTATTGATATTATCCGCGTTCCTGTGAAACTTTGCTGTTTCAATAATGATACTAATTTCCGTAGCTGAAAACATGGTGTTGGATAGTTTTAGGATACTACCTAATAATATATGTAACTAGTTGTTTCTCAGTCATAGTATATGTCAACATTCATGCCTTTCCTGTTAACTGGAGAAAATGGGTAAGCATGGATGGTGTCTTATTGCGATCTCAATTTTCTTGTGTTATGCTTCTACTTAACTCATTTTGTTCATTTTCACCCCAGTACGTCGCCAAGAAATCTGCTTTGAAGTCTTCTATCTTTATCCACCTGTCCTTATAAATTCTGGCTCAATCCCTAGCATCACCAGTTAGACAATCTTGCACCATATCAAAATCTCTTCCTTCTAGGAATGCCCTCTTGATGTAATTTTCCAAGTCTTCCAAAAAGGGTACCGGATGCGTTTTGTTATTTCCAAATTTAAATTTGTCTAAGGTGGAATTTCTTATATTATTTCTGCATCCATCTGATAACGAAACAGGAATTGCATCTGATGCCGGATTTTATTTATTTGTATTGTCTTCGAGTGGAGACTCTGTTGCATCGGCTGGGTTATCTTGCTGTGATTGGTTCGTAGTAAAGTTGCTTGATCTGTTTTGAGTTTCTTTGTCTCTTTTTATTGCCGTAAATAACTCATTTATTTTTGCACTTAATGAATTCGCAGTCTTCATAAATAGTTTGTACAGCCCTGCGTTGGAGGCTCTGCGAGTTAAACCTACTTACTCTGTAACTATACCTACTTATATTGAAAGGAATTTGCGTACTATGCGGCATGTATTTAGGATTACAGCTTTTTGTAAAAGAGTGTAAATAGATGAATGTATGTTGAGTGTGCGGAGGCTTGCATGGAGTGATTTTGGTATGACGCCTGTCGTGGAGAGTATGATGGGAATTATTCTAACAGTACGGACTTGCCATTGTGTTTTGATTTCTATCGACAGGTCGGTGTATTTGGCTATCTTTTCTGTGCGAGTGTTCTGTAGGTTGTGTGTATTGCAGATGGCAATGTCAATTAAATATACTAATTTTTCTCTTTTGTCTAAAATGGTGATGTCTGGTCTATTGCAGTGGATGGTTTTATCAGTTATAATAGTTCGGTCCCAATATATCTTGAAGTCGTTATTTTCTCATACTGTCTGGGGCTGGTATTTGTAGTAAGGAACTTTGTCTTTAATCAGTTTGTAATGTGATGCTAGGTACTGGTGAATTATTGCTGCTACTTGGTCATGTCGGTGTTTGTAGTCAGTCTGGGCTATGGAGCGGCAAGCGCCTGTGATGTGTTGTATGGTTTCTGGGCTAGCGAGGCAATGACACGGCTGTGATCAGATCCTGGTCTGCGAATGATGTGCTTTTGGTAGTTTTTATTATTATTATTATTATTATTACGCCTAAGTTACGAGCCTGATAAACCCTTTCCAGAGGAAATCCGTCTATGACTACCTTTGGATGTTGCATTTCAATCCTCCTTATATTTGTTCGGGTACCCAGAATCATGAACTTTGTTTTGCCTGAATTTAACTTTAAATTATTTTTGTGGCACCAGTCAAATACAGCACTCAAATCAGAGTTAAGTTTTGTGACAGCCATATCAGTGGAATCGGGCTTAAATTATAGTACCAGGTTCACGCCTTGTGAGATCATGTATCTCCCAGCTCTATTAACTTTTGATAAAGAATTAAAAATTGAGCATGATAACCCAGACATAGACTGGATAAGAAGCAAAGCACAGGAGAATTTACAGAGCGCGGGCAAAGGACGTCAATTGAGATTCAATAAGAACTTTCGATTAATACAGTTTCAAATAGGAGATTTATTAAAAATCTGTAGATTAATCAAATTAAATGCGACAAAACGAAGAAAAGAGCGTAAATTACAAATTTATGAAATGCATATTCTTAGACATACCTGTGCTAGAAGAAAAATAAAATAAAACCTTTTATGTTTATTTTTTTAACGGGGTGGGGTCATCCTGAAGTAGTTGGGAGATAATATCTTCGGTTTCAATGTTTAGACGAACGGAGAACCAGACAAAACGTACCTATACGTTCATATTCCTTCAATTCTTCAGCATCCCATTTGCTCTTTACTTAAGAAATCTAAATTGATGTAAAACGTGATAGCGCCGTGACAATTTTAGTCAGTTGAGCAGTTCATTTTTTAAACCAGTACGTTTGATTAAGTAGTTCCACTGATTGGGTACTTATCTGCGGTAGACATTCAGCGCCGCATTATGAAATGAATAATTATCATTAACTAATGCCAGTTCTGATGTTGAAACTAGTTTGAAATTGGTCTGTGATGTCAATCATCACGAGTATAATATGACGTTTGTGGAATTTTCGTTGAACAGCTTCGGTTGATGACAAGCAACATGGTTGCCATATGAGTGATACTTTACTTATGATTGTTTCTTGGAAACTTAAAATTAATGTTGAAATATTTTCCATACTATAAAAACCTTATAATTTCCGGGTCATCATTCCAGTTAACTACAACTACTAAGTAAACTTATATTTATACGTATTTGTACGTATACGTATTTGTATTTATACATTTTAAAAATAAATTAAAGTATATGTGTACCAGTATCAAATCACTTAAACAAACATAAATCTTTATTACTCAGCATAGTAAAACAATATGCCTGAAATTGATAAAGTATTAAATTTCTAATCAATCCTCTAAAATTTTGTCCATAAACATTTATTCTATTTAAAGCGTCTCGCCGGTCTGATTAATTCAGTTTGTTCAAGATAATATCATACTAACAAGATTTTAGCAACGAGAAATTGTATCCAATTTATTAAGTGATACAATATTGCTTTGATTACTACCATAGCTACGAGTTTTATCTAGGCATACGGCAGTGTGTCAGCCAAGGCTGCAAAGCAAAAGGGCGAAACACCGGCAGTGTATTATGTTATGATGTATAAGAAAGGACTCTTATGCCATTGAAATATTTTCTGACCCCTCAACGACAGGGTGGGGGGCATCCTGCAATGGGGACACTGCTAGTGGCTAGTGGTCTGAGACTCAGCGCAACAAACATATTTTTTTTAGAACTGCTGGCCGAATTCATAGCTTTAAAAATATTTGCCGAAACCCTTACCAACTGTCAAATACTGCTTCGTATAGACAATTCCACGGCAATCTTTGTCATCAATCGCATAGGAGGCATCCAATTCCCACACCTCACACACATGTGTTTCCTGTTTGGCTACCTAGCCAAAGACATATATGGCAATGGTGTGAAAATCGTAAAATATTTATTTTTGCTTCATACATAAAGTCGGCGGATAACACAATAACAGACGCCGAATCTCGACGGGTGCATCAAGACATTGGCTGGGAATTGTCACACCCAGCTTACCAAAGAATTTTCGCTAATTTAGTAACCCCCTACATCGACTTATTTGCTTCTCGCCTAAACAACAAAATGCGCAAAATATGTCTCGTGGCGTAGGGACCCCGACGCATTCGTAATTAATGCATTCACTATTAATTGGACCAACTATTTTATTTTACGCTTTCCCCCCATTTGCACCATACTCAAAACCCGAAAAAAGATTATCACAGATAAAGCAACCGGCATCATGGTAATCCCAATGTGGCCTAGCCAACCATGGTATCCGGTCTTTACACAGCTCCAGGTGTCAAATGTAATATATTTCAAGGCAAATGAGCACATGACTTCTTCCCAATCCAGAGACAACCGCAAGATACAATCGAATCTTATCTTGGCGACCGCGGCATTGTCAGGACGGCGCTACTGCAGCGAGGTCCACTGCCCTCCTCGATAGATATCATGCTATCCTCCATTGCGCCAGTCTCTATGCAACAATACAACGTTTACTTCAAAATGGTATGCTTTTTGTAAAAATAACTCCATAAATTCTTTTCTATATATCCTGACTTTGTTTGTTTACATTATCCCAGATTGACATAGGTTGCTTTTCTCCGGGAAAATGCTAATTTCACACGGGATAGAAATAAGTGAATTTAACATTCGCTCTGATTTAAAAAATCTTTTAACAAATAGAATGCTACAAAATCCTTGATTGACATAGATAGGCTACTTTTTATTCGGGAAAATATAAAATCCTACACGATAGAAATAAGTGAATTTAATTTCGAGGCTGATTTTAAAAATTCTTTCCACAATAGAAAGATATACAATTCCTGATTGACTTAAGGTATTTTTTCTCCGGGAAAATGCAATTTTCCCGCGGGATAGAAATAAGTGAATTCAACTTGGGGGCCGATTTTAAAATTCTTTCATGCATTTCAAGAGCTGCAGTATCCCTGATTGACATAAACTACTTTGTGGAGGATTGTGCAGGTTTCCTGTAAATGGTTCGTGGTAAATTTCAAATGTACTTTTCACACAGGAATTTTGAAAAACTCAGAGGTGCGAGCCCGGATTTGAACCCACGACCCTCTTCTTGAGAGGCTCCTAGGTCAAATCACGCGGTAGGCGATCACGTCTTTTTTAAATAATGAATACTTAGATTTTCTTTTAAATATGTCAAGATAGTTTTTTCTATCCTGCGGGAACTTTATCCTTTCTCGAGATAAAAATAGCCTACGACAAGGAGAAACAATGTAGCTTTCTACATATTAGTGATTAGTTTACGTAATTGATCTAAAGAGCTAGTCGTATTTCTATACCGCAGCAATTTTGCGCTTTTCCGGAAAAGAAGCATACCTAAATACATACATAAATACAAATCCTTTATTCTTATCCCGCAGGAACTTCGCATTATCCCAGTAGGTATAGATTGCTTACGTTATTGTCTACGCTTACGAAGTCGCGGGCAAAAGCTAGTCCTGCCATAAAAACATGCATACCTATTTAATTTTAATCATTATGGTAATCATGTATTTATACAAAAGGTATGTTTTCATTTTTCTTTGTTTTTGAACTAACAATTATTATAATCAAATGAGTGGTTCGCTTATTCAACTAAAATTCCCCAACAAACCCAGAGGTCTACATGTGTATATTATTTAGGTTTTATTTTCAGGTTACTAATCTCGAGGACGAAGCACTCGTATAATTATGATAGAACTTCATCTCTAATTATTAACCACGTTCAAGGGACTTAAGTACCAAATTGGCATTGTTCATTTTTTTTAGTATGCTCCAATTCGAAAACCATTTCGAGGAAAACCATCAATTATCCGATTTATCTTGTCCGATTTCAAAAATAATTTATGATTGCAGATATTTTTGTAAAAGTACTTTGAACCTTTGTTTGACCGAACGACCGGGTTTTTCGACAGAATCCAGCATCGAATGTTTGCCACAAAAATGAAAAAAAAAAGTTTGGCTACGGCAACTGTCACGTGTCACTGTCAAATCTACAAAACCATAGACAAAGCCGTTTTTTTTTTATAGCCAGCCGAACGAAGGCGATTCGGATTCTGTCTAAATTCACGAATTATCAAACTGCGAAAAAATATTTATTATTAATTAACAAAGCTACGTAAAAGCATAATATTCAAATTAGTTGCTTGAAATAGTCCATTTTATCAAATAAAGGTGTTAAAAGCACAGCTTAAAAAAAATGAACAATGCCAATTCTCCTGACTAGCTTCTAATCGATTTCCAGCTATATACAAGTACGATGGTAGGTAGTTTACTTAATTTCTGCAGATCGCACTGCGGATTGTTATTCTGTCCACGGGAAATAGCTATCTAGTTGGCTCAATTTTTAGTTTTATTCCCGCAAAACCAGTTTCAGCCGAGCGTGCGCATACGTGGCAGGGATGTTGAGTTTCAAAAAAATATCCTAAAACGCATTGTAAACCGGATAAACTTACTTGAAATGTAAACGTTATTAGGATTCAGACCTTTTTGATAATGCTTCGAAATTTCACGGACAGACTAAATGAATAATTTTCGAATTACATTTTATGACGTTATACTCGTATTTAATACAATGAACATCAAAGCCTGATCTAGTATTTAAATTATTGTGGGATGCGGGAATCTTAACTTATCGTTAAATTGAAGGGGTTCCGCAACAAAAACTCTCTACGTATGATTAATATATTTCCGTCCATTAATAATAATTTGTTAAGAAAATGTTTTTTAATAAAGCTTGTTCAAGTTTTTTTCGTTGATTATACTTGCATTATCCTCTTACAGAGATGTACCAAATTTTAAGGCAATCCAAACACTATAAGTGGGTCTGACTTGCAAGATTTGACCCAAACAAAAAACAAACATGTCAAGTTAAATAGAAGCTTTTTAAAACATGATGGGTGTTTGTTGTTGTAATTTAAAAGCGTTTTTCGTTGCAAAATTGGGTGTGAAACCCCAATACACTTAATAATTCGTCATCATCGTCGGCGTTCGGGTTATTTTTATCGCTATGAAATAAACAAACTGCTATGTTAAGACATCCTCACGCAAATGAGGTACCTATTATATCTTAGCCCTTAAGGCTGGCGGTAGGTGGCGTTGTTGGTTAGTGGCCACGGGTGGTGGTGTCACTTACCATCAAATGACAAAAACATTTTCTCTCCCCAATAGGGAATTTTCATGATTTTTTTCATGGCTTTCATTAAAAGCTCGTTTATGCAATAAACCACATGAAAATATTTTTTAAATGAATTTGAAAACAACCGAGTAATTATTAATTTAAAACTCTCCTTAAAAGCTCCTTATTTCTTGACCGATATTACATTTAATTTCACTATTTGTCATCTTTTTAGGGTTCCGTACCTCAAAAGGAAAAAACGGAACCCTTATAGGATCACTTTGTTGTCCGTCTGTCCGTCCGTCCGTCCGTCTGTCAAGACCCTTTTTCTCAGTAACGCGTGGAGGTATGAAGCTGAAATTTATATCAATTACTCAGGTCTACTGTCCCTTGAAGCTGTTAAAAAATCAAACTTCTAAGCCAACGCAATCAAAAGATACAGCCGTTTATGCCGCAAATTTCCGCAAATTTTCAACTCTCAAGGGAATCAAAACCTACAAGGTAGTTCCCGTGAACGCAGAATCTTGAAATTTGGTATGAAGGTAGGTCTTATAGCACAGATTAAAGAATAATTGCGAAAACCGTAAATGTGTATGTATGTCTGTATATAGCAGTGACCAATATAAAGTAACCCCACACTGCGTACATTTTGCTTTGGAACAGGGCTCTGCTTACACTGGTTTTAGATATTTATAGATAATGATACGGAACCCTCGGTGCGCGAGTCCGACTCGCACTTGACCGGTTTTTTTTTATGATTTTTTACATTTTACTATGAGCTTTCATGAAATGTGATTTTTTTAATGCATATTTCCTATTGTGTCTGAAAAATCACGAAGCCTATAACTTAAGGCAGATATGAGCGGCGATGACCGATCTTGAAAACGAACACCCCTATCTTTTAGGTGCTGTTGAACCAGTTCCTTCATCAATTAATTTGAACGCAAATGGTTTTTTTACACCTCACATGTACGTATGTACCTACGCACCAATCCTCTTCTAACAGTGACTCGGTGTGCCTTCGTGTTGGTTTTAGCACTGGTAAATGTATAGAATAAGCATTAAAAGGCGTAGTCGGCGGCTCGGGTTCTTATTTATTCTTGTTAAGCGCTTTCCGGTCTCTGCAGTAACGTGTGAATAAATTAAGAAGGTATTCCCCAAAGCCACCAAACATTGAAACAGGTAACCAGACTCATTTTGTTGATATTATTTTTATATATTTATTTTACGTTGCTCCATAAAAAACTTTTATTTGAATTTACGAGTATGATTATTGTGGATGCCTTCACATTTCCACGATTGGATAATTCATCTACGCGTCATGATTTTAGGTAAACTGCGAAAAATATGGATGGATGGATTTTGCAGTTTAAATCAAACATAATCAGCGTCTTTACCTCTTACAAAAAATGTCTAATCTAATGTATTTAATTTCGAAAATCGTTCAAAGGGATTTGGGCATGATTTCGGCCCATCCTGCACTTGTGAGGTGAGCTCCGGTTCACGGTTGTGAGTTGATGCCAGCGTATATGGTCAAGACCGACGCTATGGGCCAACCATAATAGCGCGATTCTACGTATTGGATTATATTAAAGTTTTTACTATAAATTGCCATCATAGTCAACAAGCCTACAGAGTCTAAAGCTGCAGGATGAATGGAGGCAAAATCAAACGTAATTACTTGATAAATAACATCCTTACTTAATAATATTATAAATGTGAAAGTAACTTGACACCGGATAGCCTAGTGGTAAGTGACCCTGACTATGAAGCTAGAGGTCCTGGGTTCGAATCCCGGTAGGAGCAGACAGTTGTATGATGAATACGAATGTTTGTGCCCGAGTCATGGATGTTGTATGTATTTAAGTATGTGTTTATCTACATTATATAAGTATGTTTATCCGTTGCCTGGTGCCCATAGTACAAGCTTTGCTTAGTTTGGGGCTGGGTCAATTGGTGTAATTTGTCCCAAGATATTTATTTATTTATTTATTTAACTCTCTGTGTCTGTTAACTTTTCACGCCTAAACCGCTAAACCGATTTCATTGAAATTGGATTTACAGATAGTTCGAGTCCCGGGGAAGGACATAGGATAGTTTTTATCCCGGAAAATTGCATAGTTCCCGCGGGATAGCGATAAACGAATTCTACGCATATGGAATCGCGGGCAACAGCTACTTGTATATAACTGAAACAATATTAATCTTGCGCTTAACACGTTGGCTGACCACCATACTTTCACCTAGAGCGTTGCTCCCACCGGTGATGCCAATAGCATCGCCCTAATACTGAGGTGCCGTGAACATCAATACCTACTCTAAAAAACAATCTTTTGATCCCACCAGTGATGCTCATGGCCACCCAGGAAAGATTACGTGATCGCGCTGCTGATGCTCGTGGCAGCCAACTTGTTATACACTGCAATATGAGTAGAAGCATACAGTAGACAGGTACGGTAAAATATAACATGTTTTTTTTTATTTGTTTCGCGAAGCACCTATTTACTTACTGTATTTAAACGTCATTTCAGCCAGTATAACAAAAAAGGCCGCAAACCAACCTTTTGTTACATTGTCGTCTAAAAGAGTAACTCGAAACAATTATTATGAACCCCCGACCTCGCGTAAATGGACTAAACCCTGATTGTTGTAGTAAATCAAATTCTTTTGTACTCCATAAAGGGTTGTGTTATAACAACAGTCCTACGGATGTTTCAGAATTAATCCAGGCCCGAAATTATGCTTAAATTCTTACTTATATTTAGCAAATAAGTAGTAAAGTTAAATATATAACAAAATAAATCTTTTAACAATGCGAAGCTTAGTAAATCCAAGGCTCCGTTAATTAGTTATGCTGTTTTTACATCAGTCCAAAGGAGCTTTTTTTGCATTACTTCCGTAAATAATAAATCTCTCTCTACTCCTGTATCTTAGTCTGCGAATTATAATTTTACAAAGCATACCTACCACAAATTCCCTTTTTCTAGGGTTCCGTAGCTAACAAGGAACCCTTATAGTTTCGCTATGCCAGTCCGTCCGTGCGTTCGTCTGTCTGTCCGCGGGTTAGCTCAGAGATTATTTATACCAGAAAGCTGTAATTTATTAACTACGCCAACAAATTAGAAGAACGAAATCTTGAATAATTAAATTTTTAGGCTACCTCTCCTACACGTACTGTGGGGACGATTTTATTTTCTTGTTTTTTTTCCATAGTGTAAGGTGTCGTTGGAAAGATCGTTCAAAAATATCGTGGGTGTGAGCAAACCATGTTTCGATTCAGGGATCCGTTTGCGAAATATTAAGCTTTAAAGTTCTAATTATCGTTGGAGTGAAGTGTCGTTGTCCCCTTGCCATCCAAACGATTGTATTTTGATAGGTGAGAAAATGTATGGTAGTATATATAATGAAATTTGTAGGAAAACTATCACAGCTAGGTTGGCTTTACAAGTTAAAGAATGATAGTCGACCAACTTACAAAATGTACACACAGCAAAGCTATTCGATAAGCAGGATAGATACGGCGCGAGCGTGCGTAGGTGCTTACCTGATTATATTGCCATGTGTACTTGAAACCGTGAACTATGTTCATAGTATGTAATAAAAATGAAAATAACAATTATGTATGTATGTATGTATAACTCTTTATTGTACATAAAACACAAGAAAAAGATGAATACAGGACAACACACATGTACAAAGGCGAACTTATCCCTAAAAGGGATCTCTTCCAGTTAACCTATGAACACAATAACACAATACAATTATTTACTTAATATCCGCCTATTGTGACAGGCAACTACGGAACCCTACACTGCGCGTGACACGACACGCACTTTGCCGGTTTTAATGTTGAAACCAAAGTATCACTCGTGTTATTGCGTTTCTGTGTGCCTAGTCAAAGGCACTTTCTTCTGTAAAAAAACGCTTGGAGAATAAAATAAAATAGTATGGGATTGATACCAGGTCACAGAATACTCTGTCGTTTGGCGTTACCGTGCTAGCCAACATGCACATATTTCCGTTTCGTCATACGAAACCATAGAGTCGATCGCATTGATCAACTCCTTTCGACGCATAAAATCAAAATCGCAAAACACTCATTTTGTCGTTTTGCGTATTGAAGAAGAAAATCAAATTAGTAGAAGTAAAATTAACTTGCGGAGAAATTCAATGGGTTGATGCCATTTCTAGTTAATCTTCGTGGATATTTAATAATAATATGTCAAATCCAATATCTGCATCATGACGTAAGAATACTTTTGCGGCATGAATTTCTTGGTCGTTATGAATGGTTTGTCTTTTCAGCTTGTTTATAAAGTTAAAAACTGAAGGATTCCTGTGGATTTTAGTATTGATTTTGTAGTTCCAGCCCTGCAATGTGTTATTCTCTTTGTGTCGTTTACCAACTAGACTGACGAAATCTTGTTTTTTTTGCATTTTTATTACGCGCACTTATCTTTAGAATTAATTTCCAACCATTTTCTATTCTGACATCAGGTTATGACGCTAAATTGGTAGCTGGTTTCGTCACCTTTCTTTGTTATTTATTTTTATTACATGTTCAATTTATTTTCTTAACCTTTTCAGTATGTTATTTGTACATTAATTGAGTGAAATCCTTCTCTGTTGAAGAAAAGGTGCTCGTTTTCGCGGGTATCATGATGACGATGTGGGTGCACTCAATGCACAATCACGCCCGGTGAATTGAACTGGTTTGGAAATCTGCAAATCCATGAAGTAATGGAATCTATAAAAGAAACGTCATTTTTATCTAAGTACTAGCTGTTGCCCGCGGCTTCGCTCCCGTTTTTTTTCTTCTAAATTTCAATATTTTCTCACCGTTTAAACCTTCCCTGGGCTTCCACGAATATTTCAAGACTAAAATTAGACAAATCGGTTCAGCCATTCTCGAGTTTTAGCGAGACTAACGAACAGCAAGTAATTGTTATTTATATAGATTGATAAAAAAGCTTAGCATAATCATTCAAATGTTATACTTAAGGTTGTCTAATTATGGATGGCTCCCCCCGGGTCTGGAGAAAACGATCCATTTGCTTTTTAATAATTTCTGTGTGGTTGAGCGCGTTTACCACTTGCCGGATGCAGCGGCTTGTGGTACGCTGCGACAAATGTCTCGAAATGCCCAAGATCCGCTGTCCGACTCAGTCGCAAAAAAAATTATGCGCACAACACCTACAAAAAATGGATACTACAACTAGCTCTACAAATACAGTCATATAAACCCCCTTGCGAAAAAATCGGGCACCCATGGTTTTTGTATTTTGTGTGCATAAAAGCTTACATTCTAAGCTTTTATCCTAAAAATCTGAAAAACCATTGGTGCCCGATTTTTTTGCAAGGGGACACCCCCATATAGGCGCCTACTGAAATCAATATTAAGTATTTATCAAAATTCATGTAGGTAATTAATTTCTACTAAGATTTCCTTAGAACCTCTCAGTATTCTCTAAATCTTCACATAAATTTCGAAATTTATTTTTGTTGAGAAAGCTGCCTGCGCGAGATTCTTCTTAAATACCTTATCTTGTTTTTAAATACATACTTTATTTAATATGTATTACTATTACTCTATTTTGCTCAAAACAAAATGAACTTTACACGAAGTGTCTGTGTAACTTTCAGCGTGTAGGAATCGTATCGAATAACAGGACGACAACTAAACAAAGCGTAACAAGTACTATTTGCGAGCGCCTCGCCGGCCGCCGGGCTCTCGCTAGTTGCATTTAGGGAGCCATCCTACCTGTTATCGGCGTGGAACTGTGCCAGTCCCACTATGAGGGGGCTTCCATTTGTTACGCTCAGATATTTTGCGGCTAGTAACCGAATGCGATATCACTAGGTTTGTATGTAAAAAAAAACAGCTATTATATACCTACGTAACGTACAGTAGAGTAGTACATAGTAAGTACATATTTACTAAGTTGAAATGTCACCGAACACGAACTCTTGACTCTACGTGTGTATCTCGCTGGTATAATGCAGGACTCATTAAACTATGGACAAATATGGCTCACAATGACCCAGCGGAAATCGGAAATCACAGCAGATTTCCGAGTCATCAGTACAAGTTGCCAGCAATTCATTAAATGGGCCAATGTGTCGGAATGTGCTTGATGTATGGGCAAAGGACTCTGTTCTAGGCAGGTTGTAAATGGAAACGGTGGCGGAAAGCGGTTCATAATGGAGGAAGCATTTCACTTTAACAGTACATACTCCCAAATGATTCAATAATGGTTTAACCGAGTTTGAAATTTGCAATGATTGATATTTTTACATGTATGTACGGTTAAGAGTGCATTTTTTTAAATTACGCAACTAATTTTAATGCAGAAGGTTTACACGTATAGTTCAATAATCTGTGCGAACTTGATGCGGGTCGCTAATTTCCTATTCTGTAATAATAACGTATTAGGTGAGCTTTTGCACGTGCGCTTTAAAAGAAGCACAGATTTTTGATCACAAGAAGGTAAATAATATACCTTTTTTTTGATTCCCTACTGATTAAAAAGTAATTGAGTAATTAACAATCTAAGTTACAAATCAACTTCCTAAATCCTAAAAACCTATGTATCATACTAAAACTAACTATAAAAACATATAAATCATATACCTATATTACTTAAATATTCAATACTAACAAACCATTAAAAATACTGCATGGCATACGAAAAATATCTCTGTTACGGATAAATTCTTATGCTTGATCGCTGAACAAAACCACGAACATTGCCGCAGGCAAGACTGAAGACGGTTTTTATCTCGGAATGTCGCCACGACCGCGTTCAGTGTGCGGGCCGTGCCTTGTGGCGGCGCGAATTTCTTTCTGTACTTACTTTTGTATCTTTTGGTTAGGTTTGGTTGAAGTAATGCATCATAAACAAAGCCCAAGTTTACCAATGTGCAAAAATTATATCCTTTGTCGTTTCGAAACTAACTAGCCTTGATTTCGATATCCTACTTCATAGCAGTATTTATAGCATACACCAAGAAAATGTGATTTTTGACCATATTATTGATTTACTTTTCAGTGTTAATACAAGCTTTTTATTTGTTTTCCGTTAGAGTCCACATGGTACATTTTGTTATGTAAATTATTGACATGAGCCTTAGGAGTGGGCCGAGACCCCCAGTTTGACTCCGACCATCCATCGCTTAGGAACCTCCGACTCCGGAAGCGTGTCTTTTCGCGAGGAGGTAGAAGATCCAAAGGCCAAGAACAGAGAAAGACATATTTAGCATAATTAAATAGTTTAAGTATTATGAGATCTAGATAAAACACAACTCCTAAAAATTTGTGGAGCGATTCTGCGACTTTATTCGCCGAGCGCGCGTTACTTGGCTCCCAGATTTCATCGTGATTTGTAGTTGGACAAGCGGTGTGATCGCTTGATTCACTAGCGCCTGTTAATTATTAAACGCAATTACTGCTGGATTGCAGAGCCATTTTAATTGTGTTAATTTTTATGGGTTCCTACCCTTCGGTAAAAACGGATTTTTACCTAAAATACCAAATAATTATATTAATATTATTTTAATTTGTATACTTATTTTTATCTTAAGTTAGGTTCTTACAATATTCATATAAAAGTAATAAAACAATATCAATACAAAATATAAAAACATTAAACCTAACCTAGGGTGCCGCCGGCAGCGAGGCAAGGCCTAAGCTACCGGTGGTCAGGGCGACAGAGACAGGAACCTCCTGACTATCCGAGCTGTGTCCAGGAGTACCGCCTTCTGTATCTGGCCCTTGACCCAACCACCTAGCGAGAGCCTTTTAAGGTGATGGTCAAGGCTCTTCGCTATTATTAGACCGTTCGCCGAAACGACTATCGGGACAGTGATCGTGGAATCAACAGGCCACATGGCGGTAACCTCGTATTTTAATTATTATTATTAAATTGAACCTATTTAAAAAGGACATAAAATAAGTTTATTGTTATAACAATTGAATGACTGCTTCCAGTTACATATTTGGTTAAAATGCAGGTAGGTATCTGCACTGGTGAGCAAAAATAACTGGTCACTTTTCATACAAATGTGCATGGAAAGCGACCCGGTATTCTCTTCAGTATATTTACCTACGTTCATATTTAGAGACACTTAATCTCATGCTTTTTGTCTGGTACAAATCGAATCCGGCTTAATTTGTACGTGAAGCGATTCTTTAATTTCGTTTTCCCTTAGGTAAATATCATAATTATTATGGCTCGGCATCATATGGTATGCTAAGGTTTAGTGATAATTTCATAGTTCCGTGAATAAATTTAAAAAGTTCATATCTAAAATTGTATTAGGTATACTTAATTTTTTATATCTAGTAAATAAAATTACGTTTCGTAAAACAGCTTATATAGGGATATTTGTGTATTAATTAATTACAAAGATTTAAATAGAATACAAGTAGCTAATGAGCAAAAACCATTTATCTAGTGATCGCTATATAAGTTTATCGACGAGCCCTGGTAGCTGATCTGCGCCACCGGCGCTCCCATACAACAGCATCAACCTGCGCTACTGAACTTAAATCGCTTACAGGAAGTCTGGAACGCCACTGGAACGTCATTTAAATAAGTCAACATATTAATCACGCTGCTTTTATATATTATTATGGTATTACGATAAAAAGTAAACTTTCTGTTTTCAAAGAGTATTAGATTTATGTACGCATAGACAACTGAAAATGAGTGTATGCTAGAACTTCTTGTACGTAAAATACACTCATTGGTTTTTTTTTAATTACAAGGTACGAAGAAAATACAATAAAATTTCCTGGAGTTTCAGAATTTACTAATAATACATTGTTTAATTTCTTCCATGCTGGTCTGGGAGTAAAGAAAAAACATAGAATTTACCAGTTACTTCTCGTCCCGCGCAGATGGTAAAATCCCATCGAGGGAATGGGTGAAAGTCTTGGGAATTGTTATAGGCGAGGCGGCTAGCAACCCATCACTATTTTGATTTCCGTTTCCACCTACACACCCTTAATCATGCTAAACGTGGCCTTAAGGTTTTGTTACCTTAGGCTCTGTCTACACCGTAAGGGATAAAGGCGTGATACATGTATGTATGTAAGTACATTGTTTAATGTAATATCTGGAAAACATTATTTTCTATGAATGTATTTAAAGCATGTAACGAGAGTTTTTATCTATTTTGCATGCACCCCATCAAGGAAGTTCGTACTAGTATTCACATTGTCGTCTTTGCAAAGGGCAACATCGCAAATCGGCGCTACACGGTTTACATAAAATGGAAAAATTCAATTCGACAAAGGAAACCACTATGAGGAAATTCAAATAACCGCAGATATATTCTACACAAGTTCGGAATAATATAATGTGTGTTGAATGCTGAAACGGTTCTCTTTAGAATGTAGATTAGTTTCTAGGAAGATAAATGTGTGAAGCTCCCAGGCGGCACGGTATATGAGAATCGGGAATTCTTGTGTGTGATGGCGATTTAAGCGGTTTATAAGTCTTACAATGTCGCGGCTGACGTTGCAGTTTTACTTACATTTTATTCTTTGTAAATGTAAAGTGAAACTTCCAATTACTGATCCGTCCATGAGGTAAAATTTCAAGTACCTAGGCAAATTGATGAGGGTAATACTCAAGTAATTGGACTAAGGATACTGAGTAGCCTAAACATTTACCTTATTGTGACGTCCTCATTCAAAATTTTACCTGACACCTTAAAACTTAAAACATTATAAGAACAAACGGATGACAAGGATATACCTACCTAAAAATCATGTTAAAAAAAAAATAATGTAGCTTTATCTTAATCGTATTTGTACTTTTAAATCTAATTTTATTTAACACGAAACAATAAAATAAACTCGGAGAGCGAGTTACATCTTACCCAACGTCCAAGGAAAACGGCGACTAGGGCAGGGCAGCTAGTTAGGGGTGCATTTAAAAAAGTTAAGGAGTTGGTTCTGACAATGGAACACAATCGGTATTTAGTAAGTGAAGACGGTAATTTAAATAATTGATGTGTATTTGTTACACTTAATTTCATTAGGTATAAAAATTGTCACTTTAATTTCCTGCATAATATAATTGATTATCTGCTTGAATATTTTGGCTTAAAATATATGTACCTATTATACTTTATCACATCACATAATGCAGGAATAGCACGACCTGAAAATTGAAGAATGTTATGATTATTATTTTTTGACCTATGCCACGGCACGCTAATCTCATATGCAGATGACGCAGTTCTGCTTTTTTCAGGAAACACGTGGGACGATGTTTATAATCATGCTCAAATAGGTTTATGTAAAGTGACCAACTGGTTACAACGCAATCTACTAACGTTAAACGCTGAAAAAACGAAGCACATCGCTTTCTCAATAAGGGAGTCACAACAACCGAGCGGTTTTAATACTATCCGAGCTCACCAGTGTTCCCTCACTAACCAAATGGATGGTAATTCCTGCCCAGCTATTTCTAAAACTTCCGACATTAAATATCTTGGCGTAATTATTAATGCTCTCCTTATTGACACAGTTGCGGCAAGAGTTGTTAAACTGATTTTTATCTTTAACAAATTGCGTGACGTTGCTAACAAGAAATTGCTTATTCAAATTTACACAGCTCTGTGTCAGTCCTTATTGTCATATTGCATATCGTCTCGGGGTGGTGCCGCGAAGACAACTCTCATAGTTCTTGAACGAGCTCAAAGAGCTATTTTAAAGGTCTCTACCTCTCGGCCATTCTTTTTCCCTACCAAAGAACTGTTCCAGTCCTGCAGAGTACTCACGGTTCGCCAGCTTTTCATCTTGAGCATCATCCTAAAACAGCACATGTCGGCTCCCTACAACTCTAATATCCTCAGCAAAAGGCGCTCTGACATAGTATTTAAGATACTCCGCACCAATCATGCTTTTAGGCGCAAATTCTCCTCGTTTTTGGGTCCCTTCCTTTACAATAAAATTAACAGGCTCCTTAATATTTATGACTCAAACTATGGCAACTGTAAAATCATTCTGTCAGGGTGGTTGCAAAGTTTGTCTTTCGAGGAAACCGAAAACCTGCTGAAGATAGTTGTATAACTTAGTTAATTAACTATTTATCATTAGGTAATCCTTAGTTTAATATATTATAAAAATTCTGATTTCTAACTTTGTACAGAAAATAATACTCCCTGTATCAATTAATATTTAATCATAGACCCTATCTTTTGCCTAAGATACAGGGTACTTTTGTATCCTAGTTTAGGCATTTAATTTAATTACTCTACGCACAGTTTATAATATACTTTCGTTATAAGCGCAAGCGCACTTGTTTTATGTCGAGTCATTAGTTTAGTTCTTAATTTTCTTATGTACTTACTAATACATAGATAGACATAATATAGTGCTTACTAACCATTTATAATTTATTTGTACAATTGATTATTTTAATAAATAATTTGAATTATGAGACTTTTATAATTTTCTTCCACCTGGGGCTGTCCTTGTCAACCCCAATTAGACCTCTTCGAAACTGTATCGTAAAAGCCGTTTTTAGTTTTGTGTGCGTACTTATTTAGCTAACCTCTTCAAAATAAACAACTACATAAAATTCTTGTCTATGTAAACAAACCGCCATATTGAAATTGTCTCTGAATGATGAATTTACTAGTGATGTTTGTTTACATAGTTAGCAAGTTCATAGAATGACACTTTTCTACTACTTAGGAAATGGCGTTATACGGAATGACTTGTGAACGGGCACCAGCACTAGTGGTGGAAAGAACGAAAACAACTGGATAAGTACACCCTTACAATGTTTTTAGCCATCTAAAATATATTGATTTATCGTCAGCAAAAAATCAATCACAAAAATGTACCCCTGTTTAATGTTGCCTTTTTTCACGTCAATCAAGGAAATGACCTGCATTATTAAACCTATACTGTAATAACATTACAGTACAAAAGTCTGTACCTACTTTAAAGTTATTACAGTATAGATTTTTGTAAGGTTGTAATAACATTAAAGTACAGTTTCTACCTACTACCACCGAGAAGAAAGTACTTGCATAAATCACATTTTTATCCCTTACGGGATGACAAAACCTAGTATAATTGGTTGTAATAATGCTGGTCATTTCCCTACTGCTTCTGAACCCATCTTAGAGTATTTATGTACTTCTGTACTGTTACTGTATGTATGTACTTATGTGTGTAGACAAAGTACCTATAACATACAAACAAATAACAAAAATCAACTATAATCGGATGATATTCCAGTCATGCATTCAAATACGTACGCAAACTAAAAGGTTATGTTCGTCACTAATCCTATCGTAAAATTTAACGCAGGGCCGAGCGTGTTCGGGTATTGCTCTTAAAACGTAAATTAGACCCTAGTTTCATATCCTGATTTATTTTTCGTGTAACGCTGTTAGTTTTTAAAGCACCTCAGGGAAATGCCGAAGAGAACAACTTTCACCAGGTCCAACGAGTTTATAGACTTCAAAAATTTATAATGCAATTATGTATCAAAGCCGCCCACTTACTATACTGAGTTTCGAGATCTTTCACGAAAATATTGTAGTACCAATTATAAAATTTTCTTCTCAGTCGAAATTCTACTGATAATTTTGTTGTAAGTAAATATTTTTCATTGAAATTGCCTCAGTTAAGAGTTATTGCTTGGATTGCACCTATAAGTTAATTTTTTACTCGAACTTTGTATATTGTTACATAATCCTACTTTTTGTAATATTTTGGATAATATTCGGCAATATTATGTGTTCTTTGCTTGATCCAAAAATGTGGGTAGCTACTTACCAAATCTTAGCTTTCACTTAGCACAACCAAGAGGGAAAATCCGCGTACAAAATTCTCCGTGCAAACACCGCTAACCCCAGACTTCATTAAAAGTTGCTTCGCCGAAGTCGTTCAACTCAAACGTTACGTTAATCTGACTGTAGGAATTTTATGATTGTTCTTTATGAACTTGCGGCTTCATAATTGTTTTAGGCTTTAAGGTCTGCTTAATATCGCTTAAATTAGTCAGCTCATTGATAAAATGACTGGAAAACTTTAAAGCGGACTGCCAGTAATACGACTTTAAATTGTTTCATTTCTTGTAAACAACAAATATTTTATCAATCAAATATTTAACTAAAAAACATGACGTACCAGTATAAATATGATACTAAGTACAAAAAACCTATTAGCTTCGCGTAAAACTTTTTGTATCAATATTTGACCTCTTAAGGAACGCATACTGTGGGATAAGCTTGGTTGTTATCTGTACCCGCAGTTTTATTTATTCTTACCCAGAGCTTGTAAACTGGTATAATTTAACCGTTTGCTACGTTACTGCAAAGCAGCTTTAAAAAGGCTTCACTGTTTTTTAGTAAAATAATACCTGTGCTCTTACTACAACATTTTGTATTATTAATAAGGGATGAAGAAATACAAAATGCATAAAAGCCGAATCTGTCAAGTATAAATCCTACTTAATATTATAAACGCGAAAGTTTGTAAGTATGGATGGATGTTTGTTACTCTTTCACGCCAGAACGGCTGGACAGATCTGGATGAAATTTGGAACATATATAGATTATAGTCTGGAATTACACAAAGGCTTCTTTTTATCCCGGAAAATTGCGTAATTCCTGCGGGATTGCGATAAATGAATTCTATGCTGACGAAGTTGCGGGCAACAGCTAGTATTTACATGTTTATGAACAAAATTACAATACCGACTTCTTTCTAGATGTGCAGTTAGAAACACACCAAATGGAAAGTTAATTTTGTTAAAAACAAAGTGAAAAACAGCTACAACAAGAGTTTTTTTTAATTCGTAAACTGGTTAAATTTCGGTAGGTATAATAAATTTCCAACATTGTCGATATTATTAAAACTAAGTGCAATTATGAGGTTACGCTCCAAAAATTACCAGCAGTTTGTTGATTATCATTTTTCGAACGGAAAGAAGTATTGATAAGGGATAAAGACGTGATTTATGTATGTATGACATGTATGTATGTATGTATAAGGAATGTATGAAAACTAGGGAACACATTGTTATTCAGTCATGAGTTATCACAAACAAACTTATGAGTTACTATGTTTTTATTTAGTTTTTTGAGATGGACCGAGGTCGCGCTCGCATCGGGTCACGTTGTATCCGCAGCGGTATCCGGTTTAATTTCCGACTGGCACTTAACGTGATTTCGTGCTCTAATGGCCATAGGAACGAGGAAACTCCAAAAGAACGTTGCCAAAGAAACCGGTGTGTTTAATTGCGTAATTATACCGCCTAGAATTATGATGATCGGTGAACACTTAGTTGCAATTTAAACTTCTGTCGTAATTATTTACACATTTAGGCTTTCATTTCATTGCTTTTTTTGGGAAATATTTCATTGTAACCAAGGAAGGAGACTAATTATGCTGCTAAAATTATGAATGCGAAAGTTTGTTAGTATCTTGTTTCTTTTTCACGCTAAAACGGCTGGCTGGATGCGGATAAAATTTGGTAGGTATGTATATAATTGAATTTTAGGAATCACACATAGATAGGTTACATTTTACATTCTGTCTTGATATTGTCGTAAAATATAACTAAAATCTCGAAGTCTCAACCGGTCTCAAAACGCGAAATTTTGCTTCCTTCTTTAGATAAATCCCGTAATTTTTAAGCCGCGGGAAAAGCTTGTAAAATATAAAATTTAAGAATACAGAATTCGACGTGTTTCCCGTTGCATGTTACTTATTCAGTACCAGGATGACCGAGCTTTTACTCAGTATTTTTTGGTACGTTTTCTAAAAATGTAACCAAGCTAGATCGATTTATCGCCCTCAAAACCCCCTGCATTCTAAAATTCATGAAAATCGTTGGAGCCGTTTCAGAGTTTGCGATTATATATATATGGCTTGTTTAAAGGTATTAGATTATGATTATGCTGTGTAAGTTTTTTTATTAAATAAATTAATTTATCTACATCCATATCATGACTTCCCTACAATATGTTCAGGAACGATTAGCAAATGGCCTACATTAACAAACCTGTATCTATGATTGTATTATAATGTTTACATTAGAGTATCGATATCGATACTCTAATTACATTCTAACTTCGAAAAACTAAAATAACAAAATCTATTTGTCTTTTGTCTTAGAATTTAAGAAAAAATATAAATGTCAATCGTTTCGTCTGTTAGAACTTTCGAAGAACAGAAAATACTGTTTCCTACGTATTTTGATGTGAACACAATTATTATTACACATAAACGGATAACTCACGTATAAAAAGTCGAGTGATGCTCGACATGTTTCGGACTATTTCGTAGTTCTTTTTCCAAGAGCAAAGAGTAAAGTGTGTTCTGGAAAGCAATGGCTATAACTGGAGGCAGTGCAATCGTGTGGTGAATGCATCAGTCCGTCAGCGGCCGGCCGTAGTAGAGAGGGTGCCGGTATACTTGCCGTTCATAAAGGGGGTTACGGATAAGATCAGTAACTTGTTACGCCGGAGGTATAGCATCAAGTCGATTTTCCGTCCCCATATGCAGCTCAGGCAGCTGGTGCGTTCACCAAAGGATAAAGAGCCCCTTAATGTTCCCGGGGTGTACATGATTCCTTGTTCCTGTGGGAAAAACTATATCGGAGAGACCGGGCGTAATATATCCACGAGATTGGCGGAGCACATACGCAGTATGAAGAAACAGGATGACAAGGGGTCTGCTGTCGCTGAACATTCGATGGAATCTGATTCGACGCATTATATCAGGTTTGATAAGGTGTCAGTACTGGCGAGAGAAAAGTTTTTCATTCCGCGGAAAGTACGTGAAGCCATTGAAATAAGTCGGTATCCCAATTTCAACCGGGATAGTGGATGGTCGGTGCCCCCGAGTTGGAAAACTGTTTTAAATATTGACCAAACGGTGAGTGTGAGCGAACCTTTACGGAGTGACGTGATCAGTGTTGTGTGCTGCCCGACATTTGACAATAATAAAAATGACGATGAAAACGAGGGTAGTTGTGCGCCGCTGTAAGTTGCGTCGAACAGCCGCGGGAGCAGAGCGCTGGCGCGCAGTGTTCGTGTCGCTGCCGCCGGGGCGAGCGCTCTTGGAAAAAGGACTACGAAATAGTCCGAAACATGTCGAGCATCACTCGACTTTTTATACGTGAGTTATCCGTTTATGTGTAATAATGATTAAGTCTCACGGTAGTTTCATGTTGAAACACAATTATTGTAGGAAACTTATGATAGAATTTAATTAAAGTTATGTATGTATATATATTATTATGTAATTAGGCATTAAAATACTCGTGCAATCTTTAAAAAACTCATTTTCGCTTCGTTTCATAAAACCCCACTCGTGTTTTAATGCCTCCCATTATGCACCAGCCTAATAAATAAGTAGTGTTGTCAGCCTAGATATGTTAATATCTGGTTTATGGAGTGACACACTGTGAGTGTTGTGTGTTTGGATTGCGTAATAAGTGAGAATGTGTCCAATGTTAGTGACTGCTCGCAGTCGACGTGCAAAAATGAGGGTAGACCACGCGCGGTCTATGCAAAATTAACCTCCACCTGCAATTTCTTCAGTCTACCCGTGGTCATGATGCATGCAACTGCGTCAAAATACCGGCAGCTTGTTTCAGATAATCGCAGTCTATATCCCGTTGATAGCATGTTATGTTATCTAAACGTGAATCTTTTAAATCAGTTTTTTTTAACATAAAAAGTAACTTCTGGCCCACTGGAACCTTGTCACAGAAAATTACATAGTTAAATTGCTTGTCAAGAAAATTTTTAAACGACAAGGAATGCAAACGAGCAACGGGTCACCATTATTATGACACTGTGAGAACCTTCAATGGTGGGTCAGGAATACTCTGAAATTAAGTGTAGGTACCTAATTTATAATTCCTCACCGTTCATAAACCTGGACCGCAAGTAATAAAATACATTTTACATGAAAACCAAGTACGTGGCAACATATTTCATGTATGGAGGTTTAAGAATCGTGAACGTAAGTAAGGAATTATGATGAATGTTAAAGTCGCGTGCACTGAACAACAGGCTCCGGCCGTTTACGTTTGGTCTTACGTTTTAAGGGCTGCTAACTATTGCTTATTAAATAAAAATAAAATTGTTCATGATTTGTCATACATACACTAGAAATCCTACTAATATTATAAATAGGTACGAAAGTTTGTGAGGATGTGACGACGTGAGTGAGTGTGTGTAATTGTTCCTTCTTCACGCTGAAACGACGAGACGAATTTGAATAAAATTTAATAAGGGAGATGGCTGGTAGGACCTTAGATTAAAGCATAGGCTACTTTTTATCCCGAAAATAAATGATATATGGGGATAGCGATAAACATGTCAATTGCTGAATTCTGCGCGGACGAAGCTAGTCATAATATATTGCTAAATAAAGTACTGCAACTGGCTGACATTACACAACTATTTTTCAAAGTAAAGCTTTATAATTTTATAAGCGGGAAATAATATTACTCTATTGAGGAATATCAAGGACCTCTTTCAATATTTACGTTAGTTAAATAGCCAAATCGTACCTATAGTGAGTACATTTGACGAGACAGTGATATTAATTCATCGCTGCATATGCATATCTATGTTTAACAAATTATTGTTGTTTTTGATTAAAAAATAATAATATTACTGATTACTGTAAAACGAGTTATGTAGTTGACAACCTATCTACCTACTTACTTAATGTATAGCTTACCTACCAATTGAATGGTTTCATCCTTTGGCCATTAGTGCTTAAGCTTGGTTTAAAATTGAGACTATAACTTCCCAAAAATTTAAGGTTATGGATTTACAAAGATATTTTTCGGAATATCAGTCATAAACGTTTTAGTTTGTTTAGTAACAATAATGCCAGTTATTTGTTAAGCTCCTTATTTAATTTCTACTCTAGTTTTGTTCGTAAAATTATAGAACTGATTAAATAACAATTATGTAATGAGACATTCGCAGACTCACCTCATCAGTGCCAGCCCTAATTGGCTTCGAGAAAACCTGATTTTAATTACACGAGCAACGGTGCTATGTGAAATTATAGCTGCCAGGGGGTAGAAAAATATTATACAGAAGTACGGTAGAAAGAAACATATTATTATCTAGTACTATAATTATTTACAAATATTTGTTATCATAAAGCTGGAATAACATTTTCGTCTAAGCCACTATACATACTTACATCGTAAAAAAATGCGTGTTAAATCAAGTAACATAGTTAATACTCTTACAACACAAAGCAAACAAAATTGCATCATTACAGTAAAGTTGTACCTATTTTGTGTATCGCTACCGACGTACTTTGCCTGAGTTACCTACTTAACTATAACAGCTGATCTTATGCCGTTGCGAAAGAATCGAAAATGTTAGTGCGTTAATGATAATAGTGTTTGAACGGCGAAATTGTTCCCGAGTAAACTTTTGTTTTAAAACAATATATAAATATGATACGAGTATGTAGGTACCAACTTTGCTGTAAAATGTAAATTATTCTGCGCATAACATATATGTGTCTTAGATGATTAAAATGTCATCAAAATACAATAAGTACAATATTAAAAATATGCATCGTTATTGACTTTATTGAGTTCTGAGTAGAAAATCTTGCATTGCATTCAATTTTAAGATTTAACTAGGTAGCCACAAACTTTCACATTTATAATATTAGTAGGATAGTAGGATTATTAAAACATTCGGACTTGTTGTTGGTATCTGATAAAATTAATCTCATAGCTGTACTATTGTGGTCGCATGCCTCCGTTGAAAGTAATACCTATGTGTATAATTTTATACCTATTGCAATTACGAAGAAAATCCTACTAATATTATAAATGTGAAAGTTTGTGAGTTTGGATGTTTGTTACTCTTTCACGTCAGAACGGCTGGACAGATCTGGATGAAATTTGGAACATAGATAGATTATAGTCTGGAATAACACATAGGCTACTTTTTATCCCGGAAAAATGAACGGTTCCCGAGGGATATATGATGATGATGATGATGATGAATATATTACTACTAAGTGGGTATTATTACTACTATTTATTACGTTGAGATTTGTGATTGCAGGTAAGAAATCAAATTATTAGTAAAATTAGAAAAATATGTCCTACTAATATTATAATTGTGAAAGTTTGTATGGATGTTTGGATATTTGTTACTCTTTCAAGCCAGAACGGCCGGACAGATCTGGATGAAATTTGGAACATAGATAGATTATAGTCTGGAATAACACATGGCTAATTTCTTTCTTTCTTATTCCGGAAAATTGCGTGATTCCTGCGGGATAGCGATGAAGATAAAGCTAGATAAAGCTATTTAGGATATATTTTAGGACAGCCCTATAGGTTAGGTTGGGTTTGTTTTATAAAAATCCTGCAATATTTAGTTTCAGAAAAATTAAGGCAGCGGGGCAATGCGGGGGGCTTGCTTGCATGTTTGCTTGAGTCCTTGCTTTGCATGCTTGATTGCATACTTGCTTTCATGCATGCTTGCATGCTTGCGTGCTTACTTGCATGCATGGATGCTTGCGTGCTTGCTTGCACGCTTGCTTGCATGCTTGCTTGCCTGCTTGCATGCCTGCTTGCATGCTTGATTACATACTTACATGCTTGCATGCATGCTTGAAAGCTTGCAGGTTTGGTTGCTCGCTTGCTTGATTGCTTCATGTTCAGGTTCATGCATTCTCGCTGAGTGCTTGCTTGCACGCTTGCTTGCACGCTTGCTTGCATGCTTGCTTGCATGCTTGCTTGCATGTTTGCTTGCCTGCTTTCATGCCTGCTTGCATGCCTGCTTGCATGCCTGCTTGCATGCCTGCTTGCATGCCTGCTTGCATACTTACATGATTGCATGCTTGCTTGAAAGCTTGCAGGTTCACTTGCTCGCTTGCATGCCTGTTTGCATGCCTCCTTCATGCCTGCTTGCATACTTACATGCTTGCATGCATGTTTGAAAGCTTGCAGGTTTGGTTGCTCGCTTGCTTGATTGCTTCATGTTCAGGTTCATGCATTCTCGCTGAGTGCTTGCTTGCATGCTTACTTGCATGCATGCTTGCTTGCCTGCTTTCATGCCTGCTTGCTTACTTACATGCTTGCATGCTTGCTTGAAAGCTTGCAGGTTCGCTTGCTCGCTTGCATGCCTGCTTGCATGCCTGCTTGCTTGCATGCTTGCTTGAAAGCTTGCAGGTTCGCTTGCTCGCTTGCATGCCTGCTTGCATACTTACATGCTTGCATGCATGCTTGAAAGCTTGCAGGTTTGGTTGCTCGCTTGCTTGATTGCTTCATGTTCAGGTTCATGCATTCTCGCTGAGTGCTTGCTCGCACGCTTGCTTGCATGCTTGCTTGCATGCTTGCTTGCCTGCTTTCATGCCTGCTGCTTGCATGCCTGCTTGCATGCTTGCTTGCATACTTACAAGCTTGCATGCTTGCTTGAAAGCTTGCAGGTTCGCTTGCTCGCTTGCTTGATTGCTTGCTTCTTTGAAATGCTCATGGTTCACGCGTGCGAAGCCGCGGGCAAAAGCTAGTATAGGTAATAAAAGCAAAAAGTATCAACAATTTGATATTGTATGTCAATGGTCGGCTTAGGTATTCTAGAAACAGTTGTGACCATGTTGTAAGTAACGAAGTCGAACGAGTTCCCTTTTAACACAATTCAAACATTGTTTCTTGACCCCCTCTTTCTACTTTGTATTTCATGAATTATTCATTATACGAATATTTGAGGGCATGTTTTCGAGTAACTGCCGTATATCCGAGAATATAGCGAAATGTATTCTCGGGTCAAAGTAGAATTGTAATTTCGCTTGGGGACCGCGTTTTATGGACCTGTTTATGTAATACCATGACAAAGTATAATTATAATAAATACAAAAAACTAAGTATAAAAATCATAAGTCCAATGGAACGTTATTCATTTCGCCATTTCTTACTGAAATAGTGTTTATAGACCGAAATACCTTCTCGACTGTTTCATTAAAACGCGTTGCGCTGTAATAAAGTTATATCAAGTATAACTAATGCTCCGCTCCGCCACCCGCCGGCGATGTGAGAAATGAGCTAAAACAAAATTAAGTATTTTATTGAAACAAATATATTCGACTAGCTTTCACTCGCTTTGCAGACCTTCCCTTACTGGCAAGGAGCATAAAATAACCAGTCACTCTCTTCATATAACTTTGCATGGGAAGTAACCAGTTATTTTTGCTTGTCAGTGTATCTGGTGAAAATATCGACCAACCCGTCTTTAGTGTTCGTCTCCGTGACAAAAGGAAGACTTGTGCAAAATATCCAGCTCCTTTTCCCAGTAGTTTGGACTGAGCCTTGAAAACTCATCGTGCTATACTTGTGAGGAAAATAACCTAAAATTTGAAAAATCTCCGGCGTACTCATTTAAAATTGTAATAATTTTATAACCGACCTAGTTAGTCTCGGCCCACGCATGACGAAGGGATCCCTAGTCAAAATGAGGTTAAAGTGCTTTCCGTTCTTACTAACATACCCACACACATAGATAAATCGCTAACACAAAAGGGCGTACCTTCATAAAAAATCGTAGTCGTTACGTTTGTTCATTAATATTGGACCTCTGTAAAGTTTGACCTAATTCAATAACATGCGTTTTTTTTGTTTAAGGACAGTTTTTTAGCATATTTTACTGAAGTCATTACGTAACGGTAAACATAAAGCACGTGCCTTCGATGTTTCATTGACACAGCCCTTATCGTTTCCGAGGTCCGTGACTTACGGACTGACAGATAAACAAAGGAACAGGAAAAACTATAATGGTTCCGCTTTTCATATTTTAGCTGGTTACCGAAGAGACTGGACCCGAATTGCCCAATTCTTTTGCGAACTACGATGTCCTGTACAGATACAAAGACAGATACACTGAAATTATAAGATGTACATTTTACGTTTAATTTAAAAAGAGAGAAGTACGTTTATATGGGAAATTTACAGCTCTTTACCTTTTATTATAATAGAGCTATGCAGTTCCAAAGTTCCATTTCTTAAATAATGTTAGTCTAATGTCACTGATAGTGTTGTCTCTTACAGAACGCCAATAATGTTATACTAAACGTCCGAGAAACGGGAGCCGGGTACTCGTAGCTAACTAGGCTACGTTACTCGTGTGATGTGGGCTAGCCAATCTAAATAATTTGATTGCTTCTGCGACTTTGCGTAAGGGTTCTCAGTTATTGACACTTTCACAAGTTTCATTATGCTTAACCCGTAGTCGTATTTCGAAAAAAGTCCAGTTAATTTTTTTAAGAATAGGATGGTCCGTCATTTCTCACCGGAATCGTAAGGCGGACCGCAAACACGCATGTTTGTTTAGGTTTGTGTTAGCTCGCTCTTGGGCACTCTATTTATTGGCTTCGAATTTATTCTGCAGTAGTGAAGGCTACCTTTGGAGAAGTATTTTTTATGACCATAGTATAAGATAGCAATAAATAAATTCTTCACAGGCGAAGTCGCAGTCAAGTAGTGTTTTACTAAACCTTATCAAAAATTTTGGGCTATTTAGGTAAGGTATGATGGCAAGAACGGGGCTTTGTGTTTTTAAATATTTTAAAGTGTAAATGATAGAATGGGAAGTGTGCGTTTAAAGAGCCACTCTTACTCATTTGTCTAAAAATAAAAATAACAGTCTTGTAATCAAAGATACTCTATCGTCATTTCCTAGAAAGCTTTTTATAAATGCATAATTTAACAAAACATTAATTATCTGCTTGTAAATTAACGCTTCGAAAAGTTGTAAATAAACCTTTTATATCGTAAACCACGAGAATAGTTTTCTAAATTATTGTCAAAATTTACGAATTAGCAGATAATAAAGGTTTGTCGAATGATGAGTTTGTGAAATGACGCATTTATGAAAAGTTTTTAATTTTAAACAAGTGATGAGTTCCCTCTAGGCCCACAAATAAAACAAAGTTTACTTCTTTGTTCTATTATTATTATTATTAGTGTTTTGGGCCACACACATATTTTAAATAATTAGATAGATATATATTTAACATGATAGTAATCTAGTTCAAACACCGAATTGTCATTGCGCAAAAATAAATAATATTTCGACTATATTTTCGGGACTTTACTGACAAAACAATAAAACATTATTATAACGGAGACGTCGGCCGCGTAATTCAGTGAGCCCTGTTGGCTCAGCTCTCGGACGTTATTGCGCGCACTTCTTCAATGTGCGGGCTCTCTGGGTTGTGAGTTTTACTTTTTGGAATCTTTCATATCGACCACTTAGTGAATACCTATTACTGTCCCAAACTTTAATATCAATAGTAAAGTTTAACTGACATCCTTTCTTACAAATTAAAATTACTTTCACTTCAGCCCTACATACTAATACAATTGGACGAAAGTATATAAAAGGATTTCTCTCGATCCAGGAGTAAAACCTGGGATAAAAACTAAAGCTTCAGCGTTGCAAGTCTGTTTTTATAACCGAAATGGTGTTTTGTCGTTTTAAAGCAAATGAAAATGTCAAACTGATAGGTAAAGGGAAATCCATAAAACTTAACAAGCGTATAAATTACACGAGTTTTACAGTCGCTGACATTAAGTCAACTGCAACCTAAGACACACCCGTTCTGTTAGGTAATGTATTAGCGACTGCGTTACTGTTTCATATACAGTAGTTTGCGCTGTAATTTGCCCTATCCCTACTATAATCGGTCTGTCTGTTACGCTTTCATGCCTAAACTACTGAACTGATTTTTATGAAATTTGGTACAGAGATAGGATAGTGTTTATCTCGGAAAATCGCAAAGATCCCACATGATAAGTGAATTCTACGCACATAAATTCACGGGAAACAGCTAGTAATTTATATAAAACAAGGTACATAATAATATAAACTCAAAATAACCATGAAATTGGATTTCTACTTGCGTGTCCGTATTATCTATTATAAACTTAAGGGTGTGTGTAAATCTCGCAAGGGATCCCACATATTCCTGCATTTGTCAGGAGGCAGCGGCCCTGTCGCCTTTGAGGCCACTCGAGGCAACTGTGTGTTCGTAGCTTGTTACTATTTAGTGCGTGAGAGGAATTAAGAAACGGAAACGCTACTTTAATTTCCTAGCTGACGCTTACACATGCCGTCTTCTGAACAACGTTCAATTTGCGTGCTAGTTTTTTTTAACAAAAGTTTAATTTGTTGGAATGTATATAAGGTCATAGAAAAGCATGCTTCACAAAACCAATGCATTGGTGAAAAAGATCTTGCTTCCCTTGGTGAACATTTAAATTAAAGCAAAGAATAAGTGGTGATCCATCTATAATGTAACCATGTCAACCACGTCTCTCGCGTGGAACGGTGGTTGTTTAAAGGAGCATACATTTTGGGGTTAAATTAATCTTCATATTAATCAGTCCACTGCTTTATACGACCAAATCATCAATATCAATTATTTTTCCGACTCACGTTTCAATTATGCGACCAATCTCCGTGAAACTTTGCATAAAAAATGGTTTGGGTAAATTTTACCACAAAATTAAATCTTATCGCAAAATCTTAGCTTTCATAAGGAAATTTTTCGCACAATGCTGACTCAAAATAAGGTTATTTTTATAAGTATCGCATTCAACGTTCTTGAATGGTAGCTTCAATGGTAGGTAGTTAAGCATAATGCCACATACTAAGTTATATTCGTTTATCTTAGCACTGTTGTGTCCATGTTGACACAGAATCGCGGCTGCCCGTACCCATCGCGGGGACTGCGATTCGCAATAATTGTTCAAAGGCAAAAGGTATTGTTAAAATTACTTCATTTTCATGACACAGAGACGTTATATGAAGCTGGAAATCAAAAAATGATCAAGATCCTCACATGATCATTCCGGATGACAAAACATGTTATGTAACGCACCATGTGTATTTTGAGCAGCGATAAAGGGGATCCTTAACCTCAGCGCATATTACCAGAATGATTCGAAAAGAAATCGGAATCAGTCAAATATAAGTTCCGAAGAATTCCATGATTCCAGGAATGGGTGCTATAGGGGGGAAGGCAAGAGAAGGGGATTTATGACTAAATGTCTAGTAATATGTGCCGAGGCAAAGAAATTGGTCGTGCGACAATTGAGAATGGACGTTTATGTTTTGTAACAAAATTTGCAATTATTAACCCTATCCCAGATTTTGGTATTGTTACATTACATGTTTGGAATGAAATGAATAAAGAAACATGAAAAAAATATATACCTTAAAATTACGAGCTTGAAAACTGTTTACATTTTAAGTCTTCCATTAGGGACGGTGGTCAAGAACATGCGATTCACGTACGTAACAGCCAGCGAATCAAAAAGGTAGCCCCGAGAAAAAGTCCGACTGGTGTTCCATCAGCTAAACAATTGACGTGGGTGCTATTGATAGAGGCAATCTAACATGAAGAAAAAATGGGTCAGCAAACATGTTCTGCCGAAAGAAATTAACGCGGGCTTGTGCCAATAAGGAGTCAGCACCGGAATCGTAAGTTACACGAGTGACAAAATGTTTTTTCCTTTAGTAATGCCCTTTTTATTCAGCCAACTTTTATGTTCAATACGAGAGTTACATTTTAACGTTTAACGAGGTCGTGGAGATTAACCAGAGCTGGTTTCTTTGTAGCGGTAGTTTCCTTTAATCGGTAATATGTCTGGAGTTAGGTCTATATATGTGTATGAAAACGTATTTAAGGAAACATGATAGTTAATTCGGAATTACTTGCTAAATAATGAACCTAAGTAAATTAAAAGGCTGTTTTGTTCATTGCTATGTAAATATTCGGCCATACAGGCACATCAGTTTAGAAGAATTAGAAGATTGGCATACATACAAATAAGAGGTATATATAAGAGGCATGTCATGTTAGCCCTCTCGGCTGGCAACGCCTCGGCAATCTCCCTGGTGTCACAGAGTGTCTATGTGGTTATTACTTATCATTCACTTGTGACGCACTTGCTCCATTGCCTTCCTAGTGCAATAAAAAATGGCACTCTTATTTACCACTCTTTTCGATTCTATTATCTACAAAAAAACGGATTCTTGAACAATTGCTGTTTGGTGATCGTTCGTTGTTATAATACTCGTATTACATATTACTTGTGTAACACCTATGAATAACATTTGCTGTGAGAGTTTGTTGTGACTACGAGCAAACACTAATTTAATAGAGATAAATATATACTCAAAAAATGAAAGAATCACATTATGAGCAGCAAGGCAAATGATTGCTATTACGATAAGTAAAAATTATTTTTAATGGATTTAAACTTTACTACAAACGTCATGTTCACACTTTTGTTATTGCCAACTACCTTTAGGAGTACAATAATTCACTCTATATTAATAGTTGTATAATAAATTGGGCGCAAAGTATTTAGGGAAGGGAACAATTATAAAATAAAACAACGTCGTTACGCCATTTAATTGGATTCAGAGTGCCTTTGGGAGTCACAGATATGGTCAACTGATAGCTTAGTTTGTTGTTATTCCCTTGACTTCGACCCTGGCAAAGATTCTAATTGCAATTAAGCGTCAATTAATTTCTACGTAATACGAAACGAGGGACGTAATGTTTACGTTCCGAGTTAATAGACGAGAATAAATTTATAAGTGCTTAGAATTGGAGAAAAACTGACTAAAAAACAAGGAAACAGTTTTCTTGTCAGCATCACCCGAACATAATCTTACCCAAAATCTACCCGTGTTTGTTTTTGTGGAAAATGCATGACAGTAATAGTACATTACTGAAGAGACTAATAAGTAAGCCATACTGGACGAATTGGTTTGAAATCCGAGCAGTAGGCGAGTATTTTTATATACGAGTCCAGCATGGCACTCAATGGTTGCAGCTTGTATAGTGCTTTTCTCAAACATAAAACAAAAAGCTACAAAGACAAAATGTAATTAATTATAATAGAGAAATTAAAATAGAATGACAACGAAATAATCTAATCTCATCTCTTCTCTAATCTCTTCAGTACTGTACTATTGCATTTAACGTAATTTTAACGTATTCATCCTCTTTGGTAGCATAGTTAATTATAAGAGGATGAGAAACATTTGACAACGTTTCTAGTGTCTATGCGAAAGAAACACACTTGCATTGCAAATTAGTACCACATTCGGAACTTTTATCACTCTAGTTA
Source organism: Pandemis corylana (assembly GCA_949127965.1). Classification (NCBI taxonomy): domain Eukaryota; kingdom Metazoa; phylum Arthropoda; class Insecta; order Lepidoptera; family Tortricidae; genus Pandemis; species Pandemis corylana. The sequence continues at coordinate 18,559,522 of OX421850.1, forward strand.
AGGATAAGTTCATAAATCTACGGCAAGCTGTGGACTGTTTTAGTCAGAACCGCGTTGGATAATAACTCAAGCAGATGTCTGTAGCTGACGGCTTTCCATAAACCGGAAGTTACGGTACAATTTCCATGGCATGAAAAAACGACAGGATGTGATAAAAACTTATTCACAGTCAGTGCTATCATTGCATTTGGTCCTAATCTAAATATACAACTGTACATATACATATAGGTAGTATAAAACAAAATCGTTAAAGCCATAGGCAATATCGTCGAAGCATAATTATAAAATTTATATTACCTGTTTCATGTTTACAGAATTGCTCATCTATATATATAAAACTCAAAGGTGACTGACTGACTGACTGACTGACTGACATAGTGATCTATCAACGCACAGCTCAAACCACTGGACGGATCGGGCTGAAATTTGGCATGCAGGTAGATCTTATGACGTAGGCATCCGCTAAGAAAGGATTTTTGGAAATTCCAACGGGATAAGGAAAAAACGGGAATTATATATTCGATTCCGAGTGACACTATCTCAGTAACTATAATAAGTAGACTCTTCAAATTTGATACAAAAGTAGGTGATTACAAAACTAAGAGACTCATTTCAGGATTTTTGGAAATTCCCACGGGATAAGGAAAAAAACAGGATTTATATATTCAGTTTAACGAAATCCTATGAACTATAATTACTAGACTCTTCAAATTTGGCATAGAAGTAGGTGATTATAATAGTAAAATAATGTTTTAATGCTTTTTGGAAATTCCCACGGGATAAAAACGGGATTTATGTATTCAGTTCTACGGGATCGATTTTTCGTTTTACTGGTCGTATAAAATTGAAATTTGGCCTTCAATTTCCCTTGGGGAGTGTAGGGGAGCGCTACAAAAGGATTTCCCGAAATTCCCACGGGAACGGGAAAAACGGGACTTTTCGTTTTCTGGTTGCAGAAAGCTGAAATTCGGCATGTAGGTTGTTTCGGGAATGTAGAGGAGCATTAAGAGAGTACTTTCCAAAATTCCCACGGGAACGGGAAAAAAACAGGATTTTACGTTTTACTGGTCGTAGAAAGCTGAAATTTGGCAAGTGGGTTCCTTGGGGAGTGTAGGGGAGCATTATGAGATAATTTCCCAAAATTCTTCTTCTTCGTTCCCGTAAGAATTTCGGGAAATGCTTTATTTGGCGAAATTCTTACGGAAACGGGAAAAACGAAAAGCGGGGGAAAGTTGAAATTTGTCACGTAGATTTATTCGGGAGCGTAGGGGAACACTAAGAAAGGATTTTCCGAAACGCCCACAAGGACGGGAAAAAACCGGATTTTACGTTTCCAGACGAAACAGCGGAAGAAAGAGACTTAACATTTATAACGTGTGTTTCTTTAAAGGCTTTAAGTGTACTCCGAAAGCACTCCCCAAAATTTCCACGGGAACGGGAAAAAACTTATTTTTTCATTTTACATCTTAGCGCGTACGAAGTCGCGGGCAAAAGCTATTTAGGATGTATTTTAGGACAGCCCTATAGGTTAGGTTAGGTTTGTTTTATAAAAATCCTGCAATATTTACAGTTTCAGAAAAATTAAGGCAGCGGGGCAATGCGGGGGCTGGCTTGCATGCTTGCTTGAGTCCTTGCTTTGCATGCTTGATTGCATACTTGCTTTCATGCATGCTTGCTTTCATGCATGCTTGCATGCTTGCTTGCATGGGTGCTTACTTGCATGCATGCTTGCTTGCATGCTTGCTTGCATGGGTGCTTACTTGCATGCATGCTTGCTTGCACACTTGCTTGCATGCTTGCTTGCCTGCTTGCATGCCTGCTTGCATGCATGCTTGCTTGCATGGGTGCTTACTTGCATGCATGCTTGCTTGCACGCTTGCTTGCATGCATGCTTGCATGCTTGCTTGCATGGGTCCTTACTTGCATGCATGCTTGCTTGCACACTTGCTTGCATGCTTGCTTGCCTGCTTGCATGCATGCTTGCTTGCATGGGTGCTTACTTGCATGCATACTTGCTTGCACGCTTGCTTGCATGCTTGCTTGCCTGCTTGCATGCCTGCTTGCATGCCTGCTTGCATGCCTGCTTGCATGCCTGCTTGCATGCCTGCTTGCATGCCTGCTTGCATACTTACATGCTTGAAGGCTTGCATGCCTGCTTGCATACTTGCATGTATGCTTGAAAGCTTGCAGGTTTGGTTGCTCGGTTGCTTAATTGCTAGCTTCTTTGAAATGCTCATGGTTCACGCGTGCGAAGCCGCGGGCAAAAGCTAGTTCAATCTATATATATAAAACTCAAAGGTGACTGACTGACTGACTGACTGACTGACATAGTGATCTATCAACGCACAGCTCAAACCACTGGACGGATCGGGCTGAAATTTGGCATGCAGGTAGATCTTATGACGTAGGCATCCGCTAAGAAAGGATTTTTGGAAATTCCCACGGGATAAGGAAAAAACGGGAATTATATATTCGATTCCGAGTGACACTATCTCAGTAACTATAATAAGTAGACTCTTCAAATTTGATACAAAAGTAAGTGATTACAAAACTAAGAAACTCATTTCAGGATTTTTGGAAATTCCCACGGGATAAGGAAAAAAACAGGATTTATATATTCAGTTTAACGAAATCCTATGAACTATAATTACTAGACTCTTCAAATTTGGCATAGAAGTAGGTGATTATAATAGTAAAATAATGTTTTAATGCTTTTTGGAAATTCCCACGGGATAAAAACGGGATTTATGTATTCAGTTCTACGGGATCGATTTTTAGTTTTACTGGTCGTATAAAATTGAAATTTGGCCTTCAATTTCCCTTGGGGAGTGTAGGGGAGCGCTACAAAAAGATTTCCCGAAATTCCCACGGGAACGGGAAAAACGGGACTTTTCGTTTTCTGGTTGCAGAAAGCTGAAATTCGGCATGTAGGTTGTTTCGGGAATGTTGAGGAGCATTAAGAGAGTACTTTCCAAAATTCCCACGGGAACGGGAAAAAAACAGGATTTTACGTTTTACTGGTCGTAGAAAGCTGAAATTTGGCAAGTGGGTTCCTTGGGGAGTGTAGGGGAGCATTATGAGATAATTTCCCAAAATTCTTCTTCTTCGTTCCCGTAAGAATTTCGGGAAATGCTTTATTTGGCGAAATTCTTACGGAAACGGGAAAAACGAAAAGCGGGGGAAAGTTGAAATTTGTCACGTAGGTTTATTCGGGAGCGTAGGGGAACACTAAGAAAGGATTTTCTGAAACGCCCACAAGGACGGGAAAAAACCGGATTTTACGTTTCCAGACGAAACAGCGGAAGAAAGAGACTTAACATTTATAACGTGTGTTTCTTTAAAGGCTTTAAGTGTACTCCGAAAGCACTCCCCAAAATTTCCACGGGAACGGGAAAAAACTTATTTTTTCATTTTACATCTTAGCGCGTACGAAGTCGCGGGCAAAAGCTATTTAGGATGTATTTTAGGACAGCCCTATAGGTTAGGTTAGGTTTGTTTTATAAAAATCCTGCAATATTTACAGTTTCAGAAAAATTAAGGCAGCGGGGCAATGCGGGGGCTGGCTTGCATGCTTGCTTGAGTCCTTGCTTTGCATGCTTGATTGCATACTTGCTTTCATGCATGCTTGCTTTCATGCATGCTTGCATGCTTGCTTGCATGGGTGCTTACTTGCATGCATGCTTGCTTGCACGCTTGCTTGCATGCATGCTTGCATGCTTGCTTGCATGGGTGCTTACTTGCATGCATGCTTGCTTGCACACTTGCTTGCATGCTTGCTTGCCTGCTTGCATGCCTGCTTGCATGCATGCTTGCTTGCATGGGTGCTTACTTGCATGCATGCTTGCTTGCACGCTTGCTTGCATGCATGCTTGCATGCTTGCTTGCATGGGTCCTTACTTGCATGCATGCTTGCTTGCACACTTGCTTGCATGCATGCTTGCTTGCATGGGTGCTTACTTGCATGCATGCTTGCTTGCACGCTTGCTTGCATGCTTGCTTGCCTGCTTGCATGCCTGCTTGCATGCCTGCTTGCATGCCTGCTTGCATGCCTGCTTGCATGCCTGCTTGCATGCCTGCTTGCATGCCTGCTTGCATGCCTGCTTGCATGCCTGCTTGCATACTTACATGCTTGAAGGCTTGCATGCCTGCTTGCATACTTGCATGTATGCTTGAAAGCTTGCAGGTTTGGTTGCTCGGTTGCTTAATTGCTAGCTTCTTTGAAATGCTCATGGTTCACGCGTGCGAAGCCGCGGGCAAAAGCTAGTAATGACATATTATACAAAACAGAGTTAAAATCGGAGCACAAAGGTCAAATGCAAACTCGATGACGTGTCTACATCGAGTTACAAGTTATCCAATTAGAATGAACTCTGATATCTTTTCATCAATTTATATAGTCAACAAGAGCATGCGCAGAAAACATCTGGCTTTGTTAGTTACAGACTGAAAAAAAGTTTCGTGATCAAGGGTTTTCGAAATTCTTGCAAATCTGCAAATAAAAATCTCAGCTTTGCTGTACCGCTATGTACAAAAATACTCCTACACTACCTTCTTAAAAAATCGCAAGTATAACTGAAAAAAGCGTAAAATAACCGAAATATATATTTACATTTATAAAAAAGTATTAGTAGTTCTGTGAGCTGTAGACCTCGCAAAGCTGTTTTTTGATTATATTAAGATTTTCAACTCCTTTTAGTTTCGCCATTTTGAAAAATCCAAAAACTGAATCTATTAATAGTTAGAAAAAATCTAAGTAAATATTGAAACTGATATTAATAGCGTCACCATAAAGATTTCGTAGGTTTGGTATATTTTGGTGTGCGCTACCTACTGCTCTGTTTCAAGAAGTCCCCGTACCAAATTACAGCTTTCTATAGAGTAGCTACTAAGCGCCTTCGATCTAAGCCGTCGACAGTCGGACAGACAGACAGATGGGGGACCGGAAATGAAAAAAAACCATAAGGGTGTAGTGACTACAGAACTCTAAAAACGGCATTTTCAAATCTCAAAAGTAAAAACATCAATTTGATTAGATACTCATTGGCTGTTTTGCGATGTTAGAGAATTAAATGTGTTTTGGTAAATAAGCAAGTTTCGGAATAACCCCTTATTATTTGCTAAACGGATCCCGGTGTATTTATATAGCTGATCAGGTATCGTTTCATATGGATGCTTACGAAACGAAAACCAATCCTTGCAAAATATGTAAAACCAGATTTGGGCGACTGAGAATAATTCCAAATGGCTGCTCGCATTCCGTCACGCATTGGATTTAGTGAAATGTAAAATTTATACGAAAAACAAATTACGCGTTTGGGAAAGCTGTGCGCAACACATGAGAATGAACACAATAGAATATTGTACCTATAACTTCCATAATGTGGATTGTTTGATGTCATTAATTCCTTCCAATCTATCTAAGAGCAATTTTTAGTAATTATGTACGTTTATACTGCGTGGACGAAATTGCGAGGAACGGCTAGTGATTAGTAAGTTAACTGAATATTTAAATAAAATGTAGGAATGTATTAATAAAACCCCAGCACATAATTCTATGACACAATAACAGAAAAATTAAATCTATTTACTACAGTGCAAACCTTTATGAAAACTTAAACAATAACTAAAATGAAACCTAAACCGAGTCATGAAATAATTACTTAACTGCCTATGCCTACTTAGTTCGTGAGTTACGTGTGCCTCAACTGAAATTGAACTTTTGTCTTTTTTCACAAAGAAACTTTTCATGGCAATCCGAATATTTAAAACCTGCTTCAAAGCACACGTCTAAAACTTTGCCTTTACTATTTCTACAGCGCAGTGTTTCCGGAGACAAAATGCACTTTCCTCGTAGTTCTGTTTTTTGAGCAATGTCGCTTGTAACTAAAGTTTTCTATTCGGAGCTAACTGAAAGAGTTTCATGTAAAAGCTAATACTCATTTTATTCTATCCACCTTCGAATAAAAAACTAAAAAGTTTGCTTTAACTTCCACTAATTTAATTTTAAAAGGTTTTGACAACGTTCTAACCGCTGGTGATTCAATCAATTAGACGTAGACGACTATACAGAGCAAATAACTGCAAGTTTTGATTTAACAAATGTCTGGTCCGTCATCAGCCACAGACCCTGATTGATATGTTGTTACGGTATTAAACAACGCTGGCAAAATCTCATTGGAACTGACCAAACCGGCTAAGTTCGAGTCGGACTCGCGCACTAAGGGTTCCGAACAAAAGTAAATATAAAATCCAGTGTTAGCAGAGCCCTGTTTCCTAAGCAAAATGTAGGCAGTGTGAGAACATTTCATATTGGTTAATTACATAGACAGACATACATAGAAATATTATGTTTTTAGTATTTGTTGCTATAGATTAGATTTATTTATCACCCTTTTAAACTCAAACTCAAACTATTTATTGCCTAAAAATATGTTGTGACAAAGATGTTGTTTTGTATACAGTTTCAAACATTTACCCTGTAAGGGCACGGCAATTTATTATAAAATAATCTTAAAGCTAAATCTTATTATTATAATAACAGCAATAATATAATTATGGCACTTTCACTTAAAACTAATCAAAATTTAACGTATGAGCAACTAATTAGTAATACAGAGAGCCGGAAGGTAGTCTTTACAGTACGTTACATGTAGCGATAAAGACAAAGATAGAATTAAAAATAAAAATAAAAATAGTATTAATTACACACACAAGTAAACATGGCTAATAAAGTTTCTTGGTAAATAAATAAATAATTGTTCTGCTTATTTTTCATTTATTTTATGGAGTAGAAAGATCTTTTTATTAAATATTGTTTGAGCTGCTTTTTAAATCCGTTTATATTGGTTTCATCTTCAATCGACTTGGGGATCTTGTTGTATATTGCAACCGACATGGCGAAAGGACCAGAATGAATTAAAAGTACAATTAAATGTCAAACATAAGTTATTCACAAAGGGATCGTCAATTGTAATAAAATAGTAATAATAATAATTAAAATAAATTAAAACAAAATAACAACAAACAAAAATAAAGCTTATAGCGGCAATAGAAATACAATCTCTGTGAAAATTTCAATTTTCTAGCTATCACGGTTCATGAGATAAAGTCAGGACAGACAGACTAATTTCGACATTGTCCTGGTGCCTGAAAAATATTATAGGTAATAAAAAAAAACAAATTGTAATGAGTGCTTATGAGTATTTTTTAGTTTTGTTTGTAAACTTGATTTGAATTTCATGGCGTTTATATGGTTAATAACCCTAGAAATCTTGATATTCCGAACCCTTACCAGGTTTCGAAGCCACGAGAAACGTGACAAAATTTAGAAAGGAAAACGACAAATGCGTTTGTTCGGAAAATATGCTACCAGAATTCCGGGCAACGATTTGATTGGAAATGTGTTCATATTTTTCAAGTGCATGGGCATGGTTTGCTTGCTAAATTTAAGCGTACCTAATTATACGACATAAATTTAACGTTCTGCCTGGATAAGTCGAGTATTGTTATACGATGCAGTAAAGTTTGTATTAGGTGATGACATTTCAACAATCGCCAAAACTCTCGTTACCTCTACTCATATATCCCATGCCCGAGTTAACTGTGTTTAACCAACAAGATCTAGCCGGAGGCTGACTTAATATCCGCTGCATAGTTATATTATATAAAGCTTGCACAGGGATAGCGAAAATTCATCCAAGTATTTTATGGGTTTTGCCAATACAAACTTGTAATGCCAATTTTTATGTGCGGCCTTCTTGGCTGGACCATGCACTTATTAACTGCTGTAAACTCCTTTGCTAATGTTTTTTTTTCTGAATCATCCAATGGTTTTACGACTAGATACGCACTACCTAAGTAGGTAATAGTTGCACAACTATGACTAGATTTTGGTTATACTAATGAACCATTTGGCAACGATATCGTTCAACTGCACCGCGTTTAACAATAATCGTGATTGGAAAGTGTTCAACCGCTTTTAAACACAGACAATATTTCAGGTTCATTTGCAATGTACCTACTATTTGACCGCGCCAGTAATCATAATCATACAAAATTGTCCGTTATACAAGCGTTGGTTGTTTCAATATCCACTTAAAATATTTGTAGACACCTAAAAAACCAGAAATAAGATGTACAAATTAAATATAATATATATACCTGTATAATTTGTTACCTTATTTTTAGCATGTTTTTCAATTTCAAAAGTTGCGTTCAAGGGTTGTTCAATGGGCGTTAATAATCACATATCAGTTAAACAAAAAAAAACATAACAGCAACTAACTCCTTTTTATGAAATGGAATAAAACGAGAGATTTTATTATTATACTAATAGTGATGTCAATGACCTGAATTGCGGGTGCTTCACACATTAACATACCCTTAATACGTAGTTTATATTAATGCCCTCTGCCAACGCATCTCCTATTTATTGCTCATTATTATGCTAAGCTGCTGTCACTATGACGATAGGACATTAAGCTACGTTTTAAATCCGGTTCTCAAGAACGATTCCGTTTTCATGGACGAATTCGAGAATGAACATAAATTTTAATGAAAATTGAATCCACATAGCTACAAGTAAGAACAATATGACGAAAAATAATGAAATCTAATATTTGATTCAATTTAGAAGTGGGCAATATAGTTAATAGTTAAATAGCCATTGATTTTGATTTAGTTTTGTCTTGACAGATAGGCAAGATAATAAAAAAGCTCATAAGCTATTTAATACCTACCCAATTTTACTTCTAGATACGTAATTATTCCAAAACGAATTACTAATCAACAGACATTTTAGCCATAAAGGCAGTATATTCCCAACTAGGGAACAAATTGGAATAATTTGTACAAACGGGGTCATTATATTGATTGTCGGAGGCTGCCAAACTGGACCCACAATGCATAGTGGCTTTACCGATGACTGTATACGTTCTTAGTTTAGTTATATGTTCATCCAATATGCTTGACGCAATGAATAATGTAAACACTAGGTAACGGTGATCATAATATTTAATAATAATTATTATGTTTGGTTGTAGCATAGGTTTAGGTGATTTCGTAATACGTTTCAAAATCCTCGAATAAATTCACGGTCTATATTAGGCAATAGATAAGCAGCTGTGTAAAAGTATACGACGTCATCATGAAGTAGATTACGACACAAATATTATTTTTTCAACAGGCTAAAGGGAATTGGGTCAATGTGAGCGTTTGGTCGAACTCACGCGAGCTTATGCCAGCTAATGCTGGCATTATCCTGATTGTCTAATACCATTTGTACCCAGCACATGCAGGCAGATGCTTACATTTTTGATACTGTACAAAGATAACCGTTATCTACTCAGAGAAAAAAAACTGAAATACTTAATACCAAGAAATAAATGAATTTTAGCAGGAAAAATCAGTAGATACCTACGAATAACAATAAGTCAAGAAGCGTAACTAAGCCCGAAAAATCATTCCACGCGAAGTGAACCGCAGGGGGCGGGGCTTAAAATATGTACCGCGCGGCGAATTAGTTCGGCCGGGACGCTCGAGCCGTTATCGTGACGTTATCATTGTATTTTTGCGCTAATACATTAGAAAAATATGCCATCGTGTTGTGTGAAGTGGTGTAGAAGCCATTCAGATATGAAAAATAGAGGACTCACCTTTCATAATGTATGTAAATAAATATTGACACCATACTTGACGACTCTGGAAGCATGCGATCCACGCACCCTTCCCTTACCGCAAGTAGGCGGAGACAATCACGACGCGCGGACTAACCGCGTGCAAGTATTGTCTGTCTGAGTGACAGGTGGTACGTTTGCATTGCTGTTAGTTTGTGTGCGTAAGTGGAATGACAATCGAAGCGGCAACTGTTAGGGAATTACGCTTCTTGACTTATTATTATTCGTAGGTAGATACAGACAATTTGACACTCGGGCCCCTATTTCCAATAACCTTAAAGTCCTTTTTACAAGTTTCATTTTTCAACAAGGTTGATGACCTTTTAAAAGGCCTTAGTGCGCCAGGAGGTTAACCTCAGAAGGGATTTTACAAAATTCCCACGTGATAGAGGATAATTGCAATTTATCTGTCCGCTGCAAAGAGGCACTATCTCCGTATCTTTATTATCAAGAATCTTTCAATTTGGCATGCAAGTAAGAAAATCATAATTGATAAAAAAATATTACAGGATTTTTCGAAGTTACTGCGGAACAGGGAGTAAAGGGCTTTATCATAATATTACTTTGAAATCGTCCCATCTCCGTAACTATATTTTTATTTGTATGTACCTACCTACAAGGGATATGAAATAAAGTCATAATATACAAAGACATGAGTGGAAGAAGAGGGTATTTATCATGATGACGTTATCTGCGCAGACGAAGTCGCGGGAAAAAACTAGTTTTGATATAAATTAAATAGGACACCTACTGAACTAGCTTGAGTTTTGTTGTACCTATCACTTTTTAATCTTATTGTTTACAGATTTCATATGAAAAAACAGATACTTAAAATGTAAATACAAAACTAAAACTACTATTAAATTTAAATAACTAAGTAAACTTTAAAATTAATTGTACAAGAGAAGTGGGCCTCTTGGCAGGGTTCCCATCACGCAGGCAGCCTTCCCGCGCTGAACTGCGATTGCGATTCTTTGCGCGAGAAGGCTGCCAGCGCGAGGGTCGCCTGTTGTCTCTCTTAATCTCTTGCTGAGCTCTTTGTGTAGCTCCAGCGCACCCTTACCCCAAGGACCTAGAGTCTCGACACCGAAAGCAAAGAAATGATATTGGGCGCCGGGACAGTTGTATTTTGTGACCTTGAGGCGTTCTCGGGCGTCCGCCGCCGCCCCCGCACGTTTGGTAGTTGCGGGTAGATAAGACGCCGCCACGGTATCAGTACAAGTGGCGTCCCACACCAGCGCACGGCCCGTCTTCCAGGGTATCAAAGACATTCCGTCCGGGCGCTTGCCGTCGCTCCGCACAATCTGGGGTTCCAGAGCAGCGGGCACGTTGGCACTGACGGTGACGAGCGCCCTTCGAAGAATGTCGTTGAGAGCGGCGTGGCGGGACAGGCGGCCGGCGCCCGAGGAGCAGGAAAGGCCATGGCGGCCGAGTTGGTCCACTGAAGCCCCACAAGAAACACAGTTGTGACCTGTGCAGATCCCAGCTCCCAGCCGGAGACCGGCAGCTATGCGTAGAGTGTCTGGGTCTATAAAAGTTCCAGTGTTGGGCGCGGATATTGGTTATGAAATGTTGATCGAATTGTCATTGTCATCTGTCACCTGTCGTGTTGGTAATATAGGGGACAGGTAGCAATGGCTAGTGACCCTGGATAGATAGCACTCTCGAGTTCTTGTCTTGCAGAGTGGTGGAGATACGATTGCAGAACTATTGGTTTTAAATACACTCAGCGAACATAGCCCTTTTTTACTCTTGTATAATAATTATTGTATTACTATAAATTATGTTTACAAATATTTATAGACGAAGTTGTTACTAAATTATTATTTTATAACAGATTCATCGCGTTGTTTCTTTTTTTTTCCTGTACTACCTCCAACATGATCGGAGCCTATACTTACTTAAAACATTCATTCCAGTTCTATCATTTGCTACTGCTCGTACTTTCATGATACATACTTTGTCTTTCTTGTTTTCTTCCTTTTTCTTACTTGGGTTTGCACCCGTTAAGCTATTCTGTCTATTCTAATTTGTATACATGCTTTTTTTATTTCTTATCTCTCATTCCGTTCTCTTTGTCGCTCTATTATATCTATTATTCTGTCCACTTTGTCATTCCTCATCTTGTATTCTTGCTTAGGTCTATTTTTGGGAGTGGGTTCCAGGGTACATTTATTGTTTTATTTTCAAATTTAATTCGTGTTTACGCAGGTTCGAGTTTTCCTTACAGTTATCTTATTTGCAATTTATCTTATTGATCTATGTTTTAAATTTATCTTCAGCTAGTTGCATTGATTATCTATCTTATGTATGCTAATTTTTAATATAGCACAGTATATTATTTTAGCATAATATTCTTATCTATTTTTGTTTTTAACAATTACCTTATTTGCTATGTTTGTACAATATTTTAAGAACTTTTTCCTGTCTTTCCCTTTCATTATATCTTTTATGCCTTCTTTTGTTAATTTGATTCCGATTTCGTTTTCCAGATTAAACCTTTTTACACCATGCCTTGGACAATCTAGGATCAGGTGAGTCACGGTTTCTGGCACTCCCGTTTCGCACGAGCACGAGGGGCCCTCTTTGCACTTAATCCGATGTAGGTACTCTGAGAACCCACCATGCCCGGTTAATATTTGGGTCAGCGTGCCACGAGGGACCATCTTCCTTACTACTCTGTGTGCTTCTACCGCGTCCGGGAGGAAGATTTTTGTGATCGAAGCGGTTTCGCCGGTCTTATACCTCTGGTTCCACACATCAAGCGCTTCCACTCGGAGGATTCGCTTGATGTGTGATATAGGGCAAAGATCGTAATTGGGTCCTTTCTTGGAACGCAAAGCGGCCTCTTTGGCTAGGTGATCGGCTCTCTCGTTACCATCCATACCCGCATGGGCCTTTATCCAGAAAAGGGAGATTTCCCTGCCCTGGAGGAAGATAGATCTAATGTTCTCCCTTGCCTTTATTGCCAGCGGGTGGAGGCAACGATGGTTCGTGATCGTCTGTAGAGCTGCCCTAGAGTCGCTATAGATTTCAATTGGAGACCCCCTACCGCTCAGAGCAGCGCTCGTGGCCTCGCGCAGCGCAAGGAGCTCGGCTTGGTATACGGTGCAGTAATCCGAGAGGGCAAGCTTGACGGCCTTTGTTTCGGTGTCGCCTTGCCATAATGACAATGCGGCACCAACCCTGCCACCAATCTTGCTCCCATCGGTATATATTCGGGTGTGGTAACTATCGTTACTATCCAGGGCCTCCTGGTCACCTAAGATACCAAACTCTATCCTTAGTTGCTCCGCTGGATGGGGCACCTCCAGTGCCGATCCCATCCGCTCCACCTCCCTGCTACGCAGCTCCAACAGGTTCGCCCCCTTCTTGGCCTTATATAGTGAGGCCACCTCTTGGACTCGGAGGTCGAGAGGGAGCATCCCGGCCAGCAGCAGTGCGGCATTAAGGGAAATGGTGCGGTAGGCACCACACTGTTTTTGCGCGATGCCACGCTGCACCACTCCGAACTTCCTTCTCGTCATTATTTTCTCCGCAGCCGGTGCCCAGACGCTCGCTGCGTACAAATCATCGCGTTGTTATAAAATTACCTTTTGTTTTGAATCGGCTATCCAAAATCCTACTATCAGATATTCAATTACTAGTATTATTATAATTGAAACATTAATAAGTACCAGCGTCCATTATTACACATTAATTTGTTCACATAATTCAAAATTCAAGGACTTTTAGGTAGATAAGCGCCACAGAGAGGTAGTTAACAAACGGCCCGCAACAAACGACCATTGTCACAAAGTTTTACACTTGTCCATCTGATGTTTCACGAGACGAAAGCTTTCATTCATCTGCTGTGCTATCTCTTGATGAATGCCTTTTCATGAATCGCGTAGTAGGTACCTACGGTTAATGTTCGAACAGTAGGTTGCAGAATGTAGCGCATTTATCTCTGGTGTTATACAATAGAGTGGACGTAAACTATTTTGAATGATATACATAAATAATAACAATGTTTCACTCCTGTTAATAATACTTCTTAAGAACTATGGAATTGAAGATTTAAGTTAAGTATTTGGGAATTATACGCAATTATGAGGGCCGTTGAAGTATCGTCTGAGTAAGTATTTGACGCCTACTATATTTTCAGGCCGAATAAAAAGTAAAAACCAGAGTTCTGTGAACGAGAAAATGAGGTCAGTGCATAGTACAAACTACGCCTCGCCTCGTGCGCGTAGCTCAACTAGTTCGTTTGGCGACGTTTAGTTCTACTTGAGCGAGACGTAGCTTAAATGTCAGTTATTTTGGCATAGATCTGATTTTTGTCTAATTTAAAAATGTTGCGAAACAGGGCTCGTAATTCTCATTATTGTTATCCCTTAGCACGTTAACCGCCCTTTAAATATTGTTAATTATGTCCATGGATAATAAATAGTACGTTCAAATAAGCAATAGTGTAAACGCTTCCTTAGCTAAGCTATCGCGTGCCACCTACTCAGTGAAACGTTCCTAGCCTCGAGTTCGGCTTGATCAAATGTTTAGCATGTTTCGTAAAATCGATAATCGGCCACATACTGCGTGTTGTAGTAAGTATCGAAATCGGAGATCGAAGTTGTTATAATACTTATAATAGCTACTTACGTTAATATAGGTACAGAGTTTATTGTTGATATGGCCAAAAACTGTTACCTACCAGATGTAGACTTAAGTGCTATGAACTGATATTAAATCATTTTTTTTATATAGAATTAACTAGCAGAGCGTAATTAATTTTTGTTTTTTTTTTTCGAGTAAGGTAGCAATGTATTGCAAATATTGAGCTGACAATTTTGAGAGGCCAGTTTGGTTTAATAAATTTAAGTTCAGTCTTAAACATATCTACCATAGCTAGCAGCCGTTCCCGTTGTTTAACAGCATGATTGTGGTACAACATAGTTATATCTGCTAAGAATAAGTACTCCCCGCGGGCCCCGCGGCATTGAGCCAAAGGTGCTGGCAGCATTTCCCCGCTGTATCGAAATACTAATTCGCTGTGCGGAGGAACTTGCCAGCTCTTTGAGTTTTCTTTGATCAACATAATTATGCGTGCTGGGACCCCACGGACCTAAGGTCTCAACCCAGAATGGTAGGAAGTAGTATTCGGAGCCGAGACCTTTATATTTATTTATTTACCTTAGCTGCCGCACTTGCTCTGTTAGCTGTTCCGTGAACGTGGGAAGGGGTCAGTGTGTCTACACAGACAGCTTCGCACACCAGCACCAGATCTAGCTTCCACGGAATCAGTGACATGCCGTCCGGTCTCTTGCCGTCGTCTCTGGCGATACCGGGTGGTTCAAGTCGCGCCGGCACGTTGACGGTGACAAGAGAGCGACGGATTATGTCATTAAGTGCGGCGTGGCTAGAGAAGCGGCCTGCACTTTTTGGCATTAAAGGCCGTGGTATCCCAGCGCGTCGACTTCAAAGCCGCAGGGGCATTTGTGTGGAGCGCAGATTGGTATCCCCAGACGTAGACAGATGGCTATTCTGAGAGTATCGGGCTCTAGGAACGTACCAGTTTTGGCTGAAGGAATAGCGTGTAGCTAATGACCTGCTTCCTTCGTGCCGGCAGCCAAAATTATGGCGCTCAAGAGCCCGTAATGCGGCACAAGAGGGACTCATATGTCAAATTTGAAATGACGTCGTCCCAGGTCCGCTGTGATTTAAAATTTTCAGGAAATCCTTAAACGGGCATGCATGGACCAAGCATTTTTAGCCTCTGTCAAGCCAGTAGTCTTATAGTTTAAAGGGAAGGCCCTCAATATTTTACCTATAAGATATGCCGAGCTATGGGCGTAGGACTAAAAAGCTGGTGCCGAAATGGATGTAATTTGCGGATCCCTATACTACCAAAGCGAATGAGACTGGATGCTTGAGTCCAGAACTCTTCGCTGAGCTGAATGTTCCAGGTTTGCTTTAGTTAAGTCGTCCATTTGTGTAAGCATAATTTGGAATTTAGTATAAATGGACAGCAGCGAAGCACATAAGTGAATTTCGGGACGAAAACACAGAATTTGAGAATTGTCATTGCGAAATGTGGACTAATTTGAAGTAGACGACTAGTTTTTCAATTTCGATATAGTATCTGAAATATAATTCGGGAGAGATTCTTCGAAGATAGGGGACCCTAGGAGGCTGAGTGAATATCTGTCTACTATTTTTATGTTCGGTGTCAGAGCATCAAATTTAAAGCAGGATTTTACAGAAAATTTTACACTTGCTAAAATCAAGTTCTGGTACATTCTATGTTTTTTCATTACTTCTAGACCAGCATGGAAGAAGCATGAAGTAAATTGAAGTCCTGGTTAAAAAAGGTTTACCTAAAAACTTAATTTAAAATAAGTAAAGAACACATTTCATGGAAAGCTGCATTCATAATGGAATTCTAAAATCTTTTTCTAAGTAAAATTGCTTTACTCGTAGTTATAATTTTATTTTAATGAAATCGCCTATATCTTTAATCATATTATATATAATGATAATGACGAGGGAGTTTGTCGAAGCTCGCAGTTTATTGCGCAGTAGTATGATGATAGACAATGCGTGCATGAAATCAACTTGAACACGCATCGCGAGCAGAGCTGTCAGCCACAGATTGCCTTTGTTGGTTACAATTACACGGTCTGTTTACTTATTTATTGCTTAGTAATTTTACAAGGGCTGCCTCATGATTATGTCTATGTATGATAAACATTATATCAAGAAAATATTTGCAAATGATTTCATTTCGTAGACGGGGTTGCGAGGCGTCCATGGGTCCCATGCGTCCCACTTGTCTGATTGTCTTCCTTGTCCTATAAAAAAAATTATGGCACTGCCAGTTTTAACAAATTTAGGTTCTTACCTTTTTATCGCGATTTTCAGGCAATCTTTTAGTGGCGTAATTCAGTGCAGTTGTTGATTGCATGCCAGCAAATACTTTGTAGGTAATTGTATATGTAATGTAGGCCTGTCATGGAATCAGTATTTTGTGACTGAAAAAGTATCCAAATAGAAAAATAAAGGATAATGAAAAGGGATTTCAATTTATCCAATAAAACCGGGATTCCACATTTTTGGGTAAAAGCAACATCGTGTTCTCGTGGCACATCAACTAAACCGCGATCGAATCACTCGTAAAGCGGCACAAATTACTCTCCAGATTGTGAATTTAGGATTCACTACACGATGAGCTAGGTACGAATATAATCGTGCCATTATGGTAAACACAACCGCAATGGCCGAGTCATTTTTGGTCATGCTGAGTTTAATAATAAAGGTAAGAAATAGGTGGGTAAAAGGAAAAAGCCATGAAGGATGACAGAGTATCTCTGCGTCCGCAACTTGAAAAATTATAGGTATGTTCCAGCAAAAACCCATCTGAAGAGGCACTCCATGCGGCCTCAATAACGGCTGACGTCAAAGGGTACTGAGATGGAACAAATCTATTTTGATAAATTACTTTCTCCGCGATAAAAGTGTCGATTTCGGTTATTGGAATAGTCTTTTGTTGTATAGAACTTAAATATAATATTACCTATTCGAATAGAACGCATTTTTCGATGCTAAATTACTTGTACCAAGCTTGTACCCACTGTTCAAAAAGTTTGTATAATTATCAAACTTGGTGGATGTAATGTAAAAAAAATCGTAAAATCATTAGGTACGGTACTGTAACATTCATTACAATAATATTTACAATAAAATTTTGGCTAAGTATGGTTAAATGCTTTTATCGCTAGTGTGCTTAAGGTAGGTAACAGAACTTTTAAACTCCTTAAGCGCTCAATGAATAAAAGTACACATTCCTAGTGGATATGAATGAACATAAAATTTGCGATTATGTATGCATTTGTTACAAACGCGGTACCGTACCGCACCCTGTTTGCTCAGCGTGGGCTCCGTAACATACCATTAATAAAGATTCCAATAATACATATATAGAAAATATTGATTGTTTAGCCATTGTGTTTTCAGTTCCAATTTTTCAACAAACGGTCGTAAACCCATTGGATATCGCGTGTAATAAACCGGGCTCGTACGCGTTTAGGCCGTCATCGTTAAATTGATAAGTGTGCTGTGAAAAATAAAACTCTTTGTTATAACCCAGGTTCATGTTTCGGCGTTTCGTCAAAGCGTTGACCCAATTCAAAAAGGCAAAGGTCATATCTGAAATTATTTTGGAACTGCCAATCAGCTGTTAAATTCAGTAAAGAGTTTGAGAAAAATCTTTTCATAACGAATATGAACATGAATACCTACTGTTGTAATCATGAATGGGTTTCAAAAGGTCATTTGATTTTGTCAAGTGATATTTAGAGACTACTAACCCTGTGGGATTGGCAGTTAGCTCTGAGTAATTTGAATAAACGCTAGCGCGCTCAATCGGCCCTAACTGTCGAATATAGTTTTTTGTCAAAAAACTTGTGTTTTACGTGCGTTATTTCGCAAATACAGCCAATTAAAAATCCCTGTTTACAGCTGACTTCATAACACTAGCGGCTATTTATCTTAATTAGTGTATGTAGGAAATATGATGACTTAACAAACACCGAACATGACACTTTGAATTACTAGCCATTATAAATACAAGGAGGGATAACAGATGTAGATAATCGTATGAAATTACAGCTTTATGTTACCTCAAAGGCTTCAATTTATCAGATTGACGTAGGATACAAGTGTTAAGATTATGTCTCAGCGATTATGTAGGCAATTTATAGACGAGAGAATATCAGTTTTAAATTAAGCCCAGCTATGTAGGGTTTTACAGGGCTCCTTACTCCAATGGGGAAATACAGAATCGTTAATACTATGATCCTTTTGTCTATTCTTCCCTTTGTCGCCGCCCTTCTTCTATCAATGGACAAAGGGAAGCTGCATAATGAAATTTAAGGTAAGGTAGATAATAAATATAATAATATTATTTTATTCTTCTATAAAACCCGATGCCAATTCAGACATGATACGTACCTGAGCTTTGTACGGGCGGCGCTGTGTTAAGCAGGAACATTACTATAACGCACTTTTAACCATTTATTAAGAAGCTATTTCCTCCTCTTATGCGCCAGACTACGCGCTCTATAGTTTAAAGTATCAATCCGAGCTAATAGCAAAACCCGGAATTAAGTGTTGTCAATATATATGCAACATGTCATTTCTAACCTAGGTTTAATCAATATGTTTTTTTAACTGTATACCGCACAACAGACCCTGAGATTCCTTGGGTTAGTTTGCAGTTTGCTAAAAAGTTAAAATACCATTTCTGCCTTGACATTTAGCCGGTGAAATTACTGGGGCTTAAGGTATTCTATCTTAGCCCACTACGTTAGCAACGTATATGCAATCCTCTAGTGTTGTGGTGCTCTTTTACCATCAGGTGAACTACTAGCTTGTTTGCCTCCCTTGTTGTAAAAAAACTTCCACTCTGAGATTATCTATTCACTCATGATTTATTAGATGTGGGAGAAAGAAAATATTTAATTTATCAAAAACCTTACTTACTGTGGAAACGGATAACGAATCGATATGGCAGATAATTAGATTCCTGATTTTGTTACCTCGGAAAATATTTCACCGTTTTGCATACAAGCGAAAGCCGAGTCCATAATTGTAGGCGATAGAGCACGCGGGCGCTCTCAATTGAGTTCACCATCTCTCCATACCCTCATAAAATCGTATAAGAGTATTGGACTTGGTATAAGTCCTGGTGGTTTGACAGATAAACGTTGAATGCGATTGGGACTCCAATCATGTTAGGACAATTTCCAGTATTAACTAAATATTCTATTTTTAAGAAAAACCATTTTATAGCGTAGTTTTCGTACACTCACAGGATACACGCTAAACGCTCTATATAAAGCGCCAACCTATTATTGTCGTTTTAGTAATAACCCACTCACCTATGTACGTATAGAGAAATGGATTGCTCAGAACCTATATTAGTAGAGCTAATTAATGTCTGTATAATTAATTTGTTGGTATGCTCTTCATTAATAGTGTTATACTTCGAACGAAATGTAAGATAATAAATACTAGTAAGTGTGACAGATAATTTGGAAATACAGAACATGCTTAAATGAAAACTGAAAAACAAATACATTGGAAGACATATGCCAGCCATATGCATATACCATACCATGACTGTTTTTGTTGCGAGGTATTTATGTATTAAAAAATATAATCTTAGGTTAGGTAGTAGCTACATAAGTTTGAGCATTAACACAGTTACTTTTTTGGTGATATCTTTTGTTTGACTATTTATTGCTACTGCAAACCGCATGCCAGTTTGCATTATAGTCAGAGCTTTATTTCATTTCTCTTTCACTTTACGGGAGCGGATCAGAATACATAAAGTTTAAAATGTATAATGGGTTAAAATACATAATGGTTCAAAATTAACGCAATTTTCTGTAAAACTATTAAGAAAGAAAGAAAGAAAAAGACATTTATTCCTTTTTGCAAGATACACAAATAGAAGATAATTATACACAATTTTATAGAAAATAAACAAGGTATAACAAAAAAAAACAGACATGAAAAATAGATCATCAGCGTTGTGTGTCTTCGCAAAAGTGAAACGGTCGCTGGCTCAGCATTACGCTGAGGTGTTAGACGCCTGCAGCACTGATTTTCAGCCAGCTAAATGATCAGCTATTAGCTAAATGAACTTTTTTGATATCGTAATCTATAGATTGGTTTAGGTTAGGTTAGGTTTGTTTTATAACAATCCTGTTAATTTATAACTTTCTGAGAAAATCGCATTATATATTATAAACCATTATGTATTTTAACCCATTATACATTTTAAACTTTATGTATTTTAATACGTACCCCACTTTTACCCTCTTCTAATAAAGTCTGTCTTTGAAGAAGTCTGTTCTTTGTTTTGATTAGAGCTTGCTCAGTTTTTGCAGTTGTTTTAATATTTACACACAAATCAATACAGACAAACATGACAACATTTTCAATTCATTTAGTACAATTGATTGTACTGTTGTCATTACTTAAAATTCGTGGTCATTATGCTTCAAGCGCTAGTTCATTTATGTATTTTGAGCAAGTTCTCCACCATGACTTAACTGTTTGCGACTATACCTACAAAGTGCCAAATGGTTTTAGTCACTTAGTGCCACAGATCTCACTCGTGTCTGGTCACGATGGATGTAGACGTCGTCTATACATAAGTATACACGGCATAGCAATAAAACGTCTTTTGTCTGTCGCATTCAGAGAGGAAAAGGATTTCTTATGTTTAAATCTATGTAAAAATTAAACGTCGGAATGCGTGACTTCCAAACTACTACATCAAATCGTTTTTTTTTGTTAGATATGTTCGCGAAAGCTCTCTGCAGTCTTGCGCTTTACACCACCAATCAAGAAAAAGTACAGTCAGCTAAGAAACGTATTAAAAATGAAGGTTTTACAAAAACGTATTATTAAAGCTGACTAGCACGAAATAGAAACTTACTTAGTTACTCGTACAATGAAAAGGGTTACTCTAGTCTAGAAAGTCAGATTCCAAGCACAGGTTTCGTTAGTCACAGCTTTTGACTATTCCTTAGGAAGGTTCGTGATTGATTCATTTTTCTTTTCTCACGGGAAAGATAGTTATAAATTTGATCTCCGTAACCTTACTATCCCGCGGCAACGCAAAACTCATGTGAAGTTGCGAAAAGTTTATTTTGGACAACGTAAATAGTTTCACCAGGCTGCTGGGATCAGCTTAAGTGTTATTTTTGCGACCGCGCTTTTAAGAGTTTAGGATTTTCGCCTTCGTAAGCCGAGTTCGGCCGAGTTTAGAGCACCGAAGATTTATCGGGCTCAACTGGGGTATGCTGCATTCCAGGAACTATTTGAATAAGAATCTTGATGATCGTAGACAATGACACCATTTACATAATAGTGTAAATCCGTTTGCTTCGTGTTATCCCTCTTAGGGTTTTAGGGTGGTACTTTTCTGACTAAAATTGATGTTTATCTAAATCATTTCAATAGTTTTTCATTAAGTTATGTGACTAAATGCCACACCCAGAGATGGTAATTTATATACCCTAATACGTATTTAGTAATTAGTTCAACAAATTTTCACTGATTATCAGCTGATGCTGATATGTGTGCTAAATTACTTAAACCTATAAAATTTACACATTTAGTGACACTCGTTTACATAAGGCACAACTAAGAGTATTTTAATTATAAAGCAAGCAATAAATAAGAACATAAATACGTAATTCGACTTTATGATATAAGAACAAATCAAAAGTAAACTCAACGGTTAGTGCGCAAAACGAAATTAGCACTTGAGATATTAGGTCAAGTGGGAAGATCTCAGAAGCCATTAACACTTTGTACAAAAGCATGTTTGAATAAGAATGTTTTACTATCATTTAAGGTTTAGACACTTTGTTTTTACCGAAGTATGTAAACGTACTCTGTACCATTGATGTTTTGTTGTTGGTACTTGCCTAAAGGTCGGTGGAAACGTTTTAAGGAATATAATTGCTTGATCGATTATAGGTACAGTTGGCTTGACTTCAGTAAAGTTTCAGGAAATCCCTCATTACATTGCGAAAAGCCGTCTTTAGACGAACACTTGAGTTCCCGTAAACTTACACTAACGGTGACATCGGCTGATTTCAGATTTATTAAGTTAACTTAGAATCTATTTTTATGATGTTAAAATATTAAGACAAGTCACTCGAGTTATGATTAGATATGACTCCAAAGGTTGGTGCCTAAAGGCATCATAAACCTGCATAAAAAGAAGCCACGCGATTTCCTTCGTTAAAAAAATATACAGGTCTATTTTGCGTTTGCAGCCTCTGGGTTCCAGACTTCAAGGACTTCAAGATAGCTTCTTAAGAACTTTCCTGGAACACTTGCTTATAACTTGTTTAGCGTTTTCCGAAAAAAAGTCCACATGATATTTTTTTTCCAAAATTAAACTATTTTGTTTTTTTTACTCGGATTCGTTTACCGTATAAGAAAAAATTGTCCCTAAATTTCCATTCCAGCTCGTTACTTTTTTTAAATATAGGTATCTATGTATGGAACGTGACGAACAGGAAAAAATCCATAGTAAAATCTGGGACACATTTTTTCTTGTATGAAAATCGATAGGTAAACGATTCTGAGTAAGAAAAACCCAAAATATTTAAATTCTGGAAAAATGTTCATGTGGACTTTTTTTTTGGAAAACGCTCGGTACATAGGCGGTTGTAAAATTTGAAAACCGCCTATGTACAACTTCTACTCGGCTTTTGCAGTATAGTCCCCTTCAGTGTTTTATTATTTTCATTTCATTTTTAGAGCCATAAAACCCAAGGATCCCTTAAAGGCAGAAAATCACTTCCCTTTGGCAATGCTTTCACATAAATCTCCATGAGTAAATGCAAATGGCACGCCAGTCGAATTCCAGTCTGTAATCTGAATTTATTATCGACATATTAATACGAACATTACGTACCTACTTATAAAGCTAAAAGTAATGATTTGTCTTTCGTATAGTCATTGCACATTTAGTTACTGAAAATCAGCGAAGTGCGGCGTAGTTTACACCGGCCTCACTTTGCAGTTACTTCTTTATTGGTCTGAATTTGTAGGAACTCTTAAAACGTAAAAGAGTTACGATTTCAAACAGAAATTATTGCTTAAAAGTTTGTTTTGTAAGTATTTTTTGTTTAAATGTTTTTTTTATATTCTACTATATATGAATTACTGCTTCTTTTAATAAATACTTATATACTTCATTTTATATAAAATGTACTTATTGTCCATTTGGAAATCTATTGAGATTGTATATAAATCTTGAAGTTTAATATTACCGAAGAAACTTTTAACTACAGACTTTGTGTGAACTAATAATTCAGTTGAATCGCTACATTTATTTAAGTAAGCTGGTACATCTTCAGAGAGCATTTCATGAGCACGAAACGGCGTTGAATGCAAGAGGTTCGTAATAATTTGGTTCGTACATTATTTCTGCTATAAGGCATTTCAAAACTCCAATTACATTTCGTTGCAACGGTTTCCTTTGTGGCGTTGTACTTGTACTTTTGTATAGTTACGAAACGATGCATAATTTAATCTTTTCATGAACATCCAGCATTTAATGCAAATTAATTTTGTTTGTACGTTTTAACTGACGAGATTTATAACAACTTTAAATTAAACGACTTCACTAACCGTCATAAGTCGAGATCCATCCGACTAGTTTCGGCATTAGTCGGACCATTCCTTGCTTACAATTATGGGCTAAGCCGTTTTATTACTGACCTTTTATTAAACTCAGTACAATAGCTTCACGCAAAATATCTGCCTTAGGTATTCAAGTGTCGCATGTATCAATAATGTGCCAGTTGTGCAGAAAATGGCGTCCTCGTTTAATTTTGTCTTTTTATGTCTGTGTTTATCTGAAATATTTCACCACAAATATATGTTCACAGATGAAAATATGTATTATCGGCCCCTAGAAAGTTTTAAGCCCGAGATGAAACGTCAATCCGTACGTTTATTTCTCAGGGGGCAAATGAAGTTAGAGTTCTTTCGAGAACTTTTTAACGACACAAGCAATTCTGAGAACGATTTTATTTTTACACTCTAGGTAGGTATATTCGTAACTTGATAAATCCCAGAGTTAAATAATTGTCTTGGAATAGTACTTTTATCCTCTAACAATCGGCAAGCTATTTTACTTCATTAATATCCTACTATACTTTTAAGTGCCGTAGTTCGTGTGAATGATCGATGTTTTTAACTCCTTCACGCCAAAACAGCTGAACAGATCTGGATAGCACTGAGATAGATTGTGGTCTGGAATGGCATAGTAGGCAGCTAGGTATTTATTCAGAAAATAGATAGCTATGGGACGAATTCCTCGCAGATGAAGTCGCGGGCAATAGCCAGTTTAAAACATAAGTTTGAAATCCATACTAAATGGCGGCTTGATTGGCGATCTGGGATTCCTGCAACGTGTTTTTTTAATGTAGACCTGCACTCTTAGTATACTTTTTGTCACAACTTAATGTCTCGAACGCGTTCGCGTCGAAGTGTCAAATACTTACTATGAAATTAGTTTGTTGCTGTCACGTACTAATAGTGAAAGAAAGAAAACATTTATTCCTTTTTACAAGACACACAATTATAAGGGAATATAGTGAAGAGAGAGAATTATAGGGGATATAGTGGCACTGACCATTTTCCACATTAATTGATACGAGCGTGTTCGAGACGTTCCTTGTGGAAAATAACAATACAATACAATACTCTTTTTAGGTAGACAATAGGCAGTCTTATCGGTTAATAGAGATCTCTACCAGACAACCAATAAAAGAAAGTAATAAGTCGGAGACAGTTTAAGTAGGTGGCGGAAACAAATAGACAGGAGATACGCAAGGATAATAAAAACAGCAATACTAATATAAATATAATATATAGCTAAGTAAATAAAATAAAATAAAATAATACATACATACATAACATTATTGTATAATACTTACACTAGAACCACATTTTTCACTTGGTTTTAGTCTATTCAAATTAGTAACGTTATGTGATATACATTTTAAATTAAAAGATAGATTAAATATGTATTGAGTTTAAGGTATTATGTGAGGTATCGGGCCGACATAAACATCAAAGCCTTCGCCGTACACAGAACAGATCCGCAATTTGCAAGCCGATGCAATGCGCCAGCATCCCTATTCAGTAACCAAACTATTTACATACTGTTTGTGAGCTATTGTGGCAGTCCATACCAACGTTTAGCAGACATCTCAACACACAATATAACGTTTGGGGCAAAACACTATTGATGAGTAAAAACAAATAACATTATCAATAACATCAGTTAGTAGGGTACGTTACTAGGCCTTCATGATATCTTTACGTCAAGTTTCTCCTACGAATAATGATAAGTCAAGAAGAGTAACTATGCCCGAAAAGACACTCCACGCGAAGTGAACCGCAGAGGGTAGGGCTTAAAATATGTACCGCGCGGCGAATTAGTTCGGCCGGGACGCTCGAGCCGTGCAGTCGCTCCGTGGGAAGTTATCATTGACGTTATCATTGTATTTTTGCGCTAATACATTAGAAAAATATGCCACTGTGTTGTGTGAAGTGGTGTAGAAGCCATTCAGATATGAAAAATAGAGGACTCACCTCTCATATGTAAGTAAATAAACATTTTAGGACACCATACTTGACGACTCTGGAAAGTGTTATGCAACATGTGACTGACATTATTTTTTCCATGAAGTATAATATAACTCTCACAATACATGATGCGCCTAAATAAAATATGTTATTTTCTAGTATGAAGAATGATATTTATGCATTATTACAAATTATTTTATTGCCATAGATTCCCAAGAAATGAATTACGGCATAAAAAATGGGTTGTGCCAGCATACATTCATATCCGTCTCCTCGCCCTGGATGAACAATCTCACGATGCCTACAAAAGTCTCTGTGTGTCTGTAGTCTGCAAAATGATTCTTTACTACGTTTGGGTTGCCACGTGTAACTTTCTTAAGTTCTATAATGTACACTCAAAAGTGGTTTAAAAATTACGTCTATACGATATGCCATTACAATTTTATAATTTCTCCGTTTTTTCTTCTGTTTTTGTGTCCGGCCACCTACCACTTCACCTAATATAAAAATACTGTAAAAGATTATTTAGTTTCATTGTTGTATTTAAAATATTCCATAAAAAAATAAACTCTTAAACAAAGCTTAAGTGGAATGACAATCGAAGCGGCAGCTGTTAGGGAATTACGCTTCTTGACTTATTATTATTCGTAGAGTTTCTCAGACATAAAATGTTTTAAGTTAAGTAACTAACAAAAAAATGAACAAAAAATTTACCTTGCTACTCCGCTACTCACGTGCAATATAACCAAGCCTGTGTGAAATATATATTTTATTCATGCAATCTCTCCCTCCACTACTGCCAATAAAACACACATACATCCCACAAACTTAATTATCCCTTACACCACACAGATACAGACGCGTTTCGATCTCTCTACGGGATTATTATCAAAGTTTAATGAGCACAACTGTTACACATGCAAACCAACGTCGTACTAAAACCGTATAAACAAGCACAATGTACCTACATTCATATATTTTCTCAAACTACCCTTTTATTTATGATTTTTATTGTACACATACAACTACCTTCAAAAAAAACTCCGACTACAGCAAAAACAGAAAGGGTTTTGTATCTAACAAAAACAATTTTTCTATTCATCAAAATGGGCACGCAATAAAGGCGATGAAACCAAGTTCACCTGATCGTTAATTATTGAACCACTAATTATTTCCAACTGCTCCAATACATCTAACCGTAATCCCTTCTCACAAAAGTGTAAAATATCGAAAGATGTTGAATCCGGTAATGAATGATTCGTTTCTAGTAAATGTTTGGCAAAATTAGACATACACTATTGCAATCACTACAGGTTAACTTATAGACCCCCGTTTTACTTCCTTTTTCTACCCTTTCCTTGTTATTACATAGTTTCGCATGCAAATAATTATTTGTCTTAAAAGCGACATTCATATTTTTCGACTTTAACAAATTATGGATTTTATCAGACCCAAATGACCTACATAAGTAATACTAGACCTATATTTGTCAGCAATCTGAGTGGGTTCCTAATGCGGCGTAAAGCATGCTATTCACTATCCGCCTCTGCTTCGTTCTAAATAGACCGTTAACCATTGCTACACTATAACCATTTGAAACTGCAATTTGATAAATAGTACTTAATTCGGAATCGTAATGTTCTTCCGAAAGAGGATCGGTTAATAATCTATGTATATAGCAATGGAAAGCAGCCAGTTTATGCAGCCGGGATGACAGCATCGCTCTGCGTAGGCTTACGATAAATTTGAAAAATATGCTTGTTATTTACTCTAGATATCGTCAAATTAAAAAAAAAATTAGTGGTTATCCTCTCATTCTCTCTTGAACTTTATCCTTGAATGCCTATCATTCCAGCCATTAACAAATGAATCAAGCTATCTCATACTTCCCTTCTAGCAAATAATCAAATCATCAACAAACCTATAATAATAAACAATATTACTATTACCAACAATGTACCGAGTCTCAAAATTATCCATAAAAATATCTGCCATTAGTGGACTAAGAGGAGAATCCATTGCCAATCCATCATTCTGTAAATAAAACTAGGTACTATACGAATAGAACGCACTGCACAAAAATCCCCCGTGTCTACAACCCCCCCTGTCTCACCTAAATTCTTAAGTGAATCAGCTACTAACACCTTAGTTCCAAAGTCACCACCATTACGGATAATAGCAACCTCAGAATCCACTGCTAAACCTTCTATCAACTTTTGATTAATTTTAGAGGGTAGATTGTATTTGAAAAACTTCTCCAACAAACGAACTTCTTGCTCAACAAATTCTACATTACTTAGATTTTTTACTCGAGGGTAGAAAGAATGACCGTTTGTAGATTCTCGATTATAACTGTTCAAAGGAGAAAAAGAATCAGCACCATATCGCGTCAGCCTACGCAGTTTATTGCATTGAAGCATGTACTTCTTATGGGCCTCTCGTGAAGCGAAATAACTGGCTTTCTGACCTAAACTATCAAATTCTATGTAATGTAATTTAAACGACAATTCCGATTGTAATACCCTTAATAAAATATTTAAGTTAACTACTTATTTCTTCTAACGGTAAGCATACTACATACCAACTAGGTTATTCTTAATGAGTGCGAGTGTTACATAATAACCATTGGTGAACAATCAGCGTAAGAACAGTAACGCTTCGTCGGAAGACTTGACGACATAGATATACTTATTGCGGCTTATTTTAACCTTATTAACATATAAAACACCTTACCAAAACAAGCCTATTCCATTTTTATTTCCTTTATAAATGACTAGCACTTTTCATGGAATTTAATTTTGTGAACGTTTACCTAAATTGCTCAGTTACTTTATAAATATAATCTGTATGATTCCACTTCCACGGGAGTTGCGTTATGCCTTATTTTTTAACTTTTTAATTTATATAATATTTTAATGAAAACAGAAATTTGCCTGTTCTTAGGGTTCCGTAATTAAAATGCCAAAATCGAAAACTCTTATAGATTTGCCTTGTCCGGCTGTCTGACCATGGCTTAGCTCAGAGATTTTTAGCAGGCACCAGCAAATAATTGTTTGTCTGGAATGTGCATCAGTACATAATATTCACGCTGACGCTACCATAAAGTAAATTTTGAAAAAAAAAAACTTCTGTCCCCTGACATGGTGTGGTATGGGATTACAGGATTGCGAAAATATTTTTTCGTTAAAGGGATGTTTTAGTTAAATAATGATATTATAATAAAATTGAGTCTTATAAAAGTAAAGTCAGCAACGTCAATTTTTTTACGGTAGTACCAGTAAGTTTGTTAGCAGTCGTGCTTTAAAATATTTTAGTCAAATTTTGTGCACGTTTTTAAGTTGAAGTGGATGTTGCTGACTTGGTTTCTTTATGGCTCAATTATAGCCGACCAAAACTTAATATTGAACATTTGAAGAACTTAGTTTGAAGCACGAGCGGAGCTGATCTCGGCGCGGCGTCAAGTGAAGTTCGAGGCAGTCGGGCCACACTAGACGAATTTGTGTTCGGCTCGTGCTCCGCTCGTGCTCGGCTCGTCTAGCGTAGACGCGGCTTTACACAGCGTTTGGTACTTACCTTTTGAACTGTTTACTATTTATGTATAATGAGTATGCGCCAAGCCGATTTAATTAAAAAAGGCATGTTTTTTTTTTACTTTATTTGTACTCAGTCGCACTCATATTACTGGTACTTAGGTATTCGAATTTACAAATTATCTACACGTATACCCAAATTCACCAAAATAAATCAAGAGTTAATTAAAATAAACCCGTGTTCTACGTCAACTAAATAAGAATTAGTAAAGAACACACGTACCAACTTAAGTATCGGACGTCAAAAATACCCTTTGAAACTTCTACCCAGGCGGCTTCAGTCACGACGTCAATTTACATATGAAACGTGCCTTCGCTCCACACTGAATAAATCAGACTAGCTTAAAGTAACTGCAACTTAATGCTAACGTTTATGATTTATTTTTGGTTATTAATAATAAACAAAGTAATAATCATTCGTTTTATTGCATTATGTTGTGTCGTGTTTCTTTGAGATACAGGAGAGCGGCAATCGCGATCCCTGATATCCGCACAACGAAATACTTAGTGCAGTTAGCAGTAAGTGCATTTTTAAAAATAAGGACCGTGAACAAATCAATTTGAAACGCCTTGTTTTTTTCATTCGATCAAAGATAAAATATATACAATTAAAATATCTATGCAAAATACCTACTCAGTAATTTTTTCTGCATCTTGCATCACGCAACATCTTAAAAGCTGGAGGTAAATCTTAAATTATTCGAGCCACATAGTAAACTGATTTCCACGTCCCGAGCAACATCATACGCATGATTCCAATTCCACAACAAAGGGAGACGGATATTGAGTTGCAGTCGGGACGCATTTGCATACGTTTCATGGTATAAATATATTTAATCACCACTGCGCCGTTCGGAGCTTTTCCGAGAAGCGGAACGTTTTGACGTGATTAGGCAATTACTTCGATTCCAGTGTTTGTTCTGCATGTGAAATGTACACACTAGTGCTCTCCACTGAGTTAGCACAAAATGAGTTAATTGTGATATGGTTGGACCGTAAACGTATCGACGAAATGTTCTCCAAATAAACTCTCTAATTTCTTTTGAAAAAGAAGTTCCTAAAAAAGATAAAGCACTTGGCACATAACAAATAAATAGCACTTTAATTTTCCTCCCTATCCCAAAAGTTTTGTATTCAGAGGTATTTTTCCTTGATTTAGGTAGGAAGGTGATATCGTTCGCCATTTAAGATTCTTCAACAATATTTGCCAGTATTCAATCCATAAGTTCGTAACTCGAACTCGATATCTTTGTTTTGAAAGAAAATCCAGACGGTACAGAAACGGAAGGAAGTCAAACTTAAGAAGAAGTAACTTAAAATTGCGGGAATATCATTTTCACTTACGCGCGCGAAATCGAGTGAGCATTTGCAAAAGGTAGTCCGCCATTTTACTTAGATAAAATTGAATCGAACAAAATATTCACCCTTAAATAGGAGAGCTGTTTTGTAAGACTTTAATTAAACTATGTGCCCATGCCTAGTAGTCATTTTGAAGGGTTTGGTGAAAAATAGCCGCTTTCTCAGGTTTTTATCATATTTACACTCAAAATTCTTCTAAAGTAATCCTGATAATTCCGATCGTTAACGATTTTAAATCCTTCGTTTAGTCGACAATAGAAAAAAAAACAATATTCGATTTTGTATTGATATAATTTTTCCAAACCCATGTACGATCTTATTCCACAAAGAGAACAGGAGAATTTATGAAATAAATCAGCGCTTATCTTGATAGAGAAAAACATTTTCTTTGCTTTTTAGTTAAAATTCAATTCTCAATGCTGTGTACTTAATGAATGTCTAAAGCAATCTTGTGTTTCCAGAAATAAATTTAATATAAGGTTTGAAGTATAACTAGAGCCAACTAATATAACAAATAGCATGATCCAATACTGTTTTTCCCAAAATAAATGTATCATCATAATGAGTTGAATAAAGTATGCACATCAAACGATACATTCAGAGTTATGATACCATTGAAAGTAATGAAGTAACGCCCAGGCCCGCAATTGTGAAGTTTTAACAAAGGGGGACAAAACGAACTTGCTCAGGAAACTAAAGCGTGAATCCCACCGAAAGTTTCACATTATCATAACGTTAGGAACGGCTTGTTGGCCGAACTACAGGATGATTTACTTGAATAAGTAATGTTCTGTTCATATGGAGCGTGTACTATAGTATCATACAGATCAGGGTCCAATAAATCAACAGCAATCTCCAGGTAAGTACCTTATGAACTTCGATCATGAAAATTTATATGGCTATCAGTTACAGATTAATTGACATTATCGGACTGGAAAAAAATCATCTAACAAGTTCAAGGG
The DNA here is from genome assembly GCA_949127965.1 of Pandemis corylana. Classification (NCBI taxonomy): domain Eukaryota; kingdom Metazoa; phylum Arthropoda; class Insecta; order Lepidoptera; family Tortricidae; genus Pandemis; species Pandemis corylana. Next base: position 18,591,274 of record OX421850.1, read on the forward strand.
GATTTCTGAGCAAACACTACATGTGAAGTAACGCACTAAAGTGAGTCGCCTAAATCGAGAAAAAAACTGTTTGTGTAGTAATATATTACCGAATACAAATTCTCTTCGAAACAAATTTACCTTCTTGTGGTGACATACATCGAGGGTTGAAAGTTTGTAATAACATTGAATATGAACAAACGAATGAGGATCAAAATCAGATTTAGTTTTTAATAATTGATTAGTTAGTAACATTTTAAAATTCCCGTGAGACATGATAGGCGTTAGTAAGCGGAGTCGAATCACTTAAATCGAACGACGGTAAACAAATAACACTAAGTGTGTATCTCTTAAATTTAAGAGCCCCGCTCTTGTCGGTGAAGTAATCGCCATTCACTTCTTCTTTCTGCCATTGCTTTGGGCTCCTGATACGATTCTACATTAACCTTCTCCTTTGCTTGGTCCATAAATGCACGTCTCGGCCTTCCTCTGCCTCTTCTTCCTTCTCTTTTCCCTTCTATCAAAGCTTTTATGTAATCATCATGTTGTATGAGGCGCCCCAGCATACTTCCTCTTCTATTCTCAATTGTCCCCAGCAGGGATCTCTTTTCCCCCACCACATCCAAAACTTCTTCATTTGTTTCTTCTCTCTGTTCAGCTTATCCCCTCCATCCTCCGCCAAAACCACATCTCAAATGCGCTCAATCACACTAAGTGTGTCACCAGACTTATTTTCTGCCTTTGGATCTTTCGTGGTTCCAAGTTACCGTAGTCCCTGCGTGGTTGCCGCGGGCGGCTTATACGACTAAGGTCAAAAGCAAGATCTTGCGTCTTTCGTGCATTCACTACGAAGGTGTACCCTTCACTAAGGTATAGCGTGCACCTTCGTAGCGAATGCACTGACCCTTGAAGATCTTCCGAAATATTTCGATGCGGTTTATTTCATTCGAAAGCCAGCTTCTTTTGCGGTGGGTCTTACCCGTGTTTGGTAAAAAACAGTCCAGTAGTTTGAAGAGTATTAGCTCTTTTCCACAAAGATGTAAGGCATTTTTGGCAAAAAATTGAACTATTTTTTCATTTAAGTACATATGATTTCGATTAATGCGTGGGTTTTTTAATTTTTAATTTAACATACACATAAATCACGTCTTTATCCCTTACGGGGTAGACAGAGCCTAAGGTAACAAGACGCCAAGTTTAAAACGATTGTGGGCATAAATGTGGAAAGGGGAATCAAAATAGTGATGGGTTGCTAGCCGCATTGCCTATAACATGAATCCTAAGATTTTCGCTTATTCCCTCGATGGGTTTTTACCATCTGCGCGGGAAGAGAAGCAACTGGTACATTCTATGTTTACTCTTTACTCCCAGACCAGCATGGAAAATGTAATAATTTAATGTTATTTTTAATTACATATTATAAATAAATAGATCAGTTCTTCATATTATGTGTAAGTGGAAAATTAAACTCTAAATCCCTTCTTATATCATTAATGCGAAAGTAACTCTGTCTGTCTGATTGTTCCCTTTTTACGCTTAAACCGCTGAAGTCATTTAGTTGAAATTTGCTACATAGATAGTTTCAGTCGCCGGAAAGGACAAAGTATGTATAGTTTTTATCCCTGAAAATAGCATAGTTCCCGCGGGATTGCGATAGCCAAATTCTGCGCAGACGGAGTCGCGGGCAACAGCTAGCTAGTACAAGGTAATACTTTTAGAAATGGCTTGACAGTATTTATTTAGAGGATCAACCTGTATTACTCAAGAGAATTTCTTAAACTCCAAGTGACCTTTGTCTGAAGATCAGTAGAATGAAATAATGAGTAGCCTTTTGTGTGGGAGATCAACCACGCCGCAGTAATCTATTTGTATCTTACTTGGCTGTGTTGGAATTGGAAAAGTTTTACAGACCCAGATAGTAAGACAAGCTAACAAATGAAAGCTAATAGTGTATAATTATTATTGTTGGTCGTAATTTATTCTTCTTTTACGGAACAGGTAATTTATAATTTTTTAACAATGTACGAAAATTGAGTATGTGCAATTTTTTTATACATTTTAGTTAAGTCATGCTCCGAAGACCACCAATTACGCGAATCATTACAACGATATACGAAAAAGCAGCGACCATTCAATAAATCAATGGTCATTATGAGGGGTATTGTCGATGATGATATAATTCCGTGTCTTGTAACATAATTATGTATGGAGTTCAAAAAGTTGGAAATTATTATTCTGTTGTTAACCATATATACCGACTGATTTGGATTAATTTCGCTGTGCTACAGAAAGTAACTATAGAATTGTATCTATTTCAAACTGTTTTTATTGATCAACTTTTTGAACTAAACTAGCTTGAACAGTGAAGAAAACAAAATCGCGTACTATACCTCTGTGGGACCTTTTTACAAACAATTTCACAGTATTTTCTTTGGCAGAAGTATTATATAATGTCAATGTGACATCTGCGGCGAAATTCCACACTGTGGTTCGCGTTTCAGTTTCGAGTGTATGTAAGTAGGGGAGCGGGGGGCTTGTATTAACGAAATTCAAACTTTTGCACATATCTTTTTAAATGGTGAACCTAATATTACTATTTAAGCATCTACATGACGGAAATTTATTAATTTTTAATATTTAAATGGAAAATGCCGCTTGGTGAGCGTGGATTCCTAGAACGAAGCACTTTTTGAAAAAAAGTCAGCGGTTAATACTTGCCCCGTATTGGGGGCAAATATTAACAATGAAGGGGCAAGAATTAACATTAAGTTAAAATAATGTTTAGTCAAAAATTAAACTAAGATAATCTTCATAATCATGTATTGTATTCCTTTATTATTTTACATGTTTACATTCAAAAAGAAGCCTTTTGCCTTTTTAACCTAGGGACATGGCAAATATTATATTCCGTTGCAATATCTTTTGCAGGTTAAGTCATACACTTCTTTACTTGTGGTGCCCGGGTGGTATTACGTTTGTAAGTCTATATTCTGCAACAATAAACACCATTTTCAATACCTACTAAACCTAATGTATGTACGTATGTATGTACTAAACCTAAACTATATTTTTTTATTCCGTGGAATTTTGACAGACATATTTTGATGTTATTATACAGGAACAATAGTAATTTTTTGTGAAAAATCACATTTTTAATACATTTTTTATCGCAATGATACCCGGGACAATTTATTTTTTACTCATAAAATGTTAAATAATTCATTACTTCTAAACAGTTAGATCCAAAATAAAATTATTCTAGCTACGTCTTAATTAGTGATTTATTATATTATGTCAAATTTTAATACGTAGAGTTAGGAATTTGTGCTTTTTATTGCCTGGTTTCGTTTTATACCGTTTAAATTTTCAGGAAATATTTTTTTCCTACACGTGTACACTAAGAAATGTCAGAATTCCACGAAATTAAAATCATAGTTTAACTTATTTCTCGGGGGTTAATAGTTAAGTTAGGGTAACAGTTATCCCACGCATTTGGTTAAAACTAGCCCCAGAGGTACTTTTCGGACATAAAAAAATATGACAAAATAACTATGCATTAGTTCAACAAAACAAGACATAGACATAATAGTTAGATAAATAACCATGCGATATACAGTTATCCACAATCAGCCCGTGAAATAATTAAAGCTCATATCAAGAAAATCACAACCCGAAAATGTTTGCTCACCTGTAATTTTGCACCCACGTGACATATCTCCAGAACACGGCGGCCAACAGGCAACTGGCTTGCAGCCACTTGTTCATTAGCATTTCCCGAAGTTATAATCTTGATGTTGGTACTTTTTCGTGTAGGTATAGTTTAGTAGCTAGAGGCTTGTTAATACCTACTGAAGCGGATAAAAATGAGTGGACTGTATAATTGGAAATGTCTGAATGAAAAAGCAGTTCCTCAGCTCAAGACTTGTACTACCGAACAGCAAAATACTAACAACTGACAAAAAGTCATATCAAAATCAAATTCAAATTATAAAAACATAAACGTCATAAAAAAGGCAAAGAGTTCGCAACACCTACCTCCGTTACAACAAGCCCCCCGCTGCTCCCCTACATATGTATGTACCTAAAAGTATACTTCTCTGTCGCTTCTGCCATTTCACATATTTTTTAAGAATCCGAGGCGATGAACTAGGCCTTAACTTTTTTGGTAGGGTATACCGCTATATACAGATGTAAACATACATTTAAAAAAACTAATTCTGTCGTTTATTAATTTTCTCACATATTGTATTATTAATATTTATTTATTTATTTAAAGGTGTTATTGTGGTTTTTTTACATGTGGGCATTACTAATAATGACAAAAATAGAACAGATGCCAAAAAAGATATAATTGTTTTCCTGGAAATTGTATAAATTAAGTGAAAGGCTGCAATGGAGGCATCTCGTGTTCCCATTTAACAAAAATCTTTTATTAACGACTGTATCCCTATCTACCTACCAATTAACTGTTTCCTATTTTCTTTTGCCCTTCGCCAAAATGCTAACCAATTGTTTTCAGTTTTTTCCCTTCATTAAGGTTTGTAAAAGGAATTTTAAATGAATTCTGTTTTTGTAACGAATAATGGTGGTCAGTTAATAAACAATCATACCTACAATAAATTAAGCAGTAAACTGTTCTTGTGAGCAAAACTTTTTTACGTTTTTGTATCAATAAGTTAGTTCCATTAATTTGGATTTAATAGAAAAAGCTTAAATATAAATAAGTAAATTCGAGTATGCAATTCTGATTTTAGTATTAGTATTAGTTACCAACATCGTAATACCATTGCAATACCATGGTTGTGATAGTAAAATGTATGAGTATACGAGTAATATCCTTATTTTGTGATCTGATCTGTAAGAAATATTTTTTGTCAAGCATGTACCTAGCCTTTCCTGGAATAGTACCTACTGGGATAAAATTTTATTTGCTTTTCGAAAAGCAGGGCTTTCGTCCGGGAAGCGTTGGCTCAAAGGAGGTAAGTCTACTTTAATTAACAATGCGCTCGGCGTTTTTCAAAGCTGTTTTAGTTTGAACATCATACAAGACTCTAATGGAATCGAAACTTTAATGATACGTTCGCCGCTATGATTCAGTTACTTTTTGTAAGTGCGTTTTGCTGTACTTGTTGTGCGTATGCGTGTTGTGTACTTTTGTATGTACCTGGACCTGTTGTATTTTCCCGTTAATAAACGAGTGAGTTGCAGTCCCACACCACCACATGGTAAAAAAATCGGTCAAGAGTGTACGATTATAAAGCAACATGCAATGTAGGGTTAAGTATATACGCGACAGATACAGCGGCGGTTCAAAACCCTAAAAAAGCAGAGAAAATGTTCATCATCCAGTCATTACGCTTCAATAAAAACACAAACAGACAGAAATATTTATAGATGGGCGAACGAATACACGATTAAGATTCCGTATGAACTCTTTAAAACAAAACATTAGAAATGAACATTTTCGTAATGCCTGACATTATAAGTACTACCTAGAGTTAAATCTCTATAATTGAAATGACTTTGGTGTATGTTTATTTTTTACACATTCATACTAGTGTTCCGTCTTTAACAAAAAACCGAGCAATGTTGCAATAGGTTTCAGTCAAATAACTTGTAAATAATGAGACAGTAATGCCCCTCATGCGTCATAACTGTTACATGAATGTGCGGCCGGGTGATGTAGGTCCCAAGACCGGAATAAAAGAATTTAGTTATGTCTCTCCATAGGTAAACTTCTAGCACACGGCTTATAGCTTCCGGGTAATACTTGATGTAGCGTAATACATTTACAATTACTTCGTGTCATCATCATCATCATCGTCATCAGCCTGAAGACGTCCACTGTTGAACAAAGGCCTCCTCCTTAGCACACCATAATGAAGGACAACTCGCCACCTGCATAATAATTTATTGTATTGTTTAGTTATTAGTTATTAACCGAGTTGCTTAGCAAAAAAAATACAGTGGGCCTCATAAAGAAGAATAAAGCTCTGGTTAAGATCATTATCATCTCCAGCTCGTATAAGTCCCACCCACTGCTGGGCACAGGCCTCCTCTCAGAATGAGAGGGCTTGGGCTATAGCTCCCACGCGGGCCCAGTGCGAATTGGGAACTTCACACACACTAGTCAAGATAGTGGGAAGCTATTGGCTCGGGAAACAAATAACCAATCGACGTGTTAATGCTTGGAACAATTGACGTTGTATGATGATAATGATAGTGAAGGTGAATACATACATACATACACAAATCACGTCTTTATCCCTTACGGGGTAGACAGAGCCTAAGGTAACAGGTACCTACAGGCCACATTTAGCAAGATTGTGGGCGTATAGGTGAAGGTGAAGTATATATTTTATCCGATTCTTCCAAAACTGGGTACTTACTCGATCTGGCGACTGGTGATTGTCTATTCGAAACCTCTTCTACAGGTAAATACAATTGATTCTGGCGCGAAAAATAACTGACGTCACTGTCGCTCCTGGCGCTGCATTGTATTCAAAGGTTTCCAGTGCTGAAGTAAATTTAGGCGGATCATTGCTCTAACATAGTCAAATTTTAATCAGGGATTGAAGCAACTATAGGAGCAAATTTGCACAATCATAATCTTTTAAAAGGAAAGTCCTGAGTCCTGAGTGACTCACTAACGATCAGCCCAAATTTGGAAAGATGACATTTTGCAAGCTCATGTACAAGGAATTAGGAAGGATTTTATAAAACTCCCACGGGATAGGAAACTTTGAAGCGAAGGCGAAGCTGCTGGTGTAAGTTCGTAAATATGACAGCAATTATTTCTAAAATGTTTATGGAATTGCCTAAGCAATTCGCTTAGTTTGCAGGGTTGATCCTCGTGACGCAAATGAATGCGCCAGTAGCTGCCCGCAATCCAGCAATTTAATCGCCTGTGTTAGAGCACCTCACGTCAACATCAGACTTGCTCGTCTGCCCCTTATAAATATAAAAAGCCTTTGCCATGCTGATTTTATGAACGATCTCACGCAATAAATTAACCATTGTGGAGTAAATCGAAGTTCTAAGTACATAGAAATCAATCAAGTTATGGTTTTTTTATCATCATGATCATCTGTTTTTTGTTTAATAATTTATTGGAATTTGTTTGGGATTATCTGTGTAACTAATTGTAATCTCCAATACTTGACAGGTCAGAGGAAACTGTCATTTTAGGCATATGTGTTAAACGTATTTAAATGTTAGGACGTTTAACAGTTACAGGCCCTGGTCCACCGCCGAAGATGAGCGGCAAGCGAGTAGGTATAGTAAGTTGTCGCTGGTTCTTACTAACAGGGAAAGAGTCGTAGCTCGCGGTGTGAACAACCAGCAATCAACTCTGCCTCTCTCACTGTGTCTTTTACAGGGGCTCTATATATATTGTTCGTTTCTTGAGCGAGAAAATAGTCAGAGAGAGTTAGAAAATATTTGAACTACGGGATTTAATCATTCTCAGTCACATTTAATTCATCTGTGTCTATCAATTTCTATTAATCTATCTATCAAATAAGAATGAGTGGCCAAATAATAATATGTTGCAAAGCGCAGAATTCGTTAACAGCTGGACAAATTCGGTAACTTTTTTAGATTATTTAAAAAAAAAATCGCGGAAGATATCTAGGTCAGCTGCTAAACTCCAGATAACTATTTTTTTATTTTAAACGAGAAAATGTTCGTGCGCCGGACGGCACTTTTGTTCACCAAATCTTTTCATTAATAATAATGTTTTCGCTAAGCAGACATAAATACCTGGTGCTATGAAAAAAAATATCGCAATTGTACCACATTCTATATTTTGGTTAAATCATAAAAATAAAACGGCATTTCTGTTATAATGTATGTACCCACTGTGTTACCTACGCTGTTCCGTGGACGTGGACCCATTGTAGAAAGCTTTCACACAGAGATATGCCTCCATTAGCAGGTGAAACGTTAAAAGCTCAATGGAAAAAATGCAGAGCGTATTTTACGTTTAACGGTCAATCGATTTTCAAGGATACTGAAAATAACGGAATAAGTGAGAATGTATTTCAATGAAATTTAAAATCGATATGTCAAACAAGTTGGCGAGCTTATTGGCCGCATTTTTTAAGGATTTTATTTTGATATACAAGGGCTGTACGGAATCTCATTATTTACTTCCATTATTTGTGCACAATGGATGGAAATTTTCATTTATTTACTTTAATAAAGGTATGTAAACATAGCTGTAACATGAACACAATTATGTGATATTACATTAACGTCAGCAAATAATTATATCGAGCCCCTTGTAGGTACGTATGTAGCCAAAAGTTGTTTGGTCGCACGGACTGGCAGGCGGGCGGACACTTACAGACGCTCGACAGGACCGCACGTTGTTAAAACAATAGAAATCTGTTTGGTCAGAGGGGTGGCTAAAGAACAAAACTGAAATTGGGTTCCTACCCATGCACCCATTTGGAGTCAAGAGACAAAATATGAACTATAGACTCAACTCCGCCGCATACGCATGATAGTAACAATATAATGTGTTTCTATTTCTCACACTTAGTGCAATAATGAATATTTAAGTAAAACGATGTATTATTAGCATAAACACTGGCATTAAGGCCGTAGCATCCTCATAAAAATGTTTTATTTGCCTTCTAAAAATAAAAAGACGATTCGTTTTATATTTTACGAGGTATTAAAGTTTGTAGCTTTAATGTTTACTTTATACCTGTCTCATTTGAAATAAGGTTTACACGGTATGGAATCAGACAGCTTGGCGAGATTAAACTGCGTGCCGGCTAGTTGATTTGTAACACACAAATTTCATCGAAACATTAAAGCCATTTCCGAGATCCCCGTAATTCATAAATAAATATACATGAATCGATCGTTTAAAAATATTAAGTAGGTAGACAATAAATCAGTAATTGATCGCAAAATTGCAAAAGCAACTTATATTGCCTATAGTTTTCTGCACGTCCTTTCTTCTGATCTGAAGTCCTTGTCCGTGTCGGCTGTTCGAGTTCAAGCAGAATACAATTATGTACATTAATTGCTTTAATCCTCGTATTTTATGGTAAGTTAAATCTATAGCTTCCTTGGTGCCATACATACATGGTACTTATGGTAATGCTTACAAAAGCTACTATAAAGAGCTAGTCTAATCAGTGCCGTCGGAGGCAACATAGCTGAGCTGATATTTTGACTCAAATCGGAGGGTGCGTGAAAAGAATCAGGATTAACTGTTGAGTAAAAAAATCTCAATTAGCAATCGTTGAAAGCCGATTATGAAGAAGGAATAAATTTCTTGATTCTGTCAGAGATTTTATTAATTAAACGACGAAAATTGAAGAAGTTCTCATAATTGGTTAAGTATACATGATAGAATGTTTTCTGTAAGTTAGACAACGCATAAATAATTTGGGGAGTCGTAAAATTTTTGTTGTTTTTAATTACTAAACGTGGTAGGTATACTTTAGAATTGGTTCCAATTTCAAATACATGGTATTTAAACCTGTCAAATAACTTCCTAATGTACGAATCGATTTTTGCTTTTTGTTAAGAGGGTTGTAAAAGAGAGTTCGTTTGATGTTAATTTCCTTTTCTTTCATTATGCCAAGCCTATGTCATGTCTTTTTCTTCAGAGCATTAAACCAACTGGAGAGGTCAATGAGGGGACTATTCTATTACTCAAAAGTGATAATCGTCTAAGGTCTTCTCCGTTGGAGCGTGTGAGTATGTTAATGGCACTGCGAAAACCGTAGTTTGTAAATATCAAAAACCCTACCAATAAATATTGGTACGACTATTTAGGTATTAAGCTTTATGCATAATCAGCAGCCTACAGATATTATAAGTAGGTGCTACCTGAACTTAAGATGTTGCAGCTATATTCCCCACGCTGCACTATGACCCAAAAGCCCGATATAGCACAGGCAAATTAATAATTATGATGTGATAATAATAATAATCAAGTTATCACTGACACGTGTCTTACGATTCTTGAAATTCAAATGAAACAAGAAACCGCTGTATCGATTTTTACCACCGCAAGGAAACTGGCTTTCGAATGAAAAAATCCGCATCCAAATCGGTCCATCCGCTTGACAGCTACGATGCCACAAATAGATACACACCTACACACACACACACACACACACACACACACACAGACATCGACGTCATACTTATAACACCCCTCTTTTTGCGTCCGGTGTTAAAAAGCAATGTTCTAACAATAGTTTATAAAATTTCTTCTTAAATTCTGCGCCTTTATGTGTGTTTCCTCACGAAATTTTTCTTCACTTATAAATTCCAAGAAACTTATTTTATCAACAGACAACGACGGATGTGACTGAGCTGAAGACGTATACATACCCTGGCGCTGGATATATATATATATATATATCGACGCTTTTCACTTCTTTTTTTATAAAAAAACTAGCTATTGCCCGCGGCTTCGCCCCCGTACCAGTATTTTTTCAAAATATTTGTGAAATCGCTCCAATCGTTCACGCGTGATGCCGTGACCAAGGGAAATAAGGATTCATTTATATATATAGAGAGATAAAAGATATATATATTGACCCTGTCTATTCGTCAATTTTTGTAGTGTCAATATTTATTCAATTAATGCGTTTTTAGGATGATCGAGCGAAGAGTTTCTTCGCTGTCGCCATCCATGAGCGTTAGTAGCGTTGTTGAAGTGGATGAGTTTCGTTGGGATTGTGTGCCTCACTGTGACGCCTCTGGGAGCTCGGAGAAGCGACCGAGACTGGGTAGTACCTAAGCAAAGTTTTGCTTTTAAGGATGGTGAAAATTATGAGCTGCTTTTACTGTTTTTGCACGTATGAGACCCCGAACACCGAATATCAATATGTCAGTGGCGACCGAGGATGACGGTGTTAAAGTCACAGTGACAGGTCAAGGAGCTCTGCCTAAAAGATTGCCCTAGCAAAAATCTTGAGAACAGAAGAAATTAATGGTATTCTAAGGATTAAGTACAAAGGTTCACTTAAGGCTCACTTATACTGTTCGACTGTAAGGAACATGCCCAAAAACTGCTGGAATGCCAACATATTATTGAATTGGGCTACAGGGGAAAATCAATGAAGTTGTTAAGTCATATGGAGTTGTCAAACATATTGATTTGGATGTGGATATAAATGACATCTTGACCTTCTTCAAAGCGGATGTTGAAAGTGTGTCGGCGATGAGGTTAAGACGGCTGTCTGATGATGGTAAATTCTACTTAGGAATCATGTTATAGGCGATGCGGCTAGCAACCCATCACAATTTTGATTCTCCTTTCCACCTATACGCCTACAATCATGCTAAGCGTGGCCTTTAGGTCTTGTTACCTCAGGCTCTGTCTACCCCGTAAGGGATATAGACGTGTTTTGTGTGTGTGTGTGGGGGGGAAACGAGCAAGAAAAACTTCATGATGAAGAAAAGTCTTACGCAAAAATGTCTTCAGAAAGATTAAAGATGTTTATAATTCGGAGTGCACTTTGGAAGATAACAATCATAATCTTATGTAGTTGTAGAATTTTGGTTTTTAAGATGCTGCGTCATGGTGATGTGTATAATTTACTATCCAGTCTACTATGGCAGTTAGACTGAAAATTATATACCTATCTGTGTTAGGAATCGCGCTGCGAGGGAGGCGTTGTTGGATGGGGCAGCCAATCTGAATATCTACGACACGGGGATGTTCCTTACATCTTAGCCCAACCGGCCTCAGACGTCGCTGTTCAGGTTGGCTGATGTGACCAACATGTATATTGATTGATTCGTTATATCGTGTATGTGTATTGATTCGTTATTGCCCTATGGGCCAATGTGACAAAATGTACGAAGCCCGTTTTAAAATAAATCAAAACAAAAAGTAAAAGACAGTTTAAAACATGTTGGCTATTGTACGGTTACAAGGTCAAAAGACCCCCCCCCCCCCCCATGTCGGGCTCTTAGCCAACGGTCAATAATGTCTCTTAGAATCAGCCAGGAAGTAATTAACCCATGCCCAGGGTGCACCGGACCAAGCACTGCTTTTCCCCCCGGACGGATCCAAAAACGAACCGCAACTTTTGATCACACGCGGAGGTAACCCGACTCGCACCCCCACTTTCTACTTATCTACACGACTCTTACCTACTAGTAGGCCTCGAATTTGTCAATCACAATCTGCTCCACAATGCAGGTGCTGGAAATATATTGATAAATTATAATTTATCAATAAAATAATTAACTTTATCGCACTAAAACATGTACCTACCTACATAAATAATATGGACTTTTTATTATGAACATTTAAACTTAATTGTAAGAACATTTTCTTTTTTCAAACAAGAAGTTTCATGTTGCAAGATTGTTCTCAGAACGTTCTAGGAACACGTTTTAGGAATGTTTTGCGACTTGTTACATTGATAATCATAAGCAAAAGCATAAGGACTTGAAGGTAGACCAGTAAGATCCCTTATAAGTATAAAGCCACTCAGCAGTTTAAGACTAGTAGGGACGTAGGAGGTGCTTATGTTTAAGTTTAAATATCTACAATGTTGCTGGTGCCTTCTTATTTCGATTATAAATATAATTCGTCACATCAACTCTCATCTTTTATTAGAACATCGTGATACTTCGTTTGGATAAATACTTTGAGTCAGGCACTCAAACCTCATACTTGGCAGACATTTTGTAAATATAACCTCCTGCACGGTCGACCAAATGGATGCCTGGGTCACCGTATTATATATAACCTTATCGCAATAAGTGATCGGCTTGTTATTTGCGTCTGTTAGTGTCAAAGTACTATCCGACGTTGATTGTGAAAAGGTTCTACACAGTGGCCTAGGGTTCCTTTTGGCTGAATGTAATACATGGACCACAGTTGAATATCTGTCGAGCGCGAAGCAAATACTGCCGTACCATCCTTTACTGGAACCATTTCGCCGCATTTTCAGGCCCCTATTTGAGAACCTCTGGATGAGACCAGAACGCAGAAATTTTCGTCATCCAGTAAACTATAATCACATACTTAAAATTCAAAATTTCAAGTCTGTAGGTCATTTAGTTCCAAAGTTAAGCGAAAGCAAAGTTTCGCATTTATGACACTCACTCACTCACTCACTCATGATCATCAAAATAGAACTAGTACTTCCCATAAACTCAGAAAGCTGAAATTTGGTACAGAGTTAGGGTTTAATGGCCACATAAAGGGAAAACTATAAAAACTAGGATAATCTAAGAAAAAAAATGAGTCAAATAGACAAAGTCGTGCCAAGTCCATAAGGTTCCTTACTGCGATTTCTTTATTATTATAGTTAATGTTGTGTGACTTGGCCGTTGAAGGGTACACAAGGGTACAAAACCAGGTGCTCCGTGACACCATTGCACCAATCTGTCGCCAGAACCGCTACCCATTGACGATTGCAGAAGACAGTCATACATATCAAAAAAAAAAAACATAAAATTATCCTGTTTTTGTTATAACAACAAAAATAAATCATCTGTGAAAATACAACTGCCTATCTGGGTTCGTGAGATACAGCCTAGTGACAGACAGACAGATGGACAGTGAAGTCTTAGTAATAGGATCCCGTTTTCATCTTTTTGGTACGGAACCTTAAAAAACATAAAGTTTTCGTATTTTTCGTACATTGCTTTTTATTTTCTAATAAAACAACATTTATCTGAATGTATTTAATGATCGATCGAGCAGAATGCTCATTCATCTACGGAATGCAGGGAATTCGTTTCCGAAGGAGAATATGTGACCAGTCGTTAACACGAAACGAATGTGTGATTATTCGTGCACACGTTCGTTTAGAGTAGGTCAAGCCTTAAAATGTGGACGCCGAGATGGTTTGGTCATGTGGCGCAGACTTTTCTGGAAGGTTGTAAAAAATTCAACGACATTGCTCTTGGGGACTCTACAATCGACCTTTTTGTGGAATAAAAGATACTGCATACGAGTAATATGTGTAGAAAAAAAAAAGTTTGATTCTTCCTTTTCCAATATTTTTCAATTAAATCTTTTGTATCTAATGTAAATGCTTTTTTATTGTTGAATTGTGATTGTGAAAATGCGATCTCCTAGTGCAGAACTGTGACTTTAACAAGGTTTTAAGCACATAACCTATTCTTTTACTTATGGCATGTGGATTTTTTAAAGTACTACTTATTTATTATTCTTTAGTAAATATTGATATACCGTCTTGTCGTAATATTCCCCTTATTTATTACTTTGTGTAATCGGTCTATTTAGTTCGATCCTACGAATTACTAATTTCTGACATATTTTTATTTTTGTTATTATACTTACCTACCTGCGAATAAATATTAAGTCAGGAAATGTAACTGCGATATAAAAATAATCCACCATAAGTGGTGTTCAAATTATATAAAATCATTATTTTATTTTCACATAACCACACTTGAAAAATCTTGAAAAACCTTTACACAAGAGTGTTCAATCAAACTAATCATGAGTGCGTGAGCACCAACAAAAAAGCTGGCCTTCGGAATCCAAAAGCTTACCGGTTACTTACTTGACATGAAATGTATATTTCATAATTTTTTAATTTTTCTTTTCGTCGTTGGAGATTTTTCCAATAAATTTATTTGACAGTGGAGGCGTTTTTTTAATCAATGACTAGGAAGTTTAGTCAGATAAGAGTTTCAAATGTCAGTACAATAAAAGCAAGTCTATTTTTCACAAATGTTATTATTCATTAGTCATTAACTTTACATTTTTTTTATTAATTGTCATAAGAATTCATAGTAACGGTTAGATAACTTTAACTTTAATGAGTTTTAACATATTATATTAACATGCGATTCATGTATTATCCATAAATACGATGGTTACGCAATAATTGAGAAAACATCCAGTAGATAAATATAGCAATTAATAAGAAGGCCATCCATTCCTGGATGAGCATCTGCTAATGGCAAATATGGCACTTTGACATTTATTTAATTAAGTAACTTTTGGAAAATCTTGCACACATTTCAATTCATTAATTTGTTACAAAATCGTAGCCACAATTATCAATTATACAAATAAACGAAACAAATACAGACATAATTATTTAGAATTAGCGTCCCGAAAATCATTGTATTTTTTAATTAATTGTAATGAAGAAATTCTTAAAAGAAGTCCACATACATCATAAACATCCACAAACACGGATTCCATAACTTAGAAAATATATTACACGTATTTAATGCTCCTTTTTACCCGATACCAGCTAAATAATGAGCGCGAGTATACAGTGGAGCTGTTTCATTTAAACAAGTTCTACAGGCTATTCGTAGTTCGTTGCGACAGTGATACCATACTTAAATCAAATAAAAGCCACTCGTTTATTCAAACTATGAACGTAGACTCAGAATAACAAGCCTTATTTAATAAAGACGTTTTTATTCGGGAAATGCAGCATAAATCAATGTAATAAAATTTCTAATTAAAGCCTTTCGGCGAATAATGGATCTACCTAAAATTAAACATCCTCCTATTACAAATACACAGTCTTTAAGATTCTAAATTATTTACATTAATTACGTCATCATATGACCGTACCGCACGTTAATAATCAAAACGACGTTCATTTGAAAATATTATGTGTGAACCATAAGGGCAGTAAGATTTTTAAAACTTTTCTAATTATTTTAAAGATAGGATAACTATTACGTCGGTTCCTATTTCACCCTTTTAACTCTTAAATCCATTTGAAATGGAATGGAATATTGACCTATAGTTTGTAAATATAACTATATACAGGAATAAAAGTAATAATGTTCAAAGACAGTTATAAATATCACTTACACATAAATTTCTTCTGATTACATTTCCAGTTTAAATCTTATCAAATACCTGCTTTTTAGGTAGTATATAAATTTATTTACATTTTCTGTTTAAGATATTTACAACCATGCATTGTCCAGTGACTTCACACTTTCTTTCCGAAGTGTTAATTCCCGCACATAACAGTGTCAAAGGTCACATTGTCACTTTACACATAATTGTAAATATCTTCCATTTCTCATACATTCATTTCCGACATAGCCGCTTGAGGAACTCGCGACTTCTGGAAATGCTGCGAAGATGGCGAAGCAGGAGGCGGCATCACGGAGCCGTTGCCGGCGGCCAGCGACTGCCCCGTCTGCGCCTGCACGTCCGGCAGGTTGCTAGAGCTGCTGATGAACGTCGCGTTCTTAGGCAAAGTCATGCAATTCGTTGCATTGCAAATTTGGTTTTGTTGTTGGTAACTAAATCCAACTTTCCTTGGAAGGGTCGTACATTGACCCCGACTAGTTGGCGGACTTGCTTTTTGCGAGAGATTCGACATTTGTATCCCCGTGTGACAAACATTTGGACAATTTGCATTCGAAAAATGTGGCACACGGTTTGTCATCGCAATAATTGCATTTTTGTCTTGATGGTCGATGTCCACGATTGTGCTAGAACTTTGAGAATGGCCGATGAAATAGTGAGGATGTTTAGAAGATACGCTATCAAAAGTAGAGTTGTGGGTTCTCTTTTGTTGTTGCTGCAAGGCCTTCACTTGTAAACGAGTCTTGTCTCTCTGATAGTACACGCCCGCAAAAATTAACACATTCAGTATTAGTAACGAACACCCAATGGCAATGGTAACGCTGAGAGCCGTTGAGTACGCTGTATAGCCAGCCACTTCTAAGTTTGAAATATCTTGAGAGTGAGTATTGTTTGGCGTTTGACTTTGTGTGACCGCGGATCCAGGCCTTGCCGACATTACGCTTACACAAGTTGTGACGTAAGTATCCATTGTTGTGGACGGCACGTCTAAGGTGACGTTGTATATAGGCCTGCGGTAAAGCTCAAGTGTGGGGTCAAAGTAGTTAGCTCGGGTGAGCGGATCAGGCCGGACCAGCCCGTCGTATAGTTCTGGGTCGTTGTGGTTTCGGAAAAGGTTATGTTTCGCAACCACGTCCTTCATCCCAGCCCTGTGTATCTCCGGGATCAACCGCAGCCACACGGACAGCTGATGGGCCCGGTAATGGTTTTTCATGCGCGGCTTCATGCCTGCAATAGAATTTTTGAATGAGTAAGGGTTTTGTTGGAATTTTGTGGGGCGAAATAGCTTTGACGTTGTGTTGGGTTCAACGGGTAAAGGTCGACGCAATTAACCTTAAAATTGATGCCTGCTCTGGTTAAATCTCGAACCTAAGCAGAAACGTGAAGTTTAACTTGGTACTGAGTAAGTAAATAATGATCTTAACTTTAGCTACCCACTAATATAAAATAAAGTTTTACCTACTGCTCAAATTAATTAACTGCTTACCGATTTCCAAGTATTTTTGATGTAGAGTGTCGTATTCATCCCATACGATGCTCTTATACCGGTTACGTTCTCTGGAAATAGGCAGCAAGGATTCTTGTCGCTGAGCTTCATTCGGATTCCTAGGGCGAAAAAAGACCTTTAAAAAGCGGAATTTCCTACTATAGGTGAATATTATTAATGCAACAACCCGGTACAATAGTTAAATACACACACGCGCAGACACGCAGGCTTGTTTCTCAGGTTTTGAATTATTTTAGTGGTCGTATCTACGCATATTTATATTTTTCATTTAAATGAACAAAAAATGAACCGCAAAATAACGCCCGATTCAACAAAACATTTTTCATTTAGCTCATCACTCACTATTAAAGTAGTTGCCGTTGCGAACTCTTTATATACCTGTTTTTACACTTCATGCTTTTTTATTCTTTTAATATGACTTGAATAGTTCTGTTGTATTCTTCATTAAAATTCACATAATATCGTCATATAGTCCATTCACTTGTTCCCATCCTCTACTGTCGCCATGGCCGAAATCGGTCGGAAAGATCATCATCATCATCATCATCGAATGAGTGCAAAACATAATTATTCAAAGTAAGAATGTTTTAATACCTTATACTCGTAAATGCATGATTACGACTACACAGTTCAGATTTTTACTCTGCAAGCCAACTGTTAAACTGACGATTCATTAAAAAAAAATACTTTTTTAATAGCTAAGACCGATTAAAGTGAACTGAAGTTTACTTGTAGCATTGTGTATGTAAGAAAACGAGAAAATACGCGTATGCCGAATTTGACGTTCTAGCACCCTTTTAATAAAGGAAGGAAAACCCTATTATTTTTCATCTTGCTAACTACCAACAGCAGTCTGCTGTCAATTACTTCATAGCAAACTGGGTTATCGCAGACCTATCAGTTCAGACAAAAAAAATAAACCTACATCAGAATCGAACAGAGTTCCACATGTAATAATTGTGCCGAATAATGCAAATCGGACGTAATTCAGACACAACTAATAACGATTTGCATTGTATGGCTAAATTACGACAGTGGCAAGTGGCTCAACATTCACGTGAGGTGACTTGGTGACTGCACGTTTGTTTAAGAAGCGTTCGCGTGTAATGTCAAAGCTTAGAGTCATCATTACATCAGTGAATACTTTTACGTCGAGAGTCGGGGCAGTATATAAAGGGACTTGCATTCGAGATACTAAGGACGGTCGCAAATGCCTAGCCTTTGCAAGACTCAATGAAACTCGAGAGAGAAACAATGTTTTAGAGTAGAAATGAGACAGGTTTCACACGCACCATAATAATAAAGTTACATAGGTACGCTTCCTGAATAGAGCCCGACATCTGCGCACTTTGCGTATATTAGGTTCGATATATTATGTTAAGTCTTCTTGTAATGAATGCGCATCAAAAGTTTGAACAGATCATTATGTAGCACGATATAATGAACACGCTTGCGATAATTAGGTATTTAAGCTACCTGCGCGGTTTTTTTCATATTTTAAAACATTTAATTTTAATTTACCTATTCAACTCTCGCGAGACATTATAAAAGAAATCTCAATTTTTAATTGTCAGTAACCTAACTCATTACACACATCCCATAATTATTGTAACTCATAGCCAGTAAACGAATATTTTTGTACAAAATGAATTCGTAACACTGCTTAACTGTATTTGTGAAATTGTTTGTATTTCACTCGTTATCTATTCCTATAAAAGAGTCACGTGGCTTACTGACTCTGACTGACAAAGAGAGGTGCACTAAGAAAGGATTTTTCGAAATTCCCTCGGGTTAGTGAATAAATGGGATTTATGTCATTTTTACGATCTTTACAAAGAGGGAATTGAGTGTTAAAATTGGGTACAAAAGTAGAGAAATATAACTGCTAAAAAAATTATTCAGGATTTTTCTAAATTCTCGCGGGATAGATTACTTTGAAATGGTCCTACCTCTGTAACAATTTTTACTAGAATCTTCAAATTTGCCTCACCATTAGATAATTATAACATCTGAAAACGAATTTCAGGGTTTAACTGAATTCCCGTGGTATGGAAAATAAAGAGGGTTATTATTCTTTGTAACTGACTTGCTAATAGGTATAGGGCCTTGGTGTTTGGCGAACATATTCTTTGAGGATCAAAGAGGTCCGCTACCTAGGGATTTTCCTAATTTCCCACGGGACAAAAGCACGGGGTAGGAAATAAAGACTTAATAATTATTGAATTAAGAGGGTATGCCACTTGACGTCATTTGCGTAAACGAAGTCGCTGGCAAAAGCTATTGTGCATAAACCGCATTGGAGTAACCGGTTACACGCCAAAACACAATGTCCAAAGCTGAACTTACTCCTAAAAAATATATTTTCCAGTTAGCCTTTGAACAATTGACAGGACATCAGAAATTAGAGTAGACGTACAGTGAACTGTATGTTACGAGTACAATTGTACAAAAAAGTGATCGCATAGCACGGGAAAAAAAACGTTACAAGAAAAACTCATAACTTACCCGGTTCTCGCAAAGTTCGCAATGTAGAATATAAAAGCTTCGGATAATGCAACCTCTGACTTCGTGTAGTTTTTCGGGAAATGACCTAAACCATCCACTAGAGGCGCTCCAAACAAGTACGGTAATTCTTCTCCGTGCACTGATCCCATCCGCTACAAAAACAAAGGTTTTAGCTAAATACGACATGACTTTAATTTTGATAACATGCAATCAGACTGGTTTTATTAATGAAAACTAGTTGAGTGAACAACTCAAAATGTACGTACTCTTCCTATCGTAGTAGTATTTTCATCAATTCAAGATTTATCTTAAGAATGTGTAAAATAGTTTTTTTTACCTGCGGGTAATCTCCATCCTTGGTTTGATAGTCAAAAACATAAAAGAACGTATTTGGCCCAGATTCCGGTGAGCTCTTAGCAACGCTTAAGAAGTCTCCCGTTTGAACCAGTGGCGCTACGTACTGCGCGTCTGAGAGCGCCAATACAGCTGCGTCCCGAGTGTTGATTGGATGCTGGCGAATTCGAAATTTCTTAACAAATATTCCTAACATGGTCAAGGTTTGGTGCAAAAACTTTTTTTTATTAACTACACTGAATATTAGAACACAAAAATCCGCAAAATAAAGCTGCAGCCAGGAATCCGTGATGTAAACGTCTAGCCTGGTATCCTTTGGACAACGGTATTTCTTCAATGTGTTACAGTCAAGAGCATAAATATATGTACGTTACCAAGACGTCAAAAACATCTATACACCTTTAGACCAATTAGGCCGGTGACACATATATTTAAAATTATGGTTGTATCGATATTTTATGCCCTCGACTGTACCTATCAGGCTTTTTGCCCACTATAGTGGTGTGTAAGTATAGCATGGATCACGGATTGATGAGGAACTGGGTTCAGTTCCCGCCATGCAGCTTTACTTTTCGGATTTTTCTGTGTTCTAGTTTTAGTAGTATTATTTAATAATAACAAAAGAAAGTAAATTCGATAAAATAAACATTAGTAATAATGGTCAAAGGGGCACGTACCTGTACTGTCCTTTCCCAGTCTGTATATTCATTGACTATCGTGAAAAATATTTCACTTAAATGATATGTGTAGGCATTCCTAACGTAAGTTCTAAAACAGAAATTCAAAATTACCAAACATGTGTTTTAAAAATTGCAGTAAATAAATTAAGATTAATGAACTCGATACTCAAAGTCTCAAAGCCAACAATTCAATTCCAATCCAGAAGATTGCCACCCATCGCAATAAACCCAAAAGATAAGTCCCATGTAACCAGTCCTTGCGGTTGCCAAACACCAATTTGCTGAATAAACATCGACCTCACCTTATTATCCTATCCCTCCGTTCACCCTCAAATCCGTTTTGTATATCTTGAGCTGAGAATTTCCAGAGCGCTTCACTCGTTACCACTCCAAAAAGCAGATCGTATTTATTCTGTCCGCCCCTTATCCCAAAAATCCTATCGCCACTTCTTTTATCAGCCTTAAAATTATTAACTCCAGAAACGCTCGTAAATCCTTGCAAGTCATTCGGGATGAAGAACGTAAGCAATTCTTTTGCATAGTCAGTTTTGACCACCACTCCGTCTACAGATGGTCCAAATGCTGTTAAATAACTTGGTGTACTAATTTCTGCTGACATAAGCTCTTCTAGTGGGACTTCGCGTAAACAATCAACAATTAGTTCGTGATCTTTCACAATGTCTTCTGGTAAAGTGCAATTGGACTGCTTGGCCAGTTGGACGGAAAAACTAACTGGATCCTCTACAAGTGCCCATGAACTTAAAGCTGAGCCTGACAAAAGAATAGCGCGATGAAAGAGACCTGAAATAAAAAAAATGTGTTCAATATTGTGAGATGGGATATTTACTGCGTTAAGCTTAGAATATTACATTTGAACTTTATCAGATAGTTAGATCAATATTTAAATTTATACCATTCTTAGCTAATTTGTTCTCATAAGACGAACCTTCAAAGCGGTAAAACCTTTCACAGGTAGGTAAGGAGGTACATCCAATCTTATTCGATTTCATATTAATTAAATCTACTTTACTCACCAGGCATAACGGTTGGTGAGATCATCAGAAAGTTAATGCATGCCGCTCCTGAACCATGCCCTAGCATGGTCACGTTACCTGAGTCACCGCCAAACAAGGCTATGTTCTGTTGAACCCAGTGTAATGCTGCGATTTGATCCATGAGTCCGTAATTGGCGACTCTTGCTTTTAGATGTGGAATGGGGTTGGCATTTAAAAAACCTGTAATTTATTTCCTTAATCAAATACCTTTTAACGTTTTAATTAATGTTTACCGCTGTAAACAACACTCGTGGAACAAGAAATATTATAATAATTAATAAAATTATCATTTGAACGATTCATGTTTTGCTATTGAAGCAGGATGAAGAATGACGGAGCATTTTACGTGTCACAATTAAAATAGCTAATTTAAAAGGAACTAAATATAAAGCGGCTGCAAGTACAA
Organism: Pandemis corylana; assembly: GCA_949127965.1. Taxonomy (NCBI): domain Eukaryota; kingdom Metazoa; phylum Arthropoda; class Insecta; order Lepidoptera; family Tortricidae; genus Pandemis; species Pandemis corylana. The sequence continues at coordinate 18,613,580 of OX421850.1, forward strand.
AGTACGAGAATTAAATTAAGGAATTAAATTGTTCTTACCCAGAATTCCAAGTCTATAGTTAATCGTAATGACAACGAGTCCTGCATAGCTAGCTAGTACTGCTCCGTCGTAAACGTTTCCAGAATTCCATTCAAAAGATTCTCCGTGGATGAAAATAACCACTGGATACTTTGCTTGCAGAGTTGGACCAACTGTAATTTAGGTCACAGGATAATAATCATGCCTCGTAAATAAACAATACCAATTATATATTCTATTCCGTAAACATGAAAATGTATTTTTGAAATTGTAAAAATATTACCGAGATACATAGCAAACATGCACACGCCTTGGATTCCGGACGAACTTCTTAGTTTCAGAACTTATGAGTATTATGAAACAATACGAAGAAGAGGTATATTTCACGTAGGTTACATTTTGCAAGTTGTGCATCTGTAGCGTTATTTACTACGGGTATCGTTAGTTCTATTAGATTTTGTGCCAATCGGACAATAATTACACTTAAGTGAATTTTGGCGTTTAAATTCATGATTCTATACGACCACCTGGAGTACAGGCTACTCGTGTTATACACGATGCTTACCTAAACCATAAATATCCCATCCAGATTTAGGCAGTCTTCACTTCTACATACATTCACAAATCAAGTCTTTATCCCTTACGGGTAGATAGAGCCTTTTTTTTTTTTTTAACGGAGAGGAAATCTTTATGGATGCTCTAGGCACGGGCATGCCTAGGGTTATGTGGGACTCCCCCTCGAAGGGGTATACCCGAACTAAAAACTCTCCGGCGTTGCCTCAATCCGGTGTGATGGGGACGCAGTGGGATGCCACTAGGGTTTCAACCACAAACGCCCCCCCCCCCCCCCGGTGGCCCCGGCTTTCGCCAGGACCGCGCCAAGAAGGGGAGGGCCCGTACGCTGGGCCCGCATCCCTTAGACCGTGCAATGCAGGTAGGTAATGACGGGTAGATAGAGCCTAAGGTAACAAGACCTAAAGGCCACGTTTAGCATGATTGTGGGCGTATAGGTGGAAAGGGGAATCTAAATAGGTTGTTAGCCGCATTGCCTATAACATGATTCCTAAGATTTTCGCTTCTATGTTTTACAAATTCCCGTAATTCGCACGCGTTGGTTCACTACACTTTAATAACATTCATTCAAAATTTTAAAAGCCCCTCACGCATTCGTCGGAGTAATCATACGTAAATTAACGATTACTAAAAGGCCTTAAATCATTTTGGAAAGGAGCTGATATTCTTTAAACTGCTGGACCGATTTTTAAAAGCCACGGTATCTAGTTATACTCCATAGCTAGATACTCCTTCCTTTCCTTTGAATACTACACTATGGCGCGAGAGGTATTTGGGAGAGGTGCTGATTTAAGGTTGTAATTACATTTAGCATCAGGTTCGATTGTGGACAAACACAAGCTTGCTTTGTAATAAAATATAGTTCGATTTTCAACAGTTAACTTTAATGCAAAACTGTAGTTACAGCAGCAATAACAGGGGATGTGCTCTCAGGTATACTTATATAGCTAACTGCTAAAGCCAATGTTACACACAAATGGTTAGCGGACGAGTGGATTAATGGATGTTCAAGAACTCTCATATATTTTCGGCTCGATTCAGTGAGTTGCTTTATTTCCTGTCGCTTTCTTTAAATAGTAAAATCCTTGAATGCTTAGTACTCGTAGTTACCAAAAAATAACTGGATACCACACTCAAAAAGTTGATTATCTCGTTACTAAAACATGCGCGAAAAGAGAATACTTTAACACGTCAAACTTAACCACGCCAAACATTCGAGAGTTGGTAGACATTTTACTGTAGATGTCTGAGGAAACGTAAAAACTTGTACAATTCTTACTTTTTCACTACCCTTCGGCCAGATCTGTGTTTTTGTCTTTGTTATCATTAGAGAAGTAGACCGTTTTGTATAAGTTCTTCCGCTGCTTCAAACACCTACTCTAAAATGTTTTCCAGCTCTCATACATACCCAAAATCTTTCGTGTCAAGAGTTTATTTTTAGTGATAGCAGACTAGAAGTTCAAACATTATATGTCTTTTGTTAAAAAATGAACAAAGAACCCTATCACTGGTTAACAAAAGTACGCGACTATCTAGAAGAAGCAGGGTGCTATTGTAAGCTATGATTAAGTTTTTTGTTGCTAAAAGCTGAAGCGCAAAATATATAAGATTGTCTATCGTTTTCCAGTCGACATTTCATTATACTCTCGAAAGTATTGTATCTGATATCGCCGGAATAGGTACGAGTAGGTATTGCTGCAGAATAAACGTTTGAAAGCGATTGCAGCCAGAGATAATAAATAATTGTATTGTCTAATTTTTTTCAAGAAAATTCTAAAATCTGGAAAAGTCAAAGTGACGGATAAGGACTGCAAATGGTAGATCAATATTAATTAATAAAAAAAAACGGACGGGTTGCACTCCTCACGGGAGAAGTGAAAGCCAAAAGTGCACAATGCACTTCAAAAAGAAAAAGAATAAAAATACACGAGATTTGAACCGCGGTCACCGGAGCGAATGCACTGTTATTCCACACCTTATACCGCTAAACTTACTTACTAGTGACGAAATCAACGCACGCATTATTACACCTCAGCAACGACGCGAGTTTAACATTTTTTACCCATCCCAAAAAGCTTAACGCCGCTAAAGAAGTTTTCACTTTAAAAAAACTTAATTAATAAATAAATGATAACTGCAACCTGAGCCTTACAACTTCGTAAGTAGTAGGCTATTAATTGGTTCGAAGCTTTCTCTCTTTAAAAAAGATTATTGTAATGATTCAAAAACCACAACAACATAATCATTTTTACCTACATAATAATAGCTAAATTTCATAGGACTGCGCTACCTACTGTTATATAAACGCCAATAGAGAAAGAAATACAATATTATCTATTTTCATGGGCGATACACAGCAATAAATTGACGGTATTGGAAATAAAGTCAAGGCTGAGAACGGATCAACGTGTCTTGTTTTCAGTGAACCGTAGAATACAGGTGCGCTGTGTGGAAACAGACTTTATACGTAGGACACGATTTATAAACGCTGGAGCTGCAAAATCGGCAAGAAAGTATTTACGAGTCTATGTTTCATATGCATCTTGAAATCCCAAGTGAGGAACACTATTCTCGGGTATTTCTTCTTTGCTATTTTTTCTATGTATCAATTTGTGTATAAACGCTCTTTGAGTGAACATTCATGGACAGAAAATAAGCAGTAAGGAGTTTTAAAATAGACTTACCTTGTACGGGAGTATAAATATTCATGTAAAGGCAATCTTCACTCTGATTCTTCAGTCTTGGTAGCAGTCTGCGTAGATATTCCAGTCTTCCTTTAGGCATTCTATCCAAAGCCAGAGTTTCATTTGAGATATCTGGCAAGCGCTGGGGACAGACTGGACCTATCTGATCCACTTGCTTCACGTCGTCCCATGGAGCTGGAGCACGTGTCGGTGCAAACCTGAAGTTATTTGATAAACGGTTACTGATAAATACCCCTTGAACGGCGTGGTATTTCCTTTGAGCATTTTGTTGATTAGTTAAAGGCTCAAACATTGCAATTGTATGTACTACTCCCAAGTTAAATTTTGACAAATCCAACTATTTGATGATCTGGAAAAGACAAGTATCAAGTGATGTTGTGAAACCCCTTTTCTAATAGTTTTTATTTTAATAAAGTCGATTGCTCTTTTTGGCATCGTTTTAGTGTTTGTGGTTCTAAACCCACAAGTTTGATAATGAATAGCTATTGTTATTTTTACGCATGTACATATAATAAATCATTGTTTTGAAATGTACCTGTTAGAGCCAGTCGGTGGTGTTGCGTATGGTACTCCTAGATACGCTTCTACGGGCTTCAAGTATTTGTGTTGATCCATTGGTAAAATGATGCCTTGTAGTTTACCGTATCTAGTTCCGATCACTCTCGTTCTTAACATAGAATTTCTCCCACCAGTGTAGCTATTACCGTGTGAATATTTTGCCAAGAGTAAAACGAGTAATATGATGATCTTATTGTTCTTTGCAATTTTTGCTTTAAAATTGGACTGAGTATTTAAAACTTTAGTGCAGTGTCTGTTTTTTATGCCTATTGGATTGCTTTGAGAATTTGTTACTTTTTTCAGCCAATACTGTTTAATTGAATTACATATATGGAGCGGCAGTCTTATGTTGGCCATTTTCTCTAAATATCAGCTTTGAAAACCCATTTCTTTATTCACTTCCACTGATACATTTTGATAACATTGAAGATGTAAAACTGATACCCTCAGATGAATAGGTATACTCTTTCAAAAATCTTGGCACACCGTTTTGTTTTAAAGTAGCCATTACTTATAACCTGTAACAAATAAGATAATTAATCGAACAGTCATTTTATTTGACTTACACAATAATAACACCAGAAAATATAAACCAAAAACAAAATATGAAACTCGTTGCTGATGGCCTCTCCTTACTACCGGCAGCGCTGTCAGTCAGGTAGATCAAGGCAGACGATGTCGTAGAATAAATGAGACACTTCATTAAAAAAATACAACTCATGAAAAAGGCATCGTGTTTAGTAGGGGATGTGAGCGCTGAAAGTGTTCCTGTGGATAGATTATTTAGTTTTATTATCATTACATATATATATATATAAGTACACAGATTATGAACGTATCTGAAATCTTAATAATATTAACTTAATTTAATTCAACAAAGGTAAGTGAAATCAGAACAAAAATTTACTAAAGAAACTGTAAAAATAATCTTATTAGAAAAATATAGTTTTGAAGAAAACCAAGTTCAAAAAAAATTACCAGTATAATGACACTGACAATCAGCTCTCAGTGATTCTTTTATATTGAGAAGATGGCGGGATACCCAATCCCCGAGATACTTTAAAAAGATGACAAATGCCTTATTCAGTATTCGGTAGCAAACGCTTGTAATAAATCAAAAGGCTCGATTATTCGTAAAGAGAGGAATATAGATGAGGGAAAAGAGGCTCAATCAATCTCATTTCGACATTTGACGTATTACATCTTATGCCATGTTGATAACACCTTGTAAACATGGTCATGAGCGAACATGCTCTAAAATTTATGTACGTCATTTTTTTGATAAATTTATAATTAGTTGAACAATATGACATATCTATTTGAAGAATACAGAACATTATCCCATCAAAATCGGAGGCAGCATGTGAAACTTTGACAATCATTAACTAAGTCGGCTGGCTAGTGATTCAGCTCAGATAAGAATGTTATCCGTTATACCCATTATCGTTCAATATTTTTTTTTGAATACATTATCAGGAGCCCTACCATGACGTCTTAATGAGATTCAATTCCGAACCAAAGATGGATGGATCGCTGTCAGATTCATACTAGAAGTGTCAAAAATAACAGCTAAAGAATCGGAATTGAATCGCATTAAAGACGGCATGGTAAGGCCGCAGATTTCACATGCATGCTAATCGCCAGTGGCGGTGTTATAACTTTACTTTAGGCTTTTTTTAATAAGGGTACAATTTCCTTTTATAGTTAACTAGCTTCTGACCGCGACTTCGTCTGCGTAGAATTATACATAAAAACCTGCCTCTTGAATCACTCTATCTATTAAAAAAAACCGCATCAAAATCCGTTGTGTAGTTTTAAAGATATAAGCATACATAGGGACATAGGGACAGAGAAAGCGACTTTATTTTATACTAGCTTCTGCTCGCGACTTCGTCCGCGTAGAATTAGACTTAGGAACTGATGTTGATAGTATATTCAGCAATAATTATTAACGTCGCGACTCTAGGCAGCTACGACGTTTGTAAACTTTCATCACCTATTTTATCCGCTTAGGGGTAGAATTTATCAAAATCCGTTCTTAGAGAATGCCTACGTCATAGTAGCTTTATGCATGCAAAGTCTCAGCCCGATCTGTTTAAAATTGACAAAGTTTCAAACAAACTTTCATCCCCTATTTTATCCCCTTGGGGGTAGAAATGATCAAAATCCTTTCTTAGCGGATGCCTACGTCATAACATCTAGCTGCATGCCAAATTTCAGCTCGATCCGTCCAGTGGTTTGGGCTGTGCGTTGATAGATCACTATGTCAGTCAGTCACCTTTGAGTTATATATATTTAGACTATGTAGTGATAAGTAAAAGATGGCGACAGGTAAATAGCAGATACTTCGTAATGTTGAAATAACTTCCAAAACTTTACTTCGTACGGATGGTGATCCTTTCAATGAACATAAACATACGGAGTTAGTTGTTTAGATCGAAATTGGAAATCCACGATTACTGTACCTACACAAAACGCTTTTGGCGAGACCGAAATCACGACATTCAATGCGATGCGTGTGGGTGATTTGATTAGCACATGTGAATTAGCTGATTAGCTATATGTAATCAATATTAATTATTATTAATATTGGTAACATAAATAATAAAATATAATAGTCGAACAAAAAGGATTGTCACGCGAGGCTTTAACGGCTACTGGATACTGGAGTATGATTTATGGTGAGACAGATATTTATACTAATTATACCTACGAGACAGAAAAAAGAGGTTCACATTAAAATATTGCACCCATAGTAAACCAGCAAATTTATTAAATGACGTGGTATTAGAAATATGACGGACGCATGCCTAATAATCAATACTAGAATGTCGCTAGTTAATGTTGGAAGGAAAATCCCTTTTACGCCTACCAAGCGTAAAAATCCGCTAAGTGATTCTCTCTCAAAAGCAAAAACGGGTCAAGATATACTCCTAGCTCTAGGGTTGGCTTATTATCCAACATTTATAGTAAAATGTAAGTGGTCATTTCAAACTACGTAACATTCTCTGAAATGTTACAGAATATAAGGTTTTTATTATATAGACACTATTCTTGGGACTCGTGTTTAATTAACTTCTGAAGGAATCCTATTCAGCCCTGCAAAGACGGGACTAGGTGAAATATGTCTCAGTTTCATTTGCCTTTTTTAAAATATTTAATTTGTTTTGATTGACAATTAAATAAGTTGTTTATGATGGCTTTTGTTTTAAAAAAAACCTTTTACCAGTTTTTCTCATGGCGCATCCTGTCAGCAATGTTAGCCTTTTCTAAAAGTGCTGGTAAATAAAAAAGCTCTTTGCTGCTTACTTGCAGAATAATCGTTTTGATTTTATTGCTTTTGCAAAGCAAGCTTAAAGATATCTAATAATATAAGGTTTTTTTCCAGTAAACATCACAATCTGCAGAAAAATAAATAATAGATAGTTAAAAAAATTATAGTGAGGTTCGCGTTCTTAAAGTTCCATATCTAGATTTAATCTACGTAAATAAATATAGATAAATAACAAAAATGGGTGTACTTAGTATAGGTAATCACTTAATATCATCAGAAGATGCAGTAACTTCTGTTACTGCTTAAATTTAGCACTATAAACATTTCAAAAGGTTAAAGGTGCGGACTTTTAGTTTACATCGGCGACTTCTTTGACCAATTGATACTTTACACGACAAGTGACAACCCTATGCATGACGCGTTTTATTGCTTCGACCTCATTTTTAAGCTGAGTAAGTGCTTTTTAGCAAATGAAATTCTTATAATCCTCTTCCATTCTGCCCGCTTTAGGAATATCTTGCGTATAATTTTGAGCCAAAAACCATTCTCTTTCAGAACATCGCATGCAGAACAATTTTCCTTTGGCTGTTTGTAGCAATAATTGCTTTACGAAGGTGGGATAAACATGGTTAGCAGTTGCTTGTTTTTGCGCTAGGCTCTTTGAGTAATTAAATACAAGGCCACCTTGTGAATACTAATACGTTTTTCCTAAAAGGCAACATTAATCAAACAACGGGCATTTTCTGGAATCAGCTTCACAATGACTAAGTCTATTCTACAGAACGCCATTTTTTCCAGATTATTGCATGAAGGGATGACGAATTTAATAAGATTTCTTCCATGGAATCAAGTGATAGGTAGCTTTTGGGGTGAATATTAAAGATAGTTGGACGTTGACACTTGACAGGTGCTTTTGCACCGCGCAACAAACCTTATTCCATGATTAAACGATGATCTGAATATAGACCCAGTCAATGTGTACAAGAGCATAACTCCTCACGTTTCGGTAATCTAATTACATCTCGGGTAATTTCGCTTATTAGCAACAGGTTAATGTTTCAATGATATGAATTAAGTAAATCATTAGATCGATTTGATCGTTAAGAACTTTGTTGAGTTCGTTGCTAGTGTATTTATAGCAGAGGTTATATTTGAACCGAAAACCGTTTATATGACTGTGTTATAAAGCACAAATTTAATTCTCACAGAGTTTTGAGCAGAAATCGAAAGTATAGTTTATATGTTATATGTAAAGAACTTTGTACCTATGTCAGGTAATTAATATATTTTTATTTTGAGTCATGCTTCCACCCGTAATTGAATTTCAGTAGAGAAAAAATTATGTACATATTCTGTACAATGTATAAGGAATACATGTAACAGTAAACGACATAAATAATGATATCAAATTATTAACTATTCTCCTTACATGTTCTTTCGTCGAGAAACAAATGTATTTATAGGATTTCCCACAAATATATTCATTATTTTTTAAAAGACTAGCTTTTGCTCGCGGCTTTGCTTACGTGAACCATAAGTGTTTCAAAAAGCATGCAATCAAGCATGCATGTAAACGTGCGAATAAGTATGGATGCAATCGTGTAAGCAAGCATGTTAGCAAGATTATAATCAAGCATGCCATCATGTAAGCAAGCATGGTATCGAGTACGCAAGCAAGCATGTGCAAGAAGCAAGTTAAAATGGTAACCATTATTTAAGCGAGCAAGCGTGTAAGGACATATGCCTGCAAGCATGCAATTATACAATCAGACATGCAGCAACGATGTGAGTTATCATGCAATCAAGAATGCAAGCAATCATTTATAATCAAGTATGCAAGGAAGCGTGTAAGTAGACGTGCAAGTAAGTAAGCAATTGAATGTTAGCGTGCTAGCAAGCAAAAAATCACGGAAAGAACCAAGCAAGTGAAGTAGTACGCGTTCAAGTAAGCCTGTAAGCAAGCATGCAAGGAATCATGTACATCTATATAATAATTAATGAGTATGCCAACGTGCTAGCGAAGTTAATGTTTACACAAATAAAATTAATATTCATATGACCAATTATCGTCCTGTAGGTCTGTAATGATTTTGTCCATAACTACATTCCACTGTCAAATTGGATAATATACTTTTTAGAGATCAAAGTGGCGTAAATATGTCATTTCCGTTTTTGCAACTACATCTGGATTTAAAATGTTTTTTTTTTTTACTTTTCAACGACACTCCATATTCACTCGGACTGACTGCTCAACTTTCTGTTGTGAGACCAAAATGTATGTTTGACGCGAACTATAATTTCGTCCATAAATTTTGTGTTTAACGCGGAGACTAAAATGTTCATTCGTCGGACTTTTTTTTGTTTTACACATACATCATCTGTGAAAATCACTGCTTATTTTTACCTTCAATAACAATAACTTACTAATCGACTTCATAATTGTAAACAATAAAAAAGTTATTGAATATTATGCTTAATTACGGAAACCACGTTGTACATTTATCTTATTCTCATTAAATTATTTATTCAACACAATAATAGGCTTACAGTGGAGACCAAAACGCCTATTTATTTCTCTCTATTATTGAGTTATAGAACTTAATTAGGCTCTTCTCGATAAGTTTAGCATAAATTGTGTTTCTTCACGAGAGGCATCTTATTAATCAAAACATAAAGAGATAAATTAACGAACGAGCAGGTAAATTATGTGTTTGCGTATTTACTCATTTATTTCTTTAGACAAGCAACTCTCATGTTACAAAGAGTCCATTTTGCAGAACAAAGAGCGTATGTCTCGTTCCAAGGATGTTATACTCGTATGTACGAAATATGACTTTAATGATCCTGTACTTAGCGTTGAAGCAAATGCGTTATAAATTATTTCGCATTTCAGTCGTTTCATAAATATAACGAATGAAGAGACTTTGCAATGTAAGCAAATAGCATAATTGTGTTATCTCGAGAAACATTGACTGGGCTTAAAAGGATCCCATCAAAAACATAAATGTGAAATAGCCAAGTACAATACCTATTAAAATATGGATTTTATTGACTTCGCTACAAAAAAGTTAAGGGTGCTAGTTCTCAGCAGAAAATCCTGCATTTACTGACTTCACATGGGATGTAATTCAATTTAAAGATTTAACTTAGCTATTTGCTTTGGTCCTTGCCTAAAAACCTTTTCCGCCTTCAGTAGGTGCCAGAGAGGAGATACTTAGTAGGTTTTTACTACCGGCAATGATATCGGATAGAACAAAGCACTCAAAAAATCTAACGCAACTCTATTCCTGTTCGTATCCGTTAGAGCGTATCAGATGTTTTGAGTCCTTTGTTCTATCTGATATTACTGCCGGAAACCTTACTGCCTCGACTTTCTGCAATAAATAATTATTGTAATAATGTTCATATTTTTCACACTCACTACAACTCTAATGTTTTTAATGACCTGGGATTACCTGTTATTGATCAGGCAAAGAATTGATAAAATTTTCCTTTTGTTGGTCCTCTTTCTATTTTAAGAATAAATAAACTTTTTGAAGTGTTTATAATTTAATTATAATCAAGATATTACTTTGCATTTTAATTACTCATAAATACAGTCCTACAGACATTATTGGAGAAAAACTGAATGCAGTCATGTACTCATTTTCAGTATTACTAAACCACAACAAGTTTAAATAAAAAACCCGCCGGCACCTAATTTATAGCTTAATTTATCAGAATAACAGCGGGAAGAAAGAATAAGTAAACAACAAATTTTTCTACACGATCCCTAGAGTAGAAAGCTTTTTGCAGGCAAGCGGCATTGTTTATGGTTCGCCTTCGCTAATCCTTTCCGTGCCTTTGCGTGCTCCGTAACCGGATTTAGTCATGAAATAATTTAATTGAAGCAATATTACTGGTATACTGCACCCTTGTTGCGATGTTTATTGAAAAAATCTTATGGGACAGTATGTTGAACATTTCATATGCGGAAACTATTGTACTTATAAATAAGTCAAGAGTTATTTTTGGACATTGGGTGGCAATGACTGTCTTTTACGCCCTTCATTTCGCCTCCCAATCTTATGTAGTCTCTAGTCAGTCTTTGGTGAATCCTAGAGTACCTTCTGGAGTACCATTCGAAAGTCGCAAATAAAATAATTGTTCGGAATTTGAAATAAGATTAGAGTAAAAAAAGATACTTTTCTAGTACATGCATGTCGGAATAAAACCCCCAAAAGTCAATCACACCTTATTTATTTGGAACGTTATTCAAATTAAACAATAACGGTAACTTTATGATAATTTTAATTGAAACGGTAACTGCTAAGCTAAGAGGCAGACGATCCGACGGGGTGATGCGTGCGCACCGGTTGCCAGTCCCAACGAGAATGGCGCTCCGGCGCACGCCGGACCTCGGCGCTCCGTCAGCACGTGGTCGCGACGGTGGCGCCACCGGAAAGTGCCAACCACGCGCTGTGCCTCTTTAGTGTCAAATCAACTCTTTTTATGATTTGCGCCGACATATATAATATTGTAACCTGGTCAAAAACTCAATTTCAGCTATAGTTTTTCATAACTTTTGAATGATATTTTCTGGTGATCTGGTTTTAAAAATCGCCCCCTGATGTTTTTGCTACCTTCATCTGGATTAAGCAAATCGCTAACTATTTTTGACACATGTGGCACTCTGTTAGTCAATCGTATCTACCAACCTGGGTATTGAAACAAAAACCAAGTAGAGTGTAAATGGTAGAAAATATTTAGGCATAAGCCAGTCCAACGAAATATCGCCCCTGAACGCTTTATACACGACCTGTTAAAAGCTTTTATTCAAAAATGAATCTGTTGCTTCGTTGCGACGTATGAGCCAACCATCACTTACGGGGTGTCTACCAGTTAGCTTCCAATTCGTTACAGTGAAACTTTCTGTTATATTACGACTTTTTATATTCTGACAGAGAGTTGTAAATTCTGTGTAAAATTGGATGGTGATTGAATTGGGACTAGTATTAAAGTTAATTGGTGTTTGTGATTGCAACAATAGTACACTAGCTACTATGAGAAGTGTGGTCAAAATGTATAAATACTACTTTAAGTATCGTTCAGAGGTGTTTTAATGCCTAGTGCCTTATTTTGGGTTGGTAATTACGTTTATTAGCATGTTTCTTTTTTACAAATTAGTTATTACGATTTCTTTTCAATAAAACCAAATTGCGGTACCTAATACAATGCACACTCTCTTGTCAGAAAAGCAGGCAAAAAAACGTTAGGCCTTAAATTGTTTTACCCTACATTAATAATGTGGCAAAGGCGTAAAGCCGTAGGCGGTAATGTTCAACAAACAAATTTGCCCATAAAACACACCAAAGTACCCTTTTCGGTGAATCGGAGACAGAACATTGTGGAAAATAAGCCTTATCATTTTCTATACGTATAACAATGGTATAATGTGTTGCAATACTCGTAGCTACTTTTTCTACCACTGTAGGTAGGTACCTTTATTTGATAATTTTAGGGTCCTAGTAAAAAAAAAGGTTAAACAGACGAATAACTATTTTCTTTTCTAATACTTGTAAAGAGGTTAACAATCAATTTTTTTACGAGAAAACCCCGGAATTAAAGAGCCACAGACAAATATTTGGTTGTGCATTATAAGTCTGGAAGAATGTAAAGAAATCTATGCTCAATGGCCCGTACAAGTACAATTATGAATGTTTTTGTGGTCACAATTAGAAGAGTATGTCGCATCCAAGAATCTAATCAAATCTACATAATATCGAATTCTTTTAAACGATCAATTTATTCTTGTTTATTTTATCTAAATCTCGGAAACGGCTCCAACAATTTTCATGACATTTTGTATGCAGGGATCTTGGCTACGTTTCATTTTTAGAAAACGTACCAAAAAACAAAAACCTCATTCAGTTTGGTATTTTTTTTTTTTTTTTTTTTATGTTAGAGAGGCCAGACAAACGAACTAGTGGGTCACCTGATGGTAAATGATCACCACTGTCCATAGACACCCGCAGCGCTTTACGCGATGCCAGTGCGTTGTCAGCCCTGCAGAAAATTATATACTCGCCTCTTAAAGGCACCCAAGTCGTAACTCGATGGGAAGACCTCAGCGGGAAGCTCGTTCCAGATTTTGCAAGTTCGTGGCAAAAAAGATCGATTAAACCGCACCGTCGAAGACTGCCATTCATCAACGTGATGTCGATGGAATGAGCGCTTACGACGGGTAGATTTGTAATGGAACCCCGCAGCTGGAATGAGGTCAAAGAGTTCCTCAGAGCATTCCCCGTTGTAGTACTTATAAAACACGCAAAGGAAGCCAACGTCTCTGCGGAGAGCAAGAGGATCGAGTTTATCGGAGAGTGAGGGGTTGCCGATGATTCGGGACGCTCTGCGCTGTATGCGATCAAGTGGAAGCAGCTGATATTGGGGTGCGCCAGCCCAGAGATGAGAGCAATACTCCATCCTTGGCCGAACCTGGGCTTTATAAATCTGAAGCCGCTGCTTCGGAGTGAAGTATCGCTTAGAGCGGCCAAGCACGCCCAACATTCTAGCAGCCGACTTGGTTTTACCTTCCAGATGATCGCAAAATTGGACTGTGCTCGAAACATCGACACCGAGAATTCCAACACTCTCCGATGTGTTGAGGGGTGATCCCTGGAAGCATGGAGCGGCGACAAACGGGTGTTTTTTAGCAGTAAATACGCAAACTTGCGTTTTGGAGGGGTTAAAGTGCACTAAGTTGCGTGTGCCCCAATCAGAAACTTGCGCTAGTGTATTTTCCAGATCATACACAAGTTTGTTTCGTCTCTCTTCCAATTCTGTCCGAGGAAGGTTAGCTCTACCAGAGTACCGTGCGTCGCATATGCTGTCATCCGCATAGCAATGAATGCCGCTTACAAGCAGCATATCATTGATATGCAGGAGGAACAGAGTAGGCGAGAGCACACAGCCCTGGGGGACACCAGCATTCATAGACATTGAGTCGGAGACATCCTATTAATAATAATAATAATATAATATAAGCCTTTATTTCTCACATATGTTTCATGCTATACATTACAATTCAATTTTATATTAATATTTGATTCTATTTCTATTACATTTAATTAATTAAGATTTCATTAATACAGAATAAATTATTAAAAATTACTGTTATTGTTATTTTAGGTGAGGTACCCATTTTTGGGCATAGGCCTCCTCCAACCTCTTCCAATATTCTCTTTCTTTGGCTTGGCGGGTCCATGTGGGTCCTGACAACAGAACTGAGCTATATCCTATTAATAAAACAGGTAAATTCGGAAACTTATATTTCTTATACACCCGACATCGCGGTTACAAAAGTACGGTAAATTTTTATTACATACGAGTATTTGACTTCTATACAAACCTAGCACCAAACATATATAATATTTTTTTTTGTAAAAACTTTTGTAACCAAGATGGCGGATCACATTTTGACTAAAATGGTGATAAGATGAGTGTCGATTTTGTGTAAACAGTATTTTTGGGATACCTATCAGTATCGAGTCATGAATGGATTTTGTATTTTTAATTTAAAATTATGTCGAAATATTTAAATAATTACTCTAAATAACGCAATAACCCTTTCGTGGGAGCTCGTGTCGTCATGGCTTGTCGTGCATAAAATACTGAAGCAAAACTGGGCTGTTATGGAAATTACGGGTTTAAAGTATAATCATTTATTTCGCTAAAACACTATAGAATACCTAGTTTCATAATATTCATCGAACTCTGAATGAAGGTCAAATTTCTTCTAGAAAACAGTTAATTTTCCCAATTACTTTATCAGTTTTACAAATCTATCAAGGCATTTGAAATGGAATTAGGCAATCGAGCTCTTGAAATTTCGTGGCGAACGATAAAATCGTACAATACCAATTACTGCGCAAAAAAGACCAACCCTGCTAGCTTATCTGCAATCGAAAGTTCTTCTTATTGGCATAAAGAGCCAGAAACTTGATCGTATCAATTTTGGAGGAAGGCCAACGAGGTCGGATTAGGCACTCCTGCCATCTTCATCGTACCTTTAACCAAAGGAAGGCAAATTACAATGGGCTTTCATCCTGTGCTACAATTGTGGGACGCACATTTAATTGATATGAATCGATTTGGATGGATATTGACCAGCCTCAAGGCTTACCTGGCTACTGATGAGCTCATATTATGCGAAATGGTTAATCTATTTGATGTTTTTACAAGCTTTATATTAACTTGCAACGTATTTTACACGAACGTATGTTAACGTATGAGCTGGTTCGTTAACGTTTCGCATCTGTTGCTCTATTCTGATAAGACTATAAGCCAACCACCATTTTTAGGAAAAGTTAAAAATGTTTCGCTAGGTACATATATATTTTGATTAAGTATTTCAGATAGTTTTCAGACCTATCAAGAGTTGTAAGTTGTTCTATATTATATGTCGATTTATGAAGTCAAGTCATGGTCATTTAATTAGGGACACTGTTACTGGACGAGCAACCTACAGGTTTTTTTTATATTCTCTATCATTTTCAACGACATGTTTGGATTTCAATATTTATTAACTGAACTCAAAAACAGGACGAGATTCTCAATTCGTCATAATCCTTTTTATACTTAAAAAAATCTACTTAGGGATAAAATTCATAGGTAATATGAGAATTCATACGTAATTGTTCCCCAGGCACTTTCGATGTGTATTTTATGTTATGTCATGAAACCTTTTTCAATTACTTTTAAATGACGCTGCCTGACGTAAATGGACGATAGATACATAATTGTAGTTCATATATTTAGTTGTTGTATTTTTATTATTTATTTTTGTGATATTTAGTATTCTTTTTTTTGTTTATTTTGATTTTTATTTATTTACTGACGAATTTAATGTAAGTGTGTATAAATCACGTCTGTAGTTATTATTACTAACTAATGTTTTTTTTATATTAAATGAATAATAAACTACCTACACTAATGTAGAAAGGAACAGACAAATGGTCAACTGCGAGTCGGACTCCCGCACTGATGATATCGTATGTACTGAATCAACTAAACCGACTATATCGAAATACATTTCTGTGACCCCAATACGGACGTAATACTTTAAATAATGTTTTTTGAATAGAAGGGTCAGTTCTTTTATTTTTTTATAATGAAAAGTCAACTGTACCGCCGTGTGACATATCAATAAATAAAGTTTCTTGTGCGTAAATTAATACGGAATACATTATGTTTGTGACCATCACAAGTCCCGATATTTGATATATTAAAACTGAATACAAAACGTTAGTAAGTACTCATTGATATGAATGAATATTAATAATTATTAATTATTGTGGGTTTAATTACCCACAATAATAACCATAAATTGCCTACGTAGGTAAATACATTTTCCGGCACAAATTTTCACCCATCTACGGATACAAAACAGAAAGTATTAAAAATCGTGACGCACGAAACTATGTTGTCGTCACGTGAGCCCAGGGAAATCCATTACCCCGGAACGAATGCGGCGGGGCACGCGGCGTAGAAACTAACTAATAGAGCGAACTAGATCTGTTCAATCCATGGTTATGTTTAGCCCAACATGTATCGCGCTGTTAAATAGGTGATTAGTGTACATGCTCATTCCCATATGCTCATGGTGGAAAGTGACTATATATTATGTAGTTTAAGATTAGTTTCGTAGCCAATACGGTTTTGCAAAGGGCTCTTGAACTCAGCAATTTAATTCGAATTGCCTTAGCCACATCTCACCTGTCATAAAATAGGGACCATGACGTAAGTATGTACAAAGGAAAATCTCACAATATCTATAAAATCAGCTAAGTTAAAAATATATGTATAATGCCGATCACTTGAATATTTTACTTCCCAACGTGTTGCCCGGTCACAGGAACTCCTTAAAATGAGGTTTAATCTCGAAAAGGTGAGATTAAGGTCAAAAAAGATATGCCTCTGTCAACATTATTAACAGCATCGTAGTTCGTAGTCGTTAAGAATGTGCGCGTGGCCTAGTCAGCCCTACTCTCTAGTCTCTCAACTCTCTCTAACATTTTCGACCAGACGCTCTGTTTTTTTTCTGCGCGGTTATTCCATTCGAGAACTTTTTACCGCAATTAGTCTGGTGAACAGAAATAATTGAATACCTATCTAAAATTTCTAGACACCTTATTTATGATCCCAATCGTGACTTTACATTATCAAAATGCTTCGAATTATTTAATATTTTATTATTTATTAATTATTTATGAATTATTTAATGGTTTATTACCTTTATCTTTATTTCTACGGTATTCGTTTCATAAGGCTTGAGTTAAATACAAATGTATTAAACAAAATACACCACTTGGAATCATGCCAAAGCTTTTATGGTTTTAATCGAAATAAAAAAGGAAAACGCTACTTTATAGCGTACTACATCGTTTTGATATTTTTTAGTATCGATGTATGAAATGTAGGCAAGGGGTGAAACAATTTAAGAGACCGGGTCAACCGACTCTAGTACAACCTAGTAAGTATACTAGGCCAGTGACATAGAAATTTCTCGATGAAAGTGGATTAACTTAAATAGATCGAGCAGCACAAAACGTACGCTAAGATACTTTGCCAGGCAGGTATGTAATCAATACAGTTAGTTCAGTTTTTTTAATTGCACAAATAAAGAAAAAATAGAGATGCTTAAATCCAGAGCCTGACCTGATGAATTATTTCATTTAAGTTTGTAAACATGAAAATACCTACAATTTAATTCCCTGATGCACAATAAGAACTTTAGAATTAGTTTGCTAATTGGACTATAAGTAAAGAAGAAAAACAAAAAGTATGATTTAATTAAAAGTATCAAATTTCGTCCTTAAAACTTGTACAAGTTAAATGAAAAGTGAAACAGCAAGGGTCTGTATTTTTACGGAATGCATTGCCGAGCTTCGCGCATGATTGCCGTGCACTCGATCATTGCATATTGATCGCATGACGGGCCATAACGAACACCCTAACGCGCACCGGACTTGTCTGGATAGCGAAGACCAAAACAAATCCAATCGCGAACGTGTTTCGGTACATAGGAAAGCTAACTATTTGAGAAGAGATAGTAGACAATCAGAATATTTTGGGTACAAATTGGAGGGTACAAATACGTTTCTTTTCAAATTCTAGTGAATAAATGAATTCAGAATACATCCGGATGTTCGATTGTTCTGCCACGAGACAGTACAAGCTTAATTCAATCTAAAACTTATACTGATAACCCCCCCTATCTCCATGACCCATACAATCATATGCAGTGCACGTTTGAAATATATTTTTTCGGAGATTTTCAAATCAGCTACTTATTTATTTTTTCCGGAGTGCCACATTTTGTTCTCAATGCAGTACCAATCTTTTTAGTTATCTAGGTGGCGTACGGTGTGGTTTAAATTGGCCTATTCAACGATCTTCGAACTCAGTATTCGGCTTACCTCGTTACGGAACGAGCTCGTGCACCATCTTACTGACACCAAATGATGTGTCTTTCTGCCAGTGACAATTCGTTCATTTACCCAAAGTTGGAGTCACGAAAACGGTCCCTATTAATGTTTCTTCGCGTGTTGCCGGTTTCGGTTACAGACCACACCAAAGATATTGGGCACAGTAATATTCGAAAGGATCTCTTAGGCGTAAACATGTTCGCGATTTTCTGACTAATATTTCAATTACCGGCAAAAAGCTTCATAATCTGGAAATTCTCTTGGCAGGCTTGATTCCTCTGAATATGGTGAGGGTGCACGGACACGTACATGCCTATTTGCAGTCATTATTGACTGAGTCTAAAGTATCGACTGCCTGCCTTGAACTACTCGTATTCCTTAGGTTTTAGTCAAAATATCGCAGTACTTCCTTAAGTCCCACGGAAAGAATATATATCTGTATTAAATAGTGACGTTACAAATAGTTTGTAACAATAGCATATTTAAGTAGAAAAACTCAAGCGTCTAGATCTAGGCCCTAAATAATTTTTATTTATTATCATCATAATCATTCTTGTTCTTTTTATGATGGTTTACAGAGATGACGGCTTACGGATAGCTATATGGGACAAACAGCGTAAATGTGAATAAAAATTTTAAAATGTTGGTTGGTAGGTCCCCAAATAGTTGGCCATTGGAAATAGGTTCAATGACCTCGGAAGTCGTTAAGGATGAACTGATTCATCTATTGAATTAAAATTTAGTACTAACTTGTTTTTTAAAAACGGTTCAAAACATTATCGATCATAGTTCTTAAGACATAATGTAGTACAAATAAGACAAGGTGTAAGTTTACCTGAAAGTTCCTTTTTTTCAACGAAATTTCATACTCACAGCAATTAATAATATTGTATGAATTGTGTTCCCTTAATCATGCTAAACGTGGCCTTAAGGTTTTGTTGCCTCAGGGTCTGTCTACCCCATAAGGGATAAGAAGTGATATATGTATGTATGTATGAATTGTTAAGCATTTTACCGTAAAAAAATAAAGTTGTTACCTACCGTCACTAAACTTCTTTTTTACTGTGATATTTATTTCTTCAAAACTTAGTTATTTTAGTGCAAAAAAAATTAAACTTCAAACTTCTTTACTTGCAAAACATAATACAGAAGTAACTGAATAATAATAAACGTAATCATACAATAATCCCGTCTATATCCCTTAAAGGTAAACAGAGCCTTAAGTAACAAGACCTAAAGGCCACGTTTAGCATGATCGTGGGCGTATAGGTGGAAAGGAGAATTAAATAAAATAGTGATGGTTGGCAAGCTGCGTCGTCTATAACATGATTCCTAACATTTTCGCCCAATTCCTCGATGGGCTAATAAAAATAATAAAAGAACATAATAATGACATATTAATAAAAATGACAACAATAGCGAAATAATTGTAGAGACAACTCTTTATAGCTAGTGCAAAAATGACAACTGCCTTTATTTTGTACCTACTGAGTATCGCACAACCGTGTATGTCATTGTCTCTCGTAAATCTCGCAAAATAAGTGATAAGATAGTGCTGTATGTTATGTACAGGTTATGGGATTATACTGGGCTTTTCAATTTCTATAGTGAGAATAAGCAGATTTGCGTAGGCAGCATTGTAAAATTTTGTATGATTTTACTATTCCGCGATATCCAGCGCCATTATTGAAAGAAAGAAAGAAAGAAAGAAGACATTTATTCCTTTTTGCAAGACACACAAATTCACAGACATTCAGATGTCATGGCCGATTGGATGTGACCAACGTGTATAATTGTACCATCAAGGATTTTGATAGTTGAGCACACAATGTTGTTATCACTACATATTATAAAAACAAAGTCATCCGCCGCGTCTGTCTGTTCAGGATAAAGTCAAAAACCACTAAACGGATTTTCATGCAACTAGTATTCTGAGAATTGCTTGGTAATAGGGCATTGACGATGTTAAAATGTTAGCGTCAGCAGTAGCTCAAAAATTAATGTCAGCGTTTGCACGAGGGCTCAGTGCCGTGATACTCACCAACCCTCCTGTTGCTTATTGTATGACGAGACGATGACTTTATGCCTCAAACCAGCTAGAATAAGTTTGTTAACATGGTTTCAATAACCTGATGGCCTTGAAGAGAAAGAACGTTAAGTAATTAGACGGTTAATACACTTAATAATGCATACATACATACATACATACACAAATCACGTCTTTATCCCTTACGGGGTAGACAGAGCCCAAGGTAACAAGACCTACAGGCCACATTTAGCAAAATTGTGGGCGTATAGGTGGAAAATGGAATCAAAATAGTGATGGGTTGCCAGCCTCATCGCCTATAACAAGATTCCTATGATTTTCGCCCATTCCCTCGATGGACTTTTACCATCTGCGCGGGTAGAGAAGCAACTGGTACATTCTATGTTTTTTCTTTACTCCCAGACCAGCATGGAAGCTATATAATAATAATGCATTCATAGCTTATACAAGTTGGCATTCATAAAATATTTCGTTGTTAAACCGCGCCTGCCCAATTTTCATAATTCGTAATTTACGAGAAGTATTCCAATATATAAATAAATTCACTGAGTCAATTTACATATCTTTGGATTATTATTGCTAAGTACTTTAGTATGTAAGTATACTCACTATATTTTTATATTCCCCTCACTTCTTCCCATAACTGAAAACACAAGCCTTCTAAGAGGGTTTCGTTATGTGCTGCTAAATCGACAGTAACTTATCGTTAATATTAAACGTCAATTATCTATAAATATTTTCAGAGATTTTTCTCTCTTGTACAGTCATTTTTTGAATTCATCTCTTGATGGAGTAAATTAACTGAAAGTCAACATCTTGGTTCTGGTGTAAAATAGGGTATGCTGCTGGGCCATTTAAAATTACTTAAGCACTGGTGGCGCACCCATTGTCCCAGCATTCAGTGTGGATGAAGGGTTAACAAAGGGGCGATTTGACCCAATTAGATATTTCTCTCATTACAAGGATGGTGCTCGCAGCGGGTGGGTTGGGACTCCGGACGTGTTTTCTGTTAGTACAAGTGCGCATTTGGCCGAAAATTAATTTGTGAGGCGTTTGATCGCAATTGTTAGCACCATTAAATCTTCTGTTAATTAACAGAAAATTACTACATAGGTTTCGCCTAGTGACCGTGTACACACTATTTACTATTTGCTGCACTCAGAGATATTTAATGCTAATAAATCAGTCCTTAAATTTATTTTTGTGCCAATACCGTAATTTTTTCGTGATAGTCGTGTTTTTGTGATTTCGTGTCGTGATAGTCGCAGATTATTAGTTAGGTATAAGTATTAGTTGAAATTTTGTTGCAATTATTTGTCAAACAAGTGAAAAAAAATGTTTTTCATATGTTTGTAGGTACCGTCTTTTACCACTGCTTGAAGGAGCTTATACTTAGTCCCCGACAAAAACATGGCAAGGTTGTCGGCGCACGCGCACGCGCCCGCCAGCACAAGCCAGCTAATGTTGTTCATGTGTAACCTTCAAACCAAAAAATAATGATTTGGCTGTATGATTGTCGCATTTAAAATTAATGCTGAAGTACCTGAATTTATGTACTTCACTAGTTTTTCTTGTTCTAATTTTAATCTCTCACTAATAGGTAGGTAAGTAGACCAGAAGTTTAGAACCCAAGGTCTATCGGACTAGCTGAAATCGTATTAATGGTAGATCTAAGTCTAACTTGTAAATTGTTGTACTACACTCGGTGCATCTCATTTTTTACTAGGCTAATAATGGTCACCGGATATTGACACTGATACTAGATCTGAACGTCTTAAATAACGTTAAAATGCGTTTTGCACGCCTAAATTATTTAAATGCTTCCTAAGAAATAATATTGGCTCGCTAATTTGGCAAAAACACATAAATTCAACCAATATTAATATTACATACTTTCAGTGGACTAAGACATTTTTTTATGGTCCACATTGTCCTTTTAATTGTTGTTTTCGATATAATAACGATTTAATCAAACAAGAAAGGTAGAGAACCATTATATGACATATCAAACAAGTAATAGGTACAGTAAAATTATTCTCAATGTGTCAATCATGTGAGATAACACCAAAATTCCCCATTGATTGTCTCTTTAAAACGCTTCAGTTTCATTTTCTTCAAAAAAGTTATATTTTTTAAATATCAGACAAATGTTTTCCAACATTTAAAACATTTGTCTGATAGTAGCAGTAAACAAATAAGGTAATCCTATCCTACCTTATTTGTTTACTACCGAAAAAACAACCAATTAAAAACTATAAACCCCTCTTTCACACAGCGGCCAGCACAAACTGTAGCATTTTAACGACACTCTCTCCACACGCCAATCCACTCCCACACACGGTCAGTTCTAACTGATCCAATCGGCAGCGTCACGCCGATTGGACAAAAGGAAGGATGGCGTATGGCCAGCATAATGTATCCATATTATATTGTAAATTTGGTAGGTATCACCTAACCTATATATCCTTGAATAAATTGAGACTAATTTAGATTTGCAGTATTTACCGAAGCAAAGATTTAATGTAGAAATGAATTCCTATTGCTAACTTCCTGCTAACCTCACCGCCGAAACAAACAAAGGCATAATTGACCGCCTTAAGATTGCCGAAGCCTTTACCTTCCGCGAAGGCTCCGTCAGTCTGAAGCCAGTTACGTAGGTTATTTACGTCATGAAGTCAACGAGATTGAAGGAGGCAATCAAGGTATGAAGGCACCGGTGCAAATTAACATTATTGGTCTTTGCCTACTCTTGTAATGGGACGTGGGTATGTAATGTCTGATTAAAATTGTGGGCGGATTACCCCTGTCTGTTTCATTCACCCCTCATATGAAACACACGGAATTTCATTGGCGCCGGAGTCAAGTCGGCTCTTTGAGCTGATATTTAATCTCAAGCTACATATTTAATGAATACACATGGATTACCGCGTTTTTTTGTGAGTTTATCGGAGGTCATTTCATTTATAAAAAGTGAAGTCGTTTTCTTCCGGAAATAGGTAAAATTCGTTAGAAATTCGATAGATTGAGCTTCTGGAACCCTACGTATAAATTAAAAATAAATTTGAAACAATTAAAAAACGGTAGAAGACGCTATTGGGTACTTTGCTTTGGTCGGTAATAACTGGGTAGAAAAGATCAATAAATAATTCGAGCTGCTATGTGTTTATTTAGTTTCATAATATTATGTTTATTCTTTATTCGGTCGGTCTGTTCATCAGTTGGGACAATGCATTTTTTGAATTTATTTATTTTTGCTTTTTATTCATCGATCCACAATAAGTGGAGGAGCAGAATCAGAAAAAATAAAGAGTATTAAGAGCTTACTCATTTTCTGTTAGTCATTAATCTGGGGCCAAAGGGCCAATGTAAGAAAATAAGGAACATGGACTTCTTTTCTTCTAAATCATTCTTAAAAAAAACTTTAAGTATAAAAAGGAATAAACCTTAGAAAACAGGGTACTTTAACGAAAAATGGTTTAACGTTGGTCCTGCTAAAGGATAAATTCAATTCGCACGATATTAAAGGTATGCGCGAGCCACGTCAAAAATACCATTGAAATTCGCAGTTTGCAGAGGTTATTCGCAAGAGAAGCTTTAATGTAAAACGTACAAAACATAATTTACAACTTAACATCGGCGCCGAAAAATAAAAGAAAATGCTTAATAAAACATTCAATAATACTCACATTTCCAGAATGTTTCCTTGGGGAACGCAAACTAGTGACTCGTGAAAAAATTATGGAGTTTCCACCAACACTAATATTACGTCCTTCCACACAACCGGCGTCAGGGCTATCGCTCGAATGATAATGCGCACTAGTGTTTTTAATCACTTCACCAGTTATTTTTTTAGTCACACAACGATATTGCATAAACAAGTTGTGAGTTCATTTAAATTTGTGTACGCGTTCTGATTTTCACAATGCCACCTCCACGTAGGACCGCAACACGCCGTCGTTCGTAGTATACTGGACTGAGCAAGACCTGCCTGGCTACCCTGATATACCTTGCTCTTTCTTTCTTGTTCAAATTTCAGGCAGAAATGTAGCCGTCTTGCTCGCACAGCCTGAAAGAGAGCATGGTGAGAGTACTCGTAATACGTATAGGTCAATATCAAACCTCCTCGGGTTCTGGAGGCTGCAGTTAGGGTGGCCATGTTTTTTTTTAAATATTGATATTATTATTTTTTATCAGTTAACCTTTTCAAAAAATCTTACTTTAGTAGATACGTTTCATTGATTATTTGGTAAAGCTCTATTTTTTAGATACTATATTAGAATGATTTGAGTAATAAAATCGTAGTTCCAATATGTTCATGTTTCTTGCACGCATACTAAGTATATTTTTTTATGAATTAAGTTCAAAGATAAAAAAAAAACAAGTTAAGTGTTTTCTTGTTTTTTTAACCGATATTTTTTTAAAAAAACAAGATTACTCGCATAAATATCGATGACCCACACTAAACTTCATATTCTTCATTTATTCTGAAAGTGGGATTTTAACTAAAGTATTGACGACTCGTAACCAGGTTTCAACACTTCAAGTTCTAGGAGGGAAAAATGTGTACGCCCTACACGATTCGCCTGGAGTCGGGCCACGCGACGCATGCGCCCAGGCGGAGCCGAGCTCGCTGCGAGACCAACACAACCGTGCACACCCCGAAAATTAATTATTCGAAACACTACCGACCCGTTACTCAAATGATAGACATTATTCATGCCTTTTGCCATTGATTAGTCGCCGAAAGCTAACTTTCTAAAGGTACGCGTAAATCACTCGGAGTCGCACGTGTAATGCCTGCAGACCTAAATATAATTACAAGCAATACAAATTCACACATCGAGCGACAGTGCTTAGATAAAGTCGTTATAAATAAATGCATGAAAATGGAACAGTAAATATTTTGAAGTTCACCAATATTATATTTACTTAAGCCGACCATGTAACAAACAATTTCGACGAAATTAAGAAACTCTTTCTTTATTGAATTCGGTAAATGATCGAGGCACACGTCTTGAGCATCGTAAAAATATATATGCGAATTATGCTGAGTGATTATTATTAAAATGGGACTAAATCGAATGGTCGAATAATTGTTTGATGTAGCGTTTGGTCGAATGATAGTTTGGTGTAAACTGAATTTATTGACATCATCGACTTTTCACGAAAATCTATACACATAAAAGAGTATAACACCGTGACTGACTGAGTGACAGACAAGGCACAGCCTAAACCACTTAAACTTGACATTTGGCATACCTAAGAAGAGGTTCTTCGAAATTCCCACGGGATAGGGAATAAAAGGGATTTATCTGTTTGCTGCACAGGGCCTCCTAACTCCTAGATGTAATTATTAGTATTTAAATTCATGCAAGTAGAAAATCATAATTGCTAAAGAAATATTTCAGGATTATCCGGTATTCCCACGGGGTAAGCTTTCGCGGACGAAGTCGGGGGAAAAAGCTAGTTATAATATAACCCTTCCCTAATAATTTAACCCATTCTACATAGCCCATCGATACGCTAGACTATGTTTATATTATAATAACGAATTTATATGACGAGTTTTATTAAAATGATTTGTTCAATTAGTTTTGTTTCTTCTTTTTCTTGTTTCTACTATTTGTTGCAAAGGCCAAGGTGACCTCTGTCAAGAAGTCCAGTGTTTCGCCTTGCAATCTCCTTGCAATTTTTCAATTTTTTTTACACGGATAACTACGAAATGTATTATGTAATTACGAAATGACTATAATTGGAGGCACACTGCAATCATGTAGTGAATGAATCGGCTTGTCAGCGGTCAGTCAAAATTGAGAAGATTCCGGTGTACTTTCCTTCAATAGAGGGGGTAGTGGATAAGATCGGGCAGTGTAACGCCAAAGACACAGCATCAAGTCAATTTTCTATACTAATATGCAGCTTGCACAGCAGATGCGTTCACCAAAGTATAAGGAGCCTCTGAATGTTCCCGGAATATGGGGAAAAACTATATCGGAGAGACGGGGCGAAATGTGTCAATAAGACTATCGGAGTATGTGCCCGCTGCGAATGTACGCAATAATGAAAAAACAGAATGACAGGGGTCCTACTGTGGCCGAACATTCGTTGGACTCAGATTCGACGAACTATATCAGGTTTTATAATATGTGACGTACTGGCGAGAGAAAAGTTGTACATTCCGCGGAAAGCACGTGAAGCTATTGAAATTAGTCGTCATCTTAATTACAACCGTGATAGTGGATAGTCGGTACCCCCGAGTTGTAAAACTGTTTTGAATATTGTTTCAATGATCAGTGTGACGGAGTCTTTACTGAGTCATATGATTAGTGTTGTGTGCTACCCTACTTTTGACAAAAATAATGATGGCGATAAAAACGAGCGCGTAGTGTTCGTGTTGCGGCCGCCGAGCGTCGCAAAGAAGGACTTCGGAATAGTCCGGAACATGTAGAGCAATTCTCGATAGTAATTCTGTTAGTTATCCTTATTATAGATAGATAAAACGTTTATTTGGTAGTGCCAACACACACAATCAAGATTACATGAAATATAAACATATCAAGCCAAATTTTAGAATTATGTTAACAATTTGTCAATCTCACGGTAGTTTTATGTTAAAAATTTGTACGTACCAATTAAACAGCATGTTTCGTAGATTTACATAATCAATTTATAATCTGACCATTTTCTTACGTACATTATTTTTTATTTTCTAGGTCATCTGAAAATACCTTTTTTATATAACCACCACTGGTTTAATCGCTAAATTGTTTAATGTTTCATTACCTCGACGTTTGGACCGCGATGCAGCAGCCGCGGTCACGGGAAGACTGCAGGGTATACAACCGTTTAGCTGAGCGAGTTTTTCGCACTACTCGCACTAAACTTGTCCAACACCCTTTCATTAAATATTTACATGATTAAGTCCCGAGTGGTTACGAGTGAGAATCATGGAAGTTTGAAACATTATATTCGATTTAGGTATCTATGTATAAGCAAGTGAATAAGCCATTTTATGAATTACTTCGTAAAAGGCCATGAGGGCATAAACCTGGTTAGTATATGAAAATACCAGGTTCGTAGCTGTATTGAGAAAATAGTTAGCGGGCTTTTGTTTCGAACGTTGTGCAATTGATATATACAATGGTGTGTATCTTAATTTCCTTTACTATATAACAGAGTTCGAAAACGCTTTTCACTCTAAAGTTTTTTGTTGATGGAGTTATAATGTGTGTGTATATTAATTATTACAAAGTAAAGTAAATGTTGTTGGTTATTATAATATATGAAGCTTATCATGCACATAATTATTAACCCTTTTATTCTTTAAAAAAACCGTTATTGCAAAATGTATATATTACTAGCTGTTGCCCGCAACTTCGTCTGCGTAGAATTCGTTTATCCCGCAGGAATTTCGCAATTTTCCGGGATAAAAAGTAGCCTATGTGTTATTCCAGACTATAATCTATGTATGTTCCAAATTTCATCCCGATCTGCCCAGCCGTTCTGGCGTGAAAGAGTAACAAACATCCAAACATACTCACAAACTTTCACATTTATAATATTAGTAGGGTATTGCCTGTAACTGCCCGGCATTAACTGTCAAAGTGACAGCTAAGGACAAGCTACTGTGAATAGTTAACAAGTGTTCATGGATAAGTAGATTGAAGTCTAGACGAGCTTTAAAAATATAAGGGATTTTTATGTGCTCACTGCTGCAGGTGAAAGTTATATGTCACCCGAGAAGTTTTATGCACCTCGTTTACCTCTGAATCTCTCGCTACACTCAGGACTGTAACTTCGAATCACTCTGATTGGTCGTGATTCGATTAAAATGTAGAAATCCTTTACTACTCGGAATGCAAAATCAGCACACGCAGCAAAAATTATTGTTTCTCTCTCAGTAAATGATTAACTATTGGCGTCATTATTTACTGCGTCAGGGGGCCCTAGCCTGATTAGCAGTTGCCTACGATTGCGTTCCGCAAAATGTGTGTAGTGCGTGACTATAATGCACTAATGGGTGGTTTTGAATTTTACTACATATCCCTATACTATTTTTATTTTGCTTTGAATGTTATTATTGCGATTTAGCTTATTGCGTAATTAAAGCAATACACTGGATCTCGTATTACTATGTCGGATGTCCCGTCATGCGCTCCATAATTATGAATCTCAGAAAGATTTGAAACTTTCGAACGATTATCTGATCATTATTGCAGTCTAGCATTGAGTATGTCTTCTAAGTCTCACGGTAGTTTTTTGGATATAGAGTATAAAATAAATACATAAAAAATACATAAAAAATAGTTAGCAGTTAGAAAATAATAGTTTGTTTCGATTAAAATATTTGTCTAGAACAAAACGAGTCACTGAGAAAACAAAACACCGGCGTTTTGCAAGTGATGCTATCGCAGGATCCCTCAGGAAATGAGACGGATCATTGACTTGATATTATCGCATTATTGCGTATTTTCGCTTTGCCTTACGCCTTGAGGACTCACGGAAACGAGATTGCTTTTGGAAGATTAGTTGAATAATTTGAAGAGAATAATAAATTTTACGGCACTAGAGTGGTTTGATGTATTTTGTGGACGGACGACGCCTAACAAAATTAATATTTTATAAAATGAATGAGAGTTAATTTGGAAGAAACAATCCCAGTTTCCATCTGTTATTAAGGCGTTGAGTATAGATCTCGGAATTTGAGTTGAGGTGAATGGACATCCATGCACACATTTACCACCGTGTTATATTATGTACATCTATGTAAAAAATAAATGTAGCCAAAATCAATGCCTACTGAATGCAAGGACCCATGCTTGGATTTCCTTCGCCCACTAAGCATAAATGCGGCATCATCATGCTTCCTTAAATAAAAAACTGAAAATTGTAAATAGGTACCAGAAGAAATTCTGATCTGTGCTCTAATTTTGATACGTGATTTGATATCGTTAATAAAGCTGTGTTTTTTTTCAGTTTATTCTTAATGACCATCGTTAAAAACTTTTTACATCGATTCAAATGTTTTATTTAAAAATTTGGAATATTTACTTTGACGATACGATTTTTGAATCTCAAACAGTTAATGAATCAACAAGTCTCTATCTACTGAAAATATGTATATTATAAATACAAATTGTTTGCATGTCAAAAATAAAATAATTAATTTACTATCTTTCCTGCACTTAATACTTTGCGTGTGTACCTAATCATTCATCATTCATCTTTAACTCTAGCTCTGTTATCTGAAAAGAATACCTATTTGTGTTCTGGTAAAGAAATTCATAAAATGGCTCTGAGAATGTTTATTATACCCTCACATTGTTTAAATTGTATTCACACAAATCAATCATATTGATACATCGTTATAGACGTAAATTAAAACACATCTTCCTCGTGATTGAGCGATTATTGTCGGCCAAATATATTTGTCTTGTTCATCCATCATGTTTCGAGTCTTTGATGGTAATTAAAGACCTTGTGCAAAAAGCGTTCAGCGATTAAAATACTAATGTTTACTAAATAAGTTTAAGGTTAATAACATTTATTGTCATTTGTGATGACAAAGGATTTAAATAAATACAGATCATATCACTAGCAATTGTATTTTACATGACCCATTATTTCATTTTTCTTCTGGAAATTGTTATGTATAAGTGATTTTCCACATTATTCGGGTAGGTACATTCTCGTTTCGGCTCG
The DNA here is from genome assembly GCA_949127965.1 of Pandemis corylana. NCBI lineage: Eukaryota > Metazoa > Arthropoda > Insecta > Lepidoptera > Tortricidae > Pandemis > Pandemis corylana. Next base: position 18,643,922 of record OX421850.1, read on the forward strand.
TTCACCATATCGATACCCTGATTTTTCTTGCAGATCCTGAGCTACCTTGATAACTCAGGTACCAAATACGAGAATTGCTCGGCATGTCTCGGACTAATTCGTAGTCCTTCCCTTACCTTGTTGCTTTTTGTAAAGATTAACTACCTACTCAACTCGTCGTCTTTGTATGTTTGAGCCATTATGAGGTCACGGCAGTTTTTAATCCTCTTTACTACCACGTTCTTCAAATGAAAAGAAATTATTGTTCAAATTGACATTTTTTGTTTTATTTTATTGAACCAGGCGTTACTTACTTTGCGGAGGTCCATTTCAATGAACCAAAAATATTTACCTTGCTAATCAGCTACTCACGTGCAAGATAACCAAGCCTGTGCGAAATGTATGTTTTTCATGCAATCCCTGCCTCCACTACTGCCACATAAAACACATATAAATCCCACAAACTTAATTATCCCTTACACAACACAAACAAAGACGTTGGTTTGCATGTGTAACAGTTGTGCTCAATTTGAAAATGATACCATAGAGGGATCGAATTGCGTCAGTGTTTGTGTGGTATAAAGGATAAAGTTTGTGGGATTTATGTGTTTTATGTGGCAGTAGTGGAGGGAGGGATTGCATGAAAAACATATATATTTCTCACAGGCTTGGTTGTCTTGCACGTGAGGTGCGGAGTAGCAGGGTAAATATTTTATATTCATTGACTATAAATTTACAATAATGTCAAAATTTTTATTTATTAACAAATTCTCAATTCAGAATATGTACATTATCTTGTCTTCGTCTCTTAGATTTAAAAATGTATTTATTGACTAATGTAGTTCTGTCCAGCAACTAACGAACCTACTCGCACCAGTATTTTAGCGCTGAAGGAGGGTAAAAAGAAAAAACTATTTGATACCCACCCCCAACGCTAGTCTATATAAGATCTGGCAGCAGCTACTGACCTCATTTATTGTCCGTGCGCGCGCGGCCTTCGCACTAGTGATAACTAAGTCTATCCTATAATCAAGAATAAGTGTTCATGGATTCATTCTTCAAATCAAGAATTGCATTATGTGATATTTTTTCGCTTCGAGCCAGTACGCGATACTGGCCTATAGCGTTTTTTTGCTCAGAGTTAATACGAGATATTAACCCGTAGCTATTTTTTGCTCAGAGTTAATACGAGATATTAACCCGTAGCTATTTTTTCTTCGCTGCATTTGTAGTGGAAAGTACAAATTTTATTTGTAAGTAAAAGTACAGCAATTAATGGTAGTTGTCTAACTACCCCCCAAAAAAAAAAAAAAAAAAAAAAGGAGAGAAGTATACCTACATACGTTTTTTATTTATACTCACGTGTTTAATCACGGTGTTTGTGTATAGTTTTTTTTTTTCCAGTTCATCTGGAATACGAACGAGGCACATTTTATGAGCCTGCTGGTTCCGCTGTGCAATATGACAAATACGTGTACAGTAATGCACTGCCCCTGCTAGTCACGTAATACAGTGTACCGCACAAGTACATGCCGAAGCGGAAATTCCGGCGACTAGTAATGCAGACGAGCAAAAGGACTTAATTCCTACCGAAATTAGTACTAACGACGAAATCCGTCAACGAGGATTTTGATCCCGAATTATTACTAAACATTTTCCAGCATACTCTTTTGAATGGGCTAAAAAAAAAAAAGAGGCAAAGGAAGAATTACATTTAAAGTATTTACTTCCAAAAAATTTACTTTTTTCAAAAGCCCCGACTCTAAACCCGGTAATCGCCGCCATGCTGACCACTAGAAACGGAGACAAGCGTATTCTCTCCAAACAGAAGCAGATTGGAAAAGCCCTTTCAGGTCTGAGCAAGGTTATGACCTTTCTTTTGAAAAAGGAGCCTAATATAGCTGAAGCTATACGTACGTTAAGCGACGTAGGAAAACTAGTTGCCGACGCTCACTTCGCCGAAGCTGAAACTCGTCGGTCTGTCGTGACCCCGCTGGTTGAAAAATCCCTCATTGACCCTTTTAAGGATAGAAAAAGGGATAGCTTTTTATTTGGCGAAAAGCTTGGCGATTTAGTCAAAAGCAGCCGTGGCATCAATAAAACCGGGCAATTAGTTTAAGCAGCAGCACCCACAGCATCTGCTTCAAGCTCCGGTTTAAACTGGAGGCCCCCAACGGCACGTCCGCGCCTACAACGCGGCGGCCAGCTGCCGTATCCCAGCCGCGGCGGTGGGCACAGAGGATTCCCGTACTATCAGGCCAGGCACCGAACTCCACCAGCCCGGAACGCCGCATCCCGGCGCCAGGTACAGCCTCCGCCGCCGCCGAGACGACAAGCAGCGCAGGCGGCGCGCCTGTCAGCGAACCAGCCCACAGGTACACGCAGGTCGTTTAAAATATTTTTTAAATGCGTGGAAGTCTATAACCGAGGATAAATTTATCCTAAATACGATACAAAGTTACAAAATTCCCTTTATAACAATACCGAATCAAGATCCTAAAAATTACGGTACGAAGTATTTTTGTGCGTCTGACATACTACTTATCGAAAATTGGAAAAGAACTTTTACATTTAAGTACCTACCTAATATCAATTAAAAAAAAAAAAAAAAAATGTGTGTCAACCCGAAACCGGGTCATTTTCTGTCTGATATCTTTCTTGTTCCGAAAAGTGACGGAAGTAGGTATGAGGTTTATTCGAAACCTCAAAAAATTAAATAAGTTTGTTTTCACTGAACATTTTTAAATGGAATATATCAGAACAGCGACAAAGCTTGTTACATGTCAAATATTGACTTGAAAGAAGCATACTACCTGTTATTGCCTATTCACCAATCTCTTAGAAAATTTGTAAGTTTCTGTTTTTAAAAATAATATGTACCTACGAATTTACTGCTCTCCCGTTCGGGCTCTCTTCGGCACCGTATATTTTTTACAAAAATACTGCAACCGGTTGCAACACATTTAAGATCATTAAGTTTTCAGTCTGTAAGATATCTTGATGACCAACTTTGTATAGGAAATACAAAAGAAGACTGTTTAACAAAAATGCCAACCGTACTATAGAATGCCTAGAAAGATTAGGGTTCATTATTAATTACATTAAAAGCAATTTAATTCCTGAAAAAGAATGTAATTATTTGGGTTTCGCTATAAAGTCTAAAAGAATGGGCTTAAAATTACCACAAAAAAAAAAAAAAAAATGTTAAGTATTAAAAACATACACATTCGTGATTTTGCAAGTTTTTTAGGCCCACTTATAGCTGCATGCCCGACAATTGCATATGGTTGGGTTTACACCAAGTCATTGGAGAGAGAAAAATATTTAGCCTTACTTAAGTTTAACGATGATTACGACAAATTTATGGCAGTTCCAGATAGCTTACGTGAGGATTTACGGTGGTGACAGAATCGCATTTTGACAGGGACTAACCCCATTCAAAAGTATAATTATGTACAATAAATTTTTACCGATGCATCCACTACACGATGGGGCGCTGCCTCGAACGGTGAGAAAACCGGGGCCAATGGACTGATATAGAATGTAAAAATCACATTAACTATCTGGAACTGTTAGCAGTCTACTTCGGCTTAAAATCATTTGCCGATGAAAAAGCTAATTGTGATATAGGTACCTCTTTGCGTTGACAATACCACCGCCATATCGTATATTAATAGAATGGGTGGCGTACAATACCCACATCTTAACTGTGTGGCTAATTTGATATGGAAGTGGTGTGAGGAATAAAAGGTATTTATTTTTGCTTCGTACATCAAGTCTTCCTTAAATATTGAAGCAGATGGAGTCTAGAAAAATTAATATTGACGGTGAATGGCAATTACAGGACAAGGCTTTCATCAAGGTCATTCAAAAGTTTGGTCAGCCAGAGTTGATTTATTTGCATCTCGCGCAAATGCTCAATGCCCTAAATATATAGCTTGGAAAAAAAGATCCATACGCGTACAATATTGACGCATTTAGTATTAATTGGAAACCTTTTTTCTTCTACGCTTTCCCACCGTTCGCACTTATTTAAAAAAAAAAAATAATAATAATAATAATAATAATCGTTAAATAAAATCGCCTTTGATAATGCGACTGGTATAGTTATCGTTCCTTACTGGCCGTCACAACCCTGGTACCCCCTTTTTAAAAAAAAAAAAAAAAAAAACATTCAGTATGGGTGAAGTCGTATTTTTTCCTCCAAGTAAATAGTTACCTCCTTACATCTGTTTTTAGATCAACCCACCCGCTGCACCTACACCTTACCCTGGCAGCAAGTGGGTTATTAGGAAAAGCTTTATCAAAAAGGGAGTACCCAGAGTCTGCGTTAAATGTCACACTTCCTTCAATAACACATAGTACTAAGTCACAGGTACTTTTCTAGTCTCAAGCTATGGTGGCAGTATACATTTTTTTTTTTTTTTTGGTGTTCAAATAGTATCATGGTTAGATTTTCTTTCTAAATGTTTTCAAACCGGATCGAGTTATGGTACGCTCAATAACCATAGATCCGCTATTTCTTTGATCTCATCACATAATATAAGTCAAAATGAGAATTTAAAAAGATTTTTTTCGAGGGGTTTTTTCTTTTTACATTAATAATAATAATAATAAATTTATTTCAGATATTTTTTTTTTACAATCATCTATATTTTGGTTAGTAGGTACATTAAAACCGTCTTTCCCTCGTTACAGTCTAACACGGAATCCTAATACTACGGTATTAGATTATTTAGATAGTTATGTACCTAATGATACAATTGATTTAGAGAAGTTTAGTAAAAAACTGGTTATGTTTCTTGCTTTGGCTACTGCTCAAAGGATCCAATCCTTGTCTTTGATTAAAATCTCAAATATTACATTTTACAATGATAAGATTGTTATTATTATAAGTGATTTAGTCAAAACATCTGGAATAGAACGAGCACAACCAGTAATAGATTTACCATTTCTTAATCAAAGACCAGGTGTACGCCCTGCTGCTACGTTACAAAAATATATCGCGGCTACTGCAGCCCGTAGGTCGAATAAAGACGACAATCTCATACTTACTCATAAGAAGCCGTACAGACCTGCTTCATCGCAAACGATAGGTCGGTGGATTAAGCAGGTCCTTCAGCAGAGTGGCATTAATACTAGTATATTTGGCGCTCATTCGACGCGCCATGCCACGACCTCCGCGGCTTCGCGGGCTGGCATTAGCGTTGAAGTGATCAGAAAAGCAGCTGGCTAGTGTAACCAGTCGGCTACCTTTGCTAAATTCTATAATAGACCAGTTGTCAATAATATTTAGGTAAAAGCCATGTTGGTCCTTATGTGTTAAAAATAAATACCGTGTATGATTATTTTGGTTGTTTTTAACTATTTACATAATTTACGCTATGAATCAGCAGCATTGATTATTATTACTCTCTGAACATCTACATTAGTCAATAAATACATTTTTAAATCTAAGAGACGAAGACAAGATAATTGAATGATCAAACGAACTTACCATAAGTGAAGTTCGATCATAATTATCTTGTCTTCGTCGAAGAGATTTAAAAACCCTCCCTCCCTTGGATCCCTAAAAATCAATGCTTGCTGTATACTCTGAAAATAATGAGGTCAGTAGCTGCTGCCAGATCTTATATAGACTAGCGTTGGGGGTGGGTATCAAATAGTTTTTTCTTTTTACCCTCCTTCAGCGCTAAAATACTGGTGCGAGTAGGTTCGTTAGTTGCTGGACAGAACTACATTAGTCAATAAATACATTTTTAAATCTCTTCGACGAAGACAAGATAATTATGATCGAACTTCACTTATGGTAAGTTCGTTTGATCATTCAAAAATATTGAACACCTACTGGTACTACTCTTCATTCTATTAGATTATTATTATTAGCAACCTGCCACAGAAAAAACTATAACTGTTAGTTAGGTACTTCATACCCTTCTTGGCCCAATTCTCTCTTGTGAGGTTAGTAATTCAGTCACGTCTTTGTTCTAGGAGTTGAGGTTGTATGTTTAAAACGATGTAACCATAAAGTTCCCCGCTAACCAAAACCAAGACTGCCATATCACAACCGGAATAACACTGGCAAGGGCGCTTTAAATTGCACAGTTTATTTCATCTCAGTCGTCATGTCATGTCATATTTACACTTGCCTGAGTGAAGTGAGAGCCAATGTAGGGCGCCAATGCAGGCGAAATGGCGAGCGCTCGCAAGCTGTACTTTTTAATGTCTGGTTGAACTTAATAATGATGGATTGTCTTCGATTTGAACCGTGACTATCAGCACAGTATTATAAATAATTTGGTACGTATTGTTTTTAAGTGCCTGTCAACACCTAAATCGCCGAAATTGATGTTCCTTAAGCAGTTTTTTAAGAAAAGTAGGTATTTGTATTAGTGTAGCAAAAAAATGTTAAAACATTGATCATAATTTCAACGACCCGTGGCCGTACTCGGTATATGACTGAACGCAATTGACTCGTTGGCTCGATAGAAAATAAATGCAAAGATTGCTCTAATTTTTTTTTTTATATGTGAATAGGAAGGCAAACGAGCAAGTGGGTCACCTGATGGTAAGTGATCACCACTGCCCATAGACACCCGCAACCCCGGAGGGATTGCAGATGCGTTGCCAACCTAGAGGATTAAGATGAAATGCCTCTTGTGCCCGTAATTTCCCCGGCTGTCTTACTCTCCACACCGGAACACAGCAGTGCAAGCACTGCTACTTAGCGGCAGGATTAGCGAGTAAGATGGTGGTAGCGATCCGGACGGACCTTGCACAAGGCCCTACCACCAGCATAATAATAATTATCTTTAAACTGTTTTATCTTATTCTTTTGACTTAGGGGTCTGCAATTAAAATCACAACTCCAACATATTAGTACCTTAACCGCTAACCAGTTAAATTACACAAATAATCGAAACTTATTTTATTTCTTATTATTAGTGTTTTATTTCTTAGAATTTAGACGTGCGCCGTGACGTGACCAGAATATTTTCTTCTCTTTCATTAACAGGCACGCGGACCGTATGTGTGAAGAGTACTCGTAGTTCTGTTCAAGGTAATTGGTGGTTGACAGCGCCTTATGCTGTGGTGGATTTACCAGATGTCTACGATACAATATTAAATACATTTACATTCTTATAATTTTAATTATGTACTTTACGATAGTGAATACTCTATTTTTTGTGTTGTTGCTTGCTTGTAAGCTCAAATACTTGATAACCTCTGCACACGACTCTCCGCTTGCGCGACACCGACACTGGAGCCCCAAAGTGCTCGGCCAAATATAAACGGGCATGAATACCGCGTTGATAGAATTCTTTATACCTCTTCTTGCTTCTCTTGCTTGAATTATTTCATGTCAACGAGCACCTATGTCACGAAATGTTTTATTAAAATAAATGTGATGTTTCAATGGAATATAATTATACGATATTATTTATAATTTATATTGCATAACTATTCAATGCAGCTTTCTGGATACCTATATGCCCAGTTTCGCGTAATTAATGATTATGCCTCCGCCGAGCTTACCACAGTCATGTACGGGCGCCAATCTGCAATGGAATATTGCCACAACTCAGCATAGCAGCATTCAAACTACGATAGAGAAACAATATTTTTTTGGTAAATATTTTTAAGATTCAACGGCATAATAACGTTTTGTTATTCCGGCTGTGGTTGGCTAACATCACTATCTTCTATATAAATAAAAAGTAAATTTAGAAGAAAAAAAAAACGGGAGCGAAGCCGCGGGCAACAGCTAGTCACTAATAAAATGTGGAATAAAAAAATTCGGTTGCGTCATATTATTGCAAAAGGGTTGCCTTGCACTTGCACCTACGAGTACTAACGGTACACTACTACGTAATCCTCTTAAATACAAGCTCTTATTATGACTAAATCCTACATAGTTAATATTAGCGCCACTTTAAAACATAGGTATTGTTCTAATATTTTAAAGCTAGATTTGTTTAGTTTGTCATAGCTTTGGTATTTTAACGCAGAATAATAAGCGTCATCTTTATTTGATATTTTTAACAGATTCACAAATGGACACGTGACTGTGTCGACCCTAATGATAAAATAATTACTGAAATCATCTTTAATTTTAAGTATACTTTATGCATTTATTATCTTAAACCATTTATATTCCCGTCACTGAACATAAGTGGTCTATTTCTTATTTTTTCCTCTATTATCTCTATCTTATATCTGAATAATCCGATTACCCCAAAATTGGTAAATTGTTCCTGAGCTAGCAACATGCGGCGAGTAAGAAGGGTAGTAGAAGGGTATTTTCGGTTTGTTTCTGGACACACCAGTTTTAACATGCGGAGATTGTCAAACAGCTTTGTAAGTCAGCTTCGGGTTTATTCTATATTTTAAGTTTATGGTACATTTGGTAATAGGGTCAAAATTTCATCTTTATTACAATACGGCATTCGATATGCACTGTCTTAGAAGATAAATAATGCTGTAATGGTGTAGAAATTAAATGTGTTTACAGAACTGATATGTATAGCAAATAGATTCCCGGTTTTTGTAACCAAAATATAACGTGAATTAAATGCTGAACTGGATTGAGACAACTGGATGATTAGTGAACAGACAGTCTGACTATGAAGGTAGAGAACCTGTACGGTGGATACGAATGTTTATACCCGAGTCATGAATGTATGACTATGAGTAGGTACTTAGAAATATGATCTGCGAAATCATACAACAGACAACAATTAAGTGAGAACATTTTCCAAATTTGGTTCCTATTTTACTGCGGAGCTTTTTAAATGCGAGCAAAAGGACGACTTAAAAGCCGGTACTTCAAATTACAGTAGGTATCCTTAGGTTGTAGCGAGAGTCATAAATAATTCGGACCGGCACTTACAATTAAAACGCATGATTCATGTCTTAAGGAAAGAAAGATAAAAGTAAACGAAAAACTGGACTAACTTTTATCTACAGTGTAGTCCACGTTCCATAAAACCAGCACTTTAAAGTAGGCTTATTATTACACATTAATGTCTTTCAAATGACCGAGTCCCTAATCTGTGCCAAAAATAGGTAATAATACTCGTGTGACATAATTAGTCAGTGCACCCGCACTTATTAACATTTTCTTAATAAAGTTACGGCTACCTACTAATAGTTTGACTTTTGATAACAAAGGGTCTAACCAGGAATTTTACCTTAGATATTTAGCTGTTCAGCTATTTTATCTTTATTATATTCACTTTTTTGAGTTTGTATTGAAAGAGAAAGGTACTCTATGGGAAAAAAGTTAAGAACCATGAAAATTTTCAATGAAATTAACTATTTACCGGCCGTACGCTCTTAGAATGCTATTCGGATTTGTCTTGTTGTCTCACTCACTCTTATAGGTTTGATACTTAAATCGGCCGATGGTACCTTAAACCCGAATGGCGTTCTAAGATACCACGGACTGTACGAGTATTAGTATTTTTTTTTATGTTGATAGTAGGTACCCTCACTGTCGATCGGCGCATGGCTCGTAGAGCTAGACATTAGACAAGCCACTCGCTCCTTACTGGGGCGCCGCACACTGACTCACACGGAGTTCAGTTCAAGGAATACATAAAATCAATTAGCGCCAAGAGCTCGGTGCCCTCTTAAACATTTACGAGAATTCAGCATAATTCTGAAAAAAAAGACCTTTCACCCCCTCCTCCACCGACAAAGACAGTGGGAAGTCCTCACCCTCGGGAACTCATGTTGATCAGGCCGCCACTAAGTACTTACAGCTACCAATTTTCATGATAGCACGATTTTTTCTTTTTGTTTCAGGAATGAGCTTGCTTTTTTCTAGTTTCAGTCAACTATTGTACAGTCGCTATCAGATCTTCAACCTTATCTAGTGTAAAGATTATACGATATATCTGATGGCGACTGTACTAATTGTAATACTGCTGAAGGGTCTATGAACGTAACAATTTGATAAACAATCTAGACAGACGCTCACGCTCTAAAGCTGTTTAACCCCTTGGAACATCTAATCTAAAATATTGTCTTTAAAGGAAAAATGGTTATTAATTCGTTTATAGAAAATACTAGCTTCTGCCCGCGACTTCGTCTGCGTAGAATTATACATAAAAACCTTCCTCTTGGATCACTCTATCTATTAAAAACCGCATCAAAATCCGTTGTGTAGTTTTGAAAATATAAGCATACATAGGGACATAGGGACAGAGAAAGCGACTTTGTTTTATACTATGTAGTGATTAGCTTTTCCTTCCATGCTGGTCGATGAGCAAAGGAAAAACTTAGAATGTACCAGTCGCTTCTCTTCCCGCACAGATGGTAAAAGCCCATGAAGAGAACGGGCGAAAAACTTGGGAATTATGTTATATGTGCGTATAGGCGATGCCGTGCGGGTAGCAACCAATCACTATTTTGATTCCCATCTCCACCTATAGCTCACAATCATGCTAAACGAAGCCTTTGTCTTGTTACCTTAGGCTCTGTCTACCCGGTATGGGATAAAGACGTGATTTATGTATGTATGTATGTATTAGCTTTTGCCCACGTCCTCGTCTTCGTGGATTTAGTATTTCGGGTAGGTAGCTCTTTTTTAACGCCTACAAAAAGTTGGCAGCAAACATTCATGAGATCACAAATTAGATTACCCATAGAGTACCGCATCTTCGTAGTAATTTCACACCCCTTTTCACCTTTTCAAAGATGATTTCTGTAATTAAACACTTATTTTGTTTTTCCCCGGCACCGAAACTACATACATATCCATCAAAATGTCATATTAATCGGTTCGGCGGAGTATGCGTCAAGAGGTAAGTAACTGATAGACAAACAGACTCAATAAACACTAAATAAATAATATAAACCATGTGCAAAATTTCAGCATGCTAGGTCCATGGGTTAGGCTGTGTGCTAGAACCACCATATTAATTGTCAGCCCCAATTATAACCCTCCCCATTCCCCAATCTTTTTAAAAAACTCCCAAACACGTGTTTATTGGTATTTAATCAAAAGTATAAAAATAAGGTTTCAGGCTTCTAACTTCAAAAATCATAGAACTTCACAAATAACTCAAGCAACTGAACCAATAGTCAAAACTACACGATTTTTTTCGAGCTCATACATACATACCTAATGGGGTAGACAGAGCCTAAGGTAACAAGACCTTTCTAATAAAAATAGTTTTACTGGATGTCCAAATAATAATATTCCGATATTGCATCAAAATGTACCTCAGTGAACATAAATTTATAACTTGTAAATGGCTAAAACTTTTGTCAATTTACCTAGTATGCTCTAGTCTGAAATCAGCTTAAGCCGGATTGATCGCTCCAAATACCTCCCCTAAGTACAATCAACATACGTTACATATTGCGCAGATTTTTCCTTAAGCATTTTCACACAAAGGAATTCGATTACATTGAAAGCACTTTAGAGTTAAAACCTTTGCGCCATACATTTTGTGAAAGAATCTACAAATAAAAGCCCCGGATGTCTTCCTGGATTTTAATAATTCGGCGCACTTTTTCCTAATTTTCAAGAGGATTTGCTTATCGTATGAAGTGAAATTGAATGGTGAAAATTAACCTTTTCCGATTCATCCTTTCATTATTGCTGAACATTCTTATGGTCGAGATTTAGCTCAGTTTAAGATACTTATTTAAAAATGTAAGTCTAATTTTTGTGTAAATGCGTAGTTTAGGTAAATGCTAAAAATAACGTCGCTAAAACATATATCCTTTTGCTTTATCTTTAGCTAAATAAAAAATCTTTATTGTGCTACGTTGGTGATCAGTTTTTTTTAACAATATTTAAATCTCAGGTGTCCTAGATTTATGTTCTGGAGTCCACTTTTGACAAAAAAAAATAGTTATTAATATATACATACTGCTGAGCATAAAATAATGAGTCACTTAACATAAATGTCTACGGGAAGTGACTCGTTATTTTTGTAATAAGTACAGTAAGGTCGGTTTTATTTTTGTCTTTATTTTTTTGTTGTAACACAGAGGTAAGGGTCTCCAAAGTATTTTTGATTGCCAATAAATTTATCGTTATATTTACTTCCGATTCATTAATCATGCACACCAAATATCTCAACTCATTACGATAATTTTATTGAACAAAGCCTAATAATAACTATCTGATACAATATTTTGTATTGATTCGTGAAAACGGCATTGAAAAAAAATTACGTAGGTTAATAATTAATAAATCGTTCGATAAAGGAATTTGTTCAACTTTTTAATATCACAGGAAATTCCGAGACAAAAATCCACAACGTAATGCTGCATAGCATCACGATTTAAATTTATTTTGTTAGGTACCGTAAAAAACTTCGCTGTTACAACCCTATCACGATCAAGAAGGATGTTAACAACTCCGACCATCAATCAATGTCTACCGTCAGGGTTGAGTGAAAAATATTGTCGTAATTTCATTAAGCTTTTATTGCAGAAACATTTTACAGCATTAATTTAAAGTTTTTTTGTTACTTGACTTGGCACACATTTCTATGTAGTGTAGGTATGCCTAATAACTAAAATATTTTACTAGCAAAAAAAAATGTTTTTATAGTGCTGTTAAGAGATATTAAACAAACATAATAATTATATTTTTCAGGCTTGCGTAACCAAATTGGCAAAAACTTTTAAAAGTCCGTCTCGCCCTGTTGTCTGTCAATGTGGTGTGTGGCTGTCAGATCTTGGTTATTTAAATGGGTAGCGGTTCTGGCGACAGATTGGTGCAATGATGTCATGGAGCACCTGGTTTTTTACCCTTGTGTACCCTTCAACAGCCAAGTCACACAACGTTAACTATAATAATAAAGAAATCGCAGTAAGGACCTTAGAATTGGCACGACTTTGTCTAGATTTAATTACTTTTTAGAGATAAACAAGCAACTCCATCGAGACTTGGCTAGTTTTTTTACAGAATGTTTTTGGTGGGATTTCACTTCTTTTTGTAGAATCGTGGGGATATTGATTTATTTTATTAGATTTTCTTATTTGACACATTTTTTTCTTTTTAGGTGTAGTTTTCTTCAAACATCAAATGAAGCGGCCCACCAAGTTGAATATTTTTTGTAAAGGCGGTATGTCGATCTCTAATAGTTTGGTTGGGCTCTTGTGTTTTCTAATCAGGGTCACCAGGTACTCCAGATCTTCGATTATCCTAGTTTTTATAGTTTTCCCTTTATAAGGACATTAAACCCTAACTCTGTACCAAATTTCAGCTCTCTGAGTTTATGGGAAGTACTAGTTCTATTCTGATGATCATGAGTGACTGAGTGAGTGTCATAAATGCGAAACTTTGCTTTCGTTTAACTTTGGAACTAAATGACCTACAGACTTGAAATTTTGGATTTTAAGTATGTGATTATAGCTTACTGGATGACGAAAATTTCTGCGTTCTGGTCTTATCCAGAGGTTCTCAAATAGGGGCCTGGAAATGCGGCGAAATGGTTCCAGTAAAGGATGGTACGGCAGTGTTTGCTTCGAGCTCGACTTGGCGAGGGCACTGCCGTGCCCCCAGATATTCAATCCTTAAAAAATGACATCAATACTACGGTACTGCTAATGAATTCTGAAAAACATACAGAACACTGTTTCAGACTGTAATGTGTAACATTTTATTGATAAATAAATAAATCAATAATCAGAACTGTATGTGAATTTCTAGAGATCAATAAGTAGATAAAAAATTTAACTTGAATAGTAAGTAAGTAAACTCTTTATTGTGCAAAACAAACTAAGAAAATAGTCTTAATTAGTCTTAAATATAACCTACATATTTACCTACATGTATGAAATAATTGAATAAATAATAAAGTTAATATCAGGGCACAATACAGGTAAATCAAATTTACCTGATGCCCCAAATTTAGCAAAGCTTGTACTGTTGGTACTAAGGCACATACATACATAGGTACACATTTATAATACCCTAGATTCGGGTACACACACCCGTATTCTTTGGAAGTGTTTACCCTGTTCAGATTACTGGCATCATAGCCAGGGTATCTTAAAATGGGTCTACCCGGACATCAAGTCATAGTGAAAATTTTATCCGACTGAACAACTTATTTTCCTTGTTTTTTACAAAAACCTATCCAATATGTAAGTAGTACCTTTCCAAGAGAACAGGAGGCTATATTATTTATTGGTGTCTTGTAGTGAGTGTTCTAGAAGAGAAAATAAAATCACCGCTACTACTACTAAGAAAATGTTATCCCAAGAATTACTGATATTTCAACTTTGCTTTGCTACACTAAGTCACTGGGAAGAGGAAAATATTTAGCATTATTGTAAGATAATAATAATTTCGATGTGAAATGATCCTGCCACACAAAATGCATTTGATATTGTTTGGTGGTGCAAAAATATTGACAAGTACATTTTGACATGTTTAGACCAGTCCATAGTATTTTGTCGAGGACTACATTTCTAGGCAGCAGAAAATATAACATATAAATATAGAGAGTTTACCAGCCGGGTTATTGCTGGTAATTATTGAAGTGGTGGAGATAGAAACAACTTTTGCAGTCTATTTCAAATCTGATTTTTAATGTAACAAATGCGTGCTTATATACTAAACTGTACCGATCCTACTTAACAATCTTCTTCTTAATCTAATCAGACTGACGTGACCAATCTGCCCAAGAGAAACACGTACAAACGTGTTTAAACTAATGTCACGCAACCATGTGACATCCGTCACATAGCTCCCCCCTTAATAAAAAACATGTCTGACTCGGGGTTGTAAATCCCCATCAACCGTTCACACTGTCTGTTGACTTGTTTTGACCATAATTGCAGGCGTTGAAGGCTCTGTAACTCTTGTCTGTCAACTTGCGACTACACTAAAATCTTGTGATACTCCAAAAAATCTGCTTCCAAGATAGCTTGCTTAACACTGATACAGTTGCTCCCGTGTCCACCAAAAAAACTTATACCACCTTGTCGGTCGGTAATTGTAAGTCGGTTAGAGGAATGAATAGCACAGAGTTCCATCGTGTCTTGTGCTAATCTTAGTATTCCTGACGCTGAGCACCGTTTAAAATCCTCCACGCACATGGCTTCAAACATCTTTGTACATTCTCGCGAAGCCTTGAATGAAAAATGCAGAATCGATTCCCTCGTTCTCTTGACCTTGATCTTGATGCAAACCGCCAATTCTGCTGACTACTGTTGATGGAAACCCACTCGCCTACGCAACCCGTTTATGTCGAGTTGCATTTGCGCAAGCTGGGTCGAAACGCCAACTAAGCAACTTGTGACGTCATCCGACTCGCCGCTCCGACTGCTCCATATTTCTTCTCACCAAGTGGACTCGCAATAATATTGCTTATCCGGGACACCACGGACGCAGAGGCAACCTCCAAACCATCGGAACTTGCCCCAGAAGTGGCTGCTCTCTTCGGCAGTGACATCTCGACAATCTTGCGACAATCAACACGTTAACGAACTTGTTCTTCGCGGGGTCACCACTTTACCAGCAGGGTTATTGCTGGTAATTATTGAAGTGGTGGAGATAGAAACAACTTTTGCAGTCTATTTCAAATCTGATTTTTAATGTAACAAATGCGTGCTTATATACTAAACTGTACCGATCCTACTTAACAATCTTCTTCTTAATCTAATCAGACTGACGTGACCAATCTGCCCAAGAGAAACACGTACAAACGTGTTTAAACTAATGTCACGCAACCATGTGACATCCGTCACAGAGAGTTATATCCTTCTTATAAACTTATTTAATTTGCAATGTATGATTGTCCGGCTGGAATCTTGCAACTCAATTTTGAGCACATATCTTCAACCAATTGAGCTGAAATTTTGCATTGTTGTGTAAGTCAGTTGACAATACAACAATCTGGTAGTGGAATATGGATGGTGCGGTCAGACCGTCTCCGCAGCGCAGGAGAGAACTATTCAACGGTTAGTCTGTTTGATTTGAAATTTTGTATAAATAATACCTAACCCCTGGTTGAAAATGCAAGTACAGTTACAAGAAAGTTGATACAGTCAGCAAAAAGCTTATATTAAAAATGTCTTTTTTGATAGAAACTTTAAGATTATTCGTGAAAACTTATTGTCTGTGGAAAAAAGTAACTATAGCAAACGACATTAGCACTGTTCTATTATGGTAAGCTCGTAAGTCATATTTATTATAATAATTAAACCCGAAACTTCTTGTAGATTCCTTGTTACCAAAGAACGTTACGTTCTGAATAAGACACTTTAGTAGGTACCTAAGTTAGCAAAGAGCAACTTTACCTTGCTCTCAGAATAAATTCGTAACAAGATACATAATGAGAGCAGTGATAACAGCGACCGTGTGCAATCTCAGTCGGAATTGGTATAAGGAAGTGTTCGCAGTGACGTGATGCTCCAAATTTATAGCTTTTCTTGTGCCAAAAGGTCGTGTCTTGTAGTTAAACACACGTTACTAAATTAAAATGACAACGAATAATGGCTATGTAAAATTGCGGTTGTTCTGTAATTGTAAATTAATCATACATAGGTTATGTTTTTTACCCTGAGTATTAAGCAATTTACCACAAAATAGTAATGATATGTTTGAATCAGATATCTCTCCCGCTTACACTTTTACTACTAAGGCCCTAGTCCGTAACAATATAGACGCCTCGAGTAGAGCCTTTCCCCGTCTATAATCGAATGCCTTTGTTGTAGCAAAAAAATCTTGCTTAATTTCGACGGGGTGTGCTTTGAAGTTAAAAATTCGTTTCATTTTTGGGCCCCTGCCGTTTGGGGTTTTCAAATAATCTGTTTTGGAACGTCGACGGCCAACCGCTTTATTGCTGGTGAGTTTTAGAATATTAACGGCATTTCATCCTCTTTTAAATTTTCTTCTTTTGTTGTTTAATTTGTGGAATAAGTCTGAAAAACAAATTGATCATTAATTCGACTTTAACAGATTGAACCACAGACAGACCCGACCTGAGTTGCCGCGCCATATGATGTGCTACATCAGCCAAATTTATCAAAAAACGACACATCAAAAATATCTAAGCTTTTATTCTTTTACAAAAGTTGAGACGAAAAAACATGACGTTTGTTTTAAATTCACAACACCGCCTTAGAAAATAAGATCAGTCATGGAACTGAGCATGACGCATTAATTAGCATACGAAACACGCCGTTTATGTTGAACAATGCGCTAAGTTAGATTAATGAAGACTTATATAGCCACAAGGATTATGGAATACTACCTTTTGCCTGCAATTTCGTCCGTACAATGTCTAATCTCTGTTCGCAGTGGCTTAGGGTTAGTTGTCAGTAAGTCAGTTACAGTACTATTTTTGTATGGGTAAGTATTGATTATTATTATCTATAATACGCTTGCGCTTCAATTACAATCAGGAAATTCATTTGGCTTCATTCCATTTACCGTCTCCGATAATATCTTCAGTCAAGGGAAATCAATTTCAATTTAATTAATAAATTATTTTAAAAGCATGATAGCCTTGAGGAGCCGGAATGACGCAAAGCCGAACAGTAGTGAAATATAATCATAACGGCAAATGAAATAGAAATAAGAATAGAAACAAATATGATATATTGTAATATATATTATAAGTTTCGTGATACTTATTGTGTTAATTTACACGTCTATACAAAACATATTGTGTGTATGTATGTATAACTCTTTATTGTACATAAAACACAGTTAAAGGAAAAACAGATGTACAACGCGAACTTATCCCTTAAATGATCTCTTCCAGCTAACCTTCGAACCATTGACAGGACAACAGAAACCCGAGTATAGATTAGACATACTGAAACATCCACACATCTCTTATGGGAGGATATGTCTATTTGTTTTATAATGTATAATAGTGACCATATAAAAAAATCTCAAAATGAAATAAAATGTAAGTCAACAGGATTGTCCGAGTAAATGTCACGTGGTTTTGCTCGCAGTTCTAAAAGATCAGAGAAGAGAGAACACAAAAAAACTGCCTATGTACACGCGTATTTTATTTTTTCCCAGTAAAATAACTGTGACTTTCGGAAAAACAGGCAGATATGACGAAATTGTAAACATTTAGTTTTAGCTTCTTTTACTACGTAATCCTAAAAAACTGCTCGATAAACATTAGGACTTTGAAAATAACCTCATAGTCCCAATAAATGTCGGCCGTGTCGAGTTTTAGACTTGCGGCGGTTTTCGGTCCCAATAGATGACAAGTTTGTTTATCACAGTAACAATGAACGAAATCGACATTTTGTAACTTAAATAGCTTCATTATAATTATTAAATATGTTCATAACTTATCGTTGAAGTATTTTAAATAAGTCACCAAACATGAACAAATCTTAACGAAAGAGCTAAGAAAATTTTGAGCAGGATTACTCGTGATAACGTCATCACAAATATTATTCACTAGCTTCTGCCTGCGACTTCGTCTGCGTAGAATTATATATATATATATATATATATATATATATATATATATATATATATATATATAAACCTTCCACTTAAATCACTCTATCTATTAAAAAAAACCTTAGTTAAGTTAGTAGTTTTAAAGATCTAAGCATACCCATGTATGCTTAGATCTTTAAAACTACTAACGCAACTAGATTTAATAGTTTAGAAGTCTGTCCCCATGGACAGACTTCTAAACTATTAAATCTAGTTGCGATGAAATTAACGGTAATCTTATCCTATTTATCGCAATGAAAAGTATGGATGGCGAGTACTAGTAGGTACCGCGACGAGCACGAGTACCTTATAAGTAGGTACCGTTTAATTTAGTTCCGGAAAAGTAATGAAACGGAAAATTATCCACGGAAGCTCATAAATAATATTGCGACTGGCAGAAAAAAATAATTCATTCAATCTTAAAAATATATAACTCAAAGGTGACTGACTGATTGACTGACATAGTGATCTATTAACGCACAGCCCAAACCACTGGACGGATCGGGCTGAAATTTGGCATGCAGGTGGATGTTACGACGTAGGCATCCGCTAAGAAAGGATTTTGATCAATTCTACCCCCAAGGGGATAAAATAGGGGATGAAAGTTTGTATGAAACTTTGTCAATTTTAAACCGATCGGGCTGAGACTTTGCATGCATAAAGCTACTATAGTATGACATCCTCTAAGAGCGGATTTTGATAAATTCCACCCCCAAGGGGATAAAATAGGTAATGAAAGTTTGCAAAGGTCGTAGCTGGCTAGAGTCGCGACGTTAATAATTATTGCAGAATATACTATCAACATCAGTTCTTGAGTCTAATTCTACGCGGACGAAGTCGCGAGCAGAAACTAGTTTATTTATAAGATTACATTTTATCGATTCAGTTAAGGAAATTAAAGAAAGCTTTCATTCACGCGGCAATATCTAAACTGGGACGATGTTATGAGAACGGTTCGACAAAAGGTAGGTAGTGCCCCGCCTTCTTTTTTCTTCGTCTGGGCATGGGCGCCACTGCGCCCCCAGATTTGCTTTTTCCCCGCAGATTTGACGTTCTATACGCTTATCTTAAAAAATATATAAGTGTTTTCGAAGAAATATAGGTTTTGAGGCGTATAGAGGATTTTTATACGACGTAGATGAAAAGCAAGCAAAATAATATTTCGCAAACACTGTCTGGTCACGAACTCTATTATAAAAGTAATTATAAATTCACAGTTGAGAACGATATGCTTTTTTTTTTGTTAAGTGTGCAACCTGCGGTACAATAATAAAAATATAATACAACATCACAACACACCGAACTGGAAGCAGTTTTAGATCGATTTTATTCCACGTAAAAATATGCTTTTTGTGGGCTGGGCGTTAATGGCATGGGTTAGACGGCCAATATCATCGTGTAATCCACGCGTATCGCGATCCATATCACGAAACATTAATGTGCATCGCAGCGAATCCGGTTGTTTTGAAATCCACGCTCCATTATGGGCGTACCAGTATCACATAATGTAACATTGACCGTCTAATCCATGCCATTAAATCAGCCAGTTTGTCAGCCGATCAAGCAGGAATTTTCTCTTTATATTATGTGTAAACAGATACCTAATACATTTTATGTATTTAGCAACGCCGCACTCTCCCGCTTGTCAGCTGGTGTGCCGGTATCTACGAAGTACTGGGGCCTCACCATGACTTCTTAATGCTATTTATTCAATTCCGATTCCAGCTAAGGTTTAGCTGTCATTTTTGACACTTCTAGTATGGATCTGACAGCGATCGATCCAACATTGGTTCGGAATTAAATCGTATTAAGACGTCGTGGCAAGGCCTCCGAACTAGACTGGACCACCTTAATTTTATACTTACTTCCTAAACGTAAAATAGTATGTAAGTAGTATGTAGATAAGTACCAAAAAAAATAATAGAGCCCTCTGATATTGCCGTGCCCTTGCAAGGTGTCACATGCAGACCTAATCAAAATATTCCATCTTATGCCTGTAATGTAATTTGCAATATATTATTTTGATTTTGATTTAGTCGCGATCCTTCTTTTTATTTGTCTGCATGAATAAAAATATTTAACGCGAGCGCGGTTATTTTGCATGACTTGACCTCTTTGTTTCTCAGAGTAGCAAAATAATGATCCACTTAATGTAATGTAGATATCTGCAAAGTAACACCTGAATCTATGTAATACAGTATTGAAAAATGCATTGATACCTACCCCATTACCGATATTCAAGTAAATGATGAAAATATTATTATTATTTTGGGAGTATCCATAACAAAATCGATATTTCTAAATAATACCTATATATTTTGCGACAGTCGGTAAAGAAATTGGAAAAAATCGATTATTCCATTCTCATGTAACAAAATATAATATTATTATAATAAAGACAATATCAAAATTACGGTAACCCAAAAAGGCATGCAAAGGAAAGAAGTCAGATAGAGAGTCAATCTCCCTGAAAGTACAATTACGTCGGCGTTATCTAAATTGGTCCTTTGTTTTTGCGACTATACCGTCCTGTTATCAAAGCGTTAACTCTTCTAACCATGTATTCATTCCTTTATTGTGTTTTTTAGAATGTGATAACTGATAACTTTCTTGTTGCAATAGAACCGTTGCTGCCTTTTCGTTAGCGGTAGGTATTGTTGTTTTGCAGTATTGTGCTAATTACTTTAGTATTCTTAATTGAAAATGAGTAAAGAAACGTCAATTATTCCTATCGCTTTACCGGATAGGTGCGAGTCGGACTCGCGCGCCGAGGTTTCTTTACAAATTCAGCGAGTGAATATGGTATCCTGTGGGCTTGTTAGATTATTTTCACAAAATATATTTTTCTTTGTAGCAAATTTTCTTTTCGCGTTTTTTCACGAATGCAATTTTTCCACAGTCGCGTTTTTACCCGTTCCCAATAGACACAGAAACTGTGTCGATGGAACCCTGGTATCACATAGCTCCTGTTTCTCTTCGAGTCCACTACTACACCACACCTCAATTCTTAACGGCTCATAGGTAGGTTTAGTTTATAAATAAATGTTAGTTTTGCATCGGCCCGACGGGCCAAAACCACGCAAGAATAGTAGCTTCGCTGACGCGGAGCTCCGTTGTAACCGTTTCTGTGCCGATTGGGATCGGGTAAAAACGCGACTGTGGAAAAATGCGACACTGAAAAATCGCTACTGTGAAAATAAATTTCAGAAAGAAACCATAGTGGGAAGAAAAAGCATTTGGAAAAAAATGCGAATGGAAATTTAGCTACTATGAAAAAATGCTTTTGTGTCGAACAAATATTTTGTTTGGAATTTGTATGGATACACCTTTTCTAGTGACTATCTTTTGATTGAGTTTACTTATAGAGTTGATTTTTCACAGCTCAAAGGGGCCGCACACTTAAGTATTTGGTATTAATTTTAACTTCATACTTACCTCTACCTTCCCCCTGTTTCTCGACCCATTTCTTTCTCTAAAGGGTCCTGACAGACTTACTGACATACGGACGGACAACAAATTAAGGGTTCGGTTTTTATCTTTTAAGGTTCGAAACTCTTAAAACAATTCTCGGGATCTTCCCACAGATCTACATTTAGACGATTATGAGATCATTTTCTTCTAAATGTGCAGAATATGACAATGCAACTTATTATTTGACTAAATATTACTTATAGAAGTTTTAACATTTGAAACTGAAAACATAGTAATACTTTTATCACAAACCAACAGGCGCAGTCTACTTAGCGCAAAGTTGGGAGTTGTGAGTAAGGAATAAATACAGTGCATCCTGTTCGGATATTATTTCAAAATTCTTAATCTAACTATTTTACTTTATATGTGTTTGTGGAAAATTAATGAATTGGTTGGGTATTTGGGTAACAAGAATAATTTATTTATAGGTAACGCTTTTTACGTTTTAGTCACTGAGTTTTCTGATATAGTTAATTTAATTAGGAACTAGAGAGAGGTCAAACAATGAATAATAAATAAATTTTGCGTGCAGAAAAACAGCACCGATTTTCATATTCACCACGTAAACGCTGCGACAGATAATTGCATAATCTCCCACTAATGGAATGAAAACACTAATTTCCTTCGTGCAGTCGGTCGGGCGGGTCGTACGAGCGTTGCCACGTCGTCACGCCGTACGTTTTCCGCATTCATAAGCGACTACCAAAGGGATTTATGTCTCATGGAATTGAAACAGCCTGATTTCATTTTTATATTGTTTTTTCACTCAATCACTGTATCCATAAGTACCTACGTAAGGAAACTTATATAAACTGTTAGATATTGAAGCAGTAAGTTATGGATAAAAATGTTCTAACAGCATCACATGTATTTTATCAGTTCAATAACGTGACCAAAAGGAACGTATGTGAACTAAAATGTCAGCAAAAACAGTGTGCTATAAATGTTTTTTTATCAAAAACCTTTTACTTACTCTTTCTTATGTAGCTCTCGTGCCGGTCACTCGGTCCCCATATGGCGGTAATTTTCGCCCATTATCCCGTACGCATCTGGGAGGGATGTGTACACATTGAGGTTGGAATTGCCCATTCTTCTTTAACGGGTTGCATTTCCACGTTAGCGATCAAGTTCTGCAGCTTTAAATTTGGCAGTTACAGAACATCCTATACGAATATGTGACTCTTGTGACTCTTGATTACATAGTCTATGAAATTTAACTTATAATCATCTCAATCTTCAAATTTTACAAGTATAAATTACTTCCAAGAAAATTGAAAAAATCTGGATACTTTAAAAAAACTGTTGTCCTTAACAATTCGACAAACATAATCACATGCTGTGTAAGGACTACCATGTGGTGTTCAGAGTGCACTAAGCACAGAAAGATATTAGGTCAGGCGACATTTGGCGTCGATCCAGAAAGCAATCTTCTGTTATGCTCTTTTTGCTACACTGTAAAGTATTAGAGCGAATCCGGTTCAACTATAAATGGGTCGACTTACACAAAGGTTTGAATAATTTTCTTTACTTTGAAATAGTATTGCATTATTTACACGTTTCTTTTAGCCCAGTTAAAAATATTGTAATATTGTGTTAGAGAACTTGGGATTATAAACATAGCTCGAACAGGTCATCGCAGAATAATCACAACACGATAATAGAACAATTACTACGAGTATTTCTCACATGCAACTAAAAAAAGAGCAAAACATTAATTGCCAAAATATACTGTTTAGGTAATCAAATCAAAATCAACTCTATTGAATCTTTTTGGGATTTTTTTTGCGATGACTTGTCCGAGCTATGATTATGAAGCTACAATTGGACTTTTGTCCTACCTACATTGCATAAAGTTGATATAGTTTATATACATTTTTCTTACAAACCCAATCAAAGAACAGAACCAAATAGTATATACGAACCTAATATAGCGTAAGCAAGTAATAACAATAGTTTCCCCCTTTCGATACATCAAAAGATTGGCAGAAAACGTGGCAGAGAACTGTTGTGCCGCTGATTCGAAAAGTTTGCGGCTGCTTGCAGCCGTTTTGACGGTGATTTTCGCTCACAACCCCTACTGGAGACAACTGAAACAATAAACTATCTGATTTTATTGGTATAGTTAAAGATTTTAGTACAAAGTAGTAGTTGTAAATCACAAAATAAACGTAGGATAGTACCTAGCTAAGACAAGAATCGCCATTATTTTACATGAGATTGATTTCCCAAAAATAAGTTGATAAATAAATATCTTGGGACAAATTACACCAACTGACCCAGCTCCAAACTAAGCAAAGCTTGTACTATGGGTACCAGACAACGGATAAACATACTTATATAATGTAGATAAATACGTACTTAAATACATACATACAACATCCGTGACTCGGGAACAAACATTCGTATTCATCATACAACTGTCTGCCCCTACCGGGATTCGAAACCAGGACCTCTAGCTTCATTCATAGTCAGAGTCACTAACCACAAGGATATTCTGTCGTCAATATACATATAATATTTCAAAGTAATAAAATTCTTGGTCAACCTAGATTTTTTTTACTTAAGTTAATCGATGTAGTAAATAAATACATGAAAAAGGTTATTTCTCTATGAGGAAAGCTTGAACGGCCGCGTGTGCCAATCAAAAAACAAATACATACCACGAAATCTTTGGTATTCAATGATCTTCCAAATTATCGTGACTGTAATAATGTAGGTACCCGAATTCCAAGAAGAGCTATGGTTTTCGCACGTACATAATTATATTATGGTACCTATGTTTATTATATATGTGGGTTTTATTCTTTGTTATATCGTATAATTCAATTTTGTTATGGATTTAAACAAATTATTCCGATTCCACTGAGCAACCCAAGTGACGTAAATAGAATAGACGAATCAGAAGAAAATAAAATGGCGAATTTCCGCAATATAATGCGTACATACTAACCAATCGTGATGGTTATCAGAACAAAGGGTTGATTAAATCCTATTCGGGTTTTTTAATTTACGCTTTTTTTTAAGATCGACTTAATATCGATTGCGGAACAAGGTTCCGTAGTAATGGTACCTACCTAATAACCTTCACCAGTTTTCGTAGCTGTAACAAATAAAGATGGTTTAAGTTAGATTAAGTCTGTCTTACTTTTTACGTCTGTCAGTGCTTTGTGCATCGGAATGCTAACATTCCAAGCTCTTCCATATACAGTAACTTTGTGGTCAATATAGCCTACCTACTTACATAATATTCGACTCGTTTATTTTCGATACTACTTAATCTTCGACGTGAGATAACTTGGTTCATATCTATTAGAGTAAGGCCAAAGCCGCGGGCAAAAGTTAGTCATTAATATATTTTAAAGGTATAATATATTGCAGAACACTTGTAATTCACGGAAAATATTAAAATACACAATGCAAGTGCAATGCAGCAGAACGAATTTATGGAAATTCAGACAAACGAACCTTTACATAGCTCTGTATAAATCAGACAGAACAGATACACGTAAAGCAATTATTCAATTTCACGGACAATATAAAATATGTTATATAGTAAATCAATAGTGAGCTCTCTGGTTTGGCAATGAATTCAGATTAAAACTCCAATTAATTCCAAAGTGATTCGCTTGTCGATAAACTGTCCTGTCGTGATGCCCGCACTAATTGAACCATTTTTCCAATAATCATGACTGCTTCAGTTATTCAATATACTTATTAAGTATATTGAGTATCACTTACAAAATTTAAAATGTTGTTTGTTATAATTTTTGCACTCTCTCAATAATGACATTTATTATTGGTTAACTATTATTTACTTACTACGTGATGACATTGTTTTTTAGTTGCGTTATCTAATTGTCGGAAGTGTGTTACATTTCGTCGTACCTCAAAACAGTAACATTATTAAAATCACATGAATTATTAAGCAATCTAACACTAACATGCCATTATAAAAAAAATAAAGCCGTTCCGAAGTGTTTTCGGACAGATCGTTGGACGCGTGTCACGTCTCAAGTGAAGGGCCGACCAATATACCACGGCATCAGTGTGCAGTCGTCGGGTCTGTTTCCGACCGTAGCGGACACACCCAATGAAGACACACCTGCTGAGGGCCTAACACATTAGATCTTTAGAGTTCAGTACCTGAAAGAATTAATGGCACTAAGTTAGCTGTAGACCCCGTGGCGACCGAGAGTTGCGGCAGAGTACGCAGCGAGTGTAGGAGTCACAGGTTTTTATATCGATATTACCATGTAATTGGTTAATTTTGCATGTCCTTGTCTCGTACTGCTTTATAACCGTTGTGATACTTAAATTACCTAATTCCATCTGTGCAGTTATTTTGAAATCAATGAAATTTTGCGCAATAACAATTACTTAACACAAATTGGCACTATATCAGGGAATATCCTGGAAATACACAAAAGAAATCCAAATGCTTTAATGATTTTGGATTGGCAATCACGACGTATTAATGCCATCTGCGATTTGAATATCCGCCATAAAGCAGTCAGTGTATCGTGCCTAATTAATTTCATCGCAATAGATACGCTGTGAGCGACGCTCATTTGCATGAGATTTGAATCAGCGGTTGAAATAGGCCTCGTTTAAAGTGGCCGGATTCTGTCAACTCAAATCCACGAAGTAAATTATTTCTCGGTTTTTAGATCATGCGTATTGTGTCAAAAAATTGAAGTCTGTCTTCCATTCAAGAATTATCAGAAAATAATTAACTTCAATTTAAAAAAGTATTTATATGTATATATAATACCACATAATACTACATAATACTACTAATACTATATAATACTATATATATATATAGTAAGATCTTATAATTGATAGACTTAGTAATATAAAATATGTGTATAGTTCACTTTACTTTCTGGAAAGGTTACTAAGTCTATCAATTATAAGATCTTACTAATATTATAAATGTGAAAGTTTGTGAGTATGGATGTTTGTTACTCTTTCACGCCAGAACGGCTGGACAGATCTGGATGAAATTTGGAACAAAGATAGATTATAGTCTGGAATAACACATAGGCTACTTTTTATCCCGGAAAATTTGCGTAATTCCTGCGGGATAGCGATAAACGAATTCTATGCAGACGGAGTTGCGGGCAACAGCTAGTTTTACTATATTTTTTTTAAACTAAGAAACCTTTACATTCATACCATACTCGTCGAACAAAGCTGTGGCCGCGTCACATAAAAATATTATCATTAATCATTTATCCAGAAAGGCATGTAAAACAATGTAGGAGAAAATGAAAAGTTTCGTTTTAGCGGATAAGAGAGAGAAGGGTAGGGTGCCTGCGTTCATTTACTCGGATTTAGATATTTTACTACACCTTTGTAATGTAATGCTTGGCATTCATAAATCACCTCGTACGTTGTCTCATTTCTAATCTTGTTTCCGCCCAGAGGGTCTCAGTCTCCTCCCTTTCACGTCATTTCTGACGATTTTGTACTAATCGCTAGGATAAGGGCTTACAATCTACTTAATGTTGACCCGTCTCGGGATCACTGCTACCTACGATGTTAAATGGGCCCATTTTCTTTCTGTCTTAAATCAAGTAAATAGGTACTTAAAGGTGAATATTAAAAACATTTTTATTTTTTAGACTTACGAAACATTAAACATCTACTCAGAATCTTAAATTTACCTACACACACGCAGAAAAAAGTAAAATGAACGGACGGGCATGGTGAAACCATGACGATTTCTAAGAGATAACTAAGCCCCTAGTGTAAGTTTTCGCATATAAAAACGTTTCGAACGCGTTCACGTAAACGTCTCAATTACTATTAGACTACAAGCCCATGGACAAAAAAACATGTGAAATGAACCAGTGTGAATGAAGTATAGAAGGCTGTTACTATATCATAAAATAACTCTGAGCGCTATGCCGTCATTTCTGAGCGGTACAGATTTTTTCTCATACATTGAAAAAAAAAAATGCACTAATTTCCGGCACCACCACTTTAAAGCGGCACTAGGTTTTTCGACATTTATTTTTAATCATCTATAAGCTATAAAAACGCCGTAAATTAATAATTAGTCGTAATTCCTCACTTGTACCTGAGAAATTCCATAAATGTACCGCTCAGAAATGACGGCATAGCGCTCAGAGTTATTTTATGATATAGTAACAGCCTTCTAAGCTTCATTCACGCTGGTTCATTTCACATGTTTTTTTTTCCATGGGCTTGTAGTCTATATGGAATAATTGGCGGCGCCACCTACGGATCGAAGCAGCAACAAACCGTTCTCATAATATTTGACATTTTAACGCAAACTCGTTCGAGACGTACTATTTTGTGACCGAAAACTTACACTAAGCATACTGAATCTCATTTTATTCAAAACGCAGACTTGGCCTGCGAGCCTGCAGGACTGCAATAGACTTTCGTTTTTGTCCTGTTTATGACTTGATGATAACATCCTGGTTTTTGAAGTAATTTAAGAGATATTAAACCAAGAAACTTGAGTTTCACATTGACAAAGAAACAATGTTGTTATGTTTAGATTTTCAATTGCAGGTATAGGGCAAAAAATCGAAATATAAGTCAGGCTTGGCAACCAAGTGGGTATGTTAATTACGTTGGTTTGACTCCGCACGGCTATAAAGTATTTTCTTGTGTTCAAGACAGTTACTAGTTCCAAATATCTAGAACAATTTATTCAAAGCGTAGTTCTGAGAGTCAGGACACCCAAGTAGAACACAAAGTACTTAAGAGGGCCACGCACCTAAAGCTTCAGTAGTATGCTTTTTGTACCAAGTTACGATTCACCACTACCTAATTTTTTTTTATTTCTTGGAAGTAAAATAGATGTCGTAAGTTTTTAAACCCGCTGTTATGTTGAATGAAAGCACACGTCTTAGCTAAACCACCTTGGTTATTGAGTGACTTATTTACATTTAATTAGGTATGCGATAGGCACAAGTTATAACTGATAGAGTAATTTAAATATTCCGTCAAAACAAGCATTTAGCACACCAGTAAATAATTATAGTTATATATAATGTTGAACGCGCAGAAAAATAGAAAAACAAGAGTGCCTAGCCTCAGTTGTGTAGAGTTATACGTATGTAGATATGAATGTTTTATTTATAACCGGGGGTTTAGATAACTCGTGCATCGACTTGACAGTTATTTAAATTGGACCAGTTTAGGGCTCCCTTTCGTATAAAGTATACCTGAGATGCGGGTGGCACATTCGTTACACCCGAATGCCCCAGCCTAGAGAAGCCGATCAATTGAACAGAACAAACCCCGAAATCGTAACTAGAGATCGGTAGATATACTAAATGTGTGTCGTTTGAGCGACGAGGGTGACATATTGTGGCAACTCCACCGGAATAAATCACAGACTGTGTACCTGAATGGGCATGCAGCAAGAATACTCGAATGTGCTAGAACAGCCTGTTAAACAAAGGCGCTTTTGTTGCCCGCGTTCGTGACCAAACAAAACTTTTGGTGTCGGTTTGCCTAACGGCAATAGGTTTTTAAAATAATACTTTAAGTGTTCTGTTTTTATTGATACTTAACTACTCGTCGGTACTTACGTAAATGTGTATTTTTTTAAATAATACACAACAAAATTTATTTACAGTGCGATAGTATTTTTTTAAACGAAAAAAATTATAGTATAGCCTGCGTCACCCGGGACATTATTACAAATCTATTGAACCCTCATTCATTAAATTACGGTAAAATGCACGAGAAGCGTGGATATTTTTTTTAAATGTCACCGGAAAATTCAATTAGAGTATAATCTATATACCTACATACATTCAGTTGCATGTGTGTATTTGCATTACTCAGATTTGCACAATTCACCATTTTCACGTGGAAACATGGTAGATTGACGTGTTTTAGTTAAATTCTACAATAGTTAAGATGTGTTTATGACACGCAAGGCAGGTCGACTGGCGTCATCCACTTAAATAGAGGTACTCGTGACAGACGGGCCGCCGGATGGTCTGACAGCGAAGACATGGTAATAGGGCCCCGTTTGAACCCTTTGGGTATGAAACCCTAAAAAATGTAATCAAATGAGGGCGCCACGTGACATACAGCCGTAATGACAATTCTAAAAAACACCGAGTACCCGAAAAGGAGAGTAGTATTTAATGTAAGTAACACAATTAAAACTGTACTATATTATAAATATTGTCTTTTTCTGTTATTACTTATTTTTATTCTTCAATCGGTTGTATTATCATACATAACATTGTTAGCCCTTTGTTTTATTATAAGTTGTAAGGATAGGTATTGTTTATTCTTATGTAGTTAAGTATGATGCAAGTGTCCACATTAACATAACTTGCCACTTCCAGGCTTTTAATGCTGGCACGTTACTAGTATATACACTGTGGGCAAAATGCGGGTGATCCATTTTTTCCATGAATTATGGCGCGGCGGGGAAATATAAGCCGCCGCAACGCTAGAGTTTGATGTCGTGTCACTCTTGGTACTATAAAACACGACACGGAATCAAGATATTCGGCCTACTAGCCCGGGCACCATTTCGGCGTTAAAACTGCTTAGAACTCTATAGTAGGTCTGAACATTGTGTAATTTTAAGGTGCGTACATTAAAAAAAGCATTTTCGGACTGCTAAATATTATAGGTAACCAGATCAGCATTTTAGTCTTAGGAAAATACGACATTCCCCGCACAAGGACTTGTCTTATGTATGTTATGTCTTGTCTTTTTAAGATTAGACATATTATGTATATCCTGACATTAAATTAAATTATCATGCCTCGGACATTTTTATTGTTATATTGCATGTGTAACATATTAAGTGAACGAAATATTTGTACGCCATTGTATGGTAGAATAAGGAAAGGAAATAATTATTGAATTGTAACACCTGTTTTTACCCTTGTTTATGCAAATAATAATAATAATTATTATTATTATGTATCCAAGTAGTGTATAATTGATACTTTTAACAGTTCAGGTAGACTCCAATTGGCAGCCTCTATTTGAACTACCAATGACTATAACAAATTCGCCAATTTGTAGCTTCAAGTTAACTTTGCCTTTATGCCAACTATCCCTATGTCTCGATTTAATAGGGTTTAATTAACTAGGGTTGACAGATCTCAAGTGGTGATTTAAGGGTCCTTTGTACCCAAGACTGGATTTTACGGTAACCTTTACAACTTAGCAACTCCGGGGTTGGATAAGTTATTTAGTTGTTCATTAATTGTATCGTGTATGCACGAGTTACGACGAAGGATCACATTTTGGAGTATATTAACGTTAGATTGTTAAAAGCGAAACCAAACAGTCTTAAGTGTTAAAAAATATATTTTTGGTAAGTATATATATTTAATATTAAATGATTGTCTCTGAGAGCGAGAGTTGGTGACAGTTTAGATAAAAATAATGAAAAAGAACGAAATACATTTATTGAAACAAAGAAAATAAAAATGGCAAAGTTGATTAAGCAAGTTAATGTTAAGGCGGTTACTTAAAATCTTGTTTAGTGCCACAGTAGACCTTTGATTTGACAATTCATTTTTAAGTTTAGTTGAATCAATATCAAAATTATGATACGGCGTAGTAGAAAAGGGTCGATAGTAGGGAAAACCCTTATACTCGTAATTTCTGGCTCATATTTCGTGGACTCATGTCGAGTTGGGGGACGGTGACATATTGATGGGAACTACTGTTTTTCATGTCTAAGCAGTCTTACTTCAGCGGGGTTGTGTGGTTTAAATACACTGTATTTTTTCACTATCACCGACTGGGTCTTGTGCATTCGGGACTGAATTCATTCCTCCTGTTATGATGTCGCTAACTTCACGGAATTCTCGATGTAGCTCTCCGCTAGCTGCCTGGTCAGGTCACCAGATTCTCCAGCCGCCATGTCGTTTTGACGTCGGGAAGTTTGCTCCTGAATCGGTTCACAGGATGGCCGTAGTTCTTCAAAAGCTGCAATTTTTTTTTTGGAATGTAGCTAATTTTTGATATAGTCTCTCTCATGTTCTATCTTTTTGTTCTTGTCTACACTAATATTATAAAGAGAAAAGATTTGATTGATTGTTTGCTTGTTTGCATTAAATAGGCTTTGAACTACTAAACCGATTTGAAAATTCTTTCACCATTA
Source organism: Pandemis corylana (assembly GCA_949127965.1). Classification (NCBI taxonomy): domain Eukaryota; kingdom Metazoa; phylum Arthropoda; class Insecta; order Lepidoptera; family Tortricidae; genus Pandemis; species Pandemis corylana. The sequence goes on from OX421850.1 coordinate 18,675,955, forward strand.
GAATCCTACATTATCCTTGATGAACATAATGCTATATTGTAGTTGAGAGTCACGGTAATATTGGCAAGTTCTATTCCTAATTCCAACATTGAGCGCCTACAACCAAAACAGCAATTACAATTAAAACATTTTAATATAACGTACTATATATTCATAACTTTTTTAATTTTTTTAATGTGTTTTTCTCCATGGGAACATTTCGACTTTTAGAAATATTTGAAAAAAAAGCCGAAATAGTCCAGCCGTTGTCGAGTTTTTCACTTAGCATCATTCATTTTTATTTATATAGATTAGCTATGTGAGTATTTTATATGGCTAGTGTGATATCACTACATAGTGTAAATCAAAGTCGCTTTCCGCTGTCTGTCTGTCTGTCCCAAGGTATGCTTTTATATCTTTAAAACAACGCAACGGATTTTGATGCGATTTTTTAAAATATATGCCTAGATTGATTCAAGAGGATGGTTTATATTTATAATTCTACGCAGACGAAGTCGCGGGCAGAAGCCAGTAAGATAATAAAATACAAAATATTAGAGACTTATTTATTAGGGGCAGTATGTAAAATTGTTTTCACATGATTTGCATTGAAAACCTAGGATTGTTTGCTTTTGTGGCCAATGAAAAGGCTTTTGAGGGAAAATTAAATTTTTGCGTAGGTTTTTATGATCATGTAATTTTTCTCGTGCAACGTGGCGTTGCAAAACATTAACTTGTTTTAAAAAATAGCTAATGAAATTCATTATAATTGCTGCGAAGCTCTGGGTTGGTGCACAAAAAGATATATGAACTGGAAAAATTAAAACGTAAACTGAATTGGCTGTTACAATGCCAACAACCATTTTTCTCTGGACTCGGCCAGATTTATGATCACCCTGCATAAATTATGAACAGGAAAAGTGAATAAAACGGGTTTTTGCATATGTTAAATATAAAGGATTTTTCACAAACTCGTCAAATTAAATATTGAACCTGTAGTTAACGATTGTTTAGATGCATAATCACAATGCTTCGGTCTCAGCGTAGTTCTAGGTGCACTCGAGGACTGCTGTGGAACCCTGTCGTATTAATATTGCCGATCCTTTACGACGTGTTTATAAACACTTAAAAGCAATTTCATTGTAGCACTATGAGAGCATTCCATGAATGCTCGACAAACGAAAGTCATCGAGGGTACTCATTTCGTTCATCATTTTCAATAAACATGAATCGCCAAAATGTATGTAGGTATGCTATAACTTCCAAACGACTGCACCAAATTGGATTGTGTTGTTACTTACCATGACGTCTTAATGCAATTCAATTCCGACTCAGTTCAGGTTTAAGCTGTCATTTTTAGTATAATTGCCATGTCATTTGTAGTAGTATAGAATCGGAATGGAATCGCATTAAGACGTCATGGTAACCCCCCTGGTTTGTATAAAACAAAATTTTGAAAAAAGTGCTGGAACGGGCACGAAGCCGCGGATAACGGCTAGCAGCTCATAACTTTATTATTAAGCCACTCGACAATGGCGCTAGTCAAACACTTCATCACTTTCTCATTCAGCTAAAGCTAATTAAAATATATAATGAGAAAAAACTTATTAAGTTTCAATCAGCCAGTCCAACGATGTAAATTATTGGCGATAATATAAGTAATAGCAGGTAACTCTATTTTCATTCTGTTTTTGGTTTTTGTTATTATGTATTTCCATACTCAGAAAAAATTATACCTATGGTCCATTCAGGATAACATCTAGAGACAGTGATTGTAAACTTTTTCTCGTGACGTTTTAAATAAACGATTTGGATTTACTATCTTTGTACATACTCATAAAAATAAAATATTTTTTGCTGATAAGTAGAGTTAATCAAAATATGCTGGTCTAGGAGCAAAGAAAAAACATAGAATGTACCAGTTGCTTGTCTTCCCGCGAAGGCAGTAAAAACCCATTGAGGGAATAGGCAAGTCTGTTGTTATAGGCGATGCCGCTAGCAACCAACCCATCACAATTTTTTTGATTCTCCTTTTTACCTAATCACACCATTACAAACATGCTAAACGTTACCCTGGCATCTGTCTACCCCGTAGAGAATTATAATATATAATAAAAATAAAATATATAATGTATATGAAATAATGTATGGAATCAAATATAAGAAAACCAAACGAATACAAAAGAAAATTTTACACAGTGACAGTAATGTCACCTTTATTGCGAGCTGCTGTTTACCTCTGCCTCCTTATTTGTTTTATACGGAAACTTACTTTAGTTATTGCAACTAGGTTTTGTATTTTATAAATTATGATATAAAAGTCGCTAAAATGATTACGTTGATGGGTGAAAGTATTTTAGTATTCCATATTTTACTTTGCACTGGGTTTGGAAACTCAAACTTAGAAATGTTACTGAGATTTTAAAAATAGTACTATTAAAAACCATTTTTCCTTATATCTAATTATATTCTGAATGGAGCATAATACTAATGGATGAGTATGAGCTTTGGCACCTTACAGAGGCGTTCATCCCTTACAGGCATATAAGCAGTGCTTGTAAGCATACGTAAATGTGCCCGACAATACGGGTTTTGTTGTCAATATGCCTACCCTATGTCAGAACCCACTGCACGCCCCTGGCACCTTATTTAGGAGTCGGGAAGAGACTGTATGTCCACCCGTCTGTATCTTTTGAATAGCAATTGACACTCAAATAAAATTTTTACAGAATGTATAAGTACAACAAATTAAATAAAGAAAAAACATTTATATATTATGTATTTTAGGGTTTCATACATCTAAACGAAAGAAGGAACCCTTGTGAAATCACTTCGTTGTCCATTCTGCCTGTCTGTCTATCTGTCCGTCAAGACCCTTTTCCTCAGGAACGCGTATAAAATTGAAATTGATATTAAATACTGAGGTCTGCTCTGCGGTCCCTTGGGCCCATGGAGCTGTGAAAAAATGAACTCTCTGAGTTAAATTTATCAAAAGATACAGTCATTGGAATAGGTGTTTCAATACAAAATTGCCGAGCTCGAAAAACCTATGGGATACTTCCAGCTGTCCTAGAAATTTGAAATTTGGTATGAAAAAAGCTTTTAGCACAACTAATGAAATAAGTCTATAAATCTGTTTTTTTAATGTCTGTCTTTCTAATGTAAGTAACCAATATTAAATGACCTCACACTACCTACATTTTGCTTAGAGGCAGAGCTCTGCTCTTTTTCTCTGGATCGCGTAGAGGTATCAAATTGAAATTGATACGAAATAGTTCGACTCGCACTTGGCCGGTTTTTTACCTTAATTATAATCATTTTTATTTTCACCCAAACAGTGTTCCGAAACTAGTATGCCTTTAAATTTAAATTAACCTCTACAACTGTTGGGCTTTCAGAACTTCCATAGCATAATATTATAATACATTATAAACGAAGTAAATATCTCCAGAACGTGACAGTTAGGCAACAAGAAACTTCTTAATTGTTATTCGAAAGTTTAATTTATCCGGCAAGTTCCCTTCTTATTTAGGGCATACGATTCTAAAGTGCTATTAGTAAATATGATGGGTGTTTGTTAATGGTGTCTAGTACATATTTTGCAGTGGTCCGATACGCATTAACCGTTTGTTTACAAAGACTAAAAATTTTGATGATAATAATAATTATTATTTTGGAAATAATAATTATTTTTCTTCACGTTCCATCGTTTACTGCTGATAAGTATACAACTAATTAGAAACCAAAACAATTAATTATTGTGGCCGTCTCACGCACGATTTTGGATATTATGAAAACAGTAATTAGTTAGGTACTGAGAGCTGTCATTATTGGAGTTTTAATTGAATTGGCATTGATCATTTTTTTTAGTATGCTCCACTTCGAAAACCATTTGGAGGAAAACAACCAATTATACGATTTATCTTGTCCGATTTCAAAAATGTTTTACGATTGCAGATATTTTTGTGAAACTTTGTTTGACCTAACGACCCGATTTTTTGGCAGAATCGGGCATTAAATGTTTGCCACAAAAATTTTAAAAAAAAGTTTAGCTACGGTAACTGTTAGGCTGTCACTGTCACATCTAAATCATAACATTACGTTCCTACCTAATCTAGAATAGTTAGAAATAAAAGCAAATTCAAAGTATAAAACTGTGAAATATACAATGGATATTTATAAAAAATGTTTTGTGCCGAGGTGCAACAATGACCGAAACAATAGCCTCCACAAAATCGAGGGGAAGAAAAATAAAGAGAAGATTTGCGGAAGGAACAGTGTACGCAAGCTAGTGTGGAACATTTCAAAGTTTACACGATGTATTGTTGCGAAGACCACTTTAATGTAAGTAGGAGTCGGGAAAGATGTACAGGGATCAAACGCTTTATTCTGTGGTCAAATGAGAAAAGCAAAAACAGCACGGAAAACAATAGCAACACCAACGGACGGAACGATTCGAACACATGCACGTTGGCTGATGTTGACATCACACACACATTCACACATCTATGACGTTGACGTATACTCAAAACCATTGACAAAACAGTTTTTTTTTATTGCTGATCAAAGGCGATTGAGATTGGGGCAAAATTAACAAATTATCAAACAGCGAAATAATATTTATTATTAATTAACAAAGCTACGTACAAGCATAATATTCAAATTAGTTGCTTGAAATAAAGGTGTTAAAAGCACAGCTTAAAAAAATAAACAATGCCAATTAGGCGTTGGAGAGAACTTACATGAGATTATCTTATAATGGCGTGCAGGCTTTGTCATCATAAGTGCGGTTAGTTAACATTCATTATCAATAAGCACTTAAAGCGAGTTCTCGGTGAGTGATTTACCTTTCAAAATTCTATGACCAACAAATTCTAAATTGACGAAGTACTAACTTTTCCATTGTGACACGAAAATTAGTCATACATTTGTATGGATATATAACTTTTGTGTCACAATAGAAAAAGTTAGTGGAAATTTTAACGCAACTTTAACGGTGGGTAACTTTTTGGTCCTCACCCAATTATCAGTAAGTTGTAAAATGCAGAAAACTATTAATGACACGTTGATTTCATGATCAGCTCAAAAACGGCTCGACAAGCAAAATTTTCCACATTTCACACCAAGTTTGAACAAATTGCTTCCGACGAGGCGCCGAGTTCACCGCATCTAAACTTTTGCAATTAACGGTTCTGTACACTAGGACTGATTGATGCTTCCTCCCCTTATTATATGCCTAACAATTTTCAGACTACAGCCCTTAAATTTTTTTGATACGATAAATTTATGGAAATGAGTTTGTATATTATTAGCGAAATCCTTAATTTAAGGAAACGAGTTCATTTTTTTAATAAAATCCTTAGCTAAATAATATGGTTTGGCCTTAAGGTTTGAGTAGAATAGAGTTGCAGAAAATAAAAATAAAAATCGATTCTACCTCCAAACTTATAAAATTCATGCAAATAATCAAAAGTACAGTCGTTAAGCTCTGAAAAATTCAATTCGGGTTTGATTTACTGTCTCCCTCGCCCTGCCGACTCCATCAAACCCGTAAGAGCGAGTGAGACCGCAAGGTTCTGTAAGAGCTCGCGGACTGTAAAGGCATATCGTATGTCTAAACTATGGATTTAAGTAAGGAAAGGGAAAAGAGCACGCACTTTTTGCGAGTGTCGTTACATACATACATACATAAATTGCATTGCAATTAGCATAACTGTGGACGTATAGGTCGAAAGGGGAATCAAAATAGTGATGGTTTGCTAGCCGCATCGCCTCTAAAATGATTCCTAACGTGTTTGCCCATTCCCTCGATGGACTTTTACCATCTGCGCGGGAAGAGTAGCAACTGGTACATTCTATGTTTACTTTTTTTGTTTTTGTTATGCGTGTGTCGTTGCTATTTCATAAAGCGTTTATAGGAAGGAATTTGCTACATAACGAATGAATCGTTGGTATAATAAAGCTACGTTCACGGGCATTTAGCGAAGCCTCACGCACTGTTAGCTCACGCGCCACGCGCCCAGACGCTAGCCGCGGCGCGCAGTAAACCGAGAGCCGTTTCGTGTTCAATTTACCAACCGCAAGTACCTATTTCATTGAAATTGTACACCTTGAGTATCAGCAAATTCTGAAACGCTCTAAGGGTGACCTTTTGTATGTAGCTACGTGATTTTATTGTGAAGTAAACTAACAGTTATGCCAAAATATTAATATAATTCCAAGCATTTGTTACAGCAAACGCAATAAATGTTTCCTGTTCAAACATTAAAATATAATAAAATATCATTTGCAACTGTCCACACTGACCCCGCAAGCTGTGTAGCTATAAATTGTAAGGCTCTAGCCCCCACAGTACAGCTCGTTGGTACAGTTGTTACGTCGTTTTAATGGTTGTAAAGGTATTATTTAGTATCCAGTTGCTTTTAAACGCAATTTAGTGCTAGCTACGGTGTTTTTAACGGGCCGTTTCCGCTGCTATGACCGCTTCCGCAAGATTATCTATGTTGGCTAGCCTGTGCACTTATTTCATTTTGGTACAGTACTCGAGGTGATAAAAAAAATACACAAAGGACTTGAAGCAAACTGTCACACATAGACAGAAAGGTGGTGGCGGAAAATAAATATATATGTATAGGTAAGTCATCTTCATATTTAGTTTTTAACAAAGGAAGTCACATGTGCGAGTGAGCTTTTTTATACGACTTTGAAGGAAAACGAGCAAGTGGTTCACCTGGTGGTAAGTGAGCACCACCACCCAAGAACATTTGCAACACTAGAAGATTGCAGATGCCTTACCAGCCTAGAGGGCTCTAAGATAGAATATCTCATGTGCCAGTAACTTTACCAGCTGTCCTACTCTCTACGCCGGAACACCGCAGCGCAAGCATTGTTGCTTGGCGGCAGGATTAACGAGCCAAACCGTAATAGCGATCCGGACGGCCCAGTAACTTTACCAGCTGTCCTACTCTCCAAGCCAGATGTGGTGCGGTTATTGGTAATTTAAAGTAGGTACAAATATTTTGAATGGCAAGAAAAAGGTAAAAACTCATTTTCTGCTACGCCTGATGTGAGTATATTCTCAGGTTATTAAATCGCTTAAAATATATCGCAAACCATTTTGCAAACATATATTCATTTGTGTTCCTCCGCTGCAAATTGAAAGAACCGAAGTTGATTGTATTAGTAACAATAGTCTTGAAAATTGATTTAGCTCAGCTGTTAAAAGTATTTTTTTGGTATGTATTAATAATATCTAATTCGGCATAATACCACTGAACAAGAGTTATAAGTAGAATCAGTTCACTCAACTGCGTTCTAGGCCTAAGTTACAATCCGTTGTCTTGAAGCTCCACATGAGCCATTACTGAATTTGGAGTGAGGCCAAGCTTCCGATTTGTGTCAGCCAAGTGTGTCGGATAAAATTTATGCGTTTTACTACAGTAATGTTCATATACTACATACTTTATTCAAAATCCCAGATTTTTATATTTTTTATGCACCGAAGTCCTGATTGTTCGGCTTTTTCTTGTCGAAATCAAAAACCATTTTTTTTTAATTGTCATCGCGTAAAGTTTTGAGCATAGTTTGCGGTCTATTAGATAACTAGGCTGTTGCCGCGTCTTCGTCGGCGAAGAATACGTTTATCGCCAACCCGCAGAAACAATGAAATTTTATAGGGTATAAAATAACCTATGTGTTATATTCCAGACTATAATAATCATCTCTGAGCTAAATTTTATCCAGATCTGTTCAGTCGTTCTGGCATGTAATAGTAACAAACAGCCATACGTCGTCACAAACTTTCGCTTTTATAATGCGAGTAGCATTAAAAAAAAAGGTTATGTTATGTCTACATTAGATAGGTACATTTTTGTTATTTTCTCTGTCCGGCTTTTTTCCTTATTTTGATACTTACCTACTACATTTTTTATACTCATGTAATGGAAAGAGCTGCTTTATCTAACGATTTTATTACGATTACTGAAAATAAAAAAGTAGTAAGTAGATTGGTACGTAGATGTTCTTTAAAAATAATATTTTATTTGCTGAAATCCTGTCAAATTGATTTATACAACGAGGTCGGGACATATCCCGGAATACGTACCTGTGAAAAATATTTTCCTTCCTTTCTGTATTTGGTGAAAACCATCAATCTTCGTCACTGCAATACCTTTTAATCCCATAATTGTTTTTTAAAATGTTCAACAATAACAGAAATTTAGCTAATGCACAGATTGGTTTATTAAATAAAGTGGTTAAATGAGTTTAAATAATTGTGTTTTATTCTGTTTGCATAATATTGTGCTTTGCTGTGTATGACACCCAATATAAAGTGACATACATCCACCGACATTGTTCGCAAATGGCCGACCGTACCGTCAAAAGGGAAATTAAGACTGGCGTGTAACATTGGACAAAACGTAGTACAAAATTTGATTATTAGTGATGGCAAATTCCGTTAGTAATAATCCAGTTACTTAGCTGTCAACTATAAATACACACGCATACTCAGATAAGGAAATGAACTGTTATTTCTATCAGCAATCTTCTTAAAACTCGATTTTACACGTGCTTATTAATTGATGATATAATATTATAAATTACGCTATATAACAGTGTCTGTCCCGACTTCTGTCTTCAATATTTTACTATAGTAATACCCGGTAGCCTAGCCTCACTGTATTGCTATTTTTTTTAAATTGACTCTAATCCAGTAACTAATGCCAATCTACTTGACGAAAAAATTTCTTTAGCAAAGGTATGTTCATGTTAACCTAAAAAAATATACTCGTGGTCGTGTCACTTCATTGATATTTCTCTTCTTCTCTTCTTTTTTCTGTGATGTGGTTGCCTATGCTTATTCTGTATTTTTCTCTCCTTTAAAATGAAAAAGAGTTTGTGCCCAGGCAACCACATCAAATTATATTATATTCCTTATGTTTGTTTTTGTTTACGTATTGTTTAAATATTTATCTTTGAATGCACACATCCCCAACATATGCCCCAACGGAAGACCAGCGTTGGCTATAAGGCCAGCAAAAACTGAGTTTGGACCATTTTGTGGCAATTAATTTTTATATAGCTTTTTATATGTTTTTTCTTTCTTTCTTTTTGTCGCGAACTCCTTATTTTGATACGTTTTTTATATTTTTTCTAATCTTTTTATTTTTGAAGTCTTGTCATGTACCTATTTTTGTTAGTAGTTACATATCAGTAAAGAAGCAGTTCAGTTTCCTGGTGTTCTTACTTGCCATCGATTATCCTCCATTTTTGCTACCTTATCATACAGTCCTCATATCGTACGCTTCACTTTTCTTTCTATATTTGGGTAAATTGAGATGATAGTCGAAAGCGTGTCCTATGTTTGACATTTTTGTATTTAATTACAATGCTTAATTTTGCATTTCAGACAAGGAAAAGACAGTATGCAAACTACAGTAAAGATCTACTCAAATTGGCATTGGAAGCTGTATGGCAGGGGACTTCTTTAAGGGAAAATCTGGGTAGGCACCAGTTTAATCAAAATACCGGCAAATATGGTCGTCCAAGGTGTTTTCGGTGAAGCAGAGGAAAACACTATCGCAGAATGTATTAACAGTTTGGCTGGAGCTTTAGAGTTTTCTTTAACCAAATTTGATATTTCATAAATCATAGTTGCGGCAGGTGTAGCAAATTTTTTATTGTTGATTTTTGTCACTTTTGTAGAGAAGTAAGTAAGTCAAAAATTGTGATACTATAATAATAGAAACAAAAAAAGTCTGATTGAAGATTGATCTCAATTATAAATGGAAGTTCTAAAGTACACTAAGATTTCATATCATATTATGAAGATTTTAAAAAATATAAGTGTTCAATGTGGACTTGCCTTACTGAATGGCCTTGGTGTTTTTTTTAAAGCGTAAGATTATGAGTAGAGGGTTTAGCAGTGTATCTTCGATAGGTGTCACGAAAACGTTGTTGTCTTTATATACCTCTTCTACGTTATAACTTGAGACAGCCGTAAAAAACATACTTATTTAATTTTTAGGAGCGTGCAAGCTATTCGTAACAAGTCAAACTTTTTCACGATCTAAAGATCGTGTCGCGCGTTGATGCACTCTAGAAGGTCGAGCTGTGTGCGTGAACGCTACTCCATTGCACTACGCACGAATAAAGTTGATACTTTTTTGTTACTTGTAGAGCAAAATTTGTACACATTACATACAAGATATAAAAGGAAAGTTTAGGAAATTGGAAAAAAAAGTTTATGATACTGAAATATTTACGATAATCAACAACTTGTGTACCTCATTGGCACTGGTCAATTTTTTCTCGGATGAGTCATTTCGGGCAAAAAGCATTTTTCGTAAAAGTCCACCGATTTTATTTCCATTTTTTGGTCTAAAACTCGTCTCTTGGTATTTTTGCTGTTTTCAGTGGAAATTGTTCTCCCGTCCATACAGCAAACAAGCATACATTGTTTTACCTAAAAATAAGTATTATTTTAACGAATCCAAAAACACACATAAAAACAGATCTGATAAATTATGTGAAATAAGCTGCCTGACATAATTAACTTTATTTTTGTATATAAAAGCATGAATCTGCCTGATATACAGGTGATCAATCCAAATAGGAAGTCACAAAATATAACAGATAGGGGAATCTGTTCTTAGGAACCGTGGCATCGATTTAAGATTTGATAAAAATGGCATTCGATTTAAAAACCCATACATAACCGGGAATCGAACCCGGTCAAAATACTAACATTTGCTTATATGAAATATTTTTTTTATCTTTCTTTTAATTAATATAATAATAAAATACATTAAGCTACTACAATACATACATACATACATACATACATAAATCACGTCTTTATCCCTTCCGGGGTAGACAGAGCCTAAGGTAACAAGACCTAAAGACCACGTTTAGCATGATTGTGGGCGTATGGGTGGAAAGGGGAATCAAAACTACTACAATATTCTACTTAATATAAATACATTTATAAAAGTGATGTATACGTAACTTAAATTTTATTAGTGTGTAGTAGAGATGAATAAAGTCTCTACTAGTCAGAGTAAAACAAAGTATGCAAAAAGAAAGAAAGAGAAAAAAAACAACAAAAATAATTTAAGTTCAGTGGAGGAGTAAAACGCCTCCACCGTCAAATAAATTACCCGATTGGAGATATCTCCATGTCGAAGAGAAAAATAAATCAAAATTATGAAATATACATCTCATGTCAAGTAAGTAACCGATAAGCTTTTGGATTCCGAAGGCAATTTATTATGAACTAGTTTAAGCCTACGGCTTCGCCTCCACGGAAGAATACCCAATCCCGAGGTAATTTCGCAAAATCTGATAAGGAAAAATCTCTTTGTCTACGTGGTACAAAACATCTCCATGCAAAATTTCGGCTTTCAAGGCCCAAGGGTTTTGGGCTGGGCGTTGATGTGTCAGTCAATCAGTCGAAACTTTCTTTTTATAGATACATTATAACCCCTGACTTAGAAGGTTCAAGGAGGGACATTCTTTATTTCGCTTAGACATCACGTTCGACACAATGCGATATTAAAGCCTTCTGTCCACCATTGTCTGGCTCGAAATAAATGTCCGCCGCATTTTCCTTGATATTAAAACTTACTCGGCTGCTTTACTTCGAAATTGTTCAGTTGATATGGATAACCGGCTAAGTCTAAAGTCGAACATGATTATTTATTGTTATGGCACTGGTCATGAAAAGCCTTTTGAACCTGGGGTGATAAGAATGCATAATTATTGATATTTATGTGACTGATGTATTTGTCAGTGTGTATATCAGTTGATTATACTAATGACTCGCTGTATTACATTACGGTTAGCTGTATTACATTACGGCTCGCCGTGTTGAATAACGTATGGCGCCGAATACATTCCGGCAGATTTTCATTCAGCCGCATTCAATCCGGCTAATCGTTGAACCGCCGCATTGCAAGACGACCAAAACGGCTAGGCGTAATGTAATACGGCGGACCACTACAATCCGCCTGCGACGTATATAACATACCTGTCATATTAACTGTCCCCTGATATTTATTTGGTAGTGGGAAAAACAAATTTCTACCTTTTTCCTCAAAAATGAAATTTTTACACAATTAAAATGCAACCATACCAGGAACTTGGTTGACCTGTATGTAAACAATAAATTTTCCTTTTATTTATAATTATAATATAGACGTTAAAACACCTAGCCTAGGTACTAAAGTTTGCAGATGTTTATGATGCTGACAGTTTTCACCTAGCTAAAAATGTTTCGCTGAAAATTTAGTCGAACAGCAAAGCGAATTGGCGAGCACGCATATGTAAATCTGGAGTAAATATTCAAATTGTAAACAAATCGCTTTGAAACGTCAAATAGATGGGTTCAACAACGAATAACCTGCGTATACAATCGCTTTGGCTATGGAGGGGTATTATAGATCTGTAGTGTACGGAAGTAGCATCGGCCTGGCCATAGTGATATTTTATTCCGTTCTTTTATTTTCTCTTTGACCAAAAGGTCGACGAACATGATTCAATAAAAGGTCACTCATTCGTTTTAATTGACCGACAACTTAATAAACCACTAGCTTTTTCCCGCGGCTTAGCTCGTGTTACATTCGGGGTAGCGTAGTTCACTCCATAGAACATTTTTATAAAATAAATCTTATTATTATTTGGTACCAAAACCACCAAACTACGCGGCGAGCTTACGCATGCATTAGTGGGTGAATTTTGAAAAATTCATTCTTAGCTTTTTTATGTCATAATATAATCATAAATAGCTATCAGCGCAATCTGTTCAATGGTTTGAGCTGTGTGTTGAGTTGTCAGTCTGTAACTGTTGCCGTTTGTTTATACAGACCTACAACAAATATTCTCAAATGTTTATTATCCACAGTTTCATCTTTACTGAATTAGTTATGACTTTGTTCGTGAACAACTTTAATAAAAGCGTAAAGCTACATAGTTGTAAATAATTTCCTTGGTTTAAAAAAAACAATAATTATTATTTAAGGCAATCATTTCATTAGTATAAAAATTAAAATCTTCTTATATTAACGAGTCATTACAGTGTTGTGTTAGTTAGGTGATATAGCTACGACATTTTGAAACTGTGTAAGAAGTTGAAAAATTACCTCAAATATTGAAACAACGTGTAGCAATCAATCATTTTAGGAAATAACAGAACCCGCAGCGTGAAATCGTCTATTGAGATTTTTTATTAAAATCGTGACAAGGTGTTTTCGACGACCTTTAGAAGTTACCTTTTAAAACAAAATTTATGGACAAAATACAAAACATTATTATGCTTCTTTATATAGCACTTACATGGCATGTACATCGCTAAATTATACATACATACCTACATATATACCATCACGCTTCTTTCCCACAGGGGTTGGCAGAGACTACTTTGTTCCACTTGGTACGATCCTGACATACCTCTTTCACTTCATCCACATTCATCAATTTCTTCATACCATGATGTTCGTCGGTTTCGGGTAGGTACTCTTGACTGGATCTTCTTTCAAAATGTCCCCAATTCGGTCACGGACGTCCGTCTAGGCCTTCCCCTCCCAACGCACCCATTCACAATCCCCATATAAATCTGTTTAGTGAATCTTTTTTCATCCATCCTCTCTACGTGACCAAACCAACTAAGCATACTTTTTTCTATTCTAGTGACTTTACCTCCTTTACACCAATACGTTCCCTTATCGCACTATTCCTTATTCTATCCTTCAGTGATTCACCTTCCATACTTCGTAACGCTCTTGACCGGAGCATTGGGAGATGCGTTGTCATTTCAAAATTATCGTATATCGGTATAAGTAGGTAATGCACTGAGGTATTGGAAATCTGTACTTATGTCGATAGTTTCTTGTCAATTTGCTCCTGCTGCTTTATTTGATGAAAAGGCCAAGCTCTTATGGAAACCGGATTATATTTCCTTTAACACATGACCCTACCTGCGCCGTGCCATTTGATGATTCAGGAATGCGTAAAACAAAAGCTACTCTCACTGTACAAACCTTTTGTTATTTATTCATGGCTACCAAGATAGGTATTGATCGTCATCCGCATCATGATGAAAGGATTTTTTTTTTAATTACTGTAGGCCTCCTCTTGAGGAAAATTACGAATTTGAAAAATGTTTAAGACTTTTTTGATAGTTGTTTGTTATCCTAAACAACAGTCAAGGTAACCATACCTACATCACGACGTAAAGACCACGCATATCTTCATTAATATTATTATTTATTAGTACGGGCTGGAAAATGATTTTTTTATATTTTGGAAATTAAAACTGTCATTGCAAAACAGATGATGTGGGCGGTCAAACGAAAAAAGTAAAATCAACATGGAAAACAATAACACAACACAAACGAACGGAAAGTATTCGACAACGCGAACGTTGTTGTTGTTGAGTTTGACGTTGACTTCACACACACATTCACAGATTTATGACTTTAAAGCATAGACAAAACCATAGACAAAACGACTGCATGTGCCAACGTGCACTGTTATAGCATTATATAATGTATGCATAACGATATTCCAACACAGGTGCATTTCTTACAATTCAATATTCAACGGGACGAATGCACTCCAAACTTCGCTTCCCGCTTATTTGATTTCTAAACATCATATGTTACTTTTATGTCTAATACCTTCCTGGCGTTTCTATCGTCGTGTCTTTTGCACCAACATTGACTAGTAGCTTTATAAACTAAAACATTTTTTTTTTGTTTGATACAGGGTCATATGTAACACATTCTTTCTCATCTTCAACAAGCTCATGTATCCTTAACTCCTTCTTCTCAAAGCAAGTGTAGATGGCTTTGATCCAATCTAGTAATGTATGTATATTCTCGCCTGTGTTCTCTTCTAAGAAATGCATTGCAGACTCATATGCCTGCGAAGCTGTGACACTTTGTTTCTTTATTGGGCAAAAAGTTTGCCTACCTTTTGTTAGCACGTCCGAGTTCATGTCTATGATTTCACACATGACTTTTTCCATCGTAGCGTCTATATGCGGATGGTTTTCTCTAACAAACTCAATACACATCTGCTTATAAACGTTGGTCATGAAGTTTGCGTGAATTTTTTCATGAGGAAACTCACCGTCCTTTTTCTCTGACCAACCGAGTAATGCTACCTTGACTCCCCCCACAACGATTTCTTTGTCCCTCTGCTTTCTATTGTACTCTCCAGACCTACTCACCGTCCCTGCTACCTTAGGGGCTTGTGTTCCATAACCATGAGGAGGCGTACCTGTATGTATATAAAATGCACTTATGACAGATTATTTGTAAGCTCTTCTGGAAAACATATTTTGTACTGGAGGCCCAGAGACTTGGATGTATCTGAAGGCGGTGACAGTGTTTCTAAGAGAAATCTATTAGGTTTGCTCCTGAACAAGTAAGCCATATCCGTGTTGTGAACAACATATATTTTTTTAATTATTTTTTAATTAATTACCTTTTTACTCTATGACAGGTTGACGTCGTAGTAAGCTTTTATTAATTAACATACCTATTCGTCTGTTTTGTCGACAAACAAGAAATGACGGTTGAAACATGATTTTTGGTACTACCTACCGAAATGTATAATTTCTGGCTTTGAAATGCGTAACTGCAACAAAAGTTTTATGATTCAGATGAAAAACGTACAAAGCAAATAGCAAAAAGACCGCAGCGCTCGCTGAAGGATACCTACACGTCTAGACGTGCACTTGTGGATTCAATCAAACGATGATTAACATTAAATAACTAGCGTGAGATTCAATCATTATAAAATATGATTCGTCAGTGATCCGTTTATTTCAATGTTAACTAATAAGAATAATAATTTAAATCTTTTGAAAAATGAAACGTTCATTGTAGGCAATAGTGACGTTAAAACTGAGACTTAAGATACACAAATACACAAGATACACAAAAGATATACAAAAGAAAATAATTTGCGTCAAGAAGTGTTCTGTGCAAAATCATAATGAAGCAGAATTGAGGGCAGAATGGAAGTAGATACCTATAAAATAAAAAAAAAAAAATAATTACTTTTAAGTTGCGACCGATATCAAATGTGGGCTTATTCATTAGCACTAGGTACGTTAATATGATTAACATTATCACTCGACATAATCCGCAAGCATATTCATGAATCATAACTATAAATTCGTTATTCTATAGCGAAATATTTTTTGGTTACACATTTCGTTTAACTAACATAACTTTGAGACCAAATAAGTTATGAATAGAGCAGCAACCCCTCCTGTGTTGTGTAGAAGACGCCGTATAGTGACGGCATCTAATTGTAGAATAGACCGGAAATATCTAGCGAAAAAGTTTTAAATAAACAAACCACGGCTGCGCGTAAAACTCGCAGGTGCAGCGTGCAGATGGTGGCCACTAAACACGATGAGCATAACATTTACTTTGCTGTTTCGACGGTAAACATTGCGTTTATTTCCTATGTTTTATTAACAATAAAGACATATACATATATGCGTATGTACATACTCTATACATGGGTTATTTTATGAAAATTGTTCGTATATTCATTCGAGTATCTTTAATTTTTCTTGAAGATCTCACGGCCAAGTCTTGACGAACCAGAAACAGAATAATCAAGCTGGCACCTCTTGCATTCAAAAAGATGGTTCTGTGGACGACCAATTCAAATAAAAGTAGAAACGACTCTTCATCCCCCTTGCGACCCCGGAGCCGACGCATCCCTCACTCAAAGGATGTACAATGCCATTCAGCGATTTAATGCTACCAGTGATCTAGGGACAATGCTTTACCAGAGTAGGTACTATGTTTGTATATAAAAAAGGTAATATTTACTTAGCTTTGATATGTCTTCCATGCTGGTCTAATAGATAGAGTGATTCAAGAGGAAGGTTTTTATGTATGATTCTACGCAAACGAAGTCGCGGGTAGAAGCTAGTTTTATAATAATTACGATTATAAGGAATAAAAAATATAGCGCAAGTAAATAAGCTTATCAAGCTCATTAAAACCGTTTATTCCCACTGAGCTGGCAATGTCGCATTATTCGTGGTTTTTTTACGATTATTTCACAGAAATTGAATGAAAGTTTGAAATGAGTTTTAGTGTATCAATGTGCCCAACCAATGCAATAATTAGCCGTGATTGACTTTTATTTTCTTATTAAACGAGATATATTCTTGTAGTTATCCTTTAAATACGAAAGTAAAAGTACCTCACAATTAATTAATACATTGGCCACATTAATATACAATAAAAAGGAAGAACACAACACACACACATTTCAAACTTTCATTCAATTTCTGTGAAATTGTCGTAAAAAACACCAAAATTGCGACGTTGCCATATCAGTAGTAGTGCCATAGGAATAAACCCTCTTAAGCTAAGCTTAGAATTTAGCTGTTCGAACTTTAATTTTACTATATTCGCCTCTTCGCCAGAGCAACATGTTATCTCATACAAAATCGCCATTTCAGTTTAGATTCTGAACCTTATGTCGTAATATTCATCAACTCACTAAAAATATTTCGAATGATCACGTTGTTCTGCATCAGCTACGTTTCTGATACACAAAGTAACAGTTACATTTAATACTACTCATCAAAAGTTCTTCAAAAATATTAATATGGTGACCACTACTCGAAATACACTGAATAATGAATAAAAATGACAATAATCGAAATCGGTTCATTGAAGGCGAAAAATATTGATTGGAATTAAGAATACCTCCCGAAATCGATTGTATCGAGATTATTTTGATTACGACTTCACAGGTCGGTATTTTATTAGAAAGCTAAAATTTTTGTGGCTGCAATACCCACCGGCCTAATAAAGTGGGTCGAGCAAACATTCTCCACAGCTAGAACTACGCTTTTAACTAGTATTTTTAGTTGCTTTTGTACAAGCACTGTCTCGTCTAGGTTCGCTTGCTTTTTGCTTACTTTTTATTTGCCTTTTTGCAACTCCTTCACGCTTACTTAGTGGAAATACTGGATGGAATAGCAAAATCTCTGCGAGTCTGTATTGTTCCTAGTTCAATTTTAAATATTTATAAAAACAGCAAACCAATTAAATTTAAGTCAACTGCTGTAAAATAAGTGTGAAATAAAAATGGCAATTCTATGAATGTCATAGTATTGGATTGGTCTTGGATTGTCAAATTGTGTACTAACACAATTTGACTACATTTGATTTTTGCCCAGAGCTTAAAGTGATTATTACAATCAATTTACATAATGGGTCGATCACTCAAATCCACCAATGTACAGGGTGTTTTATAAATTTGCTTTAACTTCGACATAGTGCTTAACACATTAACATAAGTTATCCTGTAAACCAGTTTTACGATGTTCGTTTTTTTTGTATTTCATATAAAATAATTAAATGCATACTTGCTAGACTATTGTAGAAGGTCCTTTAGGGCTGAGCAAAAGTTGGCGTCATTTTAGTGTCAACTACGTCAGTACCTTAAACTTTGTGCATCTCAGCATTGACAGCTCATTAACAAATTTAGCTCAGTTGTAGTTCGATTGCTTATCAAGTAGAAGGTACGGGGTTCAAAACCCGCTAAAGTAAAGTTTTTTTTTTTAATTTCAATATTAGACTTTCAGCAAACCGAGGGAGCTTACTTTTTGTTGTAAACATCATACAGCATTTTTGCTTTCCCAGAATGATGAAATACGTAGTTTACATCATTTCTTCGGGCGCAATATATAAAGAGCACAGCTAGTTACCGCACTTTAAAAGGTAACTTGCCTACTATTTCATAGTACTTATGACGCTTTAAATGGAGCGTTTTTAAGAAGACAACCGTTGATACGCCAATTTTTCGTTCCGTCGCCCCACTGGGCAAGCGGCTTACTTCATTCTTTAGTTGACTGCGTATGCGTCGGTGAGAGTGGTTGTGGAGTGTAGTGCAATTTTTAAAGAGCTTTTTGAATAATATTTAAGCTTGAAAAGCAATGTAAAAGTTAAAATATTGTCTCAATGAGGATGTCGATAACTAAAATTTCTAGTTGAAGATGATAAAAAAACAAGTGTTATTTAAATTACAAAGGAAATTTAAAAAAAATATATTTTGTTTATTAATAGTAGAAAACTTTAATTATTGTAATAAAATTGATCTCGTTAGAACTGTTTCAATTAAGATGGTTTCTCATTTATTATTAACAGTTGTTTCATTTTAACAATGGTTGATCTCATTACATGTTTTTCATTAAGAGTATGTTTATAGGTGAAAAATGTTATGTTAATGCCTAATTTAAAATTATTGTTTTGTTTTCTTTTTTCGTTCCTAGGCAAAGCTACATAAAAAAGTTGATTCAATTTCATGCGTTTATTCTATACTTAAATTTTAAATGTCCCATTAAACAGTTTATTTTTGTACCTACATCATTTCATCGTTTCCCTTTTTTTATTCAGATATTACTTACTGCAAAAAAATAAAAACAACCTTGAATTCCTAATATTTTTTGACCAAAAATGATGTTAAGGGGCTCGCTACTTATGTACGGCAACTTAAACCACCTAAAAATTTCCGTCACTGACTTGTGTCCGTACTGTTTGGTTGGTGGGTTACAGCGTTCTTCTGGGATAAAAAAAAATACAAAAATGCTGTAAATCGTAAAAGCTACACTTAAATATAGTTTGCATCAAAATCGCGACAGCTGGTTGAAAGGCAACGTTTATTATGGTGTAATTCCTAAAGGGGGTTAAAACCCCGTGTACCGTTTAATTCTTTTGCTTCAGTATTTTGACTTTAGTGTAAAGTTCCAATTTTAAGGGTTACAGCATTCTTGTTTTTCAACGACGACTGATGTTTATTTTTCGGTAATCGAATGAGTTATAGGTACTTTGAGGCACACAATTAGACCATATTTTGCAACAATTTACAGCAGTGATGTAAAAAGGTTATTTCTGTACTGTTACTTACAAAGCGGCTTAAAGAGATGGTGATTGCGATTGCGGTTGCCCGCGCGTTATATAATAACACCTCATTTTGAGTAGGGTAGTTACGATATGGGAATTGTTTTATTCTAGTCTAGCGTCTTAAAACTTCAGATTAAGTTACTTTTAGGTATTTTAAGAACAGCTAATGCACATATATTTTATTTAATTAAGAATTCTTAAAATATTTTGTTTATTATATCGTGAAACAATTACACACCACTTCGATGGCTCGGGTGTTATCAAAAGTTATTCCCAACAAAACTTGGAAATCTTTTCAAGTAAGAATAAAAATAGCCATTTACCACAACTTTGTGTCAACTTAAGTCAATGACACGTAACATCGAGGTGGGACATCTGATACAAATAACTTTTTGAATCAAACCAAACGGACAATATGAAATGATATAGAAAGTTTGGCATTGCTGTTTTCCGTTATTAACTGTTACGAGTACCTATCGAAGTGTGGTATGTACAAAACAGCTTTTGTCGTAACTTTTTATCTGTTCACTTAGAGTATATTTCGCACTATATTTCGCATTTCAGTGATTCAAACGATCACTTGTACTATTTAGCTAGTAAAACATAAAATGAAACCCAATTGACCTCGCTCAAAGCATTATTAATTTTCGTTAATAATGACTGGTTTGCGGTTTTGACTGCATGGTAATAAAGTAGGTACATAACATCAGTTCTTACAATTACGTGCAACTCAGCATATATTAAAACATTCTTTGTGACACAACATTGTAAAAGCAATTTATCTTACACAAACGTTACAAAGAAATTGTGTAGGGCGACACTTTACTACTTTTTTAGGTAACCCTAACAGGGTTTCTGGAATTGTAGTCGTTTGTCTTCATCAAATCTCTCGAGATTCGTTGCTCCACTTAGGCGATGCTTCGTAATTGTAACCCTTATTCCATCTTTTAACGTTAACAATTTGTTTGTCTACCTTTTACCACAATACGTAAGAGTTAAAATGACGCATCTAATTAAATTGTTTTTTTTTTTCAGTGTAATCACCATAATATAAAATTTAAATTTCAAACCAAACCAATTCCATACCAAATAATAAGTAAAGGGATTTCTGAGAATGGCGAAGTGAGGTCGGTTCAAATTACGCCTCACTTAGTCGTTCGCAGAAATTCGTTTTTACTTATACGAACGATATAAGCTAATTTGGATAAGTTTTAAATTTAGTGCGTGGTGTTTCGAAAGTTTTTAAATAGAGCTGAACAGAATAGTCACAATCTCATGGCAAAGAAGTTTTTATAATGGAGATTTTTAGTAAATATTCGATGTTACAAAACACTACAAAATTATGATAAGATAAGAATATGTATATTAATCGTGTAATCTAATAATAATTTAGTTCATTTGTAATTGAGTAGAAAAGTGATCCTTCTTTTTAATTATTAAGTAAAGAAAAAAAAAACAAGATAAAAGATCTAGAAGTTTTATCTTTTTTGAGTTCTCAGCAATTGAGCTTTTTTAACTAGGTACGAGGTGCTTAATATCGCGGAAGATATAAAATGTTATACTTAAGTGCAATGAAAATGGTTCGGATTCTTTACAACTCGATGACCGAGTTGAATCAAAGGAAGCCATTGAGATCCTCATCATTTCGCTTCTTTTCATCCACCGTTTCGTTGCAACCTACTAGGTATTGAAACTTGTATTTAGCAGAATAGCTGACTCTAATGGTAGCTGGACTGGGCGAAGATGGTTAGTTATGGTCAGATTCTGAAAATTTAGCGGAAATCGACTTCATCTGTATTACAAAATGTAACTAAATACCGTTTGGTTTGTTTGATCTTGATAAGTTGTAAACCACAGACAGAGACAACGGGTGTCTTGTCTGGTGTGGGTCCGACAAACAATGCGATTGTCTTCTTGTTATATTTAGCAGAGTAAAATACCCTAGACAGACAGCAATCTCAATCCTATAGGAGATTTCAATGTACCTACTCAAAATATACTTGTCTGGTCCAAAGAGCATGATAAGTTGTTGTTGATTTATACAATTAATAATTGGAACATCGAACGGCAACGCTATGTCCGTTTATACGACGTACAGTCTCACGCACACAAGCGCAACCGAACTTTGCCAAGTGAATTAGTTGAGACGCACAAACGCGCAAACGCGCACGTGGCAAGTCGTAGTTTAAAACCAGCCTCACTGCCGTTCGCAGAAATTCGTATTGACTGCGAAATTAATATTTAACCTGTGACGTGGAGTGGAGAGTAAGATAGCCGGTGAAATTACTGGCACATGAGGTATTTTATCTTAGCCTCTCTAGGTTGGAAACACATCTGCATTCTTTTAGTGTTGCGAGTGTCCATGGGCAGTGGTGCCCACTTACCATCAGGTGATCCACTTACTCGTTGTCCGCGTTGTCGTATAAAAAACACATTATTTTCCTGAAACAAAATACCCTCGAAATATGTAGGTATGTAGGAACTTAAGTACGTAAATATAAACAAAACTTTTTATTTTTATTTCTGACAAAAAACCTTTACCTTTTTAATTGACTGCAGTGAAGGAAAAGAGGGTTAAGTATTTATAATACTTACCTGAACATTGTGAGTTGATTTTTTGCGAACCCTTCACGCAGTTGACAAAGGGGAAGCTAACTAAGTATACCTACCTCATAAAAATTTGACGCCCTACTGTTGTTGTACCGAATTATTTCTAATTGCTCAAAATCCATCATAAATCATCTAGACTTAAATCAAATATCGTGAGCAGTATTATGAAGGTTTGACACCAAAGTTTGTCACGTTGTCATTAAATTTATATGTTTAACATGCATTCAATTACCGGTAGTAAATGTACTAACACACTAGAAATTCACGTGTAGGGTAATTAGCGCTTGTTTGGTTAATGAAAATCACGCCAGCTAAAGTCGGATCATTTCTACTTGAATTGCAAACTAAATTGAAATTTCTACTCAATTTAATGTTATAAGTAGTTGATCCTAGTTAAGAAGAAGGTCATGTGTGATAGAGAAGAGAAGAAAGAAGAAGAATCTTGATAATTTTGTTAGGAACAGAACGCCATGTTTGTACTCTTTTCTGGTCATTTTTCTTCGGACAAAAACTTAGATAGATAAGAATGACTAATCTATACTATACTAATAATAATATTATAAAGAGGAAAAATTTGATTATTTGTTTGTTTGAATTGAATAGGCTCCGAAACTACTGGACGGATTTAAAATTTTTTTTTGCCGTTAGAAAGCTACATTATCACTGAGTGACATAGGCTACTTTTTACCGCGGCAAAATACCTTTTTAATTAAAATTAATTTATCGCGGGCGAAGCTGCGGACGGAAGGCTAGTAATGTAATAAATGACAGCCCAAAATGTAATAAGTAGGTATCTAATTTTTGATGAAATTTGGGCTCTAGGAGTTCACAACCACAATTTGGCTGAATGATCGACCTCAACAGAACCAGCTGAAAGTTCCTTAAGATTCTTTCCGCATTTAACAAGTTAAAGGTATGTATTTGAAATCTTTCTAAGAGTCGCAGAAAATCCAGCCCAAGACACGATTCTGTTTAGGCGAGATATTAATTTACACGGCCTGTGTAAAACTGTCAAAACTTCGTGCCAACTTCACAGTAATTGCTCTATTACCTTATAACTTCCTTGTGGAACGACCTTTCCGTACATAATTTTTCTGTTTTTGAGATACAAATGGAATTTTGAAACCTTTGTGAATCTAAAATAACCTTGTTGCCTATTTATGTATTATTACTTTGAGATATTTCATGTTATAGTTTTTCTACTTGCAAGAAGTTTCTCTTTCGTGATGAAGATCACGAGTACCATTCAAGAACGCTTAAGTTTTTATTTAATTTCACCACAATTTCTGTCCATTGTCACTGAGATATTCTTAGGAATCAAGTAATTACCCATGTAAAAACTAGAAAGGTAGTTGTACTGAATTTCCGAGAAAACGTCAGTAATATTACAGATTGTAAAACTTTAAGTATGAGTTGCACCAAGTTACTTTAATAATAACCAACCAACGTTTTTGAGGTACATTTTACAGATAACCTATGATAGTCGTCGGTCATAGTTAATGTTATTGTTAAAGTAACTTGGTGCAACTCAAACTAAGAAGTAAGAAATGCGAACGTCACATTTTCATAAGATGCGGAAATAGCGCAAATATTTTTAGTACTGATCTTCTTCTTCTTATATGTGGCGTATCAAGTCGTTATAGCGACGACAACTTCGCCAATGTCAAAGTCCCCCCTGTCGGGCTCTTAGCCAACGGTCAATGAAATCCCTCAGAAACTGCCAGGAAATCATTAGCCGATGCCCAGGGTGCACCGGATCAAGCACTGCTCTTCCCCCCGGACGGATCCAAAAACGAACCGCAGCTCTTGACCACACGTGGAGGTAACCCGATTTGCACCCCTAGTACTGATCTGATTGAATACATATACTAACATATTCTAAAAAAAACGAGGTATATTGACTTATTATTCGCGATCTACCTATATGAGCAAAACATATTATTGTTTAACCTTTTTTGAATTATACGACCCTTCAGTGAATGTCGCTTTCAATGAGTTACTCTTTCCGGGTCTGTGCTTCGACATTCCCGTCTTTCCCGCTACACGGAAGATGTCATTAGTCTCGCGATCAGTAAGACTGGCGTCCGCCGGCTGGTTCACATCTGTATCTCATCACCGATTTTTGCTGTGCATTACGTTCACAAGTCAAACGTATTGTCAGCTAACACATCACCGCAGGCAATATAGGCTAATGGGTGATAGATTTCGTAAATTATAATACCAATTGATTTTGATAAGAGATATTGTGTGTTAAATGTTGTAGAAATCAACCATTACCAGAAAATACAAATATTACTCACCAGGAGCCGCAACTTCTTCCAGCAATCCAGGCCCGGTGATGACTATTGATTAAAATTAATTTGTACAAATGAAAGCATTATGTTAATATTTGCAGCTTGTGGCTTGCGGCATACCTGTCGTAACTAAATTTATGTCTCAAGAATAATTACTCCATTTGTTTCGACGACAATGACTGAATCAGACGCTATTGTTTTGTTAAAACACTTAAGTTTATATTTCAAATAAGTGCGTATAGATTTAACGTGGTAAAGTATTTCAGATATAAAAAAGGATGGGTTAATCAATCCTTATAATCAATAAAGAAAAACGATATGTCATCGGATAAGTTAAAAAGCGACGAATAAATGACTTATGACTTATAAGTTATTCTAAGTTTACTATAGCAGGCAGTCCCAAATGTTTGTGTATAAAATGTTATACCAACATAAAAATAGTGTGAGCAGAAACATGACTACATATAGGTATATATAGGTTTTGTCAATATTAAGATCCTGTGCCGCAGATTACGAAGGTGTGTAATATAGTCAATGATTTTTGTGCAATTTCTTCACACAGAGATATGACAATTCTCGCCGTACAAAAAACCATCGGAATTATTTACTTGATATATGATATAAAAAAAACTTTCCGACGGTATATCCCCTATTGTCATTGGTTCCAGAGGTGGTGTCCATACAAATATGCCCAACGTCCTTTAATTCTGAGTTTGTGCTACTTAACCTTAAATTGGCGTCTCATGTGTTAAGTCCTACCTAATTCAAAAACAATTATTCTATGCACTTATTTTTTTATTTCAAAATTATGTTTAAGGGGATAAAATGCAATGAGCTTTATTTGCTTAACTGCTACTTAGTAGCTTTACCAGATCCAACATGCCAGAGTCGATTTATAATTGTCAATAGTAATATTTATTGCATTTGCAAAGCATCACCCGATCATTTATCTCGTACGGCTCGTACCTATGCCTGGCTACCTAATTGAAATAATATTTTAATATAGAATTTAAAGCAGACTAAGGTAGGTACGTAATAAAACAAAATACATTTTTTTTTTTTTTTTTTTTTTTTTTTTTATATGAATAGGAAGGCAAACGAGCAAGTGGGTCACCTGATGGTAAGTGATCACCACTGCCCATAGACACTCGCAACCCCGGAGGGATTGCAGATGCGTTGCCAACCTAGAGGACTAAGATGAAATGCCTCTTGTGCCCGTAATTTCCCCGGCTGTCTTACTCTCCACACCGGAACATAGCAGTGCAAGCACTGCTACTTAGCGGCAGGATTAGCGAGTAAGATGGTGGTAGCGATCCGGACGGACCCTGCACAAGGCCCTACCACCCGCAAAGCCCTAACATTTTCCAAGTTATAAAACTCGCAAACTCATATTACTTACTCGTTACTTGAAATTTATTTTTTACGTCCTAAATCCTATGAAGCTTCAAAGAAAACTCCCCGATAAGAGAAGTGACTAAAAAAGAAATGATGAAAGAGCACATGATATGAAACGCTCGCGGATTGTAGAAATTTTCTTTTGCGAACCGAAAAAAGGCGGGACTGTAGATTCATGATGTGTTACAAAAGGCGATAGAAGCGGGACGTATTAATCTGGCGTTGAAAACATTTAAGATATTATGGGTACGCCCGTAAAACTACACGTAGCGCGTTGCTAAGCATAAGCAGATGCAAAGCAGGGTTA
This sequence comes from Pandemis corylana, assembly GCA_949127965.1. NCBI lineage: Eukaryota > Metazoa > Arthropoda > Insecta > Lepidoptera > Tortricidae > Pandemis > Pandemis corylana. The sequence continues at coordinate 18,702,486 of OX421850.1, forward strand.
CTATCAAAGCAAACTTACGATTGTATTTTGCGTGTTAAGTTCTGGCTTTTTTAAAATGTATCCTTTAGTATAATTTATGATTCGTGATCGCCATTCGGATTCGTGATTCAGGTGGTCGAATCATGTATTGTTTACTTACTTTATTACCGTAATTAAAAAAAACTACAATAAGTACCTAAGCATTATTCAAGAGCGAGTCATCTGTACAAGTTGTTACATTTGTCATCTTTCTAAACCCGTTTCGAGCACCTCAGCAAAAAATACGAACGGGTCGACCGAAAGCGAGTTTCAATTTTCGATGAAATTGCACAAAATGCTGAGCCCTTTTAAGGATGGTTAATGACACTTTAGGATGTTATTTAAGTGCAAATTTACATTTAGGTAAATATAAATAAAAATCGTCTTTATTGTTTAATGGATTCTTAAAAGTTGATACTGTAATTAAAATATTGTTACTACTATTATGTTCGTGAAGTGTTTTATTTACTTGCATACACGCCTACGTTCTATGTTCTAACAAATGGTTTATATTTGTTGGAGTATGTTTTATTATAAAGTAAGGTTTAAGTATAAATAGGTACAAATTAACTGAATTAGAAAAGCACGAGGATTGCCACAGTAAATACCAGGATTTGTGGTCGAGGTCGGCACGTTTTACTAATTAGAGTGATTAGAGGTCAAAAGCAAATTGTTATCGTAATTCAACATTGGCTAATTTGTGGTGTCCTATCGATTCTACGAAAACAATCAATATTCTTACACAGAGTATTTTTAACTGAATTATTAAAATTAAGAAATTATTATTAGGTCCTTACATATGAAATTGGCGCTTTACGAAGCGAAAAACAATCACTTTAATCCTCATTATCAAATTGGGCCTCCGGCTTGTTCTGCAGGTCACAATTTCCAGTACGAAAACGTTGGAACCAATAACGTACCGTGTTTTTTTTTTACAGTGGCTGCCAGATACACATCATGAATCCAGCGGGCTGATTCTGCAGCACTATAGTACCACGGTGGAACTCGCACTCGTAAATAACGCGATATTTTAGGTTCTTCATATTGTAAACAAAATGATCCCAAAAAAGACGTTGTAGGGACACAGTGCAGTGTCAGCTCATATACAAGTGCAGCCGCACTACGATATGAGCTGACCTGGCAGAGCGCACCTCCCGGGCGCGCTAGCTAAGCCGCCCGTAGCGCCAGTAGTCTCTCGCCCGCCATTGTTAACTAACTCAAACTCATAAATTCATCTCATATATTGTGATATAATTTTCAGCCCAATTATTGTATTTTCTCTCGTGTACATTGCATAAAGTGTGTCTTGTGAATATTACAACAGTTCAGTACATTCGGCGTATTAATCCAGCTCAGCCCCCATCAGCATCCCTACAACGTGATAAACTTATGAATCGCTAAATTCAAACACAAATATATGATCTTAAACTTATAATAAATTTGAATTTGCTTTTCCTAGCCAAACGCCAAAAAATTTGAACCAAAGTGGCCAGTTCACAAACGCCAATTTCATATGTGAGGATATTATATTTGGTGAAAGTAATTTTGTTTAAGCCGCGGGCGATTTGGTTGAACTCCGAACATGAACAAATATTACGTTATCAGTATCACGCAAATTCATAAATCAGTGACTCCTTTTTTATCATAAATAAAAGTATCTGAGTAAAGTGTAATTAGCACAAATCTCATTTATCGTAACAACTTTCACTATAACTTTCATATGAACAAAAGCCAGTCAATATAGTATATGTAGGTATATTAAGTGTAATGTAAACATTACTAAAGAGCGCAATGCACAACATTTGAAATAGGTAACCATTAGAGGGTAACATAATAATGTCGTTTGACATAATCAATTCCATGGGAAGACTTCGATTAAGTTAGGTAAGTTCTGCGTCAACGCGATATTACTTTGAAATAAAATATCTAAGTAATAGTATATTAGGTACAAAGATAAGACAGGTGTTTACCAAAATAATAATTGAGATATACCAACGCTCGTCGCCGTTATAATAATGTCTTAAATACCGTACAATATCATGTAACTCTTACAGTAAATTCTTCATTACGCAGTTGCAAAATATATCAATTGATCATTAGGTTTCGAAAAAAAATAACTGTTCGTTTTATGCATTACGTACGTTTTATTATAATCACGGATACAGGTGTATTTCATATTTAGGTATATGCAAAGAAAAAACTTAGAAAGTTGTTGCTGTGCAAATCAGTACACACTTCAAAATCAGTATTTTTCAACTATATTCTTGATTCATTATAACTTTCAGAGTTTGACCTTAATAGGTTAATCGATATAGTACCTTATCGTAAGTGGGCATAAACTTAATACACAATAATTAAGCAAGTCTCGGTTCTCAATAGTCCTTGTACACAATTAACCTCCAGTCAAGTTTAGTCAAGTTTTCGATTATTTATTACTTACCTTATAAAAGTACAAGGTTATTTTTGTGACAGTTTAAGGAGCTATAAACAAACAAGTACAGCGCCACAAACTTATCTGACCCGGTGGGCAAAAATGGTACTAATGCTGCGACCATATCCTACCCATGTCCATTTGACGTCAACACTATATTAACAGCGTCACGGTCACCAGGTCAGACAAGATTTCAGCCCTGTAAAACAATATATCACCCGTCTCTAATATAATACCCCTCTCATCTACTCAAAGGTTGACTGGAAGAGATCCCTTAAAGGTATAAGAACACCATTGTGCATGTATCTCAGTGTTTGTCAATTGTATTTATTTTATGTTTATTTTGCACAATAAAGAGTTTACATACATCCATACATATAGCTATATATAGTGTTTTTTTTTATTATTAGCCAAATTTCATGATTAGAAATAATTATACGGGAACGCGTCTAAATCGCATTCTATTATTAAATATAATAACGAATATAACAGATGATTTGAGGCCATGCCCGACCGCAAAAGCTCGAGGGCCATTGTTTGTGTCAGTCCGTCAGTGTTGTTGTTTGAGTTTCGACTCGAAATAACAAGGGTGTCAAGGGTCGGCGGATCACTTCACTAGCCGGCCTGAACTACTGTCAACTGTAATTAATCTTATTTCATTGAGGGGACGATGATATTATTTTTTACTCATTAAGTGAAAACTATACATGGATAATCATGTTTTCGAAACAACCAAGTTTTGGTATTTGGTTATTATTTATACGGAATGTTATTTTACTAGAACAAAGTAGTTTAGACTTCTATCGTTACATTCTCACCTGAACAGCATGATCCATTAGTTCTATTTCTATTATCTAATTCTACTATCATACCTAGGTACTACAGACAAAATAAATGTTTTAAGTTGCCCTACTCGAAGAAATAAAATTAACGTAGAGAGGTATAATTTTCTGTAAAAGAGAACAAAATATTTTCCTTCCGTCGACGAAGCGGTTGGAGAGTTTTCGTCCAAGTCTGGATTATTGTTTCCTGAATCTCTGCAAAGCGAGACCCATTGCTATTTTAGGATTCCCTAAATAAATATTCGAGGTCAATGTTTTAAATAAATACATTTATGTATTTTCCTTTTTTATAATCACACACACATAAATCACGTCTTTATCCCTTGCGGGGTAGACAGAGCTTAACGTAACAAGACCTAAAGGCCACGTTTAGCATGATTGTGGGCGTATAAGTGGAAAAGTGAATCAAAACAGTGATGGGTTGCTAGCCGCATTGCTAATCGCTTTATAATCATGTATAATATTAATGAACCAAATACTTTTACCTTGTTACTGATTTATCATTATTTTATTTTGTGTTTCTTTGTCCAAAAACACTTTATATGCGAATTTATCTCTTGAAGTTAAAGTCGCGGGTTCACGGTTGATGCTAGCCGCTTCCAAGCTAGGCAACTGGAGGTCTATGGGGGAGGCCTGTGTCCAACAGTGGACGTCCTACAGCTGTTATGATGACGATGATGATGATGATGATGATGACTGAAAATACAAAAATACAAGACCGGTAGTGGAGAAGAAATCAAAACCCAAATTTCAGTGATTCCTAAAATAAAGTTCTCTGCTAGACTAGCAAAATTTTCATTACTTACTTACCTAGTACATACGTACAAATCACGTCTATATCCCTTTCGGGGTAGAAAGATCAATTTTCATTAGTTACCACTAAATTAGGCCATTATGAACTAGCGGTCTGAAAACTTACTTAAGAATATCAACGGAACCCCGGAATTACGAAATGAATAAGTGAGATATTTTTATACCATAAAAATACTTACTTTCTACAACTCGTGGAACTTACACTCTTAGTAGGTGATTTGATAGAAATATACTGAAGTCAAGATTAGTTTAGAGGTGTTCACATTAAACGGTCCGTCTAAAACTTCACAACTTTTCATTTATAATTATTTCAGTCCAATTTACACACACACACACACACACGCACGCACGCACGCACGCACGCACGCACGCACGCACGCACGCACGCACGCACGCACGCACGCACGCACGCACGCACGCACGCACACACACACACACACACACACACAGAGACACAAATCACGTCTTTTTCCCTTACGGGGTAGACAGAGCCTAAGGTAACAAGACCTAGGCCACGTTTAGCAAGATTGTGAGCGTATAAGTGGAAAATAGAATGAAAATAGTGATGGGTTGCTACCCGCATTGCCTACAACATGATTCCTATTTTCGCCCATTCCCTCGATGGGCTTTTACCATCTGCGCGGGAAGAGAAGCAACTGGAACATTCTATGTTTTTTCTTTGCTCCCAGACCAGCATGGAAGTTAAAAGTCGAATTTAATCTTTCGTAAAATGATTGCTTCATATAATGAATAATTAAGTAAGATGCTTATTTACGTAGTGAGATCATTTACCAAAAATCTGAAAAGCTTTTGCTTTCAGAAACATCGTGGGTTTGTTCTTAGAATTACTTTGTAATACAGCATTGTTTGCAAAGTCATTAATCTCTTAGTATCCCGGGAGAAAAGGCGCTTGTAGTTGGAGCAAGCATCTCACACACTCTATCTTACACAAGCACGAGAAGTGTTCCATTATAATGCTTTTGAATTAGTTAAGGTACTTTCAGTTTTTGTTTTAAATTGTAATTTTTACGTTTTTTTATTTGCTTAACTTCTAATTATGTGAATTTTAGGCCTTTTTCAGTGATCAGAGTTACATAGATTGACTAGAAATCCAGTAATAGGTACGTAAGTACCTACATATGAACAGAACAGAACTGAATTATGTTTTTACCAAGCAAGCGTCGATTGCTTAAAATCGTGTTTATTTAAGCATCAGCGATTGGTTTGCATTGTTGGAGCTTTCGTACTTTGAGAGATTGTCGAGATCCAAAATAGTGAATTTCAAAACCATTTCATACCCCACTCTACGCTAACTATGACAATACTTGTGTCATTAATCACAATGTTCAGGTGATAGGAGACAGGGGCGTGATGTGGGATCCATCACAAGCTATAAGGGATTATAGTCAGCCGCAATTACGGCAGATGATGCATGGATGGTGGTCGTGGGCTCTAAGAAGCATTTAATGGCTACATTATTTCATATGTCAATGTCACTGTAATTCAGATACCTACTTATCCAATCACTGCATAAGTTTTGATACCAGCAATAACGTGGCACTTAATATTCTACAGTAACCTACGCCATACATGCTCCACTTTCCACTACTCAAGAGCACCCTCTTGAAATACGGTTGAAACGTTGAGGTAAATAAAATTGTTGCATTCAGTAACCGGGAAATTGCCGAGCTACTAAGGTATCTTTTACAATTTTATTCATAAATATTATCTCATCGCCGGCCACCTACGTAATGTTTGCTTAGTTTAGCAAGTATTTTGAACTTTGACTTTTTACAAACGGTGGAATTACTCGTATCGTATTTCGTTTTCAACATAAATATGTTAATCGCAGTGGTATACAATTTAAAAACCGGGCTTACAAATACACAAAAAAACAGTCCAATTAACAACCTACTCTTTTTTAAGTCTGCTAATTAGAAAAAAGATCGCTTTCCACAAATGAAACATGTACTTGCTTAGCTAACTAAAACGTCGCCATTTTTATATTTGCTTATTATTATAAATCGTAGATATGGAGGAAATGCAGCCTCTGTTACAGGCAGGACGCATTACGGAAATGCAGCTTTTCTTCGAACTCATGATTTTGTCTAGCTAGATATTTGCATCTACAACAAAATATTGGGTTTGGCAAGCTTGGGTCGTTTCTAAAATACGTTTCGTCGTCGTTGACGAAATATAAAGGCGAGGCGGATAGTTTTCTAGTGAAACTAGGTAATGTCTCAAATTTACAATATACGAGTATTGGGATTGCAGCTTATGTACACTAAATTCGATATTATACGCCTGGAATAATTTCTTAAAAAAATGAGTTCTTAAGCTTCTACAAGAATTAATGAGTTTAGAACCGACAACATTATACATCCACAAGATTCGGATTATTGCGTAGCTATATTTATATTTTAAAAACGCTGTGTTGATTGATCTGTTATTCTGTCCCTGTTGTCAAATATTTATAGGTGTCGGACGACAATAACAAACACTATACTACCGATTACACTTACATCCGACAGCCCACGGGTGTCCGCTGGTGTCGTTAACATTTTGGTGTCGGATCCAATGACCGATATTGGAGCGGACTATATGAAACGCAGGTAGGTATACCTTTCATACATTTTTTTTAGTTGTTATCGGATCGGATAATGTGAAACGCTTTAGAAATCATGTTATTGTTTGTTATTGTGTATATGATGAAAATAATAAACGCAATTCAAATCGAGCTTTTTTATTTATTACAATCTGACGGCGAAGTCGAACCCGGCGTGCTGTTGTGACTACATACTACTGTATTCCTGTGGTGATTTCTAGTAAATCTATATTTGATGTACCTTCCTTAACCTGAAATTTATTTCAGATGATTAATCATCAATCATCAAAATATCGTAAAACTTCAAAAGGATTTAAAAAAACTTGTACTGAATTTTTATAAGATAGGTTAAGTTTTAGTTTTAAACTGAATTTTCTATTGTTTAAAACCTGTGATCTGTATAGCAATTAAAACTGAAAATGTGTATGAAGTAACTGAAATGCTTACCTAGAGTAAACTAGCCGCCCGACCTAGCTTCGCACGGGTAGGTAGATATAGGTATTTAACAAAAAACGTTTATTAAAAACTATATTTTTGATATGGGATCCTGTTTGACAGCATGCGTACAACTATGATCATAATCTATATGATTTATAAATGATAGTCTAATAAGTTTAACCGCCATCTTGGATCGAAAAAATAGATGTCAAATTCGCAGTCCGTGTACCCAAATTACCCGAAAATTACACCCAAAACAACTTAAAAAAATCACTAGCCATCTTGGATTTCAAAATTCGCTATAGATTTTTGTTAATGTCGCAAGTATGGTGGCAGAGTCTAGTGGTGGTTGGCAGTAGGTATGTAATTTTTCCTTTGTCAATTGTCAGTAAGCAAATTTAATAAGTTAGAGCAGCGGACAATATAGAGGTTTGAGAAAATAAACTTTTAGGTCTATTTTGCATTTCACTGTTGAACTGGCTATCGGTACAAAAAAAAGAACCGTAATTTCTACTTTGTTCTTTGTTTCTGTATTGTTTTGTACTGATTTGTGGTGTTCAATAAAGAGTATTTGTATTGTATTGTATTGTAATTTCAAAATCGCGGTGTCACTGTTGTTGTGTGCGTGACTTCAACTTGTTATTTTTACTAGCCATTTTGCCTTTGCGCGAATGTAAGAATGGGCAGAGAAAAATTGACACAAGTCCAACGTTGGCAAGCGCCTGATTGCGACTGGTGGGGTAGCGGGAGGCGCGGCGTGTCGTCAAATCGCTAGGCAGCGGTTAAGTTATAAATATGAATTTAAAAAATATACAACATCAGTTGAAAACCGAAATTTAGCAGGTTTTGTGTAGTAATCAAAGATAAGTATTACCATATAAAAATTATGTGGAAAGTAAAAGAAAAAAACATTACATAATTCGTTTTAGACTTTTATTTTAGCCTGTTTTCGGGAATTTATATGATCAAGTAAAGTACATCCTATCGTGTAACCAATTGGCAGATTTTTTAGAGAATATCCTTAGGTATAACATATATTTTTTGCAAGACCGTCATTTAACAGTATTATATCTAAACCATTGGGTCTAGCAACCGTCGATTCATTCTCCCGTGGGAATAACGCGCCTTAATTGAAAAACCTTTTCGGTTATTGCAGTAAGTTACGGTATATTAAATGAATTCTAGTAGAATGATATTGGTTCCTCGCTATATCGAGCAGCTGAACGTGAAGGCTACCTATTTAATTAGCGTGTTGAAATAGGACTTTTGCCGAGCTAAATCAAGATTTCCACTCCTGGCTAGCTTTATCTGATGTGTACTTTCTCTTCAAATTTGTTGGTATTTTCGTGCTTCGTTTGTTTACAGAAGAGAATTGAGTTGTTTTTTTTTATTAAGTTCAAATTTGTTCTTTACCTGAACTATTTTTGAAAGCACGTAAGCCTACACATTGCCATTTAGTATTCTATGCTGAAAATAACTAAAATCCTGTCGTATGCCACTAAATTTACCACCAATGGCACAAAACGGAAAAATACCTTCGCATATACAACGGAATAATTGAAATTTTCACCAATCCAAACTTAAACGATTTTGATTGGTCGACAGCCTCTTGTGAATCTAGGTTTAGAAATGTAAACTTCTCGAAAGGCTTGATAATGTAGGAAACCTCTTTGGTGTAGCCGTGTCTGCGGTGGTTGTCGGTATGGATGCTGTTCTGCAGGAGCAGTCTTGGTATTTTTAATGGTAGGCTCGGATGGTGGGTTTGATCCCCATAAACAATTTAAAATGAGGATAAAATGCGACTGAAAGTGTGCCGCTCATGCTCTTGCATGCACATTGCGTTGATGAAGTCTATTATGTTGTTTCGAATATTAAATAAAATTAACCCCACTAGAGCTTCTAGATCCGGCCACAAATTGGGCATGTACCCCGTATAAAATAAAAAAATAAAAAAAATAAAATTTTTTTTTAAATGAAAATGAAATTTTGTTGCTGAATGAACAGATTTCTGTATGAGTCTCCATGGAGTCATGCTCTTCATTCTCGACTACATCGAAGGTTCTGGGTCCGGGATTGCAGTTGCCCTCGCCAATCGCCGTTTTCGCATGCGATGCAGCTTGAGACAAGAGGCCCCATAAAAGCTGGCCAGTCGGTTTTCTCTTGGGATTATTTTCTTTTTTTTGGATTGGATTCTTGAAGGAGACCAAGATTAGCCTTCCACGTGACGAATCCGGATACGGATAACCGCCTTCTGGCGATGTAACGGGTTATACCGTTGAACCGTTGCGTCGCCAGAAAAGCGGCGAGGAAGGAACACCCCGGGGGTTTTAGTGGGTAAAAACCCCCCATAACTCCATCGCCTCCCCGTGGTGATGGGGTATCTGGTTACAGCAGATTTACCCCGGACAACAAATAAAAGGTTCTGTCTCCCCGTAAGGGATAAAGACGTGATTTATGTATGTATGTATGTAAACTTACCAGGTAATGAAGTTCAGTATTAATCATTCCCATCAAAAACAAAACTGGTAAAAAAACCAAGTCTCGCAACTCAGTTCTTCTACCGTAAAAAGTTGTGAGATCCATGTAATACCAAGTCGGTTAATTTATTCAGTCCCTACTAAAGAGACCTCCTGTCTTAAGTTATTACGTAATTAGCTAACCTAACAACATAAATATAATGCCCATATCAAAATTAAAAATCGTTTATGATATAAATAAATAAATTGACTTGGCATTCGCATTATCCCATCAATTTAATATAATCTGTATTACTTGTGAGAAAAATTGTGTTTTATACATAACTTAAGACAGGAGGTCTCTTTAGTAGGGACTGAATAAATTAACCGACTTGGTATTACATGGATCTCACAACTTTTTACGGTAGAAGAACTGAGTTGCGAGACTTGGTTTTTTTACAAGTTTTGTTTTGATGGGATCTCATTTCTTTTTGTAGATAGTCCTATTTTTTCCTTTCCGGTACCTATCTACTCCTATTATTCCATTATATAAGTTTCTATCAAAAATCTAATTTTTAATACTAGATTTTTTGCTGACTGTAATTTTTGCTAACTGTACTCGCATTGTCATCCGTCCTACATATAATGTACCAAATTTCAAGTCAATCGGACCAACCGTTGAAGAGTTCCCTCCTGCGTAGACGATCCTGGCTGGATCATCAAAACTCTACCAGATTATATTGTAATGTCATTCGACTTACACAAGTATGCAAAATTTCAGCTCTATCGGTTGAAGATATCTGCTCCAAAATTGAGTCGCAAGATTCCACCCGGAGAAACATACTTACATAATAATAATAATATATACATACACACACTTATACATACACTTATACATACACTCATACATACATTGCAAGTTAAATAAAAGCTTGTATTATACATAATACAGGTACACTGATTCATTCGCTGCAATGTAACTTTGTAATCCTATATATATTATGTCCTTTACATTTATATGGGATTATAAAGTTATTTATGCAGTTGGTGTATCTAGAAAACTGGACCGAAATTGCGAAATATTTTAGTTTTTTATTGATTTATACACTAAACACTAATTGTATTCTAAATTTGAAGTTTTTATGTCTGCTAGAAGTACCTTAACATTTATGATAGTTATACATTGATGATCGTTAAGTCAGTGAGTGAGTGAGTGAGTGACAAAATTAAGAAGCTTTGACTAGTTATAATGCTTAAACTACTGGTTCAATTTGAATGAAATTTGAAATATACAGTGTTTATACAATGCCTGCTTGGTTACAGAAAAGGCAAGCTTCTAGTTTTATCCACAACGAAGTTAAAGGGGGGTCGAAAATGGCCTGAACTGCTTCGAGAAAAGGATGGCACGGCCGTGCCGCTGTTTTTGCTCGACTTGCGGGGGCACTGCCGTGCCCCCAGATTTGAATATAATTCTTAGTGCGTGTCTGATCAATTGTAAATAAGACTTGTGTAGTTTGAATGAAATGAAAATGGTCACATTAGGTACAACAACGATCGCTGAGTAGCTAACACAACAGAATCGTATCTTTTTAGGAACATCATGGCGGTTACATCTATTGCGTAAGCAAGACAGTTTTTAAGGCTTTCCCCCGGGGCGGGGTGGACATATTTATCGTTTTCCACCCATATGTAGGATATGCATTGATTCACTTTCTGAGTATGAGAGTAAGTATTTGGCGGTCCCCCAAATCTTCAGCTTTGAAATGACATAGATAGCTGCGTTAAATTATGCATGGCGTTGTTTATCTTGGTATTTTGTTTTTTATTAAGAAATACTTGAAATAATGCTTCAAAATATCTTAGTATCAATGAAACCAATACGACGGGTCCATATTTTGTCCCATAAAATTTAAGCTCCGAATTTTTAAGTCCATAACGTTTTCTGTCATAAATTTCGTCTGTCATATTTATTATGGAAAGTCATAAAATTATACAACATAAATTGAAGTTACGAATATCGTTGGTCATAATTATTCTTAGTCATACAATTAGTTTTATAACTCGGTTGTATGACCATTCATAATAATTCAGGTCATACAATCACTTGTAATCATTTTTGCTAAGTTTTTTTTGCACAGTTTATAACTATTGTTAGGCACAATATTATTTTGTAATAACATTCAATGACATAGTTGTATGACATTTCATAATGATACTGCTAAAATAAACACTTATTTTAATTATCATACGGTTTTTTTGTACTTAACTCATAGTTATTGTTAGTTTATTAAGAGTTTATTAAGATTAGTTGAAATGTCGAAGGCTTTTATTGTCTTATGGTTACAATCTGTTAAAATTAAGATTTTTCCAGGATGATAAAAAAAACCTAACACCGAAGACTAAGGCGGGAGCAAAGCGTAGCGTAGTGTTAGTCTTCTGAACCTAACCTATCCGACTCGCTTTTACTCTAGCCCGTCTTGCTTGCCCGCTGCGCTCGCTCACTGTGATAAGCTATTCTAACTACTCGTATTATAAAATATACGAATGTGTACTCAATCATGTGACGTCTGCTATGGACTAGGGGTGACGTATTTAAAATATGCCTTAAAATATTTCTGAGTAATTACCAATATGTCTTTAGATGTTATAGATATAAATTATAAACAGTAAGTGAACGTTTTTCAATAACAAATATTAATAAAAACGTTTATCTCACTCCATAGCCCAGTAGTCCTGCCCACAGCATCCCAACTCCACTCCATTCAGGCAATAGTTTGGCAACTGTGGAAGACTGTCCGCTAGCACATCCTCATGGTGTATTAGGGGATAGACCTCGCCATAGTTGCGCACATATCATTTTTAGATTAAATGATACCAAAGGCCTCTTAATATTGGTCTCGGCCCTATGAATGCCTTTCGAATGACCGGGTCCCAATGGCCCCGTGATCGGAAACCCGTAGCAATAAAACAATTATAACTTCAAAATATGCCCTAAAATATTTCTGATTAATTATCGACATGTCTTAGAATACTATAGATATCAATTTTATAACTTTTGCTAAATAGGTATATATGATATTTCAAATTATATTATAGACCATAAATGTTATAATTAAAAAGTGCTATTCACAATTTTTATGACAATCGATGTTATGAATAATACGGGTATGAATTTCTGATATTCGAAATTCGAAACAAAAAAAAATATGGGACAAAAATACGACACATTTTTTTTTTAATTAAGGAGAGCATGTTTCGTTTGTAACCCTAAGCGCTTGGATATTGACACCTTAAGTTTTATCCTGTTTTTTAAGAACTCCGCAAGGGCAAAAAGCTAGTTCTAGCGAAGTTTAGTTTCAACTACAATTAATACAAAAAGCCAAAAACAGTAGGTACCCAAAAATATCTTAGTTTTCTTGCTAACGGCTTCCTGCTACACATTACACAGTCACACAAAAACATACTTATTCCTTCTCTTATCACGCTTTCTCGAGTTAAGTCACAAGTACCAGCGAGCGAGAAAAAAAACTTAAAAAGTTCAATAGTGAATTAACTGTTTAATCTTACATTGGTTGATTAAATAATGTTATGTGTAATGTTCGTCATTTTTAAAGCTTAATATTTCGCAAATGAATTCCTGAATTTTAAGTGGTTTTTGGCAAACCTATAACATTTTGATTTATTATGTACCTACATCTGAGTAGGTACTGCGAGTCTCTGAGATAAGCGGCGGTCACACGAACAGACGGACATAGCGAAACTAAAAGGGTTTTTTCCACCTATGGAACCCTAATAATGGGAGAAAGACTGTGAAGTGTTTCATAATCGTTTAAAGCAGCTTGCATAGAGATCGAAATACATGCGGTGCAGTAATTTTAGTTCTTTCTTAGTTTGATCGTTCTTAGGTCCATTGAGATGAAATTATTGAAACAAAAACTCGTCGAGCATTAATGTACTAAACGCCTTGTACATATTAACATAAACACTTTATTTTTCTTAAATTTTATGATTGGCAACAAACTGTGTCTGACTTGTACCAACTTAAGCCGTGATCAAGCAAGCGCGATAAATCCCGCCTTGTGTGATAGTGTAACGTATCCCCCCGCATTACAAGCACGCTAAAATTCTTATTTATGTCCTCGAGGAGAAAAGGAGACAACAATGACTGGGTTTGGGTTATACTAGTCGAGATACGAGCGCGGGTTACAAAAACTGCTCACATTTTTTCACGAGGTGAGGTTATTTTATACCTATATCGCGACTTTCCGGAATGGCCGTTGTTTGCTATTAGAGATGACTCTTACAAGAGAAAGTTGTTTATAATTATCTTATTGTAGAAATATTATTGCATTTATTTATGTACATCTTATTTGTACATACACGTAACTGCGAGTTTTTTTAGTCTAACTGATTGTTGTATAAGGTTGTAATAGTTCATACTGCTTCTGGAATAGGTATGTAAATTTTACGTTTAGTAAATTTCTTAAGATATTAAATTTTAGATGAAGGTAGTTGTTCAGCGCTTTTGTATCTCGTACCTTGTTATTAATCTCTTGTAATACGACACTGTTTTACCAACAGTTCCGTGAGTAAGATGAGCGGTAATCTCCGAAGATCCCTGCGTGAGATGTATGAAAATAAGTGGATTATGCCATTATCCCGCGAACTTGACTGTTTACACATTCACATGCACTGTGGTTTGCTTAAATTTAAGAGGATTATTTATTTTTATTATGAATATAAATATCTTCATAATAGCTTTATCATTAATGATGTAGGCATTGAAGGTAGGACAATTTTTTTCTGTCGGGCATCTTAACTTCGATAAATTGTCAAAAAACAACGAGTCTGATAGGTTCCATGCGTTAAAAACAGATGAAGTTTATAAAAAGTGTAGAATATTGACAGACAATTATAAACAAAACTAAATAGAAATACTATTTAAATGACGGATTTAAATAAGTAATCCTAATAATAAAGTAAAGAAGGTAATCTAAATTGATAATCATAAAACGTAAGAGTGCTACTTATATTACTTATATTACTTATAGTTACTCGCAGCGAGACTCAGCGCGTAGTTTACGAGAGATTATACCAACTTGAAAGTTTAGCTTAAAGCCCGACTAACACTAAGTCGGTTGAGACAGTTGGTGCAGTAGGCTAGGAATGGCGCAAAACTTATATTATGAAACAGTATTGTACAAATTTATGTTGAGGAAGTAAGATAATGAGCGACAAAAATCTTTAGAATGCACATGCTCGAAAACTGCCTTTTTACGTGTGTCAACCTATGCATAGAAAGTGCGTATTTCCCGGATGACTCATGCAGGAAAAACGTATAGGAATCATTTTCCGCATACGTGCGGAAAAGTAACCTTCTAAATTGGCCAAATGGCGTAAAGTTGTGTCCATACCAAAGCGTATAAAACAATGAGACTAGAAGCAGGTGTCATTGGGATTCTGTTTTGGACAAAAATAACCCATTTGACGTAACAAAGTGAACATTTTTTAATTTATTAGTGATATATGTTGATGCGAATAAAATTTTAACCCCCCCTTCCCCTTTTCACTTTTGTAAACAATTTCTGTACCTAGTATTTAGGATTATTGGCAGCATGGAGCAGAGCTGTGGCCTCTGTCTTTTGTTGCGGTTGGGATTTAAAAAATGAAGTGGCGAGTGTTGCAAGTATTAAATTGGTAGTTCGCATTTCCATTTAATATTTCAGCAGGGATTGTTTCTAAACTTCAGTTCGTACCTGAATCGGGTATCTAAAATTCGTAAGTACTGTATTGCTAAAATTGAGAGTAATTGGTGGTCGTTTTCGAAACCGATTTGTTTATTATTTCGTGACCTGCCTTTGCGCTGGCAATCACGGTGACAGATTCATTTTCCGCATCCCGTCTCGACCCGAGTAGACGATTCCTTTATTTATTCCCATTCCGGGATACCCTATTGGGCTGTAAAGGTCGGCTGCCTTCACGTCATCGTGTGTGGCCTCATGCCGCCTTTCCCCTATTTTGAAGCCTAATGTAAAGGCGTTCTGAAAACCCCGATTGGTTGAGGAGCTCACCTTCCGCGGCTTGGTCACCCGTACGCCTGAGTTCTATTCCCAATTCAGTAAGCAAACTGTGATGGTTAGTCCTTCACTGGACGCGTGGAGCCCTAACCTCCAAATTGACCTACAACTAAAGCACCTTTTCCTTGTTACAGGGGTTTTTTTTCCTTTGTAATATAAAATATATATTTTCATCAACTGTACTCCTGGTTGGAGTTCTGAGAGCCCTCCGGGTTCCTGACGGCTGCAGCGGCATGCATAGTGTACCTACTGCCTGCCCTAATCCGTTTCTTGCTCCGCTCGCAACCCCGGTGAATGCTTTCCTTACTTTTTCTTTAACCGCAGTTCTTTTCCTTTTTTTTGAACGGTTGGCCTCCGTATGGTCGTGGCGCCCATCAGGCATATTTAGCCTTGTAAATCGTTCAATAAGCAAAGCCCACCCCCTCAGCTCTTCTGAATGCCGACTGCCCTTATAAATTCTTATTTTTACCGTTGAACTAAGCCGTGGTATGTTTAGAGGTTAAGTTGGACTGAATAGATACCCTGTATTTTCTAAAAACCACTTTCATTTCCCTTTATCTTTTTTTAACAAGTTAGCGCTCTACCGGGACCCTCTTGGTCCGAGTAGAAACGTAACAATGTATAGAACAGATTATTTATATATGTATATGTATAAAACATATTTTATTTCAATACCAATGCAATACAATACAATACAAATACTCTTTATTGAACACCACAAATCAGTACAAAACAATACAGAATCAAAGAACAAAGTAGATAATAGGCGGTCTTACGATGTTTTAAGATAAACGTTTACGTTACTCCTAAGCAAGTCTAATTCGGATCTTGCGCTATGCAGTAGATACGCACCAAATTGTCCTAATTGTCCAAACTAATGAGTTTCGCTATGGTCCAAGCCATAGATTAAAAAAATCAGCAGCTATGTGCATATTTGTAAAACACAATATAAAAGTAAGAATAAGTAGTTT
This sequence comes from Pandemis corylana, assembly GCA_949127965.1. Lineage (NCBI taxonomy): Eukaryota > Metazoa > Arthropoda > Insecta > Lepidoptera > Tortricidae > Pandemis > Pandemis corylana. The sequence continues at coordinate 18,719,137 of OX421850.1, forward strand.
ATTTTCTTTGTTTATTTAAATGAAGAAATTAAAATTTTGTCTCAAGTATAAATAATAAAATAGCTCGTCATGAATTGTTTCAATCCAACACGGACCGTCTTGCGCGCGCACTAGATTCGAGTCGATAGATCGAAACGAGTAACCAATCAGCTTCGAGTGACTCAAAGGCGTTGCAAAATGGCAAAGGCACAACTCTTGCCGGTTTGAAACTCGTTCGTTATGATTGCCTACTTTCCACACCTGTATCGCAAAATACTATTCTGAAGTCGTATTTTGTTTCTATCAACTGAGAAAGATTCCTTAATGTATAAATAAAAACAAATAAATGTAATGATATATGCAAGTATAGCAGAAACAAGCAGGCTTTAAAATATAAAAACGCCAATAGACAAAATACATTAATATTATGACATTATGATGGAACAATATGACAGTTTAAAAGGATGTGGGGTGTGTCACACCCGCATCGCCGCTGGTTTACTAAGAAAGTAGCTCCAAAATTACACAACAAAATTTTTAGTTAGCAACTCTTAACATTTATTGTAAAATATAATCTCATTTGTTTTTAAAAGAATATCTTTAGATCTTAAAAAAAGTGCCTTAGAAATTGTTTTTATTAGTATTATCAGCATCGTAAATAGTATTTGTCTACTTGTTAATTTAACTTATAAAACCTACCGTTATTTTTAAGCCACGTGCGACATCATCTTTATCCGAAAAAGGACAGGAACGGAGAAGCCGATGTCCCAACTACACTGTATTATGCTTGCAACATCGAAACTCACTCTAACTAACGAGTTCGAAGTCCCGCAAGTCCTCCCACACTCTATTTGTACCTCTTTACGTTCATAAGAAAGTTATACCACCCGGATAACGGCGGGGTAAATGTATAGAATATTATGTCAAGAGAGGGTTTCTTTTGAAAAATATGCTTCGAATTAAACCGTAGAATAGAAATTTCGTGGAATCTTTTACGTGAAATCTTGTAGGTAAAGCTTTATCCTATCAGTGTGAATTTTTTACAAGTTTTGAGGTCTTGATGATTAAAATACAAAGTATTTACCTATTTTCATTAGTGAAGTAGGTACAGAGATACACCACGGAATTGTTTCCATAAAAATAGTACGAACAGTTACGACTATGCACATAATTACATATTTTCAGTAATGCCGGAGTAATGCCGCTAGAATAATAAATAATTAAAACACAAGTACATTTAATGGCTGGTTAAGACTCTTGCTATAGGAAAATTTCTCAAGACGCAGTTGAAAATTATGTTACTCGAAGCATCGCGGAATAAGGAGAGCCGTTGCTTTGATGTATTATTTAAATACTTTCAAATTACTTGACATATTAGGCTCGTACGCTCTCTCGCCGACTTGAAGACTTTAAATGCGAATATTAACTTTGGTTAGGTACAATATAAGGACGGAGTCATCAGTTCTCAGTAATCACCTGTATGACAAATTTTAGTATAAAAGCTGTTGCCCGCGACTTCGTCCGCGCAGAGTTAAATTTTGTAGCAAACCTCCTTAAAGCACCTTGATCGGCTCTGTTCGACATTTTATTTTTGACTTTTGTGTGTTACCTATAAACTACCTTTTTTCCAAATTTCAGGCCTGTGGTACAAAAAAAACAAAAACCGTCAAACTAACTTGCGCAAGCCCTTAAACCACCTTAATCCGGCCCTGTGGATAAATCATTAGTAGTACAAAAATAGAATCATCTCGCTTTTCGATTTAAAGTAAGTTTTTATCTTTTTCCTCCTATTCCATTTAAATTACCTAATTGAATTTTTCAATCGGCACATAACCAGCAAAAACATGATAATAAAAACAAATACAAGATATATCTGTAAAAATTAAAACATTTTGCAACTGTTGAAATGCCTACTCAACTCACTCGGATTCAAACACTTAACCCATAAATTTTATATAAATCAGAATGGAAATTCAACTGCATGTTACGGAAAATAAGCTCAACAAAGTACTCATGATTCAAGCCCAAGCACTCAAGTGACACAATATTGTATTGAATGGTTAATTTTAAAACATTCAGTAGACAATAAAATAAATCACAGTAATGAATAAATAAAATGAATACTCTACTATTTATGAATAAAAATTTTAATTTTTCGATCCAAATTAAATAAACCAGACCATTATCAAAACAAATGATCAGTAGTGGGTTATAAACAAGTCTAAAATTGGTGACTAATGAATACTTAGACCAAGCCATTTTAATTTCTGCGGGACTCAATCGTGCCTGTGTACCCGCGCCGGGCAGGGGCGTTACCTATTTCAAGGTCTTTCAAGAACAAATTAGTAACGCCAAAGGTAATTCCACACACCTGCTCTTACAGATGCTACGGTATATGGAGATATACAACTTTGAAACATTTAGTCTAACTAAGGAAAGCTGCAATACATATGAAATTTAACTTGATTTATAGATACAGGAACACGCTTATTATATTATCAATTCACGACGATAATATTTAAAACTGATCATTAAATAGCTGTTTGTACGGTTGGACTGTTTCGCACTCTGCTAGCTTCCATAAAAGTTTTTTATCAATTCGCGAAGGCTAATCTGCGTTTATCCGCGACCCTGCATTTATTTCGTTTTTTTTTGGGAAATACTATATTATTTTTTGCGTAGTTGGCAAAGACTCAAAAAAGTCAGAATTCCGTTTTTTTAATGTTAGTACCATAAAAGATTATCTATGTTACTGTATCACAATTGTAAGAAAAAGGCAAAAGTATAGCGAAATAATGCGATTTCCTTTCCATGGACATTTAATTTTCAAAATAATTCTGAAAGTATGATGAATACGATTAGTGGTATTTACTTTTTGAATTTTGTCGTTACTACACCTGGCCATGGATATTGAATATTTAGCGTGGCCCAATCACACACTTTGCAACGGTAGCCATCAAACCCCATGATCAAGTCTAGTAAATTCTTCGAGCCATGTCATATCATTATATATCCATTACTTAAGATTATTCGGTATTAACTGGTGTAATCATTTTCTATTGAGTGCTAAACACTAGTATGCGAAGCTCACAAGCTCATTGCCATTTTTCCAATCCCATTTTTTCAAGACCCGCTATAGAATTAGTGAAGTTGTACTGTACTAAGAAAAAAAAACACGGACTGAATACCGGGCACCGATATCTACGCAATCACACAACGTGAAAATGTTAAGAAACTCCCGGAAATCCATTTACCTACTTTACTTTTACAAGGGCACTTATATATATGTATCACAGTAGTAGCTTGGCTGATCGGACGCTGCATAACGGATTCCAGCGGGCTCCATCCACCACTTGTATTAGCACACCTGCGCATCACCGATAACACTCCGCTAATTATTCTACAAACATCATTAGTTTAATGGGCTATTAGTTTTAGTACTTAGTTTATACGTAACGAATGTAGTAAATCGGAATCAAAATTGATGATTACAAAAATAGTAACGTAATCATAAAATTAGGCAATAGGCAATGTTATATTTGAAAAACTACAAAAAGTATATGTACGCACCTACCGGCAGTGTATTTGAATTTTGATGTGCATAGTAATTAGCACTCTATTGTGCACGTTTGGTTGTCTGTTAGAGATCGCTATTAAGCGATAAGACCGCCTATTGTATACTTTATTCTTTGTTTCTGTATTGTTTTGTACTGATTTGATAAAGAGTATTTGTATTGTATTGTAAAACCCTTAGGTTGGTAGCGACAAAATGTTTCAAATTCAATGTGTTAATTCATAAAAATTGCCCAACTGAGGAACCTTTTCACATGAAACGTCATAGTGCCATAGCATTACTTAAAAGGGAAAACCGTTACGACGCTAACTAAAAAAAAGGTTCCATTGTGGGTAAGGATTTAAATTCCTTGACGTACAGTTAACATTAACGAATCTCTCTTTAGTATCAAGTTGTTTCGTAACAGATATCTTATATTTGTGTGTCTTGCAAAAAGGAATAAATGTCTTCTTTCTTTCTTTAGATTGTTTGCATTGCTCAAAAAAAGCTCCTACGCCTTTTTTATTTTTTTGTCAGGTTTTAATGGTTTTTCACATCTAACCTCTAAGCTTAAATATTTATTTGTCCGGTTTCTGTTGTCAGCTAAAACATCGGTTCAATGTCATCGCATCAGCTGCACCCGGAACTATCGTTCAATGTCTCTAAAAACTATACAGTTGAATTGCACTATTTAAATAGGTAGTTAATGTTTATTTCACTTCGCAACAATAATTGAACGGGACAAAACTATTCATCATGCTAAAGTTCTGAATACCAACTAACGTAACTTAATTAGCTTGGTTTCGGTGGCAAATCGTCTAATTGGCCGTGTTGTAAGTAACATACCGTTACATTATTTAAGTGCGGATTAATGTCCAGTTGCCAAAGTAGTTAAGCGCGTACCTTAACCTTAACAACCGAAACCCAATAACACCTGCTCCTCGTCTGATACCCACAACTAATAATAGCTTTATCGACTGTAATTAATCAAACAGTAATTAATCAACGGGCCATACGAACAACACTTGTGTGCAGAGAGCACACCAATTAATACATCATAGTAATTAAATTCCTTTTTTATAGCTTTTAAAAACATTTTCCCTTAAAAATAGCTGTTTCCGGTAACTTTGGCTTGTATTTTTTTTAGAACTATACTAATTAAGGTGTCTAAAAACAGTCAAAACTTAAGAATAACCAAAACTAAGTTTAGCTAAGATTAAAAGCATAATATTATACTGCCGATAAAAACAGCTGTTTTATATGGTAACTAGCTTCTACCCGCACTTCGTAGGCGTACAATTAGACTTAAGAATGTATTTACATGTAAACCTTTCTCTTGAATCACTTTATCTATTGAAAACCGCATCAAAATCCGTTGCGTAGTTTTAAAGATCTAAGCATACATAGGGACAGACAGACAGACAGCGGAAAGCGACTTTGTTTTGTACTATGTAGTGATAATCGTAATCGTACAACACATTATGTAGAACTGCTTGAAAGTTTGATTTTTTGCTCAGTGCTTTGCTTAATTTAGACCTATTTCAATAACACTCAACGGAGGTTGAGGAAGGTTCCTCTGTGCGTTTTCCAAGCCACATCAAAAAATATTGGCAAGTCAAAGTCAACAGCCACAGCCACCTTTGATGCTGCACAATCCTGTGGTGGCTCATCACCAACGTAAAAGGGTTTAATTTGCGGTTATAAACATCCTCAAAGTAACACCTGATTAGATAAATTACTTATTCTTAAAGGTACTTAGTGAGCACCTTAGTGCGTCGTTATGCATTTAGGGCCTATTCAAAACGCACACACACGCAGTTTACATACGTTATTGTGTTTTTCTTTTCGCTCAGGGTTCCTGTTCTGATAACAATTGTTGAAAATTTACTTTGTACTATGCAAAACAGTTTTGCAGTATTATTCTCTGTAAATATTTATTTAAAGTAGTCAAATCGAGGGGCCAATGTCAATATTAATTATGTAGTCCGTACTCGGATGATAATCAACTGCGATAATTGGCATTTACAGTGAATTGCCACTAGGTCTACCTTTACCCTTGCTAACCCGGGAGGAGTTGATGGAATAGGATTGTGTAAATATGTAATTAGGTGTTCGGCATCACTCCGGCAGGTATAATTATATAGCCTCCTAGTACACAGTATTATGCTTAGAATACTTAACTATATTTTAACCTATTCAACCGGCCAAGGTATCATCGGACTTCAGATAGACAACCGATTAAGTTGTGCGTTGGTAGTAGTTGGGTCTGTGTAACCTTAATGTAGTACCGTATTATGTGGATGTGGGTGTGTTTCACTTTGAAACATGCTGTCATGTATGTTTGGATGTGGAATAACAAGATATGAGTTTTAGTTTACTAATGCGGGCTTCCGCAAAGTAATGCCCGGTTAATATCTTATTCGTATGTTAATCAGGATTATGACATCTGAAAGAATAATGTACTAATTTTCATAATACTTAATACAATTTCGTTTCGGCCATTTTTCAATCTTTCCACGTTATGATGAGGATTAAAAAAAAGCAAATGGTTGCATCAGGTTTTAGTCAGGCTATGTAGCGACTGTTTACGACGTGACACTAAACCTAAAGGTCGGAAATAAATTTTTGGTCAACTGTACCTATGCCTAGTACTCGTATGCCTACATGGGTACATTTCATGTTATGAGAGAAATTTAATTTTACATTTCTGTTACTAAATGATATTAAATTGTTGGTGGCTTTCGCTTTAGAAGACAGCTTGAGACTTCTTTTCTTTACGTGCGGCCCAAAATGAAAGGAGGTATGGGTCAAACTGAGAATACCCACTTTTTTAGAAACGGTCAGTAAAACCAAATAAAATTTGAAGAATTAAAGACAAAATACTCAATGACAAAGAAGTTATATTGTTAATTATTAATTAAACAAATACTTCTTCATGCCAGAATCATTGATCCATAATAAAATAATAATATTTTTAAATTATAAGAAACAAAATTAAAACCTATAATTTTAAAGATATTATTAAGTAGACCATAATAATTATGTCTATCACTGAGCATCAAGAATCGAAAACTTAAAAAATTTGGAAAGTGAAACATATTATATTTTCGATGTCAAATTCTTTTGACTTACGGTGACACCTCGTCCGTTCGTGCAATGGATGCTGTTATTAAATTCCCGCTTAACGTACAATTTTGATAAGTTCTTGCTATAAAAAACTCGGCGTAGCGAGGTTTCATGCCCACGGAGAGTTTTAAGCTCGTAATGAAATAAAAACATAACTCTAATTTTTTTCATAAAAGTTAGATAGGTATCTACTATATATTTGACCTATATTGACCATCTAGTAGATTGTGTTACCGCTACTTAACTAGCCTACATTAAAAATCTTCTATAGTTACCTTATACAAAAAATTCAGACAAGCTTGCCATTTTCAAGGTCACTTTGCTAAAATAGAGTTCTGTTTTGACCGATGCAAAGGCTCGTGTGGATGTGACTGTCAAAGCTTTCCATGCAATATTAATCATTACAATATTACAAATGTATGAGTATGCTGGACATGACGATGATAGGTATATAAACTATGATTTTAGTGGTGAATTGGAGTAGTTTTGTTGCTGATTAATTCTGAATTCTCTCTTAATTTCGAACACAATTGTCACTTCACAAGAAGATTCAACTGCTAATCAACAATCTGTCACAAAAAGAAAAGTCATCCAGTTGAAGATTTTAATTCAATTGAAAGAAAAGTTTTCTTATTTTCCAGAAGTTTCCACGGGAGTCGAGCGCAGTTCAGCCTGATTAATGGCCATTGCCAGAGAGATAAAAAACTATCCGAGCATTTTGTGCGATGTTTTTAAAGTCTTAAAGCACGTTTCGCACTTTACTTGCAATTTAGGATTGTTAAGAATACAGGAACAGTAAAATTTTGTTTATACACGAGTACAGATGTCGCGCTAAATCCTTACCCATCGTGAACACACGATCAATTCCGAATGATGCCGACGTGTCTATGAGTCTGACTGAAGTAGCATGACAAATATCATTCCAATACGAACATTTCCGAAATAAATCGATGGGAAAGGATTTTGCACGACATCTGTACCTGCCATTCTCGGTTTCTTAGTGAAATCTTTGGCGCAAGAATAATAACTGTCTCTAATGGCACATAATAACATTGAAATATTGAATCATATTCGAAAAAGCACGTAAAACCATTAATACACTGACAAAATACATATATACTGTTTCCAGGGGAATATTATTTCACCAATCGATTTTTTACGCTCTGTTATCGTTTTATTGCTCGGGCCTTCCGCCGTGATGAGAGGGACTAAGCCATTCTCTCCATACGGGTAACATAAATCTATGAAGGACTACAGAAAAAAACTTTTCATAAATCCACGCTGCTGCAGTCAGATAGTTACAATAAAGCCACGGACTGCAGCAAAACGCTTAGACGTCATTTAATAACAAGGTTCTTCTAATATCCGTTTACTCGATTAATGACTGCTACATAACTTCATAATGTCTTTCAAAGTATCACATTGAAAAAAGGGTTTGTAAATAATTTTGAAACTCAGCCGACTGCTAATGTCCTCAGGTGTAAAACTGCTTAAAAGCAAATTGCGCCTTTGCGTTTACGTCGACCGAATACAAAGCCTACCTTAACCGAGGCGCGTAAACGTATACAAATTGTAATTAAAGTATTGTTTACCCCGACTCAGGTGGTGTTATGTTATGAACAGTCAAAGTCACAGAAGGAAGCGACAATTGTCATCAGTTGTCAAAAATCTATGCACTGAAACCAGCAGAGCTATACTTGATTTAGCTTGACTTTGGCTTGTGTCCTTTGGTATAAGCAAGGGGTTTTTAATTAATATATATTTTACACATTTATTTGGCTCAGAAGGAAAAAACGGAACCCTTATAGGATCACTTTGTCGTCCGTCCGTCCGTCAGTCAAGACCCCTTTTCTCAGAAACGCATTGAGTTGAGTTAAATATAAAGATGAAATTAATACTAAATACTTGGGTCTGTGGCCCCTGAACACTGTGACAAAATCAATCCTCTAAATCAACTTTATCAAAAGATAACTTACAGTCATTGGAAAAGGTGTTTCCATACAAATGCCGTGCTCCCAAGAAATAGAGGTCCTTCCAGCAGAAAAATATAAGTTTCAAATTCGATATTTAAGGGTTAAATATATTATGTTATTATATATTATGTTATTTGTTATATTTGATAATTTTATTATGTTATTGCAAATTTTATGTTTTCTGTGTGTCAAAACGCCAGAAAAAAACAAACTACTTTTAATCTAATACCGTTAAACGAGCAATTCTTCTGAATCTGAATCTATCGATCTAGCCAGGATTCATTTTTAGAAAATGTACCAAAAAAAAAATACTGAGCAAAAGCTCGGTCATCGGGTACTTTAACATAAACTTAGCAAGAATTGTATGGTTATATTTGAAACTTCTAAGCATACTTTCTCTACTGTAAAGCTATACCTATTATCCCTGAATGATATATAAGCTACTTTTTATCCCGGAAAAGTGCAAACTTTCCGCGGGACATAGAAAAAATTGCCGGCAACAACTAGTACGAACATACTAAGTACAATCCAAGAAGCTTTACCTAAATTTTAACTTTATTTAAACTCTCAAGATAATAGCGAATAAATAATATAAAACTTGTAACTTAAATAAGACAATGTATAAAACACACAAACTTAACTCTCCCCAATATATATAGCACAGGCTGTCTTCTACGTGTGGCAACGGAGTAGCAAGGTAAAAATGTTTTGTAGTTCAATAATAGGAACCTATACAAAGTAACTCCTGATTAAATTAATTATTCTTAAATTCCTTTTTTATTGCTAATTATTTTTATCTACAGCCTAAAACTGTAGTATAAACATGATTACTTTAAACCATTAACTTTATATGTTTTATATAAGTATAAATTTTTTATGGCCGTTGCCAAAACATAGTAAATTCATTTCCACGTCTCATGTGTGAGTTATACGGGTAGGTGCTATCACTAAGATAACAATTTTTATTTTGTCCCACTACGAGTGCCAGTCCCGTGTACGTATTTATTACCCGACTGCCTGAGGGCACTGTGTTTTTACAAAATGTGAAATATTTTATTTCCCGTCTCTATTATTTTATTATAAAATAGGGAATCCCGAAAAAACTGAAATTGAGCCGATAGTTTATTTTCAGCTAAAACCTACGTTGTCACTCCGCGACCGCGGAAATATCTTTTTACAAATTAATGCAAATTTACTCAGCGGCAAAAAATGTGGCCCTCATATATATATATATGTATGAAATGTAGGTTAATTTGTATTCAGACTAGGCCTAGTTTTGTGCCGCTGAATATCCGCCAAGACATATTATATTACACGTAGTATATGTACTAAATAATTATCTACTTAGAGCCTTAACAAAGTACCGTTGAGCTTGAGTCATTCAGAATTTTTCGAGTCTCAAGTCTCTGGCTTTGCTTAACTATTAGCAACATTTTATTAAAAACACAATCCATCCTAATAATATATTATAAATGCGAAAGTAACTCTGTCTGCCTGTATGTCTGTCTGTTATGCTTTCATGATTAAACCACTGAAACGATTTGGATGTAATTTGGTATATAGAGCGTTTTAGCTCCTGGGAAGGACATAGGACAGCTTTTATCCCGAAAAGTCGCAGTTTCCGCGGGATAGCGATATTCGAATTCTCCGCAGACGGATTCGCGAGCAACAGCTAGTACGTAAATAATAATAATAACTCATAGACAACATATATAATATAGCTTTAACGTTTTCTTTATCTGATACCTATAAAACGACCTTTATTTGCACATTACTGATTTGTTAAATTATTTATCTTTTGCAAAAAATTTGAATTAGGTACATTAATATATTTATGCGATAGTGACTGCATTTTCCTAACGCCATGTAGGTACTTAGTTCGTTGTAGGGATGCAGGGGCATCCGCTTTTCGCTGAAACCGCGGGTTATTGTTACGTTTACCCTATGAATGATGACGCGGTCGCTCCATAATTGTTGCTCGTATGTTTCGTTGTTCCCGAATTTGTTGCGTGAAATGTTTCTGTCGTTGTGTATATATAGAGATTTAGGGCGCTGTCAGATTTAATGTCTCGTGGTGAGTGAGCATAAATAACGGCCAGCGCAGATACTACACGATTTAGTTCCGTATGACTTTGCACTATGTATCGTATTTTTTATAGGTACCGTAAAGCAATAAACTGACAGTAAAACGTTGTCATAAAATAATAAAGGTATACAGAAAACACATGGCCTTCCCACCACTAAAATCTTACACGTGTTAGACGTGCTCACAATGCCAGAATTTTATGAATTGACACGTGTTAAACACCGTGTTCACCAATTGCCTAGGGGCAACAGTGGCAACATGGTTAAAAGTTAAGGGTTCCAGACCTCAAACGAAAAAACTAAACCATTGAAGTACTTATTTTAACACACGTGTATTTTTGTGAATTCAATACAAACTTGTAACATGTAAGTAAATGCGTTTAGAACACTGTCTTACTTCTGAGGCAGGGGTGGAGGGGGCTGGGTTACATTTTAAACATTTAATTGGCCCACGAAAATTGACCCCATCTCTGGAATTATTTATTTAAGTAGTATCTACGTATTACCTATGCGTCGCTTAAAATGCACGTTTTCACCAAATTCAACTTAATCAGTCCCCAGTGCGGAGAGGAAATTTACTACGCAAGATACGTTTACAATAATACAAGTCCAACTTATTTTATAATGTATAATGAATACTAAGCCAAAGTAATTTTATACTAAAATACAGCACAGTTCATCAACGCCGCAATCAGTTGCCCGTAAAAACATGAGATTATCGGGACACCTTTGCTTTTTCGGAATGCATTGTCCACCTTGCTTCTGACATCTGGTCTCTGTGATCGGTACTAGAATAATAAAAAAGAATTATGTAGTACACTCACAAGTAAAAATAACGGGTCGGTTTCTATACAAGGTTGTATTATACTTTTAATACCCTTCGTTTATAAAAAAATAAAAATAAAAATCATTTATTTCAGACCATTAATATAGATCCATGTAATGTTAGTACAGTCTTACATACTACGCGTTGTTTGTTTATGCGCGTGACGTCAGATGCATGATTCCAATTGGGACATAATGGTTTTTTAATAGGTCATAATTTGGGACATAATTTGTCGAACTCGGCTTGGAGATAATGACACACAATATGTTACTTTCTTACATGGACTTCTGATTTGGGTAGTTGAAACATTCACAACAGCATGAATGGGTGGTCAATAAGTACCTAAGCATATTTGTCATACATCTAAATCACATTTGTACAATGATATTATGGGCTTTTGTAAATAATCGATGACTATTGCTACTAATTAGTATCGCTTCATAGACGTCGATTAGTAGGTACCTATAGCTTCACTCTTATGGCATTGTGCTGTAATAGGGAATATAATTTTTATTTGAAAGTACCTACCTATGATTTTCGATGATAATTGTATGTATTTAAAGTACTTACACTAATTCCTTATTATATTAATAAATATTTTAGTTATATTTAATTTTAAAACTTACGCGAATAACAGCATTCTACGCCATCTCGTTGCATTGGACACAAGCCTTTCATAGGGACCTGTTTGCCTTTAGGACATTCCGAAGACAAAACACAAAACCCACCAAATATTGACAAGCAAGGTAAATCGTGATACACTTGATTATTATCTGAAATTAAAAATATTATCGCCAAGTTTCTACGCTTGCTAAACGTTAATTACCTACGTCACATAGATAAGCGACATGTAAGTTAGTAGTTGTTTTTTTTCTTCTTTAACAGTGATTTGTGAGGAGTATTGCTTTATTCAAGAGCACGGCTTCTTATATTTCTAACACAAGAATGACAACTTTACAAAACATACATATACGAATCACGTCTATAACTCTATATCCCTAACGGGGTAGACAGAGCCTAAGCCCAAACCCTCCAAACGGAGGAGGCCTATGCCATGAGGCGCGACAATTTAATAATAATAAAAAAAAACAACACAATAACAACAACAAAAGTTAAATTGTAGCGAAATCGGAATCAAAAAAAAGGCTATAATATTTAGTATTACTAAAACCCCTGTTTTAAATAGTAAGCAGTAGACACAAACATATTTGTTTATTTATATACACTCTACCGATGAAACTCTGTTGGCCCCTTTTTTCTTTTGAGGAGTTAGCTGCTAATTGTGACTGCAATTATTTTGAATTAGAAGCTGCTTATACAAGGAAACTACTTACTTGCAGAAGAACTTGCAACTATGGTAATCACAATAAATATCAAGACAGCAGATGTTGTCGAAGCCATGTTAAGTAATGTACAATTTAAAACTGCGTCTACTTTTGCCGGTAAATCCTGCGAACTGACGCTTTAGACAGCAGAGCCACTTGAATAAACCATACATATATGTGAAACTTCGCCCGCATAAGTATTATGCAAATGTTAACTATCAATTCGTTTACGTTCAATGCCCTTTATTTGGCTTTCGAGTAAAACAGGGTTTCCCATGTCGCTGAGTAGGTATATACTAGTATTTTTGGTTAGCGGATGTAACTTATTTGCCACCAACGTGGTATAAAAAAACCTTTCAGTTTGTAAAATTTGCTTCACCAACCAAGCAAAAATAAATTTGTATAAATGAAATTATAGAGAGAATAATAAATTAATATTTCCCAATATTTGGTGGCGTATCCATTGAATTAAAGTAAAAAACTAAAGTTTCAAATACTAACTGTTCCCAGCTTATATATACTTGTTGTTCTTACTGATTTAATTAAACATTTATCAGATTTGGAAACACCCGAAGATAAAATAAAGCGCTTAGAAACTAGGAGAAAGGACCTGCCACTACCCATTATTATAAGGCTGAAGGTAGTGAAGCACTCGGCGGGATATCAGGGTATCTCTCTTTTTAATAAATTGCCAGTTGAAATGAAGATGCTCTCGAGTAGTAGCCTGTTTAAAAATAAGCTTAAAGCTTTTTTGCTGGAGAGGTGTTTTTACTCTATTGAGGAATATTTGGCATGACATATAAGGAATGCCGGACATGACTTGTGCTATATTATTAATGATTATTATTATTATTTATAGATATTACTATGGGATAAGCATGTGACATTCAATTAGCAATAGGTAGTTATAATAATATGAATGATTTATTGACATGGTGTAAAATTTTAATTATAATTTATTTCGTTTTTATTGTGAATCTTGTTGTCAAATTAAATTGACTAAATGCATGTATTTTCAAACGCAATGTATTTTGTTTTTTGAATAAATAACTATGAACTATGAACTATTGCTTAGTAAAACTACATACGTAAAGAGGGAAACAAGAATCAATATAGTGATGGGTTGCTAGCCGCATATCGCCTATAACATGATTTTCGCCAATTCCCTCGATGGGCTTTTACCATCACTGTGCGGGTAGAGAAACAACTGCACACTGTGCATTCTATATTTTTCTTTGCTCCCAGACCAGCACCGAAGCAGCGTGGAAGCAAAAAAAACTGAGCATTTGCAATTTTAGGTACGGTGTTACCGTTGTATATTGCTAGCAAATAAACTTTTGTTAAACATTTACAGACATGACAGACAGACAGACATATATCACGTCTTTGTCCCTAATGGGGTAGACAGTCCCGTATCCCGTATCCCGTATGCTCGTTTGCCCCCTCTTATATATATAAAAAAAAAAAAGACAGAGCCTAAGGTAACAAATCCTTAAGGCCACGTTTAGCATGATTAAGGGCGTATAGGTGGCAAGGGAAATCAAAATAGTGATGGGTTGCTAGCCGCATCGCCTATAACATGATTCCTAAGACTTTCGCCCATACCCTCGATGGGCTTTTACCATCTGCGCGGGAAGAGAAGCAACATGTACGTTCTATGTTATTTCTTTACTCCCAGACCAGCATGAAAGAACATTTACGGTATCTTAATTTCAGCTTATTTATTAAAAAAGGTAAGTAATAGAACTACGTTAGTTTAACCTCCTTTAAACAAGCACTTACCGGTAACACACTGTAAAAGCAGTTTATTATATAAACATAGGTACTCCAACTAATTAAATGAATTCATATCCGGTGACTCGATGAGATAACAATGTTTTTATAAAACGAGTTGGTATACGTTACGCCTTGAATGTTACATTATTTGGTTGTTTAACTTTTATTTCATCGTAACGTTTGTATGCCTACTAAGATTGTTTATGAAAAAAAAAATGAAGAAACTTCTGTTAGCGTAGAAAATTAAAATTTTATTTATAGCCTTCGGGCTTTAATTCTGTTAAAAAGAACACCAGAGAAGTTGGATAAATGTTTTTGAATTATTTAACGTCATTTTTGTTTGCTACGCCCAGGAAGGGCGAGATCCGTATATTTAGTAAGAAACGTTTCATTCTTTATTTGAATTTATGACGGCGTTGAAATTCAGACCATTCCGAGATATTTAGCTGAATTGCAGTATTTTTAGTTCACAACTTATTTACTAATAACGCTCGCTTGTAGAGCTTTAGTTTTAGTGTTTTCTCTTATTTATATTGAAGCATGAGCTGTAAATCGCTTCTACATGATTGTCGTTAAATGAAACCTATTAAATCAAGAAGTAAAAAATATTCTTAATTCATTTGAGAGTACCTGTCATTTGAAAAACAGCGCCTTCTCTGGTCCCTGGTGAGCAGAAGATGTTCCACGGGAGTTTGTAATTTTGTCGCACAGACACATCATTCAAACAGATGACGATTGGCGACAATAAATCGCATAGTAACAAGGTCACTTGACAGCTTACTCACTATGGGTGGTGTAGGGGTTGAGCACGCGTCACGGAATGACGAGGACCCGGTTTCGATTCCCGGCTATAGCTTTACTGTTACGATTTTGTTGTTCTAATTTTCAGTGTCGTTTTTAAATTTTGAAACCTTACTATATTACATAATGTTAGTTGCGTTTATTAGATTCCTAATCTCTAGGTGGTGAATTCATTCTCATTAAAAATATATAGGTAAGGGTGCAATAATAAACCTGCCCTTTTCCATCGACGGTAAATGTGCAAGAATTTGGTTGAATATCCACTAGGTTTTCGAAATGTCTAACGATTCAACTTTTTTGTAAATAATCGTCAGTACAAAACATCTACTGAATCTGAAAGCGGTGACCTACAATCGCGCGCCCATCGTGCGTCGGGAAACTCTGCAGATTTCAGGTTTTATATTAAGGAAATGTATACAAATTTTGTTTAGTCTAAATCAACAGTATCTAATCACTGTAATGGTGTACAAGATAAAAAAAACCTAAATACAAATAGTATGGTGTGTCGAACTTTTGGTCACGCGCTGACATTTATCTTCACAGCCAAAATGACTGAAACAAAACCATGCTAGCTTTTGTGGGCATCCAATCGTGTTGGCTTCTTTCCTTACAAACAACATCAACCCTGTCTTGCGCAGCAGTTCATTCAATGGAAATCTAAATCGATAACAGTGCCTATTATTACGAAATAGGGTTTAAAAACTCACAATTCAAAAAAAGTCTATAATATTGTAACGGCTGAATATTTACATCGATTGTTGGACTATTGCATTCAAATCTGATACCTGGCAATCGTTTGTACCCGGGCACAATACGCATTGTGTGCACTTTCTGTACTTTTTGTTGACCTATGTGGATATGTAATTATGTGCATCTATGCCAAATTTCCAGTCAATCCGACCACAAGAAGTGGTCTAAAATTGGTTTGCAAATTTTGGTAAACAGCCCACATACATAATATTGCATGCGAACATTGCAAAGTTAAATAAAGGTTTCTTAAATAAATGGTGCCGACAAAACATAAAGCAATAAAGCATACGAATATTCATATTTTAGCATAGATAAACACATTGATGTTTATGTTGTTTGAGGTTTTATCAATATTTCTGTCTTAGATCCGCAGTTGAATGTTTTAGGGTAAACAATGTATATAACCCGCATTCACTCACATAAAGGGCGAGATAAACTCAACCCTTATCCACGGCTGTGTCTAATTTAGTGAAAAGATAACAATCGCTGTCGTCTTGGTGCAAGTGATAGGCGCGTTTTAGACCAGATTAGACTTATATATTTGCATTTATATAGAAGCATGCCCTACTATTCTGCGACTAAGCCACTGAAGTATTTTAAACTGTGGAATTTCCGGAGGAAATTTTGGCATAATGAGTCCTAAGTGATTTTTTTACGTTTTTATGTGTGTATTGGTGTGTAATTGGTACAAACAAGACAATTTAAATATCTTCGTCAGATAATATTGATTCTATCGCTTCATCAAACTCATCCTCATCCCGCTCAACTTCAATATCTTCTGAGTAATCAAATTCTCTGGATTTTTCAACCTTACGTCTCTTTGAAAACACGTCATAACTGTCTTCTTCTGTCATCTCCCCTTCTAACCATCTCTTGCCCAAAACAATTATTTTTCCTTGATTCTCCAGACGCTTTATTATGTCGTCTAACTGTCTTGTAATTGTGGCGCTTGTGTTTTGGCTGTGGAAGAGTCTTTTACTATTAAGTAAAGCAACCCCCTATATAAGCATTATGAATTTTTCCCTCTTCAATAGTGTGTATAGTAGATAACCTTGCAAGAACACGATCATGCCTATGGGATCTGCATTCTCTTCATTCTGGTAAGGGTCCATAAGGGTTTTAGGGATCGAATATTTAGAGTTTCTGCTTTGGAGATAGCAAGAGGATATTTCTGATTTAATAAAATCATAGCTGTCGCGAGAGGTTTAGGATCTTTTGTGCACTTCAACCTTCTTCAACTAATTTAGTATGTTACATTTTCTTTTTTTTGATGATGTTGAGGCTCTTTTGTGACATGTCATCATTCATGCCTTGGTTCCCTCTGTCATTTTTAAGAAAAGGATCCTGTTCATACTCATTAATAAGTTTGTTACGTACCTACCTGTTATATTTAGTATATTTTCTGATATTTTTTATATATTTATCGCATTTTTATATGTATTAGTGCGTACCTAAATTGTTGTGTATGTGTACTCGTATTTTAATGCTTTATTTATTTAGGCTAAATTTAGGGAATTCCACTTTTAACTTCTTTTGGTTTTGCCTACTATGGCTTCTGTTGTCCTGTCAATCGTTCGAATCTTAACTCCAGGTTCAGGTTTTAAGGGATAAGTTCGCCTTTGTAAATTATCCGTTTACCGTGTAAAGAGTTACACAACATAAATAATATAATATAACCTATATATCAAAATTAATTGCTGTTCGTTTGTCTCACTAAAACTTGGAAATGGCTGTACCTACCGATTTGAAAAAAAATGGTATTGAAACATTTGTGCAAGCCCAGGAAAAATTCAAACGGCGAGAAAACATTAAAAAATAGGAACGGGGTGAATCCGCGGCCAACAGCTAGTAAATTACAATTGTGAAAATACACTATAATATGATTATAGGCACACGGTTGTTACGTAAAGCAATGAAAATTGATGACAATATTGTGAGTAACGGCAGCGTTAGTTTGAAAATGAAAGTCAGAAAAAAACGCATACAATGAGTGACTTCCTCGCAGATTCGCGGTTTTTAAACGTAAGCCGTCGCTGACTTGATCGGCGGGTGTGAGGCTCAACTGAGACGCAGTAAAACCACAACGCGGGAGCCGCGTAATTGCTGCCCTCAGGACTAAGATAGCGTCAAAAATGCCGCAAATCTTTGTTTAGTACATACCTACAGGTACGTGAATACAATTAAACTTACGATATTCATTATAATATCTCAGAATTTATTTTTATCCGCCCTTATAAACTAATTTGATCTTTTGAAGTCGATGCGGCTCTGTCCTATCGCGTGTGCTAATAAATAGATGCGTTACTAATAGGTGAACAAGACGCCTTTCATATTGGTGTTAGAACAGCTATTTTTACTCTTCTCCGAGATTCGGTAGTAGACGCGGGAAGTCGTTATCGTAGTTGTCGGTCAAATGGGCTCTAATGTTTGTTCATAAATTAAATTTTATTTCAACGGAACTTCAGAAGTAAGATGATTTTGAACAGGCTCTGATGACATTAGCGCGTGTTCCTTTTGTTATTGCAGGCAGTGTTCGCCGAAAATCGTCAGCAAATATAAAAGAAACCACTCATAACATCATTTGAGTTTCTGAGGCCCTTGAACGTTCGGATTACTGGTTCAACATGAGCTCTATGACTCATGGTTCATTTGTCCTATATAATTAAAGATGTACCCTATAAAAAATTCTCTAGTGGTCCATTTTTATGTATGGAGCATACTGACTGTTGTTCCAATGATGGATAGGTACTAGCAGCGGTAGCTCGCAGAGCAGTTCTCATCAATCACAGATTGCAGTCGCGTTCGCACTAAACTAACAAGACAAAAGCGTTATGTCCGTTCCTTCCCAAACATTTCAACAGTGCTGTGCAATAGCTGCCTTACTTCACTCGTTATTATTTATCCACCGCTGCATCATCAAACCTCATACATTTTCTATGGAATTTAGATCACCGTTACGTAACTTGCTGCGCTTGGTCTAAATGGAGAGTCCGCACGCCTAGTCCATCAGCCGAGATCACAACCCAAATGTTGGTGCTTCCATATGCGTCCAAAACTGAGATTTGGCAATACGTGGTCCTCCAGAAACTTCGTTCCGTTTTTTGTTTCCCATGTTAGGATGATTGGAAGCTCTTTTCGTCAGTAATAATAGTGTGACTCCAAACATAATTTAAATATGTTCGGGCAAAATTAAAGCGTGTTGCGTTTTGAGCGGTAGTTAAGACACTTTCTTGGCAAGACGTCGGTGACGCAGTGCCATAGAATGTAATGCATTTCTTGTTACTCTGGGAGATACGTTAAATATTTCGGCGAAATAACTAGTTACATGAAACCATTTTCATCATACTGCCGCCAGTATTGATTTATTTATATGAAATTAAAAATTGTGTTCATTTCGCTGTCATAAGTTCCGTTAACGCTAAACAGTTACTTCTATGGATCTATTAACGATACCTTCATTATTAAAACAGACCGTATGTAACAATATTTCAGGCGTTTTACACCTCCACTGAATCTAAACCTTTATTTTGTTTTATTTGACCATAACGGACGAAACATATGAGTACAATGTTTTTGTTTTGAAAAAAAAAAACTTAGTGCCAGTTTCTTGAGGCGCTTTCTTAATTGTAATGAAATAAACTGAGAATAAAATACGTTCTGAAATGCCTAAGTATGTAAATATTCGTTAACTAGAAGATCGATACCTAAACTTACGCTACCTACGGTAAGAAACCATTTCAAATAGCGTAATGGTTTTCACGATACCCGGTATAGGCTGAGTACGATGATGACGACGAAAGCACGCAGCCTAAATGGGAAAGGTTTTGGGCCGTGATGCTGTTCGACATCTCATGCATTTTAAGGTGAAACAAAAGTTTGTTCCAAGTCGGAGTTGTTGTAAGGGCTACGCAAAACTGTCAATAGGAGTTATTTTCGACTTTTCTCTACCATCCCTTTGAAATCTGTTAAATTATTTATTTTTCCTTGCCACATCCGAAGAAAGTCAAAGCCGCAGCCGAAGAAGCTACATTTACTTTTGACGCTATAATTTACTGTTTGCGGTGTAAGATTTGCGAGGGTTATATTGATTTCACAGCGTGACCATGTTAACATACGACACCAAAAATACTTTTTGGCGTGGTCTATTTTCCTTTTCCGTTGGTGCCTCAAATTGGGATCATGAAAATGGTTGAGTTATATGGTATTTTGTAAACCTTGTTCTTTCAATTAATCAATTTAATTTCAAATATGTCTACAACCGCCCGCTGATAACTTATCTTCTTATGCTGACTGTAACTACAGTAGGAACACTCCCATTTATACAAAGAGACGTTTGCCGCGGTATATACACAGCACAAACTTTGGAATCATAATTGAGCATTAATTGTATTAAACGTCATGAACAACAGCGATAATTGACTAGCGGTAATGTGACATCCACATCCCGCGTGACATCAATGCGCATTACCGTTCGTTACGCTCGTCACAATCACGGCTCGTAGTATGTGATTTATTTGACAATGTATTTTAAACTGTGTGTGTTACAAATCATGATTAAAATAAAGAAGACTAGTTACTTATCGGATAAAATAAATATCTAGTTAATCTGTGTGTGAAGTTTGCATTTTCACTACTTAGGTTTCAATTAAAATATTTGCTAAAGTTTCCGACGCAGCAGGAATAATAAGCTGTTTAGGCAAAAATAATTGATATAAGAACTGAATTGAAGAGTCACTAAAAAATATACTCCATCAAAAAAATTAGGTTAAGCCATTAGAAACTTTCCATCTTAAAATCTAATAACGGTGTTAAAATCAAATGACAGATGCTAAAAATATGTACCTATAGAACAGAAAACGATTAAAGTAGAAAACATTAGGTATACGGTCAGATTATGGCAAGGGCAGAATATGACCATTACACTAATACGTGACTAACTCACTAAAGTCTGTAATAAAATTAATAACCTGTCGCTTTTAGCGAGTTGGGTAGGCTTATGGCCGTGGCGATAAAAAAAAATTAGATTACGATTTTTTTATCTCCACGGGCCTATCCAACTCACTAAACGCGATATTCTATGGCATCTAGCGACGCAGTGTGACAAACCCGTCAATGATCGCTGACCGTAGCCACGCTGACCCCTCGAGGTTTGGTGCCGAGTCGCTTCTCCTAAGCCGGGTACATATCTGCCAGCTGTATCCGTAACTATTGCACGTTAATGTAAGCCAAAACTCTAGTAGTACGTGGCTCGCGAACGTGTCGCGGGTGGGACACCACGCCACACTAGGGTTTTTGGACACTGCACCGTGCAACAGTTACGGTAACTGCTCGCAGATGAGTACCCGGATTTACGTGTTTGCGTTTGGCTGCATGCCTGGTTGACGACGAGTCGCGGTACCGCAATCTGGTAATAATACATACAAATCACGTCTCTATCCCTTACGGGGTAGACAGAGCCTAAGGTAACAAAATCACGTTTAGCATGATTGTGGGCGTATAGGTGGAAAGGGGAAACAAAAATATAATATAAGTACAACCTTTAGCAATTCTACATAAGTCGCGATTCACAAAAAACACTAATGTGTTTAGAAATTAAACAATGAAATAAAAAGAATATCTCGCCAAACTGACCGTGCCCAAACACAACATTTTTATCAGTAACACCCACACGAATTGCGTCAACGCTCAAGGTATAAACAATACGAAAAGGGATCAAGAAATAAATCACGCAAGACTGAGGTGATACGACTGCGATAGCGACGATTCCTGAAGAATAAACTCCCGCGTTTTTGTAAGAAGTCGTAAAATAAAAGCATAATATTAGTATTCTTTTAGATATATATTTTTGTAAAGTAGAGTAGTACCATTGACCGTTAAAATATAGGAACAAACTGGAAAGCTTAGGTATCTATTAATGTTATTAGAAATCTAACTTAATAAATAATATGTTTTATGAATAAGATAAGTCGGTTCAGTTTGTACGTAAACCTCAGTGCAGAAGTCCGACTCACACGTGACTGAGGTTTTTTTCTTTTATCTCTTCTTCTTTTTTCTTTGCACTTACATATTCCGTGTACATATTCCTCGTGTTAAAATAACCATTCTCCTAAGAATAATCTCGTCTCCGGTCCCTGATGCCATTATTTCTACTTAGCCACTAAATAAAATAAATACGGATTACAGGGAATGTTCCAGAACATATTTTTTCCTTTAGTACTTTTCTTTCTATGTTTACTTTTGAGATAAAGACATAACAACACACAAAATATTTTAGTCCACAGCCTCCTTAAGTGTCTAAAAAATTATCCAATGAAAGTCAGTCAAAAAACAGTTAATAAATTGTCTGTAAAATAAAAGTATTTAAATCTTTCACACATTATCAAAAGAGACAGAACGTATTCCACACCGATAAAAATTCACCTTCGCCATCATCAAATCTAAATCTATCCCTCCAATATCATCTTTCAATCATACATCAACAAAGGTCATTCCTATGGCTCACGTTTACGTAAAGAGTTTTCGGCCATACCAATAGTTCCTATTACGTTTTGTTTCCCACATGACTGATGAAAATAATTGGCTCAACCGATATAAATGTACCGGTGTTTTAAATATTGAATGAAATAACTAACAAATGACTCAGTAACTTGACTTAGCGCATGCGGTATTTTATATTTTTAATTTCAAGACCACCTAATTAATTACTTACTAAAACATACAAAAAAATGTACTATTCATCATTTCACAAAAAATAACTAAAAGTTTAACAACTTTTGGCATTAGTTTCCGGTGCGAAGTTCGAGACGGGGTGCGATTTCGGTAGTTCGATATTCACCACACGGTCCACGCGAATATGCAGGTTAGATTGTTGCCAGTACCAGGATGGTGTTGGGGCCAGGAAAAGAAAAAAGCATATTTTTGCGGTTCTGCGCAAAAAGTGGAAACCGTATTTTCATTTACTAACTGTCTGAGTGTCAAAGAAAAAGCCGGCCACGTGCGTGTCGGACCACGCGCAATATAGTGTTTATTAATGCACCTGGGCGACCAAACAAAGCTTGGTGTTTGCAAAACTCGGAAAAACGCGTTGTCCCACAGATCAAACCTACCTAGATCAATTATACGCCCCAAAATTCCCTGTGTAGGACATCGAAATCGAAATCATGACAGCCGTTTCCGAGATCCGCAAAACGCATAAATAAATAAATAAAAATACAATAATTTCTCGTTTCAAATATAATACTTAGTAAAGTTAGAATGACAACGGGACTTAAAACATACCATTTAGACATTAATTGAATGGTACCCCTTCTATTTCTATTATAAAATAGGTGTTCATTTAATTTTAATCGTTCTCGGAACACTGTCTAGGTATGTTAAATCGTGGCTAAGGGCAAGGCGGGCTCTGTTCCGGCAACGGGTACCAGTCTCAGCGTGTGCCAGGTTACATGAATCCAGCGCTTGTTTTCAGTCTGGTCTCTTTACCGGAGGCTAGTTGCAACAGAAAGAGACGATTAAGAATTAAATGTGGAAAGACACTCAAACAAATATCGTGGAGTCTCATATTCAATCACTTTACGAAGAGTGAATGCCAGATGGAAGTTTCTCCTATTGGCCATATTTAGTATCCCTCTTTCGATCCTAATAGGAGAAAAAAATGACCCAAAAATTCCATACATTTCCTGGCCGAAAATTTCGTTCCATTCCGTTACGCTGTACAAATTTGAATGAATGAAATAACTCTTTTGATCAATGTTGTTTTTTAAGAATTTAAGATTGATATTCTCCAACGCACGAAACCTGGTTTCCAGAAACTCTTGGAATTGATTGTAAGTCATCAGTAGTCTCACTCACTTTAAACTCCCATTGTTTGCGAGTTTCACCATCAAACTTAAGACACAGAATGTATACCTATCTCCAAGGTCCCAGTTCTGTATGTCGACCCCCAAGTTCCGCAAAATATACAAGCAATCATTTTGTAGTATCTAATAATTCTTTTAAAGTGAAAAACGTCGTCACTGCGCTGATGTGACCGTGGACCTGTAGAGCACCGTATCCGGCTCGAAGGACCTTAATTAACTCTTTCGGACTTAAATTTAACGCTGTTTTAAGATTTGCCCTTAATCCAAACCCACGCTGTATTTTCAGTGTTTAATTTTTCCCCTATTTTTGTTTCTATGGTTGTCAACATTACATTTCATAATTCTATTGTGTATCGTAAAACTTAAAGTACCTATCGTCAAGCGTATTTAAGATTTATAATATCAGGAATATCTCGGGGAGCTATTAGTGTTTGGCACACAGACGAGTATTACAAGAACGTTTTCAAAAGGCTAATCTTGTGGCCCCGCATCTCCCTACGGATACATCTGTTTTGAAGCAGCACTAAATGCGTTGAGCCGCAAACCGAGCATAAACGAGAACGCGCGAATTTAATTCCAAAATTTCCTGTGAACTTCCAAATTATTTAGTGAGACTAATGTCCTAATTAACTGCAGCTGCATTTCATGATCAAAGTTAAACTGAATTTAAAGTTTAAGGATGATCGCGAACACACAGGACTCAAAATTAATTCTATAAAGACAGAAAATGTGTTTTCTCAAACATGCTATGTAATGTTTATGTTGTGTTCCTTAAAATAGGCTTCAAAATACACTGTTGCAGGCCTAGGCCTTTGCATTTGTTTCAATGGAAAACGTCATTTTTTTAAGGATACGATGTGTCAGGCTAAATTACCCACGATAAAGGCCACTATTGGGACCGTGCGCGACGACAGCGCCACGTGATAGGCGGCCATTATGGACAATATTGTCACCGCTGTCAAACAAGAAGTAAGTAAATGTTGTGAAAAATATTAATGAAATATTGTGTTATTTTACTATATTACACAATTTTGGACAATGGTAGTCAGTAACATTATTGCCAATAACATTAAAATTGTTGTTTTCAGTGAAAATTTTAGAGGTTAGGTAACTTATTTTTTTTTTCTTACGGCAAATATCCACTTATTTCTTTGGTCTCGTTTCCACCATGGTCTTTGGAAATTGGTAAAATTTACAGTCGCTATTCTTCTTGGTGTTATTACAATTCACAACAACACATCTTACCAGGACCATATTTTTATCTCAAAAACGATTAGAAAATGTTTACTGCAATATAGATTTGACAGCTCAAGTCAGCGACAAAAATGTCAATTTTAGCCATAGCGAGCGCTGTGATCGTTTAGGCTACCCCCTCCACCCGCTTTGCACTCTGCCAATACACGACCTGAAATTAAGAATCTGAATTTATATGGTTCATTTATTAGTTAGGTAGTGAATAAATTCACAGGACTATTATGTATTCTATATATCTAAATATATAAATATTGCCGACGTGTTTTACGTCAAATTACAATTCAATTTACATAATAGAGAATTAAATAGGCTAAAGTTCGTGTATAATGGTCTTTAAAGCGTCATCTCGAACACATCTATTTAGTGACCAAAGTCAAAATAGGGCTTAAAAAAAGTTTTAGTGGGAAAATTTATAGAAGTCTGATGTCCCTTGTCATTTAAAAACGTTTCGTTCAGAAACGTGATCAGTGATTTTTTATTTTAATAATCCCTTATATCTCATGTTGTACAACTTGATTTTTTTGGGATTATTTTGACGTTTTAAAAACCCATATTAGAAAGACACTTATTATTATGCAGTCGAGGAAACTGAATCACGTACCAGGGTGGAACCTTTTCGTAACCAATTTCGCTATAATTTGTTTGGCAGATGTATAGGATGTCAACATGACATTAGTAGCACAAAGGTTCCACCCTGGTAGGTGATTCGGTTTCCTTGACTGTGTAATGTACTATATAACGCGTCAAACATGGACAGGATATGGATTTTTACAAGCCTTTATTTAACAAGCAATGCTCATAATTATGCTAAGTCGCTATCAAATACATCCGAGCTGTCTACATAAGTGCTATAATTTGTATAATTGTTGTGTATAATTCGTTTGACAATACAGTCGTGGACAGATATTTTTAAAAAACTAGACAGCTCCGATGATCGTATCTGATGGCAACTGTATGTAAATTGTCCGTTTCAAATTCTGGAACTGAATTTTGATCCACTCGCATTGGTCCAATTAATGTGGAATTCGAATCGATGATATTTCAATAATCAAGAACTATCAGCAAAATAGCTTGTATTAAAAAAATACAAAAACTTGTTGTGTAATCACTACATAGTATAAAACAAAGTCGCTTTCTCTGTCCCCATGTCCTTATGTCCCTATGTCCCTATGTATGCTTATATCTTCAAAACTACACAACGGATTTTGATGCGGTTTTTTTAATAGATAGAGTGATTCAAGAGGAAGGTTTTTATGTATAATTCTACGCAGACGAAGTCGCGGGCAGTAGCTAGTCAAGTATAAAATTAAGATTTTAAATCATTTATTTCAGAATCAAAATTCCATAAAATTGAACATAAGAAAAGGACAATGATGAAGTATTCCGCCAATCCCTGTCTCTGTAGACATTTTCGTCTTTGCCGAAACCAGCTTTGTGGATTTATATGAGCAAATAAAAGTTCAAGTTTACAAATAAATAAACAGTTATTTATTCAAAAGGATACCTCGAATTAAGACGGTACCGAAGCAATTCAGTTTGATAGTATTTATTTTGCTTAGTGAAAGGATGAAGTGGATTTTATTTTTTACTTCTAGTACTGTCTTGTTCAGGTGCGTTTGAATGTTTACTTTTGAACATTTTAGCAATTTCAAACAAAAAAAAAACAGGCTATGGTTTACAATTTACTCTTCGTAACTTGAATTTAACAAATTGTAGTAAAGTAGCTTCGTGAAACGGGCCCAGGGTCTTTTTGTTGCACCATCCAGTTGACGATCGATCTTCTATTCATCTCCATCTCAAAACCGGCCTCGTACTCGTATACATGTAACGTTTTACGGTGATTAAGAATCATGGATTATTGAAACTTGGAAGTTGTAACTTGCATCAAATATAGCAATGTGCAAGTTGTTGAACATTCTCAAAATAGCAAGAATATTCTCAGAAAATTCCAGAAACTTTCACAGTAATTCATGGTAAGTTCCCATAAAGAAAGTTTCCAAAGGGAATTCTAAAAAAGTTCTTTATAATGTAATTTCAATAGGATTTGCATTAGATAACCAGTCGAAACAAGTATTAATAATAATGGTGGATACTTGACATTTCCCATTAATAATTAATAAATTTAAATTTCTGAGAACATTCCGCTAGCAAATTTCGCAACTTTGGTAACTTCTCCTTGATGCATTGCTAGTCAAATAAATAGCTTTGAGGTTCATTATCAGAGTTATTTGCTAATACGTTGAAGTCGAAGCATACATTTAATATAGATTTAGCGGGAAACAGAAGTTACTCATGCTAGCAATTCCCACCCAGAAACGTGAACTGACAATCATTTGACCACTGACTGACGAGGGACTTAAAGCGGATACTGATTAAGGATTATGAGATTCCGTAGTTCCTGCTGAACTTATTGAAATTCATATCACGATGACCAGGATTGCTTTTGAGATCATTATGAGAAATACACATACACACAAATAACGTCTTTATCCCTTACGGGATAGACAGATTATTTTATACGAAATAATTTGCAATCTTTCGTTTAAAAGAACAATACAAGTACGGTCAGCCAAATAAGAGGTCTGTCACATGTCATCCAACTCCTATCATGAATGAAAATGTCGCAGAAAAATCAGTCTTAAACGAAAATACCCAAAATAAAAGTTTTTTGGCTTTGTATTGCCCACGTTGTAGTACCTAAAATTATTCAAGTCACCCTAAATGTACATTCACAGGTACAACGTAAAGTTATCAACTTGTATGAAATACACAGCCGAAACGACACTGGTAAAGCCTTTAAAATTTCAGTTTTGCGAGTGCCGCTGGCGTAAACATTTAAATATACAGTGCTGGGCGCGTATCTCGTACCAGACCTAATATCTGTCTTGTGTAAACACACTGCACCAAAATAGTTCAAATTGCGCCTGAAGCAATAATACTTTTCCCAGCACACGTTAAGAGGACTATACCGACTGAAACTGGGCGTTAAGTTACATTTCAATATAGTAGAGTTAACGTTTGTCTATTTTTAGTACTAAGATCACTGGCATTTAATGTGATAACTTACAGACACTAAATTATTATTATTATTATGTGACTTGAAGAAGTTAAATTCAGTAAATATATTAAATTCAAATATGTTTTTGTCCAGGAATTTCTTTGTTGAAACCCTTCCTAAATTTGCTCTTCAATCCGAGATTATACCGTGGAATCATAATCTTAATTAAACTTTGCAGAGACGCGAGCTGTGGACAGGCGATAAAGGGCGAAACATAGTTCGACCCGTCTCACCCCTAAAGAAATAATGGCGAAGTTTTTAATGGGAAATGGTTTCGAGATATAAATCCGCTTTACGATGTCTGACGGCAGCAAGATTGGAAATTCGCTTTGGGTATGAGAAACTATGACGGAAAGCTTGCTGAGTATGTGTTTTAACAAGACAAGGATTTGTTTAAAATGTAAGTTCTCATGATACGTATCTTTACGTGTCACACATGCGCTTGTTATTAAATCAGTCTTTATGAATCAAACAAGCTTCCAATTGCGTTTGTTTCACACGCTTCATAACTGCATACTTCTCGGTGGCTTCGATGATGGGCTAAGATACGCGATAGTTTTTCAAATCTCTGGGATTAACATCCGGTCCAACAGAGAATAATAATATGTTAATTCACTCATCAGGAACTTGTGAATTTCCTTATGTTTCTAAACGACTCTGAAAATTAGAACATATAGAAAAATCCGAAAAGTAAAGCTATGGCTGGGAATCGAACCCGGATCCTCGTCATTCCATGGCGCGTGCTATACCCCTACACCACCCATAGCAGTTGACACGTTTCCCGGCCATAGCTTTACTTTTCGGATTTTTCTACGTGTTCTAATTTTCTGTGTCGTTTAGAAATTGAACTTGTAACGGTAAAACCGTAAAAGAAGGTAAACATAAAATAATCAAGAAGTAAAAATTCTTGATTCATTTGATAGTAGGTACCTGAATTTCCTTATGTGGCTTACCAAATTCGCTGATGTCTCTAGATATAAATAAAGTAAATAGGTACTTGTGTGTTTTGTCATGCAGCAGCAGATCGAATACTCGTAGCTTCCATTACTTCCACCACTACTTTAATTTCAATACGATTTCAGTTCATTTTCATTAAATTTTACTACTCTAGGTCCAGTTTGAAGGTTTCACTTATTTGAGATTGTACAAATTAGCATAGAATCTTCGTATCAATCCCTTTCACATAATGCAGTCATACTACTCGCATCCGTCTTCTATGAGAGGGCAACGTGTTCCTATGAGTGATTGTACTTTGAATGATACCGATACTGACAGAGATACCTTACAGCCCAGCTGAAGGCTTTCACACCTCCTTTTAAGGTATTAAAAAGAATGTCTCTTACCAGGACAGTAGAGGGTCGTCAGGGTAGGCAGCGGTATGGTACCACAATTTTTTTGTTGGTACCTACCCTAGCGACCTCCCATTAGCCTACTTGTCAGTCAGGTCCGTCGTAGAATTTAAAACAAAACTCTCCGCAAATAACTTTCATTTAGGTACTTTCAGGCAAAGTAAAGACTAAAAGCGTTGTACGAAGTAAAATGTGGCAGCTTAAAATCAATACCGACGTCGAGCTATGCATGAATTCGTGTACTGCGTGAGTAGGCATGCAGCCTGCGCTTCCGCGCGCCATGCCCATGCCTTGGCCGCGCCTTCCGGCACCCTGGCATCCGATACATAATAGACTACATAATCTCGTTATT
This sequence comes from Pandemis corylana, assembly GCA_949127965.1. NCBI lineage: Eukaryota > Metazoa > Arthropoda > Insecta > Lepidoptera > Tortricidae > Pandemis > Pandemis corylana. The sequence goes on from OX421850.1 coordinate 18,749,203, forward strand.
AACACGCTCGGTATCTGGAACGCTCCTGCTCAGAAATGCCATTTATTTATTTCACGACCTGTAACTCAAGGGCACTTAAACAACAGTTTAATGGGCCGGGAGGGGGGGGGGGGGGGGGGAGTGTTCAAAGAGTCGTGAAATAGAACAAAGGCAAGTTTTACGTAAGTATGTATGTATATAATATATTGTCAATCACAATTATCATACATGTTACAATTATTGATAATTTTAAATAACCAGCTATAACATAATCTCATCAGTCTTCTTTTTGCATTATTATTAATAACATTTATAACAAAACTAGGTTCTTTGGTACCCTAATCACATATTAAAATTAAGAATTGTTTTAGCAAACAATGAAGGTTTTACAACAGAACTGGCCTATTGTTAAACCTTGCAAACACTGAAGAGGTTTCACCCCAACCTGCCGCTTTTCGAATAATATCGATATTAAGGCTCTTCGCTTTAGCCTTAGATGACGCAGTGTGCCTTGTACTGTGCGATGTAAACACATCAGTATCTAAGCCGCTCTTGGTCATCATTTCTTTAATTCAACGGCTAATAGTTTGGGAGCCTATACTCGCGTGAGGTTTTTTGAAACTAATAAATAATTTACCCGAATTATGAGATTTTTTGTAACTTGAATAGTCTGTTAATGCTTGTGCGGGCAGACTTCAGGTTTTTTCGAAAAATATGGAATTATTAGGGCAGTTTTAGCTGCACCTGCTTTTGGTGTTTTTATGAGATCGGTTATTTTAGTTATATTTTTTTCTTTAGAATATTTTATAATCTTATTAAACTAAGTGTTTGAACCCTGTGTGCCGTTACTAAGGCTAGGAGTGTTACTAAGTTTTTAGTTAACATTTGTAATGAACTATTTTTATTAGGGCACAGACTACTTGTGAAAACTAACACAGTGCAAGGATTCCGTGTAATATCATATTTAGGGGCACTTGGGCTTAATCTAAATACTCCTTTGAAGAATCTTTTTATGAGTTTGTTGGACCCAACCTCTGATCCAATAACTAATGATATGACTGAACGGCATAAAAAGTATATCGTCATGATATTCAGAACATGTAATGCCCTGTCATCGAATGTGTTCGATGACAGGCTTCATGGCCTTAGTGTAGAGATAGGGTGATGTGCATAACCCAATAGGTAAGACATTGAATTCATATAATTTATTTTGCCATTTAAAGCGGAGGTATTTTCTGTAACTTTTATGAATACACAGAGAAAAATATGCATCCTTGAGATCTATTTTTACCATAAAACAGTTAATTGTAAGTAGTTTTATGGCGGTTCGAACATTCTCTAGTTTAAAATGAGATGTTTGCATAAATTAAGTATAAAAAAAAATTCACGATAAACATCTCATTTGGTTTTGGCGCCAAAAAATGTGTGATAGAAATCGATTCTTGGATGGTTGATATTCGGAAATTGCATTTATTTCAAGAAGGTGTGCAATTGCTATTTGCATTGCCATAGCTGCATCTACCTTTAAATCGTTAATTGGAACAGAATCTTAGTATGGCGTGTCTGAGAAAGGCAGTTTGTAGCTTTTTACCCAGGTCAAAACTGTTTTGTCACTAGTTATTTTTGACCAGTTGTGGTAGTGGAATGCTAAGAGTTTTACCTTTAAGTTTTCCTGTGTGGTGGTCCGCCTCTCCTTAGGGTGGCTGAGCCTCGCTGGTGGGCTGGCTTGCTGTGGTTTTTCCTGTTGTAGGTGGGCTGCCTGCCCGCGCTCGGTGTGTATTGCTGCGGCTGAGACTTCCGAGGCGGGCCCCGGTAGTTTAAAGTAGCTGGCTTGGGTTGCGTTTGATTACACTTTATTTCCCTTCCTGTTTTGTTAATTGCCTTTCCCTCTTTTAGATATTCAGCAAGATTCTCACCAAATATATATTTTCCGACCTTTGTGTTACTCACAATATCCTTTGTGCTTTTATTTAAGGCAAATTTTAAAAGATTTCTGCGCGACATTGATTCTGTATGGAACAAATCGCATACGATGCGTCCCGCATCACTGATAACTTGAGTGGCCTCAGTGCACTCTTTGTTTCCGATACCACTCTTTATTAAAATGTCCACTGCCTGGTCAGCAATAGCCGCTTTAATCTCTGGATTGAGTTTTGGAGGTTTCAAAAATTGGCAAGTCTCCGGTACGGAATATTTTTTAATCAGTTCAGATGTTGACTCTTTTTAGCCATTAGTGGCTCATTCGTGTTGTAATTATTACTGAGCACTTGACCAGCCAGCTTTTCTTTCATTTTTACCGAAAATTTTCTCCAATAATGCAAGGAATTAAAACAAAAATTAACATATTCCACTGACATGAAATAGTTTTCACTCGCTCCATAACAACTGCATACTTCTTAATGTCATTATACAGGAACACAAAAATTTCGTATTTGTTGAATTTAAATATGAAACTCTACCATTTGGTAGGTTAGGAGTTGGTACTAAAAGTTTCTAGTACCTACACCTAGACATAATAAAGAACCATTTTTTCTTCTGAACGGACTATAATAGATACAGAATAGGTACATATAAGCTATAGCAACGCGTCTGAAATCGACGATTTGGACTGTGATCACTTAGCTACCTACCTGCATGACATGGGAAAGCTTTCTAAGTACCTACTAATTTTCTTTCCATAATTTTTATATAAGAAAACTATGATTAGTACAAATCTTTCGACACTAAGGAATCAACATGATATATTGTAAATTTTTATTACCAAATAAGTGGTGACATATTTTATCTCACTTTCCCATTTAAGACGAAGGTCGCCGCAGATAGCATCATGAACGATGTAATGGCGCAATTAAGGTGACGTCCCGACAAACTTTTGACAGTTTTACGATGGCCCTTACAATTTAGCGGTTTTGGTGAGATACAAGGTGTGTTATCGGACTAATATTGTCAAAAATTAAATAGAACAACTTTTATCTGAATGTTAGATCAGTGGTTCTATAATTCTACACATTCCGGAATTTAAAGCAAGACAGCTAGTGAAATTACTATAAGTATAACGTGAGGCATTCTCGCTTAACCATCTAGATTGGCAACTAGATTTGCAATCCCCTGGCCCCTATTTCACCAATGCGACAATTGTCGGTGACATGTGACAATTCGGTTTACATTACAAAATCGACATGAATCTACGCCGGTTAGCTTCATATTGAATACGCATCGCATTTCGAATTGTCACTGGGCACCGAAAATTGACGAGTTGGTGGCTTGGTGTTGCATTATGTCCATGTACTATCGATCAAATTGATTCCTGACCCACTATGGACCCCTCTCTTAGTAAATGCCATAGTGACGTTACATAGAATTGACAAGGAAAATCATGGTGACGTTTACTGTGACAACGTTCTACGGTGGGTCAGGAATCAAATGGTTCGACTATACGTAACGTATAAGTGTAACGTATGTACCATCAAGTGACTCGCTTCCTAGCTTTCCACCATATTTCATAAAAAAAACCCATGGGAAATCTAAATAAAGTAAATAAGTTGTTGGCTATTAAACTATCTAATTGTATGCCAATTTAAAAGAGCCGTGGTAGCCTAGAGTGGTTTGACCTGTGGCCTCTCAATCAGAGGGTCGTGGGTTCGAGCCCGGGCTCGCACCTCTGAGTTTTTCGGAATTTATGTGCGATATTAGGTACGTTAGAAATTTACCATGAGCTATTCGGTGAAGGATAACATCGTGAGGAAACCTGCACACATCTGCCAAGCAATTCAATGGTGTGAAGTTACCAATCTGTACTGGGCCCGCGTGGGAACTATAGCCCTAGCTAGCCCTCTCATTTTGAGAGGAGGCCTTTGCCCAGCAGTGGGACGTATATAGGCTGGAGATGATGATAATAATGATGGCAATTTCAAAGTTTTTACAAGCTTGTTAGTACTTAATAATAGTTTCGGAGGTAGAACCACTTAGGACCGAAAATATTAGGTACCTACTCATTTCCTATTGTCTACTTTGTTCTTTGTTTCTGTGTTGTTTTGTACTGATTTGTGGTGTTCAAATAAAGAGTATTTGTATTGTATTGTTTTATTTTCTAAATATCCCAATGGGATTCTGAAAATTCTTTTTAGTGCGCCTCTATCATATTCAAAGTATACGTGTGTCGAATTTCAAGTATTTATCTTAAATGATTTAGGCCGAGTGCAACGTTACTCTTTCATAGATATTTTTACATACTTAGATATTTTTATGTTATTAATTTAAGAGACTTTATTAAAGTAGGTAATTATTGGTAGGTACTTATATATTTAGTCCGACAGTTCCCCAATTAATAAAAATGCATTTACTTAAGTTTTACATGATTCATTATTTATTATAACGAATTTGTTTAGAACTATTGTCACTAAAAATAAAACGCGCGGTCTTTTAAGGTTTGTCTTCATCGCTTTCGTCCTTGGTCCGCTCCTGGCTGTCCTTTTCGGGCATCTCATTGACATACTTCTCGGGCTCATAGTCCGGGTCCAACGTTCTGGATCTGACAATTTCTTTGTAAATAAATGCCGACTTTCTTGGCGTCCGTGTGCGTTCTCGGCTTGAGAAATCCACTTCGTACAAGCCAAATTTTTCGCTGAAATAAATAAAATAAAATAATGTTTTTGCCGTACTGTTGGAGCTACCGAACCGATAGACGCTATACTTCTAATAGACCCACCGCCCTTGATCATCGGCGGCGACGCTTTAGCCCAAGTCAATCGGATTAACCACTTGCAGAACCTCACGGCCAGATTACGAGTATTGTATTGTGACCGGCCCGACTTACCAAACTATCACGCCAATGCCAAATTTCATGCAAGATTTGGTTACAATGAGATCTTGTAAAAATAAAACTCTTACTTACCTGTAACCATGTTTCCATTCAAAGTTATCAATAAGGCTCCACGCGCTGTACCCTTGTATGTCACAACCTCTATCGGTAGCCTCTATGAGCATGCCGAGATAGTTTCTATAGTACGATATTCTGCCATCATCTAGCAAGCCACCGGCTGTGGACCAACCGTTCTCAGTTATTATGACTGGTGGGTTATCGTATTGTTTCTTTATTTCAAGCAGCAGTTTGAGAAACCCTTCGGGTACGCTCTGGAAATGAAAATGACCAGTAAATGAGCGAATGTGGAAATGTATAAATGCCTATTTTAATTTTGGCGACGCGGGCCGGAGTTTTAAAAAAATCATACTCGCACCCTTAACTAAGGTATTCAAAGATATACTCCATACAAAATGACCTACATATATTGCAAAAAAATATTAAGACCACATTTTTTGTCGCCGAGTATATTTTATTGCTATTAAATACTTATACAATTGTATAACATCATTATAAGTTACATAGTCAGTATGTAAGTATTGTAAGTACTTTTACCATGCATACTCAACCATATTAAGTAGGTTGAATTGAATATAGGTATATTGCGCGGAGCTGTCCGCTACTCTGGAGTCCTTTTACTAGCATGGAGTTTTGTTTTTAACATGGTAAAACAAGGAGTAAGTTACTTAGACAATTCCCACCTGCAACCATGAAGACTGTGCTTGTGGCCAAGTCGGATCCTTCACGAAAACGGCACCCATGTCATCCATGTACGACGGAACCGGATACATGCCTTCCAGCGACGGATCCCTGTAATTTGGTAGGTATATATCCAAGTAAGTAATACATTCCAGATGACATAACCAAGTTTTCCAAGTCATTGGATTATTCTCGTTTAATACATCGCTTAATCAGCAGACTGTTTTGGATCGTTGGTCATCGAGCGCTGGGTTGCAGACGCGGTTCCAGATCCGAAACTGTCGGAAGATTAGAGCGCTTTAAAGAGATAGAAATTCTCACAGTAGCTTCGCAGTACATACACGATGTAATTATGTACACACACAAGAATTTCAATTCCTTTAAGAAATTGTCGGACATCCATGATATCAACACTCGTAATAAACACAAGCTACTCATTCCTAAATTTCGTCTACGGAAAGTAAGTAAATCTTTCCTGGGAAACTGTGTCAGGTTCTACAACAAAGTGCCTGTAGATGCGTGGAAATTGTCATATGTGTTATTCAAGAAATACATAAAGAACACGCTGTTAAAGAAAGCATATTACACAGTCGATGAGTACATGTGTGATGAGGACATGACATGGCCATCTTTGGAAAAATTACCATAAGAATCCAGTGTTTTTTGTGAGTGATCCTGTAGTGTGTATATACGTGTGTGTGTGTATGTGTGTATGCGTGTAGTGTCTCTAGATACGGCGGTCTCTGGCCCTGTTGCTACCGTCTGCTGTTTAGGTTAGCTGATCTTGATTAATTATGATTTTTATTATGATTCAAAATTGTATAGCTATTATTAATTATGAATATTAAGATAGGTATTATCAATATAAATATTGTACCTACTGTAATTGTTTATTTAAATATTTATTCTATTTTTCATAATTATTATTGTTTACAATGACGTAAATATTGCTATGTCATACTAGGTATTGCGTAGGTATATTGTTAAGCTTATGGATTTCCGGTTTCATTTTTTTTTTTTTTTTCTCTTTTACTATTTAGTTGCAGGCTAACGACGTCGAAGTTCCCAAAACGTTCCCATAGTGTGCCTGTGGGGACGGAAGCGAGACATGCCCTCGGTACCGCTCTGCTTTCAGAGCAGGACATGAGTGCGTGGAAGCCAACATTGGGGGCGGCAGACGCAAGCTTGCCTTCGGAATCCAAAAGCTTATTGGTTACTTACTTGACATGAAATGTATATTTCATAATGTTGTTTTATATATTTTTTTTTCCTGCGACATTGGAGACATCTCCAATTAATTTATTTGACGTTAGAGGCGTTTTACACCTCCACTTAACTTATTGTTATTATTTTCTTTTCTTTGTTTTTTATTTTGACTAGTAGAGACTTTATACATCTCTACTATTTATAGATTAATATAATTTAAGGCTCGGGGACCTTATACATCCCTTTTATAAATGTATTTAATTTAAGTAGAACTTAAGTATTCTTACTGTATTTTATTTTGAAAAAATGACTTTCTGCCAAGTTTCTTGCGGCGCATTCTTCTTGGCAATGATGGTCTTTCCGAATGTGCTGGTAGTTTCAAAAAGACATGTAAAAGAGCCCCTGGCGGCCAATTTGCAAAAATAAATTTTCATTTTCATTTTCATTTTTCATTTTCATTACTCGGTGTTTAGCATTAGTGAACGGAATATTACGTTATTTTTATATTTATGATTCTAGATGTCACGTCATCATAATGACAAGTGCAGTTAATCAGATAATTGTTGAATCGTCAAACACTATATCAAACTCTTAGAAGTACTGATAAAAAATAATCACCTAGCTTTTTAAAAATACTCAATACCTATCTAAAAATGTATGTTTTAAAGTAAACTAAAACGTAGTTTTATTTGAGTACTAGCTAATTAGCGAGGTCTAAATGGTAACTACAAGTGTTTTTACAAAATAATATTTAGGTAGCTGTCTTACCTGTATGCCAGCTTCGTCGTATAAGTGTTAACTCCGAAGAAGTCTGAGGAGCCCCGAATGAGGCCGACCTCTTTAGCGGTCAATTCAGGTAGACGAGAACGAACGTAGCCTTGTTCAGCACTCTTAAATGCCACATTTCGCTTGACTTCAGGCGGAAAGTCGCCCGAGATCGAAAAGATAGGATGTGCGTATTGTCCCCACTGTGAAATTAAAAAAAGACACGAGATCAATTTAAGCTTACAAAGTTTTTTTTATTTTCTAATTGACCTGACGAATATTTAGATTCAATACAGTAAAGGTAGGTAGTGTAATAAGTGAGAGTTTAACGTACGATCTGCTGTTGGCAATTGGGAAAAGAGGCAAGTAAGTACCGAAGTTTAACCCTCGAAGAAATCTAGTTACCATCTTATCTGAATCAATAAATGGATGTGACCGCAAAGTAGATTTTGCTACTATACCTACCGTGTCACAAAGAAAAAAGCAATTACTAATCGTTCTATATCAGAAATGCAAGCGAATAAAAGGATGCTCATAACTATGAATACTACGATAGGAGCGAATAAAAGGACTTCATTGGACAGTAATTGAAATTTTATTTTGAATATTGGCCAAATAAGTCGTCTATCACTTTTCACCCAACTTCGTATCAAATGAATGTGTTGCTAAAGTTGAACTTATAAGTTTGCAGCCACGTCTTACATATCGACATACTACATTTTATGACGTTAAAAGAACTTTCAACCTTAGGGTGGTAGACCGCATATTTGGCTGATGGATCTTGTACCTTGACCCTGTTAGTTTACTTCTTTTTTATGTTTTTTTTATGTTCTATTTCTTAACTGATTTAATTAGTTGTATAATTAAATAAATAATCCGTGACGTAATTGCAGACTATCTTGACTGGTTCAGTCAGCCTTAAGCCTTAACTGATAATATATATGCATCTTCCCTAAATCTTGAAAAAAGCAACCTTTAATATTATTTAAATATGTATTTATAATGCAGTTCATGTTTACTTACATCAAACTGCCTCGCGTCTATCGCAGCCTGCTGATCATCCATCGTGTCAGATGAAGGCTCGTACCACGTGCAGCTGATGGAGATACCAATGCTGCCATTATGTTTCTTCCTGTACTGTTCATCGTACAAACGGTACGTTTTTGCGTGAGCTAACAGCACGTTCTTAGCACACATGTACTCAGCTATCCCAGTCATGTTTAACATAGGAGCTTTAGCGTCGGAACCATAGCCTTCGTAACAGATTTGTTTTGGCTCGTTAATAGTAATCCATTGCTTAACTCTATCTCCGTACTTGTCAAAAAGGACCTTGGCGTAGTCAACGAACCAAGTAACGATGTGAGGATTAGCCCATCCACCCAATTTTTGTAGACGATGTGGTAAATCCCAGTGGTACATCGTAATAACTGGCCGAATGTTGTTTATCAACATTTCATCTATCAAATTGCTATAATAGTTTACGCCTAGTTGATTTATTTTATCCGGAAAGCCGGTGGGAAGAATTCTGGTCCAGGCTATTGAAAACCTATAGAAATCTAAACCTAGTTCTTTCATTATTTCCACGTCACGTTTGTAGTTATGATAAGAGTCGGCTGCTACGTCGCCCGTACTTGAGTCTTCAATGGGTGATGGTTCCGTGTGTGTCATGATATCCCATATGGATAAACTTTTACCTGTTAAAGGAAATCACTTTTACGCTATATAGATATTACGTTAACTTACTCATTAATTATTAAAGTAATATTTACCAACACAATATCGACGACAGAGATCTTTATTACATTAATGTGTATTGGCACATTCAAAAATTTAATTGGAAATCCGAATGTAAATATTTAAACAGAACATGAAGGATCGCATTTTCTTACCTCTTCGCCAGCACACTACAAAAAAATAACGGGCTCTGCATGCCACAGAGAAAACAAACTAACTGGATTTTTAATGCTATTGGCAGAGTGCAAAGCGGGTGGAGGGGGTAGCCTAAACGATCACAGCGCTCGCTACGGCTAAAATTGTCATTTTTGTCGCTGACTTGAGCTGTCAAATCCATATTGCAGTAAACATTTTCTAATCGTTTTGAGATAAAAATATGGTCCTGGCAAGATGTGTTGTTGTGAATTGTAATAACACCAAGAAGAATAGCGACTGTAAATTTTACCAATTTCCAAGACCATAGTGGAAACGAGACCAAAGAAATAAGTGGATATTTGCCGTAAGAAAAAAAAATTTAGTTACCTAACCTCTTAAATTTCACTGAAAACAACAATTTTAATATTATTGGCAATAATGTTACTGACTACCATTATCCAAAATTGTGTAATATAGTAAAATAACACAAGATTTCATTAATATTTTTCACAATATTTACGTACTTCTTGTTTGACAGCGGTGACAATATTGTCCATAATGGCCGCCTGTCACGTGGCGCTGTCGTCGCGCACGGTCCCAATTGCAGAAGGATTAATTTCTAGTTGAATTTTGGTCATGTATGGATGACGTTGGCGTATGAGCCTTGTCGTTGTCTGTCACGACTGGGAGACTGGGTACCTAATAAGACGAAGTGTAGGTTATGATATTATTATTTCTCACCGTCTTCGAGCCAGCCACCTTCTATTTGGTAAGCCGCCGTTGAAGCGCCAAATTGAAAATCCTTCGGGAACTTTCGTATTCTGCTTTTGCACCATACATCGTTACTCCAAACGATTAAAAATGAACTGAAAATAGTCAAAGTACTTTATTAGAAAACTAATTGATCTTAGAATCAGTTTTAGCCACGCCTTCAGAGATGACGTTGCATCCGAAATATTTCTTTTTTGTAAATTTTTCATTTATTGACAAGTTTTATTATTTATTCTGAATTTCGGGGTGGAGACGAATCCATCAAATAAACGATGATAAAACTCGGTGCAGCTGTTCTTGAGTTATAAATGGTGTAAATAACCCTACTTTGTGTTACGTAAACTGAAGTGACAGAGATGAGAATAATAAGGGTAACTATCGATCAGCCTACATATTCGTTGTGAATGTTAAAAAAAAGTCAAAAATAGAAATAAAAAACCGGCCAAGAGCGAGTCGGGCCACGCGCAGTGTATGGTTCCGTAGTTGCGTATCACAATTATGTGCATATTATGAATATAATTATTATTTTTAATTTTTTTATTCGATACTATTATGAACATAGTTCACGGTTTTAAGTACATTTTATAATTTGGTCGACTATTACTCGTTAAATTGTAAAGCCAACCTAGCTGTGATAGTTTTCCTTTAAGCTTCGTCATATATTATGTACCTACTCCTACTACCTACTAAGTACCATACATTGTTTCACTTATCCAAATACAACCGTTTAGTTGGCTAGGTAGGAAACACTTGACTCTAACGATAATTTGAACTTTAAAGCTTAATATTTCGCAACGGATCCTTGAATCGAAAAATGGTTTTCCCACACCCACAATATTTTTGAATGATCTTTCCAACGACATTGGACACTATGGGGAAAACGAGAAAAAAACATTCCCACTTTACTTGCAGGGGAGGTACACTAAAAAAAATATTCAAGATTTATTGTACCACTTTGTCGGCGTAGTTAATATGTACACCCATGCCAAATTACACCTTTCTAGTACTAAGAATCTCGGAGTTAAGCCGCGGACAGGCAGACAAACAGACAGACAGACAGACGGACGGACGGACGGACGGACGGACATAGCGAAACCATAAGGGTTTCTTGTTGACTACGGAACCCTAAAAAACAAGGCGGGCCCAATATAGGGCCCAAAATAGTTGAATCTTTATTTGTCTCGAAATTTTTTGATTGATTATTTATATTACATTTTTACAGTACATTTACAGACTAGTAACAAATTTACTGGGACCACTTTCACGCAATATAAACAAATTCATAGCAAAAATTTTCAAGTTTGCATTATAAATAAGACGCCTCTTAAATTTTCTATCAACAAATAAAATAGACATTTTTTATAAAAAAAATTACCAGATTAGAGTAAGCCGCAGTAGACCAGCCATACTGATCGCCGTTTCAAGTGACACTATCTGAACGTGCCACTTCCACCAACATAATTATCGGAAAGGTGATTCTGCAAAAATGTCTGAGAAGAACTTCAAATTAAACTAATTTGAATAGATGAGTGTGGATGGCAGCAGTCGACCTACCTAACATCCGTACTGTTCGATGCACAACTGAGTCAATTATTTGTACTTTACTGATTAAAATGAAATTAAAATACAATTGTTTTAAATTTGAAGTTGTGACCGTAATGTGAAGGTCAATAAGCGAAAAAGCAAAGTAACTTTTGATCCCCCTTATCCACAAAAAGTTATGAACTACACCAGCAATTGGGAATGGATGATTATTTTGAAAGAGCTTGGTGATTTTTCTATCGATAGGAATAACCATCCTTAGTTACGGAAAAAAGTTTCAGATTTTTCCGTCGAGCCATATATTTTATAAAAATAAAAACATTTTACTCAGTCACTCGGCGGGGTCTATACGGCAGTAAGCAGTACGCCAATGACATATCAAATTAAAAAAAAAATGCTGCTTGAATCTGTGGTACACAAACAACGAATCTTGTTTAAGAAAAAGTACTTTTAGACAATCTTTCAAATGTACATAATGTTTAAAGATTATTGAGAAAATAAAGGTATGTGCAAAATTGAATCAAAGACACAGATTACGAAACGTTATTTTTGGCCAATAAAACTAAAATAATGTGAGTGAAGGAGATACTCTATGAACAGGGTCTTAAAGCATTTCTGAATCAATAATTCTTCCGCAAGCATTTGAAATATTTATTTTACTACTTATTATCTTATCAGTAACAACATTCCAATAGTTGAGATTGGCTCCTAACTGTAAAATAGTAGTGTAGAGTAAACTTTTAATATAACCATTCACATTATTTTCAGAATCACCCGAACCGTTTTTGGCCTTCATGAGACCATGTTATATCCAAACAATTGCCTTTGTTTATACCCCTGCCGCAAGAGTGCTATCAAAACATTATTGGTTTAAAAAAATGTTTTGATAACTTCCTACTACAACCAACTTTTATGGTCTTGAATTTTAAAAAAAAGCTGAAGAAACATTTACATAGATGTCTTAGATTTTGTGGCGTGGCCTTTCGTATGATTTTCAAAATAGATAATATCCACTTGTATGAAATAACCCTTATAATTTGTGCAGGTACCCAGATAAAATAAGTTTAACAAGTATTTACTAAGCGAGATCTGCTCAAAATAAACAAGCAGGTTAAGTGCCCATTTTTATTCTTGCGTTTTTTGAAATCGGAATATTGGCATACCTACAGTTCAATGTTCGGGTTAAAAATAAAAAAAAGATTTTATTTGTTTCAGATTTCAAAGTCAGAAAATCATAAACAATCACTAGTGGCGCATAAAGTGGAACCAATAAATTGTAAGAGTATACGTAAGTATTTATTATGTTCTCAATTTACCGTATTATCAATAGGCGATAATATGGAAACATGCGTTTGACAATATCGCTGAAGTGCCTGCCTCGCTCTGTTTTAGAGATAAAAATATTCACCAAAACAAACTCGTATTACTAAACGAGATATTTTTTTGGTAAATATTTTAAAGATACTACAATTTAAACATAATCTAGTTTAAATAACGAGAAGGATAACAATTTTCTGAATAACTCTAACTACTGAAGTCTACTTTTATTTTTACCTTTTTTGTAATAGGAACTAATTCTTTCACACAGGTTTTCGAATATACTGTTAGACAAAGAAATCAAAACACGTGCAATAATACACAATTGCAATGTCAATTTAAAGACATCCACCGGAAAAAAACCAACCCGTCGTTGAATGTACCGATATAATTTTATAGTACATAGTAATACACAATCAAACAATGTGAAATGTTCAAGTATTTGAAACTGGTGCTCTTACACCGGATTTATAAAGTGTTGTATAATAGCGTCATAAAACACAACAACATTTAATAAAATTTAATAAAATTTTGTTACAACTCGCAAGTTTAATGAAATTGGTGATAAAATATTTTAAGTAAAATAAATATTTCATGAAATTATACTAGAATCCCCTGTATAACTCTGGTGTGATGTGACACAAAGAGGAAAAGAGGAAACTGCGAGTAAGTAATAGAGTCACGTTGGCCACGGAATCCTCAGACCAAGGTGGGCCATTGTATGTGTCCGCCCGTACACAAATTTGATAATTATACTCTAAAGAAGTGATTTTACCCGACTGCGCTTAATAAAATCATATATTTTGGGGGCAAGCGGAAAAAAGTCGCTTGGTATGTTAAAACAATATCACAAAAAATACAAAGGCAAATACATACATACATACATACATAAATCACGTCTTTATCCCTTACGGGGTGGACAGAGCCTAAGGTAACAAGACCTTAAGGCCACGTTTAGCATAGTTGTAGGCAAACTCAGTCCTAAAAAAGAATCTTCCAGCTAACCAATTGAGTAAGGACAAATTTAAAACAAAAAAGGCAAAACACGTGCAGGAATTTAAAATTACAATAACATACATAAATATATACATAAATCACGTCTTTACCTCTTACGGGGTAGACAGAGCCTAGGGTGAGGAGACCTAAAGGCCACGCTTTGCGTGATTGTCAGCATATAGGTGGAAAGGGGAATCAAAATAGTGATGCATTGCTTATATAACACGATAACTAGTAATACAATACGTATATGAAAATATACATGGATGAGCGCGTGTGTGCTTGTTCTTGGTACATCCGATTTTCGAAATGTTACCCTACGAACACCTGACTTCACAGTTTTTTTTTTTTTTTATATAAGAGGGGGAAAACGAGCAAACGGGTCACCTGATGGAAAGCAATCACCGTCGCCCAGGGACACCTGCAAGACCTATTATTAGAAGTTTCATATTCTGTGTGTATTTTTTTTACGCATCTGTAAGAGGTATTGTTTTTCGAATGTTAAAATACACTAGCTTGCAGAATGAAAACGAGAATAATGCCGTTACTGATCCATGTCAGAATTCCATCTCACTCTAATTTTGTTAGTATCAAAGTGTTAACGTGCAATCGAGTCGGATGGAGAGCGCACAATATAGAATAAGGTCAAGTCAATGTGTGAATGTTATCTGCTAATGGAAAAGGACCACTGAAAGGAAATCCTTCAGATTCACAACAATAATGGAGTCTTTGCAATAAATTCGCGGTTCTTATCCTTATAACGCGTTCAGACAGTAAGTGGCCTTAAATCGTTTTCACTTGCGTTACTATCTTCTTTTTTATCTTATTATGGTTCACATGTGTGCGTGTTAAATGTTTTCTTTTTTAGGGTTTTGCGCCCAAATGGTGCCCAACACATTACTAAACCTCCGCTGACTGTCCGTCTGTTTTTTTAATTGTAAAAGGTAGACAATCGAAACACTCACACTGTGTAGGTACTATGACAACTAGTAAAGTGCGTTATAGTTTTGATCTAAATTAAGTTAAAAATTTAAAGAAGATCCTCAAACGGGAAAGTTTTTTTCAGTGCGGTACGTGGATCCTTCACGTATGATTTCGACAAACACTTACTCGCTGTTTATTAAATCTCGTTATGAAATAAAAACTGGTTATAAATGAGCATACTTTTTGTAATTTAAAAATGAAAGTCATTAATATTAAGCATTTCGTTAATACAACTTTTTATTGGTTTAAATTTGAATGAAAAATATGAAACCGTATCCAACTGATCCAAGGCTTCACAGGTGTTAAAAATACACACGATAGAGAACTATCCCTTATGAGTTACTTACTACTTAACTTACGTCGGATTCAATTTGGGAAGTAATTTGACGGAAGTAAATAAACAAGGTCTATTCCTCAGAGAGCAATAAATTTTCTACGTCCTACTCGTACATGTATAAAAGAACATCACAGAGCGATCCAACCAGGTCGTCATTTGGCTGTGATGAAGCGGTGTCGTTAATAACGTAGCGCCTTCGATTCCCCGGTGGCGATAAACTGAATCACACCTTCTACTAGGGGTTTGCGAAATAACCTAATTTAGGATTATCCAACATTGCAAAGGTTAATACTTTATCTTGCTAGCGTGCGGGCATTGCTTAAGGTTATGCAGACCTTATTATAAAACAAATGGAAGTATAATATTATCATTTTCTGAAGGTATTTAAATTACAATCAATGCAATTTGCAACTTCAAGTTTTGCACGAGACGCTTTCAGACCACATTTTATAATTAACTAGCAACCCGCCCCGGCTTCGCACGGTATATTATCCATGTATTTTATACATATAAACCTTCCTCTTGAATCACTCTATCCATTAAAAAAACGCATCAAAATCCGTTGCGTAGTTTTAAAGATTTAAGCATACATAGGGATATAGGGACAGAGAAAGCGACTTTGTTTTATACTATGTAGTGATTAACACACCTTTATTCTTAGGCCTCCAAACCGAACATTAGTTGCAGTAGAATCCATCCATGTCTCTTGTACTAAATTAAATCAAGATTCTACAAGTTTTAATTTTCAACTTCAATAAGAAAAGGATAACAGTCCGTGAGCTCTTGGAATGCCATTCGGGCGGGTTTGTCTTGCTGTCTCACTCACTCTTATGAGTTTTGATACTTGAGTCGGCCGAAGGTACTCGAAACCCAAATGCTAATTCTATTTAAAAGCTCACGGACCGTAACTGCTTCACTAACACCAGCCCCATGTCCCCTTATTCGTAAACGGTTGTTCGGATTATGTTAACTTTAGCAATCGTTGGTCTTTTTATTCTGTCACTTTAAAATTAGTCATCAGCAAGTACAAATAAAAAATATCATTTGGCCATTGCAGATGTTGTAATTTTTTATGTGTAAGGGGCTAAATTATTACAGTTTAAGTTGCTGGTTTTTAAACCTAATAGAAGCGGTCAATTATTTTTTGAAAATATCTCTACACAATTAGTTGCGGAAAAAACAGAAATTGAAAACAGTTACGTTTCTAATTCGCGATGGTTGCGGAGTAGCGAGGTAACTGTTTTTTCCGTCAATATGGACCTCAACAAAGTAACACCTGATTCCATCAATGATTATTGTTTTAATAAAAAAAAACATCTTTTCAATGTTGTCAATTCCGTAGTAGGAAGTTCTGAATCAGCTCACGTGGATGGAGTTAATATTTTATGTGGTATGTGAATGGAGGATTTTGTGGGTGACTTGAGGGTACTTAACGCAAAGGTTCGATTATTTATCGAATCTTATGTATTTGTATTGTACCTGTGGGCATTTTCGTGTAACTAATGCAAACGCAAGACTAAAATGTGCTATTTTATGGTACCGGAAGGTAACTTAACGGACAGTCAAATTAGCACAATGTCATGTTTTTCAATGAACGCTTAGTTTATATTGAATAAGAATTTATTACCATATCTATTTATTTTGGTATCAAATTAAGTTTGTTAGTCTAACACTTGACGAGTTACAACTAGCGGAATTATAATACATACATAAGTCACGTCTTAATCCCTTACGGGGTAGACAGAGCCTAAGGTAACAAAACCTATTATAATTATTAGTAAAAATTGTGAATACCACATTATAAATTATAACACTCCTTTTCACAGCACCGTGAAATGCTTGAATACGAAAATAATACTTACAAATGTTTATTGATCAGTAGAATGAGATCACAAAAATAAACGGCAAGGTAGGCAATAAGCAGTCTTAACGCTGAGAAGCAATCTCCACCAGAAAACAATTTCGGTTCCAAAAATAACATACGAAAACATACACAACAAGTTACCCCAAGAGTCGAAATGCTCATTTTTATCGAAGTTGGTTCAGAATAGACTTGCTGAGGAAAATATTTCATTTTCGCAGAAAGCAATATTATCGTTATTCCAATCTAAGTCGGCACGTGTCATGGTTCCGAAAAAATACTTTCGGAGCTGACATGCCGCCGTAAAAAAAAACAAATTTCCGGGTCTGCACCTCACAAGGCTTGTAAACGTCTTGGCCAAAAGCGCTCGTTACCTAAATATATCCGAATCGCAATACTTACCCTAGAAAATTCTGAAATATCAAAATCTCAAGTACTTTACCATTGCATTTTGTTAGGACTCCACGCGCACTATACAAAAGCGTACACTTAATTTAAAGATAAACTATCCGATCACGTGCGTGACAATCGACCTACAATATTTGAACTAATCAAAGAAAGTACCTACAGACGTGGAAATATATGAAGTGTATGCCTGCTTGTAAATGTTAAACGTTCGCTTTTTTAAATATACCTTCAATGGTGCCCTGATTTAGCTTAAGACTTTATATTTATGAAGCACTCGTAGTGCTTTCGCTGCTGTGATTTAGCATGATTGTGGGCCTATAGTTGGAAGAAGGAATCATAATAGTGATGGGTTGCTAGCCGCATCGCCTATAACATGATTCCTAAGATTATCGCTCATTCTCTCGATGGGCTTTTACCATCTGTGCGGGAAGAGAAGCAACCACGACCACCTATACACCCACAATTATGCTAAACGTGGCCTTTAGGTCTTGTTACCCTAGGCGATTTCTACTCCGTGAGGGATTAAGACGTGGTCTATGTATGTGTGTGTATGCGCTGCTGTGTGTCGGGATGATGAATACATATGAAATGATCGCCACATAAGGTATTTTATCTCCTTTCAGATCCACCATTCCCGTGCCACTACCCTTGGGGGTAGGGTGGGACTGAACCATACCACCATAGTAGTGCTGAAGTTTAAGAATTTTAAAAAAAAAACGGCGTATCCTCGCTACACGGGGCTCCTATTCTTGGGTGGTTCCTTCGGGGATAAGGAGCTTCCTAGCTAACCTGACCTACCTAATACCGGTAGCTTACAGCACTACGGTGGCATGGTTCGGTCTCACCCTACCCCCAGGGGTAGTGCCTGGGGTATGGTGGGTCATAACCCTTTTATCTTAGCCCTCCAGGCTGGCAACGTATCTACCATACTACAGTATTGCGGGTGTCCATGACTGGTGGTTGTCACTTACCATTAGGTGACCCGCTTGTTTGTTAGCCATCCAATTTCAATAAAAAAACCTGTATCAGTAACATTCCATACTTAGCTTGAAGATGAGCCGTCACTAACATAATTCAAAGATAAATTCACATCAAATTAGCGTCCCTAAATGATTCAATTAATATGAACCCGTGGGTAGGCACAGTGAACGATGCGATGCTAAATAAATTTCACTCAAAAACTCATAAATAATTGATGGAATAATTTATTCTTTCCTTAAAAATTAACCTGAAAGAATCTTAATTGTAAGAATTTTTATTCAGAAATATAGACAGCAATTTGCAAACCGTGTAGTTAAGTTAGCGAAGTCTGTACCTACCTACCTACCGACTGACTGGCCGACTGTTATTTATACACAGAAAGGGTTAAATTCTTTAAAAAAATATTGCATTAATAAGCTCGTAATCAAATCACGGTCTATTATTTCTTCGGCATATGTATCTATAAATATAAGTAGCAAACTGAATTAAGAAATTATAAGAGCACACATTGTAAGGAAGCCTCAACTTGAGCCGTCCATTATTCTTTGTAAGAAATTTAATACTGTAACGCACACATATCGGCATAGGAACGGCATCGGCACAAGCTAGTAATCCGCTAGCGGCGCGCAGTCAACTCGCAGTCATCGAGCTTACGTCGGGCCGCCGCCGCGCTTACGTCTCGCCGCCGAAACGGGAAAGGTGCGCAGACCGCCATCGTCATCGACCATAAGCTCTAGCCGCTGCCTCGTTTTAAGCGCGCTGTCGCCCAGCCGTAAGCGCGATGTCACCAAGCCGCAGCCGCGCTGGCACCTCGGAGGTGCTGAGCCGCTTCCGTTACTTGCTTGCGTATGGTTGACACCTGGTTGACGGCGAGCCGATGAGGTACCGAGCGGTTATGTGTGTGATAACCTTATTTGACGAAGCTCTGTTCAAAACTGCGTCTCTGGAAGGTACGGTCGAAGATACTAACTCTTTTCTCATACAATTTCACAATAATTTCTTTGGTACATACTATACATACACACATACAGAAATCACGTCTTTATCCCTTACGCGGTAGACAGAGCCTAATGTAACAAGACCTAAAGGCCACGTTTAGCATGATTGTGGACGTGTAAGTGGAAAGGGGAATCAAAATAGTGATGGGTTGCTAGCCGCATCGCGTATAACATGATTCCTAAGATTTTCACCCATTCCCTCGATGGGCTTTTACCATTCTATGTTTTTTCTTTGCTCCCAGACTGGCTTGGTTTTCTTTGGTAGGTGTATGGTAAGTCATCTCAAGTCTACATTTTCAGTAAAAGCTTCCAGAGTGGAACGCGATTCAGTTCCTTATATTACTTGAATACTTTCGTTATTTTTTTTGAGTATGTTCCACCAAATATAATTAACTGATTTTGCGTATGCTAGTAGCTAATACTAGAAGCAATACATATGATTTTTTTCATAGTTGTACTTTCAAAAAAACTTGTTGAAAAGAGCTGTCAAAAATAATTTAATATTTATTTCTTTTATTTCTCACGTATAAAATATTAATAAAATTATAGGGTATACTCCCACTAAACCTACATAACTGTGATTTTGTTTCAATGCTCTAGCTGGTATGGATCAGAAGATACAAGAGTTTGAAAAAAAAGGGGATAAAAATACATTTTTGACATTATCTCTGTGACAGTTCAAGATAGAGGGCTGAAAGTTGGAGTGATTACTATTTATGAGGCCACCAACAATTTATTGACATTTACCAATTCGAATATTCCTGACAGGGGCCACACGTCCTTCCTTAGCCTGCTAAGCCCTTTAATTATATTTTTTTATTTCAGGTGGCTCTTATTTTAGGGGTGCTTGTCGTTGTATTGAACTGTACAATTTATCAATTCACGACGTTACGCAGCACGATGATATTATATTAGTGAAACTGCGTGACACTAAAACCAAAGTAGATCGGCAGTTTTTTGTCCGGGATGAATATTTTTCTATTATTCAAAATTATTAAGCACTACGGCCTGCTTCAACAATATCTGATAATTTACGGTTAGATATTTTTTTTTGCAATATAGAAAAGGAAAATGCTATAATCCGGTTATAGGGAGACACAAAATATCGACTCTCCCTAAAGATGTAGCCGTATTCTTAAACTTGCCAAGCAGCGAAAGTTACACAGGGCATTGCTTTCGGCGAACATCCGCAACACTATTAGCTGATTCTGGTGCAAATTTGATAACGATGAAACGACATGGCGGATGGAAGTCTGATAAAGTTGCAGAGGGATATATTGAGGAGTCAGTAACAAACAAGACAAACATAACCGATCAAATCGATAAAAATATCCATTATAACACAAACAATAATCAGCAAACCACGTCTCGCCAAGAATCGAATCCACAACCATCTGCTTCTCGTCATTTAAGTCCACAACCATCAACCTCCCGTCATTTTAGTCCACAGCCGTTCACTTCAAGCTCCAACGTTGAGTCAAGTATACCTGCCACCCACCATGTATCTCCGACAAAAGACAAAGAACTACCATACATACATACATACATACACAAATCACGTCTTTATCCCTTACGGGGTAGACAGAGCCTTAGGTAACAGATACCTACAGGCCACATTTAGCAAGATTGTGGGCGTATAGGTGAAAAATGAAATCAAAATAGTGATGGGTTGCTAGCCTCATCGCTTATAACATGATTCCTATGATTTTCGCCCATTCCCTCGATGACCTTTTACCATCTGCGCGGGTAGAGAAGCAACTGGTATATTCTATGTTTTTTCTTTGCTCCCAGACCAGCATGGAAGAACTACCATCTGTGTCAAATACACAAACGGAAATTGAGCAAACTTATATTACTGTCCTCAGGAAGTCAGTTAATCTCACGTTTCATAACTGCACGTTGTCAAATATTACGTTTAATATGAAATAATTGTTGTAATTTCCCACCTACTGTTTTGTTCACACTTAAGAGGGTTTATCCCACAGAAATATTAAATCGGTACTTTGCCTTGTTTTCGGCCCCGATTTTCGTTGTCAATTACATTTACTTGCTTTACATTTACTTGCTTATTCGACGTTGCATACAATATTTTTTCTACGACTAGGTACTAATTATATGAAAAATAATTTTAGACAAAAAAATATTTATGAAAGTGCAGATGTAAATTTTGAATTCTGCTATGGAGATATTCAGAAAGTTGGCCGAAATTGTCAGAAAGTTGGCCGAAAACCTATTAATATGACTTGACTATCCGAGTTTTGTTCAATTATTTGTGCAATATTGGACGGTTCTGTAGATTGGGTACTGCTATGCGATTGAGGTGTAAAAGTTGGTGAGCACTGAAATTCTGATTGCCTCTCTGGTATAAACGTGGATGGAATATTCCTGTCTAACACATCAGAATAATCACGTTCTATAGTCGTCATGAGCAAATTGGAGACTTTGTTTTTGCTGGTGAAAATGAAAATGAAAATGTAAATTTTACTTTGCGAATTGGCCGCCAAGGGCTCTTTTACGTGTCTTTTTGAAACTGCAAGCGCATTCAGAAAGACCATCATTGCCAAAAAAAATGCGCCGCAAGAAACTTGACAGAAAGTCATTTAAAAACAAAAATACAGTAAAAATACCTAAATTCTACTTAAATTAAATACATTTATAAAAGGGCTGTATAAGGTCCCCGAGCCTTAAATTATATTAATCTATAGTAGAGATGTATAAAGTCTTTACTAGTCAAAACTACAATAAAAATAATTTAAGTTCAGTGGAGGTGTAAAACGCCTCCACCGTCAAATAAATTAATTGGAGATGTCTCCAATGTCGAAGAGAAAAAAAAAACAAAATTATGAAATATACATTTCATGTCAAGTAAGTAACCAATAAGCTTTTGGATTCCGAAGGCAAGCTTACGTTTGCCGCCCCCAATGTTGGCTCTCACGCACTCATGTCCTGCTCTGAAAGCAGAGCGGTACGGAGGGCATGTATCGCTTCCGTCCCTACAGGCACACTTTGGGAATGTTTTCGGAACTTCGACGTCGCTAGCCTGCAACTAAACAGTAAAAGAAAAAAAAAACAACAGATGAAACCGGAAATCCCTAAGCTTAACAATATACCTACCTAATAACTAATTTAATACATATACGACGTAGCAATATTTATGTCATTGTAAAAGATAATAATTATGAAAAATAAAAATACTATTTAAATAAACAATTATAAAGCTAATTAAAATAGGTACAATATTTATATTGATACTACCTATCTTAATATTCGGTAACGGAGTTATCTATGTAACTTTCAGCCACCGCTATTGACTTCCACCCACCATGTCGTTTTAGTGAAGTTAAATCTTCACCACAATCCACCAATAACGTCACTGACGTCCTCCGGAAGCAGTGTCCTGTATACAATTCTGGATTTGGAAGTTAAAGATATGCTGCAAGATTTTTTCCCATACTGTCGAAGGTGTTTGTACCAATATTCTGTGCTATATATTTCCCTTTTGTGTATCGCAAGAAGAAGTTGGGACTGTTGCAGTGACTCGGACCAAGGGCCAGATACTTTTTGCAGATATCATAATATTTCCCAGTAACAGTAAAAGTACGATCAATTTTGTTTGTGGTGTTTGTTATATCTTGAAATAAAACCTTCCCAATTAATTAATGGTACTTTATTATACACAGCAATTACAGAAACACTGTTTTAGACGCCATATTGGCTGAGAGAGAGAGAGAAGCGTAGGTGGGAGCGGGACAGCGAATATAACGCTTTCTGTACACTATCACACTCTCCACCGCCAGTTCCACTAGTGCCTTTCCTCCCTCTATTAACAGTAATCACAGTATTTATTCAGTAACTATGTTATGAAACAACAAAAAAATCTATCGCTTAGTGTCCTAAAACTACATTTAAAATGTTGAACTCTTGGCCTCACAGAAAATGGACATCTTTAAGAGTGTCCTACAAGTTACGGTTGTTCTTATTCTAATAAACTGTGACTACAGTGTAGCAGTTGATTTACATGCCTTTTCCATCTACTACCCTCTACATCTACTATATAGGTAGTGTCTGGCACCGATTCCTCAACAACAATTCCTTGTATCCAAGGCTGGCGGTTTTTCCTATAATCTTTAATCATGACCTTTTCTCCTACGCTAAATTTAACATTTCTATTACCAGAGGCCTGGTTGCACTGTTTTTCTATCATTTCTTTAGTTCTTTCCACCATTGGGGGTGGTCTTAATAAAGAAAATCTGGATCTAAGTTCTCTATTATACATAAGTTTTGCTGGTGACATTCCTGTTGTGCTATGTGGCATGCTCCGGTAATCGAAAAGGAAAATATTTATTGCTGATTGCATGGTGTTACCACTATTTTCTTTAATTTTAGCAACATGTTTCTTAAAGTTGTCCACAAACCGTTCTGCCAGCCCATTAGTGGCAGGATGGTATGGAGGAGAAAAGGTATGTTTAATTTGTTTTAATTTACAATAGTTTTCAAATTCTAGACTAGTAAATGATGGTCCATTGTCAGTTACCAAATGATTGGGGTAGCCATGTCGAGCAAAAAGTGTGTTGAAAACTTCAATCGTGCGAGATGCAGTAATTGTGTTCATTTCTATGACTTCTGGCCATTTAGTATAACTGTCAACCACCACCATATACATTTTATTATAAAATGGACCACAATAATCGGCGTGGATACGGTACCATGGTGTTGGTGCTATTGGCCATGATTTTTGGGGTCCTTTAGTCGGGTTATTTCGAATTGACAAACAAGTTAAGCAATTATTGGTAATTTGTTCAATTTCTGCATCAATACCGGACCACCAGAAATAAGATCGTGCTACCTGCTTCATACGTACAGTGCCAAAATGACTCTTGTGCAGTTCCAGTAAAATTGACTGCCTTAAGGATTTTGGAATGATTATTCTATATCCCCAGAAAAGACAACCTCTATCACAGCATATTTCAGTCTTCTTACAGCTGTAAGGAATCATTTCTTGTTCCTCCACACAGTCCGGCCAACCGTCCATACAATATCTAATGACTTTAGCTAATGTTACATCTTTTTTTGTTTCTCCCTGTATTGTTTTCCAGTCTAAATAATCAATATCACAGTTTTGTATATGATATGTACTACTAATCTCTGCATCAGAACAAATTGGATGCAATTTTACTTCAGTGTTGTTAGTAAGAGGAGTACGCGACAAAAAGTCTGCAGGATTTTTGTTTGTTTTGATGTGTCTAATTTTATAATTAAAAGCTGACAAAAATATTGCGTAATGTTGTAATCTTTTTGCTGCCATTTTCGGAATTGCTTTGGTTGGGCCAAAAATACGAACCAAGGCCGCGCTGTCAGTTTCTAATTCAAAACTTCTGCCATATGTATAGTTATAAAATTTGGTTATACCAAATATGATGGCCATTGCCTCTTTGTCAATAGCTGAATATTTAATTTCTACATCATTTAATTTCTTACTAGCGTAAGCTATTGGTTTTACAACACCATTCAAATCTCTATTCGATATAACTGCAGCCAGTCCAGTTTCTGATGCATCACATGTCAAAATCAGAGGTAAGTTTGGATTATAATGGTTAAGATTTCTCATGTTTGCTAACTTATTTTTTATCATGATAAAAGCATCATCACACTTTTGTGTCCATTTAAATTTATTATCTTTGGTACATTCATACAAAGGTGTGATAATACTTGACATGTCTTTCAAAAATCTTGAGTAATAATTTAGTTTACCTAGAAATGAGCGTAACATGGTAATATTAGCTGGTGGTTCGGCTTTTAACAGTGGTTCAATATTTTCTTTATTTACTCTTATACCATTTTTGTCTATTCTAAATCCAAAAACGTCTATGGTTTTTTCAAAAAATTTACATTTCGGTAATTTTAATTTAAACTCACTTTCCTGTAGTTTAGTCAAGACTTTTGATAAGGTAGCCATTGTATCATTTAGATCTTTTCCACAAATGTATATATTATCTATAAATACTGCAGTATTCGGAATGCCTGACAATTTTTTACTCATGAGACGTTGAAATGAACCAGGTCCAGTGCTCACACCATAGGGTAGGTAGTTGTACCTAAATGTGCCCATTTCTGTAACAATGACTGTGCAGTCTTTAGAGCCTTCATCCAAGGGTGCCTGATGATAAGCCTCTTTGAGGTCCAGTTCGCAGAAGTATTCTCCATTATTTAATGACTGAAAAATTTCTTCAATGTGGGGCAGGGGGAAATGATCAACCTCTAAGTGGGGATTGACTGTCAATTTATAGTCTCCACATAATCTAACAGACCCGTCTCCTTTTAGTATTGGTACCACTGGTGTTCCCCATTGACTGGTTTGTACTGGTTCAATTCTACCATTCTGTAATAATCTAGAAATTTCAGCTTTTACCTTATCTTGCAGCGCAAATGGAACACGACGTACTGGTAAACTTTTTGGTTTAGCGTCGGCTCTCAACTTAAGGTTGATTGTTTCACCCTTAAAATTTCCCCATCCTGGACTGAAGACTTCTGCGAACTTTTCCTTTATTGCTGCTCTGGCTTCTGAAACATTATTTATCGAATTACTTACTGCAAACACCTCATTTGTTATCATAAACTTTGGTGGCCACAACATTAATTCCTTTAACCAATCTCTTCCAATAATACATGGAGAGTTGTTGGTCACAAAAATATTTAATTGTTTAGTAACACCATTAAGATTTACAGTTAAGTTTTCTAAAATACCCAAAGGCTGGGATACAGTTTGATCAAAATTTCGAAATATCACATTACATTTTTTTATGTCTCTAGCCGGTAATATGATATTCTTCTGTTTTAAGGGAATGACTGTAACATCTGAACCTGTATCTAATTGAAATTCTACCTGTTTACCCTCTATACTTAATTTTAATATGTGTGGTGGCACTTTACTTACATTAACGGCATACATTTGATACTCATTAGCATTTTGTTCCGGTGGTGAAACTTCACTCTCATGATTCCTCTCTGTGTTTTCCTCTTCTTCCATTTCTAAACAATTTATTCTTCGAATGTTTCTCTTGGCACAGACCTTATAAAGGTGACCCTGTTGGCCACACTCCGAGCAAAACTTTTTCTGTAGTCTGCACTCCGAACGGATATGGTTATTATTTCCACAGCAAAAACATGTTATTGGTTTTGACACCAAGGATTTTCCTCTAAAAGTTTTATTCTTCACTGTGTTAATTCTATTATTTCCATTTTCTTGCCGATTAAAAATATTTCAGATGTTTCTTGTGCTCCTTTTAAACTGCTTTCCCGTAAGGCTGCTTCTACTGTCCTGGCCAATGCTAAAGTTTCTTCTAAAGTCTTGTTTGTGTCTGTTTTAAGTAACTCAAATTTTACAAGTTTTGAATGAACACCATCAATCAATTTTTCTTTAATTTGGTCTTCCGTGTCTTTGAAACCACATTTCCCCGCTAACTTCCTTAGTTCCAGCACATAGTCTTCAATTTTCTCGTTTTGTAACTGATTTCGACTACGAAAAGCCGCGCGTTCAAGAACCTCAGATTGTTTTTGAACATATTTTTTCTTTAAGACTTCTAACAATTTGTTGTACGGCAAGCTGGCTGGCTTACTTGGTGAACACAAACTAGTAACCGTTTCGAAAACTTGCGGTGATAATTTTGTGAGCAATAATGGCACTTTTTTGTCCTCCGTAATGTCGTTTAAAGTCAAACAACATTCGAACTGCTGTTCGAAACATTCCCATTTATTTCCATCGAACGGTTGTAGGTTAATATTCGCCATGTTGGTTTTTGTTTTTACCTCCGTTGTCGTTTTGTTTTTCTTCTTGCAATATTGTACTAACAACTTTCGCAATTCGTCAACTGTATCCTGATCATTAAATGATAATTTTAGTCTTGCCAATTGTTGTTGTAGCTGCACTTTAGATAGTTTATAAATCCAACCCGTTTGGTCCCAATTCACGTAAACACTATCTGTAGGTTGTTTACTCTCCGAAGATGTCGAACCGTTGTTGCCGTCCGTATTCAGCATTTAATTTAATGTCTTTATACGTTATCTTTTCACACTGGGTTCTTCAATCGTCGCCAAATTGTTATATCTTGAAATAAAACCTTCCCAATTAATTAATGGTACTTTATTATACACAGCAATTACAGAAACACTGTTTTAGACGCCATATTGGCTGAGAGAGAGAGAGAAGCGTAGGTGGGAGCGGGACAGCGAATATAACGCTTTCTGTACACTATCACAGTGTTCATGACATGCACTATCAGCGTAACATGGGCATCAATTATGTCATTGATCTTCAAGTTATGCAGCTCCTGCCTGCGACATGCACCTATAATTACTGCAACCAGTAACAAAAAATATGGGAAATTGGTATTATAGTATTGGTATATGGCAGATTAAATACAAACTTTTTACAAACAATAACGCCGCCATTTTTATTAAATACCTGGTGATAAATAAATTATATAATATCTGGTACCTACTCGAAAATATTATTGAAACAATTACGTACCTTGTTGAAAAGATAGACTTCATCTGGTGCTTCATCAAGGAATTTCTTTAAGTCATCAGGTGCAAAAGTTTTGGCTTTTTTAGCCTTGTGGCGTACGTTCAGTGTAGGTCACTAACTTTTAGCTTAATTTAGTTAAATTAGTCCACTTTTACTGAATGTTAAGAAATAAGTTAAATTACAAAATATTTCATTGGCATGTTTAAAATAATAACAATAATGAAACAATAATAAATAATAGTAATCAACCATAATAATAATCTAATCCTAATAATCTAACTCCTTCAGAACTTCGTTTCAGGAAAGCCAGTAACTTTGCGTATTTCGAGATGTCGGTTTGCTGGTATATATTAAGTGTTGACTTCAATTTAGAATATTCCACCCACAGTTATCCACTCACTTTCTTTCGGTAACTAGAGCTACCAACTTTGACAACATCCAAACTGCTTCTGGTAGCCAGAGCTACCAGACGACCTTTATACGATTTTTGATTTTTAATCTGTGAAGGATAGTTTCTAAGTGGCTTAAACTATGTCCAAAACATACCCAAATAAGATGGCAACACAGAAAAAAATTGGCAGCCAACATAATAGAACTAAAATCATTTTAAATAGCTGTTGTTCCTAGCGTTGTGAAAAAGTGAAGTTTCGTAAAAGTGCACAGTGTTTTAAAAATGCCGTAAGTATTCAAATTTATATTTTACCATTAAAATCATACATTAAACGATTCAGTGTTTATCCAACTATCAGATTATAGCTATATTTCAGTCCCAATGAATAATTATGAATTACAATCTCACTTCAAAGTAGTTAAGACAGAGATTTTTTCGGTGACTTGCAATTAAAGTGGCCAATATTTTGAAGAACAAAGAATATTTCTCGTAATATTCTAGTGATTAAACAGTTTACGTATTTAGTTTCATAAATAAACATAAAATCATTAACATTTATGACTTATTTACACAGGATTAACGAATAAAACAAGTAACGGTCCATATAAGTACGGGTACCGGTGGTGGTAACCGTGGCTACCAAGAGTAATTTAGCCAACTACTCGCTTTGACGTTGTAAGGCATGGAGTACAACAGTCGCGCCGCGATCGCGATTGGTGCTTTTGTGATTTGTTCTTACTTATGTGTTAACAATGGTATCAGACTAATCCCGGTGTATCGCTTTTTTTAATATGTGTATGTTTTATGTATTTAATATGTGTTCCTTCCGAATCTCGAATGTTCATAAAGTATACCTTAAGTATTTTGTAGAGATTAAAAAAGATAAATTAGCTAATGATTGAATGATATAAACTGACAATACATCCAACATTTTACAGATAAAAGAATATTATATCTATGTAAATAAAAAGTGGGGTTTTGGGCTACTTAGTTGAAAACTTTTAATAATCTAAAAATACATGCTGTATATAATATGAGCGTAAGTTTTGCAGTGACCAGATTTTTTTAGTAGGTTAAGCTAAAAGCGACAATGGGATGGATCAAAATATATTTGACAAAAAATATACTCTTGGCAGTTTTTATTACATAACCGTAGTCATATATATATATATATTCTATGTAAATTGGATAAATAGTGAAAAGGCAGTTATTTACTCTTCTACGACATGAATCAAGTACTGCCCTTCGGGTTCTTCATTTATGTGTAGGACGACAAGTCTTACATTTGCTCAAAAAACTAATTAAGATTGCATATTTTTTGCATTTAAAGCATCTTTTGGTTGGCGGAAAATTTAATGCAATGCATGAGGTGTGTTTTTGTGCATGGGTTTTTATTTTATATGATTTAAACAGAAAAAATAACCAAGAACCCAGACCATGCGGTCGTGAACGTGGACGCGAGCGAGGGCGAGGACAAGGGAAGGGCTCAGCTCAGCCCAGAGAACTATTTCCTCCAGAGCAAATCTCATCACCAAACCCGCCATCACCGGGTCCGGGTCCTAGTTCCAGGTTAATTTAATTATTTAATTATACCTACCTACTGATTATCATGTCGTCACCACGTTTGAAAAACCTTGTAGATTTAATGTTTCTTATTGCAACAAACGGCGGGAATTTGTATGTAAATGTATATATTTTTAGATCATATGAAGAAGAAAAGGCGATAGTCATAAAACGGCTCACCGAAACAAAAAAACGTATAAACGCGTTTCCTACAGAGACCCGGAATATATATGTAGGTAAAAAGAGGGAGAAGCAGCTAGAGAGGTTCTTGCTGCCAGACGCTCCTCCTCGCAAGCAGACGAAGCGAGATATCTAAAACCACAGTTATACATATTTATTACTGCGGTATACAAAAAAGTAACTGTTTTAAAATATAACAATTACGTTTTAGGAAACAGTCACCCGAAAGAACCGAGTGCCGGTTAGTGCCTGGGGGGAAGTTTATGCCATGGGAGATAATGTAAGATGTTTGCTTTGTATATGATACTGTATAATTGTAACTCCCGTTAGATTATAAACTGACGAATTGGTTTGCTTAGTTTAGATTACAATCTCGCGCGTTAGATTATAAACCTACGGGCGTTTACAATCTTACGATAACAGGTATATGTACACTGGGCTGCAGAATTGTTTGACCAATTTATAACTGAATTTATTTATAATTAATTGGCCATGCATTTGTGCAGCCCATAATACAAAGTAATTAAATTGATTTCTTGCAGATCGCATATTTAAGGCCCGATCCGAAAGGTGAGGGCCACAAACACCTGCGATCCGAGACATACTAATTCACCGCCCCAGGTTTGGGTTGTAATTACTATAATCACGTTTACATATTTTGCCTTTACAGTGAAGATGACCCTAACTTCGCAGTTAGTGGATTGGCGACAACGCCTCGCCATCAAATCGAGCCCGATTGTGCGACCCCAACTAGGTGATTTTGGTTTTTAGATGTTTTTTTTTATTGTTCATTTATTCATTTATTCATTTATTCATTTATTCATACACATTTTATGCACGTTTTTATACACGTTTTATGAGCAACTTATCTAAAATACAAACTTCATGCGTTTTTTAACTTAAATTTATTTTGCAGCGTTATAAGATAGAGTCGTGGAAGTCCCGGGCTACTCACCCCTACGTGTTGACTGGACTACAGGCAATCTGAGTATGTTGTGTTTATTCTGAACCTAGTGAACGATTCTCGATTTTTTATGATCAATGCTAATTTTAAATTATATTTTAGGGAAACAAACTCCCGTCACACCGGAAACGCACAGGTCACAAAAACAGGGCCCTTCAAAAGCAAATTCAAATGCAAGTAAGTGATAATACACGAGTATAAATTCCTTGACATACCTATCGATTTCTTATGATTTTTCTTAATTTTTCACTATATTTCAGGGAACAAAACGCCCATAAAGCTCACACCGTCCACGCTAAGAACACAAAAAGCTGACCCTTCAAGTAAGTGTCAATTTCCTTTGCATATACACCGATTTAGGGAGATGGGGTGGAATAATATATATTAAAATAATATCCAGTTAAACAATGAACACAGGTTGCAAAATATAGGTGCGGTTTAAAAAACTAATTGCTTAATAATTTTATTTTATATTTCAGATATTATGAAAAAGGACACCAAAACAATACGTAATAAAAACGAAGTGATCACTGGATTAGGTTACACGCGTAATTTATTCATCAGACTATTATGACGTGATCTTTTTCACCATTATTATTTTGCTTTATTCATGTTCACTGTGATACTCGGATTTTTTTACTAAAGTCTAACCTAGGATGCCGCCGGCGGATAAAAATACTTAACTTTATTTAAATAACATTTCGGGACACAATCATGGATGAAGAGTTTAAAAGTGTTAAAGATCTAGTTGCTACGCTACCAATCTGTTTTATGTTCGTGTAACAATCAACCGTCAATCATCTGCTGTCTTATGGTTCTATCGCTATATTCAAATTATTTTCCAACACACTGCAACTCGTATATTATTCTACAGGTTATGGGCCCAGGCTATGAAATTTTCTGTTGCCAAATTGACCGGATTAGAAGATTACTCGTCATGGAAATTCGCGATAAAATTGCTACTCGTTCGTGAAAAATGTTTCACCTATACGTCAACACTTCCGAAGAAAGATGTTCCTGCAGAAGTAGAGAAAGATCAAGAGGCATTTACACTAATATGTTTACACCTGGAACCTCATCTCTATCCGTATGTACAAAATCTTTCTTACGCAAAAGAAGTTTGGGATGCCTTGGCAGCCATTTTTGAGGATAAAGGAATAAATCGACGAATTACTTTAATGAATTCTCTCTTGGATGATAAACTGGAAAATCACCGATCGATGCATGATTATGTAGCTGCTGTCATGAGTCACGCACAAAAGCTAAAGGAGATCAATCAAAGCTTCGATGATGATTTAGTTGCTGTGGTACTTTTGCGAGGTTTGCCTGATGTTTATCGTCTTTTAAGGATGGCACTAGAGCACTCAGGAATGAAACTCACCTCTGAAAATGTTCGGCAAAAGCTTCTACAAGAAGATTCCAGTCAAAGTTCTTCGAATGATTCCTCGGCTGTCAATTCGGCGTTAGTAGCAAGAAAAGAAGCTCAACATTCAGTATTAAAGTTCAAGTGCTTTAAAAGTGGAAAGAAAGGTCACAAGAAGTCAGATTGTCCGAAGTTGATAAAGGAATCAAATGGTGAAGGCGTATCAACGATTTCTACGAAGATGAAGAAAGTTGCGCTGAGCTGTTCATTATCGGTGTACAATTCCTTTAACCCTTCGACATGGATTCTGGATTCTGGAGCCTCGAATCACATGAGTTTTCAGAAACACTGGTTTACAGACTTTAAGGTTACTGATAAGATTGTTGTGACATGTGCGAATGATGATAAAATGTCAAGTGTAGGTAAAGGCGACATTATGGTAAGTCTGAAAGGAGTTTTGATACCCATAAAAGATTGTTCCTTTGTACCTGACTTGAAAGTAAATCTTCTGTCGATAAGTAAGTTAGTACAGAATGGTTGGAAAGCGGTATTTGATTCTGATGGTTGTAAACTGTTTCACGAATCGATAGGCCAAATTACGAGTAAACTTGTGGTTACTGCTAGTGAAGTCTCAGGTATCTATAAGTTGGATGACTGTTTTCCTGTTGTAGAAGGGGCTTTGGCTACGGTGCAAGCGGAGAACTCGTTGGCGCTTTGGCATCGGCGGCTTGGTCACGTGAACCTAAATGATTTACGCAAGCTACCTAATATCGGACTTGGAGGTAAAACTGTAATGGAACCTTGTGTCGCTTATTTAAGAGGTAAGGCACATAGATTACCGTTTCCAAAGAATGAAGCAGAACGAGCAACGGATAAAATTGGATTAGTTCACGCAGATTTGTGTGGGCCGATGTCGGAACGTTCGTACGGGGGTTCTCATTACATGTTCGTGATCGTAGATGATTTCACAAGGAAATTATTCGTATATTTTCTGAAAGAGAAATCACAAACCTTGAATTTTTTCAAAGATTTTGTGAGAAATGTAGAGAATGAGACTGGTTTGACAGTTAAGTGTCTACGAACGGACAACGGAACCGAATTCGTTAATAAAGATTTTAACCAATTCCTTTCCAGCAAGGGAATACGGCATCAGTTGACAGTTCCCTACACAGCGGAGCAAAATGGGGTAGCGGAAAGATCTTTAAGGTCTATAACTGAGATGGCGCGAACCATGCTCTTAGATAAAGGTCTTAATAAGAAGTTTTGGGCGGAAGCTTGCAACACAGCGGTATACGTCAAGAACAGGCTACCTCACAGCGCAAATGATGGGAAGATTCCGGAAGAAATGTGGACAGGAAAAGTACATAAATTGGATCATATGAGAGTGTTTGGTTCAACGGCTTATGTTCATATTCCAAAAGAAAAGAGAAAGAAGTGGGATGCTAAGGCAAAGAAATATCTTTTCGTTGGTTACTGCGAAGACACAAAAGGTTATCGCTTTGCGAATCTTAGCAATCCGAGACAAATAATAACAGCTCGAGACGTCACATTTACAGAAGAATCTGATACAGACGTAAACACGACATCTTCTCTGGAAACTGTTAACAATGTTAAAGATGATGTTCTGTGGGAAATAGGTCCACTATCTAGATCATCAGAAGTCAGTGCTTATGAAGATGCCATAGATACCTCGGTCACAGGTGATGCAGAGGGCACAGAGGCTTATGTTGAAGATGCCCATTTAGCAGAACCCGGAGCATCAGGACTAGCACCTGACTGTGACACTGAAGATCGCTATGATGATGCTGGTACAGCAGGCGTGCAGAACGAAGAAGAGCCTAGATATCCTCTAAGGAATAGGTTACGGAGCGCACAGAGTGGACTATATTTCTACAATAGCACCTGTATTTTAGAGGAAGAACCACTTTCATATAAAGAAATGTTACGAAGTCCCGACAGTCATGAGTGGCAAGCAGCAATGAAGAAAGAGCTGCAATCGATGAAGGAGCATGACGTTTGGAAGGTAGTCGAAAAACCACCTGGAGCCAAAGTAGTGGGAAACAAGTGGATCTATAAATACAAATACGATGCTGACGAAAACCTGACGTACAAAGCCAGACTCGTCGCTAAAGGCTTCACGCAGTCATACGGTGTTGACTACTTTGAGACGTTTTCACCCGTCGTACGAAGATCAACATTGCGGTTGTTGCTGTCGATGGCTGCTGAACACAATTTACAAGTGCATCACTTCGACGTGAATACTGCCTTTCTCAACGGCGATTTGCATGAAGAAGTCTATATGCAATTGCCAGAAGGTTACGTCGATGAAGGCCAGAAACAAAAAGTATGTTTATTGCAGAAGGCAATATACGGCCTTAAACAGGCCAGTCGTTCATGGAATGAAAAAGTTAATGACGTTTTGCTGTCAATGTCGTTTCATCGTTCGGAGAATGATTGTTGTTTATATTTTAAAGAAAATATATTCATATATCTCCACGTCGACGATTTCTTGGCATTCTTTCAGAATCAGAGTGAAAAAGACGCACTAATAAAAGGCTTAAAGGAATACTTCAGTCTGAAAGATTTAGGGGAAGCAAGACAATGTTTAGGCATGAATTTGCAACGAGGAAAAGATGGTAAGATACTTATACATCAAAGAAAATTCTTACAAACTGTTTTAAAAGATCATGGTATGGATCAATGCAAACCAGTGAAAACCCCAATGGAACTGGATCTGCATAAAGTTTTGGCAGATGGGGGTGGTGAGGAGTTGGATCGCCATGAACAATTGAGATACCAGGTACTTACCAGGTAGATACTTGGTAGGTGCATTGAATTATCTAGCCTGCAACACGAGACCCGATATCTCAGCAGCAGTGAGCTTTTTAGCTCAATATAATTCATGTTGTCAAACTGTGCACATGAAGGCGGCCAAGCGTGTTCTGCGATATTTAAAAGAAACTTGTGGCTTGGGGCTATCATTTCAAAAGTCGAAGGGTGAACATAACAATTATTTACTTACAGGTTATGTTGATGCCGACTGGGGTGCTGACATTTAAGACCGAAAGTCGTATTCGGGATTCATGTTTAAATTGGGACCGAATATGATATCCTGGGAGTGCAGGAAGCAGAAATGCGTCTCACTGTCATCGTCTGAAGCTGAATATGTTGCTTTATCGGAGGCATCCATGGAAGCTGTATACCTTGAGCGATTAGTGAGACAAGTTGTCAAATGTGCAGGCCCTCATACCGTCAAGTTATTCGTTGACAACCAGAGTGCCATAGCTTTAGCCAACAATCCTGTGGCTCACCGGCGGACAAAGCATATCGACATACGGTACAATTTCGTTCGTCACTATGTCCAAAACAAGTTGATTCAGTTGGAATACATCCCGACTGAGGATAACTTTGCCTATGTTTTTACGAAGCCATTGCCCCGCGTTAAGTTTGAGATGTGTGTGTCTGGACTAAGTTTAGACTTGAGCGCCTGATGCTGTGTGGTATTCGTGATGATGAAGAACGGTTGCTTGAGAGGAAGTGTTAAAGATCTAGTTGCTACGCTACCAATCTGTTTTATGTTCGTGTTGTTACAACATTACATCAACCGTCAATCATCTGCTGTCTTATGGTTCTATCGCTATATTAAAATTATTTTCCAACACACTGCGACTCGTATATTATTCTACAAAAAGAAAACATTATTTAAAGCAAAATATAAAATGATTCGTTAAAACACATTTGAAGTCCATAGCAGTGTTTTGTTTTTTATAATTTACTAGCTTCTGCCCGCGACTTCGTCTGCGTAGAATTATACATAAAAACCTTCCTCTTCAATTACTCTATCTATAAAAAAAACCGCATCAAAATCCGTTGTGTAGTTTTGAAGATATAAGCATACATAGGGACATAGGGACAGAGAAAGCGACTTTGTTTTATACTATGTAGTGATAGTGATTTGTTATTGAACATAATCAAGTAGCTTGTTTAATTTTTAGATTATGGAACCACGAGAGCGGAGAAGATCTTCGAGGGCTGGTGCCAAAACATGCAGGACGAAAGTGACGAAGACGAGAAAGATGATGTTGATGATGATACGCCAACTCCCGTCGACATCACTTCCGAAGAGTCCGCCGTATTGCCACCAAATCTAGCCGAAGACGTGCGCCAATGGCTGGAAGACGAAGACGCAGACGCTGAAAAAACTATAACGACTATGTTACCAATCGACCATCTAACATTTGACTAGACATGCGACCACACGTCGTTCAACGGACAGCGTGAGATATTTACAGCCACACCTGGACCCACATTTAACTTAGATGACACTACGACTCCACTTGACATATTTCGAAATTTTTCCGACGATTACCTCATAGATCTCATAGTTACGCAGACGAATAAGCACTCCAACTTATTAATAGACCAAATAACGACCGAACACTCCAGACTAATTAAATAAAAAAAAACTCACAAAGAGGAGATACTCATTAAATGTCGAATCCGACTATTTCAAGGAAAATGGGTATCTCACCCTGAAATATTTTAAGAACGAAACGAATGCTACATTTTATTGATAATATGACTGATCTGACGGGACTCACATGTGCCCAGAAAAAGCTTCGGAAGATACTGCCTGTACTTGATCACTTAAATGAGAAATTCGGCAAGCTGTATATTCCAAAGCAAAACATAGCAATAGACGAATCACTCCTCAAATGGCACGGTCGGCTCTCCTTTGCACAAAAAATCGCCACCAAAGCTGCCAAAGTTGGCGTAAAAAGCTATGAGTTGTGCGAGTCCGACACGGGCTATTTGTGGAGCTTTTTCGTCTACACAGGAAAGAGCGACAAGACTACTGACGGCATAGACAGACCGGACGAAAATGAACAGCCCGACAATGACTTGACTGACAGACCTGTGACAACTTCTGCGTCTTCGATGCCTCCACCTCCCACGAACGCCACGGCACAGATTGTGCAGAGTCTTGCAAAGCCATTACTGGGGTTGGGGTACACGTTAATAATGGTCAATTTTTATAATTCGCCATTATTAGCGCGGTACCTCAAGTCCCAAAAGACTGATCGCTTTGGTACACTGCGCAGGAGGCAATTAAGTCTCTCGCAAAGACGGAGATGCGCGTCGGAGAACTTGTCCAGTCATTTTCGAGAGACGTGAGCATAGTTTTGTGGCGTGACACAAATATAGTGGCCATGAGATCTACTTTCCACGAAGGCTGTGTTTGAAGTCCTTAAGTCGGCAATAGCTATGTGGTTTACCCTACGATACAAATCTCATTGCATGCGTTGTAATTTGAACTTTGTAAAATATGTCATATTATTTAATTAATTCAAAAAACCTTATGTTTGGGTCATTAAAAAGGTTGAACAATAAATGTGTAATTTTTATAACACCTTTAAATATGATTTTATAAGGACTTATATTTTTTTGGAACATAAAAATATAAATAGATTAGTTTCAAATTCATTCCATTTAACTAAGAGTCTATTCCTCCATGCTGGTCTGGGAGTAAAGGAAAAACATGGAATTTACCAGTTACTTCTCTTCCCGCGCAGGGAATGGATCGAGGGAATGGGCGAAAGTCTTAGGAATCATGTTATAGGCGATGCGGCTAGCAACCCATCACTATTTTGATTTCCCTTTCCACCTATACGCCCTTAATCATGCTAAACGTGGCCTTAAGGTTTTGTTACCTCAGGCTCTGTCTAGCCCGTAAGGGTTAAAGACGTGATAGTATGTATGTATGTATGTAACTCTAAGAGCGGCGGCGTTCATGCAACGATGCATACTTTATAAAAAAAAATATCTTGTACAGTGATGAAGTGTTTTGTTTAGTACGACTATCGGTCACTAGATGTTGCTTTATCTGGCAGTCCCAATACTGAATACGGGTATTGAAATGTTCACGAGAAACCTATATAAGGGCTGTTTAATAAAGAATAAGTTGTCATTCATCGAAAAACTGTTCGTTTGATTTCGATCTATGGAGGTGGTCAACAAAAGTTTTGGGAATATATTGTTGTCATGCAATTGTATTTCACTATTTTAATATTAATTAATAAATTAATTACCTACATATTGTCTTTGTAGTTTTCATGGTTGAGAAAAGCACTATACAAGCTTCAACCATTAAATGCCATAGCGGTCTCGTATTGGGACCGTGCGCGACGACAGCGCCACGTGATAGGCGGCCATTATGGACAATATTGTCACCGCTGTCAAACAAGAAGTAAGTAAATATTGTGAAAAATATTAATGAAATCTTGTGTTATTTTACTATATTACACAATTTTGGACAGTGGTAGTCAGTAACATTATTGCCAATAATATTAAAATTGTTGTTTTCAGTGAAATTTTAGAGGTTAGGTAACTTACTTTTTTTTTCTTACGGCAAATATCCACTTATTTCTTTGGTCTCGTTTCCACCATGGTCTTGGAAATTGGTAAAATTTACAGTCGCTATTCTTCTTGGTGTTATTACAATTCACAGCGACACATCATACCAGGACCGTATTTTTATCTCAAAAACGATTAGAAAATGTGTACTGCAATATGGATTTGACAGCTCAAGTCAGCGACAAAAATGTCAATTTTAGCCGTAGCGAGCGCTGTGATCGTTTAGGCTACCCCCTCCACCCGCTTTGCACTCTGCCAATATAAAAATCCTCGTCTTCGGCTCGGATTTCAAACCAGCTCATCCTCAATGGCTTACTTACTGGTATTTTCAGTAAAGTACTATAAAATTTGATATTTCTAAAATAGTGTAGTTAATACAGTTATGAAATCTATAGGCGGATTTTAGCTACATTTGAAGGTGGTTCTTTTTTTTTATTTACACTTTCTTGCTTCTTGTTATTGATAATGTTAATTTCTTTTTTCTTTTTTTTTGACTAATTTCATTTTATTTTTCGAACATCACAATTTTATTATGATGTTATTTATTGTATTGTACACCATAAGTTTGGTAGACTATAGATAGATGGATCAAAATTTTATTGTATCACCTTAATATTTTATACCTATAGTCGGACAATAAAGATTTTTTATTTTTGTATTTTTTTTTTTATATTTCTGCCGTTGTGAATCATCAATTCATCATCAACTGCACATTCCACGGCAACACAAAATATTTAGGCTACGCCTTAGACCAAATACAAAAATAGGTGGATGATAAAAGCAAAGACAGAGTTACATTTTTGTAAAAAATGTTGCAATTGAATGAATACTGAATACATAGCTACAGAGGTACATTCATTGGAACTGGTGTTTTATTCTCCGAAGCACTCTGAATAATAATCGGGTTTATCATTTCTTTCTATTTAACGGTAAAGAACGAGGACAGAAAGAGATGCCGAACGCGAGCGCTTTCGCGTTATACAATGCGTTAGAAAGTAGTAAGGTATAATATTAATCGTCCAGCTATTTTGTAAGTCCTCAGTACCTACTATTTTGTATTGGTAACATAATTATAATACAAACAAGAACGTTTATCGTTGAGTAGTCTTGGCGGCAGCCTTCGGAAATTGGATATTTTATCATTTGTCTTTATAGTTTTATTTTAATTTATAATGTTTTTGTCCGCAATGACGTCCGCCTGTGACCAAAAACTACTTAAATTTTATAAAAAAGCAGGCGGTGTTAGACTTGTTTCCATACATTTCATAATAATGAAGTATATTAAAACATTTTAATGTGTAAAATAAGTTTATTTTTAGTTTATATTAACCAAGTTCGTTCTTAATGCGGTAAATGACGTCGGGTTGCGTTGATTTCCGGAGCGGGTCATAAGGATAGCGTAAGCCGAGGCGGTACACTTTCGACTCTGCTTTTCTAATAAGTTTTCGACTTAGGTCCCTGGGAGCTTGTGATGCAATGTACTGTAAATAAAAACTTATCGGAGAAAACATAGTAAGTCAGTACGACGTTAATTATCGGGATCTAAGAGTAGGTAGGTATAATAGACTACAAGCCCATGGAAAAAAAAACATGTGAAATGAACCAGCGTGAATGAAGCTTAGAAGGCTGTTACTATATAAAATAACTCTGAGCGCTATGCCGTCATTTCTGAGCGGTAGATTTATGAAATTTCTCAGGTATAAGTGAGGAATTACGACTAATTATTAATTTACGGCGTTTTTATAGCTTATAGATGATTAA
The DNA here is from genome assembly GCA_949127965.1 of Pandemis corylana. Lineage (NCBI taxonomy): Eukaryota > Metazoa > Arthropoda > Insecta > Lepidoptera > Tortricidae > Pandemis > Pandemis corylana. Next base: position 18,789,937 of record OX421850.1, read on the forward strand.
AAATAAAATGTCGAAAAACCTTGTGCCGCTTTAAAGTGGTGGTGCCGGAAGTTAGTGCATTATTTTTCAATGTATGAGAAAAAATCTGTACCGCTCAGAAATGACGGCATAGCGCTCAGAGTTATTTTATGATATAGTAACAGCCTTCTAAGCTTCATTCACGCTGGTTCATTTCACATGTTTTTTTTTGTCCATGGGCTTGTAGTCTATAAGTAATATTGTGGAAAGGTTTTACAGCAGAACACGGTTGGCTTATAAAAACTAGAGGATATTGTAAAACAATGATAATGATTAACCTTGTCGAATTGAAATTTTTTTCTTAACACTCTGGAATTTAAATCTGATGGTCCCCAATATTTGTCCGGCCGGCATATAATTGTCCAGTCCTGGAAAATTAAATACTTTTGTGAATTACTTAATTTATCATTATTACGACACGAAAACTCAATAGTCATCAATAAACTCATGTTACGATAAAAACGTAGTTTTTGCTCTAAATATAACCGATTGCACGAAATTATGTGGAAGCGGATGAAGACAGGTTTTGTATGTAGGTAAGTATACCGGGTGTCACAAAAATCATTAGCGAAATTACAGAAACTCGCCGGGTTAATCCTGCAAAGTTTTTTACAGTTTACAAACTTAATAAAAAATGGTTTCACGCAAGCTTTTTTTGCTGAAAGTATTCTTGCATTAATATCTCACTCATCTTAAGAGTTCACTCCCTGCAGACCGGTCTCAGGTAGGTACCTACCTACATAAATTCAGTACATTTCGCGTCAATCCGATAAACTGGAAGCGGGTCAAAATTCACTTGCATCATTTGATTACAGACATACGCCGAGACAGATGAAAGTAAATAAAATCTTGTAAAAACATAATACACTGAAAACGTACTACTCAATAAAATACTAAAAATACTATCGATAATTAACCTTTTCGCCGTCACGTCAAATACATGAGATGTCACCCGTACGCCAGTCTTTTTTATTGCGATGCCTTAAGTTGAACCTAAACCCGATTGAACAAAGGTTGCTTTTGCATTGAAGTAATGGACGTATACCCGGGCGTTGGCGTTGAACCTGCGGTGCTGTATATTTATGTGGCGTAGGCGTCGAAAAGGTTAAATTAATGTGAAACTTTTTTTACGAAATTATGCCACTTCCAAAAAAATATCACTGCGGAATAATTATTATTTTTATAAAATATAACTTACCGATTTTTTTCTATACACTATTTCAAACAATTTTATTATGATTCCAATAATTAAGGTAAATAGTATGAGAGACACCATAAGTTCTAGATGTTTTTTATTCGTAATAGCCAGCTCTATTAAATTTTTTATCATTCTAGTGCTTTTGTACTGTAAAAAAAATTAAATAACACTTAGAAACTTACATGTAAGCTATGTTATGTATCAGTTTAATTTGGGGGAAATGGTTTTTTTAATGTTGCAGGTATAAAGGAACAACGACTGTGATTACGAGCGCCTCAGTACAGTGTAGCATAGCACAGTACAGAACAATATACTATTTCTATGGTGTACCGAACTATATGGTCAACTTGAATACTTCAAACTATATGACGCTGACTGTACCTCATAAGTAAGTACGCGTGTCTAGGTACTCCGCGTGAGGTATTTTAATTTTACTAATCTATACATATAAAATGTTTTGTCCTGAATGACTGACTGACGGAACAATGCACAGCCTAAACCACTAATCGAAGGGACCTGAAACTTGGAGGGTGTGTTCTTTGTATTACGTAGGCATCCGATAAGAAAGGATTTTCCGAAATTATACCTCTAAGGGGGTGAAAAAGGGGGGCTAAGTTTGTATCGGACAAAGCGATTCCTTGATCCGATCTACTTCAAATTTTGCATATTATTATTTTATTATTATTGTGTGCATCTTTTGATAACTATGTATATCATGTCTTTTTTTGTGTTGTGGCAATAAATATCTTTATTATTATTTTTTTAACAGAATTGATGGAACACGTCTTTTGTTTTTCTTGAAATTCATCCCCTAGGGGTTTAAAAGGGGTAGAAAGTTGTTTTGGGGGTGATTTGCTTCGATGTTGATATCAAAATACTCCTTAGTGCTTCTGATTTCAATTACATTTTATTGTGACTCGGCCATGTTTGAAAACTCTAACCGATTTTAGAAACTCAATACAAGGCAAAATAATCTTCTTTAATGTTGGAAGGTCTCGAAAATCACCGTATTATACTAGTACCGCATTTTGAAGGTTTCTAAGCTTGAGAGAAGTCATGGGATTTAGAAATTGCCTCGGGAAGGGACTAAATGGGGTTTATAAGTCCGCTGAAAAGGCGCCCTATCTCTGTAACTATAATTACTAGTCTTGAAATTTGATACACAAGTAAGGAATCATAACTGCTAAAAATTAATTTCAGGACTTTCCGAAATTCGCGCGGGTTAAGGAGTAAAAGGGTTTTATATTCTTACTAATTATATCTGAAAATTGATTTCTGTATTTTGCAAAATTCCTCTGTAAAATAAAAAGGATTGGATGATTTAGATGCTTGGTATTTGGCCGATATGTTTCTTGAAGATCAAAAAGGAGCATTTAATGGGATTTTGCAAATTTCTCGCGAGATAAAAGGAGGGGATAGGAAATAATGAAATGACAATATTTGAAGAAATGCTTGGATGAAGGTCGTATGTCACTTTGACGTTACCAAAAAAGCGTGGGCAAAAGCCAGTACAGTAACGAAATGCTTACCAAATAGTGAATGAACATGCTTCGCAAAATAAATATGGTGAACAGAGTCGGTGAAATGCCGCCGTAGTGAAATGTTATATCTTCAACCAGTCTTCCCAAGGGATAAATTAAACATATTATTGTGATTTCTGCAAGCGTGATAAGATTGGTACCACACATTTCCACCACCGGCTGTAATAAATTATCATGCTTGAAAACTTAAATCTAGAGTTGCTTATCCCTTAGGTTCACACGGTGTTAAAATGATACCCACCTTGTCTTTTCTCCACTCAAAACTCTTTTTTTTTTCGTCTCGTTCCAATAGATAAACTTAGTTACTTGGCTCAAATACATTAAAATATATAATTTAAGATAAATATCACTGCACATCTTACCATAATAAAATCCAAGTCCAGCCCAAGCCATGGAGACTGTAATGCGGTGGCCATAACCAGTATAATTAAAGCTGCAGTCCACCTATTCAAACATTGCCACTGGCAAACGAAAACTTCAATCAAACACTGATGAGTGATAGTCTGAAATTGTAGACAATCTATTTAAACAAAAATTAATGTTGCTAAGCGCGAAACTTGAGATCGGCTGGACCAATTTAGCAATTTTTCTTTTCAAGTTTTTTTAAGGCCTATGAAATGTTTTTGTGGAGAAAAATAAACACAAAAATTAGATAAAAATAAATGAAACTGGGGTGGAGTCGCGGGGAATGAGCTAGTTTAAAATAAAATTTATAGAAATGTTTTGCATTGGAAATTTCATATCAAACTTTAGCCGAATTAATTTCTTAATACCTACGTTTAGGAATTAAGTGTTAAAATCCTTTGGTTATACCTTTGGGACCCGTGTCCAGTATAGAAACTGTGGCAGTGACTTTGGTCGAGCTCATGAACTTGAAAAATCACTGCATACCTACTGCTGACTAACGTCGCCTTCACAAATGCCATACTGTCGCTGTACTTACCCAGTCAAATTCAGAGGACGCAACTCGGTAGAAAATAATAAAACGAACATGAAATTTTATAGAAATTAACAACGGGAATGTACTTACAAATGAACAAAACTCGACAAAAAAGACCAAATAGAAGAAGAAAACTGAATATAAATTGCCGAGGTATAAATTGGACAGATACAAGGGCCAGTAAAAAACCAGTGCCGGTCCTGAAAAAAATAACGTTAAAATATAAAATTCGACACTCAAAATCGATTTACCTGACGGTTTATTATTGTTAACTAGCTGTTGCCCGCGGCTTCGCCCCCGTTTTTTTTTCTTCTTCTAAATTTCAGTATTTTTTCACCATTTAAACCTTTCCTGGGCTTCCACGAATATTTCAAGACTAAAATTAGACAAATCGGTTCAGCCGTTCTCGAGTTTTAGCGAGACCAACGAACAGCAATTCATTTTTATTTATATAGATAAGAGATTATGTGACTTACCAATATTAAAATGGTGCGTTGCATTAGTTATATAGTTACAATATTTACGTAATTCGTATTCGACTAAGCCCCTGAATATATAATACACCATGTTAGACGTTATTATTATTGCAGTATCAGTGCCTATTTTCACCTGCAAGTAAAAACGTGATAAAGTAAAACACTGGGTTGGGTGGACTATTGATGAAAAATCTAACCTAACCACTCCCCAGTCTGATATCAGCCGACGGATAACAATTTCTTTATTAAATTTGTTCTGTTGTTACCCAGGATGCACCGCAAACGATTCCCTCCCTTTCCCTTTAAAGGAGAATGAGGAGTTTGTCGTAAATACTTAAGTAGCCGCTAAAATGCCAAAACCTCTTGTTTACTCCGCGAAGTCAGTATATGTAGTAGAGGAGGAGAAGTCATTGATTCGGCCAAAAAATCGAAGTCGGCATTCTGTAACAAAACAAAAAGTAGGCACTTTATTTCTTATATTATTACGTTTTTAAGGCTTTCTTAGTCAACATTTTAAAAGTGTAACCCTTAAGGTTTCGTTATTTCCGTCTATCTGTCTGTCTACTGCGGAGACTACACTCTTCTCTACTCTACTCTACTCTTAGTATTAGATAGCTGTAATTTGATATTGATCTTCACTATAATTTGGCCAATAAATTGGTAAGCTAAGCGTCATCTGTTTGAATTATGTGTCTGTACGACACAATTACAAACTCCCGTGGAACATCTACTGCTCACCAGGGACGAGAGAAGGCGCTGTTTTTCAAATGATAGGTACTATCAAATGAATGAATGAATGAATTTGACAAAAATTCGCATAGTAACAAAGGTCACGTGACATCTAGTAACAGGTAGAAAAATTCGAAGACTACCCACCTGCTATGGGTGGTGTAGGGTTATAGCACGCGTCACGGAATGACGAGGATCCGGGTTCGATTCCCGGCCATAGCTTTATTTTTCGGATTTTTCTATGTGTTCTAATTTTCACTGACATTTAGAAATTTAACCTGTAGTGATTACAATAGTGTATGTCTAATTTTGCCAAACATTTACTAGAAGCAAATCATGCATTACCGGATTCAGCATCTTTCGATATTTTACACTTTTGTGAGAAGGGATTACGGTTAGATATATTGGAGCAGTTGGAAATAATTAGGTACAGTAATAGTGGTTCAATAATTAACGATCAGGTGAACTTGGTTTCATCGCCTTTATTGCGTGTCCATTTTGATGAATAGAAAAATTGATTTTGTTAAATACATAACCATTTCTGTTTTTGCTGTAGTCGGTTTGTGTAAAATAAAAATCATGAATAAAGGGGTAGTTTGGGAAAATATATGAATGTAGGTACATTATAGGGATTGGATGAAAAACATATAAATATTTCACACAGGCTTAGTTATCTTGCACGTGAGTAGCGGAGTAGCAAGGTAACATTTTTTGTTCATTAAAAAAGTAGAAACTAGAAAGCTCGTTTTATTGGGAACTAGCTTCTGCCGGCGACTTCGTCTGCGTAGAATTATACATATAAACCTTCCTCTTGAATCACTTAAGCTATTAAAAAAACCGCATCAAATTCTTTGCGTAGTTTTAAAGATCTAAGCATTATATAGGGACAGACAAACAGACAGCGGAAAGCGCAAAGCGGCTTTGTTTTATACTATGTATAGAGTCTAAAAATCTGTAAGTGGATGACAGCAGTTAACCTTCCTTTCCTGTCATATTTAAGTCATAACCTTAACATTTGACAAATTTAAGTTTGACTAAAACTACTCTCACGCATGTTACCACACGGCGGTTACGTTTGACAGAAGCGAAAAAGATCTAATCGAAATGTAGGTAAGCGACAGAAAAGATTTACCGAGTAATATTACCATAAAAGATTGCAGTTGCACTGATTTTGGAAGCACAACTTTAATATCCGCACCAAAAGTAGAATAGTATAGATGCACGAAGGCGGCAGCAAAAATCGCGATGAGAATATAATGCATCCAAGCGTGAGCCTGTGGAGATTACAAAAATACTTTGCGTTTTTTTTTTCTGTGATCACCGAACAAAATATTACACGAACAAATCTAATTGCCATTACGCTACAGTGCACTATACTTAGAGTACTTATACATAACAGTGGTATAGAGTAAGCGCAACGAAGTAGGAACAATAGGCACGGGTGAGAACAAAATGACGTTCCCGCCGCGAGCGCTAGTAGTCGTGGTTGAATGTTAGCATAAGTGCATTTATGTATGGATTTTTTAAATATCTATACATATAAAATTTAAAGTCCTGACTGACTGACTGATTGACTGACTGACTTAACTATATATCAACGCATAGCCCAAACCACTGGACTTAGAGACTTGAAATTTTGCACATAGATACCTTATACAATGTAGGCATCCACTAAGGAAGGATTTTTGGAAATTCCCACGGGATAAGGAAAAAACGGGAATTATATATTCGATTCTGAGTGACGCTATCTCAGTAACTATAATAACTAGACTCTTCAAATTTGATACAAAAGTCGATGATTACAAAACTAAGAAACGCATTTCAGGATTTTTGGAAATTCTTACGGGATAAGGAAAAAAACGGGATTTATATATTCAGTTTAACGAAATCCTATGAACTATAATTACTAGACTCTTCAAATTTGGCATAGGAGTAGGTGATTATAAAAGTAAAATAATGTTTTAATGATTTTTGGAAATTCCCACGGGATGAGGAAAAAAACGGGATTTACATATTCAGTTCTACGGGATCGACTATTTGTAACTGAAATTTGGCCTTCAAGTTCCCTTGGGGAGTGTAGGGGAGCACTACAAAAGGATTTCTCGAAATTCCCACGGGAACGGGAAAAACGGGACTTTTCGTTTTACTGGTTGCAGAAAGCTGAAATTCGGCACGTAGGTTGCTTCGGGAGTGCAGAGGAGCATTAAAAGAGTACTTTCCAAAATTCCCACGGGAACGAGAAAAAGCAGGATTTTTCGTTTTACTGGTCGTAGAAAGCTGAAATTTGGCAAGTGGGTTCCTTGTCACGTAGGTTTATTCGGGAGTATAGGGGAACACTAAGAAAGGATTTTCCGAAACGCCCACAGGGACTGGAAAAAACGGAATTTCACGTTTCCAGACGAAACAGCGGAAGAAAGCGCCTTAACATTTATAACATGTGTTTCTTTAAAGGCTTTAAGTGTACTCCGAAAGCACTCCCCAAAATTTCTACGGGAACGGGAAAAAACTTATTTTTTCGTTTTACATTTTAGCGCGTACAAAGTCGCGGGCAAAAGCTATTTAGGATATGTTTTAGGACAGCCCTATAGGTTAGGTTAGGTTTTATAATATTTACAGTTTCAGAAAAATTAAGGCAGCGGGGCAATGCGGGGGCTTGCTTGCATGCTTGCTTGCATGCATGCAAGCAAGCATGCAAGCAAAATGACTTGTTCCTGAGATATTCCATAAATGTACCGCTCAGAAATGACGGCATAGTGCTCAGAGTTATTTTATGATATAGTAACAGCCTTCTAAGCTTCATTTACGCTGGTTCATTTCACATGTTTTTTTTTGTCCATGGGATTGTAGTCTATTAGTGCGGCGGTCTCTCCTAAAAAAATTCTTCAAAATAGTGTCAAGATTTTGCACCAGAAAATAACACGTAGGTAATTAACCGGCTGTCTTTATTCTGTGTTTAAATTATCAGGAATTGGCTTAGTTTTGTAATTAATTATATGTTCCATCATTTGTCACATTAAAATTTCGTTAAGTTGGAACGTCCGTCTACTATTTACAAGGCAAGTCCGTCTACTATTTCCCTGGAATCAGAGGTTACCAACTGTTTTTACGACTTCAATGTTATTACGATTTCATAAGGTAAATTTCCCTATATTTTATTTTAGAAATCTTTATATTTACATACAAGTCCACACGTCTTTTTGACATTTCTAATAAACATACTTTAAGAGCTAAAATTAAAACAAGAAATATTCATATGGAAAAGACAGAGACACTTTATTTATTTGGCAAACAAAATAAAATTTCATATTTATACATACACTAGCTTTTGCCCGCGGCCTCGCTAACGTTTTTTTTTTTTTTAATTTCAATATTTTCACCGTATTTATAAACCTTCCCTGGACTTCCACGAATATTTCAAGACTAAAATTAGACAAATCGGTTCAGCCGTTCTCGAGTTTTAGCGAGACTAACGAACGGCAATTCTTTTTATTCATATAGATTTCTTCTTTTATTAGCATATTGAACATAAAATGTACTTAACAACCATATTTATTTACATTAATTATTGGTCGGCACGTAATTGATACCCCATCCCGATTTGTCATACACTCATTTGCCTACGATGCGTACCTACTACGCAATTTGTTCAATATTCGCGCTCTATACCACTGTAATGTATACTCTAAGGCATTATAATTAAAATATATTACAGACCCTAATTTTGAATACCTTCCAAACGTTCCTTTTGAATATTTGGTTGCACAGGAGTGAAGAAAAAACAAAGTGAAAAAATGTATACAAATTTGCATAGGTTATTCTCAAAAAGCGTGGTTTATTAAGATAAATATGACGTCTCCTGCGAAAAATAAAACAATCAGGTGAACTCAATGTGAAGGTCAATCTCAGTATAAAAAAAATTAATAAAACCGCCTTCAAAATAACCGCCCAGAAGCGAAAAATAACCATAAAAATGTCATACCAAAAAATATTCCGGTGTGCGCTACCTACTGATCTGTTTAAAGTATGTGCCTTTGATCTAATTGTGCTAGGCCCAATAGGCACCGATTTCAAATAAACTACTAAGTATGTGTCGCGCACCGAAATATGTTTTGATATAATACTTCTAAGGTTTTTGATAGTTATCTGGAATGCGATTATTTTTCAGTTGTCGCTTTGTAATTTAACCAAGTTAGGATAGCCTAATGTCAACTGCTTAACACTTTTGACATAAGTAAACGAAAAACATTATAAGCGTCTATAAAATTTCAGGGTTGCCCTCGGTTTTCCAGGGATCCTATCATCAGATTCTGCCTTGGTGATAATAGGACCACCTTAGGATCATTGGCCTTCGAATAAAAAAATAATTTTGAAAATCGGTCCACTATTGGCGGAGACATTTAGTGAACGTACCAAAAAATACATACCTACAGTCGAATGTAAAACCTTCTCCTTTTTTGAAGTCCGTTAAAAAATATTTTTAAATAGGTAGGCACTCAGGAGTATAATTTCATTGTGCTCGTCCTGCCCGAGCATTTTTAAATGAAATGAGATTCTGCCCAGTGTTCTCGATGCAACACACTTTTGATTTGATGAGTTCTGGCCAGACCTATTTTTTTTTAATTAATGTCTTAAAGGAAAGTAGGATTTTTATATTATTTTTTAAGTAGAATAATAGCTATGTATTGGACAGAATGAGCTAGTTTTGGCGTCGATATATTTTGTTCTTTTTTAAAGTCATATTGCATGAATTTCTTATGGTTTACTAATATTTATAGACCTATACGCCTTTGCCACCTATACGCCCACAATCATGCTAAACGTGGCCTTTAGGTATTACTACCTTAGGCTCTGTCTACCCCATAAGGGATAAGATGTGAAATGGATGTATGTATGTATGTATGTATAGACCTAGAGATTTTTCTGGCACGAACGACTTGTGGTTAGTGTTTTAAGTTGGTACACACACATACACACACAAATCACGTCTGTAAACCTCAGACAGCCTATGGTAACAAGACCTAAAAAAGTCTCGTTTAGCATCAGTGATGAAACATTCTTAGAATACTTTTAATATTTGAAATGCAAAATACAAAATACTTATTTCCATTTTGCATTTAAATATCATTTTTAGAAAAGCGTTTTGTATTTCATTTAAAATACGTTTTAGGACATATTTTGTAATTGCAAAATACACTGATAAATTTTGTCAACGTCAATAAAATAAGTGTGTAAAAAGGATTTCATTTCGGTGTTATTGTCCATTTGTTTTAAATCATACCATCTATTTTTGAGATAAACGATAGCAAAAAGTGCCTAATTGCTTAAATCATCGGTAGAAACCAAATTATGAAAAAAAGACCGAAATCTACTTTTTTAACAGTTACATTTAAAAGTTCCACATTAATGTAGTACTTACCTAATTATCTCTTTTCGTCAAACGAAATAAAATCATGGATATCTGAATATCCTAGTACATTTGATTCCAATCCAATCATTAACCAGTGCTGTATAGACATTTAAAATAACTCGACTGATTATTAGAAAATTAAACTTCCGTGACTGACTTACTCGTTTCTCATTGGTTGGAGTACTAGCCAATACATTATTAAAGTTTTTTTATTAAATTTGCTCGGATTGGCCGATCATTGTCACGTCTCTTAAAAAAAGTGGCGCAACTTCGCAGGAGGGGTAAAATTGATCACGACATATATATATCTTCATAATCGGCGTATTTAAAAAAAAAGCGGCATAGGTACTTCTCATTTGTAAAAAAAGAGTTTATTATATAAATCACGTGTTTATACCTTACGGGGTAGACAGAGCCTTAGGTAAAAATACCTAAAGGCCACGTTTAGCATAATTGTGGGCGTATAGGTGGAAAGGGGAATAAAAAAGTGACGGGTTGAGCCGCATCGCGTAGATATGCAGCAAATTTGAATAAGTGAATTTTTCAGAAAACTGGACAGAATAATTCTACAGTTCAGCAAAATTATGTTGGGCAGGAACCACTAATTCTATTGTGTTCTTTATTGAGAAAATTGGGCAGAACGAGCATAATTAATGTAGTATCCTGAGCATGTGCATCGAAAATCTAGGTAGGATAGGTAAGTGTCTTGGCTGGCCCATCTCAAAATTTTAATTGATATAATAAAACGTATTAACGATATTTAGGGCCGTGATGCCCCCGTGGGATCAGAATACCCACGGGGGCATCACGGCCCTAAGAAATGAGGAATACGTTGTAAGGAGGAGGCATAACAATATTATTGTGAATATTATGATGGTTGTCACAAAACCGTTAGTAATATTTGACAAACTCATTAGGTTAGTATGTCTGAACACCATGTAAAGCTAGGTACTCTTGTTATATTTATTGTTATCAAAAAAAAAACAGTCATAAAGTCGTAGGGCTGAAATAATGCATTGTAAATGTTCGTTAGCGATAAGATCAATAATAATATTTATGACATCCCGTATATTATATATACACAAAACTAAAAATTAACTTACAAAAAATAAGCATATTGAGACAAGTAAAAATGTTCATGCGTAATTGGGTCCTCATGAGTCCATTCCTTTGTGATCCACTTATGTTTGTTGTTGTTCTCAACAAAATCATCCATAATGTAGCATGTAAAATTTTCCTTATTAGAAAGGTAGTGTGCTTCCTCACACCTGATCCATCAATAAGGTAGGTTATAGTAATGTTATCTAATGCAACTTTAAAATCATCCAGCTGTTAGGATGTGCTTACATTGAAGTGAAGTCGACCGGAAACATGCAGAATAGACCAATACATTTTCACGACCCCAAAGGGGCAAGATGTGGATCTTAATGTATGTAGTTGCTCAATTCTTGCATTTTTCAACTCCACGTAGCCTTAATTTAAAAGCAGATTCACGATCAGAAAATACGTACATAAATGTCGTATTAATAGACAGACGAGCAGTGTAATATCAACAAATGGGACATTCTTTGTTTGAGATACCGAAAACGATATATTACGAGTATATTATCTATGAACAATACCTGTTCCAAGGATTGTTATACAGCGTGCCGCAAACAGCGTAGTCCAAAAAGATTACATTCACCATTGAAAAATCATTAAGCTGTAATAGTCCAACGAATATCCAGAAGAAATTTAGTCCTGAAACACCAAAATGGCAATTATTTAGTAGTACCGAGAATTCACTTAAAGGTCGAAGTAGGTAGGTACTACCGAACAATAATTATGATTCCTGACCCACCGTAGACAGTTATCACTTATCTCAGTAAATTTCACGAAATTTTCCTTGTCAATTTAATGTAACGTCACTACGACATTTACTGAGAGAGGGTTCCACAGTGGGTCAGGAATAAATTTGTTCGATACTGCCTTTTATTTTATCTAGTTTATTTAAATGCAGTCCAAAAGAAGATGTACTTTTTGAAATATTTCTTGTTCTATGAAAATATCACTAAGGAACAGTAAAATGGCAGCAGAAGAGTTGCACGAAAAAGTCTAAATTTTTATGAAGAGCTCTTTTTTGCTAGAACGACGAAAAAAGGAATATTAGCCCAAACGCACAAAATCAATGGCGTTTACTTTTTATTAGCTTAGTTCCATTTCAGTTAATTGACTTGACATGACGTCAGTGAATGCTGTGTAAAATGCATCTCCATTTAACAAGATAAAGTGGATATTTGCGAGTGACACTAGAACTGCTTGGCGGCGAAAAAGTAGGAAAAAAAAGAAAAAAAAAGAGACGGCATCGTCGATATCTGACACTTAAGATATCAGGAACTTTACCGAGAGTGACGAGATAGGCATAATATAGGCGAAATAGTCATGATAGAAGAGTAAAGACTCTTCTGTCATGACTGTACTTACCTAACAATTACAAGTTTGACGGATGTCTTTGAGAAAATTATATTTACCATGACACACAGGCACCATCTTTGTCAAAAACAAATGATATTCTGGAGCATAAGACCCAAGAAATATGTAAAGGTAAGAACTTGGTAAACTTTTACCAAACACATTGTATATGTAATTCCAAAGGAATCTGCAAATTACAGAGTTAAATAGTAGAAGTGAAATAGAAGTAGCGTAAGTAATATATTTACTTTCTGTTAAGTTTTTGATATCATTATGTTATATATCTATGGTACCTATTATTTATTACTACGAAACAGACAGACGGAACCATAATATCGACATCATAGATATCTTAACAGAGAGTGGTAAAACAAGCCCTAAGATATTTTTAAGGCGGTATTCAATTTTTCGTAGACTACACGTTCCGGTTTCGCTTTCTATTTGAACGCTATCTCCTTTTCGTTCAGCGCAGTCGTACGCGTTCTCGTATCTCTTTGTACTGCGCTCAGATCGCGCATGTGCTCCAACTATTCTCAGCATTACAGTACAGAGAAAAAAAAATTAACTAACATGCGTGTCGCCGTATGGTTTTCGATAGATACTGGTGTCAGCTCCTGCTACATAAACTATACTTACACGGAAAAGTTCAACTGTTGCGTGAATATAAAATCTGTTCTGCAAGGAGATGCCACAAAAGATCGAATAAAAGCCAGTTTTTCAAATTTAGTGGCGGGGATTAGTGGTCGATTCAACGTTGTTTCTTTCTGTATCGACAAATGACGTGTAAAAAGGAATTAATGAGTCACAAAATTTACACAACCTATGAACTATTTCACAGTCACATAGCTGATTAAATATTATTATTAGGGTAAGGTTCAGAGTTGGGTGTTATCTAGATAATTATTTTAAATAAATTTATTCGAAGATAAATTCAATCACAAATAGTGCGTTGACAACTTTTTTATTTAGATAAATTATCTAGATGAAGATAACCGACCTCGTTTGTTATTGAAGTAAGCTTAGTATAAATGTATACAGAATGTCACGTCGGGTCAAACCGTCACACTGACATTCATCTTTTATTTAAAATCCCAACTAATTTATCTAGATAAAAATGAAAGTGATCTAGATAAATTCAAAATAACAAATGACGGATTATTTAGTTACTTCAAATAAAAGATGATTTAGTTATCTTCCCTGTTTTTCGTAAATAGACAATTTTTGCCCTACTGGTAGGGTTAATATTTACTATCCAAAATTATTATTGCATATTAAAACGTGACATTCAATTACCATTAACATTCAACTTCTACTCATAATACTCATTCATTTAAGTAATTCCAGAATCCTTTTAAAATAATTCTGATTGAATTTTGTAATGTTTAAAAATACATGGTAAATAAAATAAATTATAATACAGTAGGTAAGTACGAGTAAGTATCATAAACTACTATGTTAACTATACTGCTCAAAAGAAAATAAGAGCCACTCCAATTTCACAGGCTAAATGAAATAAAAAATTGGTTTGTATTTTTACCTGAATGCATGAAATGGTATTTAGAATATTTGTAAAAATTGTATTCTGAACAAAAAATCGCAGACATGTTTATTTATATTTTCATTTTACCGAAAAAGCTTCTTAGGTGGCCCTTTATAATTCTTTTGAGTAGTAGGTATATTTGTAACCAAGTGACCAAAACTGATAATTTTGACGCTTATTTTTGAAATAAACCCCATGAAATATATACGTCAAAATCTTTAATTTTGGTTATTGCTAAGTTTAGTAACTTGGTGCAATACACCTTAAAATATAATTATGAATCAACGAACAAATTGATTCCTGGCAAATCCAAGAACAATACATTCTCACAGTAGGTACACGACACAAGTATTGTCTTTGCCAATTCAATGGTAACGTCACTATGATTTTTACTGTGAAAGACTTCCGCAATGCGTCAGAAATCAAATTGTTTGATAGTACTGTCACGTTCTGTAATTTAGAACCCACTTAAATAAATATGTACATAATATATTACATACATAAATAAATAATGGTATAATCCCTTACGGGGTAGACAGAGCCTAAGGTAACAAGACCTAAAGGCCACGGTTAGCATGGTTGTGGGCGTATAAAGGGCGCTATACGATTCTTCGACGCCCAATTCTTTGTAGCTATGTACAGCAATTCCGTTCGGTGCGGTACATCGATACTTTAGATCAAAAGAGTAATTTCTACTGACAGTTCCTAAAAAAAACCCCACCCCACCCCCTCAGGGGAGGAGTTATGGCGACGTTAATTTATTGTAGGTATGGGACTTTTTTCTCAGAATCTATCGATACCAAATGAAAGAGCGTCCAGAGCCGGTACGGATTATAGTTTTTTTTGTGAAATGGGGTTCTAAATAAGAGAAAACGATCGTACACCGTGAGCTCTCAGAATGCTATTCAGGTTTATCTTGCAGTCTCACTCACTCTTATGGGTTTGATACTTGATTCAGCCGAGTGTGGCTGACAGCAAGACAATCTCGAATGGCATTCTAGAGCACACTGAATGTACCTTACCGTCGTATCAATTACAAAGTTAGAGTGAGCAAATATATCTATAAATCTAACTTCTTATTATAAATTATACTTAAACAAAATATTTACCTTGTGCAGTATTTGTAGCTCGTGTCCGCCCGAGGATTGAAAATACTCATTCGAATCGTTGGAGTCGTTCCGAGACTCGCGGCTTACTGAACCTATTTGCCACTGCGAATCTGCACTGGTTGTATTCTTATGCTCACCATTTTCATCCAAACCAAAACTTTGCTGCGATAAATCCATTAAGTTAATTTACGCTGAGACAACAATTATTAAAATTCTTTATAAAGCAACACGGCTCCATATAACAGGTATAGACATATTTTTATTTACAATGAAACTAATTTGATAGGTGACATTGAAACAAGACATTAGTAAATGTTGCGAAACATCATCATAATTTGAGGTTAACATAAAAATAGTTTGCAAAAAGTTTCTTATTCTTGTAATGAATATTCCATCTTATTTATATCCATAGAAGAGCATAGAAGTCATGGCAGTAATAAGTACTAGAATACAACAGGAAGAACTAATATACAAAAAAACGGTCCTTATTACTAAAGAGAGTGTGTCTTTTTGTAGAAGGGCGACTAAAAACTTGTGTAAAAGAGACGCAGTTACTATTTATTAAGGCAATTCAAAGACACCGTAGTGCCTTATAACCTGAATTGAAGTGAAAATGAACTTTATGCGCCTTAATAAAGTTTAAATGCTTTTTCCACATACAATGTCAATTCAAATTCAATTCAATTTTTAGGGTAACTTGGCCCCATCGATCGATGCGATTATTTCGCCAGTGTCAAAGTTTTAAAAATATATTCAAAAATCTTGTGACAAAATGTCGGCAACGTTGTACGGTAGAACACGGTCAAAAGACCCCCTCCTCTCTATCGGCCTCTTAGCCAACGGATAATGATATCCCTCGGACACCGCCAGGAAATTAATAACTGATGCCCAGGGTGCACCGGACCAAGCACTGCTCTTCCCCCCGGATAAGGAGGTAACACGACTCACACCCCACATACCTACAATGTCGTTCTAGAATATTAATAAACTCTAGCAAGTGACAGATAATAATGATAATGAATTTTAATGAATTGTTTATATAACAATACGATCTCAATTGTTTACTTGCCATGAGCTACCATGACTTGGATTGCGAAAATGATGATTAAAATTTTGATTGCAGCATGTGGGCTAACATCACACTAACTTTTATTATATCTTTGTACCAGTAGAAGATCCTGTCTAAGATGACTATCACTTATCTACACATACACATACATACATACCGTCTCGCCTCTTTGCCACAGGGGTTGACAGAGACTACTTTGTTCCACTTGCTACGATCCTGACATACCTCTTTTGCTTCATCCATTATTCATCAATCTCTTCATACATGCTCATCGGTTTGGGGTACTCCATGACCTGACTTTTTTTCAAAACGTCTCCTATTTGGTTCCGGAACGCCCTTTTAGGCCTTCCCCTCCCAATGCATCCATTCACATCCCCCAAATAAATCTGTTTAGTTAATGTACTTTCATCCATCCTCTCTACGTGACCAAACAACTATGCATACTTTTTTCTATCCCACTCATTATATCTTCTTTCAATCCAGCACGTTCCCTTATCACACTATTCCTTATTCTATATTTCAGTGTAACACCTTCCATACTTCTTAACGCTCTCATTGCTACTGCATTTTAACTTTCGCTACCGGTACAGTCAGCGTCAAATAGTTCGTGACACCCAAAGTGGACAAAAAGTTAGCAACACGACCTTATTTCGACTGTAACAATGACGTGACAAACTATTTGGCTACTTTGGGTGTCACGAACTATTTGACGCTGACTGTACTTTAGTCAACTCATCAATTAAAAGCATCAATAGAAATTGCTACAAATCTACGGCACATATTAAAATTTTGACTGTTTCAAGTAAGAAGTTTCTAGATTCATAAAACGTGTAATTTTCTTCTAGTCTACACAAGCATTGCAATTTCCGCAAGATTTGTGACCACTTTCCAATTATATTGTTAAGCCACGGATACACTAGGGGACAAATTTAATGTCCCACGACATGTCGAGCGAAGCCGGCCATTTCACCTGACATCGCGCGAATTATGTAATGTACGCGATAAACGTATCGCGCCATGTTGCCAGACATGTCGAGCGAAGCCCGGTAGCGTCGTGCCACTTCACCCGACGCTGCTGGCGACACGTGTCGCAGGACATCTGTCCCCTAGTGTATCTGTGGCTTTAAGTACTCAATTTCTTTTTCATATTTTACAAGCTTCCAAAACAGTAAGAGTTTCTCAATTCGATTGTGTTTTTTTAGTGTATGCTGTGTGAAAGAAATAAAGACTTAAAGTTTCCCTTATTGATGGAAAGTGTATAGTACCTTAATTTTATTTCTACATACATACATACATATATCACGTCTTTACCCCTTACGGGGTAGACAGAGCCTAAGGTAACAAAACCTTAAGATCACGCTTAACATGATTAAGGGCGTATAGCTGTAAAGGGAAATCAAAATAGTGATGGGTTGCTAGCCGCATTGCCTATAACATGATTCCTAAGACTTTCACCCATTCCCTCGATGGGCTTTTAGAAATCTGCGCGGGAAGAGAAGCAACTGGTAAATTCTATTTTTTTTCTTCACTCCCAGACCAGCATGCAAGAATTTTAATTCTCATGTAAGTAAAATACTTTCACTATACTATAATACTCGGGAGATTATTTATTTTGCTGACCAAATGTTGTTCAGTTCCAATGAAAATAAATCCTGCCTTATAATCAGTACAGGTAAATGGCAAGAAAACAAACACTCGCGACGTTTTCGCGACGTTGACTGAGCGGAAGCATTTATTCAGTTGGCTCGTGTATCCCCGGCACATAACATCGAGTTTATTAGCTGTTGCTACGAGTTTAGTAAAGAAATTGCGAAATCGCGATTAATGAACATGAATTTTATTAATTATTGCTGAACGGATTTTATAACAAATTAAAATTCTATTTTGAGGAGACGCGTGTATAAACTTTTTGATGAAATATTTTGGTTGAGGTACTGCCTCAGAAAGGAGTTCTTATGTAAAATTAAATGACATAAAATGGTACCACGGTACAATATAAAAAAATAATTACTAAGATACAGTGTTAATTCAGTTGTAAATAAAAGATATGACCTGATAATAATAAAGGAGCTAATAACCATTTCATTTGAAAATATAACTTTGAAGTAAATAACGATAGGTACTAATAGTTCTTAGGAACCTGTTTTAGATGATTAAATGTTTTCTTTGTGAGCGTGTGAAGCTTCTATAGAATTTAACAGGTCGGGTTAATGATGGTTGCGATCATGACCTTACAGTTTTATAATAAACATCGCTTTACGTAGCACAGAGTCAAAAGTCTAAGCCGAACTATTAGTCTTGATACGTTGCGAACTACACTCGATAGAGCACTGAAAACGGGTCATATGTTATGCAAATCTTTAAGATCAGTTTCATTTTCTCAAATCTTACCCCAAAACCCCTTAGTTATAAAAATATTATTGTATAAAGAATGACCAAAATGCCCTTTGGTAATGGTTACTTGTAAAGTGACAAGACCAATAAAATTAATATTAGTGTTTACTATCATTTTTTGATTAATTGATAACATAATACACACCTCTCTATGGAAAATTCAAGAAAACAAAAATATTACTTCACATATCATAAACCCTACATACTCTGCGTTCGTTCTGCGTAATGAGTTTGGAAACCGCCAATTACGACCAGCATAAAAAATACTTGACCACATTGCAATTATCATCCCTCACACACTTGTCTTGGCCACTACTCCGCATCGTGACTGGGGCCGGGATTCTTGCATTTATTTGCACAATATCGTTCTTTCCCAGATTTTAAGGATACGATGCTAAGCGAGAAATCGACATTGTTATAAACATGAATAAATACAGGTCAAGGCCTCTTAAATGTGAACACCCTATTTTATTAAATTAAAGTATCAAAATTAGTTCTACGACTATAAAACGAGATTTGCAAGTCATTTTAATCGCACAATAAAGAACACGGTCAAACTTCACCTTGCTACCACTCCACTAGCATTTAGAGAGCTCTGAGGTTGAGTAGCTCCCTTAAACGTTAACTGTATAATATTAATAGACGAATATCACAAAACTAGTGGACATGTTGAAAACAATGCACAATTACATAACACAACCGTGAAAGTGGGATTCAAAAATGAATAAGAATGTGGCAATAAATCGTTGGAAAGTAATGCAATCAAAAAATGTATCTAAGAGCACAAATAATGACGATGACTTACCAATAACGGACAAAATTCTTACGCTTGTTAAGGAGAAAGGTAAATAAATATAAGAATTACTCAAAACTATAGTTTTTTCACATAAAACCGTTTAGCTGGCAAGGGAAGGGGACTCTTAAACGATAATTAGAACTTTAAAGCTTAATATTTCGCAAACAGATCGCTGAATCGTTTATCCACACCCACAATATTTGTATAGCTTTCCCACACCCACAATATTTTTGAACGACCTTTTCAACGACACACCACACTATGGGAAAAACGAGAAAAAAATCGTTCCTACTTTGCGCGTAGGGGGATAACGTAAAAAAAATATTCAAGATTTTGTTTTACCACTTTGTCGACGTCAAATGAATATGTAAGCCCATGCCAAATTACAACTTTCCAGTACTAAGAATCTCTAAGCTAAGCCGCAGATAGATGGACAGACGGACGGACATAGCGAAACTATAAGGGTTCCTTGTTGACTGCGGACCCTAAAAATAACACATTGCCGGCCTTGGCTTGTAATGTTTTATGAAATCCCATAAAAGACCTCTCGTCTAGGCTCACCTGAAACGTGATACTTCGCACCTTTATACAAGGCTCCTGCCCGCGACTTCGTCTGCTTAGAATTATACATATATAAACCTTCCGCTTGAATCACTATCTATAAAAAAAACCGCATCAAAATCCGTTGTGTACATTTAAAGATATAAGCATACATAGGGACAGACAGACAGACAGACAGCGGAAAGCTACTTTGTTTTATGCTATGTAGAGATGTTATTTATATAGGCTAATTTATTTATTGCATGTTTTAGAAAATAGAACAGTTATGTACTTATAATTTTTGACGCTATCCTGCACAAGGTTAGGTTAATCTTAGGTAAAAGTAAACAAAATACCAACCCCAACCCCAGAATGTAATTTATTGTTTGACAATAGGTGTAGGTCTATCCAAATTGTTTAAACATAGATCATTATATGTATATTACATTATTACTCATACAAAGTAACAAAAAATTAAATAATTAGATCTAGTTCTTTTTATTACGTTGTAGACAAATTGGTACATCGCATAATTGATTAAGTGCGTATTCATGGGTAAGCGTAATAACAACAGCAGTGGTTTTTAACATAGCATAGTGTTAATTTACAATTTAAAACCAATTAAAATTAGTCAATTTTGTCGGGATATAGTACCTTGGTTACGTAGAGAATCCTTCGTCTTTTTATTATAAATACCTATAATTTATTTCTTCAAAACACTTTACGCTCCGCGATTTTGTAAGAAAATACTTTATGATGATAACGTGGCGCCTCGAGCAATATTAGATCAAAGAAACATAATACTCTGGCGGGGAATATATTTCTAGTGTTTTATTGTTTTTATAAATAACACTGTCGCTCAGATTCTACCCGCGAACGTGCAAAAACGGGAAAAAGCTTGAAGTAACGGGATTAAATAAGTTACCTACTATATTTATAAGAGGCCAGAGTACTCACTTTTTTAAATTTCATTAACGCAATCTTCTAAAAACAAATTAAAAATAATGGCAACTGACGAAGTAAGTAATAGCCAAATTGTACTTTTATACCACCGTACCGAATATTTTCCATACAGGGAACATCGCTATTCAGCCCAAGTGCAATTACACTCCTATGCGACAATATCTTATCGTAGTTATTATATTACCTATACACGACCAAAATTTCAAACAGGATTCAGAATGATCATAATGTCGAAGAAACCGTTTAAAGTATTCCAGACAAAAATAAACATGCACATTGGTTGGGTTTAAATGGGTCAATCAACGAGCTAACGAGTCATAGATTAATTGATTAATTTTTGAACGTTTGAAGTTACCTTCAAAAAATAAATAGAGATATGAGTACATTGCAGCGTGTGTGTTGGTATGACAAGTACAATTGTTAATAAATATGATATTTATAGCTAATTTAGAGCTATCTGAGCTGTTTGGTCTGCGTAGCATGTGCTGCTAACAGTACATGACACGTTTTATCTCCATTAATTTTTGATTATGCGCCCAGCGAAGCAAATCGAAATCAATTAAGAAACGCGTTTCGTTGGAGAACCAAGTCCATGTGCGACTACCCTAAAAATTTAAAGGTACAACATTCCACGTTATGTAAATTGTAATTTGCATAAACATTCTGCCGCACAATGTGTTTGCGTTCCTACACGAAATTATTCTGCTATTCGAATTTGTGCTGTTCACACCTTGGTATTGTTCTCTAAATTTTGCAAGTATTCAAATCGGTCTGTTATTTATAATCCGAAAATGATCTACGCAATGAAATCTAATGCCGTTTTTACTGTCGCGTAAGCTCATCACCTCACATGTTTTCAAATTAAATTCCAAGAAATTAATTAAAATTAGGTTGAAATATGGATCACCTGACAAAGTACTTAGTATACAATCGGATACCAGAATCTCGCGACAATTTGGATTATGAAGCAGTTAAGTCGCAGAAAAAAGACCAAGACAAGGGAAATGTTGATAAAAGACTACTTTTGCTATCACCGCAATTGGGAAGAAAGGACGGAGGTACGATTTTACTTTTATTTTTTAACACGGAAATAATATGAACAGCAAGGTTTCATGTATCCAAGTCTTGGGACTTCGTTATTATTATTTGAAGACCACAATCGCGAATTTATTTCGTCTTTGATATTTACTCAATTGTTTCTACTCGCGTACTCAATACGAGCAAAACATGTTGGAACCCGCTCAGGATTTTTATTTATTTTTACTATAAGTAACTACCTACTAAAAAGTTGCAAAACTTGAAATCCCAAATTCACAATTTCATTTTTAATTTTTGCAAGGTACCGTTTGGCTAGTACCTACCTATTTGGTAAAGCTCATTTTAAACGGGTAATTATCAGCCTCATAGTTTTAGCTGCACAACAAAAGTGGAATGCTGATCTGTTTTTGAACTTGTGACTGGAGTAGATTATGATCGTAGTAAAAAAAAATGTTCCAATCAAACGTTATAAGTGGTAATGTTAATTAGCTAGTAGGTAGAAATCGAAGAACGGAAGACATGACTCAATTGATAGAGTGATTGCCGATTAGGCAGGAGCGTTGCACAGTCTCGATGATACCTTATCGTTATAGATCGTTCTTACATATTTCCAGTTCAAAATGTTATATTTCTAAACAATACTTGAGAACTAGAGCTAGAGCATATGAAACAATCTGAAATGTAAAGCCGTGGCCGAGTTACCACTATGGGTGGTGTAGGGGTAAAAGTACGCATCACGGATTGATGAGGATCCGGGTTCAATTCGCGGCCATAGCTTTACTTTTCGGATTTTCCCATGTGTTCTAGTTATTAGTATTGTTTATAAATATCATTTCTAACGGGTAAACCGTAAAAATAAATACAAAAATCGGTAAGTAAAATTCTCAATCCTTTGATAGAATCTATAGTTTAAAGATTCCCATTCGAACTGAATTTAGTTTTTGCATTATTTTCATTTGCATGTATTTATTATTATTATCATGTCTACAGAAATTATTTCCTACACAGATTTTCAGACAGAATCGAAATTTTGGTGATATCCCTCAATAAGACTATAATTTTTGCTACCCTTTTAGTGGCAGAGTCTTAAAACATTCTACTCAATATTGTACAACGGCACGTTCAAAGTTACTCCGAAGCCGTTTCATCAAGCAACAGCCGCCATGCCAATTTTGCGTTATTCCATTACTCCCGGACAAGTCCCCAGCAAAGAAAATTATGATATTGTCTATACAAAAAAATGCGATTTTGAAGAAAACTAAGGCAATGAAAATGGTCTATCGAAATGTTATAATTAACGGTTGATAATATCAGTTTCATAAATCTGTATGGGTTAAGGCTAGAGAACTCTCATTCAATTACAAGAAAAAATGCCATAGCATTTTTAAGATCGCAGTTTTATTAGCCTTACTCCCGGCTCAGTTTTTAGCAGAGGAGCAATAAGTCTCCTTAATTTTTTTAAAAATCTAGGTATGTTAATTTTCTATGTTCTGGTTGAACCGAATTAGGTACTTTAATATGTGTAGGTATGACTTCAATACTTAGATGTGATTAACGCTCTTGCTGGCAGCTTTCTCGCTTAAAAATTTGCTGTAGCGATACAGCGTGGGAATATTGCTTGTGTGATGCTGATGAGCACAATTGATACCTAAGGGAACAAAAATTTTCATTTTGCTCCGTTACGTTAGTTTCATAGTTACCTAATATTGATAATATTGTTACCTTGTAATATTCTGTATACCTTTTTTTCTGTTTTGGTTGTTATATGTAGTGTTCAATAAAGAGTTATTGTATTGTATTGTATTGTAATAGTCAATATTTAAGATCCTCTTAATAATATAATTGAACCCTCCTTAGTCGTAGAAACTGTAAAGGTGTGACACGCTTGATCCAGTTTTTCAATTTATCGGTGAGCCATAGTACGTTACAGACCGACCGCTTGAGTGAGTCCTCGCCCGCGCGGTGCTGGGGCGCGTGCATGGTGCGACGACAAAGGGGGCCGAGAGAGGTGCGGGCGGCAGGCGCACTACCCGCCCGCACCTCTCTCGGTCCCCCTTGTCGTCCTACTCCGCGCCCCTGTGCCTTGCGGGCGAGGACTCATTTAAGCGGTCGGTCTATAAAGCTGCCTACTTCTTTGCTTTTGTTGCCATTAACTATATATACTGTTTTTGCTTAAATCTTATCTTCTGCCTTTCACGTATTTTACTTTCGTCAATGTTTAAACAACTAAACAAACTTTACATTTTTACTTCATTCCGTAGTAAAAAGCATGTATCTATTCTCTCGTTAATTTTTTTTTTCCTAGGAATAACAAATTATTGTGTCAGCCCATATCCACATTTAATTTACGCCATTATTTAAGCATTAGCAATATTTGTTAATGTTGACAAATATCCTTAGTACGCTGAATTTAGAAGAGAAATATTGAATAATTATTGTTTCCTTGACTATTCAGTTATTGGAAAGACCTTACTGTCTTCCTAATATAGCGTTTATCGGGCTACGTGGTAAAGTGGAAGCGTTTCCTCGTACTATCGGCGCAGTATGACCTTCAGAGTGATGAGGTTAGCGCCTATTTCCGCCGTTAACTAGTCTACTTGATGCATAGGAACAGTTTTGATGCTTGATAGGAATATCGTAATTTTTAAAAGAAAGGAATTATAAAAAAAACAATAATTTTCACTTCCGCTCTTAGAACGATTAGTATTCATTTCATTTAATACTATAATATGGAATTTGTGATTTTAAAAGCTTCACGTCACGACATATTGTCGGCAGACGATGTCATGTTTGCAATGCTTTTATTTAGCGCCCGTCCTCATACACAACATGAAAGAGTAAAATAAATCATCGTGAAAATAAATACAAAATTCAAGAAAGACACGAACAGTGGTAGTAGTTTGAAAATCAAGAACAATAATTCAGAACCATTGAAAACCATTGAATTGTTCGTTCTTGATGGTAAAGCTAACGTCAACTTTACTGCACTATAAATGATTATAATGATAATGATATACGCATATGTACATGTAAACCTCCTGAATTTTACTATTTTATTATGTACTAGCTGTTGCCCGCAACTTCGTCTGCATAGAATTCGTTTATCGCTATCCCGCAGAAATTACGCAATCCGTTCTTAGAGGATGCCTACGTCATAGTAGCTTAATGCATGCAAAGTCTCAGCCAGATCGGTTTAAAATTGACAAAGTTTCATACAAACTTTCATCCCCTATTTTATTCCCTTGGGGGTAGAATTGATCAAAATCCTTTCTTAGCGGATGCCTACGTCATAACATCTACCTGCATGCCAAATTTCAGCCCGATCCGTCCAGTGGTTTGGGCTGTGCGTTGATAGATCACTATGTCAGTCAGTCATGTATGTACTGGATGTGACTGACATGCCCATGTCAATATCCGAGCATGATTAAAAAAGAGCCTGTTCAGTTCCGTTGTCGCCTGTTTTTAGTTACATTACTCGATTTAATCAAACCCTTAAAGACAATAACAACTACTTTATTAACTTCTTGATAAGACAAGTAAATATGAAGTTTTATACTATTAACACTTAACGTGGTGGTGTTAACTGCATAGAAACGTGGATACCTACCCAATGGTAAGGGAATCGACATAGGTACAACACGTACATCAATCGTCAACTTACTTTGCAGTGACTTTGTGGCTGTCGAAAAATTTACAATAAGTGGTTACTCTTCAAATATAACTCATCTGGATACTAACGTGAATCATTTTTATAATATTTGTATAGGTACCTTGATTGGAAAACAAAAGACACTGTATGCATACTCTGCGTGACATATTATTATTATTTTTTTGTGTGGTCGGTTTATTGTTTTTTTGTATGTACGATAAATTTCACGTGTCATCACGATAATTATGTCAAAACACTGTTATGTTTTATTTAGCACTTTTTACGTTAACATGTTGTTTATGTCGACTACCTCGCTTATGAACGAAAGTACTTAAAATATATATTCGGAGAAGCATTCGGTACCACCTTCCCGTTCTTAAACATAGGTATTCATCCATTTTCACACTGGCAAATTCAACATTATTACACCTACGAATGCAAGCATTTTGAACCGATCACCTAAGCCAGTATGACGTGCAGTTAGATCGCACCTTAACGCGCAGTTACACTCACATCTATTCTTAAGCTGTTAAGAGTTATATCGCGGCATTCAAACAGTTAATCTAACATTTGATTTAAAGAATTGTTTCGTGGATATTCTTTTGAATCAAGTTGCTATTTTGTTCATTGGCATAGTTGAGTTTGAGTCTGTGAATAATGCTTCCTGTAAAGCGCCACGTTTCCGCTGTGCTCACTGAAGGTATAGTATAATAATTTGTTTAAGATTACTAGTATTTTCTTTAAAAAGTTATTAAGTTACCCGAGAGCTCTTAGTCTTTCACACTGTTGCAACATCAGAGTTAAGCAAATAAATTTATTCGTTAAATAGGTCCGAAAAGAACCGAAAAGACTTTAAAGCATCAGAAAGTTAACAATTGTGTTTCTACTTCATTTACAGCGTCGTCATTTTATTCACTAAATGATATAATTAGCTTTCTATTTATATCGTCTGTATCTTTAGTAGTTGTGTTTTAAGCTAGGACATGTTGTGTTGTAGCATTGGCTTAAACCACATGTGTCATTACCAGAGACAACTGCAAAATCGAATCTAAATAACGATAGATGGGTGCCCTTGACACTTAGAGCTAGAGCGTGCAGCACGAAGGCAATTACTTGTAATGCAGTTCACATTTCACACTTCGACGCAGTGAGAAGTTATTTTCCAACATGTATTCTTGGAACTGCTTAGAACTTATCCTACCTTCGTTCACTTAGCACTGAATACTGAAAAATCACTGCCAGAGACTGTTCCTAGTAAAATTCAACATAACATATCACTTTCTCTATTCTCTAAAAGTCCCAAATCCAGTGCAGATTCAAAGTGTCCCGACCAGTCTTGGTTTAAATCAATCATAATATTTAGATTAAAAATTTAAATAAAATTAATCTTAATAGCTTAATAGTTTAACAAATATATACAATCGTCTATTAAAATGCTACGAAAGAGTGTTCTTGGTACTTCACAAGAAGAATTTTTTGGTATATATTTCTGGATTTCATTGTGCATTCATTATTTGAAAGGCTACACATAGGTACCACTGAATCATTTTCTAGCAGTTTATTTCATGGCTTTTGAATCCCAAGTAAAAATCTCGTTTTACGGTAGGGAGACCGAGGCGAGTTGAGACAGAGGTGAGTTAATACAAAGCCTTTTTCTCTGCACCTATGACAGTTAGCGAGGTCACAACTTCACACAAACTATGGAGTGTAGAAAGAGCAACGAATTAGCGAAGTTACCAGCCCGATAAACTGTCACAGTTCAGAGAAATCGGCTTTGTATCAACTCACCTCTGTCTCAACTCTTCTCGGTCTCCCCTAGAAAAAGGTACATGAAATTTAATTACTGGCTGGCTGTTGCCCGTGATTTCGTCCGCGCTAAATTATATATAACCGATGTTCATCAGGGATAATGTAGAATTCCAGTCGTGAAAAATGGTGGAAAAGTGGTGCATTTTTCAAATCGGTCAAGTGGATTTAGAACCTATTCAATTCAAACAAACAATTAAATCTAAAGAGGAATCTTTATAATATTAGTGTAGATATAGGTTCTAAATATTTCTCAATATTCATGTGGGTACATTGCATGCTAGCTATTGCGCGCAATGTCTCTGCGTCCTGCGAAAACTTTGCAATTTTCCGGCGGCACAGGCTATTATTAGTGCAATTCGTACGGTATTTCTAAAGTTTATGCATTATATACAAATAAATGACAAACATATTTTTTACCTCTTTACCATTAAAACTCATAAAGTGTAGATGAAATTGAATCATTTAGAAATAGTCTTAAATACAGAGAAGTTACAACTTAAAATAAGTCTAGGGTAAACCTATATGGCTGTAATAATACATTATGTAGGTACGTTTACTTTTTCATTGCGGTCACTGTATCATCTAAAATAACATAATTGAAATTCCTAAATAATTTTCAAATTTCGTGACGTAAACATTTCATGGCGTGTTTTGAGTAAAAATTTACCTTTCATCCAAAATTGGATTATCTTTTCAGAACGGGTGTTATATCCACGTAACAAGTTATCGCCCGGTGCGAAACCATGCGTCGTGGGAGGAAAACCAATTACCGAAGCGCAGGCTATTGTAAGTTCAAAATAATATATGTTCCCCGTCGTAATGCGTCTAAAAATAACAAAAGTCTAGTAATTTATAGCTGTAGGTAGAGTATAGCACACCCGTTAAAGAAAAATACTTTAATAGTTCTCTCAATTTTAGGAACTGCGTATTACAACTTTTGGCACGGCTTCGTGCCCACCGAGAGCCGAATGGATCCGATCACCAATTGTAATGAGAGCACCCAGTCAGCCATTGGGATATGGGTTGGCTGCCCCTCGAAACGGTGCGAGGTCATTGCTTGCTGGACTTCAGGCCCATATCATCAAGTGGCTATTATTTGACTCCCGACCTTTAACAAAGGACAACAAGTCCCTAGAACCTCCGGAAACGTAAGTTTTTTTAATGACTTGATTTCGTAGCCTAAGTGACAAAACCCTTACAGTTTAGGCCAGATACAAGAAAATGTAAAACATACTATCCATTACGATGGTGAAACATTCTTAATAATGACATATACAGTTTTAGCTTAGGAAGGTGGGTAAATTCGTTGAGAAGTTCTTGTATATTTTTTCATAATATATTTAAATCAAAAACCGCTTAGAACATACTAATATTACCCTATAAGTACACAACTTAGTATACACAGTTCATACATAAATCACGTCTTTATCCTTCACGGGGTAGACATAATATGCCCTAAAATGAAATAATAAATAAGTACATGATAGTTTTAACCGTTGTCTTTTAAAAATAAAGGTCTTCTCTATAAAATGCTCTTAATACAATTCTTAGAACAGTTCAAGCGTAGAGCGCGGCTCGTAGGGAAGAGAAGCTTTAAAATCCGTATAAATTCTAAAAATGTCGCAGGATTTTGCTCAATCACCAATGTTCAATCATTTTAATACTAAGAGCTGAGAGAAACGGTATTCATATACAGTTACTATGATAGAATGTTAAAAATGACACGATATTCAATTTCAATTTACTATAATAGCACTACTAAAGCTATATGCGCGAAGGCGCACAATATAGCTTCAAAATGCCTGTCATAATTCTCTTGCCAGCCACGTGCTTCGGCATAAATCCGCACCATCTATGTACTGTTGGACAATATTTTACTTCAATAGAGAACGTTATGGGCAAAGCGTTTGACAGGGTTTATTCACGTTTAACGGAATATCGGAGAATAGGAGACAAACATCCTTTCGCATATTTCTTATCACGCATCCGTTGTAATGTTTCGTGTAGTACGAAAACGTGAGCTGGAGAATCAAAGAATAAAAGTAAAAATCTTCTTGTGTAGGTACCTGCGGCCCTCTGAAGAACGTCAGGAGGAAGCTCTGTGGCGAACTTGTAGTGAAGTGATATGGCGCTGCGCTGGCGCAATGAACCTTCCGCAAGGAGAAGAGGCTAAAGCTGTGGTGGCTCTACCATCAGATATAATATACGTGCAACATAGCTCATATTATTATCAAGATGGTGTAACTGAGAAGGTGAATAAAACATTCCAGGGATGTTTAGATTCGCAATCAAAAACAATAATTATTGTTTGTATTATTATTAGGTAACATCGTGAACTGTTTTTCTAAGTTGTGCAATTTGTTCTTTCCTAATTTTGAATAAAATTCATAAATTTAGGGAACTTGCAATTTTCAGACCTTAGTTTTAATTCTTGATTGTATAATTTTAACAAGCTGCACATTTTTGAATTCAACAATCTGGAGGACGTCCAAATTTTTGTGAAGCGCTATCTATATTTGGTAAGTACTAACAATATTTATTGAATTTATAATTAGATTTGCTACGGCAGGTTTAAATTGAATCACTACTATAACTAAATTAGCATCAAATCATGACGTGGTAGTTTACCATGCGAATTTATTAATTTCGAATGATATAAATACTTATATTATGTAGGTCTTAATTCAACCATGAATTAAATAATGCGAATTTCTTTATGATCCTCAAATTATTAAAAATATTTTCTTTTTTAGTTCAAAACCGAGGAAGGATGTGGTGCTTTACTACTGCTTTATGCTGCTGTATTGTCCAGAGGCTGTGAAAAGTAAGTGAAAATGCTCTAATGTCCTTTAATAATAACTTGAGCGTCAAGGAATACTATAGATAACCTTTCGGTTTTATTAATGATTTAATTGACGAACTGACTACATAATTTGAACACATATTGCAGCATCAAGAAAGATTTAGACGGGAAACTGACATATCTAGTTTCGTCGCATGTGGAAGGATCACTTAATGTGGTCACCTTGCTTCTTACCGGACGAGCCACGCCGTATCTTCACAACGGGGTCGTGTATATTGGTGACGAGGATCATTATGTACGCTATTTTGTACCTATTAATTAACACTTGGGTTAAACTTTTATTTTAGGAAATTCGATCTACATCTCAAAAGTGGGATCTTTAATTATTTCTGTAGCAAAATAAGAAAGTTGGTTATTTATTGATGTTTATTTTAGGCGATGCCACAGTTTGGCGTATTATCGAGAAGTCCGGTTGGTCTGCTGGTCTGGTATGGTAACGAAGATAATGCCAAGAACAACGCAACTCAGCAGCATCCAGGGTCAAGGCTGAAGACACCAGCGATGCCTATTTGGGTATTGTCAGTTAATTATACTAGAACCCGCATCTTTTATATAACTATGTAACATACAGTTTCAGTGACAGAGACTTTGCCAATCGACGGCTGGTTTTTCACTAAGTATGTGTAAAAAAAAACCGGCCTAGCTCAAGCCTGGCAAGATATGGCACGATAGAAAAGTTGGTGCCTATTCAAGCTTAATAGTTTCTTCGATGGGACCGCATTTCAATTTTTATTTTCATTCATAGTATTGTGGTACCGGCTAATTAAAACAGGACCCAAATTAACAATTTCTTGGTGTTAAGAATGTCAACGAGTGTATCGTCTGCGTATGAACGTTTCATTTTAGCCGTTGAGCCTTCAGAGAAATATCTTCAGGATTAGTCCTTAAACTCCTCTTCAAGTTAATTGATGCGGGTAGTAGGGTAGGAATTAGAAGATCCTCCCTTGCGGTGCGTTACTGAATTAATATTACTTTTGACAAGATTATTCTTATTCATATGTATAGTGTTGGTTAACTCTACACAAATCATTATACAATAACTAAATAGAAAACCAAGTAATAAGTTTAAAAAACTAGATAGAGGCCCACGCTGTAGTGCTGCACTTTAAACTCAGATTAGATAGACCTTGTGCTTCCATAATTGCACTTGAAATTGAATTTATATATATTTTTAATTGTTTTTGCATAAATCAAGTACGGTAAATTATAGACGTGATAGTTGACCAGAAATATTTATGATTTAGTTAAAAAAATGTGATGTTATTGCAAGCCGTTTAGAAGCTTTTCAATCTATTAGAAAACTGTTTATTGCACACGCCAGAATATAAAGTAAAAGACAAAGAATAGAACGAAGGTAGACTCGTTCTTAAAAAGAGTATCTTCCAGTTAAGTTGATTCAAGAGAGGAAACCTTATTAAAATAATATCTTAATAAGGTAGTTTCAGTTCGTATATTGTTTATTTCTTTACCGCAAGTGACTTTTTATCTTTCTTTAGCACTTAGATTCACTTGATTTCATGTGGATATCTGATGGATGACAAAGCTTTAATTAAGTACCGTCAGCCATAAAACCATATATTCGTTTTTTTTTATATTAATAATCACAACTTTACTGTGGTACGTAACTCACACTTGGCCGGTTTTTTACTAAACTAGAAAAAGAAATGTCACCAAAAACATTCTGTAAAAAACTAGCCAAGTCTGGATGGAGCTGCTTGTTTATCTCTAAAAAGTAATGAAATCTAGACAAAGTCGTTCCAAGTCTACGGTTGCTTACTGCGATTTCTTTATTATTATAGTTAATGTTGTGTGACTTGGCCGTTGAAGGGTACACAAGGGTACAACCTGGTTTTGTATGTATTTTCCATCGTCAATGGGCGTTCTGGCGACAGATTGGTGCAATGGTGTCATGGAGCACCTGGTTTTGTACCCATGTTTACCCTTCAACGGCCAAGTCAACACAACATTAATCATAATAATAAAGAAATCGCAGTAAGCAACCTTAGAATTGGAACGACTTTGTCTAGATTTCATTACTTTTTAGAGATAAACAAGCAGCTCCATCCAGACTTGGCTACTTTTTTAACGAATGGTTTTGGTGGGATTTCACTTCTTTTTGTAGAAACGTGGGCATATTGATTTATTTTATTAGATTTTCTTATTTGACACCTTTTTTTTTTCTTTTGAGGTGTATTTTTTTTTTCAAACATCAAATGAAGCGGCCCACCAAGTTAAATATTTTTTGTAAAGACGGTATATGTCGATCTCTAATAGTTTGGTTGGGCTCTTGTGTTTTCTAATCAGGGTCACCAGGTACTCCAGATCTTCGATTATCCTAGTTTTTATAGTTTTCCCTTTATGTGGCCATTAAACCCTAACTCTGTACCAAATTTCAGCTCTCTGGGTTTATGGGAAGTACTAGTTCTATTTTGACAATCGTGAGTGAGTGAGTGAGTGTCATAAATGCGAAACTTTGCTTTCGCTTAACTTTGGAACTAAATGACCTACAGATTTGAAATTTTGGATTTTAAGTATGTGATTATAGCTTACTGGATGACGAAAATTTTTGCGTTCTGGTATTATCCAGAGGTTCTCAAATAGGGGCCTTAAAATGCGGCGAAATGGTTCCAGTAAAGGATGGTACGGCAGTGTTTGCTTCGCGCTCGACTTGGCGGGGGCACTGCCGTGCCCCCAGATAAACACCGGACATCTACATTTGGCAGCAGAAGTAGGTAAACTATTCAAATAACTCACAAATCACACTCCTCTTAACATGCATGACAGTAGAATCATGTGTAGATTGTTTTGAGATCTACTACGCAGTTTATCTACTTCTGCTGTTGATTGTACGCTTTGTACGTTTATACAAAATGTAAAAAGACCCGACTCACGGGTGGGAATAATTGCGAACAAAATATTTTTCAGAATTCCAAATAGTAAATTTGGTTGCTTATTTCAGGTAACTAGTTGTTCTGGACATTATGGCGTCCTGTTCAACACTAATCGAGAATTGCTCCGAAATTATCACGCAGAAAGAAGGTTAGGGTATAGTTATTAGTTACCTAATATAAACTGAGAGATTACAAAACATTTCTCAATGTGTTTTCGTTTGCCTCGATTCCTTGGTATTCCAAGTTGTGATGTGCGCGACTTTTATAGACTTATTTATTTATTTATTTATTTATTTATTCGGTACAATTACATATTGTAAACAACAACATAGCAAAACAGATCATACAGAGAAAAAAGTATTGTGTTTACAACACAATTACAATTGTACACAACATTCAGCACACAGATTACTTTTCTACGGAAAAAGAAAAAGAGAGAAAAAAAAAAAAAAAAAAAAATGCTTAGGTATATTTTTTAAGCCTTCTTGGATATTTTACTTTTAAAGGTGGCTAACGAATCAAAGAAAATATCAACGTCATGGTCCAGATTATCAAATAAGCGACACATTCGTTGTAGTGGAGCGTTGTGGCTGACATTATTATTGGTCATAGATAAGGCAAATAAATTTTGATTTCGTGTGCGCTTCGTCCTGAATCCTATACAATCCAAAAGATTCCCGTCAAGATCGCCATGCAATATCTTATACAGTGTTATCAAGTCTATGACATTACGTCGTTGGGACAGAGAATCGAGATTGAATTTGACTAGTCTATCGCCATACTCAGGAATCGAACGGCGTGTCCCAGTCTTAATGCAGAGGTGTCGAACAAATCTCCTCTGAATTGACTCCAACCGATCACAGTATTTAGTGTAGATAGGATGCCAGATAACACAGCAGTACTCAAGTGTAGTCCTTAAACATACTTGTGTACTTATTAAACATAGTTTGTTTTCTTTTGACTACAGATTCGATATCCACTATTACACCTGTGGGGGTTGTCATGTTCTGCTGAATGTGGATACTCGCTCTCACGATGACTCAGCAGGACCCATGAGAAGTGATGACATAAGCGCTACTCCCCTTGAGAAACTGATTCATACCAAGTACGTTTCCACACAAAGCGAAACTAAGAAACTTTTTAGATTATTCCGCTAAATACGACGAACTTGTGTAAATGTTTGCAAAGAAGTGTTTTGAAATAGAGTTAGGTTCATTGCGGCGTGAATGTAAGCTACTATACTACTAATAGCTATACAATATTAAAACAAGAGATGATAAAAATAAGAGCCACATCATAGGGTCAATATGAATTTACCTAGCGGTTCCCGCAATCAGCGAGTAGTGACAATCCAGTAAGATGAAAGACTACAAAAAGAAACACTTAGCACTTGTCCAAGCAAAACGCTCTACTAAAGTTTCTATAGTCGGATACATTCAATACAATGTGTACAGTACAACTTCAAAAATTTTGGTACTATTGGCAAATCTGATTTCTAATTTAATTTCACAGCGTGGTTGTAATTTTTGAACAGTTTATCCTATTTTACTAACAATAAGTCTTTACTAACTATATA
The DNA here is from genome assembly GCA_949127965.1 of Pandemis corylana. NCBI lineage: Eukaryota > Metazoa > Arthropoda > Insecta > Lepidoptera > Tortricidae > Pandemis > Pandemis corylana. Next base: position 18,824,934 of record OX421850.1, read on the forward strand.
AAAATGCTGACCATTATTAATTAATTCGAAAGACATGAAGATAAATTTTATTTCTGCGTTCACAAAATTAATATTTTATTTATTTTATTCATACACTATCATTCTCCATTATGGTAACGGTAGCCCATGCCATTATGACACAGGAACCGGGGTAATTAATACACGGAAGTAAATCTGAAATAACACGGGTTATTTAGCAATTACAATAATAGTTACATACATACCGTCACAACTCCTTCCCATAGAGGTAGGCAGAAACTACATTGTTCCACTTGCTACGATTCTGACATTACCTCTTCCGCTTCACCCACATTCATCAATCTCTTCAAACATGCTCGTCGGTTTGGGGTACTCTTGACCTGACCTTCTTTCAAAGTGTCCCCAATTTGGTCACGGAACGTCCGTGACCAAATCTCGCCATATAAATCTGTTTAGTTAATCTTCTTTTATCCATCCTCTCTACGTGACCACACCACACCAACTAGGCACACATTTTTCTATCCCAGTCACTATAATCGCCTTTCACATTAGCATGTTCACTGATCACACTATTTTTTATTCTATCTTTCGGTGTTACTCCTTCCATTATACTTCTTAACACTCTCATCTCCACTGCATTTATTCTTCTTTCACGCTTCTTTTGCCATACCCAAATTTTGCTACCGTACTATAATATACTATTAAAATAATAATAATAATAGCTATTAAAAATATAAGTGCACTGAAAGAAAAAAACATTCAAGTGGGCGACTAAAAGTAACTATGTTGTCTGATTTTAATTCCAGATGGCAAGATGCGAAAATTACCTGGTCTGGACCAGGACCACACTTCAGTGATTCTCCAAACTAAACAAAAGTTTCCCACAACCTGCAAGCAAGCTTTAGAAATATTAGTGAACGTTGAATGTACCAGCTGCTTCTCTTCCCACGCAGACGGTAAAGCCCATTGAGGGAATCATGTTATATGTGTCATAGGAATCATGTTATAGGCGATGCGGCTAGCAACCCATCACTATTTTGATTCCCTTTCTACTTACAATCACAATCATGCTAAGCGTGGCCTTTAGATCTTGTTACCTTAGGCTCCCTCTACCCCGTAAGGGATATTTACGTTGATGTGATCCTGACTCAAATTTCATAAAAAATATGACTTTTCAAAATTAAAAATGCAAGATTTTCCAGGTGTTGACCAGATCCTAGTAAATAAAAATGAATGTGTCTTCCGAAAAGCCGAATTTTTGGGCATATCCAGATCCGCAATAATGCTGAAACAAGTTCTGAAAGTGAAGAGAAAAAGAGAGGGTCCTTAAAAAAACCATTCATAATTCACGCCTTCATCCTCTACGGGATAGACAGAGCCTAGGTAACCAAACCAGGCCACGTTTAGCATGATTCTGGTCCTAAAAAACCAGAACTTAATAAATATCAATATTCACGAACTGGAAGTCATGTATTATCAAGTCTAAAATTTCCATAAAACTTGACAATCCATGCACGTCGACTTGGTAGGTACTGAAACACCGACACTATCCAACTAGTTGTAAATCTCTTGGCTATTTCTAGTCGGTGGCTATAATTTATTTTGTCAAACAAGTCAATGGATTCTTTTTCATTAATTGTACATACAAACTTACAGTGCTATTGTCTATCGACGCAAACCGCGCCGTCGTATTTACATTTACATAATTTATTATAACGTTTGATAAGTAAGGATAGTGTGTCACGAACTTGCCACATGTATTTCCCGGTGTCAATGCTAGGTATGTATCTAAGCTCAACTTTGTATTAGTGTGAGAGTATGTTACTTACATGTTATGCGACTACTACAGAAAAATTATCTATGTAATGTGACGCGGAATTTTGATAAACATTGCCACAAAATGCAAAATTCAGCTCATACTTTACACACACTAAGTAAGAAATAAAATTGATAAGCTTTTGCTATGAATTTAGATTTTGCCGTTGATTAATATTAAAACAGGCTACCTTAAAAGGATTTTATATATGAATATATTGGCTTTACATAGAACATTATTTGTTATTTATCTTATCCAGAAGAGTAAACAATCTAGAAGAGTAAGTCAATATTATGTAGATATAATGTATACTTTGAAAATAAAAGTCTAGTCTAAATTAGTAGCTTTGGACTTAAGTAACTGAAATGTTGCATGGAGGTTATCTTACTAATTTACAAGAGAATAAGAGTGATGCAACGAGAGTGATGCCGTGGTAAAGTAGGTGTAGTAAGCTAGTCACACATGAATACTTAACGCTTTTATGTGTATAAGAGTTATGCAACGAGAGTGATGCCGTGGTAAAGTAGGTGTAGTAAGCTAGTCGCACATGAATACCTAACGCTTTTATGTGTATAAGAGTTATGCAACGAGAGTGATGCCGTGGTAAAGTAGGTGTAGTAAGCTAGTCACACATGAATACCTAACGCTTTTATGTGTATAAGAGTTATGCAACGAGAGTGATGCCGTGGTAAAGTAGGTGTAGTAAGCTAGTCGCGCATGAATACTTAACGCTTTTATGTGTATAAGAGTTATACAACGAGAGTGACGCCGTGGTAAAGTAGGTGTAGTAAGCTAGTCGCACATGAATACTTAACGCTTTTATGTGTATAAGAGTAATGCAACGAGAGTGATGCCGTGGTAAAGTAGGTGTAGTAAGCTAGTCACACATGAATACTTAACGCTTTTATGTGTATAAGAGTAATGCAACGAGAGTGATGCCGTGGTAAAGTAGGTGTAGTAAGCTAGTCGCACATGAATACTTAACGCTTTTATGTGTATAAGAGTAATGCAACGAGAGTGACGCCGTGGTAAAGTAGGTGTAGTAAGCTAGTCGCACATGAATACTTAACGCTTTTATGTGTATAAGAGTAATGCAACGAGAGTGATGCCGTGGTAAAGTAGGTGTAGTAAGCTAGTCGCACATGAATACTTAACGCTTTTTATCATCCTCAAGAAACGACACAAAATCATACCCGGCGGTTGTAATACAAATTCTTTGTAGAATTATAATGACTAATGATTAAAGGCTTCTAGAATATTCAGTTGTTTTTTTTACATAATTGTTCGTAACTTATCTCTATATTTGTTAACTTTCACAATAAAACCACTGAACGAATAAGAAATAATATCACTACGAGTTAGGAGCCGCAGCCTACTCAAAATGAATGCCAAAAATCTTAATATTTTCTCTATAGGTTATCTATGTCGGATAACATAATAACGCTAATTAATGATTCATCATTGCTAATTAATATTTTTAATCAAAACAATAATCTTTCTGTAAAATGAGGAGTTCCTTGTAATATTAAACGAAAATGATTGATGGACGTTCGACAAATGTACCAATAAAAGCAATTTATCAAATGCTTGTCAATCCCAGTGGCGTCCGGGTCTCACCTTTCCTGGAGATTTTTTTCGCATCTATTTTGACGGAATCTATTTTTGATGAATTGCATTTTAATGTGAGATAGAACTGATGGCAATCCTCACGAATGACAGCTCAGTTTTTTTTGTTTCTCTCTCTGGTAAATATAAATTTGAAATAAATTTTCTAGTTTGCAGGTTTTACGGAAATGTGCATGTCCGGACCGGACTGAGACTATTACCACGTTATTTGCGTATGTAGTTTCATTCAAATGCCAACCTTAATTGAATATTGTTTTTTTTATCGTGTCAGTCTGACTATCGACCTTATTTTTTGATATTGGAACTAACACGAAAATGTACTCACGAGCAAAAATAACGGGTCTTTTCGTACAACTTTCTATGGGAAGTGACCCATTATTTATTTTTTGCTGGTCAGTATAGTAAAGCACTGACTTGTTCTACTATACCTACATGTGTGCATATTTTATTTTGTAAATATTCAAGGCTAATAATGAGTAATCATTTATAACTAGTATATTCTGGCTTAGAAAACCCATCGAAAACGATGTTCATTATCTGGAAAACATTAGCCATTATTACTGCAATTTCTGTTTAAAATAATAAACTGATAAACGAAGGAATATTTTGCTCTAAATTAATTGTAATTTAATATTGTTCATATTTGCCCACGAGCAGGTCGGTACGAAACAGCTATGTCTAAATTATTTGTAACTAAATTACGTCTACAACAAACTTATAATAGCCCAGTAAAATTTCACTGCCGCCTATCTTATGGGTTTGGCCAAATTGTCCCAATCCAACCACTGCGCGACAACTATTAGGATTTGTATTCCGAATTAATCGATGTTCTGAGGCCTTCCTTATCACATTTGATTATCGTTGTGCAAACTGAAATAATATGTATACGTGCAAAGTAGCTCGCAGCACGTGGCCATTATTATATATTTGATATTATTTAGTGTGCAAAACGCGTGACTAGTCACATGGCTTATTGGAATTGTCTGTTTACTTGGCAGCAGTTTGACACTGAGAGACAGGCCGAAATTAGGGTAGATACCGAATTTTAGAAATAGAAATTCAATTTTCTTCAGAAATCCAATAACTATCAGTAAACGGGGTGTGAGAATGTCTTCAAAAGCCAACCCGTTTATTTATAAAAAGTTACGTATCTGTTCAGTAATAGGAAAAAAATTATATCTTTATTTTTCAAAAAAATCTTGTACAGTCAACGTCAAAAGTAAGTGATCAAAATCAACGTTTCAAAGCATGTTCTGGCATGACGTGCCAGATATAACAAGTACTACACAAGCTTCAGTTTTAAATGAAGCTTTAATTAGTCAAAAGAAAGTGATCATAAGTAACAACACCGAGACAGAAATGAAGTGAACAATCAATGTTTCAAAATAAACTACCCTGACTATGAAGCTAGAGGTCCTGGGTTCGAATTCCAGAAGGGGCAGACAGTTGTATGATGAATACGAATGCTTGTGCCCGAGTCATGGATGTTGTATGTATTTAAGTATGTATTTATATACATTATTTAAGTATGTTTATCCGTTGCCTGGTACCCATAGTAGGTACAAGCTTTGCTTAGTTTGGGGCTGGGTCAATTGGTGTAATTTGTCCCAGGATATTTATTTCTTTATTTATTTAAAATAATAATACACGATGTCATAATTATGAATGTGTCAAGTGATAATAAAAGAAAAACAAAATTTCGAATTGTCGGAAATGTCTAAATGAAAGATCGATAAAAAAAGGATTGATTTCAAATTCAACCAAAAATCAAGCAGTTGTAATAAGAGCTTTATTTCAAACTTTGGGGGACATGAGAAGTGTTATAGTCGCTTCGCATGTTTGTCTCACGAATATAACCGATATAAACCGAACATCTGACTTGTACTCCGAAGTGTGCCGTATTTTGTAGATAATCAGTTTAATTTAAAACACTGACTTTCATTGTTTGAATGCCATGTCACTTAGTTTTCAAGGATCGAAATAAATGTGATCACTTACTTATGACACATTATGTGTTCATTTACTTCTAATAAACTACAATAGTCCATTGTAACATTTGACTTAATTTAATGTTTATGTTATTTTGGAACCTAATTCATCAGTTTCTTTTGCTGTGGACTGTACTACACCAAAAGCGTAGCAATTTGGCTATGCTAAGCCGACTAGTTTAACGAACGTTTATTATATTATTTTGAGAAGGCAAGGTAAAGGTACCTATTATGTTACATTAGATTCAGAAAATTCCTTTATCATAAGAACAAAAGAATAGAAAAGCGACAGTGTTTGGAATAGTCCGACGAATTCCCTGACCGGTAGTACTTTGTTGGGGCTACAGTGATTTATGCCCGGCGCCTGCTATTCGGCGCATTGTTTTTGGAAATTATTGTTTGACAATCCGGGATGCGTTCCCCTTTTCGTATAGTGAAATAGAACACGTTGAATATAAATGTTGTCATTGTTAGTGCATGGTCTTGTCTACAAGTTGGCTTTTCCCGGCAATAATAATAATAATATTAAGTAATTTTTGACAAAGTATACAAACAAGGAGGTTCTCAATTCGATTGTAAATATGTCATTTTTTCTTATAGGTAATTGAGCATCGAAACCTTCGCCGACCGTGAGCCTAGTTTAATGATACTATTTGTTCTCAACACGGTTTTGGAATATTTCAGTAGACGGTTGAATCGGGAACAAAGTTTGATTGAATAGTCCTGTTTTCAACGTAATTTTGGATTAAAATTGAGCCACCACTTTCAGGCTGTGTACTTTGAACATCAACGAAATAGCTGAAACTTTTATTAACTAAAATTAAAATCCTGAGAATCATTTAGAGGGCTGTTCAGTCAAACTAAAGAAATCACTTGTAATCAGGATTAATTTTAAGACACGGTGTATGTTTCATTAAAATCGGTTTAACAGTTACAATATTTTTCAAATCTGAAATCGGTTAATGTTTCTATTTCATGAAAAAAAGTTTCAATACACAATATTTTTTGTCGCACAGAAAAAGACTTCCACCGACTTTCAAACATAACTTTCTTTATAAACAATGTTCTTTCCGTTCCGTAATAACAAAACAATTTACGATCAATTATGTGCGCTGTGAAGCTACCTTTCCTTTTTTAAAAACTTTGTTGAAAACAAAGACTCGTTGTACGAGTACGTCGCAAAACGATAATAAAACTTACTGTTCACAAAGTAAGATACATATACCTAGAGCGTTTTTTAGATTATAAAGCTTCAACATTAATCTGATTCGCTTAAAGGTCGACAAAGGTTTATAGATAATTCTAGAAGACAATGCACCCAAATAGCCGCTGTCAACGGAACGCGATGGCGATACACTAAATCAATTTACGGGAACAAAGTACGTCTCTCGCTGCGATAACAATTTGTCAATAGCTAATCCCTTTCAGAACAAATCACTTTGTCTATTTAATATAAATAATATAATAATCGTATCTTAACGGTATGATTTAGAATAGCTGGGTTAGTTTTGCTAGTAAGTTTAACTTTTGAGAACATTTAATTGTGTATTTACAAATATTTCCCTATTATTATGACTACCCACAAAAAATTTCAACTCTAATAACTGAGGCAAAATAAACTTTTCAATGGAATTCGCTTTAGACAACAGATGTTCCGCTTTCATGAATGAACGGTCGGGTGATCCAACAGTTTTGTATAAGTAAGTGCCTATACATTATAAAAATGTATATACCTACAATACCGACGGCCTACGCATCCAAGCTTTTGATAACTTTTATCATTATTTGCTAACGAATACTAACTTCCATTGCAATTGAAACCAAGCAAATATCATTTTAAGAGGAGGCCTGTGCCCAGCAGTGGGACGTGCAGTCTGGAAATGATGATGATGAAAAGTGGACCCGTTTTCTTTAACATGACGGAACATTTTAAAAAACTGTGTTTTTTTTATTTGGCTGAGTATTTATCTTGAAATGGTGCCAGATAGAGAGAAATAGCATATCATTAATAACAGAAGCGAAATTGACGGCGGGGTACCCGGGATGCGAGCAGCATCCAGACATAGCGAAGGGACGTAAGGTTCTGATAGAAGCGAATCCGGAGCGTAACGTTGAGGCGGTGGCGTAGTTGAATTAACTGTGCCTTGGAGTGACACACTCGGTTTTTTTAACTAATTCTTCGAGTAAACATTTTTGGGATTCACTTATGATTCTAGCCTAGGTATGCTTCCTCGACCGCCCCGGCGGGAAAAAAAGGTTGGTTCCCAGTCTCTTCAAATCGCAAATCCCGTCTTAGCGCTGCTCTATGTCTATATATTTCTTCAGCCTAATTTCTAATCTTCAGCTCCATTGGTGAAGCTGTGCATTGTCTGTTAGTCACGTTACTGTATTGTATACTTAAGTAGTTTTCTTATCGAGTGTACATAATAACAAACGTCCTTTTTGTTAACCGTCTCTGTTACATACGTACACACGCGCTTATAATTTTAGTAGGCCGTGTTCGGTAATTTATTTCTTGATGTTTTTACATTACAATAAAGCAAGCAGGAACGGTAAAGATGCTGCGGAGTAAGTATAACAGAAATTGTTTTCATGCTCGATGAAAAAGTGATAATTGCATTCTGCGCGATCACCAGAGAGCAAACTGATCAGGGAGCGACTTCGAAGGAACACATGAATTGTCATGTCGGACACAAAACAAAATTGCTCCCCAGACCCATATTTCACGTTTACCTCTAAATAAGATAGTAAAATATGGTCGCAAGGTAAGAGCCCAAAGTAGTAGAAAAAAGTTCACTACTGTGTCAGTAATAATCAGTATGATGAAACATAATATGTGAAACTTGGATACATTATATTAATCAGACAAAGTAGACAAATGTTGGTTTAACGTGCTTTTAGTATAGTAGTAAAAAGTGAAATAAAAATATGTTTTTTATTTTATAAATGTTTATTTTATTTATTTACAAAAACTTACTCGGCATAACAGTTTACACCAACGCACTGAGTGAGGCAAAAACAATCAAGATTCATAATCTAGACGAAAAAAAAGGCGGGGCACTCCTACCTTTTCTCTATGTAAACTAACAGAAATAGGAAAATAAATCACTCCAACTACCTATTTTGAGGCACTTAAGTGTTTGCATGGCCGCCGTCGTTCACTAGCGTGCTTTTGCTTTTGCGATCCTATACTTTCCCGTCTTCGAAACCCTCTCTCTCGCTTGACGCTGGACATTGGGAGAACCCGCGTGTAGCCTCCTCTTTCAAACGGTAGTCGTGATTTATGTTTTCGATGGGCCCTTGCACGAACTGCTTAGTGCCGAAACATTGTATTTGAATATTTTATATGCTAGTTTCGAAGTATATACTGTTTGAATGATGCAATTATTTGCTCAAATCAAATTAGTCTAGATAAAATACACAGAGATAGGCACACTAATCACCCCGTTTTATAGATTAAGCTGTACATTTAATACATACATTTAATAGAAAGGAGCGACAGTACCAGTTTTGGCTAATCTGCATCTGCCAATCCCATGCCTGACTATCTGTTCCAACTTGCCCGGTCTCAACACAAACTCAAGGTCCTATCGGCGAGCTCATGAGTTACGTCTGTAAAGGCCTGTTCCACCTCACTGGATCAAGTTCCTGATGTCTTAAATATCAGTAGTAGGTACAAACATACATACACAAATCACGTCTTTATCCCTTACGGGGCAGACAGAGCCTAAGGTAACAGGTACCTACAGGCCACAATATCAGTAGTGTTATTTATTATAATACAGTCTTTTTGTTTTGTAGGAATAAACAGAGGCGTAATCACATCTCTTTGTTGCGGTTGCCTTTTCTGGCTATACTTTTATGTAATGGTGTGATTTTGAAGATATTTTATGCCAGTGAAAACTAGCAAAGCAACCGGTACCCCTATCCCAAAAAATAAGTAAAATTAAGCAAAATGAGGGCATTTCTATTGATAAGATCTCAAATTTGAAAGATGATTTGGCTAAAATATTGATACTGCACCAAATTGTTACTGCATGGTCTCCTTGCGTGACGGAGGAGCCACCCAGCGATCCCATATACCTAATTACAAAATATTGTATTAATCTACTAAACTTATTTATTTATTTATTTGTTAAACATGGTATACAGAAAAGGTCTATAGGGCGACAAATATATAGTTAGTAATTAGCAATGACTTAACTTAAATTAGGTACCTAGATTTAAACAATATAAAACATTTAGTCATCTAATTATCATTTAGAAACTCATTAATTGATCCATTTATCGAATAGAAATAATTTCAACATATTTTTGAATTAATTTTAATTTAAACATATTATTTTATATGATTCGGAATTTTATTAAATATCTTGGGTGCAATTCCTAAAATGCTTTTTTTCATCAGTGGTACAAAGCGAATCCTTATGTTTGTTGTTTTAAGAACCGTTTGTAGTTTTAACCAATCGTGTTGGTACCTGCCTATAGTATGTCGATATGTCGTAGCATTAGCACCAGCCGTTCTAAACTCCAACAGTTTTGGGAATTGGTTCCACACTCGTCGCGTTACAAAAAAGACTAGAATGTGTCCATTGAATTCTCTAAAAGCTCGCCTCTGCGGCATCGTAATTTTTTATCGGCTATCCCACGGGTGCATTTTACCCCTGAAACTGCCACGTACGTTGCCAAAAATGGCTTCGGCTGTTTTATGGTTGATAAAACCTGGAAAACGTTAGTTGATGAACTACTTTTGCATGTGTGTTCCGAATAAAATACTGCACAGTAACGATATTTTATTTAAGCTTTTATTAAATGCTGTATTTGTGTATTCTGTCTTCGCGACAAAACGTTGGTTTATTTTGAAGCTGTAAGTGGGTGGGTTTGGGCATAAAAACATAAATATGTCACACAGACTTAGCTATCTTGCACATGACATAATGTTTAGAGCGAGAAAGCCGCAAAGACAAGCCAGGGAAGAACTGGAGCGGTGGCGACTCGATGGGTTAAGTCGGTGTGTATGTGGTCCGCAGCTATCGTGTACTTACCTAATTGTGTGTTGTGAGCAATTCGGAACAGGAATAGATATCTTAACTTATATGGTTATAAAAAGATAATCTTTTAGCGTCTTTGTTAATATAATTATGGTTATTTTATTATCACTACGCGGTAAACGGTCTTTTAATACCTAAACCTACTACTATTAATTTGATACCTCTGTCTAGTTAACGCGATGAAAGGAAATGGAAATGAGTTAAGGAAAATTGCTCTGTAGAAGGATATTATTATCTTCTATTACAAAGAAACCAAAGTCCTGACTGACGACTAACTGATTTGTATAGCGGTTTTCGACGTACTTGAGGACTATTCTGTAAAAATATACGCATAAAAAAATAAAAAATATACGTATACGCTAGTACTGTAAACAACCCGTATTAGACTACAGGCCCACGTACAAAAAATGTGGGTCATATGAACCACCAGGTGACGTATATAGGACGAGAATAATTTTTTGACGGCATTATTTGTAATAGTACTTTTGAGTGCTAGATAATGTTTTGGAACCGAAGCCGTACTTTTTCAAATCACCCCCCGGACCACGGAAAGAGAGGGGGTTGCAACCCTCGATTTTGTCCCCTTGTCGCACAATTTTTGTACAGCGTTGCGGAATAATGGATTAGAAGCTGTATTGAAACAGTATGAAACTGATGCCGTATAGAATCAAATGACCAAATTTACCCTGGAAATTGTCAGAAAATCAAAAAAAAAATACCGACTTTGTGGCGCACCATTTTTTTACGGCACTGCGAGCTTTCTTATTATTTTTCATGGATCTATCGATGGTAAAAATGCCGTACAAAAATATATAACCAAAATGTACTCACACTACCTGCACTTTTGAATTCTCACCAGCACTCAGTTGGACAGCTTACAATAAGTGACGGCCTAGTGCTAAATCTTATTATTTTATGCTCTTATATCGCAATGCTATACCTCGAACTCTCAAACTAGCCTGAGAAATATTTGTCAGTGACAGCTATCTCAGTACCTTCTGAAAGAACCTTTCGAAATCGGGCCAAATATTGAGTGAGAGGAGCAGCTCTATTGAACCAAAGCAAATGGAAAAGATTTTATTTTTAAATATTTGTGAACTAGAGGTTTCTGCCATAAAATTTTATTTAATATGTTTTTTAATGAAAAGGCGCGTTGAGTCGAATTCGAGGTTTGTATGGACAAATCTTAGTTCCGCTATTACCCGCTAGAGGCGCTACTAAGATTTCCATACTGACTTCCCGATTCGATTTCGATTCGGTGCTCGATGGAAGTCCGTGCTAGCTAGCTGTACAAGTATGTTTTTTATGTTTAATTTCATTCAAAGAGTTTGTGTTGATTTATTTTTGTTAAAAATTAAAAAATATTTCGTTTTTCATTCTAAGCAAAACTATTTTTTTATGTTGATTAAAGTTAGATTGTTGTTCTATTTACTGTCAATAAATAATTACCATACCCATTTGTTGCGTTTTAATTATAATCGATGCATGATGCATGATGGAATTGATGGATTGGTGGATCGCGAAGTTATTGATGTTGGATAGATACCTATAACGTAATATAATATTTTCACGGTCAAACAATTTAAAATAGTAAATCCATTCCAAATACAGCCAAATCCGGCTACTGTTCATTTTGTAGTTCAAAACATTACCTATTAAATCATTAAATAAAACTAAATTTAATTTAAAACAACTTAGACATTATAGACTTAGAATAATGTCTAGATCAAAATACGGTAAAGTGAAAAAAAGCACTTTACGTGGCTAATAGGTCATCATGTAATACTATGCAGCAATACGGAGTGTTGCAGCAAAATCCACAACATGCACCCAGTTACACGGTTAAAAAAGTAACTGGAACAGTTCGCGTCTTCAGTGACATTGACAGTGACTATTGATTCACTCACTTTATAATTGTATTTGTATTAGTGGCGCCAACGCATATTTCCTATTTATTATTAAATATATGTGTTTTTGGAAGTGTTTAAGTTGTTGATTACGTTATTCTACAAACATTGTATATCAAAATCGAATAACAAGTGCGTGTGACTTGAAAGATCAGTCCAAAGTCGCCGGCGCCGTCTTGGCATGAATAAGAGGTTACTGATAATTTTCGTGGTTGTGTGTGAGTTCAGGTGTTACAATTCAATCACAACCTTATTACGTGAAATACGTGGTAAGACTTATTAGTAATTTTCTTGTACATCGCAAGTATCGCAACGTAACGTCCTACCGTATGCGCACGCAATACGAATACGAAATACGACTCGATTCGGTGTTCTATGCTAAGTATGCTATGTTATGTGGTATCAAAAGTAACGAGTAACGTAACGATACGAAAGTATCAGGTACTAATCGTAATAGTAACGAATACATAAAGGTACACTCTTTTTCGTTACTTTTACACCTCTACATACGCGTCGAATTGAGAACCTCCTCCGTTTGTTTCGTTCGTTCCGGTTAAAAAGGTAACATAACAGTAGAGTAGTATAACACCAAGTTACAATTTTAAACCCCAGAAATGTCGTTCTTCCTTTGTTATATAGTTTTGTATGTTTCAGTTACCAATTTGTGCAAAAGATTTTCCATTAAGGTTGGCAGACAACATTATTTGGCTGATGGTACGTACAGTTATAGTTGAATCATCGAGAGCGTGGAATTTCATATGTAGTAGTATTGTTTGTTTACAGGCATTCTATATTTGAATTTTCTATTTTCTTGTACTATCAGCATACAGAGAGGTTGTTATATATATCGAAGAACTAAAAACAAAAATAATGTCAGTGTGAAATTGTCAATATTATTTACGTTGTGGGTATATTTTTACATCTGATTCGTCGAAAGTGAAGAAAATAAATATCGATGTCAGGAAGGAGAAATGGATCAAATAACAGACAATTTTATTATCAATACTTGTGACAGCTCAGATGAAGAATATGATAGCGAATAAAAGAAAAAAACAGAGGACTACTACTTATTCCACTTCTTGGGTATGTCATTTTATTAAGTTAAGAGAAAATTATTTTTTGTTGCAAACGGTACAACCACTACAAATGCAATTCCATCTTCTCGATAATTCAACTATAACAAAAGTACTCTCAACAAAATACAATAGAAAACTTACAATTTAGGTACCAAATTTTTTAATTTAGATGTTACCACTTTTAATAAAAATCAACAAGGGTATTATTTAAATAAGCCTATTCAGTAAAAACTTTCTCAATTTTCTGACTAATGGCTGTCACAGCTCAGTGACGTCAGGTGCTAAAACTAACCTGATTTTAGTGAACTAATTTGTGATTTAGCAGAGGGGGCTGCGACTTGATCACTATCCACCCGTGACGCTCCCCTTCGGTCACTAAACTTACCGCAAATATAATTTTATTTTTTTACTAGCTGTTGCCCGCAACTTCGTCTGCATAGAATTTGTTTATCGCTATCCCGCAGGAATTACGCAATTTTCCGGGATAAAAAGTAGCCTACGTGTTATTCCAGGCTACAATCCAGATTTCATCAATTTCATCCAGTTCTGTCCAGCCGTTCTGACGTGAAAGAGTAACAAACATCCAAACATCCATTCTCACAAACTTTCACATTTATAACATGAGTAGGATTTCTTATACTTACCAGACTTGGGAGATACGTTAGAAATATAAATTCGAGCGCAGTTATTTGACTTCATCATCATCATCATCATCAGCAAGAAGACGTCCACTGTTGAAAAATGGCCTCCCCCTTAGACCGCCACAATGAACGACAACTCGCCACCGTTATCCACCGGTTTCCCGCAACTTTCACGATGTCGTCGGTCCACCTAGTGGGAGGCCTGCCAACACGGCGTCTTTCGGTTTGTGGTCGCCACTCGAGAACTTTTCTCCCCCTACGGTTGTCTGTTCTACAAGCAATGCAGCCTGCCCATTGCCACTTCAACGTACATACTCTTCGAGCTATGTCGGTGACTCCAGTTCTTCGGCGAATCTCCGTATTCCGGATTCTGTCGCGCAAAGAAACTCCGAGCATAGCTCTCTCCATAACTCGTTGAGCGACTCTGAGCCCCTCCAAAAGGCCAGCAACCAACATCAATCTGTCCAAGATAAACGTAGTGGTCAACGACATCGAGTGTATCGCCCCCAATGGTACCCGGTGTGGGTGTGACACTTGACTTCACCGAGAATTTATTTAATTCTGATTTCATAACGTCCGTCTGCTGTGAAAACCATTTGACTGACCGATTTCGAGTGGTTTTTATATGTTTTTATTTAATCCTCAAACCTCAAATGTAAAATGACATCAACAATCCAAATCGTCAAAATTACTACAGTCACCAAAGTAACAGCAGCAAAAGAATCGTATTGTTTTCAATTAGTACGTGGGTGATAGCTATGCTTGAAAAAACACAATTTTGCGTTATTAATTTTTAATCAAAGGAAGAAAACAAATTTAAAACATTTGGTAAAAAATTGAAAGGATAAAGAAGATCAGAAGAAAAGCGGGATATCTCGCTCATTGGCCAAGAAAAAGGTCGCAAATCCGTTACACAAGTTTCAAAACGCCTGACAGTAAATCGCGAGCCCCGCGAACAAGGTTTTGTGTTCCAACTTTAGCAATTACGCTGGTCAGGATTAAAGTTGAGTTTGAAACTTTCAAAACGGGACGAATGGTTACCGCTGTTGGGACACATGGCTGTAGAGTATACATAACAGAAAATCTAAGTACTTCCTTAAAACTTGGCCGTTGCAGCTCCGATAGGCGTCTACTGCTGTTCCGCCAAAAGTTTTTACGTTTGAGAATACTTAATGCATTCAGTACTTCCAGTTTCGTACAATTTAGGAACCTACTTAAATGTTGATGCATACTTTTTGCAAAAATATACTTAAGTTTCGGTCTACGCACTTTATTCTAAATCCATCTGGCGCATACTTATGTAAGTATGGTTAAAAACCTCGCACAAATTTTAAAATTAGGCAGACAGACACTCTATTCCTAAACAGTCGTAGATACTCCACAGACAAAATGGATAAAATGATCTCTTTGAAAACAATGGAATCAAACCACTGTATCTGTGTCACTGGTCAGTGTCCCACTGCTGGGCAGACTCTCCTTTAGCACTCCACTACATTCGGTTCGCCTCAATGTCAAACTCTCCTTTACATATGTAAACGCCCAAATTGTGCCGCCATCTCCTCGGTCTGTCAGCCTTGTCGCTAGCCATTTACCGACCGGCATCTCCTCTGGAGAATGAACCTATTTCAGGTACTGTTAATATTGTTATATTTTATAAAGCTACGAGTTGATTGGTTCCTAAATAATGAAATGGTGCCTGGAAATTTCTGTTTGCAATGGTAGTTATTCCCCAAAAGTATGGTGTGCAAAATATATCTGCCCTGCCCCGCTAGCACGAGACCGCACGAAAGTCGCGTCGCGCGCGAGTAGGACTACCCGTCTCTTTCTTGTTGGTACAGTAAGAAAAGGACGGGCAATCTATCTCGCGCGCGACGCGACTCTTGTGCGCTCTCGTGCTAGACGTGCTGTAGACACATCTATAAATAAGCCACACACGCAGGAACTACTAGGCAGTTGACCAAAATTAAAAGAGTTTTGCTTGTTAGTTCTTTGTGTCACAAACAGTTACCCTGCAAACTCGACAATCACACTCTACTGGCTTTTAAATGCAAGTTCTACTTGTGATTAGACAATTTATGCAAGATTTTTGTTCCATTTTTCATTTTAAAATTGTATTTGGCTACACTTTGTCACTTTGTAATACTTACAGCAATTTAGCGATGCTAAAACGATATGACGACACAACTATGCTAAAACATTGGACGCAGGCTACGGAGATTAAATTTAATAGTCAAATTGATTAGTATTTCGAAATTACTCTAAATTTAACACAAATAAAAATCATTACATTATATAAACATTACAAAGTCATTCATTTGGTAATAAAAGCTAAGAAAGCATCAATTGTAATTACTAAGACTTAATAATCAAGATAATAATAATAAAATATAGCTGTTACAATCCTTTGGGACGACGACCGCAATCAAAAGGTACTCCTTTAAGCTGTGCCTGGCCTGACTCTTAAGTGAAAGCGGCAATAATTTTATTTGCGTTTCTTGTCTACATTAAATACATTTAGAAAAATATAACATTAAATTAAAAATTTTAAAACACGTATTAATAAAAATAAACAAATTTAGCCCAAAATTGCCTTCCATCATTTCGAAAAAGAGCTGATAATCTAAAGGAAACTGGCTTTCGAATAAAAAAAAATGCACCGAAATCGGTCCATCCGCTTGAAAGCTACGATGCCACAGACAGACACACGCAGACATCCACGTCAAACTTAAAAAACCCCTCTTTTTGCGTCAGGGGTTAAAAATTATGAAATTTTACAGTTAAAGTTAAAAAGCGCGGATTACTTTTTTATACCTACATACCACTGAGCTGGCAAGCGAGCACACAGACCACCTGACTTGATATTAAGAGCATTCTGTGGCCCATCTGATGTGGAACATCTGCAGATTCGTGACTGTAAATGCGTTTCGTCTATGCTACTCATTTCACCGGCTACTTTACCCCCAAGCCGAAACACAACAGTGAAAACGTTGCTATTTTACAGCTGGTTAACAGGTAAAACGGTGGCAGTGCTGCAGTGATCCAGACGGACCCTGCACATGATCTTACCATCCTCAAAACTACTTGGGGCTAGAACTAGTAACGCACGCTTTGTCCTCTAGCTTAGCTACAAAGTGTGTTTCACGTTTAGTGTCTCAGTTTTGTTTTGATGCTTTTATAGGAACGTAATAAATTGTGATTTGAGTGTAAACGTGTGGGTTTAAGTACCCTACGTGCATTGTATAATCGTCCTCATGAAAAGTAGAAAAAAATGGAGCAAACAGATAAGCGAGAGACAACTCCCAACATACTTAAGTGGTAAGTGTGGTGTTCCCAATCCCCGCTGGGCTCGAGTTCAAGAAAAGCTCGAATCGTTTCTTTGATAGTGTAAGTAGTAGCGTGCCCAGACGTGGTTTTGGTAGCGGTTCGCGGCGATAATGATGTCGATCACTCATTGCCGGGAATTCCGTATACATATTTGAATAAATTTTAACGTATGTCTGCTAGATATTTGCACAAAAATGGACTAGCTAGGTGTATTCCCAGCTTACATGGTAACACTTAGACTTCAAGTACCTACTAGGTAACGTTTTAATGCCGTACCTCTTTAACTGCTTTCAATAAACAAAACAAGGGCAAGGCCACTATTGATTTGCTATAAAAAACCCTACTCATTTCTCTAAAAGTTCGTGACTTGGGATTTACATAATTACATTTTCTGTATTCATGCAATAATCCTATGTACGTATAGAGGTAGAGGCTCTTGAGAGACATGCATCTGTTTAATATATGATTATAATTTGTTGGTACGGTTTTCCGATCTCAGGCCCTTGGGTCACTCGAAAGGTAATTCTCCTGATAGGATAAACCATGTTTATACGTAGGTACTTGCTTACACTACCTACGATGCTGATTGAAACCTTTGTTCCTAACATTAAACAGGGTGCTAATGGTTTGAATTGATGTAGTAGGACAGATTACTAAACACGTAATTTTCTTTTCAAACAAGCTTTACTCCTGCTAAGTATGTGTTATTTGGGCTACCTACGTTTAATTAATTATGAACAATAATAAAAGCAAACAACAGACAAAAATCAAATTGGCACCAGGAATTTAAATCATCACTACATAGTATAAAACATTGTCGCTTTCCGCCGTCTGTCTGTCACTATGTATGCTTAGATCTTTATAACTACGCAACGGATTTTGTTGTGGGTTTTTGAAATAGATTGAGTGATTCAAGAGGAAGGTTTATATGTATAATTCAACGCAGACGAAGTCGCGGGCAGAAGCTAGTTTGGCCATATATTATGTCATTGTCATTTTAAGACGTCATGATGGGATGAGAAAATGATCAGATAATCACATAGTAAAAAGAGAATTTGAACTTATTTAGATCGGCCATCTAGTATCATAATTGAAAACTACGACTGTTGGAAAGTGACGTCTAGGAGTGGTTTAGAGATTTCTGCAAAATATGTATAGATGGCGTTGAACTGGAACATTTCTCACATAAGCAAGAATTTTCCTTTCAAGGACATAGAGGTCGCATTCATCTAATATCATGGTGGATAACATTTTGATGATCATACTGCCTTGAGCAGTTTTAATGAATTTAATTGAGGGTGGTAGGACCTCGTGCAAGGTCCATTTAGGTCGCTACCACCATCTTACTTGGTAAACTTGCCGCCAAGCAGCAGTGTTTGCGCTGCTATGTTCCGGTGTACAGAGTAAGGTAAATTACAGGTACATGAGGTAATCTAAGTATCTTAGCCCTCCAGGCCGCCAACTCATCTGCGATCCTCTATTGTTGCGGGTGTCTACGGGTAGTGGTGCTCACTTACCGTCAGGTGGCCCACTTGCTCGTTTATTTCCTTGTCGTATAAAAAAACGTTGATTCTGAATAATTTTCATTATTACCTACTTATTTTTCCAGAAGTAAGCTGAAATATTGCCTATGAAATAGTTACGTAGTGCAAATTCAATAACACGCAATACAATACATTGACCATTGCAATATTTGGATTTGAGTAACGCATGCAAAAGTCAAGAACGGCGAAGGTTAAAAGAAGAAACCATAAACATAAAAAGCGATGTTGTTATTCAGTTTATATTATAACATTTTCCTGCTTTTTATGGCAAGCTAATCTAATTAAGAAAATCAAAACCTAATAAAATATAAAATCGTTGCACAATCTCTTTCAAGGTTTATACGCAAAAAACGGGTAAGTACGTTATACTGAATCACATTTGAATGTATGATAATATTTTAAATCACAGGATTATTTGGGCTGTGTGCCCCGAGGGGATTAACTTGTGATCTTTTGAGCTTAGCAGGTTTACTCGTTATCATAAATTATATCATAAAATAATAAAATTACTCTGAGCGCTATGCCGTCATTTCTGAGCGGTACAGATTTTTTCTCTTACTTTGAAAAAAAAAAATTGCACTAACTTCCAGCACCACTACTTTAAAGCGGCACTAGGTTTTTCGACATTAATTTTTAATCATCTATAAGCTATAAAAACGCCGTAAATTAATAATTAGTCGTAATTCCTCACTTGTAGGTACCTGAGAAATTCCATAAATGTACCGCTCAGAAATGACGGCATAGCGCTCAGAGTTATTTTATGATATAGTAACAGCCTTCTAAGCTTCATTCACGCTGGTTCATTTCACATGTTGTTTTTCCATTTGCTTGTAGTCTATTTATTGCAGCGAATTGAAAATTGAGATTATATAGAGACTCAAAAAAGTACCTATTAAAACTAATACCGAAATACGACAAAAAACGACGCTGAAAAAGTTTGAAACAAGATTTGAGAGAGATGTAGAGATAAGCAGGATAAACCGTAGTCACACGTTACATAAATACTTACCGTTACACTTTATCAAACGTTTTTTAGGATGTTGGATCTGCAGGAGCGGGACGGTAGGTATAGATCTACAAGGTAACTACGTAACGTGTGACTTCGGCTTTTCAAGCTTGAACATACGAGTATGTGTCTCGACATCTATCTCAATTCTAGTTTCATAGATTTTCAGCGTTGTTTTTTGTCGTAGTTGGGTTTTAGTTTTCTACTTTTTTATTATTTCAACTGTTTTGGTGTGTCAATGTACTGCGCATGAAATACGGATGAAATACGAATGAATACGGACAAAGTCACAAGCAAATACTAGTAATGTATATGTATAATATATTTTGAAATGTTCAAGTAACGTACTTTCCAATGATACCAAACACGGTATATTTATCTATTTTTTAACAGAGTACTTACTATATTGTTATCTTAGGCTCTGTCTACCCCGTAAGGGAAAAATACATGATTTATGTATGTATGTATGTATTTACTTACTTTATGCCAGCTAGAGAGCGCCGCATTAGATTTAGTGTCACATCATGACGTCATATAGCCTATAACTAGAGGACGATCAAGACGCTTCTAACGATACCACGTTTGTCCAGTTCTGATAAGTAGTTTACGAGCTATGAGGTAACAGATGAACATAAATACATACATACGTACGTAGCCTGTCAAAATTATAATCCTCCTCTGGCTAAAAATAATGAGAAATCATCAATATGACGCGGTACGAGTATAATGTATGTATGTATATCCCTTTATTGTACATAAATAAAACAGATGAATACGAAACAACACAAATGCACAAAGGCGAACTTCCCTAATATAATAAAAGGGAATTCTTCCAGTCAACCTTTGAACGATTTATCTATGATCAAGGAAGGTCGCGAAGGGCGAGGCTTAGCAGCTAGATTAAAAAAGATACTTAACAAACTCTGCTCGTAGATTAAGATGGAAAAAAATCTCAAGAAGAAGAAAGGGGCACAAATATTTTGAATGAAATATTACGGAATTAATGCAATATTCAAGAATTTTACGTCACATAATGTGACTTCTATTGTAACGCGCTGCAACGATTATAAATGTTAGGCGCGTGCTGTAAGTTAGGAGTCGAGGTGCGCGAACAAACTATAAGTTTTCAGAATTAGGTACCTTTTTTGAGTAATTAAAAATGGTTCGTTTTTGTATTTCAAGTACGAACCCTGGCAACATGCTCAGTGTGTCTACTAACATGTACCACCAGAGCAATTATTTTTCTGACCGTACCAACGAAAATTTCAGATATAATTTGCTAGGTTGATTATCTTTTTCTGTTGAGCAAAATTTAAGTAAATACGAGTAATTTCTGTTCTAATATAAACAGTAAATAATATAACTTTATTGTGATTTACGATATAATCTAAGAAAGGACACGCCAAATATAATAAAATGATGTAATGTATCTCAAAATGCGTTATCAATTTTGTGTAATACTGCGCCTCACGACCCTGACGCTCAGTCAGGGTGTGGCGGTGGCGTAGACTCACAAGGGAGGAAGATTGGCAAGGCGTCTTAATAATATCTTAAAATGCCTGAAGCTTATATTTTATAATTTTGAACGTTACTTCATTGCATTAAAATTCAATTTGGTCTGTCACGTATGTCAAGACTGCTAAAAGTACAGCGTGAATATAAGGCACAGCATAGATGTTGACTAATTTCCATAGCTGCGTTAAGAAGTGCCTCTCTCCAGGCTTTTAGAGCTCAGTACTTTGCAGGAAATATTTAGAAGTTACTACTCGTATGTGTGTTGTTTTAACTTCCTAAACTATTTTGTGTTATACCTAATGGATTTTATTTTTGCAGAGTACGGTAAAACTTAGTGACGCATGGTTTACTTTTAGTATAAAATATTTTGTCGTGAGTGAATAGATTTGTATGATCCTCGAAAAATGTCTAACGTTCAAGTGGTACCGCAAAAACGTAAATGCGTATCCTAAACGTTTCCACGTTTCCCTGTGACCCTTTCGAGTGTGTAATAAATGACCTCTGTTTGTTTTCGAGAGCACTCGTGCGTGTTTGTGAAATGTTGGATGTGACTTGTGGTACAATGATTTAAATCTAGCATTATTAGTGCGCTCCGTAGCTCACAATTTTCCCGGACATAATCCGGTTTTGTAGTAGGTAGGCTTATAAGCTTATATAAAGACATAATATTTGTATCTTGCGTGACCGTTCATTTAAATTCTAGGTATTTGATTTAAATTATTTTTTGTGTGAACTATTTAAACGCACCCTATTTATAAGTGTGTAGGAATCGCAAAATCAACACTAGTTCATTACATATTTTAGGTTCTTCTTTATTGTGGTCTTGCTTGCAGCCACAGTAAAGTACCTCCCGTAAAAAAAATTATTCTAGTTTTAACTAATTGATAAGTAAGTATTATGCAATAACTAAATTACATTAATCATGATCACACTATGTCATAATTACCTACTGAGATTTAAAATGGCTGCATTGAAATTACAGTTATTACAAAAGTTTTGTGTTAATCTTGGAATTACAAAGTTTGAATTGAATTGCTTCTTTGAATTGAAGCTTTTTAACATAGGTGCAAATGTCTTAGGTAGTTTAACTAAATAGATAGAACGGAATGACTATCACCCGAATTCGTAGGAGTCCTCATTTATTAAGTCTCTATATTAAAATCAGCGAGCTAATCCAAATTACGCTACGGTCAAGCGCTGTAAATCCGGAAACCCAATTTATCTTTGACGCGCCGTTTTATACTTCTTCGAAGAGCTTGGTCTTCGCCAGTTAAGGGGCTTTAAGGTAGGAAACAGTTAGGAACTGCGATATATCAGTTGTAATTTTATTTAGTTCACTCCTTAAATTTCTAAGTAGCTACTCCCTAAGTAGCTACAGCTTGTATTATGCGTGTTGTAGTAATTTAGCGTCAGAAGCCCGCCAAAAAACCAATACATACATACATACATATAAAAAGCAAAATTATTCTTATTCCTAAATCGACTTGTATATACTATATTGTATAATATATTGTACCTTCGATTTAGGTAAATTGTGTTTTTACTAGACGCTAATTAGGTATTAGCAAGCGATTTATTTCTTTCAAAAAGTCAGAAAAACGAACCATACACTGGTCCATCAAGCAGCAAGATGTCATGAGGATGTAAATTCTGCTAGCGCGATCGAAACGCCTTCTCCGCTTTTGAACATTTAGGTAAAATCATTGGATGTTTGAAGCTATTATCATATTCACAATTTACAATATACAAATATTTATTACTCGAGTAAAATTCCTCAAACCCCGACTACAAGACTAGACTAAGTTATAGCGCTCCTAAATTTGTGTAAGTACATATTTTAAATAGTTATGAAAAACCGGCCCAATACGCGTCAGACCATGTATAACAGAGGGTTCCGTGTAGCTTGAACAGTCTTATTATACAGGGGAACCAGAAATATATCTATATTAGTTACCATACGAATTAAAAAAGGAACGCCCTGGTTGAATGTATGACGTGCCCGGGCCCCTCCGCCCCCCAATTTTTTATATTTTCAGTACAGATATATGTATCCGTTAACAAAATACAGCAGGCCTCCCACTAGGTGGACCGACGATATCGTAAAAGCTGTGGGACACCGTTGGAAGCAGGTGGCCAGTCGTCGTTCATTGTGGCGTTCTAAAGGGGAGGCCATTGTTCAACAGTGGATGTCTTCTGGCTGATGATTATGATGATGATCAAAATACGCTTACCTTACAAATTTCAAAACTTCACACAGCAGACAGACAATTAATGCAGACGGACAGGGCAAAACTACATGGGTTCCTATTTGCTCTTTTGACTAAGGAACCCTAAAAGATCGACTGTCATTTGCTTTACACAATGCCTGTTATTGTAGGTACTGCTTTATTTCATATTATTTCTTATCTTCATCAGTTTTAGTTGTTGGTCAGTATGCTTAGTGTACTCATAGTATTCGGTAGCAACATTCGTTCCGATCACGTTTGCGTTTAACTGTCAAAAACTATGAGTTAGTTGAACTGTCAACAACTGTTTGTTGGCGCTTCGTTACGCTAGTGCTGTTGCTAATTTGCCCGTAGTATTTGGTACGGTAACGTAAACGCGTTCGTGACGATTTTCGTAAATACATTATATAAAATGTACACTAGTGGCTCAGTTTAGTTAACTCTACCCCGTGAGGGATAAAGACAAGATTTATGTATGTATGTATGTAAAATATAATGAAACCGTCAAATTTAAACCAGGTTTCACGACTGTTATTGCCAGTGTACACTGCCCCCTGACACAGATTAATGTATGACACTAATTTAAATAAGGTCAACCCAGTTACGATATTGCGATTAAAGTTGCGATCAAACAAATATTAAAGTAGGACTGGAGCACTCTGGAGTAGGTAAGACGGTTATGATGCTTGACTAACTCGCCAGCTTTATCAACTTTCGATTTTATCTTCGTATCAATCAGTGCTAAAAATATATCAGCTTCCGTTTGCCGCCTTCGTGGATTTAATGAATTTTAGCTTAATGTTTCTGAACGTACCGCTAGGCAATCACTGTAATTACAAGTTTAATTCGCTACGAAGTCTTATGCTTGGAGTTACCGGGTGCCAAGAGCTTTTTAAACTTATGGACATTTAATATTTATGATTTTTAAACAGTGCTTTCAAAATGATTGTGAAATTCAACCGCATTGCTTTGCCTTCAACCGAATTCATTATCATTCAAGGTATTATCCTTTTGACATCAAATTTAAACATAGGTTACTTACAAATTGTTCTGTAGCCTATCTTCACGTCGATTTCAAATGCTCCTCGGAAGTATTAAAACTGAAAAATAAGTATTGAAAATTCTACTTTTAAAACATTAAAAATTAAAAGCCGTTTTCAGAATTTTAAGCGGCAGTAAATTGACCCATTATCATTGAAGCGGAAAAGTGGATAGGTACGTACTCCTGCTCTCGGGCGTGAAAATGCAAATACGAAATGGAGGTTAATGGGTTGCGGATCACATTTTAATGCGAAAGCTCCAATTAGTGCTCACATAATGCAGCCTGTGAGTAACAAAACCAACGTGACATCAAGCAAAATCCCACTCTCCTGCTATAACCTTTACTTACAAAACTACGTGTTGAGTACGTGAAGCCTACGCCTTGAAGTAATGTGCATTCAAACATTGTTATTGAAAGATAGTTCTTAAAGTCATGCGTTTAAAATGTAAATTACATTACTCGACTTTCAGTTACGGATATACATTAGGTACGCAAATGTGGGGCTGCAAGACGAAATGTTAAGCCTCGGAATGGCTGAGATTACTAAAGCAGCGTTATCTAGGTTTGTGTGAGTTGAACGCTGTGTTTGCCTTTCATATTTCCGTTTGAGTAAACTTAGCACGTTTTGATTCTACATTGCACGCATAATATTGTTTTACTTTTGCGTTCGCTTTCGTGGTGAATAATGTTTACAGTTATGAAGTAGCGTGTTACCAACATATTGTTATGTATAGGTATCTTGCCCATTCTAACCGAAAATGCTCTCTGATTTATAAACAAAGGATCACGCTTAAGCTTTGCCAAAAGAGATAAAGAACAGCATACATGAGGTACTAAAAGGAAATAGAATCCGAAACACCGCACTGTACTCAAAACCCAAGATGCGACGGGACAAAGACTGCTAAGCTAAAATGGGAATTTGTCGAAAATTTTAATTAGCCTCATTAATGTAGCTGTAGTAAATTTTACACCATTTTCAAAAACAAAAAGTATGATACCTAACGAAAGTAACTAAATTGAATACTATTGGAAATAACCCGAACATTTATTATCCTTTACAAAAAAACATATTTTCTACAACTCATTTAAATTTACAAGTCACCGTTTTTCATTAATTGTATCTGACAATAAAATTACTGATGGAATGGAAGACTTTCATGTAGTTTTTTTTTCTTCGAACGTAAGAAACTTGATTTATGAGATCTACGTGTAATTGGGATGTAAGAAACGAAGTGTTTGCTGTTTAAATACATACCCTTGCATTAAATTGTCTGTCGATGGAACTTGTGCTGGATTGCAATATAATTAAGGTAACTAAGGGATAAAGTTGTTGGTGTAAGTTTGTTCTTGATAACAGCGCCATCTCACAAATGCGAAGGAAAGCTTTTGTACAGCGTTTCTGCAATCTGCTTTTCATGACTGCCGTGAGAGCGGAATTACGAAAAACCAACTTTACTTTACCGCTGTCTGTTTCGCTAGCGCCTATGCCAAAAGTTTCAGAATGGAGGTTCGTCCATTAGTTTGCTATTTTGCCACCAGTAACACGTATATTGGCGTACAGATTTAGACTGAAGTGTTACTTCAGTCCGCGTTCGTCCGCGCTACGGTTTACATTGTGTCGATACGACAAGTACAGAGGAAAATAAATTTAAACGTAGTTAAAACTAAATTAATTGAAAGCAATTTCATGATTTTTTTTAATGCTTAAAAAATACAAGTTAGTGATACACATTTTTTGTAAAAATATTTAGTTTTTTTGTTAAGCTTATTTAATTAAACACCGTAAAAAAAGTGACGAAATACCATGACCGGTGCAATTTAGGATCAATGGACACCCTTCCAGAAACTTGCATGATTTCAGTGAGGTAATTAAATTATTTTGTACTTCTGAGTTACTTATTTATTTTTGCACGCATGTTATAAATGCTTTTATCGTTATTTTCCATCACAAAATAGTATCAATATTGTTACTAGTTAATTAGATAGTGGATTTGCTGCCATGCGAAATAATGTGTTATAAATCATGTCTGTGTATTTTGTTATTTTTATATTCTGAATATGCAAAGCGAAATAGTAATGTGGGTGTTGTGTTTTAAGCTATCCTTCCCTACTGTCTATTTTCCATTAAACTTGGAACATGAATGACTATAAATTTTATATCGAACAAAATGACAATGGTCCCTGGAACGAAGAATTGATTAAAATACAGTCAATTGCGTATCGTTATGTGCGCAAGCAATTAATTTTAGAAAAATGTGGTTCTGGTTTTTAAACATTTCATGCGTTTATCGCTCTCTTTTTACGGATATTCAAGTCAAGAACGACGAAAAATTGAGAAACCGCACGTTTAATATTTTATTTATTTTACTTTTTACAAACGAATATATTTTCGTAATTTACTTTACTTTTTATCTAGACACCGCTCACAATTTTGCATACTTTCTACATATTTATTGGTCTAATATTAATTATGTAATGTAACAAATAAAACTAACAGAATATCTTTAAATAACTACATCTGTAAATTAAAAGCAGAGCAGTAAAGTTAGCAAAAAAAAAAAATTTTGTCCATTTTCAAATTTACCCGTAAATTTCTTAAAGCAAGAAAAATATAAAAACTTAAAAAAATCCCCCCTGGGCGTACTAACGATGTATCATTGGTGTAGTTCGTTTTGTTGAAACTGTAATAGTCAAAAAATATATAAAAGGTCGCTGCCAAAAGACCAGAAAGAAAATGTAGGTACAATTCACGAAGTTGTTATCTTGCTCGCCGAACCAGTACCTACACTAGATATCAATTCATTAGAGCTTCAGATGTTTTTCCTTAGCAATTTTGTATCATTGTTCATGAATAACAAAACAAGCAACACAAATGATGTACATCGTTATAAAAGGCATACATACATTGGGAAAGTTTTTCTTGAATCTTTTTTTCATTTCTCAGTAGTTAAGTCGTTTAAAAAAATAGAACTTACTGGGATTTTCTTTTATTTAAAGAACCTATAAAGGTTTTGTGATGGTTTTATTTTTAATCAAATTAGTTGACCCTGCAAAGTTGTTCTGTCAAAAGCTATACTGTACTATACTATATTTTTCCGAGTAATTAAAAAAAACCTTCATAAGACGTTCCTGAGACTGTAATAAATATTTTCATAAAAAATATCATCCAAATTGGTACAGCTGTTCTGCGCTTAGCAACACTACTACCTCTGTTACTGACAAAGAGTCCTGTGTACGAGACTTAGGGCCTGGCTCACCACTCTCTGTAAAGTTCTGGTTTTCTTAAGTGTCAGTTATCTACGATTCCCTTCCTATTTCTTACTACGAAACAGAAAGATGACATCATAGATAACCGACACATAAGATAACCGGAACTTTACAGAGGGTGGTGAAACAGGCCCTTAGAATATCATTTGCTAAAAGATGGGTTGCATAAGAAATAAAAGCTAAATTATGTCTGCGTCAACATATGCCTTCATGACGATACAATAGGTTCAAAATAGCTTTAATTTTAACTTAATGAACTAGGTATAATATCTAATAAATGAGTAACAAACATAGAGTCATATTCTTACAATCTTTCGTCACGGAACAATATTAAATAGTGTCAACTGTCAAGAACTACCCAAAATAATAAATATTTATTTAAAAAAAAACAAAAATTCAAAAGTTTGTTCTGCAAATAGGCCGTCAAGGGCTCTTTAACATGTCTGTTTTTGAAACTACCAGCGCATTCGGAAAGGCCATCATTGCCAAGAAGAATGCGCCGCAAGAAACTTAGCAGAAAGTCACTTTTTTAGAATAAATTAAATTTAGAACAATTAAATTTACTACATTTATAGAAGGGATGTCCCTAAACTAAGTAGGTACCTTAAATTCTATAGCAGATATGTATACAGTCTCTACCGGTCAAAGGGATACAAAATATATAATAAAGAAAAAGAACCAATAAAAATAATTTAAGTTCAGTGGAGGTGTAAAATGCCTCCATCGTCAAATTAATTTATTGGAGATATCTCCAATGTTGAAGAGAAAAAAAATAATAATAATTACTATGAAATGTGCATTTCATGTCAAGTAAGTAACCGATAAACTTTTGGATTCCGAAGGCAAGCTTACTAACGTGTAAACCGGAAACCCGCCAAAGAGTGGAATATATAATATATGGCTACTCTATAGAAGTGTCTTTAGAAAAAGTATGACACATACATGCCATCAAACTATAAACCGGTAAACTTATGTTCTTACTAGCTAATGTCCAAAATTTAGTCTGCGTCTCGTGAGAATTTTACACTTTCCCGAGACCAGAATATACCCTAATGCCTAATGTTAATCAGAGACAGAATAATTTTTCACTGGGAAATTATTCTTTGAATCATTGCAGCAGTTACAAGAGATTACTCCCAAACACACAAACGAAGTTTACCTTTTTTACATGAGTAAAGTTAGGTATCCTACTAATATTATAAATGCGAAAGTTTATGAGGATGGATGAATGGATGTGACGATGTGAGTGTGTACGTTTGTTCCTTCTTCACGCTGAAACGATTGAACGGATTTGAATAAAATTTGGAAAGAAGATAGCTGGTACTCTAGATTAACACATAGGCTACTTTTTATTCTGCAAATTTTCATAGTTTCCGCGGGATTGCGATAAACATGTCAAAGGTCGTAGTTGCCTAGAGCCGCGACGTTAATAATTATTGCATAATATATAAGTACTGTCAACATCAGTCCTTAAGTTTAATTACGCGGACGAAGTCACGGGCAGAAACTAGTATATTATAAAACCCTGTCATGCATGACCCAGGTTTATTCTAAATTGAAATCCAGTCCAAATTTAGGAAAGCGCATCATTCAAAAATACCATTCGAAAGTGGTAAAAATCTATGCATTGCAACAATATCACAACTTGATTCACGACTATCTCGACAAGATTGATTTGTTAGAACTGTAATTGTTGAACAATTCTATAACATAAGTCGACGAAAGATTTGTTATTATTCAGAATTTAAATGAAATGCTTTGATTTAAGAATTGTAACAAATAAATTACCCGCTATTGCTTTTTCAGGATATCTCATAAAATTTAATTACTGGAATTTAAATTAACTGACTTAATATTATATTTTACACAAAGAGGGAAAATTTTCATCTGTTTTACGAAGATGTATTCAGAAGATGTTGACTCGCTGAATATTATTAAAAAGCCGGCATTGTACCGCGCCAATCCAGAAACGCGATGCCACAAAGGCACCCTACGGTTAAAACATGCCAATTTAGGTGACCATGTTAAAAGATAAGTTGACCGACAGACTGTAACTACAGCCATCCTGGAGAAGAAACTTGAATGGGATGCTTTTAAGCTCAGTTTAGTTGTATGAAAATGTATAAAATGTAACTAGTTTTTTTGCTGCAAGTGTCCCTAACACATTTTTTTCATTACGAATTGACCTTTTACTTTTTCCAAATAAGGAATTTCCCTTTTATTTTGTTTTTAACTAATCCACTAAGTAAATTCACTTGAAAATTACTCTAGTCTGGAAATATCTGAGCATTCTGAAACGATGACAAAAATAGATGCAGCTACATAATTTCTCAATAAAAATGTTAACACGTTTTCGTGGCACTGCAATAGGTTAAACATTTTGTAGATTTTGTTTTTGCTCGTAGCTGTACCGGAATCTTAAAATAATAAAGCCCCCATTACACTTTGCCGTAAAAATTGCAAATGTAATTAGTCAACGAGTAAATTGTGACCATGTTTACTTTCTACATAGCAATATATACCTAATGTGAGCAATTATTCTTCCATGCTGGTCTGGGAGTAAAGAAAAAACATAGAATGTATCAGTTGCTTCTCATCCCGCGCAGATGGTAAAAGCCCAGCGAGGGAATGGGCGAAAGCCTTAGGAACCATGTTATGGGCGATGCGGCTATACCTAACCCATCACTATTTTGATTCCCCTTTCCACCTATTCGCCCACAATATATTATATTAGGTCTTGTTACCTTAGGCCCTGTCTAACCCATAAGGGAAAAAGACGTGATTTATGTTATACGTGTGTGCAATTATAAACCCCGCAATTGCATAGGTAATATACAGAAAGAACCCCTTATACGAGCAAAATTGATTTTCTTTTATAAACATAACAGACCGTAAACAGGAAACACTTCTCCACCACCTGCTCTCTTGTCATAGAATGTATTGAAATGTGGAGGATTTTTTCCGGATTGTGTGAGCGTTCACACTTCGATGCCAGCTGGTGCGTCTACTGGTTTCGGTGCATGTAAAGACACCGTAGCAAAAACAGCTTCAACATATTCTTGTCTCGTAGAACTACTAAATAGATCAACTAATGAATAAATCACTTTACATGATAAAATGGCTTCTATCGCGTTACCCATGCTATAAAATGGCAAAATATCGTTGGCATTAGTCGCACCTGAGTTAATGTGGGAAAATACAGAATCAGGGATAATCCGATTTGGTAAGGCTCTTAAACTGTCAGCGTGTCGGGTGAAAAACATTTTGACCACAGTAAATGCGTCTTTTAACAATATTGTAACAGAATTACTGGCGATAATTTAAAAATGATACAAACACAACATAATTAGAACAAATACAGTTTGGTAATTTGACGATTGTTCTTTTCGTGTCAATGACTTTTTATATTATAATATAATGTGTTTTTGACACGATGCCGTTAAAAAAACAATTATTGGTTAAAAAAATTGTAATAGGGATTACCTTGGACTTGTAGAAACTAAGTCTCAGTGGATAGACTAGTACAATTCGATAGGACTTTCGCTTTCAAAGTGCAGTTACGCAGTTATATGTAGGGCATGTTGCTTAGTCTAACTTCTCATTCAGTGCTACATAGACAGACGCCGTAATTCCCTTGAAGAGATAAGTTCGGCTTTTGGATGTTAGTGAATCTCTATATTATGTTACTGTCTTACATGACTCCATAGCAAGTTATCCAAGCAAAAGTTAACTATTGAATTATGTTATTAAAAATAGACGGGAGTGAAGCTTTACATCATTTTCAATCGTCATTTTTACTGTTACTCTCAAAATATGTACATAATCATTGAAGGGAGATAGATTGGATCGGTTTATTTAACGAAACCATTGCAATGAAGAGGATAAATTACATAGATACATACATACATACATACATACATGCATAAATTACGTCTTTCTCCCTTACGGGGTAGACAGAGCCTAAGGTGACAAGACCCAAAGGCCACGCTTCTTGGCATGATTGTAGGCGTATAGGTGAAAAAGGGAATCAAAATAGTGATGGGTAGCTAGCCGCATCGCCTATATGATTCCGATGCCCATTCCCTCGATGGGCTTTTACCATCTGCGCGGGAGGAGAAGCAACTGGTACATTCTATGTTTTTTCTTTACTCCCAGACCAGCATGGAAGCAATTACATAGATACTTACTTAATTACCCAAAAAATACAGATGCATTGAATAAAAACCTATATTATGTATATTTCGTCGAAACTACGGTCACAGAGAATGTCAATAAACTATCGGTAGGTATTAAATGATAGTCACGTTACTGAGTCAACATGGTGGAATATAATTAATTAGCCACTACAGATGTTTTCTTCATTCACTGTTCAGATGCAAGCGATATAACTGTACTACAAAACAGAATCTAGTGAGACCTTAGCTACTCTGGACCTCTGCCATCTCGTAGAGCATACATTAAGAGCTATGTTTAAGTTTCTCCAAGTTAAATATACTTGTTAGCGAATCTACAGAATGTGAAAAAAACCTTTAACGTTTTTTCACGAGCTTGTCAAAAAATAAGATAATAGTTTTCATTTCGCTTTGCTATTAATGATATTAAAACTAGTTACTTCTAAAACAAAATATGACTCTGTCCATTGGACAATTGCTCCAGTGTCAAAATAAAAGATAGTTTTAAAACATGTCGGCCATTGTAGGTACGGTAACACGGTCAAAAGACCCCCTTTCCCACCTGTCGGGCTTAGCCAACCGTTAATGATATATCCGTCAGAATCTGCCAGGAAATCATTGACCGATGCCCAGGGTGCACCGGACCAAGCACTGTATTTCCCCCGGACGGATCCAAAATCAACCGCAGCTATCCCGAGGAAACTGGCCTTCGAATGAAAAAAACTGCACTCAAGTCGGTCCATCCGTTTGAGAGCCACGATGCCACCAGAAATACACAAATACAGACACACACGACACACACTCATACATACACACGGGAACATCGACGTCAAACTTATAACACCCCTCTTTTTGCGTCGGGGGTTAAAAAGTAATAACATTGCTACTCATATCCACTGAAGGCCGTCAGTTTTATTTTGTTTTATTACCTTTTTCCACATAGGAAAGGCAATTGGTGCAAAGCCCATAGAGACATTGTCTGATGTAAATAGTTCTTTTTTATTTAAATAGAGTATAGTGCTTCAATAGTACTTAGTGCTGCGCGTGGTTAGCAGCCTGAAGAGCAGAAATCGGATGAATGAGGATCTAAACAAAATGTTTAGAGAAAGTTGTAGCAATATGCAAGCTTTCACCGTCGTCACGCCTACGATAGTTTTCAAGGAAGCACTGACTTCATTTTAATTTCTACACTTATCAGCTTATTACTATCACATTTTACGCGGCTAAACTGTTAAGTCCCCTGCGCCCGATTTAGCGCCCCGAAGCGCTGCTGATCCAAGTGATGCCTTACCACTCGACAGTAAAGTCCCGACGCGCCGTCTCGTTGGTAATGGAGATCTCGTTTTTAGTTCAGTAGCGGGACTCCATCTAGCATTTCCTCCAGCTAGTTGGTAAGGAAAGCAAGGGTCCTGCTTCCATTGAGTCGGTCAAAAAAACCGCCCCAAGCACAATGCATTTAAGATCCCTGCGCACACGTTTCGACTAAACTGATCCTGGAACGAGACAACCTTCACTTTATTTGGATTTTAACGTTAAACAAAAACCGCTTTAAGAGAACCCCACGAGTGAAGGTTGACTCGTCCGTCCATAGGATGTTGTGCTGGCGATTTTGCAGCAGCCCCTCCCAAAATCGGACCCGCGCATCTCTGGCTGCATTATATTCTGTACTGTACCTTGCTAAGGTGGAATGCATAAAGTTTAACAGAGTTTAAAAGATTCCACACAAAGTCTCTGTTGAACCCTAGAGCACGGCTCGCTCTTCGTATACTCTCCCAGGGACTTAACGTGAAAAAATTTATGACTGCTGTTCTGGCACTTTAAAAATAAAGTAATTATTTCAGTTTTTCTACTCCAAAAGAACTGATCTGCCTCATCTCTCCATCACTTAGGTTGTAAAAAATTCAAGCTCTCTACAATTTTGAAATCAGATATAGTAATAAAAATATTGTTTTATAAAATAAGGAAGGATATTCGGAGTTGGTAGTGGGTCTCCAGCCATTAACGTTGCTCATAAGCGGCCTGTAAGAGCCCGTGTCCCGCAGCCGTTGCACCGCACCAAGGTCCTGGCTGCGGGAAGGCGGTAGTTTTGAGTAGGTAAGCAGAGGTCATGTTTTGCAAATTGACATGATTTGAATTTATTAATAAGTCTTAGTTTAATTTAATTTAAATTGAATTATTAATTGTGAGTTAATTAGCTTCACTTATCTTAGTCTGACTAAACTTATTTAGTTACATAACAATCTGAATCTGATAACAGCGCAATAATCAAGTACCATCGACATTATTTTAATTAAAAAAATAGAAATAATAGCCACTGGCGTAGAATGTGCGTATTCTAATCCCTACTTAATATTATAAATGTAAATAAACTTTGTCTGTCTGTATGTCTGTAACGATTTTACGGTTAAACCACTGAACCGTTTTTAATGAAATTTGGTACAGGTATAGTTTCAGCCCCATGGGGACATTAGGAGAGTTTCCGTGAGATAACGATAAGATAATTCTGCGCAGACGGAGTCGGGGCAACCGCTTGTAATAAATAATATTAATAAATCATTAATGAATATTTCTTATATATGAAAATGAATTGCTGTTCGTTTGTCTCGCTGAAACTCGAGAACGGCTGGACCAAGTTGGCTAATTTTGGTTGTGAAGTATTTGTGGAAGTCCAGGAAAAGACGATGAGATAACATTAAAAAAACAGGGACGGAGCCGAAGCCGCTGGCAATAGCTAGTAATTTATAAAAACTGTAAATTACTTAAATGGTTCATGATTAAGAGAACAAATCGAAGATGATCCAACTAAAAATCGTGAGTTAAACCGTTTATTTCATAGTTTTAATTGATAATTATCGGTCAATAATTTGTTTTGAATATTGTCGTAAATAAGAAAAAAACATTGTTTCTATGTCATATCTGCTTTGCCAAACCAAAGTTACGCAGAATATTTTTTGGTCTATTCGACCCTTTCTGTGATAAAAATCATAAGCCAATCCCTTTGTCGCATTTGTTTGCACATTGAATGTTCTTTGTTCGGTTGCGTGAAAAGAAAAACATGCCATGTAAATGGTATCGCTCTGAGGCCCTTTTTATTATTGTGATTTATACAAGAGGATAGGCACACATTATTTAATATTATATGGTAACAGTCAGCTGAAGTATTTATTAGTACGAGAGCCCGATAGAGAAGTTTTTCAAAGCCACTCGAATACTGACGAAACATACTGGATTTTCTTATAAGTAATGGTGGTGAAGCAGAAATAAGTAAATTTATTTTGTTATTATTAAATGTGTTTTGTAGGTATAATAAATACGTAAAAAACTTATTTTTACATTGTAATTATTATTAACTATTACTGCTTAGAGAGACAATGCTACCCAAGCATCTTCAGCATCATATCCAAATTGGGCTTCATTTAAGATTTATTTTACTTACAATAATCTGATTAAAATAAGTTTAGGGTTTTTCCTTTAATTGTTTTTGAAAAATTAATAATTGCCTACTCTTACTATATTTTGAAAATTTATGTTTTGGTAAAATCACATTACGTTGATTCTAATACACTTTCTTATGGTCGAATTTTATTTCTGCATATCAGATGAAGTTCATGGTTGTATTAAAAGTATCATATTCGTATTTCTGTCAAGAACTTATTTTAATTAGGTATTTAAAGTAATGTTTGCTAATATTTGTAAACTTAAGCGTTTTTGTCTTTAGGAGAATATGGATAATAGGTTTATAAGAGTAAATGAGGGTTATTCGCGGCCAAGCAGTCTGTACCTACCACTATTTGTAAACAAATAAAGCCCAAAACCTTTCAAGGGTTGACTGCATTAAATAGAAAATATCCCAAAGTTATCTAAGTCTTTGAATCCCCACGGATGATCGAAAACAATTTAAAGATGAGAAGCCATCGTGCGGGATTAGATAGACGAAGGAACCTAACTTAAAACATCTGTTGCCCCGTTCTATTCGCACTTAAATCGTGCCTATAAAAGTACAAAACGACGCCCCAGGGACCATCTCGCAAATTGTTCCGGCGATCTCTCGTCCGACCCAAAAGGATTTACTTCTGATGGCCAAGTGAACCTTAATTATATAATTCGTAGTTTCGTTTACTTTTTCCCTGTTTCTTTTTTGTTCTGTTGCTTTTTCTGTGATTACTGTGTTTCATCACAAATGTACCTTGTTTTATAGTTTTGTTAAGGTAAATATACGTATGGTTTTATTTTCCTGTTTTCAAGGGTGCCATAGTCATAGTACCTATAAACTTTAAAAATATATATAATAACCAAGAGTGTAGGTATGGGACCTACTCTTTCCACTCGGCTTTCTGTTTTCCACCAAAACATATAAAAATGTATTGCATGAACGTATCGATATCCCTGCTGTCATCCCGCTGGCCACCGAAATTGAAGCATAACCTATGCATGAGTCCGATATATAGCGGGCCAGGCCTTTGGACCTTCACTGTTAACCGAGTTTTAGTGCTATTTCAGAAATAAGACTACTTCTCACTTCTTATTTATTTTGTCGAAGCTCGAAACAGCATACATTTATTTAATATTAAGAATTGACAATGAACGCGAGGGATGAGCTGTTTTAAAGCCTTGAATTTTTTAAACAATGGACTCGTAAAGATTAAAATAATGGAATAAACCGTCTAGTTAAATCTGTGATTAAAATGCATCTAAAGTAATTCATTGTTACTCCATAACAAGTGAATTCTATGGCGGCAACGTGAACCTTTTCACGACGTCATCCATCCCTCGAAGCTCAACAAAAATGCCCAACTATTGTATTTTTTCGAATGCCACTACGAAACAAGCAGTACGTTGTCTGTAACTGCTCAGTTAGCATACAAATGTTTGTCTTACCCACGATCAAATGGTCTATCCTCATACAACGACTTAGCTTATCTGGAAAGTCTTTATATTCTCACGAATATTACTGTAGACTAAAATAGACCTTAAAAGTATATTTGGTTTTCCGTCGATCCAGCTGCCGGTTTGATATACTGAAGCAATATTACAGGCTTTAAACAGGGTTAAATATTTTACTGAGCTATTGCAAAGCTCTTATTAAATATCAGAATAAAAATACTATTTACTGTTTGTTTAGTCTATATGAGTCCTATAATAAAAACTTATAAATATGGTCTTGTTAGTCTCGCCTGAGAAAATTAATAAATTGATAAATATATATATGACATACACTAATAATACACAAATCACGTCTGTAGATATTATCCCTTGCGGGGTAATAAGACTCATGTACCTATTTGCAATTCACATAAGGTTGGAAAACACTGGTACTGGTACACTGCATTACCTGGCGACAGAGTTCAGGTGGGCGTTGAAGGCGTGGTGAATGGATTTAGTTTTTTTTGTACTGTAGTATGCAACGTAATATTTTGTATTAAAATTGTTCAAGCTATTTTGCCACTTCTAGTATGCTTCGCGTAGATTGTAGTGGCTTGCTACCCAATAGCCTGCCCTGCTATTCCATTCCGCGACACTGTAATGCCTCGAGGGCTAACGATGAATAAATTTTCCATTTTCCAGTTTTCCTCGTTTCCCTTTTACTTTTTTGTTTAGAAGTTGTTCAGCGGTTTTGCTATTTAAAATTGCTCCTTTTTTGGCTTCAAAACAAAAATTAAGTATCAAAAACCACGGAAAAAGAGAAGGACTCAAAATGTTATGGTTTGACTTGCTTGTTATGACAAGCTTTTATTTAACTTCACTTCGTACTTTTTCCTTACTGCCACTAGAGATTTGGCACGAATGGGTTAGGTTCGTAAGGACTAGATTACATAACGACTCTATAAGCAAAACGTCTTAGTTACATAAGGTCTTGGTAGCTAAATGTCTAATTGTACAAACGTCTTAATAGTAGAATGTCCGGGTTTAAGATTGGACTTAGTTCTATTACGTCTTGTTTGTATAACGCCCTAATATCAAAACGACTAGGTAGGCATATCGTCAAACATTAATAACGTCTAAATGGCATAACGACTAGATGATTGAATGACAAGAAAAACTCAAACGTAGTTTGTGAAGGAACTCTTTGATAAAGAAACTTCAAAGTCGAGTTGCTGGCCACTTAAAATCAAAGATAATGTACTTATTGTTCAACAATCTTAACTGTCAATTGAGTTTTATCTTTCAATAATATTATTAAAGTAAATAATGTGTTTATCGAATAATTAACATGGAAGACTTTATATTTGTTGAAAGTCATAAAGGCAGTCAGGCTTTGATTGTTAACGGCTACCGT
Source organism: Pandemis corylana (assembly GCA_949127965.1). Taxonomy (NCBI): domain Eukaryota; kingdom Metazoa; phylum Arthropoda; class Insecta; order Lepidoptera; family Tortricidae; genus Pandemis; species Pandemis corylana. The sequence continues at coordinate 18,863,390 of OX421850.1, forward strand.
TATAATAAGTGCAGCAACAATGTCAGCGGAACTTCTCTATGGCGATGCTGTAAGCGTAAGGAATGCAGTGCATCGCTAACATTAAATAGGGAAAAAACTGCGATTGTCCGGCAATCTTAACGCTCTTGTAGAAAAAATAAGGCTAAATATACAAACGATTTTGTATTGCAGTACGCGAAAAAAAGTATGCGAAAATATGAAATCTATTAAGAAATACTACGAAGATAGCATCATCGCATGCCAGGTGCTATTTCCTGATGTAACGATTTGTGCACGACCATATGAGTCGATTAAATACACTTTATTTAGAGCGAGACGAGCTTATTTAAAGTCAGAAAAATTGCAGTTCTTGCACCCCAAAGATGTGAAAATACCACTAATTAAATTAGAGAACTTTTTAGTTGCTGAATTTGGTGAAAACGATAAAATATTCATATTTAGTAGCAAATGCTGCCGTATAAAGATGAAAAAGTGTGCTGGTGACGGTCTTCTGTTTTTCGGGGATGGCACATTTAAGCGTGTACCGAAGCCGTTCAGTCAACTTTTTACGGTCCACCTAGATCTAAACAGCACCGATGAAAGCACGAATATAGTGCGAAGTTACTTCCCAACAAACGTGAAGAAACTTACCGTGTACTTTTCACAATAATACGTGACGTCATTGGTGCAAAGCTCACAAAGTTTAAGTGCGATTATGAATTGAGCGTAATAAACGCGTTTAAAGAAGTTTTTCCTACTGCATCATTGTCCGGTTGCTACTATCACTTTAATCGGGCTATTTGGAAGCACGCAAAGCAACTTCGACTTACTAGCACACGTGACGGAGTTAAGATTGCGAAGTTGACATCAAATTTGCCGTACATACCTGCAGAGCAAATACAAGAAGCATGGCTAACTGTGAAGGGTGTTGCACCCAATTGTCCTGAAATGGATAGTTTCATTCGTTATTTTGAGAGACAATGGATGAGACTACCGCCTTCAGAAATATCCTGTGCAGGCCAGCGTCACCGAACTAACAACGCAGTGGAAGCTTGGCACAGGCGTCTAAATGCACGCATGCCACATAAACCCTCATTAATGAGGTTTCTGTTTAAAATAAAGAAGGACAACAAGTTTCAGGAAATAAAAATAAATAATCATTTATTTTCATATGGGCATAGAAGTAAAACATGCACATTTGATAAAAAATGCAGAGCAGAATTACAAAAATTTAACGAGAGGGAGATTACAATAATTGAGTACTTGCAGAAGATTGATAATTTTAAATCATTAAGGGATTAAACTGCCCTGCGTGTTTTTTTTAAGTTACTGAACAGAAAAATCTGTAATAATTAACAATTATTAATGTCATTTTAAATGTTACAGGAAAAATATAACGGTTTTCCACGTTTTTTTGCGATCACTCTTTCGTAATACGAATGAAATAATAGGTATATGGCATTTTACATTAAGAAAAAAAAAATGAGTTTAAGAAGAGATGTTTTAAGTTGTATTTGAATAAAAGATTTTCTTTTACAAAAGTTTGTATTATTTAAACACTAGTTTCTGCCGGCGACTTCGTCCGAGACCTAGACAATAACTAGTCGTCCCTACAGAGATTAAATTCATCTAATATTACCTAGCAGGTATGCAATCATGACGTTTTGCTACCAAGACCATATGCTATCCAGATACTTTTCCTTATGCGTCGTTTTACAATCAAGACTTATTAATAACTTGGACGAAAACTCTATTAGTCATTTTGCAACTTCGGACGTTATGCTATAGTTGTCGATCGAACAACTAAGACATTCTACTCACTAGGGCATTCTGCAAAAAATACATTGTTCTTACCAAGACCGTATGCAACTAAGACGTTTTGATTATAGAGTCGTTATGCAATCTAGTCCTTACGAACCTAACACGCATTTTCGCCCGTTCCCTCAATAGGCTTTTACCATCTGCGCGAGAAAAGAAGCAATTGGTATATTCTATGTTTTTTCTTTACTCCCAGACCAACATGGAGAAACAGTTAAAACAGTTGAAATACGAATTAAATTATTAGCACAGAACGAATTATGCTAATGTTATTATAAATTAGCATTCTTCACGAGTATTATAATTATGTTGCTCGCTAAATAAAATTCATAAAAAGAACCGACCATAGATCAATATACCTAACCGAAATAACAGAGTATAAATAAGTTAATCCTATTCAGCCCTTCTTATGATCACACAAAAGTAAAATCGACCCAGTGCGTGTCAGAACTCAAATTACGAAAGGCGTCGTAGTCAAAATATAATTTAGGGCCGACTTATCAATCGTCAGACAGGCCCTTATTAGACGAATAACTCTATGGCTAAACGTCAGATGAATGGGCTTCAAATGGATCTACAACAATCGCTGAGCAGTTAAAACATAAGATGTGCCTTCATAAGAAAATCGTTGTGTTTACTTTCTCTTCTACAGGAGAGAATTTGGCGAAAAGTATAGTCGAAAAAACTAAAAGATTTGCACTGTTAAAGATATTTTCGTTAAAAATTCAGTAGAAAAAGAAAGAAAAAAAGGGCCTTGTCTGTTTATCAACATTAATTTACAATTGCTTAATACTTGTACTATTCATTACAATGGAATCTCAGGAATTATGTCAACACAAAAAGGTTCTTTGCAAAATTCGATTTGTTAGTGAAATAATTATTATTGTAATATAGAAATCACTTTCGAGTAGGTAAGTGATTTCTATATTACGTGCATCTAAATATATATAACTCAAAGGTGACTGACTGACTGACTGACTGACATAGTGATCTATCAACGCACAGCCCAAACCACTGGACGGATCGGGCTGAAATTTGGCATGCAGGTAGATGTTATGACGTAGGCATCCGCTAAGAAAGGATTTTGATCAATTCTACCCCCAAGGGGATAAAATAGGGGATGAAAGTTTGTATGAAACTTTGTCAATTTTAAACCGATCGGGCTGAGACAGCTGATAGCGATAAACTAATTCTATGCAGACGAAGTTGCGGGCAACAGCTAGTGTGGTATAAAGTATACTAGAAAACGAGATTATTGAAATATAATCTTCATTTTAATCGTAAAACTACCAAGTCATTGCTTTTTAAAGTGCAATTTCAACCTACAAAGCTCGTTTTGAAAGCTGATTCAGGGAAATTCGAAACAATCTCAAAAAGCAGAAAGTTTTAACGAGTTGCAAATATAATTTTGCTATTGCACCCCGCGGGCGTTTAATTCGTAATACTCAAAGCTCAAAACACAACATTTCGTAATATGTTAACATGTTTATAGATAGATGCGATAACAAACATAAAATGTTACTGACCATTAAAACGGAATCGATAGAAATTATCTCTATGATCAAAAATATTAGACATAAATTTCAGAATTATCAATTCGTATTAGTATCGCTGTCCAAAGGAGGAATGCTGCCAGCGTCTGTGGAACTATGCCCCTACTTTTTTATTTATTTTATTTTAAGATTTGTTTTAGTTTAGTTTTTAATTCGTTTTTAATTTAATAGTTTAATTTGTTTTAATTTCAGAATTGCTTGTTGATAATTACATGTCATAAACTTGATATTTTTGCAGTAGTTACACATTTTATTTAAGCACTATGCAGGTTTTCCAGTTGATACATCAGTGTATAGCACACCACCCACATAATAATCCTCAAAACAGTAAACACTTTTTTATTGTGTGTATTTTTAAATCCAAAGTTATTGCTTCAAGATTACACCAGTCAAACTGATCCCACCCAACAGAGCATTCAAATTTCTTTGTAAATAAATTGTAAGTCAAAATAGGTACATTGTAAAGCTCATGAAGACTAATAATGTAAACCGAATATTGAAATCGCGACGCTCATGAGAGTAAAATAAGTGGATTATCAAATCACTTGACTTCCCTGGCTCAAAATTCTTAATTAATAGACCAATCCTTTATCGTCTATTTTGATACCTTTACTGACGCCATTGTTATCGATCCCATCAACTTCTGACAAGACATTAATGCTGAAAGTATATAAACTTCTAATTATGTAGCTAACTGGTGAAATAGTAGGTCAATCCGACCCCTTTTAGGTCGAGGTTATTTCATCTGACCCTTCCTGGGACAGTTCATCCCGAATCTAAATGACCGTAGCAACGAGAAAAAGAATACAAAGACGTCTATCCTCCATTTGCTCAGCAAACGAAGCAATTTAGGAGACAGAGGCGCTATTTTAACTGAAAATTACGTAGATGATTGGTTACAAAATAACAAATTGAGCTGGATTTACCATATACCATTTATATTGATACAGTCGAGGTATATAGACCACAAATTGGAAAAATGTGTAGATTCACAGACTTTATTATAGAGGCATTAAAATGATGTTTATAATTATAATGTATAAGGGTGTTTCCACACCAATTGATCGATCATCAATCGATGGCATCAGTCGATGGTAGAATAGATCAGTTGACGTCGATCGATAGATTCTACTAGACCTATCGATCTATGGCATCTATCGATAGTTTCTACTAGACCACACCAATCGATCGATGTCGATCGATGGTATCGAACAACGTCGATCGATTTCGATCGATGGTATCGAACAACGTCGATCGATTAGTTTATCCGTTGATCAGCCAAAGCTACCACACTAATCGATCGATGAAAGATCGATTGGTGTGGTAACACCCTAATATTATTTATTATTAGTATAATAGTTATGATGTACACATTCATTATAATATAGTTCATATCATTTAAAATTAAAATTGATTTATTTCATTTAGTTTCTATGTCAATATCATAACCGTTAAATTATTTGTACTGGGCTCATTTAAATAACATAAAATTTTAAAAATGCTACATTGCGCACGTTTATTTCTGACTGCCAATTCACTACATATAATGAGTTTAATTACTATTTATTTAAAATATAATTTGAGTATTTGCTTCAGATGCAGAGCAACCAATCACAAGACGAAGAAAGTCCCTGCTGAAAAAAAACATGGCGAAAAAATTTATACCTGACACAATTTTTATAATAATCGAATTTATGACAATTCATCGAATCAGATCCAGAGTGACATGAGTATATGTCAACGAACCTACAAAACAAGGATGTGTAAAACTATTAATCATTATCGTTTAACCAAAAAATCTGAACATGCCCATTTTTATTGTTTCGCGATTGTTTTTTGTCTTTCGCTGAATTACGTGAATTCTAATACCACTTTCATGAATCGTCACTTAAACGACAAGAGCAGTGTGAGCAAAGAATTCAATTTCAGTGGTGGAACACATCAAAATGATGCACCAAGTGGAGGCTATGAGGAACACGAAAGTGGATCTTCTGCAAAAGACGATATTCATAATACTAAAGTCAATTTCGAACACAACCCGTATTACGATAGTGATAAATATGTGCACATAAAAAAAAAGTTTTACAATAATGAACCCAGTACTTACAGCAACTACGAAGACTACAAAAAGTATTATCTGAATCCTGCTAACCCAACACCTAATTCAAATGTTAAATTTAAAATAAGCAGTAGGATAGTCCAGACTAAGTATGGAAAACTACAGGGCATCATTTTGGCAATGGATGAACATAAGTACTTAAGACCACTCGAAGTATTTTTAGGCGTTCCCTACGCCACTCCCCCAGTTGGATCAAATAGGTAAAATGTTTTCTGTACCCAAGCGTCTTTCCCACTAATTGTAATGAATTACTTTAAAAGTTTGTTTCCGTAGGTTCAGCCCAACACGAGCACCGTCTCCGTGGGATGGGGTAAGAGTCTCTGACAGACCAGGTCCAGCGTGCCCTCAAAAACTTCCCAATCTCAACGATGAAAGGACCATATTAGAGACTATGCCTAAAGGCAGACTAGAGTACTTAAAAAGACTGATGCCTTATCTTAAAAATCAAAGCGAAGATTGTCTGTACCTAAATATATTTGCCCCTTTGCAAAGTAAGTAAATTATACTTGCATTTACATAATAGTCATCTTATATTGTGTATATAAATAACTTCCTTAACATTATATATAAGTACTATTCATCTCAATTACACTATTATTTAAGCCAACATCAATTTGAAATCAATCTTCTGTTTTAGTGGATGAAGTTAAAATGGCAATTCCCGTGTTAGTATACATTCATGGGGAGAGTTTTTCGTGGAGCTCGGGAAATCCATATGACGGTGCGGTACTTTCTAGTTATACGGATGTGATCGTCGTCACACTTAACTTTAGACTCGGCGTATTAGGTAAGTGAACTAGATCATACAATACGGTTGACAGTTCTGTTAAATGTATTAAATTTGTATTTTTTATGATTTTTATATTTTTAATCTTTCGTATCGTCTTTGAAGAGATCAAAACAAAGGTGGGCTGATAGTTTTCAAACAAGATCGGTGATTTAATTAAATACTTTTAATCTTTATCTTACCCTGGCGTTTGAAAGGTGTAGCCACAGGAAAACTGTTGTTTTTTATTTGAGTAGATGGCTTCTGTCATACCGGAAAACTATTATTGTGATATACGAGAAGTAGAGCTCTTTCTCGAAGACACAAAAAAACGTTAGCCTGTTTTTTTATTGTCAAATTCGAGTAACTTTCCTATACCTGCTGGGGAACCGTGTTCGGTTTACCCGTGACCAAAATTAAAAAATGTAAAAGCATTTCGAGCTAGTTTTTACATAGTAAAAATAATTGTAATAAATGGGCCTTAATAATTAGTCGAGATGTAGCTTTTCCTTGTGGTATATCAAACGTGATTTCATTCATCATATCATATCATTTACTTTCGAATCTCTTCTACAGAGCTCTAATACCATGCTCAGGGATGGATGGTAACCTATCTTTAGCGTTGTATTGATTTCATTAGCAGGTAGCGAAACTATCTATATAAAATAGATATCAACGTAGTCTGCAATACAATATTACATTGGTTCAATGATTTCAATCTTACCCTTCTCGAAGCAACATTGCCGTTTAATTTTCGACTAATAATGGGATAGTGTTAGTTTGCAGGGCAAATTTATAATTGTGAGAGTAACAGTTTTTAAAAATAAATATATTCATCGAAGAAAAGCAACAACAAAACATACTTGATTCATTGTTTTTTAGGGTTTCTTAATGCAAATCCTGTGCCTCACCTAAAAGCTCGGGTGGCTAACTATGGTTTGATGGATCAAATAGCTGCACTGCATTGGGTTCAACAGAACATTGCGCTATTTGGAGGTGATCCAACGAACATAACGCTAATGGGACACGGCTCCGGGGCCGCCTGTATTAATTTTCTCATGATATCACCAACGGTTATGCCAGGTTAGTACAAAGTCTGGAATGAATAAAATATATTTTATAATGACGTTATTACAAACATTACATATAGCGCGAACTAAATCGTAGGGGTTTCTCTGTGCATTATTATCAATTTTATTTCAGGAATCTCTAGTTCAATTGTATATCGAGAAACTTATTCTCTTTATATTAACTGATGCATAAATGTGCTTTTCTTCTAGGTTTATTTCACAGAGCTTTACTTTTATCTGGTTCTGCGCTAAGTTCGTGGGCTATTGTTGATGACCCTGTGTACTATACGTTAAAATTAGCGAAACACGTGAATTGCGCTATTCCAGAAGACATGGATAAAGATCATGAAATCATTGTTGACTGTCTAAGAGAAGCCAGTACAGAACAATTGCTGTCAATAGACATATCTCCTCCAAATTTTATGACAGCATTCGGACCATCAGTTGATGGAGTTGTTATCAAAACTGACTTTGCCAAAGACTTTTTAACCATGTACCCGACTGGTGACTTTCCGAGCTTCGGACCCTTGAATAATATGAATCAAAATTATAACATGCACATCAAAAGAAGTGACAGCGGGCGAAGGCGTTTTCAAAACAAATATGATTTAATGTTCGGAGTAGTGACCAGTGAAGCTCTGTGGAAATTTTCTGCCCATGATGTCCAAAACGGAATAGATCCTGATAAACGAGACCGCATGTTGAGGTAAGCATGTGACATGATGATGTGACTCTAATTGGATTATGCGATGTGGTCCATTGATATTAAAAGTTTTCGTTTTTCAGGACCTACGTGAGAAATTCATACATTTACCATTTGAGTGAAATATTTTATACAATAGTTAACGAATATACAGACTGGGAGAAAACGGTAGAGGTTTGTTTACTTATCACGATGTTAGCAGGTCATTATGGTACAAATGCATAGTATGTTAAAATGTAACACTGTCACAAAGTGCAAAATGTTTATGCCACCAGGTCGATTTGTCTGAATATTTTAGGGGCAAAATATGCTATGGCCAACATGTACTTTTAGTCATAATGTTTCCAAGGCAGCTTTCACTATGGCCTAGATATCCCTGACTCTGGAAGTTTTCAGTCCAGAATACTCTGTACTCTGGAGTCAAAATGTTCAAAATGCTTTTTGACTGATTTTGTCGTTCGGCCTAACACGCATGTTGAAATTAATATAATATATTTTTTGGATTATTTTGACAAGAGAATTTTCGAACCCATTGAGCATTTTGGGATCTTGACCATTTTATCTTCTACTCGTTTTTTCTAAGATATAATTACGCTCTTAGATTTTTGTGGCTTCTAATTGATTTTTATTTTGTTCAATATAGTATGTTTACATTTACGTACTTTTTGACCATAGTACATTTTGATAATAAGGCATTTTGAACCATTGTGCATTTAGATATTTGTACCAAAATGACCTGACCTGTTTACACTTATTCTTGTATTTTAATTTGTCTGATATTAACACTTACTCATGCATCTACCATTGTACATGTAAAACTTCCTTTTGATATTGCGTACTCCGACTTCTTTTAAAGATATTTGCTCGTCAGCGTATTTGGTCGTATACTCAAAACAAATGCTTATCGCGAGATATAGCAATGTCAATCGACAATCTTTATGTTTCAGAATCTCATAAATACCAGAGATGCAACAGTAGCGGCTTTTTCAGACGCACAATATGTAGCGCCATTAGTTCAAAGTGGAGATTTGCTCAGTGGAGGTCCGAAACCGGCTTCCACTGATGAAGATGGCCCACGAAGACCAACCAAGACATACTTTTATGTCTTTGATTATCAAACGAAGGATGGTTATTATCCAGCGGTACGTTTTCCTACATTGATTTGGTCTCTGCCTACATCCAAATAATATTATCCTATCCTATATTATTATCGTACGCAATATCTCAATTTAGTTTTTAATACTTCGTGCTTGCATTAAATAGTAACTAGGAACCGTATTTGCTGTGCAATACGACTCACGCATATTAACCAATTATTTTATTTATTTTCTTTTGCATACAGAAAATGGGTGTGGTTCATGGTGAAGAACTGCCCTATATATTCGGAGCTCCGGTCGTAGACGGGTTTGGCCACTTTCCACAGAACTACACAAAGTCGGAGATAGCATTATCAGAATCTATGATGCTTTTTGTATCGAATTTTGTAAGAACAGGGTAAGTAGTCGCTTGTAAGGTACAACGCACTCACTTCCGGGAGAGCATTATTATAATGCGTTGTGCGACGCTCCCTTAGTGCTGTTGCTGTCATAATTTAGTAGTCACTTGAATATACGTTCACGGCACCTGACGAGTCTCAATTCTGGCAACCGGTAGCAAATGCGTTACATCTCACGTTTATTGAAATTGTTAACACACAAGACTGTAACAATACATTTTATACACAGAATGTTGCTGCATACGAGTACAGTAAGCGATTGGAATCATCCTGGTTCTATTTGCATATTTCTACTGAACTTGCGATTATGTACCTACTGCAAGTAAATCATTCATGATACAAGTTGTGTGACTGCTTGTGTAGTATTATATACATTGCTGCCATCTTCAAACAGTACATTTATGAAACACTCGAAACTCTTTTTTTATGTATCAATAATCGTTTCTTTTATTTAAATCAAAACATATTTTATTGAATCAGTCATTACTTTGCGGAGGTCCATATCAATGAACAAAAAATATTTACCTAGCTACTCCGCTACTCACGTGCAAGATAACCAAGCCCGTGCGAAAAATACATGTTTTTCGTGCAATCCCTCCCTCCACTACTGCCACATAAAACACATATAAATCCCACAAATTTAATAATCCGTTAAATCACACAGACACTGACGCGTTTCGATCCCTCTACGGGATCATTCTCAAAGTTTAGTGAGCATAACTGTTACACATGCAAACTAACGCCGTTGTTTGTGTGGTGTAAGGGATAATTAGGTTTGTGGGATTTGTATGTGTTGTATGTGGCAGTAGTGGAGGGATAGTTGCATAAAAAACATAATATATTTCGCACAGGCTTGGTTATCTTGCACGTGAGTAGCGGAGTAGAAAGCTAAATATTATTGGTTCTTCAAAATATATTATTAGTGTTTCTGATTGTGTCTTTTTTACCATAGAGAACATTTTGTAAGGCAGAAAAATAAATTTGCTATCACACAGTCTCGAAACATTTAGCACAACCGAATATTAAAGGATCCATATCTAATGTTATCAGTAGTCGCTGAAGTCAAGCTCAATTTTAATTGTCTTTTTAACGCAAGTCTGTTTATCTTGTTACAGGAATCCAAATGACAACATCAGGCAGGAGGTTTTGTTGCCCGCGTCGAGGGAGCGTAATAAATTTCGGGGCATAAATTGGGAAGAGTACGACTCCACGCACCAAAAGTACTTAGAAATAGGTCAGTGATACGCGTAGTGATATACGGCCGATGAGGGGAGTTGATCTGTAGCGAGACTTGATGAGGCCTTCTTTTGAAGTAACTTTGAAAAGAAAATGCCCGTTGACCTATTTGTAACTTGGTTTGTTACTCTCAAACTTTGTTCATATTGTATTAAGATACTTACAACAGATTACTTCACCCGGATTTAAATTAAATCTAAAATATTATTCATTTGCAGAGTAGAAACTAAGATAATTTTACATATGTACAGTCAGCTGCAGAGAAAGGTGATCCCCTCTATCTCCCGTAATAGCGGTAACATAGTCCCTTTTCTCTTCCGCTAACTGTACCTAAAATAAACTAATTAAATTTGATCTTTGGTTAACTTAAGAGCTATGCACAAATAAGAATGTTATATTCCAATTTTAAAGAAATAACTGAACACAAAACAAATCTTAATGCCTTATTTATTGTTCAGGTATCAAACCACGCTTGAAAAATCACTTCAGAGCGCACCAACTTTCGGTGTGGCTTCGCCTCGTCCCCGAGCTACACAGAGCCGGGATGGAAGACATTGCAGCCCGGCATAACCTTTTCAAAAACCACAACGAACGAGAACTATACGAAGGCATCGTCAGACCAGACCCTTTAGCGAGAAGCGCCAACGACAACGAGCAGTTAAAACGCGTTAATGGGTCCGTCTATGCGGACGCTGCTTTGACTACCGTCGATACTATTTTAGCGACATGCGTTACGCTGTTACCAAATGGCCGGGACGTGCAAACGTCGAATACCACTGAAAACACGCTGGCTAATTTAGAGGCAGCAGGTTACGCTGCCTATTCAACGGCGTTAAGCGTAACCATCGCTATAGGTTGCTCGCTATTGATTCTAAACGTACTGATATTCGCTGGGGTATACTATCAGAGGGACAAATCGAGGTCGCGAGGCAAGCAACAGCGATTCAATGAAAAGCACTTTGAAACTATATCAGGAAAGCATTCTCATTACCACATGGACCCAACACACACGCCTAGCCTAGTCGTGGATGTGGAAAGACATAATCGAAAGAAGCATCAAATGGGAAGTGATCCCCATATAGCCAACTTGAACTTCAAAGGATCATTAGATGTCCCGAAATCCCCACCAAGTCCTTCTTTTAGCATTGATAACATGATGCTACCCAGCAAATTGGTCAGTAGAAACAGTAGTTTTAGATTGCCCAACGTGAGTTATCCTCAAGTGGGTGGATACGGCACAATGCCGAAGAATTTGAACCAGTTTAATAACTCGCCGCCCTTACAGGAGTTGAGGCAGCAGAAATTCCTGCCACCAAACGGTTCGGCGTCGCAGGGCTCCCCTTTGGGGCGGGAGGACGCTGTGCGAGGGGGCCCTCACGCCACTCTCAGACGCGGGAAGGGCCCCTCCCACGCCTCTAGTCTCCCACAAGCAGCTATGGACGAAATGAGAGTGTGACAGTTAATTCCATTTGACTCTACTTTAAAAAGTCCCTGAATATTTTTAAAAGTGTCACTTAAATGTAATTTGAAATATTATAAGGTGTGTACATACGTATGGCGTAATTCCATTCCTTTACAAGATGATGTTCATGTTTTTCTCGGTAATTTGAGTATCATAAAGTACGTAATAAAAATCTTAAGTTGTATTTGAGTTATTATTAATTGTTTCCTCTATTCAAAACCATATTTTCTTTCAATCTTATTAAAACAAAAATCATTGACTTTGATAAAAGTAACATCCGTGTTTCGATAAATATGAAATAGCACAGTAAAAAAGGCGATTATGCAACGAGTATTAAAGGGCCAATAAGTATTTCTTCCGTGTCATGCTAACCACAGGCCTGTATTTTAGTGGATGACGCCAGTCTCCTAAAACGTTACAAGTAAACGTAACAAACATTTTCGAACTAAGTTATTTGCTACGGTTGAGCTTTGCTATTTCGTAAATCTCTTAGTCTCACGATACACGATACGATTAACAAAATCAAAAATGGTGAATGGTGCGAATCATAGTAATTTATTGCATAAAAAGGCTGCCGACGGAATGTAGATATTTTCGACTGAAATGTGCCTAAAACGTAGGTAATCCACCTCAATATAGGTCCGTGGTGCTAACCGACTTAGCAGTGAACTATAGGCTCACTATTTCTTTTTGTCAAACTGTATCAGATGGTGAATGCGACCGTGACGGCACGCACTTTTGGCAATAAGTCCTCCGGTCTTCTTGCAATACTCCTAGAATTTGCATAGTCTTTGGTTATCATTGCAAGGACAGCGGAGCTACAAACCCAAAAAATATTGCCCTTCAACTCAGGCAGTGCAGAATCAATCAATCACACATTATGTTATTGGTAGTAAAAAACACATATAAACAAATTAGCATAGGTTCTTTGCAGAAAACCAAACTATCCCAACCCAATCTTACGAAACCTAAACCAAACAAAGCAAAAAAATACAAATTTCAAAATTTGCGAAAGGGGTAAGTATGTCAGGATCGTAGCAAGTGGAACAAAATTGTCTCTGCCTACCCCTATGTGAAAGAGGCGTAACGGTGTGTATGTATGTAAGTCAAAATTTTCTAAAATTCGAGGCCAGACTTTTGTCATAAAGAATGTATTAAAAAGCACATACTTCTAAGGAGTGAGTAATTTATAACATACATACACAAATAACGTCTTTATCCCTTACGGTGTAGATAGAGCCTAAGGAAACAAGACTTAAAGGCCACGTTTAGCATGATTGAGGGCTTAAAGGTGGAAAGGTGAATCAAAATAGTGATGGGTTGCTAGCCGCATCGCCTATAGTATGATTCCTAAGATTTTCGCCAGTAATTTGATGGTTATCAATAAAATGGATAATCAAACAGGTAATTTCTAAATGTCTGTGAAAATCAGAACACATAGAAAAATCCGAAAAGTAAAGCTATGGCCGGGAATAGCTTCACTTTTCGGCCATAGCTTTACTTTTCGGATTTTTATATGTGTTCTGATTTTCACAGACATTTAGAAATTAATTTTCTAACGGTAAAACCGTAAAAGTAAAACATAAAAATCAAGAAATAAAAATTTCTTGATTCATTTGATAGTACCAATCAAACAGGTGTTTTCTTTTCAGTTGTTTATTGACACGACAGCATCATTTACCTTTAGATGGTTGTTTTGTTTCAATCTTTCATTCGATTACAGTACCTACTCTAGTCTGTTCCTATTGTGTAGGATTAACTTCAATTTATTTTACATTATTGTAAGTTTAAGTCAGTGATTAACATTTGTCAATAGTTCTTGATAAAATTTACTCATGCAGTGAAGACTTATAGTCACTTTCAGTTGTTATTAAGCCATCAATTTAAATTTTTACTTGTACGTATTCTTCTATTAACTTCACATTCACTAGGTTGGTACCCTGTGTTAGATTTTCAATGGTATGGTAAGGTTTTTTTTATGAAATTAGCGGAAAACTATCAAGTGACTCACATGATAGTAGTGAGCATCACCACCCATGGACACCGGCAACACCAAAGGATTGCAGATGCGTTGCCAGCCTCGGCTAAGATGGAATACCTTGCGTACCAGTAATTTCTCTGGCACAAAAACTGATGCTTGGCGGTAAGATAAGCAAATAAGATGGTGGTAGCAACCCGGACGGACCTTGCACCAGGTCTTACTCCCCGCAACCTATTTTGATTTCCCTTTCCACCGATACTCCCACAATCATGCTAAACGTGGTCTTGAGGTCTTGTTACCTTAGGCTCTGTCTACCCCGTAAGGGATTAAGACGTGATATTTGTGTATGTATGTATGTATGTATGTAAGTACTAAGCTGTGAACTCCAAGTTTGTCCGGTTTTCATTCCGTATGACATTTGCAAGGCTTGATCGTGAGTGTTAAACGAACATTTTGCTTGGAATGCCTTGCGGCCGACGATAAACAAGGTCATAAAGGGGTCTTTGTTTGGTTCCCAGCCGAGTATGGCAGTGGCATACGTAATTGGAAAACGACTCGTGGTGTGGAGGTGAGTTCTATATTATTTCAATATATGTATATTATATAGTCCCTCCTGGCCGAATCCGGCTACGGTAACTACTCCACCTCCCGTGTGGCTCGCGTAGCCAATCTTCTGCGATATGAAATTACATAAACACTGTCATCTTTCTGACCGTAGAGATTAGTTGAAAAACCAAGTGAAGATGTCAGGTTCAGTACATAAAATATTTTTTTATTTCGGTGTTTTCCTGCAGGTCACATATCAGTATTTTTCTTGGCCTAATACTTAACTTTTTTTCTTGTAATCATTTTCGTGTACAACTTACTTCGCGGTGGCGGTCGTTGTGTTATTGCTCGTAGGTTTCGGTTTGCTTCAGTCATTTAAATTTATTCTGAAACGCTATTTATAAATAAATAGGTACTAGGTAATGTTAGATATAATTGGTAACGAATTCCTGGTGCAACTATCAACCTCATCGCAATGCATGAAATGCAAGGTTAAAATATTTGTTCAAGATATTGGCACAGAAAATAGATAACTGGGTTATAAAATTCAAGATATTTTAAAGAATTTGTGCACTTGAAAACTAACCACTGGACGACCTTTCTCCTAAATTTTGTATGACAATGATAACGAATTTATTTGGGCTAAGGAAAAAGGGTGGCGAAAAGGGCGCAGGGAGCGAACAATTCGTTCCAATGGTGTAAGAGCGGGATGGGCCAAGTGTCATCAATAATAAGGATCGAGGTCCATTTTTAAATAGTTAATAGATTCTGAAGTTACTTGCGCGTTAAGTGTGCCTAATCTACTGGCGGAGCAGCGTACCGCGTACGCGTCTCAAATAGAGCCAGAGCTATTTACTCCACAGAAAAACCCACTAAAGTCACTCAAATCGGATCGATCCGGGAAACCGCCTTAAAGAAGACAGATAAATGAAAGCGGCGATGTTGTCCTTCTTATCTCTGTGTCTGCGGACGATTTTCACAACAGCTATCAAATTGACCGAATTCTGTTATAAATCTTACCAATCAACATCTAAGCACTATCTTACTTGTTAGTATTCATTTGTAAAAGCATATCCGAAACTCGGGATTCTATAGCTGGTAGCTACTTTCAGTGACTTTTGTGATCTAAGACATTAATATTTGTACTTATGCAAAAACAAAAAATGTATGTACATACTTAACACGAAGTAAGGCTTTATTCAGCAATTTCATCGCTTCTTTCCTCCCGGGTCCTTCATCAAAAAACTATTTGCTAAATGGAAAGTGCGGGCTTGACTCCAGGGGCGGGTCTATGAGAAAACGTAAACCGGGGGATATAAGATGTTTTTACACATCAAATCTTATGAATGACTGGCGCTGAAAATTATTAAGTGACTTTTTTCTGTCATGAAATCAAAACAAAACCTATTATGTAGGTACGACTGAATTTACTACATGCCTCAATTAAAACCAGATAGATTATTCGGATGGAGAAAATTTCATGGGATTTCCCTCTCCTGCGCGTAAATATTATAAGTGTTTTCTTTAAAAAAAAAATAGAAATAAAAGCTCTTGTTTTGGGAATTACAAAAAAAGTATTGTTTTTCTAAATGACATTCTTTATTTTTCGAATCAATGATATTGAGTAAAAGGTTGATAACTGGTGGTTTCACTGCTTACACTGTTTTAATATTTTTAAGGTTCCGTACCTCTAAAGGAAAAAGGAAACCTTATAAGATCACTTTGTTTTCCGTCCGTCCGTGTGTCAAGTCCCTTTTGTCAGGAACGCGTAAAGGTATGAAGTTGAAAATAATAGGTACTAAATAGGTCTCCATTAGAGCTGTGAAAAAACAATTCTCAAATTATCGTGTTCCCAAAAAATAGGAAGAACTTACAATTGCCCTACAAATTTGAAATTTGGTATAAAATAAGCTAAAAGTACAGCTAACAAAAAGAGTCAGTTTTTTTTATGTTGTGTGTCTTTGTATGTTAACCAATATAAAATGACCTCACACTGCCTAAATTTTTTTAGGAATGGTGCTCTGCTAACGCTGGATAAATCCAGTGCTAAAACACTCACTCGCCAAATTTGTACGAGGAACCCTCGGTGCCCGAGGCCGACACGCACTTGATCGTTTTTTTATCGATTGAATTCCAATATAAAATATCCTGTTTTAAAATGAAATAAGTACTTAATAATCTACAACTTATATTTCTTTTTTCTTAACCGACCAAACAAAAGGAAAATAAGAATGTGTAGGTAGGTACCAAAATTGGTTTTCAGATAACCTGCCCATAAATTTGGAGGGAAATAAGCTTATTTCGTATAGCAATGCAGAAACTTTGCCTCTCCTACAACTAAGCACAAACCTTTGTGTAAACACCCAAAATAATAAAACCTCCTTGATTCATTCAATACATCGCCGGTCCCGGGGAACAAAAAGATAACTGCAAAAACCAAATTTTTCAGGAAAAATAAAATAGATGTTTCGCTCAATTGTGACTTGTATATTGAACGTAAACGGTCGGTAGTTAGCTTTATGCAAAGTTAATTTTTCATTACGTTTCATTATGTTACTGTGGCACACGAGAAATGTCTCAAAAGAAAGATATTTAAGAAATAGTAACTTAGTCAAAATAGATCATTCACTATTACGCGTTAAGACGTATATCATTTTATTCGGTGTTTATCGGGGTCAAACGCTAATATTGTACCATTGGTGTACCATTTTATTCGACTACTTTTTAATGTGATTGCCGTGCAAGATAATAGTGCAATATCATTTTATTCCCGTAATTATTAAGATTATTTTTTTTACTAAGGGTTTTTAGGAGACTTTTATAACTAAACAATAATATGATATTCAACATTGCAATTATATTACGAACGATTCACATAGCAAAAACAGTCATTAATTTCTTAAAATCAAAGTTTTCCATTATAAAACGTGCAACAATACCACTAAAATTTAAGTATGTCTCAATCAAATAGCAATAAATGCCAGTTTCATAAAGTAACTAAAATCAAAAGTTTTTTTTCAGACTAATAACTTTAAGTTTGAAGCATAAAATCAAACCAAATAATCTACGCATTTGGTATTATTTTTCATCAGTCCAATATAATAATAATTATATTATAATTAGTTCTTTCATTGAGCACTAACCCGGGGGACTATTAAACATGAAATCAGGTAAATCAATTGCCATCATCTTTGTCTTGGTTTTCATTAATTGCAGAACTAGTATTAACGCCCAGGGAGTCATAAAAGCCATGGCAATGGGCTGGGATGTCTCCTGACTTGCAAAGACTGATAAGGTCATCATGTAAAGGCTTACTTATAGGCAAGGGCTCTGTACATAGCACTTGCAGTTCAAAATCGTAGGCAGGATTTGAGTTGACTAAAGGAGCTGCGGTTTATCTTGTTCCCCGCTTGCTTCATGTTTTTGGACAGGTTCGGTTCGGTTTTTATTTTGGCCACAGCAACCCTCGAAGTAAAATGATGCATTTTTGATACCTCTTTGTTTTTCATTAAGTAGGAATTGCCATATACTGCTACCGATTTCATTAGCTCCTCGTTTTGCAACCTGAGCATGCCATACATAGCAATAGCCTTTACTTCGAATGGAATCATAATGCCGGAATAAAGGATTGCCGATAAATGTTAGCGTAGGCAGACCCCGGAACTCAAAAGACACTGAAAGAAAAATACGACAAGCATCAGAGAAATAAGGAAGGTGTACGCCAAATTAAAAAAGAGGACAAGAAATCGGCAGATACTCAGGTTGCAAAACGAGGAGCTAATGAAATCGGTAGCTGTATATGGCAATTCCTACTTAATGAAAAACAAAGAGGTATCAAAAATGTATCATTTTACTTCGACGGTTGCTGTGGCCAAAATAAAAACCGATTCATAGTTACAACGTTAAAGAAATGCTTCAAAACAAAAGGAGTTTTATAACATAAAAGCACTAATAAATAATAAGAATTGGGTCCAATATGAGGTAGGGCAAAAAGTATTATGGACACAGATAATGGAAGTGAGAGTCGCTTGCTCACAGCCCTCAATTTTACAGTATAAATATGATTTTGAGTCTGGATTCTGGATATTCTTAAATGAACATAGAATCTGTCCAAAAACATGAAGCAAGCGGGGAACAAGACAAACCGCAGCTCCTTTAGTCAACTCAAATCCTGCCTACGATTTTGAACTGCAAGTGCTATGTACAGAGCCCTTGCCTATAAGTAAGCCTTTACATAACGACCTTATCAGTCTTTGCAAGTCAGGAGATATCCCAGCCCATTGCCATGGCTTTTATGACTCCCTGGGCGTTAATACTAGTTTTGCAATTAATGAAAACCAAGAGGAAGATGATGACAATTGATTTACCTGATTTCATGTTTAATAGTCCCCCAGGTTAGTGCTCAATGAAAGAACTAATTATAATATAATTATTATTATATTAGACTGATGAAAAATAATACCAAATGCGTAGATTATTTGGTTTGATTTTATGTTTCAAACTTGAAAATAAATCTTTTGTTTTTAGTTACTTTATGAAACTGGCATGTATTGCTATTTTGATTTTTGATTAAGCTATAATGATTAAGACATAGGTACTTAAATTTTAGTGGTATTGTTGCACGTTTTATAATGGAAAACTTTGATTTTAAGCAATTAATGACTGTTTTTATTATGACTGTGAATCGTTCGTAATATAATTGCAATGTTGAATATCATATATTATTGTTTAATTATAAAAGTCTCATAAAAACCCTTAGTAAAAAAAATAATCTTATCTAATAATTACGGGAATAAAATGATATTGCACTTCACTTATACTCCAATCACAGCAATAATTATATAATTTTTGAATTAATCAATCGAAATCGAACACTAAAACATATGACATGTCGATATTTAAGCCACTGTAATTTACATTCGACCCGTGCATGTGACAAAAGGATATGGCAATACTTTTTATAGTTCCTTTTCAAATGTGTAGTTTTGGTGAGCGCCATTGCACGAACAGTATCTAGCGGCTTGCGACGAGAATACAAAGATAACTGCGCATATCATTACTTAGCGATCTAATTTTGATGAGAACATAATAATATGGATGTTTGTCATGCGATGAGCTATAAATAAAAACATTGAAAACTATTGTATTATTTTTTAATTTTGTCATTTACCGTACAAAAAATGCGAAAAAAATTGAGCTGGTGCATTGGCACCTACGGATTCCAAATATGATATAAAAATAAAACTAAGATAATGGCGGTTATCATTTTGTTCTCCGGGGCCGGCGACATATCTTTCGCACACATGATATAATTTTCGAGTACAATAATTAAATTAATAAAATAATCACCTAAAAATCGGGTTATATACGTCCAGCCAAGAAGAGAGTTTTATTTTATCTCAATACTACTTAACTCATTAGTGATTTGTTACTTATAATATATACCTTAATAGTACTCGTTTTTCTAACAAAACTACTTCGGTAATTAGAATTATCATTATTTATATGTATGCTGTCAAACAAAAATAACGGGTGGCCTTCTACGCAAAGTTGTACAAAGATTATGAGTTAATTAATACCCATTATTATTACTCATGAGTCAAAAAAAGTGGAGTTTATTAACTATGTACTCGTATGTGACATACAAAGGCTAAAATTTACCATAGATATCGAAAATAATATTATCAGCTTGCCCCACTGTTTTATCATGTCTGTCCAAGGGCCGGCAATTAGTGCAGCAATCACCGCAGTGACTTAGCGGAGTTCATTTCGAACTTATTATGACACTGTTTATCTATGTAATATAGCTATTATTAATTTCTACCAATAAAATATATGTATACTTATCTTTCTTTTCCTCTTTACTAAGTACATAATAATTTACTGGTTAAAACTTTGTCCTGAAATAAAATTATAAAAAAACTTGGTCAGTTGCAAGTTAAACACGCACACTGAGGGTTCCGCACAAATTCAAAAATGATAATTATACTTTCATAATGTTGTTCATTTTGCAAAACACATTTTTTTATGATATCATTACGTATTTATTTGAAAAATAATGTTTTTCGTAGTTCATAAATCTCGTTATTTAATTAAAAATATAAATTAGTGATTTTTGGAATTTTCTCTTTTACTGCCTGCCTGTTGTAAGATCTTACTTCTTGCTACAATGCCACCGAAAATTACTTTAATATGATTTGATTTCCACGGTGTTTTTTGTTTTCCCAGGAGCGAAAAGTAAAAAATAATGTCTTGGGCAGTGTACATTCAATACTTTCATAATAGAACTAGATTTTTAAAACAAGTATTAAAAAATATGTTTTATAAGTTACTTAACTTATAAAATCAGCGCGCAGTTTACAAATGTTCATGTTAATTATGTCTTTCTTTGCCAGCAGGGAAAGAGCAAACCGTGATTTTATTAAGATAACAAGACTTGAAATCATGGCAATTTTACGGGTTTTCCCTTAACATAAGAACTTGAAGATCCTGCAGGTGTCCAAAAAAAAGTTAACTTTTTCCTTTCTATTCCTATAGCAATGAACCATCACGCTTTGATTCATTCGGATTGAAGCAGACCCTTCTTTAAGGAAAATCGTTCTTTTATGCGAGTGAGTCAATATCCGAGCAGAAAATGGGCGAAAATGAAATGGCAAACAAGTAAAAACATTAATACGTACGTGCATCATGTGAAATGAATGAGAATCGCTTTAATGTCAATGGAATTAGCGGTCAATGGGCCACCAATAACCATTTTTTGCAACCCCTCATCATAAGTCACATGCGAGCACACGGTCGTACTCTAGGAAGGAGTTGAGGCGGTCGCCATGGTCGAAAACGGCCGGGAGCACATCATCATTAGGACATTAAAGATTACCGTTATATTGACTTAGTCCCAAACTAAGCAAAGCTTGTGCTATGAATATGAGGCAATAGACAATAGTACATTTTTCAACAAGGGACTAAAACAAGCCATAATGACACGAAATGTTTAGCCACCCGAGCTCATGGAGCGAGGGTGGCGTGTCATTATGCTTGTTTGGTCTCGCGTTAAACACTCTACTTTTCACTTTGAATGCGAGGAAAAAAACGACGTTCTGTACAAAGTTACAATATTGAATTATAACAAAGTATCATTATAATTATGTAATTAGAATCGTTCGTACAATATGTAATTTGTTAATTCTTCTTCACGGTATGATGATGATGACATTTTTGGACCATAATTTATAAAGTTCTGCATTTTATGAGTACTTACTTACCTATCATAAAATTACAGTTACTTTATGATAGGTAAATAATTGTAATTTTGGGAATAAAATATTGTCTTCACGTTAGCTTCTTCACGAAGATGAGCTCGGTCGTACCAACTTTCTTTACAACTTAAAATTCTTCAAATGAAAGTAAGTAATTTGAATATACTAGGTATATAAAATGACCATAAATTAGAGTTAAACGGTACTGCAAGGTAGACGATAGGTACCTACACCCCAAAGGACTTCCGAATCACATCTTTGTATGATTCCGTGATTTTTACTTAACATAATTTTATTGGTTTTATCATGATTTTTAATATAATACATACCTATTCAGAAATAGTATTACGGCGGCATGTTGTTAGAAAGAGTGGCACCAAACAATACAACATTTTTTACAAAACAAAACTAAGAAATCCTTTTATATAGATAAACCGCACAAATGTCATTCTATTCCCAACGTAAGCACCATAAATTATTTTCCAACGACACGTAAAGGGTCAAAAGATTGCTGAAGCGTCAGAGAGGAATATTTCTACTTAAAATAGTGACGTAAACGGGTTTCCATTTGAAGCTAGAGAGTTAGGCGTCGTGAAAATATTGTCATATTTTTATGATAGAATAAAATACTTTTTTACGTGAGAAAAGAAGTGGCTACAAGAAGTAGAAAAGCAAGTTTGTTGTAGTTGTAGTTAAATACGTTCTGATCAAAGCCCACAGTAGTTAAATTTATGTTTGCCATGGCTAGGGGAATGTTTATTGTTTAGCGTGTGTAAGTTAATACACCGTGTTTTTTAGCACACTAGATGTAACTCGAAATGTATTATTAGGAGCAGGCATACATGTTTGTAACATTGTGTATGCTAACCAAGATTGCCTACGAGCGACACATACCTATTGATCCATTTGATTGAGCGAACTAGAGTCAAAGTTTCCGAAATTGGTTTCCGGTGCCTAACTAAAAGCCAAGCTTGACGATAATTAAGCAAAACCCAGTCACGTTTTATCTGATTAGTGAAAGCAAGAGACAAACTAGCGCTGCAATGGGATCTTTGTCTCATAAATCAAATTATCCGCCCATTTGACAAACGTTTGCAAGCGGTCCACCTGCCTTTGGTTGATGAGATTATTCAATTGATATTCAAGTTTAAGCTGTCCATTTTCAATAAAATAGGCTATCGGTGGGTCAAATCAAATCAGTTATAGCTTTAGATAGATATATGACTGTCATTTTCACAAGTCATCATAGAAATTCGTATCACATCGTGAGTTGCGGGTGATACTGCTGAGGCTGCAGATAATCTTAAGCATAGTTAATGTTTGTAACTCAAAAAAGACTACTTTTTTCCCCCCTAGCTGTCGAGACAACCAGCTCTTGGTGCGTTGGAACAAAACGTTTCATGAAGCAATTAGAGTGGCATATGAAGGATAGAAGTAACTATAGTGTAAAAACTAGTGGGGCAAGTAGTTTTAATGTGTTTTATTAGTTTTTTTCTCTTTCTTATCACATATTTTGTTTTAATTTAAGGTACTAACTTTACCTGATGGGGACCTTATACATCCCTTTAATAAATGTATTATAGGTAAGTTAAGTAGAATATAAGTACTGTTGTAAATCTATTTTATTCTGTAAAAATGACTTTCTGCCAAGTTTCTTGCGGCGCATTCTTCTTGGCAATGATGGTTTTTCCGAATGTGCTGGTAGTTTCAAAAAAATACTTGTAAAAGTGCCTTTGGCGGCCTATTTGCAAAATAAACATTTGAATTTGATTTTTTGTCTCGGTCGATGAGGCTGATTTGTAAGATCTTCAACTATTTCATGTTATTGATCGAAAGCACCATAATTGTTGTTCTATCAGTTTGTCGCAATTACCACAAGACTAGATAGACAGGGCAACAGGGTCGCGTTTCACCGCTATTTCGCAAGCGCCAGTGCAACCTTCAGAGCGCGCTGGTGCCTACTGTATCTACGGTGCGTTTTCTCTCGTTCCATCGGAGTTAAATAATAGTTGGCGTGTTTTTTAGGTAGATACACTATCATATCCTACGCTGACTTCATCCCGCTGATGTAAAAGTCGGTTATAGAGGTACTACAGGCTCCTATTTACCATGGAGCGTCTGTCTGCCCTCTAGTTTCGTGTCGAAATATAGCAATGTGATGTTACACGATCCTAGATTAAAATAATCATAACAGTTACCTGAATGAACTGCAGAGAGCAATTTTACTTAAAAAATAATAGGTACCTACATGTGTTCAATCAGATTGTTTGCAATCAATTAAAAAAAATGGGAAATAACAACACACATTTATGAAAATGTTATACGAATATTAATAAACTATTGTCAATTTAATTAAGATGTCGTCCAGAAGTACAAGCGAAGTTACCCACACAACTATAAATAAGTAGATGTTGAAGAAAATGGGTCATTGGGAAAGTTATTGCAAACTTACTTTCCGTTGCAGAGTATCACAAATTGGTAATAAATAATAATAGTATATTTTCTACAAACTTGTGAGGGCTGCGCGGTCTAGGATCAAAACTGGGTTAGGGTTCCAAATATTTTGACATTATACCCTCATCCTTTTGTTAGCGGTTAACTGTGGTTCGCGCAAGTCCGGTTAAATGGCATTTGATATTTTGCTATGGTTTATAAACAATGAATATACGTCAATTCTGGAGTAAATATTGAAATACAGATGGCTTATCGAAGGGAATCTTCCCTGCGATTGGCTGCGACATCCCTTTTGACCTTTTTTGACATCGTTATCAAACGTCTTTTGATCCCGAAATCTTTTAGTAAAATAATCTAAGATGTTTGGGATGTGTCTATAAAGACAAGTTAAAATGCTAAACTATTAAGCATTTTTTTAATTATGAAGGATTTTTTTCTAATTTAATATTGATCTTTTAACTTAAATGTTATCATGATTGTGTTTTTTCGCTTTAGCACATCTGTTACTAATTCAGATTTGACACTCATTAAAAATATTGTTGAATAGGATATATTTTATTTTCCTCGTTAAACAAACATTGTAAAAATATGTCAATATTATATCCATTACCCATGGACACCCGCAATACTAGAGGATTGCAGATGCCTTGCCAGCCTAGAAGGACTGGACCGTACCGCAGCAGACCGAGAGCTGTGGAAGAGTTGGGAGGAGGCCTTTGCTCAACAGTGGGACACAATAGCCTCATAATAAATAAATAAATAATAATGGAAAAAATAAAACTTTTAATAATAATAAATGCTTGCATTTCTGTTCTCGACGTACCTACTTAATCTATACAAAGAAATACTTTTGCAATATCGTTTATAGTATAATTTAAAAAATAATCGACTTCTTCAGAACTAAAAGTCCCAAAACGCGTTAAATGATCAAGACGTATCAATATAAACGATCGAGCTCCGCGAATTTACCGTATTATGACCGCATAAATTTTATAGCCGTGCGACCTATAAAAATGGCGAATTATCAAACTGGGTCGGAATTACCCACATAAATTATTACGGTTTCGAGGGGTTAGTGCTGAAAGTTTAAGGCCGATAGTATACTAAAAACCAGAAAGATTACTGGAGAACAACCTTAAGCGTGGATTGAGTACCCATGGGTTACTGTTTGTATGTCTGATATTATTTGCATAGCTCTTACTGGACAATAATGAAGTATGGGGTATACTGTATGTACTATATGCACATTACAGCATATTATGTATAAAAATACTTCCTTGCTGGTCTGGGAGCAAAAAAAACATATAATGTATCAGTTGCTTCTATTCCCGCGCAGATGGTAAAAGCCCATCGAGGGAATGGGCGAAAATCTTAGGAATCATCTTATAGGCGATGGGGCCAGCAACCCACCACTATTTTGGGTCCCCTTTCCACCTTTACAGCCTCAATCATGCAAAACGTGGTCTTGTTACCTTAGGGTCTGTCTACCTTGTAAGGTATAAAGGTAGACGTGATTTGTGTATGTATAAAAATCAGTTTTTTTGTTGATATAAAATACGACTTCATGACATAGCCTGCTTGTCATAAGAAAATGAAATAATAATTCTTAAAAAGACTTTGAATTACATCCATTTCTTATTTTCATTTTTCAACGTTTGGTACGTTTGATAATTAAATAACGAATAAAAATATTCACGAAGGTGTCGTTCATTTTTCGCATACAGAAAAATCAGGCAGTATAGCTACGGCTTTACGCTAAACTGCTTTTAGCGCAGTTAAATTCACTTCTCCGACTCATTACGATGTTAATGGGTGTATTGATTGCTAAATTCTGAAAAAGCAATTTCAATGGCTATAACACGTTTTTAACATAAATATCCTTGTCCTAGTATGAGCTTCAAAAGACCTAGGTATCTTTTCTTATTGCAATCATTATTTTCATACATGCAACTAGTTCCAACTCAGATGTTTGGAACAGTAAGTAAATATCTCAAGCATATGGTTTGCGCTGCTAATGTTTATTAATACGTAACAAAACAGTTTGATTTTTTGAGAGTTTGTAAATAATTGCTAACACAACCAATTCTATTATTTTTACAAATATAGCGCTAATTAATGAGTTGAGCATACGAGTGACAAGATGAAACCGTTTAATTGAGGTTTGGCGTTCATTCGTTACGAAGATTACACAACAGTTTCCATTTTCTGGTCACGTAACAACCTCTCGTCCGCAGAATGTGCCTGCAGTAATGACGGAAAAGTTTGTCAGAACACCCAAGACCAATTCGGATGCTGTATTAATACTAGCCTTATTGCTACTTACTCCGACTTATTAAGATATAATGGGAAATAACCAACGTCCTAATGACTGATCAAATTTTATGGTTGTGATGTAGTTTTTTATTTAAAATACTGCTTTCAGGCTCAAGTTTTCATAACAAACGTTACTTGTCTTAGTTGTAGTATTTAGGATATACGAGCGTACTTCATTTACGGCATATACTGAAGTCGAAGGGCGAATATTTAAGCATATACCTTTCGTCAAAAGCTTGATTAGCCTAATAGGTCCGGTAATATGTATAAATGTTTGCGTACGGGAGCCGCTAGCAATTACATGTAGAGAGGGTATGTTGTAAACGTTGCGTAGGGCAGAAATTGGTCGGTTAACGAGTGCCAGTTGTAACTGGTGGAAATAAAATATCCCCAGTAATAGTGTGGGAGCAGTAACGAACTTCCTACCGGTATACCTACCGTTTAATTTTGTTAGGGCACAGGAATGTGGGTACGGCTAACTGAGTGCATTTGTTACTTAAATTTTTTAATGGAAACAATAATATAACGCTGTTTGAACTTAATTGTAATTATGTATACATTTCTATATTTATTACATATACTTTTACTTGTTGTACAGACAGACAGTTGTGGTTGAATATATAGTAAATACTTGCATAATTAAATATATGTAAGTTTTATAGTTAACTAGCTTCTGCCCGCGACTTCGTCTGCGTAGAATTATACATAAAAATCTTCCTCTTGAATCACTCTATCTATTAAAAAAACCTGCATCAAAATCCGTTGTGTAGTTTTGAAGATATAAGCATACATAGGGACATAGGGACATAGGGATGTAGGGACATAGGGACAGAGAAAGCGACTTTGTTTTATACTATGTAGTGATAATCCCAAGTTGATTGTCTGATTTACTTTTTGCAACCTGTCATTATAAGCAACTAGCTTCTGCCCGCGACTTCGTCTGCGTAGAATTATACATAAAAACCTTGCTATTGAATCACTCTATCTATTAAAAAAACCGCATCAAAATCCGTTGTGTACGTTTGAAGATATAAGCATACATAGGGACATAAGGACATAGGGACAGAGAAAGCGACTTTATTTTATACTATGTAGTGATGAAAGAAAGCGTTATCTTTTCGCAATAATGTATGCAGCCAGTTTTATTCTTATTACTTACATTACAACTAGCTTGCATCTGTGCTTATTGTAAGAACTCCCTAACCCGTGGGAAATATGAAACTAAAAATACATAATAAGTATATACATAGAGGGTACTGCTATGTATAATTTTATCTTACTAGGCCCCACGAGTTTGATCTCTGCATTGAGAAATTAGTCAGTCAAGATTTTGAAATTAAAATTGGTAAAATCGTTAAAGGCAAAATAAAAATATTTGCAAAACGTGTGATTTAACCATAAACAAAATCATACGTTTTGTACGTAAGTACATAAAAATCATACAATTACTAAGCGTGCGGGAGTCGTTAATACATAGCTGCTGCTAATATGAGGTCGCTGAGAGCTGGCATGTCGCCAGTGACTGCCGATATAATGCCTGAAGTGCACAAGGAGCAAATCAGATCACGTAATTCTAACTTCGTGTGAATGGTTATTGTACGCGGATATTGTTATAAGAACATGTTTTTGCCCTCTGAGACTGGCGTGGTAGTCTGAAATACGGCAGCAAAACACATTTATTTACGTTGCGTTTTCGTCAAATTGCGAGATCAAGCGCTGTCAAGCTAAGTAGTAAGTAGTGGATCCATCACGATCACGAATCACGATGATTTTTCCATAAAAACAAGCAGGGTCGTTTAGTACGTTTAATGCGAGGTGAAAAAACCTCTAAAGTCCTCTTTTTTAAGTCGGTTACAAAGCAAAATTATTTTATTTTGTTACAGTATGTAATGTAATGTTATGGTAGTAATGTAATGGTATGTAATGTAATGGTTTAGACTTTTGGTTTTTAACTTCAAGGTTGGCTAATATAGTTTAAATGTTAATTCCAGATCTAAAAATACCTGTCAAAAAATAAGAATTCTAATACGGAAATAGCTCTGGATAGGGAGAGGTGGAGGTCGAGAGGGGAGATCTTTACCCAGCAGTGGGACACAAATATAGGCAAATATAATAATAATAATGCTGAGAAATCTCTTTTATCTATGTTTTTTGCATTAGAAAATACACTGTTTTATAAAATTGACCGGAATCATTATCGCATAAAAGAATAAAATAATAGCGAATATATACAACTCTATTTATAGCCCTAGTCAACGGTTTAGTACATAAATCACTTTATCCCTTACGGGGTGGACAGAGCCTAAGGCAACAAGACCTAGAGGCCACGTTTAGCAACGGGATAGTTTCTTTAATAATTCTAGTACAAAACACAACTTAACAGTATCTCATTGTGCCACTAGCTCAATGCCGACAAATTGATGCGGAGGCTCCGGATTGTCGTGTTTCTTCGCGGCGTTTAAAGCTTTCTACCCACATATTACCCACATAACATAACTGATACTCTCAACTACGTGCATGCTGTAAACAAGCGCCCCTGACGCTTATGTCGCGTTGAGTGGGTAGTTTCTGCCTGCGGCGCCGCCACCGCCGCAGTTCTCCCTCGCTGGCTCATTCATGTTAAACATGCTAGGGCTTAGGGAGCTCTACTAGTTGTTTGGCTGATTTAGTTAACTTCCTTTCTATGAATAAATTAATAAGGGTTTCAAAACTCAACATGCGTACGTACGTTATCCTAATCAATAAGTAGTTAGGTACTTGCAAACAAATGAAGCGAGCAAAATGCAGTCTTTGTAACTATGGTATGTTAGTTAAGTTCGGTATTAGTAAATTAGATTTAAAGCTACTGTTAGATTCGAGACATATTTAAAAAGGAAACGGACATTTGTTTTGAAATTAATATAAATATAGCGTACCTATTCAAAAAAGGCTTCCAAAATGATTCCGGCGATTTCGAAGTAAAAAAACAACTGTAGCTACTATCTAGCAGACATAATGGACACACATTGAATAGAACTTTCATTCAAATTCTTGCTATATAATATATTCTTGCTCGTCTATGTAGAATCACCATACACGAATAGTGCGTCCGGCCAACGTACGAAACAAAAGCTGAGCCGACTGGGTATATTTACAAAAACCCTTTAGAGCGCCTTTTCCGACCTCTAGTTTTTTTTACAGATTAATCAAGCCCATGGTTATTATTTACAGCCCAGTTCAACAATCGAGGTTCTATAATTGGGTTTGAAAAACTTTGATAAAACAGACAACTTATTTTTACCAACGTCACTAATCTGTTTAGATTGAAAAGATTGTGACATACCAGATTACCAGGTAACTATTTTTCTTACAACAGAAAAATGTACTAACTAAATGGATAAACTTACTTCAATAAACCGCGAAGGCCGCGCACATTTTTAAATACAAGGTCTCTTAAAACTATTCTTGAATATTCCGATAGGTTTAGTTGGAATTAAGTTAACCCAAAAATGCAAATATTTAAATTGCATCGCGTCAAAGGGGGGACTAAATTTTGAATCAATAATATAAATAGAAAATCTTTGTAGGGGAATTCAGTCAAACTAATCTAAACACTTGCTGAAATATTCCGGAACAATTTTAGAAGACCTTGTATTCATATTTATTTGCAGATAAAGAACAAAACTTAAGACGCGTGTTTCACCTCTTTCCTAGGCATCCTCAGCGGTGGTTGCCGCTCCGATAGTCGGTCTAAGAAATAACTTTAGCGTCAAAGTTACGACAAATAATTTAAATAAATTATTCAAATAAACTTTTGCTCGACTGGAAAGTACTTTACATTTAGCAATACAGTTTTAAAAATGGTAGCTTACGTTACGGACTTAGTTACTTTAAGTTTACTGATCCAGTAAAAACATATTTATTTTTAGGATCCCTATCGTAAATTAAACATAAATGGATAGACTCTATTGAAGACCATGAAACGGTTGCTAGTTTAGGATATAAGGGAAGCTCGGGTGAAATGGGAACAAAGCTGCGAATTTACATCTGACATATTATTATATGTGACTCGAACCACAACAGGCTGATACTATATAATTGTATGTAAGTGTGTATACCTCTTTACTGTACATAAATCATATTACAGCAACGGTATACAGGACAAAATAGAATGATCAAAGGTGAACATATCCCATAAAGAGATCTTTTTCAGTCAACCTTTGAACAATTGACAGGAAATCAGGGACACTAGACAGAAAATAAAAAACTCAGCCTGACGTAGTTTGAATCTGTTTTGATTATGACTAAAAGTTATATTCTATAACACACCGTTCTTTTAAGGTGTACTACAAACATGATTCAAAATGTTACAACTGGCTTCACCTACTTACCAAAGATAAAAGCAGATGGTTTTATTCTGTTATTTTAACCCTTCCAATGACAGCGTTGATGTCCGAAGTTATTGGTTTATCTCTGTCTAGTTAGAAGTGCTAAAGTAAATCTATATCTACTTCGTTTTAGTGCAAATTTGATGCAAGGCCTAAATTTTAATACAACTTTTGTTTAATTTAATAGTTATAAAACATATTTTTCCTTATCCCGTGTTATCGTACTTCCTTTCCATTAAATATTGCGGGCATAATTCGATTATTCCCGCAACGGAAACTTAATGTTGAGTGTCACTATCCTGAAAGGACCACGGTAGAAATTGTTCAAAAATAAAGCACAAACAGTTCTCTGTAGAGACTACTTTGAGTGTCTGCAGGCAGACCGAATTAAACAAGTCTGTGACCGCTTCTGGTTTCTGAAACTTTTTCCAAGAGATATAAGTCAAGAAAGGGCGAGATAGCGTTTTTTAATTACTTCCATTCTAGAAACTTCATCCATTGTTAATTGTCGTTTGCAACATTTTTATATAAATAAAGGAACAGTTACGTATTATGAAATTCGCAGTTAACTTCGAATCATTTTTTTATACAGTTAGAATAAAATTACAGGAATACAAATTTGTGCTAGAAGTCCTTGTAAAAATAAACTATAATAATTAGTAGGTATTTATGTACAGTCCGTGTTCTCCAATACAGCAATATAAAGCCATCCGTTTAAAAGTATCTAAACTCGCACATTATGAAACTGTACCTAAATAATGTCCATGTGTAAATATTTCTGAACACATAGCTGTAATAGATACGAGTATCGGATAACTCGACTGTACATTCAGTCAGCGTCATATAGTGTGAAATATACAGTGGCCAAAAGGTTCGGCACGCCTTACTGTATCTATGATGTACCGAACTATTTGGTCGACTTGGATGCTGCAAACTATATGACGATGACTGTACCTAGCAGTGGCGTGGCGTCAAGTATATCAGAAGGCAAGCCGAAGGGATTTAACTTGCCTTTTCCTCTAATTCTGCACAATAAAAGTGCCCAACAGCCTTAAAATAGGCAAGCCGGTGGGAACCGAGTTCTATGGAAGCCACGCCACTGGTACTTAATATAATTTTTAGATAATGACTTTTGTCGTTGAATTGATCCAGGAATTGTTTCGGCCCCCGCTGTCTCCTATGAACAGTAATACAGACGCACACTTGGATCTTTTGTGAGTTTCCATTGTTTGCACAGGCCGTCTTGAAGGACCTGCTTTACAGCCTAACTATAGAAACTTCAATGGGGACTTAAGATCCTACGGTATAAAGGAATATTTAAATGGGTGCATTACTTTAACTCACAAGCCTAGCTTCTAAGATATCGTAGTGTACTTACAACGGCCAAAAGTACTTAAGTACTCCTTTATTTATGAATTATAAACGCTTGTTAACCTTAACTTAATACTCACTTGACTTTAGCGGTCAAAATGTTTTGGCAATACTTAGACAACACGGCGTCAGTTTTCAGAAGTAAACCGATTTAAGTTTAACAGCAATAATGGTTATACCACACCCACGATATTTTTGAACGACCTTTCCAACGAGACTCCACACTATGGGGAAAACCGAGAAAAAAAAAACATTACGTGTAGGGGGGTACCCTAGAAAAAATTTTGGTCAAGATTTTATTTTACCACATTGTTGGCGTAGTTAATATGTACATCCATGCCAAATTACAGCTTTCTAGTACCAAGAATCTCTGAGCCAAGCCGCGGACAGACAGTGGGACGAACGGACGGACGGATACAGCTAAACTATAAGGATTCCTTGTTTACTACGGAACCCTGAAAAATGCACTGCGTACTTTTACTACCACATTTCTGTGCTTTGGTCCTCTATATACGAAGAAAAATAAGCGAGAAATTAAAATGTGAAACCTATATTTTCAGAAATATTTGCAAGGATTATATTAATTCTGAAGACACTGAACAATAAATAACATAGTATCACGAATTGACAATAGGTTAACTATAGCTATCATGAAAATATGCCATGTATAAACCTAAGTAATTTAATTAATAATAATACATTACATTTGACATGTTATCAGAAATCTAAATAAACTGTATAATGGAGGGCGAACACCATAACAACGCAATTACTTACACAAACTGTGTGAAACAACGTCCTGGCAGAAGCACTCACTTATGATTTGAAAAACTTTGAAAGGTGAAGTTTGAGTTTCTGACAAGCTATTTCCCAGCGGTGGCTTTCGTATTCGCAAGTAGACTATTTTTAAAGAAGCAGGAAAAATAAGAGTATGAAGCAAAATTTATTCAGAACACGGGTCATGTTAGTTGATTTAATCGGCACCTGCAAACGAATCCATGCGTACTTACATCAGACACTAAATATTTTTTGAATATGAACGAAATTCTAATTTCCCCACATAATCCCGTACAAACAGAGCATCCATCCCCAATAAAACACAATCAGAAACAACGTCGCATCTCGAGCTTACACTTTATTAGATAGGTACATATTTTGAAACCGTTCCACATGTGCTGAATAATTTAAAATCTTGTCCCGACACGATAAAGACCTTTCTATAACAAGCGATGTGGATTAAGGCATAATATCATGCAAATTAGCCCTTCTTGACGTCTCTCGCTCAAGCTATAAACGGTGAGCAAAAACAGATGATTTATTTTCAACGCGATAGAACGTGTGATATAAACAGTATTAGTGTTTAGTGTATAATTACGTTTTCTAAATTTTATCTGGTAGAAATAATTATTTTGAAGGCTTATAATTCAGTTTGCGAAGAAGTTTATTCCCACCCAGGTCGACTAAATGTATACATGAAAAAATTTTTTTTGTACCTAACAGTTTAATAAATAAAAATGACGTTTCAGACAATAGTAGCACAAGAAAACATCGTTTAACATAACTGTAAAAAGTAACAAAAATTAAAATGTAAAAATAGTATGGACAGAATAATAAAAATCAAATAAAATTATTTTGCTGCAAACTTTTTTTTCTATGATGTGTGCTATGCTTTTTTATTGGACCAAGAAACCCTATAAACCAGTGGGTGAGCAATATAATGTCAACATAAAAAGTTACCATTAAGCCCTCGGAGTACAAAAGCCTTGATACAAAATGAAGAAAAAGTCTACGTAAGTTAGTTTTATCCTGCTAGTTCTTCGGTTATAAACATAGTTAATAAAAGTTTGTAAATCTTATGCTCATGCACATGCCAAACTTTTAATGGGCGTTGTAGCGGTACCAAACTAGAAAATCATGTTACGTTCGCTTACAGCTATTTAAGATCGCTTTCAGGTCTTGCCTATGTAACCTAAACTTCGATGTATTCTTTATGCTATATTTTATGTCAAGGTTCTTTCTATGCTATATGTTTTGGTCTATGCAGTTGAATAAATTTTATTCAACTGCATTTATCTACAATAACTTTGAATCGCAAGAAAAAACCTTATGACGATTATGTGTACAGTCAAGGGCATAAATATACGTACATTACCAAGACGTCAAAAACATCTATACACCTTTATATGCCACAAACAATAAACTCGGTGATACATATTTGACGTGATGGATATCGATATTTATGCCTCGACTGTACAGATGTACGTATTTGATAACGTTTTTCATTAAAAAGTTCTATTTGCATGGATCCTTCGCCGTGCACTTGCGGTTGGTCGGAGTTTTCTTATTTTTACTATAACTAAAAATTATCAATTTTTCTATCAATTCTTTTATGCTGTGACAAATGCTTCTTGCAAAATTTTATTTTAGTTCTACTTTTTTTTCGGATGTCAAAATACGATATAAATGACCATAGTTTCATAAATTGCGTTGACTCTAAAGTTTCAATTATTTTTACAGCTTAAAAAGCCTTAGGCCTGAGGAGGACTTGTTAACTCAACCCGTCTCTGAGAAAAAAGATCTTCACAGACGGACTGGTGGAAACGAAGTAATCTTCGCAAGGGTTTTGTGTCTCTTGTTGGGATATGAAAAACTTAAAACAAAAATGAAATAATGACCAAGTGCGAGTCGGACTGCCGCACTGATGGTTTCGTGCTATACCATAATATTTAATTAAATATAAGCCGGCAAAAAATTAAGTGTACTTATTCCATACAAAATATTTTGGCGGATCAGTACATCAGTATTTTTCGGCTTTTTTCCTTTACTTGCGTTGTCAGGCTTAACTTCAAATCAAATTTCATAATTCAATGTCAACGAGAAGCGCTCCATACGTTTGGATTCCCACGGTTTTTGTTTTTCAGCTGAAACGCGATAACCCAAGATCTTTCTGCTGCTATTTGACAGCAGAATTGTGATCATTTTTTTTAAATGATTTCCATTTGAGAATTCATTGCTTATACATTAAGAACCAATATTTAATGTGTAAAGAACCAGGCGTAACAATGGCGGGCTGTAAGAGCTATTTTAGGAAATCAATATTTCTAATTTCTACAAATTGCTGGTAAGCTCACGATCACTCGGAAACATGGAAGCAATTGTCGAGGCGCTAATTAAATATCGCTACAAGAGCGACTTAGCGGACTCTAATCTAATTTTTTAATGGCAATAAACGATTTATTAATACCGAGTTTATATGGCTATTTATTTATTTTATTCCGTTTCATTACACCTTCTGTGCTCATTCTGTTAGGGAAAAAATCCCATTTTGATAGCGTGATACAATCCGCACGGGCATTGTGATAGAACTTGCCTAAACCTACTTATATCGTGCGAGGAGTGCATATTTCTTGATGCCAATCGAACCTATCACATACAGCACATCCAATCGAATTCACATTGATAATTTAACTAGATTTTTTGCTGCAGATAAACATAATGTTGGTTGGTATTGTATAACACGTTATCAGGCCAAACACCAACAATCTTTGAAACGCAAAAGAAAGCACCATGTTCTCTTGTCGCTGTCATGCTGCCATAGCTCTTACTTTTTCCGACGGAAAAGTGAAGGGAAGTTTAATATTATACGCCGTAATCTGTCAGTCAGTAGCATTGCAAATTTGACGGTTATTTATTTTGTTTTTACTAACTGCTGTAACGCGGGAAATTCGTACTTTCCCAGGATTTTAAATAAAACTCGTTTTTTTAAATACCTCATGTATCTACAAGTAATTTCACCGGGTATCTTGCTCTCCACTCCACCCCGGGACACAGTAATGCAAACACTATGTTCGGCAGCAGTATTAGCGAGTAATATAGTAGAAGTGATCTGGACGTACCTACCACCCGCTATTAGGTATATTTTTATTAAAAATATTTAGCTATTTTTTAAGTCCTAACTCAAATTATAAACGAAGACAGTGTTACTAAAGCGTCCAGTCTTAATTTTTTTCCTTTGTTTCTTCTCCGTTTTACGCATTAATTAATTTCAATTACGTGCTTCACTGGTAATGAAAACCAGAAGAAGCTTTATGCGTAGGAATTTCTTTTAAAAATATGCACTTGTTGTTTGTTCCAAACGAATGTTTGTTTCATCCTGATATACTCAACGGCACAAAATTCAGTCTGGTCCCATATAAAATTGCTTACATTGCATACATATGAGGGCCACATTTTTTACAGCCGAGTAAAGTTAATTATCCAATTCAAATACCATTATAGTTAATAAACGTAGGGACCAAATGCGAAGTGTATGTTTGTTTCTGGGTATGGTTGATACTTGAAACTGGCCTTTCACGTCTGAGAACATGCATACACATTTCATTAGGTATATTGTGTGTAGTGATAGCAATACAAGTAAGCACAGATACGATGAATTAGAAATCTAATCAACTCCACTATTTTGTCCACTTTTCCCAAGTACTGCAAATAGGCGATTTATTGCCGAATTGTGGGCACAATAGGGCAGAAGAAAAGCCTGCATTGAGAGGAAAGTTTATCAAAAGGCCCATTATTGCGGGTGGCTATTGTGTCTGAAGCTTTACGAAGGCTTGTTTGTAACTTAATTTGATTCAGGAAAGAGTAGGAACATGGAAATTTTGTTTATTTAAGCTAGTAAGGAAAAAGAGGACTTTTTTCAATTAAAAGCTTCTTCAAAATCACAAAATGTTGTGAATTCATTAACATCAAAGAACAAAACGATCACCCAAACGTAAAAATAAAATATTGATGTCAAATTTACTTCGTTGTGTCGTGAAAAATATCATATCTCTTAACATTATAGTACAGGAACAAATTAAGTAACTGTATATAATTTGTTTCATAATGCTATTTTATGCAACCGTTACTTAATGAGGGTCCTTATAACATGAGTGTGGTTTTTGAAACGAGCCTTGGCGAATTTCAAAGTAAGATCACACGAGTGTTTTAATGCCTAATTAAGTACAGTTGCATACATTGCTTTGTCTACACACATATCATAGGTAGGTAGGTACTTTAAGATGGGTTCAGAAGCAGTAGGGAAATGACCAGCATTATTATAACCAATTATACTAGGTTCTGTTGATCCCGTAAGGGATAAAGACGTGATTTATGTAAGTACTTTCTTGTCTGTGGTAGTAGGTAAAGTATGTTTTTTATGTTATTGCAGCTTAGATTTTTGTAAGGTTAGGTAAAATTTGTACTGTATAATATAACATTAAAGTACAGATTTTTGTACTGTAATGTTATATTACAGTAGGTATAGATTTTTTTAAGGGTGTCATAATGCTGGTCATTTCCTACGGTTTTGAACGCATTTTAAAGCACTAATGATATGTGCGTAGATAAAAGTATTTAAACCAACGTGTGTGTACAATAATTATAGTAATCCGGTTACATCAAGCCCTTAACAATTAACTTAATTTTGTAAAACGTGCACCTAATCGTTATCAAGTCCCTTCATTGTCCCACTTTAGCTCTGGACTGAAATTAGAGACTGATTTACGTGACAATCCACCTCTTGATAAACCGCTATCTGGCGGTCTGCTCATAAAATATTGCCAGGAAACTGGCGCTGCGTCCCAAACTAAATTAAGAGCGTGACACTTGACAGATTTTATTTATTACACGTGAATATTTGATGTCATATCAAAATCGAAACTGTCCATCGCCAGTCAGGCCTTCGCTAAGCTGCCACGAAGTTTATATTGTTTTTTTTCAACATTTTCACTACATCACATGTTATGGTATTTTCTAAATGATTATCTTATAATTTACCCTCTCTCTATTAATTATGATTAATTTTTTCAATTTTGTGATTATAATTATTATTTTGCATGCTATGCATAATTACGTGCGATTTCGTCCGCTTAGAACTCGGCTCTCTGCAGCTGCATCACAGAAGATTGATTTCTCGGGATATAATTTCTGTTACTTCTGTGTTTTCCAACTGTCTCAAGGTAACGCTACTTACTTCTCGCTAAACTGATATTGTTTACAATTTTGTCATCGTCGTCAAAGGAAGTACAGACGACCAAGTAATTGCTTTACTATTTTTGGTGACAGTTCCTGCATCAGAAAAAACTAATAACGCCTTAAGGTGGCAAAAGGGATTTCTTGATTGATTATACATATTGACATTATACATCTGCTAGAGTAATCAAGTGAAATTAATTGCGAAAATATTTCACATAGGTACTTGTTTACAGTTATCACGAATGCTGTATATGCACATACATATAAGGAAAGCAATTAGTATGAGTAAGGAAGTCCATACTAATTTATTAAAGTAGGTACAAGCATACCGTTTATGATGCCGCGAAATATCCCCTAGACTATTAACCTGATAATTTACTATTTATAACGGGCTTTGTGATGGAAATTCGGGTAAGTATAGGTGTTGTTGAAGAATAGGTACCTTCTGATAAATGATCGGCATCAGCGTGAATCTACGAACTAAAGAAATGAAAATGATGATAGCAATAATAGTAGTATATTTTAAATCTCCATGCCTCATGCCTCCATGTTCTTCCATGCTGGTCTGGGAGCAAAGTAAAAACATAGAATTTGCCAGTTGCTCTCTTCCCGCGCAGATGATAAATAGCCCATCGAGGGAATGGGCGAAAATCATAGGAACCATGTTATAGGCGATGCGGCTACCAACCCATCACAATTTTGTTTCCTTTTTCCACCTAGACGCCCACAATCTTGCTAAACGTGGCTTGTAGGTCTTGCCACCTTAGGCTCTGTCTACCCCGTAAGGGATAAAGACGTGATTTGTGTGTGTATGTGTGTGTATATATACATTTTAAATAAAAATTTAAGAGAATATATACCTAAACCAGATGGCTTGCTACTTTGCAACCGCACCTGCATGACAGCTAAGAATTTGGCTACGCGACAAATAAGTATTATGTTTTTACCCGAAACCCCCCTTTGTTTCTTCTAACTTTTTTGGAGTTGTCGAGTGGATGATATACATCACACAGAGCTATATAACTGTCACAGACACCATGCAAATCGCCAGCACGTTTTAAACTCTATACGAAAATGTGCTTACGTTCACTAGTTAACTCATTATTCGTTGGGTTATGAAACGGTCGCACTCGATGTGACGTAGCTTTCAAAATGAACACGTAGCTGTCTTGTCAGTGTAGTTGCGGGTTAGCAAGTCTATTCCTTTTGTGCATAGTTAAGACCTGCCTCAAATTTACGACTGATTAAATCTATACTTGCATACTATATTATAAAATGCGAAAATGTGTCTGTCTGCCTGTCTGATACCTTTACACGCTTAAACCACTGAACCGATTTAGTAGGAATTTGGTTTAGAGGTAGTATAGTCCCAGGGAAGGACATATGATAGTTTTTATCCCGGGAAATCGCATAGTTCCCGCGGGATAGAGATAAGCGAATTCTGCGCAGAGGGGGAGTCGCGGGCAACAGCTAGTCATTTATCTAAACAAAAGTCGACTAACAATCCTATGGTTCCGGTACTTCTGGTTTCAAATAAAGGTGTAGGGTCCAATAATTAAAATCGCGATTATTTTAGCACCAGCCCAACTTACATTATTTGTAAAGTTTTGTTATTTTGCTATTTTACCATGACTGTTCGGGAGCTGCAATAACAGACCTTAGAAAAATATTCAAAGTAACTTAACTCAACTCTGTATGGAATGAATAAGCTTTCGCAGAAACAAAAAAAAGATTCATAACAAGCGTAGATATTGAAAAGTATCCAAAACGAATGTCTTTGAATTATTCATCGCTGGAGATACGATCCAAGCCACCGTGGTGCAATAAAAATGTCGAATTGATTTTTTATTATACTAGCAGGTCCAGGTAACACAGCGGCATTATTTTCTAAATCAGCTCTTTTGAAGAGTATTTTCTTGATGAAAAGGTTCTAAATGAAATATTTGTCAAAACATTATTTCATACTTTGGAAATTAGGTAAATTAAAGTGTTAAAACGAAATCGTGTAGTGTAACTAATCGAATCAGTACTTATAAATACAACCCTTATATCACTCGATTGGTTACACGGTTTTGATTTAGCTATCAGCAGACCATGAGATTTTGATTATCTATGATATTTTATTTGGAAAAAGAAAGTAGAACAGGTAAAAAAGTGTGTATATCTGGGCTTACCGTTTACGAAATATGGGAAGTGTGAAAGTACTATTGAAAGAAGAGTGAATGCAGGAAACATGGTCAATGGAGCGCTGCGTGCCTTTGCGAGCAGTAAGAAGTTGTCGAAGAAGGCGCGTCTGGCCGTTCACAGAGTGGTGCTCGTTCCGACTAATGTACGGTAGCGAAAGTTGGGTATGGCAAAATAAGCATGAAAGAAGAATAAATGCAGCGTTAAGAAGTATGGAAGGTGTATTACTGAAAGATAGAGTAAGGAATAGTGTGACAGGGGAACGTGCTGGTGTGAAAAAAGATAACATAGTGACTAGGATAGCGAAAAGTATTCTTAGTTGGTTTGGTCATGTAGAGAGGGAAGTAGATTTACTGAACAGATTTATATGGGGAGTGTGTATGGGTACGTTGGGAGTGGAAGGCTTAGCAGGACCTTCCGTAACCAAATTGGGGACACACACACACAAATTACGTCTTTATCCCCTACGGGGTAGACAGAGCCTAGGTAACCAGACTAAAGGCCACGTTTAGCATGATTGTGGGCGTATAGGTGGATAGGGGAATCAAGACAGTGATAGGTTGTTAGCTGCATTGGGGACGTTTGGGGGCATTTTGAAAAAAGGTCAGGTCAAGAGTACCCGAAACCAACGAGCATGTATGAAAAGATTGATGAGTTCGGGTGATGCGAAATAGATGTTAGGATCGTAGCAAGTGGAACAAAGTAGTCTCTGCCTATCTCTAGTGGAAAGAAGCGTGACGGTATGCATGCACTCCTATGTATGTAAATTATCTGAATAACTCTGGGGCCATGTGAATTGTTAAGATGGTACATACTGAAGGTAGGGCACGGCGGGGTTGATGACTGAACTTAAACATAAACTGTGTTACAGCTATTTTCGTGTTCAAAATAATTCATGTCTTAGAGAACTTATCTGAGATATTAAACATATTTTTAATCTTTGAATAGAGTAATGTTTTCTATACGGGTGATTTTTTTGACGTAATTCAAAGTAAATGTTTTCAATACCTACATCTCTCTAAAAATAAAAGCCACTGCTAGGTCTCGTCTAAAAGAGTAATTAATTAGGTTTTTTGTAGTTTTAAAATATCCCAGTTTATTCATTATGTACTTCAGGGATAAAAAAAGGTTAAATTTGTTTTCACAATAATTGCTCGCCTCTTTACTACTTAAGTAAGTATGAACCTTTACAAGTAATGTGAAAGTAAATTTAATTATGATGTGGATAAATAGCAATATTTAAATAGAACTGATTTAAACAATTGAGTTAATGCAACTTCAGATTTTGTATCACGTATAAAATTCACTCTGCATTATGTGTTTAAAATTGTAGTCTTAATAAATTAGTATGGACTTTCTTACTCATACTAATTGCTTTCTTATTTTATGTAGATGTACTTATCTACAATATTAATTATTTTTACAGAAATCTCAATCTCAACCGCAAAACTATCAAGTCAGAGCACGGTACCTACTCAGAGCAGGGGCGGCTGCCAAGAAAAGCTGAAAAAATAAAGCCCCGCAAGTATTCTGGTATAACAAACTAATTAAGTACGCGAACTTATACTTGTGAAACAATTGGAAAAATAAAATATTTATTCACACGTACAGTTCCGGCCTCAGGTGGCCACAGAGCTGGCGGTTACTGAACTCGAAGACTAGGAATTACAACACACTGCCTTTAGTGTTTGTTTTTGACATGAAAAACTTCTCGAACGCGTTATCGTTAACGTTTCTATTATTATGGAAAAATTGGTAGCACCACTTGCAAATTGGCACAACAACAAACTGGGGGGTTACCATGACGTCCTATTGCGATTTAATTCCCATTCAGTTTAAGTTCGCTCGCTGTCAAATCCATACTAAAAATGTCAGCTGAAACCTGAACTTACTCGGAATTGAATCGCATTAAAACGTCATGGTAATCCCTATTCTCATAATATTTGGCATTTTAACGCTAAGGCGTTCGAGGCGTATTTTGTGACCGAAAATGTACACTAAACGGTCGATCCCTGTGGCGTAAAATCTGGTTCTAGTTTCGTGTTTTAGGTTACGCAGAAGTCTTTAAATATTATTTCTTAACTGCCTTTTATAATAGAGATATGATTATAATTGAGTAGAGTACTTCATTTTATATAAAATATTTTAATTATTATACTGTCTTGCTGAAGTTAGCGAAGCGGATAAAAGTTCTCGTCTTGATATCACAGAAAAACCTCTTCAGACATTGTTCGAGTATTAACTCAGTTTTTCCACAAGATTGATGAGGACAATAGTAGGTAAATTGTTTGTCCGTGCCATAACAAAGGGATAAAAATAGACGAGAGAAAGTATTTGAGGCTTTCGAAGTAATAACATAGTTTTCAGAATGCTACGAGTATCTTCCGTTATTTAACGGAATGCTAGGTAATTCGTTCTCTTCATTCACTATTTTATTAAACAACTAGCTTCTGCCCGCGACTTCGTCTGCGTAGAGTTATACATAAAATTTAAACCTTCCTCTTGAATCACTCTATCTATAAAAAACCGCATCAAAATTCGTTGCGTATTTTTAAAGATCTATGCATACATAGGGCTGTCCCTATGTATGCATAGATAGACAGATAGACAGTGCAAAGCGACTTTGTTTTATACTATGCATTGACTTTAGTCTTCACTTTAATAATTATACTGATATAGTAAGTAAATGCAATGCAAAAGGTTACAACATGTTTGTTCGGCAGCCTCCGCATTAGACTCAGGGCCTGTGTCGCGGAGACCCGAGACAGTTATGTTTGTGTGTGTGTGTGTGTGTGTGTGTGTGTGTGTGTGTGTGTGTGTGTGTGTGTGTGTGTGTGTGTGCGTGCGTGCGTGCGTGCGTGCGTGCGTGCGTGCGTGCGTGCGTGCGTGCGTGCGTGCGTGCGTGCGTGCGTGCGTGCGTGCGTGCGTGCGTGCGTGCGTGCGTGCGTGCGTGCGTGCGTGTGTGTGTGTGTGTGTGTGCGCGCGTGTGTGTGTAAGTGTTAGTGCATTTAATTACAGGCTGTAAGAATGTTTTCGGTTTCGTCATGAATCAAACTCATTAGCCAGCGTTCTTTTTTCAGTTTGTTGCTTGTCAGATTTTTTATGTTTTTTTATGTTTACAGGATTTATTTACTGGTAGCTGGTCACTGGTTAATATGTATTAGTTCATCAATGAAATTTGTGTTTTCTAATTAAAAATAGGATTTGATAGGTTCTACAGATTTTTTGTTAAAACCTATTTAGCACCAAAATTTTAGCTGATAATTTACAAAAGGGATGCGTACAAATTTTAACAGAATTCAATTCTATTATTTCTACTACCGAAAGGGTGTTGAATCATGCAATAAACTTGTCAAATACGATTCAATTCGATTTATTGTCGAGCACGCTAAGCATGTACAAATAAATTATTCATGTTCAATTATGGAAATCGGGTTGAGTCGTTTATAAATTCACAATTTACGACGAAACCACTCAATTCATTAGGCAACTAGTCGGTTTAGTTAGACTTCTCATGATCGGAACAATAACAATATAGGTGTAATAAAAAGCGAGACATTTTAATATATGAACA
The DNA here is from genome assembly GCA_949127965.1 of Pandemis corylana. Lineage (NCBI taxonomy): Eukaryota > Metazoa > Arthropoda > Insecta > Lepidoptera > Tortricidae > Pandemis > Pandemis corylana. The sequence continues at coordinate 18,907,649 of OX421850.1, forward strand.
CGATCGCTGCAATTTAAATCATTTTCATTGTTTTTAGTTCGAAAACAAGTTTTCTCAGGTGCGTTAGTTAATGGGTCTAAAAGATCTTTCCTGAACCCGTTTACGCACATTATCTTTGTTGTAATAATGATTCGGGAGTCTTTTTTCAGTTCAACATGATGTGACTTCAATCAAGGAACACATTTGAATCCAAGTCTAGTAGTCGGCCTATAAGTACGAAAGTACGATGTTGACCTATACGTCAAATGGGGCATGATTTTATCATCGTTATCATAACAAGTTCAAGTAGCGAAAACATTCCGGTTGTCTCTAAAAACAATAACATATCTTACATTCCCAGTCAGTCTCAACAGGTGCATGTACCACGTTATTTTTAGACTACGGAATTTTTCAAGTTCTGGGGGTTACCATGACGTCTTAATGAGATTCAATTCCGATTCAGTTTAGGTTTGCTGGCTATCAGATCCATACTAAAAATGACAGCTAAAACCTAAACTGAATCGGTATAGAATTGCATTAAGACGTCATGGCAAGGCCCCAGGACGGCTAACCTGCGAGTTTGTAAAATGGCACCCGGTATAAATAAATAACTTTACAAGTAAAACTTAGTGAAGATTTAATAAATAAGTCTAAACAGACCTAAAAACTTTTAGATCTGCTGGAAAACGATGGAAGATGTTGATATTGGACCTCAGTTTTGACCTTCTGGTAGAGATAGTATATAATGTAAAGTAAACAACATAGCCATACAAAGCGAATGAATAACAACCGACCGTCGTCACTCGTTTAAAGCAAAAAGGGCTCTCCCGTTAACAGAAAGCACCTTTTGGAGCACTTTATCAAGTAAACAAAAAAGCTTACGACACATCCCATAGAATTTTATTTTAGCGAAGGGTGGCATAGTGTCAGTGATATATTCGGAGTTCTTTTAGAAATATTGGAGATGGTTATTTACTTTATTACTTCAGTAACCGTACGAAAAGATGTTCAAAGATGGCAGCAAGGATGCACGCATTATCAACTGTTAATCTTAAGGTTTGTATTTGTACAATTATGAAAGTAAATTAGAAGGTCACATATTTCAATTTAGAGAGCACAGTTAAATAGAGTGTATTAATAGGTTTAAAAATACACATCAGTGATTTATCACGTACACCATACTAACACAAATTATTGTACCAGTCATCGTGTAATGGCTGGACGAATTGGGATAAAACTTGGTATACTACAAAGCCTACTTTTATTCCGCCATACCCACAAGATCAGAATTTACGATTTTAATAATCCCGAAGTCTGAGCCTTAAAATGAAAAGTAAAGTATTCAAACAACGAAATGCACGGATTTTCCTTATGCAACGTAAATAAGGATTACGATTGGATTTTTGTAAATTCCATGGGAACTAAGAAATATTCCGCAATTTCAAAGGTAGAAAAGCTAGAAACTACTGTGCAGCAAGATGAAGCTTCTATTAATGGCATTCATGATCCCTGTATATCGCAATATTCCAATTTAACTACGACATACGTCGAGTGCTTGCTGACTGTTCTACCAGACAATAGGTCTATAAACATGTAAAATAACACACATAACGTACGCAAAGCTAGTGCAAAGGCACTAAGACAAAGTTTGATGTTCAACTCCACTAAGAATTTGTTTACTCCAATCCATTTTTTCTATAGAAAACTTCTTCATTGTGCAGACAAATATGTGATATAAGTGTTTCCGGCGGCTTCGCTCGCTTGAACCTATCAGACGGTTGAGATTGCGAAATTTTACTGAATTATCACAGGAGTTTCCAAGAACCATACGAATTTTCTAAATCCTACTAATATTATAAATGTGAAAGTTTGTGAGTTTGGATGTTTGTTACTCTTTCACGTCAGAACGGCTGGACAGATCTGGATGAAATTTGGAACATAGATAGATTATAGCCTGGAATAACACATAGGCTACTTTTTATCCCGGAAAAATGAACGGTTCCTGAGGGATATATGATGATGATGATGATGATGATGATGAATATATTACTACTAAGTGGGTACTATTACTACTATTTATTACGTTGAAATTTGTGATTGCAGGTTAGAAATCAAATTATTAGTAAAATTAGTAAAATATGTCCTACTAATATTATAATTGTGAAAGTTTGTATGGATGTTTGGATATTTGTTACTCTTTCACGCCAGAACGGCCGGACAGATCTGGATGAAATTTGGAACATAGATAGATTATAGTCTGGAATAACATCCTACTAATATTATAAATGTGAAAGTTTGTGAGTTTGGATGTTTGTTACTCTTTCACGTCAGAACGGCTGGACAGATCTGGATGAAATTTGGAACATAGATAGATTATAGTCTGAAATAACACATAGGCTACTTTTTATCCCAGAAAAATGAACGGTTCCCGAGGGATATATGATGATGATGATGATGAATATATTACTACTAAGTGGGTACTATTACTACTATTTATTACGTTGAGATTTGTGATTGCAGGTAAGAAATCAAATTATTAGTAAAATTAGTAAAATATGTCCTACTAATATTATAATTGTGAAAGTTTGTATGGATGTTTGGATATTTGTTACTCTTTCACGCCAGAACGGCTGGCCAGATCTGGATGAAATTTGGAACATAGATAGATTATAGTCTGGAATAACATCCTACTAATATTATAAATGTGAAAGTTTGTGAGTTTGGATGTTTGTTACTCTTTCACGTCAGAACGGCTGGACAGATCTGGATGAAATTTGAAACATAGATAGATTATAGTCTGGAATAACACACAGGCTACTTTTTATCCCAGAAAAATGAACGGTTTCCGAGGGATATATGATGATGATGATGATGAATATATTACTACTAAGTGGGTACTATTACTACTATTTATTACGTTGAGATTTGTGATTGCAGGTAAGAAATCAAATTATTAGTAAAAGATGTCCTACTAATATTATAATTGTGAAAGTTTGTATGGATGTTTGGATATTTGTTACTCTTTCACGCCAGAACGGCCGGACAGATCTGGATGAAATTTGGAACATAGATAGATTATAGTCTGGAATAACACATGGCTAATTTCTTTCTTTCTTATTCCGGAAAATTACGTAATTCCTGCGGGATAGCGATAAAGATAAAGCTAGATAAAGCTATTTAGGATATATTTTAGGACAGCCCTATAGGTTAGGTTGGGTTTGTTTTATAAAAATCCTGCAATATTTAGTTTCAGAAAAATTAAGGCAGCGGGGCAATGCGGGGGGCTTGCTTGCATGTTTACTTGAGTCCTTGCTTTGCATGCTTGATTGCATACTTGCTTTCATCTCTGTAGTAGTTGCTCTAAATTTCCAATCTCCTAACCTGGTTAAAGTGGCAGTATTGTAATCCCCTGGTTTATTTTCAGCTGTACTAGATTATTAAATTTGTTCACAAATAAATTTTTAAAGAACCTAAAACAATAGAAAGAACGAAATAAAGAATGAAAGAAATCCATTTATTGTCAAATTCGACACAGCACAAAATCTTCTATATAAATAAAAATGAATTGATGTTCGGTTAGTCTCGCTAAAACTCGAGAATGGCTTAACCGATTTGTCTAATTTTAGTCTTGAAATATTCGTGGAAACCCAGAGAAGGTTAAGATGGTAAGAAAATATTTAAATTTGGAACAAGAAAAACGGGAGCGAAGCCGCGGGCAACAGCTAGTATAATAATAAAATTAAATTACACAAATTAAACATTAACATACAACTAATATTGCCAAAAGGGCCACAATCAGCATAATGCTCCGGCAAGCCGCAGAAAAGCCGCTGAAATTCAGTGTGACCATGTTTTTTACAAGCTAAACCTAACTAAATTTCCCGTGACGAGACTAACGCCAGAGGCAGAGAGAAAAAAAGGAAATAAAAGCAACACAAATTAATTTACAATTAAAATGACTAAACAAAAAAATCATGCGTATGGCAACACTTCGCTCACGTCGTTGACTTTTTTTTCTTTATATTTGTAAAATAAAGCATTTACTTACTGACTTCGCTGAGCTCAGCTCGCCGTGACCCGTCACCCAACCGTCATTTCTATTTCGCCCTTGCAACAGACAACCTATAAAGAACAGAAAACAGTTTTTGTGCGCTGCCTGTCCCATGTGCCACGTGCCAACAAAACAGAGGAGGGAACCCCAAACGAAGAGACTTTCAAGAAGTAAGTATTACAACATTTTAAACGCTCAGTCAAATAAACCATCCCACGTTATCATCCCGCAAATGTGCCTTAAACACTTGCCGCGTTGCCGCGTTAAACAGGGATAGACAACCTTTGCGACAGAAATTAATCTAAGCGAGAGCCAAAAGGGCGTCCCATTTTTCTGATAATAGTTATTCTTACATGATTGCGTGAGGAGGGTTATGTTTTAAGACTGTAGTTTTGTATGAAATTGGCTATAATATGGATTTTTGGAGACGTAAAATAGATCTAGCAAGGTGTATGCTAAACCGATATACGTCGTGCGACTAATTGACATTGTTCATTTTTTTTTGTATACTCCAATTCGAAAACCATTTGGAGGAAAACAACCAATTATACGATTTATTTTGTCTGATTTCAAAAATACTTTACGATTGCAGATATTTTTGTAAAAGTATTTTTGACCTTTGTTTGACCTAACGACCCGGTTTTTTGGCAGAATCGGGCATTAAATGTTGGCCACAAAAATGAAAATAAAGTTTAGCTACGGTTACTGTCAGGCTGTCACTTTCACATCTACATAATAACATTACAATCCTTCTTAATCTACAAACGTTAGAAATAAAAGAAAATTCAAAGTATAAAACTGTGAAATGAGGAGTGTCTTTTCAAAAGGGCTTATTTCCACTTTCAACTTTTTTTTAACTATGAATGTAGTTTTGCTAAAAGTAGAGAAATACATATATACTTTGAGTTTCAAGTTCTAATAAGTCTTCTTGTCTTAAAAAAAAACTAATTCAAAAATCAAAGTCCGGATCAAAAGGCCTTATTTCTCTCTTATAATATGAGAAACAAATAGGCCTTTTTATAAGTGTGTATTATACTTTATTTTTATCTACGTTGAATCAGAACTTTTTGTAGGACTCTAAAATTTGAAGCTGGCTATAAAAAAACAAGATAAAGAAAACAGCAGGTTCAACCCTTACCTAAAACTCCAATACAGGATGCTTTTTATTCCAGGCAAATCAGTTTGTATAATTTTGTGTCGTCTCTTTAGACACTGAGAGACTCTTTGGGACGAAGCTGTTGCTAACAGAGGAGCTACTGAAGTAGGATCCGCTCTTTATGACTACTTGTCATCTATGGATTTAGCCAATAATGTAAATACTATTCGTTTATTCTGTGACGGATGTGGCGGTCAAAATAAAAATAATCATGTCATACAAACATTGACCCAATGGCTGTATTCAAAATTTCCGGAACACATAAAAGCCATACATATTTACTTTCCTGTACGGGGGCATAGCTTTCTGCCAGCAGACAGAGTTTTTGGGCGTCTAGAGAAAGAAATCCGTAAAAAAACTATTATCACGACAAGAGACGGTTACGATGAAATTTACAAAAGACATGGAGTTTATTTCTGTGATGTACAAATCAAAAAGGTTTTTTTTTTTTTTTTTTTTTTTTTTTTTTTATATGACTAGGAAGGCAAACGAGCAAGTGGGTCACCTGATGGTAAGTGATCACCACTGCCCATAGACACCCGCAACCCCGGAGGGATTGCAGATGCATTGCCAACCTAGAGGACTAAGATGCAATGCCTCTTGTGCCCGTAATTTCCCCGGCTGTCTTACTCTCCACACCGGAACACAGCAGTGCAAGCACTGCTACTTAGCGGCAGGATTAGCGAGTAAGATGGTGGTAGCGATCCGGACGGACCTTGCACAAGGCCCTACCACCCGCAAAAGGCCGCAAAAAAACGGCTTAATTCCAAAAGTTCGCATCAAAAGGACTTAACTCTGAAAAAGATATGTTAATTAACATAATTAAGTAGGTAGATTAAGCAATGTATGTAGTGCCATAACATTTATAGCAACTTAATTTAATATAATATCGAGAAAAAAGCAATTATTTCAACTTTCAACATGAAACTACCGTGAGACTTAATCATTTGACGTTCAGATGACGTTCAGATCATTTGAGTCATTCAAATGACGATGAAAACGAGGGTAGTTGTGCGCCGCTGTCAGTTGCGTCGAGCAGCCGCGCGAACAGAGCGCTGGCGCGCAGTGTTCGTTTCGCTGCCGCCGGGGCGAGCGCTCCAGGAAGAAGGACTACGAAATAGTCCGAAACATGTCGAGCATCACTCGACTTTTTATACGTGAGTTATCCGTTTATGTGTAATAACAATTATTTCAAAATGGAAACCGTGGATTTATGTTTTTCCCAATTTCCCAAAAAAAGTTCAAAGTGGAAATAAGCCCTTTTGAAAAGACACTCCTCAAATATACAATGGATATTTATAAAAAATATTTTGTGCCGGGGTGCAACAGTGACTCAAACAATAGCCTCCACAAAATCGAAGAGATGAAGAAGAGAAAAGAGAAGATTTGCGGAAGGAATGGTGTACGCAAGCTAATGTGGAATGTTTCAAAGTTTACATGACGTATTGTTGGGAAGACCACTTTAATGTAAGTAGGAGTCGGAAAAGATGTACAGGGGTCAAACGCTTTGTTCTTTGGTCAAACGAGAAAAGCAAAAACAGCACAGAAAACAATAACAACACCAGCGGACGGAACGATTCGAACACATGAACGTTGGCTGACGTTGAATAACACACATTCACAGATCTATGTAGAATTATAACATATAAACCTTCCTCTTGAATCACTCTATATTAAAAAAACGCAACAAAATCCGTTGCGTAGTTTTAAAGATATAAGCATACACAGGCACAGATAGACAGCCAGACAACGGAAAGCGACTTTGTTTTATACTATGTAGTGATAAAGTCTTCATAGTACTTGTTTTCACTAGCTGTGATACAATTTAATTCATTCTTATTCAATTAAAATACAAATATGGTACTTACTTAGGTAAATGATTTTGTATCTAGTTTTTAGGGTTCAGTGCCCAAAGGGTAAAAACGTAACCCTGTCGGTCTGTCTGTTACCAAACTGTATCTCACGAACCATATAGAGAGATAGATAGACAGTTGAAATTTTGACAGTTGATATATTCCTGTTGCCGCTATTACTATCCAATATAAAATGATCTCACACTGCCTACATTTTGCTTAAAAAGCAGGGCTTTGCTGACACTGGATTTCATATTTACTTGCCGAATTTGTACAGACACCTCTGTGCGCGAGCCCGACTCGCAGTAGACCGGTTTTTATATGTAAGTTGTTCGACCAGATTGGAGTGTATTGAAGCCCGAGGAAGCGAAGTACTCGTAATCGTGAACTCGCTTCGCTCGCGGTTAAAACATGTTATCCTGAGCGTAGCCGCCATTTTAAGGCACGGGCACGAGACCTAAAACAACTTTGCTGCCGAGCAAAACACACAACTTTTTACTTCACTACAACGAGGAAATGTACCAATTTAGGGGCACCATATTAAAATCATGTTCGAACTTATATCTAAAACCCATGTTGTGAGTGAAGTATTACATCCTCACTGGGTCCATGTGGAAAATATATACGAAACACTGTCATTCAAGTGGAGGCCTATGGCCGGCAGTGGGACGTATGTAGATAGGAGACGATGTCGATATATTGAATAGACTTTAAGTCTTGTAACAGAAAGACTAGCTAGCAATGTGAAACATTTTCACAAAACTGTATTTTTTTAAATCATGATGTAATAACATTTTATAACCATCAATTTTACATTTCCAAATTACATTTTAGTCCTGTTATTCAAAAGCCTCTCCCGCCATGTTCCCACTTACCAAGACAGTCAATTGGTATTTAAATGCTATGATAATTGTTTAAAAGTAAGATTCATGCGGGCAACGTTCCGCCTGACCGCTTCCGGAGAGCTGTGAAAACCGCCCCATGTCGAGCCAGCTGCACAAACTTGATTAACCAAATTCCATTGAGATCATGAAACTCCTGTAATTTTCCCACTGAATGTGCGAGCTATAAGATGGTGTTACGTTTTTATATAACAAGTTTGAACCTCACTTCAATTCTAAGGGCTTCGTGTCTTTTTATTAATTAAGATCTGTTTTGGAACGCGGAAACAATTTCAAGTATTTTAGTGATTTCACGAAAATGTTTTAATTACTTGATTTTAGAAGATAAAGAGAGTGATGGGGCTTTCTCGTTTATAATCGTAAGTATACATTTTTTAAAAGTAGTAGGGCAAATAAGTATCTTCACAGTTGGTGTGACAAGACGTAGCGGAGCCGTGACGGAGATATTAGGGTCAACTATTTTGTTTGTTCGGATAAACAAAATAGTTGCATTGATTGATGAGAATAAGAAGATTATTATAGATTAGAAGCGAAGTACAAAAAAGTAACTAAATATATCAGTTTAGAAATATATATAAACTAAGAGTTTATATAGGTAGAATTATCTAAATGTTGAAATAATGTGAATTTGTAACTATGCCAAAAAAGAGCGGCATGTATTCTGTAGTCTGCTTCTATTATTAAAATATTTTAGTTATTTTTTAACCCTTTTAGCTTAGACACAACCTATTTTCACTTACTAGACCTAAGATTTTTATAGAAACACATTCATTTCGATTAGTAGTTTTATTGAATGACTACTTGCTTATGACTTATGAATTTACAATACTTAAAACTTTTTTTTTCAGCAAAGTCATCTAACTTATATTTTACTTACATAAATATGATGCCATATTGTATACAAGAAACTCACACATTTTTATATATTATATTTTAAATATTGTGATTATCACAGCCTTATTATATAAAATGTGCAACTAAAAGAATATAAACATAAATTTATAGTACCTACAATATTTGACACTTATTGGAAAAGAATCAAAACCAATAGCAGCATTTTAGAACCTCAAAACGTTGCTGGACCGCAGCGTTGTTTAACGTTTCTGTTTCAGGTAGTTTCCAGCTCCGGTAGCTGATTTAAGTTTCCAGTTTTAACCGTTATTGAAACGGCCACTGCATCAGCATCAGAGTCCGAACATTTAACATGAAAACATTCGGAATAGAAAATAATAATTAATATTTGTTCTCTAATCAGTCTTGTTACCCTAAAGCACACAAAGGCCACTAGTTAAAAAGCCATAAGTATAATACGGCTTTGGAGAAAGTACGCTTTGGTACTTTGTAAGTAAAAGTTGACGAATTAACCTTTATTGACAGAAAATACAAAAGGGGAATTAAAAACAAATTAAAAACTAAACTATGGTTTGGGTGAAGTTCCCAATCCGCACTGGGCCCGCGTGGAAACTATAGCCCAAGCCCTCTCATTCTGAGAGGTGGCATGTGACCAGCAGTGGGACGTATATAGGCTGGAGATGATGATGATGATATTTTATATTCATAAAACATTTAACCAAACTCTGTCAAAGTCGATTTTGTTCGATTTGGTTTGATTGTAGGACTTTATATTTCAGACTGCCTAGAAATTTTGACAGAAAATTAAATGCAAGATTTAAAACATGACACATTTTAGTTCGTTAGATGTCATTTCCGTATCGTAAAAACCTTTCGTAAGAATAGTTAAATTTTATAGATAATATTGCATGTACAATCCGTTGTAACTGTGTTAAACTTAGATAGTGTCAGTTATCCAGTACAACCCAGTTAAATGACACGGGTGCTAAAATATGGGGGTGCCGTCTTATCTATGGTATTAGAAAATTAATTGCAATCTATTAGTCGAGTCGTAGATAACTTTTATGTGCTTAATGCAACACCGTCGTAAATTACTCTGTGGTTTTTCAGCAGCTAGTAATTAATGGTAGGGCGACTATTATCGAAATACCTATTAAACAGTAAAGTGACTACATGACAAACAACGCACAGCCTAAACAACAGGAGCTAGAAATTGATGAAAATTTGCCTTGAGTATAATAGAAGTGCACCAAAGAGAGATAAGAGTCTGTCTAATGAATCTTGGCAATTGCCTATTCGTGAAACTTCTTGAACATTGCATCACAGTCACAGTCTCAGCTGAGTATATGGTTTCCGGAAAATATTTTTTCGTGATAAATATACCTACCTAATGGCCCAACATAATCAATGTTGAAAATAAATGCAAAATAAATCGGGATAGCTAGTAATACATAATAATTATATGATTGAAATTAAAACTATACTTACATGCTTGAGTATCTATTCTCATTTATCTTACCATTTCCCCAACCTCTCATGTTTGTGTTCCCTTTTAGCCTCTGGAGAGCCAGGTAATGTCAGTTTATTACGATTTATAATTAATTTATTTTGTTAGACTAACTTCTACACTTTCATATTCATAAAATATGATTAAAAAAAAAACGATTTAACACGTAGTATAAAAAATAAATCCGCAATAAGTTCTGTTTTACCTACCAGACAGTGATTTTTTGAATTTGCCTCCTTTTTGAGTGTCACAATTGACTAGACAGACACTAATTCTAAATTTGTAAACTTTTTATTTTTTACGTCCGCGCAGAATCAAAATTTGCGCTAAAACTTCTTCCTCTCTCCCATCAAAAATGTACAAAAACCCGCTAAATGCGAGTCGTACTTAGCACGAAGGATGTCGTACTACCTACGAGTACCTCAACCAAAATTAAATGGACACTTACTTCCATTATTTTCTTTCCCATCTTTTTATTCTGTGGGAACACTGACACCTACGTGATCTTCAAAGAATATTTCTACTAAATACTAAGTCTATATTTCTTATCCCGTCTTTTTATCCTGTGGGAAAGGTGAAAAATCCCTTCGTAGTGCACCTTTATGATCCTCAAGGAATATGTCTGCCAAATACGTAAACCGGAGTGGGGTGACTTTGATTTACGGGGTGACTTTACCCTTAAATTGACAAAATTAAAAAAAAACTCGGATCAATTCGCACCGTAACTATCGACTACAAAAAAATTTGCGTTTAAAAAAATCACGAAAACCTTTTTTCGCAAAAGTCTTAGAACTTAGGGTTAAAAAGGGTATTTTTTTATTTGTGTTTACTGCCTCCAATCGGTGTCTTCATCGATCGGCTTTGCGTTTAAATGCCGAACATCACCGCAAATGGACAATATCGATTTTATAGCTTTTTAAAACGATCAAAGTAGCCCCAAAATTATCAAAGACAAAGTTAACCAAGAAACTATAATTATGGGCAAGTCAGTGACATAGAATAACTTCTGTTTTTCTTATCCCACAGGAATTTCGAAAAATCCTGAATTTATTTTTCAGATATCCTAATTACCTATTGGTATGCCCAATTTGAAGACTCTAGTACTAGATCATAGTTACGGATATAAGAACATTTCAAAGTAATAACGTAAATCCCTTTTACTCCCTATCCCGCGGGAATCGTCTTGAAATCAATTTTTAGCAATTGATTCCCTACTTGTGTGCCAAATTTCAAGACTCTAGTAATTGAGATAGACTCCCTTTTCAGTGGACTTATAAACGCCATTTATTCCCTATCCAGTGGGAATTTTGAAAAATCGTTTAGTAGTAGTTACACCTCTGTGATACTCAAGCAATATATTTATTTACGTTACGACTCTAGAAAGCATACGACCTTTGACATGTTTATCGCCATCCCGCGGGAACTATGTAATTTTCCGGAATAAAAAGTAATCCGTTCAGCTGTTTTCACGTGATGTGCGTGCAAATATACAGCCAAACAGACAGGAATTCTAAAAACTGTCGGAACGTGTTCGATTCTAAGTATTCTCAGCCAACTTTTTTTCGAATATATTTTCTAGGACATGTACAGACTTTCGACCCTCTTCAGCTTTATTATATGTACCTATTGATGTTCCGTGAGGGCAAAGCCACGGACATAAGCTAGGAAAGTAAAATCGTACATACATTCACTACCTAATTTCTAATATCAAGCCTCATGTCATTAGAGCTATTGGAGTGTAAAAACCATCACAATAGAATGTCAAATCACTCAGATATCGCCTCTTAGGAAATCGCTCAATTTCCGTATGTAATTCACGCAGAATTGACTCTTTTTCAATTTAGTCATTTTTAACTGAAACTGAAGCGTTTTTTTTCTTTTATATCTTTTGGATTTAAGACATTCTGAAATTCAGTCGTATTGGTTATACGGTCGGCGGCACCAGCCTTGTTCCTATAAAAACTTTGTGTGAAGGCCATTACGATCTTTTGGTAGGTACCTTATTGCGAGGATGTGCGAATCTCAGATTTAGTCCAACAAAGATTAAGTTGAGGCGTAATTAAACCTTCTTATATATAGGATATAGATTTATAAGCTCAGAATTGACTTATTATTACGATTAATGTAGTTGTTAAGACCGCCTATTGTCTACTTTGTTCTTTGTTTCTGTATTGTTTTGTACTGATTTGTAGTGTTCAATAAAGAGTATTGTATTGTATTGTTAATTTAAGAGAGTGCATATTAAATTTTCTTTTATAAACATATATATGCATGACTTCAAGTACGTACAAAAGAAGTATGTACCTGCTCGTACCATGTGATATGTAAACCTCTTTACTAGAGCTGGCTTAAATTATTCTCTATGCTTCGTTTGTGTGTATTGTCAAGTTGAAACGTGACATTTATTATTTTTCATCACATTTGCACGCAAACAGTATAGTTGAATCATCGAGAGCGTGGAATTGCATATGTAGTAGTAATGTTTGTTTACAGGCATTCTATATTTGAATTTTCTATTTTCTTGTACTATCAGCATACAAAGAGGTTGTTATATATATATCGAAGAACTAAAAACAAAAATAATGTCAGTGTGAAATTGTCAATATTATTTACGTTGTGCGTATATTTTTACATCTGATTTGTTTTTTTTTTTTTTTTTTTTTTTTTAACTTAATATTTAATCGTTTAATTGAACTACATTATACATACATTTAATAAATATTTATATCGAATTACAAAAAAAATTAAACTATGATAAAATCTAAATATGATTTGATTGTATTCTCAATTAATTACTGTGTCCGCCCGTACGACTACGAATAATTTCTATACTTTAAAAAAATGAAGAACATGATAGCGAATAAAAGAAAAAAACAGAGGACTACTACTTATTCCACTTCTTGGGTATGTCATTTTATTAAGTTAAGAGAAAATTATTCTCCTTTTGTTGCAAACGGTACAACCACTACAAATGCAATTCCATCTTCTCGATAATTCAACTATATCAAAACATACAGGTTAACTCGGCCGTATTGCCCCATATAAAACCCTCGAGCTTTTTTCGTACCATAAAACCCAAGGTCGGTAAGTATTTTTTTTTAAATTTATAGCACTGCACACACTCATGCAGGTTCCGAGTTCAAGTAAGGAGTTTATATGCTCGCAATTGAAAATTTGTCTTAAAATATTGTCTAAACAGGAATTTCATTGCAATCTCACTGTATGTTACTTAAATACTCGACTAATAATATGTTCTTATAATAGTTTTTTGTGTAAAAACGTCGATATTTTTTTTATACTCCTTCATGGCTGTATGCGCATTTGTCCTTAACGTTCCTAAATGAAACATTACTATAATCTGTGGTGCAGTTAAAAAGCCTGTCATCCGCTTAAAAAAAGTTCACGAATTTCGTAATAATTAATAATAATAGTTCTTCTGACTTGATAATTATTCTTCATATATCTGAATTTATAATTATTTACATTTTGTATTTGAAGACAAGTAAAAGTTATAAAAAATGTCGTCGTCGTCCGAAGAGTGTGATTTAAATTCAACACCGCCAGATATTATCCATGCAGCCAAAATAATTAATGAAAATCTTTTACCGGAGAAGTCTAAGGAGCGGTATATGTACGACCAATTTATAAAATGGAGAAACGAAAAGAATACAAGTTCGTGTTCTGAAAATGTTTTTCTGACGTATTTTGGAGAATTGGCGAATAAATACAAACCGTTTTCACTGTGGTCCAATTACTCTATGCTGAAAACCACTCTCCAATCTAAGGATTGTATCAACATTAAGGAATATGCAAAGTTGACGGCATTTTTAAAAAGACAATCGAATGGATATGTGTGTAAATTTTAGTAAATAAGTTTTTTTGTAATATATGTTTATTTATTTACTCGCAAATGTGATGAAAAACATTCAATGTTTCACGGGTGGTACGGCAATTACGAACCTCGCCTCAGAAAGCCTCCAATCTTCGACTTCGGGCTTCTACTAGAGCCTCGATCGTAATTCCTTACTTACCGCCCTTAATACACAATGTGCTATACTATTGTATGTCGGATTCAAGCTAACTAAAACCAAATATCTTATTGGTTTGTCTTTAAATTATGCTACAATTATGTGTACTGTTGTTAGAGTAAAGGCATGGTGACCAACGCAGCGGTAGCGTTCGTACCCAATACCCATATTTATAATTAAAACTTCGTCTGTAAAATTTTCCCCATCTACCAGACTAAATCAATGTTAAACGTTAAACACAAATACTTATTAGCAAACTTGAAATCTTCGTACATTTTGCAAACGAAACAAGCATGACATGTAAAGCGTAACGTGCTACAATTTGAGCTTTCAAAACTCTGCCACTAAGCAGTGTTAGGCGCAGTCATTAACATGAGTAATTCGGGTCCAACTTCCTACAGAAAGGGCAGGGCGATGGAAAAAGCGGACGCGATAAGCGTGCTTTAATTACAACGTTTTACTTTTAATTAAAAAAAAATGTTTGTAAAAGAAATTAAACAAAATTAAATATTATTTTCCGGTATCAATAATCATTTTCCAAATAAAAACAAAACAATGACTGAATTTAATTATCACCGAGTTGTCGTATGTTTGGCTACTTGTTAATTTTTATATAATTTATATATTCATTTTATTAAATCAAGCTCGTTTTAGTATAATTCCGCATACAAATGAAACATGTTAAAAAGCGAGTTAACATTTGAATACTAAGGTTTCAGCTTTACACCAGGAGCGTAAATCCGTAAGCGGGTTGGGTCGGCTTTACAACTTTTAAATAATGTTAAACTTCACTCGTCCAGATGCGTCGCTACAACCACCGAAACTTTTTAATAGAAATTAATAAAGTGTACAAAATGGGATGTGGAATTCATAACTGTTGGCAGGTATGTTGGTTGGAGTAGGGTTTGTGTGTTTTGGGCGGAGTTTCCTGGATAACATGCAAATTGGCTGTGATCGTTTATTACATTACTTCTTAAACAAATTCTGAATGTTACGTTCCCCATACACAATACAAAACACATTAGTGTGGCACCTGACTGTCTACCAAGATTAAACCAAACTTAGTCTTTTAATTAAACATTCATCTTCTTTCTCTTTAAAACCTCGAGCTTAGAAGGCCGCGTTTTTACAACTTCTAACACTTACACACGTAACGGAAACGGGTCAGTACCTACCTCAGTCCGGGTGACGTTGGATCATCACGCTAACGGCGAGGCGGCAGGCTGCCACCTCTGGCAGCAGGTTGGCGGCTAACAGCCAGTGGCCAGCGTTGACGATGGCCGTCGTTTGATAGTTCGACGGCAAGCAGCGGTCCACGTAACATACCAATGTTAAGCCACATCCACATCCCCATTAGCGGAGGTGAGGTATTAATAGTTCAATCTTGACTTTTGTTCGTTTTTTTGTGCTAAAATGGATGTAACTGTTGAACAGATAATGCAATGTGATTGATAAGTAAAAGTTAGTGAGCACTGTAATTCTGACTGTCGGTCTGGTACGGATGTGGACAGAATATTCGTCTTTAGTACACCAGAACAAATTATGTTTTATAGATATCAAGAGTAGATTGGGAGACTTTTTTCTGTAACTTTCAGCCATCTCTGTGGACTTCCAGCCACCACGTCTCTTTAATGAAGTTAAATTAATTATAGTCTCCAATGCATTACTATTAGTAACATACGTGTCTTGTTACTTTAGGCTCTGTCTACCCCGTAAGAGATAAAGACGTGATTTATGTATGTAACATACAAATATGGCTCTAGTTTAGACCTGATATAATCACTTGCTACTAAACAGTCATCGATTCTTCCCACACCCTTGAGCATTGCTTAAGGCCTTATATGGCTCGGTTCAGCTTAAGTACCTTGCCATCAGTATCATCAACAAAACCCTACTGCATATAAATTGTCTCCTCCAGAAACCCGTTCAGGAAAGCTGGAGTTACATCGAAATGTGAAATATCAAACCCTATAAATATAATTATTATTCTTCTGATGAATAATTCCACTTTCTTTCAGATAACCATTAAATTGATTATTACAGTATTCCCGACCGTTGTCCCTCCTTATGATCTTAATCTTCTTGCCAAGCTGGTTTTCAACTCTTGCTTTGAATTCCTTGAAACACGACAGAGCCACACTCTTATTTTTGATGACGTAATATAAATGCCATACGACAAACAACAGGTAGTATCTTGATCCACCGATGGACTCGAATTCCATGGGTCCGCAAATATCAGTGTGCACTATATTCAGCAGTGTAGCACTTCTGTTAACTTCATTAGGAAAAGGCAAGCGACGTTGCTTTCCCTCACAACATGCCCTGCATGATGACCTGCTTATATGATC
This sequence comes from Pandemis corylana, assembly GCA_949127965.1. Taxonomy (NCBI): domain Eukaryota; kingdom Metazoa; phylum Arthropoda; class Insecta; order Lepidoptera; family Tortricidae; genus Pandemis; species Pandemis corylana. The sequence goes on from OX421850.1 coordinate 18,924,325, forward strand.
CACCTTTCCTTGTAGGTTAAATCCTTCCACTGCATTCCGCATTTTATTAATATAAGCAATAGTAACCGGATGATCGAGCTTTGCTCGTTTTTTTTGGTACGTTTTCTAATAATTAAACCTTGCTATTAATCAACCCCGAAACCCCCTGCGTACAAAATTCCATGAAAATCGTTGGAGCCGTTTCCGAGATTCAGATTATATACGAGAATTGCTCGTTTAACCTTTTCGACGCCAACGACCTATATATACGTCCATTTAAAAAGCAACCTTGTTACAATTTGGTTTAAGTTCAACAACAAAGAAGTCTGGCGTACGGGTGACGTCTCTTGTATTTGACGTGGCGACGAAAAGGTTAAAGGTATTTGATATTTACATGCCCCAGCGGCCATGGCAACAGTCGTACCTTCAGGCACATTTCACTTGTAGACACCATTCACTAATGAAGTTGTTGCTATCAAATCTCCTTTCTTGTTATAAATATTGCTACTTTCATCATTAAAGTCTACTCTCTTACCCTTATTTATCAAATGACTAACAGATGACAAGTTTGTGGTTATGTTTTCGGAACTCATGACACGCCTTGCAGAACAATGTCGTATTCGCTGTTGCATGCTAAATAGCAGTCTGGACGTCACTACAGCACAATACAGAAACGATTTCCTTGTTTGAAACCACAATTTCTTGAATGGCCGGCTCGTACAAATAATTTTTAATCCAACTTGCGTTTGCTGTCAGGTGAGCATTGGCTCTTGAATCGACGTATCAGTCGTCTTTCTTGAAAATGCCACTTAAAACATTGACTGTTTTCGCGTACTTTTCTTCAACGTTGAAGAACTATTTTCAGTATTTGTGCATTGATTGCGGTAATGCCCGGCTTGTTTAAATGGAAAACATTTTGACAGTTTTCGAACTTAACATTGACGAATAGCCGCCATCTTGTTTTTCATAGACTTAGTTTTCTTCTAATGTTGGTAGTGCGAAATGACAAATGCGGTTTCAACTTTCAATGTTCTTTAATGCCAATAAGATTTGTTTTAATGGAGTCCGGCGTGACGTGATAGAAATGCTCTGCTTCAATCGCCGTGATCATCGGGGAAATTTTCTTAGGAAATCCTGCTAATAAATACGAGCCTATCCATTCATCACGGACGTCAACAACCGTTCTGCTCATTTTCTGGCCATTTTCTACGATCTGGGTCACATATGCCGTCAGAGAACTGCAATTTTCGAGTCCCATCAAAATAAGCTTTCGAAGTAACGTAATTTTTCTGGCAAAGCCGGAATCATCAAATAGATTTTTGAGTCTGTTCCACAATTGAGTCGTAGTTTTCACATTCTTTATATGGACGAACAAAGATGAGTCGATAGTTAAGATAAACTTCGCTCTGGTTTTCTCATCTTCAGCCGCTGCCTCCATCTTAGGCTATAGGATTTACGAATCTTTGCATGCCCTCCAAGACTAGGAAATTCCTTGTAGCGAAAACCCATTCGCTATAGTTTGCACACCCCAATAGCTTCGGGACGTTCACAACATAATTAGCCGACATCTTCGTCACACTGTCACTATTGCAGATTACACTTGAAAATACCAATTTTCTAACTTGTAATCTAATTCTTAATAAACCTGTGATAAATCTAACTCAATTTAAATGAAGAGTGAGTTTATTGAAGCACAAACTATTCAGTACAAAAGTAGTTCATTCGAAGTATCGTTCACTAACCATAAAGAATATCGATTTTGATATCATAAACAACAGATACCAAATCTGATATTTAGTTAGGTACTTTGAATTTGTTGTTGCTGTCACCAATTAAAAACTTTATCGCAAAGTTACCATACATTATGTTACTTTTAAACAGATAAAAGAAGTAAAATTCTTGTGAATAGCTTAGGCAAGGCTGCATCGAATATTTATGAGCATGACAACACGGTCGTATTGTGCGGTGTTACAACATTTGACCACAAACCTCTTCGTAACCTCTTTCCTCCCCGAGGGTTAATATTTTTGTATTCAACTCATTTACATGTGCCGCCACCGCGTCAAGAGACACTCAGCAGAACAAAGTTCATAATAACTAAAATGCCCACAATTTTTAAAACACCGAGAAAGTCTCCATTTTAGTCTTGAACTGCAACACGATTATTTTGTTCTAACTCTGCTAACTTACTGTTTACTTCCATGCTGGTTTATAAGCAAAGAAAAAACATAGACTGTACCAGCTGTTTGTCTTCCCGCGCAGATGGTAAAAGCCCATTGAGGGAATGGGCGAAAATTTTAGGAATTATGTTGTAGGCGACGCAGCTAGCTATTTTGATTCCCCTTTCCAGCTATACGCCCACAGTCACGCCAATCGTAGCCATTAATTATTTTTACCCTAGGCTCTGTCTACTCCGTAAGGGATAAAGACGTCATTTATGTATGTATGTATGTAACCCTGCTAACATAATATCATCATTTATAGCGTATATAAACAGTTCCAACATTCAATAACACTGTGGACTTATCTAACGGATAAGACGTAACGAAAGATTGAGACTGCACTGACGAGCAAAAATAACGGGTCACTTTTCATACAAAGTTCTATGAAAAGTGACCCGTTATTTTTGCTCGTGAGTATAGACTTTGATGTTTGACTTGTTGTAATATAGCCGACAAAAAGTGAATGAAAAAGTTTTGTAAATTCTACTATCCACTATATAATTTACTGAATTTTATTCAGAATCATAGAAAATTATCCTGTGACAATAAAAACAATGGTTACCTCCATTATAACGTAACTTTTGCATAATATTTACGCGTGGCCATAATTGAAACCGCGGACGAGAGCTCGCTAGAGACTTGGACTTTTTTTACAAGGATGTTGTATGAAAAATTCGTCTGGAGACATGAGAATATAATTGAAAAGCAGGAAACATTTGGTTTTGAATACTAAGGTATTCATAATGTTAGAAGGTAATTGACTATCAAAATCGACACTGACAACATGGTACGCGTAACTTAATTCTTCTTCGTTGATATTAATAACATTCTCAAAATATCGTCAACGTTATCCCGTTTCTTGCGGTACATTTTAACGACGGTTTTTCGTTCCCTCTTCACTTACTTTGTGAATTATAATCACATACTTACACCGGAGGTTTATTATTACATCCTAAGCTTACTACTCAAATGTGATAAAGATTAAGAAATGTAAGAAGTAACTTCCCCAAAGGCGGCTATAATGGGATCCCTACAGTCGAAGGATTATCTCGGAGTTTCGTATGTAATAGGGATGTGCTCAAACGAGTTTACTTATTTATTTGCCTCAAGGTCTTAAAGGTCTTTTACTTACTTACATTAATTAAGCCTTTTTTTTGCTAAACTGAGTTTTTGTTAACACGCGAGTGTTATGACTAGATCTCAATTGCTATCACCATGATACTCACTGTAGTGTCACGGCCAGTATAATAACTGGCACATGAGTTAAGTATAGTCTCCTATTTGACAACCATTGGACTTGACTTATTACCATCAAGTGGTGCACTTGTTCGTTTGTCACCTTAATTCAGAAAAAAATTGGCTAGAGGGATTTGGATGAATTTTGGCGTGACTTCTGGAATAACATAGGCTTATTTTATCCCGGTATTCCGGTATACTGAAATCTCAACCGCTGAAACTAAAGATATGAAATTTTGCACGGACGTTCTTCATGTAAACTACTTAAAGTATTCGCATGCAACTTTTGAGTAAGATTATTTTTGTTTGGGTTTTGGGTAACTTGTTGCTGCCCTTTTTTCTGATCCGTTGCCACATCTATCACAAACTCTTAGTGGGAATTGGTTTAGGGTATAGGCTATGTTTACTGCACTACGTTTCTAATGTTTTTTTTTTATTTTGTCTGTATATTTTTTTCCCCAGTTAAGAAAAAAAAAGAAAAAAGTAAGAAGTCTCCTAGGATACTAGTAAAATTGCGCAATTTTGACCGTCATTCTTAACGGTTTGGAAGCCGCGGGTATTAACTTGTAAAATAGAAATTTACCTACCTACACTGATGAGTAAAAATAAACGCTCACTTCCCATACAAGGTTGCATGAAGAGTGATCCGTTATTTTTGCTCGTCAGTATATTTTTAAAACCTACGCAACTAGGAATCTAAGTGAAAGTATGTTTCTAGATAATAACCTTAACGGTACAATGCTCATGACCATTTAGCCTATGCAATAACGAATTCAAGATTTACTCATAATATTGATATACTTACAGTAACCGCAAAATTCACGACTTAAGCTCGTCGTTCATCAGAACAGTTGTTACAAAAGACCATTGGCAATAGATTCAGTCTGTCAGTCAGTAATGCAAGGAACTTTGTCGATAAGTCCCATCACATGTTTTCACCAAAAAGGAAGTAAACTTAGAAGGTACAATTATTTTCGATCTTACCACGCAATTTTTTGTCTGTTTTAGACGCAAACAAAATAAGTCATGTTGGAAAAAACATGAGAATAAGTGTCAAGAGAGCCCAATATAGAACCTTCAGATAAAGTAAAAATAATGATGAAAGAACATCACTTTAACTCATGCATGTAGATGGGAATTTCCACCGGCGCTCAGCTTTTTCAATTTTGCTTTCCTAATAATACTTGGATTATTACAAGTCATCTTGATCATAACGCGACAATATACAGAAATTGAAATCATTAATAAATGTTGAATATGCGTTTGTTTACTTATTTAAGAGATGTTACAGGTATATATTGTTATTTTTTCCCTTTATCCATGGTTTGTTTTAACTTACGCCAAAACTTAGTAAAGATTAATAGGAACATCCACATCTAAAAATGTAATTGTGTTTCTGTCATTGATTGTGTTTTTCGGAATACGTAATACAACAAATGTTAATCCTTTGAGCTTAATATTGTTCCGATAGTACAACTGAATAAAATGCTGCGTAAGAATTTGTGCATAAATCACTTTATCGTAATCATAAAGCACCTCGGTATAATATGACTCTACAAGTCTTGGGAGCCGCGTTTTTCCTCGAACCTTGCGGTTGACAGTGTTGAAGCGGGTCGAGCAAGATGGTGTGTAAAAAAAGACCAAAAGGTCCACGGATTTTAACACAGATGTTCCATTACGGAAATCTTTGAAAAGAGAGGGTGATCAATGAACAAAAATACATTATACTGCGCTTTATATCGTGCGTATTAAATGTGAGTGTTAAATTTTTTTATTAATTTCAAATTAAAAATTGTATTAATTTAAGGCGCGCTAAATCGTTACCCATATTTAAATCTATGTTGAAGGAGCACTATCTGTCATCTTGTGCATGAATCTTGTAGCTGGCTTTTTTAGGTATGTGTGTATGTGTCTATTTATATCTCCATTTATTGTAAATGTGTATTTCATGTATAATATATTATGTATTTCAGTACTTAGTATATTAATATATATTCTAAATTGCACCACCTGCTCAGATCTGTTCTGTTCTCCAGTCCATTATGGTTGCCTGGAAGAGATCGCTCTGTACGGATAAGGCCGCCTATTGTTACCTTGTAATATTCTGTATACCTTTTGTCTGTTTTGGTTGTTATATGTGTTGTTCAATAAAGAGTTATTGTATTGTATTAAATTAGGCTGTTTGTTTCCCAGTTATTGTCAATAATAGTATCAACTTTTTTGGCTCTCAAAACAAGAAAAAAAAACATTCTACTTTATATTTCAGCTTTTCTAAAAGGGAAGCAAAAAGCATACAAACCCACTTGGGAGGCTATTTTTCTATGTCTTACTAAATTAGTCTTCACTCTGTCAGCGAGCTGCTCGCACGTAACGAAGCGGGGAATAATAACATAAGAAGATTTCACGAGATTGTCCAACTGGTTTATATTTATTTTTCAAAACTGGAAATATTAAATGGAAGGTTGTAATTTCTAGGCTTCCGTAACCAAAATGACAATAACGGAACGCTTTAATGTAGTTTCGTTCTGTTCTGTCTGTTTGTGTATCTGTCTGTCCGTATATAATGTTATAAAAAATATATAATGTTAAAAAAGATAAGTATCTACTTGATAATTTGGATTTGGATTATTGTGAAGTAGCAGTATAACATTTAAACTTGCATTACTTTGTACTGTACTGGTGGTGTTACTATGTAAGACTTATTAAAATCAAATAAATATTTTTACTTTTTTTAGTTTAGGTATAAAATAAAAAATAACAAACAACATTTTAGAAGAAAGAAGGCCTTTGCCCAGCAGTGGGATAGAATAATAGGCTAATTAAAAAAAGAAAAACATTTTTACGTATTTTGCTAACCATTTGGACATGGGCACTCGGGTTACATAAAAGCAAACGAAAAAGAACATAATAATTGAAATTAATAAGTTTGTGTTCAAAGGGGTTTACATATACAGGTTGATAAAAATGTTAACATATGGTGATGGTTTTAAATATTTAAGGTTATATAAGGGGTGGTTTCAAGTTTTATTATTAGAAATTCTCACAGTAGCTTCGCAGTACATACACGATGTGATTATGTACACACACAAGAATTTCAATTCCTTTAAGAAAGTGTCGGACATCCATGATATCAACACTCGTAATAAACACAAGCTTCTCATTCCTAAATTTCGTCTACGGAAAGTAAGTAAATCTTTCCTGGGAAATTGTGTCAGGTTCTACAACAAAGTGCCTGTAGATGCGTGGAAATTGTCATATGTGTTATTCAAGAAATACATAAAGAACACCAGTGTTGCCAGGTCGCTTCCCTTGAAAATCACATTGGCATCCCTAAAAAGTTCCATTTTTTGGTAGAAAAGTTCCATTTTCATTTAAATCTTCGGGAACGAGCTTTTTTTTTCACCTCGTCATAGGAATTAGGAATAATTTTTTTTGGTTATAGTGTTAATAACAGGAATAAATTATCTTTTGCCGGGACTTTAAAAGTTCCGCAAAGTTCTGAAAAGTTCCGCGGGGGTGTCAAAAGTTCCGAAAAACGGAAGAAACGGAACCAAACGGCAACACTGAAGAACACGCTCTTAAAGAAAGCATATTACACAGTCGATGAGTACATGTGTGATAATAACATGACATGGCCATCTTTGGGAAAATTACCGTAAGCATCCAGTGTTTTTGTGAGTGATCATGTAGTGTGTGTGTATGTGTGCGTGCGTGTGTGTATGAGTGTATGCGTGTAGTGTCTAGACTAGATACGGTCTCTGGCCCTGTTGCTACCGTCTGCTGTTTAGGTTAGCTGATCTTGATTAATTAAGATCTTTATTAAGATTCAAAATTGTATAACTGTATTAATTAAAATGATTAATTAAGATAGGTATTATCAATATAAATATTGTACCTATTGTAATTGTTTATTTAAATATTTATTCTATTTTTCATAATGATTATTGTTTATGACATAAATATTGCTATGTCGTATTTTTTTTTTTTTTTTTTTTTTATGTGAATAGGAAGGCAAACGAGCAAGTGGGTCACCTGATGGTAAGTGATCACCACTGCCCATAGACACCCGCAACCCCGGAGGGATTGCAGATGCGTTGCCAACCTAGAGGATTAAGATGAAATGCCTCTTGTGCCTCGTATGTATGTGCATTAATATAGGTATTAGGTAGGTATATTGTTAAGCTTATGGATTTCCGGTTTCATTTTTTTTTCTTTTCTTTTACTGTTTAGTTGCAGGCTAGCGACGTCGAAGTTCCTAAAACGTTCCCAGAGTATGCCTGTGGGGACGGAAGCGAGACATGCCCTCGGTACCGCTCTGCTTTCAGAGCAGGACATGAGTGCGTGAAAGCCAACATTGGGGGCGGCAGACGTAAGCTTGCCTTCGGAATCCAAAAGCTTATTGGTTACTTACTTACTTGACATGAAATGTATATTTCATAATTTTGTTTTATATTTTTTTTCCTGCAACATTGGAGACATCTCCAATTAGTTTATTTGACGGTGGAGGCGTTTTACACCTCCACTGAACTTACTATTATTATTATTATTTTTGTTTTTTATTTTGACTAGTAGAGACTTTATACATCTCTAATATTTATAGATTAATATAATTTAAGGCTCGGGGACCTTATACATCCCTTTTATAAATTTAATGTATTTAATTTAAGTATTTAACATTTCATAAATCAACTTTTTAAATAGCGCCATCGCGTTGACTAAAACAACAAGCGTTTGTAATGAAACGAGTTGCGAGGTTTAATTAAGCCTGGCTGTTAATGAAAATGCATGGTTATCTCGGAAATTCAATGTAAATGGAAGCATTATACGTTACTTGGGAATAAGTCAAGTTTGGAACCATAATACCCTACCTATTGTGATTGAAAACATGACACCCAGATGTATGCCGAAACGGTGATTTTATGGTAATTACAAGTATTTATTTAAGAAATCTGGTAAGTATTTAGCTGCAGCATTGTCTGACAAGGAGAACTAATGACTCTTAATGTGACAATATTCTTTGGTGTAATAGCACGACTGTATGTCCGTTCAGGTAAGAAACGTCCGTTGGTGGATTTCTGTTTTAAATTATTTGTCCGATAGGTTGCTAGGTTCTTGGCCCGCTGCTTGCTGCTGGCCATCCAGGTCGAGTTGAGTATGGCTCGTTTAGTTGGAAGCTTATGCTGCGTCTATTCTATGCAGTGGCGATGGGACTTTGCGTCAAACCGTACACTTGTACTACTGTGACATTTTTACTTTTAAAAGTTATTAAATAAAAATACCCAATTAATTACAGTGATGTGTTTTCTTTTTATTTTATTGTTCTATTTGTGTTAATACTGTGTATTTTTACTTTCTGTCTGTTTTTTCCTGACTTAGTGCCTTGGTGTAAACTGTTACGCAGAGTAAGGTTTTATAAATAAATAATTGTCACCATGGTGAACAAATAAAAAGTAAGTACGTTGTGTTCGAACCAACGAGTGTAGTAGGCCCGTGTAAAATCTGAGACGGTACAATGTTTAAGTAGTGTGGATTTATATTATTTTGCCTCAATAAACAAAGCCTGGAATATAATTTTCCTTTTTTTCGTGTCCCATATATAATCGAAGGCCGAAGGCGGTCGTGAGAGGAATATTAAAATGAAATTTATTAGTACGCTCCCAACTTGAATCAAATTGAAGCGTGGCCGACTTTCTCCCAGCAGAAAAGACATTTGAAACGGATGCTGTTATTAATAATAGATCACCTGAGTAATTACTTATAAATTTTAACTACCACAAACCAATTAACGAACAACGCACTGTTATGTCTCGGGTTTAATATTGCGCTGTTATACTTAGCAGCTAAGTTTCAGATGTACTTATAATAATCGAATGAATTAATAGACCAACGAAAGACTGTTTCTTTTAAATTTTCCATGTAATGAAATACAAAAGTTTATTTTCATATGTATAGCAAAACGTCATTAACAAAAACTACTAGTAGGTTAGGTATCATATTAAATGTGAAAGTTTGTGTCTTTCTGTTATGTGTTTTGTTTTTAACAGTATAATAGCTTAACGGATTTGGCTGAAATTTACTATGTAAGTAGACGGTTCCATTTTAGAGTTAACATTATATCCTAAAAATTGTCCCACACGTTTCAGATTTATTTACAAACTAGCTTTTGCCCGCGGCTTCGCACGCGTGAACCATGAGCATTTCAAAGAAGCAAGCAATCAAGCAAGCGAGCAAGCGAACCTGCAAGCTTTCAAGCAAGCATGCAAGCTTGTAAGTATGCAAGCAAGCATGCAAGCAGGCATGCAAGCAGCAGGCATGAAAGCAGGCAAGCAAGCATGCAAGCAAGCATGCAAGCAAGCGTGCGAGCAAGCACTCAGCGAGAATGCATGAACCTGAACATGAAGCAATCAAGCAAGCGAGCAACCAAACCTGCAAGCTTTCAAGCATGCATGCAAGCATGTAAGTATGCAAGCAGGCATGCAAGCAGGCATGCGAGCGAGCAAGCGAACCTGCAAGCTTTCAAGCAAGCATGCAAGCATGTAAGTATGCAAGCAGGCATGAAAGCAGGCAAGCAAGCCTGCATGCAAGCAGGCAAGCATGCAAGCAAGCATGCAAGCAAGCGTGCAAGCAAGCACTCAGCGAGAATGCATGAACCTGAACATGAAGCAATCAAGCAAGCGAGCAACCAAACCTGCAAGCTTTCAAGCATGCATGCAAGCATGTAAGTATGCAAGCAGGCATACAAGCAGGCATGCAAGCGAGCAAGCGAACCTGCAAGCTTTCAAGCAAGCATGTAAGCATGTAAGTAAGCAAGCAGGCATGAAAGCAGGCAAGCAAGCATGCATGCAAGTAAGCAAGCATGCAATCAAGCGTGCAAGCAAGCACTCAGCGAGAATGCATGAACCTGAACATGAAGCAATAAAGCAAGCGAGCAACCAAACCTGCAAGCTTTCAAGCATGCATGCAAGCATGTAAGTATGCAAGCAGGCATGAAAGCTAAAGCTAGCTTTTGCCCGCGGCTTCGCACGCGTGAACCATGAGCATTTCAAAGAAGCAAGCAAGCATGAAAGCATGTAAGTATGCAAGCAGGCATGCAAGCAGGCATGCAAGCAGCAGGCATGAAAGCAGGCAAGCAAGCATGCAAGCAAGCATGCAAGCAAGCATGCAAGCAAGCATGCAAGCAAGCGTGCAAGCAAGCACTCGGCGAGAATGCATGAACCTGAACATGAAGCAATCAAGAAAGCGAGCAACCAAACCTGCAAGCTTTCAAGCATGCATGCAAGCATGTAAGTATGCAAGCAGGCATGCAAGCAGGCATGCAAGCGAGCAAGCGAACCTGCAAGCTTTCAAGCAAGCATGCAAGCATGTAAGTAAGCAAGCAGGCATGAAAGCAGGCAAGCAAGCATGCAAGCAAGCACCCAGCGAGAATGCATGAACCTGAACATGAAGCAATCAAGCAAGCGAGCAACCAAACCTGCAAGCTTTCAAGCATGCATGCAAGCATGTAAGTTTGCAAGCAGGCATGCAAGCAGGCATGCAAACAGGCATGCAAGCGAGCAAGCGAACCTGCAAGCTTTCAAGCAAGCATGCAATCATGTAAGTATGCAAGCAGGCATGCAAGCAGGCATGCAAGCAGGCATGAAAGCAGGCAAGCAAACATGCAAGCAAACATGCAAGCAAGCGAGCAACCAAACCTGCAAGCTTTCAAGCATGCATGCAAGCATGTAAGTATGTAAGCAGGCATGCAAGCAGGCAAGCAAGCGTGCAAGCAAGCGTGCAAGCAAGCACGCAAGCATCCATGCATGCAAGTAAGCACGCAAGCATGCAAGCATGCATGAAGAGATCGAGATAGAGAGCTACTAGGAATAAAAAATTACACTTACAGCTGAGCCGAAGTGAAAAACCATGAGAGTTCCCTTGTTCTCTCCACTATGTGAGCAACCACACCAGGCATCTAAACCTGGCCTCTTAACAAATGAACTCAAAATAACCAGTTTACAGTCGGCTATAACTATCATTGCGATTGACGTCTGCTATCATTAAAAAGCAAAATCGGTTGTTATTGTGCCTATTTTGAGAAAAGACGTTTGAGAAAAACAAAATGCACTATTTTCAAAATTTAAATAACAATATTGTGGACGTGCAACTAGACACCTGTGATAAAAATGGCAAGCAATTGGATGGTATTTCATTACCGCAAATGTATTAAAATACTCTTATCACCCTTCAAAATAAGGGCATAGATCTGCTATGTCAAATCCCCTTCGCATGTCAAGACGGATGTATTAGGTACAATAGAAACAAAGAAGCGGGCGTAAGCAAAATAATTGACGTAGATGTAGAGCAGCTGTACTCAACCTGCGGCCCGCGGGCCACAAGCGGCCCGCCCGGCCCTTGTGATTGGCCCGCCTTGAGTTACCTACCTCTACGACCTACCCCTAAATAATTTTTGCTTGTGGCTCGCGAATAAAACGTGTTTGTGGCCCGTTTAAAAAAGGTTGAGTTCCACTGATGTAGAGGTACACTGTGATGAAAAAATTTGAACCATTCTTATTGGCTGATAACGAATTCGATGGCGATAGAATGAATAGAATAAATGTCTGGATGGTGAGTTGGTAATACACTGCAATATCATAACTCTGACAATCCTCACAATCAGCTAACAGCAACTTCTCGTGGCGCCGGCAGAACATCAAAACTTTAATGGATTTTTTTTTTAATTTTATCACATTTATTCCTTTATAATTTCTTAAATAATTTATCACGAAGAAAAATCACACTGTATAACCTAATACTTCAAAATTATTTCATGATGTGGCATACACTGCCAAAAACGTAAGAAAACGTGGTTCTTATATCGTGTCTTACATTGCCAAAATCTGCTGAAACTTTTCGATATGAAGTTTCTGAAGGTGCTTAAAAAGCAGGGAGGGAAAAGAGTTATTTCTATCATTTCTAATCATGTTTTTTTTTTCTTAATTTGAACAAATGTTGTATTTTGTTTTTGTACTTATTAGCTCATTTTGTTATGTGATATTAGATAAACAACATTATATAGTTCACTGGAAAAACAATTTGTAATAGTACCTAAATCTAAATAGCTTTGACTTTCCATTAAATTTCTAGGAACCGTATAATTAATGATTTCGCCATAATAACGTTAGGTACTTCTAGACGCTTCGTCCCGGAGCAAAATCTAATTAGCATATCCAACGAGCTGCAAGACGTCGTGTTTAAACGCATTAACGTTTCATAATTAGTAATATGTTTTTCATTAAAATTATGAAACGTTGCACGTCTTTCCGTTTGAGCAGAGACATCCTTGGCGTTGTGTATCATGTGACCCGCTTTCCTCGTCGAGTTCAAAGCGAATGAAGACACAAAGATCTCAAATTATACGGTTATAAAAGAAGTTATTAACGAAACACGACGGAATAAGTGAAATTCAGTAAAACATGTTAATATCGAAATAATGATAAAGTGCGCATGGATTTTATGCAACAAACGATGTTAATTTAACAAAAGTTACGTACTCATGGGTTTATCAATTTGAACTTAATAGTAGTATAGTTCAGAAAGTGACAATTTCCTGGAACAAAGAATAACAATGTGGCTTCAACTTTGAATAACAGCCGGATATTTGAAAAATTATGATACCCTAGCTACCAACTATGCATTCGAAAATTTGGACTTACTTTTTAGGGTTCATGTGCCCAGAAGGTGCAAGTTATAACTAATCTTTCTAACCCTGTCCGGTAGTCAGCAAAGGGATTTCAACCATTGATTATTGAAGGATATGTACTTATTAAGGGGATTATAAAAACACGTCCGCCCGTTAATACGATTGTATTCGAAGAGAGGGTAAGACACTCTTTGACACCTTGCCTCCGGCTGGCGCGATCTACCCTACATATATGACACCTCCACCTTTATATAATACTAATTTCCTTAAACTAGTCCATAATCATACACAATACACTTGACTTACAAAACAATTACATGTTACCCTAATTAACCTAGCCTAGTCAATCTCGAACCCGTATCTATTAACCCTGGGTAACCTATTTCTAGGTCTCAGTACCGGACCGGGCCGGTTCACTCGAGTCGGTTCGCTTCTCGACTCTTCTACTTCTATCGGACCTGCGTCCTCGCTTATAGGTTGCCGCGGGGCGGTCTCGCGCTGTACTGAGCTGGGCCCGCTATCGTGATCACTCCCTAAAACCTCCGTATTTTCACTTACTTGGCTTTGTGATGGTAAGTCGTAAGTATTCACCCATCGACTTTTCATCTGGTCAATGTGCCTCTTAACAGGTGTACCGTTTTCCCCTACGACTACGTAATTTCGTGAACCATTTTTATTTTCTACACTGCCCTCTAACCACTTCTTACCCCCACTATAGTTTCTATACCATACTGTCTCTCCCACTCTAAACTCCCTTGTTGTACCCCCGGCGTATCCTACCTGTTTATCCTGTAGTTCTTTAACTCGGTCCTCTACTTGTCGATCACCTCTCAATAAATCTAATCTTGAACGCAAGTTCCTACGTTGTAACAGCATCGCTGGGGACATTCCTGTAGTGCTGTGACTCACGTTTACGAGAGGAGATATGCTTGCAACGCTGTATCTATGTCACAATCATCCCGTATGGCTTTCCTGACAGCTCGCTTGCACAGCTTAACAGCGCCTTCTGCCGCGCCATTAGATGCTGGATGATACGGTGCTGCGAAAGTTACTTTAATACCGTTTTGCAACATGAATTCCTCAAATTCTTTGCTTGAAAATGGGGGGCCATTATCCGAAACAACTTCTTTGGGCAGACCAAAACGTGCAAACGTTTCCCTTAAGACCTTAATGACTGCGTTGGCTGTCGTTCTTTGCATCTGAAAAACTTCTAACCACTTGGTGGATGCATCCATGATTACTAAAAACGTTTTCCCCTGGAATGGCCCTAAGAAATCGACATGTAGTCGCGCCCAGGGTTCCGCTGTGAAAGGCCATGGCTGCGGCGCTGCCCGCGGCGGCGCGGCGCTGTCGGTCGCGCAGGTACTGCAGCTTTTGGCTGTGCGCTCAATGTCCGCGTCGATCCCTGGCCACCACATCACACTGCGGGCCATACTTTTCATTTTCACGATTCCCAGATGCCCCACATGCAATTCTTTTAATAGTTTTTCTCTTAACGCTGTTGGTATAACCAGCCTATAGCCCCACACGATGCAACCCATATCCGAATATAATTCATTTCGTCGCAAATAGTAGGGATGTAAATTGTTATCCGTATTTGCCACAGCTGGCCACCCTGTTTGCAAATAAAGTACAACTTTTCTTAGGACTTCATCTTTCTCTAAACTACTTTGGACCGCTTTTCTGTCTACGGGGAGGAAATTTTGTACAAAATTAAGGTACGTTGACTCCTTTCCAATCTTATCCGCTATACCTACTGGTAGACGAGACAATGCATCTGCTGCATTACTCTCACTACGAACATATTCAATATCGAAGTCATACCCGGCCAGCAAAACGGCCCAACGCTGTAATCTGCTCGCCGCCATCACAGGTATACCTTTCTTTTCTCCAAAAATTGAAACCAGCGGCTTGTGGTCGGTACGTAATACAAATCTTCTACCGTATAAATACTGGTGGAACTTTCTGATTCCAAATATTATACTTAAAGCTTCCCGTTCTATCTGTGAATAGCCTTTCTCAGCTGTGTTAAGCGTGCGCGAGGCGTACGCGACGGGCCGTTCGCCGTCCGCGGTGCAGTGCGAGATCACCGCGCCCACGCCCACGCTGCTGGCGTCCGCAGTCAGCACGACGGGCAGCTCTAGAGAGTAGTGCGCGAGGATCTCACTCGACACTAAAATATTTTTGACCGCCGTAAACGCCTCGTCACACTGTTCCGTCCAGCTAAACTTTACTCCTTTCCTAAGCAAGGTATATAGGGGAGTTAGAATGGTGCTTATATTACGCACAAACTTAGCGTAGTACATCACCATCCCTAAAAAAGCTCGTAGCTCGGATACATTTTTTGGTTCTGGTACCTTCTTTATTGCCTCAATTTTCTCCGGGCATGTGTGTACACCTTGTTTAGATATGACAAACCCTAAATAAGTTACAGATTCTGAAAAAAAAGTGCATTTGTCTTTTCTTATCTTCAATCCGAATGTCTGTAGACGCCTAAACACTTCGTGCAGGGTTTCCATATGTGCCTTATCATCGACACCCGTGATAATCAAATCATCTAAGAATATTCCTACCCGCGGCAAATCACCGAACAGCTGTTCGAGTTTGCGCTGAAAAATACCCGGACTTGACGCTAAGCCGTATATAAGCCGGTTGTACCTAAACAGTCCCCTATGCGTATTTATCACAGTGTATTTCTTTGAATCGTCCAATTCAAATTGAGCATACGCTTGTGATAAATCCAACTTGGTAAATTTTTCTCCCCCGTGTAATTTTGCAAGCAAATCTTCTACCCTGGGTAAAGGAAAACGGTCCACCTCAAGCATCTTGTTAATTGTTAATTTAAAGTCAGCACATACCCGAATCGTCCCATCTTTTTTCATGACCGGTACGATCGGGGTCGCCCAGTCCGACGTGGTTACCGGAGTGATCACGTTATCGCGCACCAGCTGGTCCAGCGCGCGCTCCACCGGCTCACGCAGCGCGTACGCCAGGGGGCGCGCGCGCAGGTACACCGGTCGGGCGCCCTCGCGCAGTCGGAACCCCACCGTGCCTCCAGTGAACCTTCCCAGTCCGTCTTCAAACACCTCACAATATCTGGAACTGAAGTCACTCAAGTTGAAAACTTGTTTCACACCATTTAAATTATGACAGCTCGTCAAGGGCAACTCAATTCCTAATTCTTTTAACCACTGTCTGCCTACTAAACTCGTTTTCCCTTTGTCTACAATATACAATTCTAACTTCTTGCAACATTTATTATACTGAACTAACGGCACAATTTTACCTACCGGTCTCATAACCTCCCCCGTGTAATAACGTAAAATTAAATCACTGTCCAGTAACTTACAATTTGCAAAATTTCGTTCATAACATTCTTTACTAATACAAGCGATCGCACTACCTGTATCAACTTCCATATCTATGTTTACATTATTAACTTGTAGTGTTATCATGTATGGTCCAAACTTTTGAAATTTATTAGTGTCCATAGAAAAATTATTTACCTCCTCACTACCGCAGCTGTCGCTGTCTTCATACACAACCTGGTCCTCTAACATGTGATGGAAGGCAGTTCCACTTTTCAATTTCGGGCACATCTTCTTTAAGTGGCCTTCTCGGTTGCAAACTCGGCAAACATACACTCTAAATTTGCACGACCGAGTGTCATGACTTCCGCCGCATGCTATGCACTGCCCATAGCAACGTTCCTTGGTTGTCGAGTTGCCTTTCAAAACCGCTCTGGTCGTGCCGCCCGCTCCGCTTGTGCCACTTGCGCCACCGCCTGGAGTCGAACGTTGATTGTTGCGGGTGACGTCACTCCGCGCCGCTGCCGCCGGCCGCCGCTGCTCCCGCCTCGCCGTAAACAGCTGATGCACTGCCGCCGCTGGTGTGTGTGCGCCGCCGCCCGGCCGGCCACCGTCCTCCACCAACGCCGCATGTGTCTCCGCCGCCTCCATTGACACAGCGAGTTGAAATGCTCTCTCGAATGCAATGTCGTCCTCTGTGAATAATCTCTGCCGTATGCTCTCATTTCTTATTCCGCACACAAACTGATCCCTTAAATTGTCCGTCAATGCTGTTCCCGTGAACTTGCAATACTTCGACAATTTCTTAAGTTCCGCTACATACTCAGCTATGGATTCCTCAGTTTTTTGTGTGCGCTGTCGAAACTTAAACCGCTCCGCTAGTGAACTGGGTTTAGGTTGCAGGTGGTTCTTCATAACCGCTACTAGGTCCGCGTACGTTTTTTTTGACGGTTTGTCGGGTGTGCATAGATTTACCATCAACTCATACGCGTCGCCGCCTATGACCGTTATTAACGTAGCCACCTGTGTCGCCGGTTTAATGTCGTTGGCCACAAAATACTGATCCAGCCGATCTACATATAGGTCCCAATTGTCCTTCTCGCAGTCGAACGGCCCGAGTTTGCCCACCGACATTTTACCACTGCTGTTTTAATCACTGCTCGAGCACTTTACAGTTACAACACTAGACAACAACAGTCTCGACCTTTACAACACGCGTGAATTGTTAATTATCGTCGCCACTGAAGGATATGTACTTATTAAGGGGATTATAAAAACACGTCCGCCCGTTAATACGATTGTATTCGAAGAGAGGGTAAGACACTCTTTGACACCTTGCCTCCGGCTGGCGCGATCTACCCTACATATATGACAATTATAAGTAAATTTCTGATGGATTTTTTTGATAAAATATTTATTGTAAACCGTTATTTTAAAATGACATTGGTGCCCTGTATATAGTCAATCAATAAAGGCACAAGGAAAAAATTTGCATGAGACAAGTATTGAACGGGACAAACGGCGAATGGCCTTAAAAATGAGGTTCAACAAGAAAAATACAATCAACGAACAAGATCAAATACGAATAACGAATAGTGAACAAATGCAAGTGCCTAAAGAAGAGAGTGGGTAACAATAACAACTACCAACAAATATGACGAATGAAAATGAGTTAAAAATTCAAGATACAAATTAAACCTTTACAAAAAAACGAATAAGACGATCCAAAATGAAACCAAAATGCACAGACAATCGCGCGTTTTTTCAGCACCTAATCAATACCCACCCACTTCAGGAAGGTCAAGTAAACCATCAGTATACAGAGCAGCATTTAACATTTTAACATACATCATAAATCACGTATTTATCCCATACGGGGTAGACAGATCCTAATGTAACGGGACCTAAAGGCCACGTTTAGCATAATTGTGAGTGTATAGGTGGAAAGGGGGAATCAAAATAGTGTTGGTTTGCTAGCCGCATCGCCTATAACATGATTCCCAAGATTTTCGCTTGATTTTAAGTTGATATTTAATTTAAAAATTAATATCGTAATGGAACCATTTTCCTGACTTACGCAAAAACACCAAGACAAACATATTTATGAACTTTCACACGGATGTTTGTTTCTGTTTCATATACTTATTTGCAAACCCATAACAACATTAAAAAGCTTAGGCTTGCTGCCATACATCATCATCTAATGCTTTTGGCCATTGGAATTGCAATAAAAGCAATAAAACAGGCTGTAATTTCTGCCGGCTTTACAGTTAAAGCTTACAACAACCTTTTAGTGTCACAGGAGCGCTCGCTGCTGTACCCGCTGATTTCATACTTTATACTGATTTTTATAAGCATTTTTCCGAAAAAAGAAGCCATTTTGTTGTTCTTTCCTGTTTTTTACACTCGACGGACGGGTTAGAGGTAGTTAGTGTGTTTGTTTATGTGGTGTCTCAGGTGTCTTTTACCATTTTTCTGGAAAAATGAAAATGTTTTACTCTTTCTAAATAAATAATGAATAATAATAATAAATATCATGGGACAAATTACACCAATTGACCCAGCCCCAAACTAAGCAAAGCTTGTACTATGGGTACCAGGCAACGGATAAACATATTTTATATAATGTAGATAAATACATACTTAAATAAATACAACATCCGTGACTCGGGTACAAACATTCGTATTCGTCATACAAATGCCTGCCCCTACCGGGATTTGAACCCGGAACCTCTAGCTTCATAGTCAGGGTCACTAACCACTAGGCTATCAGGTCGTCAAATAATTTGCCGTCTTGTGTTGCAAGACGAACAGAGCTGAGAGGCGAGAGTGATGAGCTCTCATCAACCGGCTTCTGCTGCCATGAACCAACACTCCAGGACGTGGAATCAATTGTGTCGCCTGGCTTAAAGTGTCTAACAGTATATTTTTGGGTGGCAACAAGTAGTGTCTTAAGGATTTTCTTAACAACGTATGTGACAACAGTGAATTGTGAAAGTTGACTGAAACCTCACGCCGCTCTCCTTGACAGCCCCAAGCACTGTGACGTTGAGACAGAGGATCGTAGAGACATTTGGAAGAGCAAGAAGATAGACGAGAGGTTCTAATTAAACCCTGACTGGGCCCGATGTATGTAGATCTGCTCACGTTGACGATCTCACAAGGCTTCGGTAACCTCTTTGGGGAAACTTAAGGTTTTATAGTGTATAATTATTAAAAAATATATACTCAAGGACGGTAGTATACAAAGACGGTATTTCGGGCATGCCGACGTTCCGGAGAGTCACTCAGACGGTCAGGACATAATTCTACAGGATTTATGATTATTATAAACTAGCTTCTCCCCGCGATTTCGTCCGCGTTGAATTGGCAATTGACACGTTTATCGCTATCCCGCAGGAACTATGCAATTTTACGGGATAAAAAGTAGCCCATGTTTTAATCTAGGGTACCAGCTGTCTCCTTTTGATTTTTTTTCTAAATCCGTCCAGTCGTTTTAGCGTGAAGAAGGAACAAACATACTCACTCACTCACATCGTCACTAACTTTCGCATTTATAATATTAGTAGGACTACAGCGTAAGGGAAAACTAATGAATAATTTAGTATAAATATCTTCTAAACTACCACGCAACATTTCACATAATTTTATTAGGTACCTTTAATAGATACTTATGAAACACTTTGAAATCTTTGGCTGTCGTTTTAAGCTTTCAAGCTTGTGCAAAACATACACAATATTTCTAAAAGGAACAGAAAAATACAACTTTAACTGAAATGTTCCCATTAAAGTGTGTTGGAAAGGTTTGCTTCAGAAAGAGGTCTGCAGCTGTAAAAAATACGGCTCTTTAGTGCACCCATTCCCCTTTTGCATTAAACTATTTTATATTATCTCTTAACATCCTACTAATATTATAAATGTGAAAGTTTGTGAGTATGTTTGGATGTCTGTTACTCTTTCACGCCAGAACGGCTGGACAGATCTGGATGAAATTTGGAACATAAATAGATTATAGTCTGGAATAACACATAGGCTACTTTTTATCCCGGAAAATTGCGTAATTCCTGCGGGATAGCGATAAACGAATTCTATGCAGACGAAGTTGCGGGCAACATCTAGTTTTGCATATGTGAAAGTCATAATTACGACAAAAAGTAAATAAAATTGTCGTGGTTATTGATTTGCGTACACTTTATCAACTCGGCATTGCATCTACTTACAACGCCTCATCTCGAGCTGTTAAGTATCCTTTGTGTATGAAACTTCATACCTACCGTGAAGTACACAAGTTGGCATCCGCACGAGCTCGGTAACTTGGTGTCTCCGCGTTCATGTTGAGCCACCGCCACATTATTTCGCTATCTTCGTATCTAGGGGATGTCGTGGAGAAGGGTTCAACGGTCATCCATCCGTGGTTACCCCGCCTAATCTACCACCTGGCTTCATCAAGCTATTAACCAGCTATCGCATAGCCGTTACAGCGAAGTCACCCAGAAGCTGTGCCAATACCTCGAAGGTGCTGAGACGTTACGAGCTTGTGAGTGGTTGATGCTTGGTTAGTGGCAAGCCGACGAGGTATGGCGATTTCGGTCCGATGCCCAATATTTAGTAGCTAGGACATTAATAACATTAATTTAACATCGATAGTGAAATTATCTGTTTCAATTACGAAGGTATGGCTGACAAATCCATTTAATGTAATAATATTCATGTACATTTAAAAAAATATAAATATTATTATTAACGATACGTTGCTAGGTTACGTGCTGTGGTTATGAAAACTAGAGATGTGACTATGTATAATTAGGCAATCGATTAAAATCGCGTATAATCGAAAATCCAGAAGCAACCTACTAAAATATTATGAGTATGTAGATATTTTACATCCTTTTACACTCACTAGCACTGCGCAATAAAAATAGAGATTATAGATAATAATATAATTAAGTCGAATAATATTTTTTCAAATATAATTATTGTAAAAACCACATATCTATCCTAAAAATAACTATAAAATACCTATATTTACAAATAAAATAAAAAAAAGTTATAATAAGAAAACCCCGTCCAATCCTACTGGCTGCGGCAGAGTCCCCATGACGCTGGCGGCATTACCCCTTTGGACCGCAAGTGCGATCCGCTGGGATAAATACACGCCAGCTCTGACAAGCACGATGACTTGGCTGAGCACTCCACCAAATCCTACGCCGCCTTGCTGGAGAAACATCCTTCACCTCCCGCCGCCTTGAAGTTGCCAGATCCTCCCAAGGCTGATGATCCCACAGTCATCGTATCCGAAGATGCAGTCCAGCTGGCTATTACTTCATTCCCCAACGGCTCCGCTGGAGGGTTAGATGGATTATCTCCTCAGCACTTAAAGGACCTAACCTCCACGTCCCTAGGCGACGTAAGATCTGCACTTCTAAAGGAAGTAACGGCGCTTATTAATTTGATGTTATCAGGATGCGTGAACGTCGAAATCTTACCGTTGCTGTATGGCGCCAATCTCGTGGCCCTAATGAAGAAAGATGGCGGCATCCGCCCGATCGCTGTGGGCTGCACTTTCAGGCGCCTGGCTTCTAAACTGTGCTGCCGGAAAACTCACGAGAAGCTGACAAACATCTTTAAGCCTCGGCAACTAGGTTTTGGCATCAAAGGTGGCTGTGAGGCGGCTGTCCACGCGGCGCGCACCTTCCTGAATCGCCCGGATTATGAAGTTTTCGTGAAAATTGACGTGAAAAATGCTTTTAATTCGGTCGATCGCGGTGCTCTGTTAGCAGAAGTCAAGAAAGAGATACCAGAGCTTTATCCCTATTTATGGCAATGCTACGGAGCACCTTCAAAATTACTTTTCGGTGACAAAATTATTTTTTCAAGCGTGGGTTGTCAGCAGGGAGATCCGCTTGGGCCCGCCATTTTCAGCTTGGCCATTCACCCTATCATCTCTAAGCTAAATTCAAAATTTAACCTTTGGTACCTTGACGACGGTTCCCTTGGTGGAGACGCTTTAACTGTTTTACAGGATCTTCAGCAAATCATTTCAAAATTTACCGACATAGGGCTTTCATTAAACTTCACGAAGTGCGAAATTTATTTACCTAATCACCTTTCCTCTGAAAAAAAAATTGAAATTTTGACCAATTTTAACGCGATTTTGCCTAATATTTCGGTTCATTCAAATTCATCTCTCACACTTTTAGGCTCACCCATTTTTGATGAATCCGTCCACCCGATCATTAACTGTAAACTAAATTTATTCAATAGTACATCTGACACCCTTTTCGAGTTAAATCCCCACATGGCACTTTTTATTGTTCGGTTCTGTTTATTCACCCCAAAATTTATGTATTTACTTCGCAGTTGTCCGCTCTGGAAATTCCCGTCCATCCTTTCATCAATCGACAATTCTCTCCGGACAACTCTATCCAAAATTTTAAACATTAATTTCGATCCTGTGTCTTGGTCTCAAGCGGTTCTCCCTATTAGATTCGGTGGCTTGGGTGTTCGCTCCTCGTCAAGTGTGGCACTACCGGCTTTTTTATCCTTTGCCTACAGCTCACTCTCTCTCGTCGGTATCATTTTAAATAATCCACAGATAACCGACGTTGAGTTAGCGAGCCTGGCGGAAGCCGAGAAAGCTTGGTGTGACTCTTGCCCAGGAACGGATACCCCCACCCTCAAACACTTCCAGAAGGCCTGGGACACCCCTCGCCTTATTGCAACCCACGCTTCCCTCCTCGAAAACTTCCCGGACGAATCGGGACGCGCTCGACTCCTAGCCGTTTGTGCACCCGAGTCGGGCCACTGGCTAAACGCTTTGCCGTCGAGGAACATCGGCACAGTCCTGGACCCAAGCACTCTGAGGATTGCAATTTCCCTCAGACTAGGAGCCAGGATATGTGTTCCTCACACTTGCGTTTGCGGCAAAGCGGTAGATCAACTGGGACGACATGGCCTTTCATGTGTCAGGAGCGCCGGCCGTATGTACCGTCACGGCACGATTAATGACCTGGTACGTCGGTCGCTTGCTACCGTGTCAGTGCCTTCCATTTTGGAGCCAGCTGGCATGGCAAGGGACGATGGCAAGCGGCCAGACGGGGTCACTTTGGTGCCGTGGAAGCTAGGTAGGGCCCTGGTGTGGGACGCTACTTGCGTCGACACATTCGCTCTGTCCCACATCCAGGCAACCAGCTTACACGCCGGCGCTGCAGCTGATCAGGCCCAAATCCTCAAGCGCCGCAAGTACTCCACCTTACTAAAGGATTATGAGTTTGCGGCGCTTGCGGTTGAGACTTTGGGGCCTTGGTCAGGCGACATGAAAGTTTTTGTAAAGGCCCTGTCGTCCCGGTTGATCGACGCCTCAGGGGACCCAAGAGCTGGCGTGTATTTATCCCAGCGGATCGCACTTGCGGTCCAAAGGGGTAATGCCGCCAGCGTCATGGGGACTCTGCCGCAGCCAGTAGGATTGGACGGGGTTTTCTTTTTATAACTTTATTTTATTTTATTTGTAAATATAGGTATTTTATAGTTATTTTTAGGATAGATATGTGGTTTTTAGGATAAGTGTTTGTATATAAAATATTTAAATAGTGTATGTAAATAAAAACCACACATATTATTGTAAACTTCTCGGGAAACTGACTTGAGTAGAATTGTCTTATGAGCATTTATGAGTTAAAATATGTCGCCGATTTTTTATGGAACCGATTGTTGTTTAGTACGAAAATATAATCGATAATCGTTGAATGCTGGGTGCCCCAAACCTCTAGATTTTCAAAAGTGAATGTGTCAGCCATACCTTTCTTATTGAAATAGACCGTAAAATGGAAGTTGATCGAATTTTATTTAAATTTTCTAACTACTAACCTACTACTATGAGTACACTACTAACCTAACCTTCAGACAAAATATGAAGTAGAATAACCAACAACGTCGTTAACGCTAATCGACAAATCTGCCTTCAGTATAAGATTCCCTTTCATTCGTCACACACATCCGGTTCCTTTTCGGTCTTCCGGTACATGCATATAATAATCTTTCATTCTACCTTACTCTAATATTGAACATTATTTACGACAATGGAGTTTTATTGCTAATATTGCAGCAAACATAACGATATAAGTACACGTATACGTAATTTATTGACGACAGGAAGGTTATTAATGTCATTACTGGTTGGTACAGTTTCCGCTTTAAAGTTTTTTTATTAAATCGTTGTTTAAGTTAATTATTGTAACTTATCGTTTATACGTTTTTAATAGGATAGGTTCGCATTTGTACATCTGCCTCGCTCTGTAACCTGCTATTTTTCCAGTTTCACTGTCTCGATGATCGCGACCACACAAGATCAGCCTCCATTCTCTGCGGTCATACGCTGAGTGGACTGCACGGTGCAGGCTACCACCTACCTTCTTCTTTATAGCGTCATACCACCTTGTAGGTGCCCTTCCCCGCACACTTCTACCATCTATACGACTAAACGAGCAATATTTGTACGTACTCGTATGTAAATGATATGAGATCTCAAAAATGACTCTCACGAGTTCGATGAATTTACTGCTACTGGTATACTACTCATAATAATGAATCAGAAATATGGAAAACTAAGGAGATATGAGTTAGCCTTTAGTTAAGTTGATGATATGAGTTAATTTGGGGGCGTAAACCAATCTAATTGGGTCCTTTCACTAAAGCAGCCGTAGATAGTGGACTGACCTTTAGCTGCACTCGTATGTAAATGATTTGAGATCTCGAAAACGACTATCACGAATTCGATGAATTTACAGCTTTTAGTCTACTACACGTAATAATGGATCTGAAATATGGAAAACTGAGGAGATATGAGTTAAGCCATTAGTTAAGTTGATGATATGATAAAATCAATCTAATTAGGTTCTTTCACTAAAGCAGCCGTTGATAGTTGACTGACCTTTAGCTGCATATAATTTGTAGATAATAAGGCACCCAGCTAATTGACATAGTCGTTTTAATTCGACTGCCAAGTCGAAACCTCACTGCTGCGGTCGTATTCGCTCCTTATCAAAATGTTGGAAGTTCTTTCCACAGTAGTGCTCGCACACACTACGCACGAAATGACGTGTGACCTGTTTCCCTCACGCATTGAAAGCATGTGTGGTCTGATGTTGGTGGGTCCAGAAAATACGGTTTTACTTGGGGCTGGAGGATGTTTTGTCCGTAAGGTCTGAAGAGTGTCAAGGGTGTCCGGTGATAGCACGTCGCTGGGGAATAAGAATCGAGAGGAACCTTTTAGATCTCCGTCACTAATTTTGTTTCCAGTTTGTGGCGGATACGTGGGACGTCATATTATTATTTACTTAATGGAGAGTGATATATTAGAATGATCAGATTATGGAGTATACTGTATGTAAATAAAAATAGGTTAAGCATTATTTTGATAGCATTTTTGTAAATGTGATGCTACATTGATTCTTGCACCACGAGAAATCCTTTTCAGTATGGGGATGCGGACCATGAGAAGGAGGGGAGACATTGTTAGCAGAGGAACTAGATGTAGGTGGAGAACTGGGTTATTAAAAAATCTCGGTTTATTTTATGACATTCGTGACAGACATATTCAGATAGAACTGCGATACCTCGTTTTGCTCACGGACCGCCTGTTTGCATCATTCTGTCTCTTTCTGTGATAGTAAATGTATCTGTGTGCGTAAATGGAAGGACCGGATCCGTTTTGTTCGAATACGTATTGTAAGAATGTAAGTAAGTAAGTAAGTAAATGCTTAATGCTTTGCTTTAATGTCACCTATCTTCTGAAATTTTACTACAGTCATCTTTCTTCAAATAAGTACGTGGTAAAATTGTGGTCCCGTATGTTTTCACGCTTACACGGCAAATAAAAACTCAATGTTAAAGTTATTTAGAACAAGCAGTACCTACCAAAAACTTTCTTTCTGTCACGAAACTTTCTGGCCGTCTAATAGGTACAAAGTTACGGAAAGCTTATGGCAATGTTTCTCTCCTTTAACATTGTGTGACAGATAAAAAAATGTGTTTTTTTGTACATTTAGAGGTACCTGAACACCGTGTTTTTATAACGCCTACGTACACTGATACTATCATATACCTATACCGTTATTGTTCAGGGGCCAAATCATAAGCAGCTACAGTTTTTTTATGTTAAAGTAGACCATTTTTTTTCTCTAAACTCTTATTGTTTGTAGGTTTTGTTTCGGTGTTGAGTGTAAGACAGCATCTAAGAGCATTCTAACCTTATTTTCGCTAAATTTATGTGGTTTTGCTAGTAATACCGTGTGTAGGACATAGGAAATAAAATATTCGCATGTTCACTCTAAAAAGTAACCATTCAAGTTACCTTTAACAGTCGCATGTAGGTACCTACCTATATTAAAATCCAAATACTTATAACATGATGACTTATGGTTAGTCGTTAGGTAAATAAATGAGTATTCATTTATCGTGTGTTTACTTTAGATTGCTGGTTCAATAAATTTGTTGGAAAACTACATTCTTCAATCTAATTTTATCAAGACTGAAATTAAAACGAACTTGATCAGTTTGCTGATAAGGGAAAATCAACTACATTTAAATTTATTGTTCTTGACAAAGAAAACATCCGATGGAAGCAAAACTTAATACCAAATTCTAATTTAACGCGGAACAGTTTTAATTCTTCTCGGATATTGTGGCTCAAAGTGGTCGTAAAAAATGCAGATGCCGTCTTTTAAAGATCACAACGATGAAATTTTACAATGTGGCACGGAGTTATGTAGTGAAGACTGCTAGGTCTGCCGTGTTTACAGTTATGTGAAAATTTGTTAGGATTTCTTCATTAGAGAGTGGATTTAAGTTCCTAGAACTTGAGTGTAAATAGAAAATAAAGAAAGAAGAGCTTTCGAGTGCATAAGCATCACGGCTTGCTGGGTCACGACTGCAAAATATAACTACCTTACTTCTGGCTCTTTAACTATAGGTATATGAGATGATAAACCTTGTTGTTATTGTACTGTGTCCAAGTATCGACGTGGAAAATTTTACAAAACTCCTATACAGTACACAGTGACACAAGAAGACTTAAATTATGCGACACTTAATTGAACCTTTCTTCTCCTTCTGAATAAACGTCTTAATTATTCACGACAACTAGAGATTCGCTACGGAACACGTGACTTTCTCGCCAGAAAGTTAGTTACGAATTCAGACAAGATCACTAAATGTCAGCTAGGATCGTGATATTTATCTGTCTTGCAAGTCCGAGTGGTTAACCACGGAATCACGGGTCTCTAACCACAGCACGTCACAAATTATATAACTTTATGTACCTAACTGTAACTGTACAGCAGTTCTAATAATATGCAAAACGCCACGAAAAAGCGTTAGAATAATAAGAGAAACCGGATAATGATCATTATAATAATCCATTCTATCTAATTATTTAATTAACATTGCTAGCAACCGACGTTTATTTAATTGACTTATCTGACGCGCAATTAAAGATTTTAATAGTCCGATTCTAGGGAGGTCTTACCCAACGCTGGGATATTAAAATGCCGGGATAAGTGTCGAGACGATGGCAAAAGGTCAATTTAAATTTTATCTTAGCCAATCTGTGTTTATCTTGGTCGGCTAGGGTCTGCAAGTTCCCTTCAAATAATTTTATTCAAAATGTGAGCTACAAAAGGCCGCAAGAGACTGTTTTGTGTTAAAATATTAGAATTTATTTTAGTATTTTGATGCGGTTCATTACTGCGCATATTTTGAGAAAAAATGCAATAGAATTAATAAGAAAAAAACCAATATGACTGTTTGTATCATACATTTTTATGCATTTCCTAAACATTACAGTGTAAATCCGGAAAAACATATTTTGGAAATTTTAGGATTTGTGACCTGGCCCCCCGTGCTTATCGAGTGTGGCTCACATGGCGCCCAACGTGTTAAGAATATCCTCCTTTTTATAAGTCAGTTAAAAAAGGGGTATCTAGATTGAAAACGGTTGCCTTTCAAATAGTTTGTAGTTACTACTTTTAATTATAATTGATTGAGTTTGACTTACTAATTTGATTGCGTAATCAGCAAAGTATTGTTAACAGAGACAGATTAAAGTGCAAAACGTTTTTAAATTTTCTGTCTTTTACTATTGCGGGCTGTATATAGCGCCTGTTGTTGTTGGGCTTAATGTATGTATGTATGTATGTATGTAAACTCTTTATTGCACATAAAATTTTTAAAAAATACAGAAATGTAATGTGATCACATTACGTGTGATGTTATTCGAATGATTGTCTATAAGCATTAGCTACTAGAATGTTATACTAATTGTGTTAAGATGCTTGACTTGTGATGATCTAGAACTGACTTGTGTATTTTTTTATATATTTACCTTAATTTTCATATTTGACTGTTTATTTCCACATAGTTTCATTTCTTAAAGGCGACTGAAACTTGCGTATATAAGTAAATACAAACGGAACGGGGTGATACTGACACGCGCAACTCTCTGCCTAATGTCTAACCCATTTTAGCTCTCCCTTGCTCACTGAATACAGGCGTAAGTCGAGGGCATAAATGTATATCCAACCGTCATGTCAAATATAATGTGTCACCGGCCTTATTGTTTGTGGCATAAACATAATATGCATTCCACGCGTGGCACGCACTACAAGTTGCTTGTCCTTTGCCTCGTCGTTGTAATATTGCTAGACGTTGGCATAGAATCTCTGGAACATTCATCGACTATCTTACAACTAAAATGTTCGGGTGCAAAGACTGCTAACGCTTTCGTCGCCAATGCGGATTGGTGACATACCATACGCGCCCACATGCCATCGATCTTATAATGGCAACAGAAAGATAAAACAACAAAACTCAAAAACACTTATTAGACTTCCCTTGAGGGGTTGGGTTTGATATCAGTATGTCACTACGAGTAGGACTGCACCGGCCTAACGCCAGCTAAAGTCTCATCAAGGTTCTAATCCATTGACCTGGCCACAGCAGTGGCTGGCGGCCGATAAGTCCGATAACATACCAACGAAGAGGTCATTGCCAAAACGGTTAATCCTATTTCCTTACCAGGCCAGGGCGAAGAGCCAGAGGGTCGGGGTGAGTTAATATTCCAGCTAACTGACTGACTCACTACGAGACTGTATCGATCTGGATTGAAATACCAAGCAATAAACGTTGTAAAGAATTCAAAGCGACTAGTGAGTGAATTTTCTAAGCACACTCCCATGAGACACAATTTTTACGAGTTTCGGAGCTTATATACACGTCCTTAAATATTCACTTTATCTGAAAAAGTTACCAGAAAAAATCCTGTATCAAAGATCTAGTACCTATCTAATGATGTATCACATGCTGCGGTGCGGTTTAAAAAAATATTGAAATATTGAGATTTTTAAATATTATTATTATTACTTTAAATCATCACCTCTGTATAATACGTGTATATCACTACAATCCACACAGTGTAAGGACGGTATTCCTGGGAACAGAGGTAGACGTGCTGGAAAATATCAAAATGTTAGGTAGGTAGTTAATTGTTGTTGTTATATTGGCCATAACAGTTATTGTAACACAGTTACACACACTGGACTGTGCACACTTTGGTAAATAAGCTAGTAGGTATCTAACAAGTATGTTTCAAAAATTACAGCCTTGTGACGGACGGACAAATCAACTGACAGCGGCATAGTGTAAGTTGCCCCAAGTTACTTTCAATAACGTTCATCATAACCATCGATTTTTGAAAGAACACTTACCAAATATTATGTCAAAGTCGTAGGTTATCGTTACAGTTGTCGCTAAAGTAACTTGATGCAACTAGTGATAGCATTCCGTTGGCATCCATTAGTTACGGTACCTACATTGAAAATGATTTAACACGAAAAAACCATCGCTCTATCCAAAATAACAAAACCTTACAAAAGCACGTAATCGACGTTTACGTTCATGGAATAATGAACAACATTTTGAGAACAAAGGAATTAGCGAGTGAATGGATTTACGTGACCAAATAGCCGTAGCATTAAAATTGTTACTAAGGGGAAACTAATTTAACATAGCAAAATGAGATCACATGTGTAGTTACATGCACATCGTTCCACTGTTCAGTCAATTCAGCAATTTTAAGAAACAAATGTTTTGAGTCAAATTATTGCGATGATAGTTGGGTATAAGTTTGTGTTTTTTTTTATTTGTAGTCAATCATCATTTAAGTAACAGTAAATCATATAGATACCGATACAATAAAGTCTCCAATGCATAATATTTAATAATGAGAAAAAAAGGTTAAGCTCACTATATCATTTAAACGATTTGAGTGATATGATAGCGATAATTGTAAAATTTCCCCAATGAATAATATTACAAACTGATAATAAATTTTTAGTTAAGGGTATTATGACACGGCATTTTTCACATGTCTGCTATGCCAGGCAACGTAGGTACATGACAAGTAAGCAAAGAGGTGGAAGAAAATGCACCCCAAGGTATGCCCCTCGCATAAGTTTAGTACTCGCGCGGAAGGGGTACAAAAAAAAGTTATAATTCTCAACCAGTAATAAATAAAATCGGTCCCAAAAATTCCATTAACACACGCAATTAACCATACATTAGTAAATTTCTGTAGTACAATGGAACTTTTTAGTGTCATTCTTTTTGTATACCTACGTAACAGATAACAAGTTCCAAATTTTTAAAACTCCACCAATGTCCATTCGCGGCCGACTATTTACATTTAGGTACCATATCCTGAGAACAAAGCGTTTCACAAATATTTAGCGGAACCAAATACGAACATAAATGAAGAGGGATATATGTGAAGAGAAACAGGGCATGCGGGAAGCAAGACATTTTTTATGCTGCAAAGCGAATTCCTAACTCCTGGCTAATAGCTGCTGTACCAAGCAAGGCACTGATACAAGGCATATCAAACGTAAATCATACTGTAACAGTCAGAGATGTGGTAGAGTTCGTTCACCGGATGACCAAACGTATGGGTACTTCGTTATTGTTTTATTAATTTCAGTTACGACATAGCTGGTATGCAGTGTACATGCGGTTGTAAATGAATGTATTGTATAGGAAGTTCATCGCATGGGCGGCTTTCTTGCTAGCCATATGATTTTGTGTTTTAGGCTGTTTTGGAGTCACAAACCCGTGGAAAACACGATTCAGGTACAATAGATATGGCTATGGTTAAAACGAATGGAAATAGCTAGCTATTCACCGCGTACATAAGATTTATAATATAAACAAAACATATACACATTTTTGCTATTGCGTTTGACACTTCTCTCGAAAACATCCAAAAAATCAGAAGTATTTTGGCTCTCCGAGAGACATTTTAAATTAGATCTATCGTGTTTCAATATCCGTAAAGCCTTCATAAGCCTCGGAATGGCAACAGCGGCGTGTTTCTAAAACGCCTTTATTTACCAATGTATCATTTTGATGGCGCTACTCGATCCTTAGTACGCAGTCGTAGCCAGCTTCATTGGGCCCAAGTTGCATTTTGTGAAAGTTTTATGGGCCATTAGCAAAACGTGTCGCTTGAATTTAGTAAGCGTTTGGTACACACTTGACGAAAAATATGACCCAAATAGATATTTGAAGCCTCATACGATGATGTTTCTTCATGCTGTCAGATAGATAATAATATTATTATTATTTTGCAGTATTTAACATACGATAAAAAACATTCGAAGCCATGGTAGCCTGACCAGGTGGCTTGACCTGTGGCCTCTTGTGGTCGTGGACTCGAATCCCGAGCTCGTACCTCTGAGTTTTCGGAATTTTTCGGTGAAGGAAAACATCGTGAGGAAAGCTGCAAACATCTGCGAAGCAATTCAATGGTGTGTGTGAAGTTCCCAATCCACACTAGGCCCGCGTGGGAAGTATATCTCAAGCACCCTCGTTCTGAGAGAAGGCCTGTGCCCAGCAGTGGGACGTGTAGGCTGGAAATGACGACGATGATGAAAAAACATTCACGAATTGACATTATGAAATTAAGTGTGCATAGTTGTAACGTAAAATTTTCCATAAAAATTAAAATTAATAAATTTAGGCGATAAATTCCCGTTTCCAAGAATTTTCTCAGAACTTACCGGAAAATTCTCACGTTGAAAGTTTCGCAACTTTGGAAACTCCCCGTCGGTGCATTGCATGCGTGTTATGCAGTGCCATGCATGCATGTTTGCATGCGCTGGTAGTTTCATAAAGACATGTAAAAGAGCCTTTGGCGGCCAATTTGCAAAAATATTTTTTTTTGCTAGTCACAACAACTAATGAAAACGTAGGTACTAAATTTATATTTTATTCATAATCAACAAAATATTGAAACGATTATAAATATTCAATAATATTATACAAGGTGCATTAAAATTGGTCTGGAATATTTCAGCAGGCAGTTTGGTTAGGTTAGGTTCGATATTTTTAGGGTTCCCTACCAAGAGGGTAAAAACGGGACCCTATTACTAAGACACCTCTGTCCGTCTGTCTGTCGGTCTGTTACCAGGCAGTATCTCACGAACCCGATCAACAAATACAAAAATCAGAATATTGTTTTTCGATATAAATGACCTCGCACTGCCTGCCCCTTTACAACCGAGAAGATAAAATCACGAATTTCGAGAGATGACTGTATGTACGTTAATACTAAATGGTCTTAGACATCTGACAAAAACAGTGAAAAAAAACGGAAATGCTTCATTTTCAGAAAAGTCGCGTGCACGATCGTGAGTCTCAGGTGTGGAATTTTTTTAATGTATGTACCGTCGTGCAAATTAATAAAAATGAAATTAATACACCAGTTTCTTAAGAAATAAAACTTTATTTATCTCAATATATTACGCTACTAGTTCAGTGAAAAAGATTATTTGGCACCGCTGATTTCAAAATAGTGGCTGCTGGGCTCCTCTGAGAAGGCTGAATAGGCGTGAGCACACGTCGTGCGGGTGGCGTCGTTGCAGGGCGTTTTTCTTGCTCACGCACTGAAAGTTCCTAGTATTCTCGTTTCACGTATCTTTAACTTCTTTATACAATCCCCTCTTGTACTTTTTGACAGCATTATGTCGATTAAAATGCATTGAAATCGTCTTCAATGTCCCGATTTTTTTCAATGTCGGGGTCGTTTCTATCGCTAATGCCCTCTAATGCGGTCACCATGGCATTATCACCAAGAGGACGGTTTAAAATATAAAAATAAAAATTGTGATTCATAAATTCAGAACAAAATCATTCTATGGCTAAACAACGAACGCCCACGATCGTGCAACATTAATTTTTGAACAAGGTTTCAGAAAAAATACTAGCTTTATAAATGTTTATATTTCTGCATACTATAAAGCAACTATTATACTTAAATCCTACTACAACTCAACTATTATTCTTCCATGCTGCTCTGAAAGCAAAGAAAAAACATAGAATATACCAGTTGCTTCTCTACCCGCGCAGATGGTAAAAGCCCATCGAGGGAATGGGCGAATATCATAGGAATCATGTTATAGGCGATGAGGCTAGCAACCCATCACTATTTTGATTTCATTTTTCACCCATACGCCCACAATCTTGCTAAATGCGGCCTGTAGGTATGTGTTACCTTAGGCTCTGTCTACCCCATAAGGGATAAAGACGTGATTTGTGTATGTATGTATGTATGTATGTATACTTAAATCAAATCACTAAAACCTATTTAATTTTGCACAAAATCGTGTAGCAACAGCTACTTACGTGAGTCGCTGTTGATTCGTGAACAGCTAGATCGTCTTGACGTCACGGGCTACTTTTACCGCTTCGCGAGAGATCGGGCACGCGCGATCGGTATCGGTCGCGTATCGGAAAACGAATACACGAGTCCTACAGATTCATTTAAAGTAAGATGCACTTTTAATGGCTACATTTTGCATAGAAGGCAGGGCTCTCCAAACACTGGATATTATATTCAGTTGCTGAATTTGAACGGAACTCTCAATGCGCGAGGCCGACTCGCACTTGGCCAGTTTTTATTCAAACAAATAGGTCATCCCTAGGCCGTACACTTTGAAGATCGACCAATGCATGGAAAAATTCTCAGCGACAATTAAAAAAATCTGAAAAGCATTTACTATCACTTGCTGTCAGATAGTCTTGGTGTGATGTACTGTGTGACGCGTCGCAATATACCTACTGCGTGTGTTGTAATAATAATTACTGTATAACATCGGTCTGTTTAATATTGCATGCTCTCTTAATACATCCTCTCCGTAGCTACCTGTGAGTACTGCGACCCATTTACCCGAAATTGATAGCTTATTAACACTTACAAGTAAATGTCATGCGAATCTGAAATTATTTCTATTCTAAGCAGAATTTCATACCGTAAAACGTCAATTTATTATCAAGTTCAAATTTCAATGTTTCTTGTTTGCATGTTTTTTTACGGCTGGTAGAATCAGATAGTCACTGATATATTGTTGCTAAAGTGCAGTACCCGAAACGAAAGCCGCTGCGAACCACCGGAAAAAGGATCACAGTCTAAGTTATTTACATTTTTAACATTTTATTATACTTGGCTAACTTCTAAAATAAGGTTTATATTTTCTGGGTTTCGTATCCAGAGGATCCAACGAAGCTTTTACCAAGCCTCCGCTGGCCGTTTCTACATCAAAGAAAGAAAGAAAGAAAGAAAGAAAGAAAGAAAGAAAACATTTATTGACACAAAAACGACACATACAGAAAATTAAAAAATAAAATAAAAAATGATAATAATAATAAAATAGGTACTTATGTGCCGCAGGTGCCAAAAGGGCCACACTCAGCATGTTGCTGCGGCAGGCCGCATCAGTCTGTTGAATGGCCGCATCTCTTGAACTCTATCAAAAAAAATTAGAATAAAGTAAATAAAGTTAAAAAATTAAAGGCGGTTCTCTTTTAAGTTTTTTGGTCAGTATGGTGGTATAGAAAATTAATTGTTTGCAAGTCCGACTTCCTCTTGATCAGTTTTAATAAACGCAATTATCGTTACTGTGCGGACTTTAACCAATTATTTTAAAGAAAACTGTGGTAAAATAAAAGTCCTTTTTTGGTTAAAGTATTCCATTCATATAGTGGCATTTCGGGTAAAATATTAATGTCCACCATAAAGAATAACACATGTCAGATTTTACGTCGATTTTATATTTAATCGTAAAAGAGCTGTAACACATTTACTGTATACCTGCAGAGTTCAAGTGGTTCAGAAGGAAAGAATAAAATGTATTTTGCAGGCGTATTTTGACACGTACCTAACGAAATATTCTGGATTTCTTACGATTTATATTGAAATTTTAATTCAGTTACAATTTTTCGAAAATATATAATGCTTGGGTTTCCATTAGTGTTAAGAACAACTTGTTATTCAAGTAATTTGAAATCATGTCGTTGACTGAATTATTGATTATATTAAAATTTATGGTCACAGTTTGTTTTTTTATTTTCATCAAATGGAAAGCGGCGTTTCTCCTTTCGGTACTTATCCGTTATTACAAACAAACAAAAAATACGGACAAATTTCACAATTACATGTAACGAGAAGTAGTAGTAGTTTCGCTTCTGACAATTTTAATATTAAAAACTCTATCATAAAGTGTTAAATTATTAATCGCTTGAACGCAGATCTTTGATTTTTGCGGTTGTAGCATAAGGCCGTAACCGTAATTAATTCAGTTACTTACATTAAATTAATTTCATCTTAAATCTTCCATGCGTTCCTGAGACGTTAGGTTGGGTGACAAAAAACCAACTGACAATGCATTCATCCTACAAGGTGCTCATTATTCGTCCGGAATCCCTTAGAAAGCTAAGTTCCCTAGCTTTGTGCTAAAAATACATTTTAAAACAATCAAAGTTTTTGCAAATTCAGATTCCAGATTTGAAAGTTCCTATATTATTTTAACATCGTTCCGAAGCAGAGAAGTTTTTATCAAATCACCAAGAACGCTTAACTTGAAATACTCAAAGTTTCGATTTAGGTGAACGATATATCTTTTCAAAACTGGCGATAGAATTTAGGGTCTTAATTTTTTTAAGAAATACCTATGGATCTCGTTGAAAAGCAAAAGTTATTTTTGCGCGTGGTAGAAAGATCAAATTAAAAAGTATTATTTTAAAAATATTATGGAACCCTCAGTTCGTGAGTCCAACTCGCAGTTGATTGTATTTTTTTAAAAAAAGTGTACAATAATTTTGTCAATGCTCCTTGACATTGACAGGTACAATCGAAATCAAAAAGCGGCTGTTTTTTTAGTGGGTTTGTGTACAATATTGTACTTACTTTCTGAATTATGAATAAACTTTAGATAGAACGTAAAAAGGTGTATGATTTAGAGATTGTATGATTCGGAAAAACGCGTTTAGCATTATTGAAAGGACACTGGTATGAACACAAACAAAAGTTATCTAAAAACGAGAACCCCGACTGTAAAATCAAAACCATTCAACTGGAAACAGTAAAGAAAGTCCTGCAATGACATTTTGTTATAATAATATTATTAAATTAGAACAAATCAAATTATATTAGAAGAGCCAGAAATGCTTTTTTGTGATTTGTAATTTTAATTAGTCTTCGCCTGATAATTTTATTGTATTTCATTGTTTTTTCATTAAACGTTTTTACAGTCGGGTTGATAATGATATTGAATAATTTAGTTTATTTAAGTTTAAAAACTTTCGAGCTAGCGCTTCCTACCACGGCACCACCTGCGCGCGCATGCCTCGTGTAGAGAAAAATAGTGACCTAATTAAAAAAAAACCTATAAATAACGTGAGTTCTATAGGATTTTAATGTGATGATGACATTTTCAGTGTTTGTCAATTATATTTGTTTTATGTTTATTTTGCACAGTAAAGAGTTTACATACATACATGCTTTTAGTTTAAGGTTAATACCTGTATGCGCCTGCCCTGTATAGCATTCACACAGCTAAGAAAAATCTAACGATAACTCCGAACGTTAAAATCCATCAAATCGTTTAGGCTGCAAAACATGTCATAGAAATAAACATTGTTCATACTTATATACCATCCAAAAACATAACCCTCCTTCTGACGCAGCCTGTTAAAAGAGCACTTAATTATGAAGCAATTTTGTTGAATACCTATACCTATACCTACATTGAAAATAAACGTGTTGAGTACGAGTACCACATCCAGGCCGTGTTTACTTGAGTTTTGTAAGTGATTGAATAGTGAGCTACAGTATTTGTACTCACTACCTGTTCTACCGCTTACTATGCTAATGTAAACAGGGTCTTACTGGGGGCACTACATGCAAACTATCCAGTACTGTTGGTAAATAATAGATGAAATAAGTCATAATTATTCAATGAAACAAACGTAGAAGACTAATTTATCGAAGTAGAAAAAAACAGATTGAAGTTTTAGGAGTTCGATGGTTTTTCTAGGGACTGTAGTCATTCGGATTTCTCTTCATCAATATCTACTGTCGGGTGTTTTTCATAACTTAAAATTCTGAGATACGAAGAAATAATTAACAAAACATGACAAACGCCATGAAAAACTCTTGTAGAAACACAAGTAACGCGTCAGTTTGAGTTTCGGTCTTCCTTCACTTGTCGGAGTTAACTAATTTTTCACTCGGTGAATTATTGACGGTGGTTCAACGAATAATTTACAAAAGTTAATCCGGAGAAACAGGTTTAATTCACGCCGTGTTAAGTGTAGGTTTGATGCTCAGTTAATTCTCTGCAAACGGCGCGACGCGTTTTGCAGCTTTGAATATTCATGTCCTCTCAGCGTTACCATGGCTACGCGCTCTCACGTTCATCCAACTGTCTAGTCTTATTTCAACCTTTTGAGATATGAATAAAGGGAACATTTTAGAAGCAAATATGAAAAACTTCAAAAATTTCGCTCTCTGTAAGTTCCATCCTTTGCAACTTTTGTCAACGTAATACTAATGTTTGGAATTAAAAATGTTTATTATATACAGCTTATGCAATTTCATAAAACCATAAATTTTAACATTATATGATAGCTTTAAGCAGTATTAAAAGGTACAGTACTAAAATATAAAAAATACCCTCAATAAAGTGAGTGTAGATACCTAATTATTTTTTTAAAGTTTTCTCGAGCAGCAATATTATACAAATATTAAGTTGTCAATTTTGAGAGGTTTTGATTTAAATTTCAATATTAAACTTATCAAGCATAACCAGCAGCCGTTGTTTAAGGACGAAATTAACTATTCATTGTTTTTTATACTTGCATTATTTGGTTTCCAATTTATTTTATGCTTTTGTGGAATAAACTGGCTGGTGAGATAGGATGCCACTAAGCCATGGTCTAAAAGTAGACAGAAAAGAGTCAAGAAATTGACATGATTACAAAATGGCAATTCTATTTATTAACCAAATAGTGAAATAAAAAAACAAGTCTTATTAGAACGCGTTGTGAACCTGCATCCACATTCGCAGAAGTTGAGAGTCGCATCGGTCCGAGCAATGAAAGATACCAAGATCATGGAATTTTACTTCTCAAGAATTAGCTGACATGATCTTAATTTATGGCGAAGCTGGACAAAGTGGTAGGTGAGCGTTGACGATGTACACAAAGAGAGTTCTAAATCGCAGGAGTACACAAGACGCTCGAGTCATAGTTAGTCTAGTGTATTGCAGCGTGTTCGTGACGATACGCCGAGGATATGCGCGGGAAGAGAAGCAGGTAATAGCAAAAATTATGTTTTTCATCGCTCCCAGACCAGCATGGAAGAGAAAAATCTAAACAGTAAAGATATTCGAGAAAAAAGACCCTGAATTGGTATCTAATACACGTTGACAGAAACGTAGCAGTGGTTTTTAGCAATTAGCACCAGATGGTCAAGAGATTAACGTTGACTAATATTTTTTAAAAGAAAAGCGATGTGTCGCTTTGTAAACAAGGAGACTCCTCTTGTGTTGGTAATTTGTTGGATGGTGTCTGGGGACGCATATTTTACGCATGGCCTTTTTCTGCGTGTCGCTTTTCATCGACCTATAATTTTACGATAGATCTAATATCGGTAGCTTATTTTAATGTGTGATAGTTTTATGTAATTCAAGGAATGTTGATTGATCTAGAAGAAAAAATGTGGTTATTTTACAGAATGTTATTCAAACGTATAATGTATATAGTTATTGAATTAAATATAGAATAAATCGTGTGATGAAACATTTTAATAAAAAGAAAAAGAAGAAAAATAAAGAACAGACAAGAAGTAGAAAAAAGTAACATGTGAAAGTAAATGATTAAGATTAATACGGTTTATGGGTAATTTTATTGCGAAGGTAATATTGTAGAATTCTAGATTAAATAAGTTGCTATAGACAATTAAAGGAAAGTTTGAACGGAGACTCAATTTAAATGGCGCAACAAACAAGATAAATTCATGTAGGTATAATAATATTGCATTCATTGAAAGAGGAGACAGAATCAAAGATGAAGGTAGATAAGGCGGAGGAGTACAAAGTTGAGGTAGTACTAGTAGTAAGTTGAGGCGGAGGCGTTGAAATTACCACAAAGGAGCTGAAGGTTGGGATTGAGAGATGTCGAGATTTTCGGAAGGTAGGAAACAAAAGGGGGATTATTGAGTAAGACTTATTAAATAATAACGATAATAAGAAAAAAATAGAAATTTGCCTTAGAGAAGTTGAAAGCATCTTGATGTTTAGTTCTTTTTTTAGGAATTTTGGGCAATCTAAAAGATAATACGATTATTGTAAAATTAACAATAAATACAATAATGAAATACACTCGCGTATTAAAACACTATTCCCGTAATTTAACTTTCATCTTAAAATCTCATTAGTTCTGTATTGTATATTAACATCGAAATATGTACGCCACACGACTGAATGATCTACTGAACAATTAATCGAATCAGCAATCGTAATTAAATTATATTTGGTTCATTTAGTAATTCCTTTATACTGGCTCCTCGTAACATGAAAGAAGTCGCTTGAAAATATGAACATAGTATGTATGTATGTATGTACGTAAACTCTTTATTGTGCAAAATAAAAACAAAATAATAAATAAAATAGTTATTGTGTATAGCTTATAGTTATGTGTAAAATCAGAAGTCCATGCTTTTATGTATTTATTTAAAACTAGCTTCTGCCCGCGACTTCGTCTGCGTAGAATTATGCATAAAAACCTTCCTCTTGAATCACTCTATCTATTAAAAAAAACCGCATCAAAATCCGTTGTGTAGTTTTGAAGATATAAGCATACATAGGGACATAGGGACATAGGGACAGAGAAAGCGACTTTGTTTTATACTACTCGTATGTAGTGATAAGAAAATAATATACCAATCAGTGCAATCAACAGATTTATATTCAAAAATCCATCTGGTACACAAGAATATATGAGACACCAAAATCAAAATAAAAGACAATTTCGAAAAAAGTATCGCGCTGCCACCAAATTACGATCCAGATTATGGCGTAAATTAATTGATTTACGCCTTGCACGTTCCATACCAATAAAATACTTACCATTATGATATAGTAGAAGTACTAAGACAAAAACAGCAAAAACAAATCCATAATAGACATACATACATACATAAATCACGTCTTTGTCCCTTACGAGGAAGACAGATCCTTAGGTAACAAGACCATAATAGAACTGCCAAAAAATTAGAACCGACTACAAATACAACAAAAAACTGAAAATAATACGGCTTTTTCGCCTGAACTTGATTTTTTTGTCTTAGTTGCAAAAAATTGTATCGTAGTACAGTTTGAATACAACTTCATGGAAGTTTATTCTGCACAGAGACGGCGTGCAGACCGGCGATTGTCTTCAAACTATTGAACGTCGACAATCGACGTGTCAAACAACGTAATGTCAATCAGCCGTTGCCGCGCTTGCACCTCTGACGTGTCAAGTCGCTTCTACTGCGTGCTTGCTTTCGATTAACGGCGAGTCATTGATGCGCAGGCGAGGCGGGGCCGATCAGGTGTCGCGCTATTATTAATTTTGTCTTCTTCTAACCTACCTAAGGATTAACTAAAACTAAGTATTGAAACATTTACTACCTTTACTGTACTTAAAAGGGCCGACAACGCACTGGCATCGCGTAAAGCGCTGCGGGTGTCTATGGACAGTGGTGATCATGTAACATCAGGTGACCCACTAGTTCGTTTTTCTGGCCTCTCTAACATAAAAAAACTGTACTTAAAATGAGCATTAAAATTTTAATTGCTGATAAGTAACTAACTAGATATTATGTTACACAATGTATTGTGTCTTTTTGCATTTTCTTTACCGTGTCAATAGTGTTTGTACATACTTGTCAAAAGGCTGTAGTGTAAGTGGCAATATCGAACCGAAGAGGCGTATACAATATAAGAAAAAATATTTTTCTACGTAATCCAATCACAGAGTTATTGGTTGCTAGAGAAACGCAGCTATATGATCCTGGGTTGATTCACAATGTCGAAATTGTCTCAATATCGTTGGGAAATATAAAAAAACTGCTGTGACATGGCTTATCAGATCTTGTCCAATGTTCAACCTCATAATTAAAATTCATGTTCACCTTCTGAAAACGGTATATCTCTACAATCATACGTAGTACAATTATTAGGCGATATAATTGATGTTTGTGCGACACATACGTTTTACCAGCTATCTCCCTTCCAAATTTTATCCAAGTCTGTGCAGTCGTTTCAGCGTGAAGATAGAACAAACATACACACTCACTCGCATCCTCAAAACTTTCGCATTTACGATATTAGTAGGATGTTTTATAAATTAAATGTTTGTGTTAAAACCATTTACCAGCACCATTTGCGAGTACCAGCATCCAGTTTTATAAGAGTGCATTTTTTATAACACATTTTTTTTTCGTTGATCTTTAAACGTATATTTAAATGAAACTCATTCATCTTGGCGGGGCACTTTCGTGCCCCCAGATTTTGCTTCCATTCCCAAATGACAGCTGTAAATTACATAAGTAGGTGTAGGTACATAGTTGTATGCATTGTTACAGAATAGATGCCTTCTATTTTTAAATGAAAATCATCTCACAAACATCACTCTTCTTAATTTATTGCCACATCGTGATAATAATGCTTACGAGATATTTTTGGCGTTTGCAGTTATAGAAGAGATCAAATAAGATTTATAACGTCCAATAGAATCACTTATAAAAAAATCGATTGTCTGCAAAGTCGGTTAACGAACGATAGTTTTACGTGATAATGTCATAAAGAAACGTATTCGAACTGCTAGCTCTGATGTCACGCGAGAAGATCGTGCCTCTCTATCGCTTGTTCCGCGCTCCCGCTTGCACACTCTGACGTCACGCGGAACGTAACGCAACGAGTCATGCTTTTTCGTGAGTGCAGCCGGCGTTCATCTATATATATATAATTCAAAGGTGACTGACTGACTGACTGACTGACATAGTGATCTATCAACGCACAGCCCAAACCACTGGACGGATCGGGCTGAAATTTGGCATGCAGGTAGATGTTATGACGTAGGCATCCGCTAAGAAAGGATTTTTGGAAATTCCCACGGGATAAGGAGAAAACGGGAATTATATATGCACAGCCCAAACCACTGGACGGATCGGGCTGAAATTTGGCATGCAGGTAAATGTTATGACATAGGCATCCGCTAAGAAAGGATTTTTGGAAATTCCCACGGGATAAGGAGAAAACGGGAATTATATATGCACAGCCTAAACCACTGGACGGATCGGGCTGAAATTTGGCATGCAGGTAGATGTTATGACGTAGGCATCCGCTAAGAAAGGATTTTTGGAAATTCGCACGGGATAAGGAGAAAACGGGAATTATATATGCACAGCCTAAACCACTGGACGGATCGGGCTGAAATTTGGCACGCAGGTAGATGTTATGACGTAGGCATCCGCTAAGAAAGGATTTTTGGAAATTCCCACGGGATAAGGAGAAAACGGGAATTATATATTCGATTCCGAGTGACGCTATCTCAGTAACTATAATAACTAGGCTCTTCAAATTTGATACAAAAGTTGGTGATTACAAAACTAAGAAACTGATTTCAGGATTTTTGGAAATTCCCACGGGATAAGGAAAAAAACAGGATTTATATATTCAGTTTAACGAAATCCTATGAACTATAATTACTAGACTCTTCAAATTTGGCATAGAAGTAGGTGATTATAATAGTAAAATAAAGTTCTAATGATTTTTGGAAATTCCCACGGGATAAAAACGGGATTTATGTATTCAGTTCTACGGGGTTCGATTTTTCGTTTTACTGGTCGTATAAAATTGAAATTTG
This sequence comes from Pandemis corylana, assembly GCA_949127965.1. Lineage (NCBI taxonomy): Eukaryota > Metazoa > Arthropoda > Insecta > Lepidoptera > Tortricidae > Pandemis > Pandemis corylana. The sequence goes on from OX421850.1 coordinate 18,968,046, forward strand.
GCCTTCAATTTCCCTTGGGGAGTGTAGGGGAGCGCTACAAAAGGATTTCCCGAAATTCCCACGGGAACGGAAAAACGGGACTTTTCGTTTTCTGGTTGCAGAAAGCTGAAATTCGGCATGTAGGTTGCTTCGGGAGTGTAGAGGAGCATTAAGAGAGTACTTTCCAAAATTCCCACGGGAACGGGAAACAAACAGGATTTTAGGTCGTAGAAAGCTGAAATTTGGCAAGTGGGTTCCTTGGGGAGTGTAGAGGAGCATTATGAGATAATTTCCCAAAATTCTTCTTCTTCGTTCCCGTAAGATATTCGGGAAATGCTTTATTTGGCGAAATTCTTACGGAAACGGGAAAAACGAAAAGCGGGGGAAAGTTGAAATTTGTCACGTAGGTTTATTCGGGAGTGTAGGGGAACACTAAGAAAGGATTTTCCGAAACGCCCACAGGGACGGGAAAAAACCGGATTTTACGTTTCCAGACGAAACAGCGGAAGAAAGAGACTTAACATTTATAACGTGTGTTTCTTTAAAGGCTTTAAGTGTACTCCGAAAGCACTTTTTTTTTTTTTTTTTTTTATGTGAATAGGAAGGCAAACGAGCAAGTGGGTCACCTGATGGTAAGTGATCACCACTGCCCATAGACACCCACAACCCCGGAGGGATTGCAGATGCGTTGCCAACCTAGAGGATTAAGATGAAATGCCCTTGTGCCCGTAATTTCCCCGGCTGTCTTACTCTCCGCACCGGAACACGGCAGTGCAAGCACTGCTACTTAGCGGCAGGATTAGCGAGTAAGAAGACTTCCCAAAATTTCCACGGGAACGGGAAAAAACTTATTTTTTCATTTTACATCTTAGCGCGTACGATGTCGCGGGCAAAAACTATTTAGGATGTATTTTAGGACAGCCCTATAGGTTATGTTAGGTTTGTTTTATAAAAATCCTGCAATATTTACAGGTTCAGAAAAATTAAGGCATCGGGGCAATGCGGGGGCTGGCTTGCATGCTTGCTTGAGTCCTTGCTTTGCATGCTTGATTGCATACTTGCTTTCATGCATGCTTGCATGCTTGCTTGCATGGGTGCTTACTTGCATGCATGCTTGCTTGCACGCTTGCTTGCATGCATGCTTGCATGCTTGCTTGCATGGGTGCTTACTTGCATGCATGCTTGCTTGCACACTTGCTTGCATGCTTGCATGCCTGCTTGCATGCATGCTTGCATGCTTGCTTGCATGGGTGCTTACTTGCATGCATGCTTGCTTGCACGCTTGCTTGCATGCTTGCTTGCCTGCTTGCATGCCTGCTTGCATGCCTGCTTGCATACCTGCTTGCATGCCTGCTTGCATGCCTGCTTGCATGCCTGCTTGCATGCCTGCTTGCATACTTACATGCTTGAAGGCTTGCATGCCTGCTTGCATACTTGCATGTATGCTTGAAAGCTTGCAGGTTTGGTTGCTCGCTTGCTTAATTGCTAGGTTCTTTGAAATGCTCATGGTTCACGCGTGCGAAGCCGCGGGCAAAAGCTAGTCGATTTATAAGACGTTATCACGTCGATAAAACGCTATATCTTAACTAAAAAAAATGTTTACGGTATCTTATTACAAAGTGTAAAGCAAACTAAGCTGTTCACTCATTTAGCGATATCACGCAGTCAAAAAAAATATGCCGTTCTTTATCGATATTCTGAATAGCACCGAACGGAAGACCGATAACGCAATAAAAACACACATAGGCGACGCGTGTCAGAATAAAGTAAGTCGTTCATGCACGAACCAAACCGTGAGGAGGGTAGGTAGTTCATGAAATTGAACCCGGGATCGACAGAAAATCTATAGCTTAAAGACTTGGCTAAGGTTTTTTTATCAGGTCTTACAATCTGGATAGCTAAGCGTAGATAGCATTTGCACTGTTAATTTTAATTCCATCGAACAATATAGGTAAGTAGTACTAAGAGAAGTGATAGTGATTGCGAATGCTTACCTCTGATTTTTATAGGATGGTTATACTCCAAATCAACATTAGTATTAGTTGATTTTATTTAAATTCGTTTATATACCAGTCGAAACGCAACCATGGACCTTACCGAAAATGGAGCGTTACTTAGGTCTAGGACTATCTTTTTGACGAGATAACATCTTAGAAATCGATGAACGCCGGCTGCACTCACGAAAAAGCATGACTCATTGCATTGCGTTACGTTCCGCGTGACGTCAGAGTGTGCAAGCGAGAGCGCGGAACAAGCGATAGAGAGGCACGATCTTCTTGCGTGACATCAGAGCTAGCAGTTCGAATATGTTTCTTTATGACATTATCACGTAAAACTATCGTTCGTTAACCGACTTTGCAGACAGTCGGTTTTTTTATGAGTGATTCTATTTGACGTTATAAATCTTATTTGATCTCTTCTATTACTGCAAACGCCAAAAAATATCTAGTAAACATTATTATCACGATGTGGCAATAAATGAGTGATGTTCGTGAGATGATTTTCATTTAAAAATAGAAGGCATCTATTTTGTAACAACTATTTTGTGATCATTACACATAAACGGATAACACACGTATAAAAAGTCGAGTGATGCTCGACATGTTTCGTACTATTTCGTAGTCCTTCTTCCCAGAGCGCTCGCCCCGGCGGCAGCGAAACGAACACTGCGCGCCAGCGCTCTGCTCGCGCGGCTGTTCGACGCAACTGACAGCGGCGCACAACTACCCTCGTTTTCATCGTCATTTTTATTATTGTCAAATGTCGGGCAGCACACAACACTGACCACGTCACTCCGTAAAGGTTCGCTGACACTCACCGTTTGGTCAATATTTAAAACAGTTTTCCAACTCGGGGGCACCGACCATCCACTATCCCGGTTGAAATTGATACGTGAGTTATCCGTTTATGTGTAATAATGATTAAGTCTCACGGTAGTTTCATGTTGAAACTATTCTGTGACTTTGAAGATAATCGGTTTTTTTTCAGATAAACTATACTAATATTTCTAAACCGCTTTCTGCATATTTCAACCGTAGTTCAATGGCGCATGTGAACGAAATTGCAAAGTGATAGGCTGTGTCAATATCAAAATGTAAATATTATGTACAGTCAAGGGCATAAATATATGAACGTTACCAAGACATCAAAAACATCTATACACCTTTTTGCCACAAACAAGAAGGTCGGTGACACATATATTTGACATGATGGCTGAATCGATATTTACGCCCTCGGGTGTACATATGGATTAGGGTTGTTTTATTGCCATTGTATTTTACTTTAATGTGACTTTTGTTAATTACAAATTAACTGTACGTCATATCGACATTATTTGCAGGAAAATCCATGTTTGCATTCCACCCGGTATAATTAGAAGGAGTAACTTATTTTCCTGGTAATTTTGCCACTGCAAAATAAGGCTATGGCTTGAAACTTTTGCATTTGCTTTGTTGGTTCAGCGCAGGTATATCTGTTTTACGGGTGACCGCTCTTAATAATGCAGCGGCTGTGGGGAAACAGCCATTAGCGCTTTTAGTCTTTGAAGTGCATTTCACAGCGGGGTATCTAAAGATGATACAATTTACAAATTTATAACATTATCGGTATGCTGATAATATTATGTTTAGAGTTTAGTTTCCATAATGCTATCTATGGTTTGACAGTTTAGCATTACATACATAATTTGTACATAGACTGATATTTATACCACTAGCCTAAACGCGGCTTTTCTGAAAACAATATTCGGGAACGTCATACTAGCAAAAGCTACTCCTTTTAAAGGATGTATGTGAAAAACTTAAGTAAATGACCGGTTGTATGTGTGAGTTATGTGTGCGAATAGACAAATTGACGTTCCAAATTAGAAAAATGACTTAAGTCCCATATCAGTTCTGTACACTACTACATACAACAGGTCATTTACTTAAGTTTCTTACCTATATTTATATATACAATGGTCAATTTTATTTTATTATTAATTGGTCAAATAAAGAAACAGCAATCAATGATTAATTATCGTACGAATCACACATGGAATATTTGTTATTAATTGTGCAGTTTGGTTTCTTGCGGCGATAAATTGGATAGGTATTTGTTTATCGTGAGCTGTTGGATGAATAAACATCGTGGGAGTACCTTACATACATTTAAACCTGCGAAGCAGTTTAATGGTATGTGTGAACTTGCTTATCCTCCTGCGTGGGAACTACATCTTAAGCCCTTTCATTCTGCGTGAGAAGTACTATATCCAGCTGTGGGACGAATATAACCCGGATATGATAAATATCGATGTTACCTTCACAATGTATTTAAAACTTGATAAATTTTCGAAATCAGTCATTGATTAAAAGTGCGATTTCGTACTATTCCTTTATACGTGTATTATAAAATGCAACAGATGTGCTACAATGCCGTAGATTTAATGGCAAAATATTGTAGAGGCTTTTGTTCGTATGTACCTACCCACATCACGTAACTTTGTCACGTATCCGGCCCCAAGAGAGTTGCATGAGAATAAATTGCATGGAATAAAGACTTCAGATCCACTCACGTACCAGATTTCCATACATAAATACAGTAATCAAGCGAGATCTCTGCCTTTTGTTAGTAGCCTTACGATCTCTTATTAAAGTGAACTGTTTGAAAATTGATGGTTAATAAATGAAAATGAATGAAATTACGAGACAATGGACACCAATTGTGACTTAGCGTGTCTACCAGTTCATGATTTGTCGAGAAATATTACGGATTTGATCGATAGTTTCCTTAATGTGTTACCAATTATTGCACTTGAGGTACAGTTTGGCCGTTTCAATTCAGTAAGCCAGAAAACAACTGCAAAATTTCGTGAAGTTTGTAATTTTCAACGTTCTTCACTGCAGTATACTACTTGTTCTTAATCTTTCCACTTTGACACTAACTAACTTTCTTTTGTGCAATAGAGACTTTGTTTTCTAATTGTACATTCCCTTGGAAATTCACCCAAACACGGTCCGATTAGGAGAAAAATACAAACATTATATTCTCGAGCAAGGTCAGTTATGTACCTAACCAAATTAACAACTCTGTATAAGTTACTTCCATGCTGGTCTGAGAGCAAAGGAAAAACATAGAATGTACTAGCTGCCTCTCGTCCCGCGCAGATGGTAAAAGCCCATCGAGGGAATGGGCGAGTCTTAGAAATCATGTTATAGGCGATGCGGCTAGCAACCCATCACTATTTTGATTCCCCTTTCCACCTATATACGCCTACAATCATGCTAAGCGTGGCCTTTAGGTCTTGTTACCTCAGGCTCTGTCTACCCCGTAAGGGATAGGTATAGACGTGATTTGTGTGTGTGTGTGTGTGTATATAAGTTAAAGATGAAAAGGCTTCTTTTATCTAGAGCTTGGATTCAAGTTGGAAGCAATAATAATCCGATTAGGGAGTTGGAACTAATTAGCATGCAGAGGTTGCAAAGCCGATTTAACGTGTCTCACTCGTCTCTTAAGAGGACATAGCAGGGGTAAGGGGGTAACACAGAAGCAGAAAATTAAGTCCTTTACATATGTTTCTAAAATAATACGTGAACCTCCAAGTATGTATGTTACCTACCTATTTTTGGCTCGAGATCGCTTAAATGAGAAAATGAATGCGTTATGTAATATACTCTCAGTCCTCTCTGTTCTTGACTATAGATCAAGTAGCATCCAGAATTGCAAACCGCGGCTTCCCGTATCCTGCATACACGGACTACTTAATGGCACCGGCACCCTACTGCTGCATGCGGTGGAGCTACGCACGTTAGTACAAATTGGCTCGGTATTAAAATCAAAGAAGTTGTTTCCACAGCATTGCACGCACACGCTACGCACGTAATGACGTCACGAATACACGCCTGGCCTGTTCCGAAGTAACCCCCACGCAAGCTTGGGAACGTGTAGCCAAGCAATGAGATAGGCAGGGGTCTGAACACCATACAAAACAATTATGGCACCATAACTCCTTCCCTGAGGGGGGATTTTAGACAACGTCCGGTCTAAATGACGCTTCTAACTAAAGTATCTATACATACGGAAACAGCAATCACATTGATTTGCGTTTTTTTTCGTAGGTTTTTAGTTTCGAATGCATACAGTGGGAATAGGACGCAGCTGACTAAATATATGTACCCATGTGGATGATGTGTTTAGCGTGCGTGTGCATAACGCGCGGAGTAGTGGGGCGTTGGCTGTACACTATACGAGCAACGGCGAGGTTAAAAGATAAATAAATTATCTATATATATATGTATATGTATATAAGTGAATGCGTATTATCCTTGGTCACGGCATCACGCGTGAACGGCTGGACCGATTTCGCTAATTCTTTTTTTGTTGTGAACGTTATTGTCAGGACAAGGTTATGTAACAATATATTGAAAAAAAAACTGGTACTGGGGCGAAGCCGCGGGCAGCAGTTACTTTAATTTACTGAAGCAAGCTTCAAATTGACCCCTATACAAAAAGATCCCAATTACGAACCAACATATATTGTGTCAGTATCTATCTTGAATCTTCGTTTGTAAAAGGCAACTCGCAAAAAGACAAGCCGAAAGTTCTGAAAACTTCTGTAATGGAACCACTTTTTGTGCCTTACGTAGAAACTTTACACATATCAGTTAAGTTAGATCTTAAACTATTGCCTTGATATCGTGTAAGAGAGTGAATTCTCAGAATATGTCTTGAAACGGCATAAGCTATACATAATGGCAAGTACAAAGTGAAAATGTATTTTACTATTACACAATGAATCTCTAAATATGGAAACCTACGCAGCAATCCTTTTAACCGTGGTTTCGACCACAGTTCCTTAATTCAAATCTTTTGTCTGCAAAACAAAAGGAGCTTACAATTAAAGCGCCATTACGAAGTGTGATAATGAGACTTTTCGCGTTTATACTGAAATTCACTTACATAAATAAAATGTAAACAACGAAACATCCGAAATTAATGAAACCATGTTTATTATAATCTAAATAATCTTCGTAATAAAAATTCAAAACAATGCCAGACTTCAAACCATGTTTCCTTAAACCATTATACATCCAAAACTCAACTAGTAACCGTGGAATATTCGTCTATACGTAAGCTAAAGTTTAGAAGCACGTTCCTATAAGTGCACATCCAGCTGTTTCCCGTGACTTCGTCCGTGCGGATTTCCCTTTCAGAAGTGTCGAATTTTAAATTGTCTTTAAACTTCTAATGATAATATCTAAAACCATGAAAAGGTAGGATTATAGTTTGATTAGCAATAAAAGCGACCTGACTCTCCGTCAAAGCAGCATGGAATGAGGTGCATATTTGTAAGTACATAATTATATAATGCTACAGGCAAGCGCGACTTCGTACGCGTGGGCTCCACTTTTAGTAGAAACACAATTTTATTATACCTACTTTTCCTGATGTGATGAAACAAAGCAACTATATTGTCCTGTGTTAAGTTGAAACTGCTTATGTAAACACCATAAAATCCGCTTTGAATCAATGACAGACAAATAGACTAAAATATTAAAAACATTTGAAAATAATTTGTACTAATGTGGATGTTTACTTTTTCTCGAATTTTTATAAATCGGATTTTAGTCTGTACTTTTTATTCAAACGTAATATTTTGCTCAAACCAACGGGTTCTCGTTAAATTTGCTATTTTTCACGTGACAAAAGCGAAAAAATATCGGTCGATGTAACTCGTGTCAGGAGAATCGCGTAGACATTAATTTCCCTCGAGAAAACCGTGTTGTATAGATAACGTTGATTTTGGTAAATTTTACTTACGATGTCAATTTTATATTTTACTGCAACGCTTCCAGTAAATTTGAAAGTATGGGGACAATAAATTTACCGGGGCTTATTTTCCGGCATACATTTTGTAAGAAGAAGTAAATCTGCTCCCGGCCGGTCCCTCTGGCTGCTCTTTTAATATTTTCAGTCGTTAAACATCATTCGCGTTGACACTGCGCCTAAGAGCTCTTGTCCATGGCAGAGTTGCTTATCGTACACTGCTTACATATTTAAAAACTAGCTTTAGCCCGCGGTTTCGCACTCACGAAACATTCAATGTGACGGTTAAAATTCATAAATTTCATTTGATGCCAACAGATGTTCAGAAAAAGTTCCACAGGAGTTCTCAAAAAATGAATCGTAAAATTTGATGTCTCTAGTTAGACGTGGCAGTTGATGTTTTGAGATTTCACATAGGTAACTACGTAAATTCCAATAGCGTGAGAATTACAGAATGAAAATTAAATCTTCATAGTTATTTCAGAGAAGCATTTACTCGTTTTTTTTTAGGTATTGTAGGAATAGGTTCTGCTAGATTTATACTGGCAGGTTTCGGTTGCTGGCTGCATTGAGACTTAGTTCAGGTTCCGGATATCGAACACTTGTTCGATATTTTAAAATATTTTGTTTTAGAACTTAGGACGGCTCTCAGATCAGCTTGGACCGAGACCCGTATAGGGCTAAAACTTAAGATTCTTTGTAATAAATCATTGAAGCTGAAATAAAGTTAAAAGTATCTTTTCAATGTTTGCGTTTTAACTTTTAATAATTTGGGCCTTACGCTATATCAGTTTGTTTAGGAACACTTTTAAACCGATTTCCCGTACAGATCTAAGTGCCTCATCAAGGCAGCTCTACAGTGCCTACATCCGAAATGTCATGTCATCCAAATACGTAGAACCGTTTTAGGGTGGTAGATTAACAAACATTTAATATCTAGCGCGTATTTGTAATATGAGTAGATTACCTACGATGTACTTTTAAATGCTACGAATCCGACAGTAAGGAAATTTAGAACAAAATCTCATGCTCACTTATTATCGTTTTGTTGCCGAATAAACACGATCCCTTGGTTCACTTATTTGTTAAAATTTGGGTGGCGAGTACCTACCTATAAAAGGGTTCAAGTTATTAATGTTTGGAAATGAACATGTTAATCGTTAGTCCATTTAGTAAATGATGAAGTTAAGCAACATAAGTTTATGACAGTTCAGTTACTATTTTCACTTATGTCCTAGGCGTAGAAAAAAATCCAGTCCAGTAAGAGTCAGACTCGCGCACAGAGGATTCCACAGGTACAAATTTCAAAACTATGATACTTTCACACTTGTAACTTTAACCACTATGTACCCTGCTTATATAGCTTTGTTTTATTGTATACAACATTGAAAGCATACAGCATTTCTTTGATAAAAATGTTTTGTAGTTGGTAAAATATAAAAGAGATTAACATTTTACTGTCATTATAGTACCGGCAAACAGTGCTTTTTATTATTTTGCCTTTACTTGTCTTATGAAACCTTACTGCACGCCAAATTTCTTAGTTTCATTTCAACAGTCAGTATCCTAAAGAATTTCTTTCCCGCGGAAGTAAGAACTTTATACCACAAATAAAATACGAGTACTTTAGGCACCCACATATTTCGTCTAAGTATAAACTTACTTATCCAGTAACTGGCTGTATGTTTTTTATTTAACAAATTTTGTTTAGTAAGTGTCCTTGTTTTATTCGTCAAAACAATATTTTAAACAAACTGTCGATAACATATTTCTACTTGAAATATTCATCCAAATACCGCAGTTGAAGTCCAAATTTAAACTAAGTTTACAACAGGTGCACCCGAGAGAGGCTGGGCAGCCGGGCACGGACGGCTACGGTTGATTCGCAAATAGATTTTATGTTGCTCGTACATAAGTTAGCAAATCAAAAACAACTCGTCGTGCACCGAAAATGATTTTGTCAAACTATGTGTATGAACCTACGACGGCTGTTTGATAAGTACCTGTTTATGGAAAAAAAAACTTTTTTTTTTTGATATATGCATTTATTTTTCTACGTAGTCACCTTTTAACTCTATACACTTGTTCCACCTATACTCAAGCTTCAATAAACTATCCAAAAAGTCTGATTTTGGAAAGTCATTAAAATAGGCCTCTGTGGCGGCAATGACTTCGTCATTTGATCCAAATCGCTTACCACCGAGCCATTTTTTTAGGTTGGGAAACAAAAAGAAATCGCATGGGGCCAAATCTGGAGAATACGGGGGGTGAGGCAATAGTTCTTAGCGTAACTGTGCTAATTTAGCCGTCACAACTCTGGACGAATGAGCCGGGGCGTTGTCGTGATGAAACAGTACTTTTTTCTTTTTTAAATGGGGTCGTTTGTCCTTCAACACGGCGTCAAATTGATCCAATAAATTGGCATATCTAGTAATGCCCTGTTATCGTTTTCCCCTTTTCTAAGTAGTCAATATGTATACCCTGCGAATCCCAAAAAACAGGCGCCATGACCTTTCCAGCCGATGGGACGGTTTTTGCTTTCTTTGGAGCAGGTTCACCCGGTAAAATCCACTGCTTCGACCGCTCTTTCATTTCCGGGGTGTAGTGGTAAACCCACGTTTTGTCCACGGTCACGAAACGACGCAGAAACTCCTTCGGGTTACGTTTGAACACGGCCAAACACTGCTCCGAAGTAGTTCTAATATGACTGTGTTGTACCCTCTCGATTGAAACGTTTACACCATCAACGATTTCTCGAAGTTTAATTCGGCGGTCGGCTAGAACGATATTTTCAATTTTCTTAACCATAATTGTCTGTAGTCACCTCAATTGGCTGGCCTGGGCGATCCTCATCAAAGACGGTTGTTCTCCCCCGCTTAAACTCGTTATACCAATATCTGACGGTTGTCATAGAAGAAGCACATTCATGGTAAACCGCTTGCATTCTTACTTTTATTTCATCACATGTTTTTCCTTGCGAAAACAAGAATCTAATTACAGACCGATACTGTTCTTTCTCCATTTTAACAATTTTAAGTTCACGCTTTCACTAAATCGCTGTCAAATGAGAAAAAAAAACAAAAGAATGCCATTTTTTTTTTAATTTTCCCGCCTCTGAAAAATGGCTTAAAAAGGTGGTATACTTATTTTCGGCCTAGTGATATTAATATATTTAGAAAACGGGTACTTATCAAACAGCCTAGGTATTATACGAAAAGGGGTCTTGACCGACAGGACAAAACCATTAAACTAGTTTACGTTTTTACCACTTTGGATAGGTAAGGTTTGAAGATCCAATAGTTAATTAAAGATTGCAAATGAACATTCCACTCATTGACAAAATAGTTGTACGTTTTAATTTAACGGTTCCTCTTTTATGATGAATATTATGGAAGACTCGATTACATTTCGCTGAACAAATTTGACTAGGAAAAGGAAAGTACCGAGTGTCCCGCTGTGTTGTTCAAAGCGATAAGGTTTTGCTAACGATGTTTTCCATCACAGAACCGGAAAGTTTTGGCACATTCAAATTTAACACGCATTCAAATTCGAAAAAGCAGAATATTTCTTGAAAATATTAGTTGTCGAGTAAGTACCTAACTAAATAAGCTATACTTAATCGGAGAAGATGAAGAAATTTACTAATTTATTTGCTTGGTCTATCTTGAAAAATACCATGCCGGCAATTGCCATTTTAACTTAGGACACAGAGTGACACTGTCGAGTTACAAGAGATGCAAGTTACGTAGTCCTAATTAAGTTCCGGCTCTGTCCATTTGCATTAATCTTGTTCTTATCCAAACTGGGTAGGTACCTACTTGGTTCGTTGAGTACAGTCGAAGGAACTGAATCACGTACCTTTGCGGAACCTTTTGCTTGAATAACAATATCAACATACATACATCTTTCAAAGAAATCATAAGATCCATTACTCAATGCGTAATAATGCGTGCGTAAATACTAGTGGGCGCGTAACTGCGTGGTGTAACTTAACAGATTTAATCATTTTTTTTCACGTAGTGCATAGATTTACAGGGCCATAATAACTTGATGCGTTGCAATAGCTATTCAAATTATACGTCAGGTATCTAACTCTTATACTGTATTCATAACATAAACTGAACACGAACAGTATGCGGAACGTTACTCTGCAACGTGAAACATCTGCTAGTTAGATAAATTGCTAATCGAAAGTATCGTTACACAGTGATAATTGTGAAAATAGACGAAATTTAAAATTGCTAAACTGGCATCAGTGTCATTGTCTGTGTGACACGCTTGTCAATTTCAGATTGAGAGCGGCAAGTTTCCAGATCTAATGGAACTGCTAAAAATTCTCGCGTAAATAGCGAAGAATTCTAATTCTCACATGAATCAAGTACAATTCGAACCGCAGTCGCGTGCTACATCAAAATATTGTATGTCAATGGAGGGTTATTGTTTTTCTTATATGAAGTAAATTCGTTACAGTAGGTAGGAATTTGAAATAAGAAAAATTATAGAAAAATATTTAAAAACTGAAATTACGTTTGATTAAGTCTACATTGAAAAAATAATACAAAACCAATTACATTTTAAGTATCTGTTTTTTCATTACTTGAGTTGATTAGTGATTACAAATACAATTACAGTGAGTTGCTCCAAGTTTAACGATAGCCGCCTATCAGATTAGACAGAAAATCTATAAAATATTATGCCAAAATCTCTGGTTATGGTTATAGTTATCGTTAAAGTAAATTGGTGCAATTTACCGTGTACCTACTCGTAAGTATTAAATAAATATTCTTTGACATATTATAATGTATTTAATTTCAGTTATGATTACTTTTAAGTCATACCTTAACTTTTGTGAAACGAATTCAGTAAAACAGTCGACAGTTTTAATTCCAGATGCCTGAAAAAACGATCGAAGACAATTTAGAAACAGATTCCTCTCACAGATAATGGAATACATGCGTGACTATCGGCTTCTATCAGGGGAGAATGTGCAAAGGTATTTCGTTTTAGCGAGTCATTACTCTTTCATGAGTCCCTAAACTTAATGATACGCCATCAGGAAAAGGTTGTTTTGCTGAGCCGTTGAAAGTTTTTCTTAAGCTATATACGTGTCATATTATTATAGTACTTCTGAAAGTTATCTGAAAGTAATAATCTGACTTATTTTTATTATATTCCATACACTAAAAGTCTGGAGTAACTACTGCGCACTGATTTTTGAAATCTCGACCGTGAAAATTACCATTCGAAAGTGATAAACACTGTATACTGCTACAAACTCACTGCTCAAATGAAACGATCGACTACTTGAAAACATACTTCTCTGTCCAATTTAATTCCAGACAGTTGTGATTTCAGAAAGCGGTCCCCTTGAGTGAAAATACTTTATACTTAGTGGAAATCTAAATATAGGTATATATTTAGATTTCCACTTGCGCGAACTGACGCCTTTATTCATAAACGTTAATTTTAAACTTAATGGTAACATCATTCGTTCGTCTTTGTCTGCTGCATAGAAAACGTTAAGTTTTTGAATATAGTTCCAGACAAATGTCAGTCCTATTTAGTCTTTATGCCGGCAGTTGCACAAATAAACTACCGTAGCCTATTTCACACATAATTTTAACGTTTTTTATTTATTTATTCATAACTTATTTTAAGTTTTACAATAAGGTTTTTACAAATTGAGCCACTATTGAAAACCTCAGAGGTTTATGTAATAAGTGGCGAGATCGCGCGGTTCGATACGCTCCCTAGTGTAAGTACAAACATAACAAATATACATCTATATATATCACCACATAGTATAAAATAAAGTCGCTTTTTCTGTCCCCGTGTCCGTATGTATGTTTATATCTTCAAAACCAGTCAACGGATTTTGATGCGGTTTTTTTAATAGATAGAGTGATTCAAGAGAAAGGTTTATATGTATAATACATGCATAATATACCGTGTGAAGCCGGGGCGGGTCGCTAGTATCTTATATTTAATTTAAGCTAACAAAGTAGGTATTGCTATTAAAGCTAGTATTAGCTAGGCAATTATATTTTCGGTTCACAATTCAAGTAGTGTTTCTTAAGAAGCGATTTACATTTATTAGGGCTATTGATAACGCTCACTAGCTCGCGCAACAACTCCTTTGGCAGGTAGTTAAGAGTGAGAGGTAACAAATACTTATTGGTTCTTCTACCATAAGAGTTAGTATTGCGTGGCAGCGAGTCCCAAGTAGCAATGGCTTCTCTAAATTTTGAATCATAGATATCTTGGAGTCAAACAGCGATTTTTCACCATTGTCTTGGCTAAGTATTTTTTTTTCTTAAAGATATCTAATGGAAAGCTAGTGGACAGAGTTTAGTAAAAGTGGGCACAAGTTTTCAGTGTAAGTTAAGGTCGACTTCAATACTTCTTTAAATTTACACTTAAACCCTATTTAAGACAAGTTAATTATGAAAGGCCATAACATTATCTTCAAGACATCCTATAGATTTACTTAAGGCAAAGGTTTTGGTGTACAAGATGACTAGAATACCAAGTTAAGAATTTTACAATAAAAAAGATAGGCATTTTTCTAGACAAAAAAAAACAGATTTTAGTATTCACGTACTCCACGTAGTTATTAAACAGAAAAATAATGGCGAAATAATATTAACAAACCTGTAACTGTCATAAAATGGCGTAGCTCATTTATTTGTTACGAATTACGAGGAATGGATGTCACATTACTTGTAGAAATAATACCGCCGAAATTTCAACGCAGATTCGTTCATCGAGTAAAATTTATGGATCTAACTATGAAATAGACGGGCTTTAATAATAACATAGAAATTACATGAAAAATTACGAATTATATTCACATCGCCATACATGCACGTCACTTTTTGCACATTTTCTATTAAAAAGAGATAATTTCCCTAGCCATACGAATATTTGTTAATTTTAAATCATTTTAAAGAATAAATTACGCTGACCTAAGCAGAAAAAATAATTATTTCAAATCTGTTTACGAATATTTTAGTTTTCACATGCAATTTAATATGGCGCTAATTCAAGTATCAATAAAACAAATCAAACTTAGGACAATGTTGACTTAGTAAGACAAAGTTAAGAATAAGTTAATACTGTTAATACTTAACTAGTTCCTATGAGCCCTTTTTATTCAACATTGCATTAAGTTCGTCTTGGTTAATTCAACCAAATTCAAGTTAATCTTAAGTAAATCTTTGACAAATGTGAGATAAGGATAACTATCCTTAAGTTGGTTTTTGACTAGACATATTTAAGACTGTATTAAATCGGATTGGTTTTGATGAAGAGAAAATAATCTTAAGCCGTCTTATTTAAAGTCAATTTCGAATTAAATACTAACAAGATTTATTCAAAGAAAACTTTGAGCCCTATTTATTCAACATTGCATTAAGTTCGTCGTGGTTAATTCAAGTTAATCTTCGATAAATATGAGATAAGAATAACTATCCTCAAGTTGGTTTTTGACTAGACATATTTAAGTCTGTATTAAATCGGATTGGTTTTGATGAAGAGAAAATAATCTTAAGTCGTCTTATTTAAAGTCAATTTCCAATTACATACTAACAAGATTTATTCAAAGAAAACTTTGAGCCCGTTTTATTCAACATTGCATTAAGTTCGTCTTGGTTAATTCAACTAAATTCAAGTTAATCTTAAGTTAATCTTCGAAAAATATGAGATAAGAATAACTATCCTTAAGTTGGTTTTTGACTAGACATATTTAAGTCTGTATTAAATCGGATTGGTTTTGATGAAGAGGAAATAATCTTAAGTCGTCTTATTTAAAGTCAATTTCGAATTAAATACTAACAAGATTTATTCAAAGAAAACTTTGAGCCCTATTTATTCAACATTGCATTAAGTTCGTCTTGGTTAATTCAACTAAATTCAAGTTAATCTTATGTTAATCTTCTATAAATATGAGATAAGAATAACTATCCTTAAGTTGGTTTTTGACTAGACATATTTAAGACAGTTTTAAATCTGATTGGTTTTGATGAAGAGAAAATAATCTTAAGTCGTCTTATTTAAAGTAAATTTTGAATTAAATACTAACAAGATTTAATGAATACAGACTTAAGTGTAAGATGCCTTAGTGAAAACCAACTTTAGATATTTTTAAGGCATATTAGATTTAGCCCGGTTTTGGATTGTTACTTGGGGTACGCAGGCATGTATGTGTTTGTTTGTATTATTAACTAGCTTCTGCCCGCGACTTCGTCTGCGTAGAATTATACATAAAAACCTTCCTCTTGAATCACTCTATCTAATAAAAAAACCGTATCAAAATCCGTTGTGTAGTTTTGAAGATATAAGCATACATAGGGACATAGGGACAGAGAAAGCGACTTTGTTTTATACTATGTAAGTGATATTGACATGTTAAAAACAGCTAGGTACCTCCGATTTTGCGGGCGGGGCCTATGGTTAATAAATATAATGGCGGATTAAGGTTGATAGTTCTATACATTTTAATACTTACCCGAGAGTTCTATCGTTAGCTCTGATCCGCGCAAGCTCGCTTAAGCTATTAGATTTGATACGTTTGTCGTTCACTGTCAAATAATTTATTAAATAAATTTTAGAAGCTTGCAGTAAGTAAACCTCAAAACTAAACACAAACACGCTTCCCAAAGTTTTGCGGTTTGCCTAACTGTAGGAAACTGAAACTCGATTTGTTATGATAATACCTAACTTCAGTTTTACTACCAAATAATATTCACAAGTTGTAAAATTTCACTATTTTATTTTCATCATCATCATCATCATCAAAGCATACATACATCTGTTACAGATGATTGAAGCATTGCTTTGGCGTTCCTTATTTTGGTGGCTATGCAAGCCAGTACGAGAGTAACATACCCAAACCCATTTTCTTTTAAGCATAAATAAAATTCTTACCTCACTTGGAATGCTAGGATGTTCTTAGACGTTTTTTTGATATTTGGTTAAGCATTTAAAAGTTTATTTTGCACTGTAGTGTGTGCCGTGGCACAGTACAGACAGAGTAATCTTTTTAATTGGCGACGAATGGTCTGTTTCGCCATGCGATTTTTATTAAAGTGGTGTATAAAATTTATTCAATCTACGCAACTTACTACCGGCTTGTCTCTGGCCGCTTTCATTCTTGTTGATTCGCTGTAAAAGTCTTCAGAGGCCAACAGCAGCGAGCATGGTCAGGTTAAACATAAAAGTACGTTACTAAGAAATAGTACATTACGCCCATGAGGGTGGTGAAATAAAGAATGTCTCAGGTTCCAGGAACTTGTCGCTCGAGCCAATAGCGAGGCCGATAAACATGCGACCTGAGGCTTTCTTTATCATCGCCTAAAGTGTGTACACAATTTTACGTCTTCCCCTGGCCATGAAGTAGAAATTTCCGCTTGCGTAGCGGGCCGTAAATTGCTACTTACGGACGAGGCCTCTCCGGATCCTCCGGATCTGCCTTTTCAAGCAAAGCTGCTAAATTTGATGTCATTGAATTTCTATTTACTGTGTTGTTTATTTCATGACCATACATGGGACTTCATGGATGCCTTAAGCTGTCGAGAGACAGAAAAACCAGCATGTTAACTTCTATCGGTGACAGCAAATGTAGTGAGCATTCCAAGGTGCAATCTCGACACGGTCACGGCTATCTGGAAGGCAGTAAATCTGGCACGCTGGCGCGTCGCCAGTCGGGACACGTAACGTCAGCTTTGGAAGGTTTATTGGTGATCAGCGAAGCCCCGTTGTGACAGTGAGCAAGTGAAGTGACGCTGTTTGAAGATAATGTTGTGCCAGCTTACACCACCTTCAAGGTACCTATGTATATTGCTTACCTAATAAAAATTAAAAAAACCTTTAGAAACCTAATTACATGATTTTGTACGACCTTTTCAATGATCCCCAGCTGGACATACTCAACTTAATTTTTTGTCACCATTATGGCGTTTTCAACTTAAAGAAATTTGATTGTAGTTATTGGTATAGGTTATAGTGGCCCTCAGTATTTGTAATCTTTAACTCACTCGTTGTCCATCCCTAATATAATACTCCTCTCATCCACTCAATGGTTGACTGGAAGATATCCCTAACACTCGACTCACGTTAGGTAAGAATAAACTGTGGTTATTCTGTCATCTCACAGCGTATCATTTCACTGTATCATTTGATACGATCTCACGGCACGACAAGACTGCCGGATCGATTTTATTGAAAATTGGCAGCGCAAGGATGCGTGAAGGTCAACATGTTATTATTCCAACCCGCGTATATGTGAAGTTTCCGTGGGATAACTTTTGGATACCGCGATCTTACTTATCCGCTTCAATCCGTAACATACTTACCAATAAAAACTCTTATGTGTACATGCGTGTCATCGAGGCATTATGTTGCCAGTCGTCCACTTACAAATAGGCGATAGATAGGTACAACCTCTAGGCTCGGAACAGCCAACAGTCATTAAATATATTTTGTAAATAGTCATAAATCAGTTGGCCTTTTGTAAAGTAACGTTACACACTATCGACTCACAACGATACAAGTTTACCAATTAGTCGAACAATAGTTCACAATGGAGTAGAGAAACCACCGAATGATAATTTACAATTCGCTACTATTGTACAGGGATCCCTACTGTCATTCAAACTGACATGTTGCTGTGAATTACTATTGTTTGGTTGTCTACCGAAGTAAGAATAGGTTATAATTAAGCTAAGATTATAGATCACGTTTTACAGTCATTATCAAGTAAATCTATTAAATCCCAATCAATGTTGATCATAAATGCAAGCGTTTATTTAAATTTAGGTTCGTGTTTATTTTTATTACAACGTTAAAATCATCTTAAACACTTTAAACAAATTACTTCTACTCAAATCTTCTAGTATAGTTAGTTATGTAAAGTAAATCTAATTATCTCTTTGAAAGTATTTGCCGATAGAATTGGTTTAATCTATTCAAAATATTTCAGGTTTCATCACTCACTGTCGTAATTACCAACTCCGAGGAGGAATTACTTGCGCTGTGTTTCTGAGCGTATGTTTTGTTCTGTAA
Organism: Pandemis corylana; assembly: GCA_949127965.1. Taxonomy (NCBI): domain Eukaryota; kingdom Metazoa; phylum Arthropoda; class Insecta; order Lepidoptera; family Tortricidae; genus Pandemis; species Pandemis corylana. The sequence goes on from OX421850.1 coordinate 18,986,889, forward strand.
ATTCTGCAACGTTTATGATACACTGTTCTGTACTTAATTTAATCACGCAGTGATGTGGCGCTTCATTCATTACACGCAATTCACTTAATAACAAGCAAAAGTTATATATTACATACTTAAAAGTGTAAAGACTTTCAGCTTTATTAATAAATGGATTATACATTTTAAGGAAATGCGAGTAAACCATGTTTTTTATTTATATTATATTAAAAAAACAAACTCAATTATTTTTCTAGCAAGCCATAACGCGTACGTTACGCACGTGTGTTCTACTAGAACAAACTTATACCAAAAACGAATATTGTTATGTTAGGTAATGGAGCGTGTGCTTGAATGAAATTGAACCAATTAAGCTGTCTCGTCTCGTTTTACGTTACCTTGCGTCTATATCAACTGTTATTATATTGTAGCTGAATGGAGTTGGTAAATAAGCTTTATTTTATATGCCAAACTGCGGTTATTATACTTCGTACTTTAGTTTTGTTCATTGATGCATTGACAACGGGTTTTGTTTCGTTACAAGCCAAACGTGGAAAACTATGAAAATAATGAATTAAAATGTAATTTCAATTGCATAAATATACCTTTATTTATATACTTAACATATTCCTTTGTAAAAAGTAAAGTGCCGTGAAATGGGAAGAATCCGATTGAATATGCTGGCCTTCTGGGATAGCGACGTTGATACATGAATCTGCAACATTCTCGATCAATGGTTAGAGATCCTTAGTCATTGTTGGTTCTGCTATATGTATAGAAATAGCGAATGCTTTAAATTGCCTCGTGCCGTGACTGGGGTAATTAATAGTCGACGCTATCGTCGGGGCAGTTTATTTGCCTTACCCTTCTAGATTTCGATTTTTCACCTTTATTTCCTTGAACTGTCGGAGGATAGCTTGTTGTTTAATTGTTTTTCGCAAAACAATTAATTCTGTGCTACGTTTATTTGGGACCATTACCTAAATGGTTACTCTTCTCTTCCACCGGGACCGTAATAAAACGACAGGTAAGTAACAATGTAGGTACGCGCTAGTATTGCTGGAAATAAATTAACTAGCAAATGAAGTAAAATCATTGAACAGGACTTTAAATCGGTCCTACTTTGATGAAATGATTTTAATGAAATTTGGCACAGAGATAGTTTGAGTCTCGGGAAAGGGCATAGAATAGTTTTTATCCCGGAAAATCGAATAGTTCCCGCGGGATAGCGATAAGCAAATTCTAAGCAGATGGAATCTCGGGCAACCGCTAGGATAAAATAAAGGCTAAAATAGGTTAATTTGGTGTGAATATATATACATGTAAAACAATGCAATACGTCCTCCATATAGGTTTTGATCTCATACTAATAACGATCATGACATCAAGTAAAAGAGTCCAATATCCTAAAGAGAATATTACTCTTACGGAATAGTGTCAGCTGTCAAGAACTATTCAAAATAAAAGCTCATTACGCAAGTGAGGCCGTATTTCCTGAGACTTCTTTTTGAGCACCGACCCGTCATCACCTGTTACAATATTTAATCCAACAACATCTCGAATAACAAACAATAGAATTACATCTTTTGTAACGTACCTACTTCTAAATACTACTTCTCTCTATCTTACAAAAAATCTATTACCTTAGGATTGGATTACATTTAAAAAAATGTACCTAATTAAATAAAAGAAAATAGCAATTAACAGTATGCTACTAACAGTTATTTAATTTGTTCCGGAGACAATGAACTTCATTAAAACAATGTCGTTATGTGATTATGTCAAGAAAACAATGTATGTACTGCAACTTATATATTTAACAAGAAGTTTGCAGAATTTAATAAAGCGACACGAACTTAGCCGTGCTCAGCTCTCGTGCATAATATATTCATCTAAGGGACGTCCTTGCGTAACACATTACAAGAATAAACATTAGCGAGGCTGCAGGGTATGCGGAAATAATAATAAAATATGAGTTACAAAACACAAAGACCTTGGTACTTACAAAGTACCAAGTCTAGGTTTAATTAACTGAATAAGTAGAACCTGCCTTGCATAGTAAAAATAATACAAATAGGACGATTAGCACATTTTAGATCAAATAAGTCTAATAGAGTATGTAGTTAGCGAAAATGTTTACCTTCTCCCTTACATATATTATGTGATGTCTCAAAATTATTAGAATGTACTACAACAAACATTTTGTTGAAAATAAGGTAAAATTTTTCATATCTAAAGAATGAAAACCGTCATAGTCTTAAAAAAATGTTACAAAATGTTAGTTACGAGTATGATTATGTCGGTGGTTTTGTTTCCGAAAGTAACAAATTGCCGAGTTTTGTATAATATTTGTACCTTCAACTTCCTGTATCGTTTTGAACTTAGTATTAAAATGTCAGTTTCAATAAAATGTACATACATACATATATATATGAATCAAGTCTCTATCCCTTACGGGGTAGACAGAGCCTCAGGAGCCGTCTATAACAAACGTCACACCAATTTCATCATTTTTAGACCCCCCCCCCGCCTTGTCACAAGGTTTACTAGGAAGACTACAATTTATTATTCATGTCACAAATTTCCAGACCCCCCCCTAACTGTGTGACGTATTGTATGGATGGTCCCCAAGGTAACAAGACCTGAAGACCACGTGGGCTTTTACCATCTGCGCGGGAAGAAAAGCAACTGGTATATTCTATGTTTTTTCTTTGCTCCCAGACTAGCATGTATGTAAAATGTAACTAGAATATAACTCTTGGCTATTTCAATGATATATATTATTAATATGTTAGCAAAAATACAGTACTTGTTGGGCTTGGCTGCCAGCTGACTTCAGACTTATTCTGAATGGTTCCTATAATTTTTACAGAAAAACAATTCATATAAAAAGCTGTCGTCCGTAGTAAATTATTAAGTTAGTGTGCAATTAAGTATTTAAATATGCTGAGTAATTAGATTCAGACTCTTACTAAAAGTTTATCTACTCTATCACTGCGATATTTATCTGAACTATCGCCAGCGATAATCAGGATAATATTTTATTTGCAATGTTATATATTTTTAAGCACAATTTGCAACAACAACATTTTATTGTAATGTTTAATGAGACAGTAAATGTATTACCAATTGGAAATATTTTTTAATTTACTTGACGACCGGATAGCCCAGTGGTTAGTGACCCTGACTATGAAGCTAGAGGTCCCGGGTTCGAATCCTGGTAGGGGCAGACAGTTTATGATGAATATGAATGTTTGTGCCCGAGTCATGGATGTTGTATGTATTTAATTATGTATTTATCTACATTACTAGCTGTTGCCCGCGGCTTCGCTCCCGTTTTTTTTTTCTTCTAAATTTCAATATGAAAAATAGATAGTAGCCGATTCTCAGACCTACTGAATACGCATATAAAATTTGGTAAGAATCGGTAAAGCCGTTTCGGAGGAGTACGGGAACGAACATTGTGACACGAGAATTTTATATATAAGATTATATAAGTATGTTTATCTTTTGCCTGGTACCCATAGTACAAGCTTTGCTTAGTTTGGGGCTAGGTCAATTGGTGTAATTTGTCCCAAGATATTAATTAATTTATTTATTTAATCCTATAATTAAATTTATGTATTTATGACTAATAATAAATTCAAAATTATGAGTGTGACACAATTTAAGCTTTTACAAATATCTCAATAAGAGTTATTTTCACAGGGGTATTGACCACGATCATCCATAAAGTTTAGTTTCTGATTCAATGATGCAATAGAAACAAATCTTCTCTTAGTATCATTGCAAATTAAAATTACCTAAAAATTTACCATAAAAAAGCAATTAAGTTGGCCACTCACTGTGCTTACTGAAATGGCAAAATAAAATAAAACAAAAAGAGGCGCCTTGGTTCCGAGTGGCGTGTTATTGCTTCCTTTCAGCTAAAGTGCTGGAACATTATCCGCTAGTGCAATTGAGTGGATGGTCATAATACCTACTTGATACGTTATTTACTTCATTAATAGTGGTTTTATGAAATCAAAGTTAATTTTGTGCTGTCCTAATACATTTGTGTGAGGCAACTAATTCATCAATTCGTTTAGGGAATAAATAGTAGGTACCAAGGTATATTTTAAACATTATCGTTTTATGGCATCTCTTCTGATTTAGTTTTAAAGCAGGTACTGGTACGTAGCCGTGTATTCCCAGTTGCCGTCACGTCGCAGTGGGCTAAGGCGTTGTCATAATTCGTAAAAAGTACCAAGTTAACAACTTGCGTGTTGGTTGTAAAATTACATATATTTATTTGAAATTTTGTGATACAATAATATAGACTACTAGCTTTTGCCCGCGGCTTCGCACGCGTGAACCATAAGCATTTCAAAGAAGCTAGCAATCAAGCAAGCGAGCACCCAAACCTGCAAGCATGTAGGTATGCAAGCAGGCATGCAAGCAGGCATGCAAGCAGGCAAGCAAGCATGCAAGCAAGCGTGCAAGCAAGCATGCATGCAAGCGTGCAAGCAAGCATGCATGCAAGCAAGCGTGCAAGCAAGCATGCATGCAAGTAAGCACGCAAGCATGCATGCATGCAAGTAAGCATGCAAGCATGCATGAAAGCAAGTATGCAATCAAGCATGCAAAGCAAGGACTCAAGCAAGCAAGCATGCATGCAAGCAAGCGTGCAAGCAAGCATGAAAGCAAGTATGCAATCAAGCATGCAAAGCAAGGACTCAAGCAAGCATGCAAGCAAGCCCCCGCATTGCCCCGCTGCCTTAATTTTTCTGAAACTGTAAATATTGCAGGATTTTTATAAAACAAACCTAACCTAACCTAAAGGGCTGTCCTAAAATATACCTACCCCAAATAGCTTTTGCCCGCGACTTCGTACGCGCTAAGATGTAAAACGAAAAAATAAGTTTTTTCCCGTTCCCGTGAAAATTTTGGGGAGTGCTTTCGGAGTACACTTAAAGCCTTTAGAGGTGGTAACTATTTAACCGTTACCCCTTAGTGCTGCTTGAGGCAAACTGTCGTCTGTGTGGTGAAGCGTAGGTATACCATCTGCAGGTACCCCATGAAAGTTTTGAAGCACGGCGTGGCACATAAAGCCAGTTTGCACACGTCACATCGTATCCGTGATGGTTTTTGTTGCTTTTTTGTGCTGCAGAAACGGCATCTTTTAAGTCTGACCAGGACTATTTTAGCCAACCCATTTTTATTATATTTTCTAATATACTAACTTTATTATAAAATATGTGTCCCCCAAGACACAGGTTTTTACCTAGTTTGGGGGTCGGAATTTTTGACACTTCATGTGACTTCTCGGTACATTTTTGATAGTCCCTAAGTACTGTACTTGCTTGTGTTTTGATTGTACAATAAATCATTTTTATTATTATTATTATATTATTATTATCAGCTCGGTGCAGGTCGACATTATATTCGGATATTAGACTATATGATAGATACGGGAGATTTGCTCTGATATGTGAATTCGTGACGAGCAAGTTTTTCTTTTCTTGTCTTATTTTGAAGCATGATACTTTTTGGAAGACCTTTACGATTAAGCCTTACTGTACCTACAGCAAATATTCCGTTTTTAGTCAACAAATCTTGCATAAGAGGAAGTCCAGTAAAAAAATTGTCAAATGCTATAAGCGTGTTAGGTGGAACACCTTCGCACAGTTTCATGACCACGTTCAAGGGCCCCATCACATATTTTTCTCACACGTTCACCAGTTTCTGAAGTGCTTTGTGGGGTGGTTTCCACTACCGCCATATTGTTGGTCTCTAGACAATCATCTCCGTTATCAATACAACCCTCGCTATTATCCTCTGAACTCAAAATTTTTGACAATCCTCGCAAAACCCGATTGTCGTAATTGTACTCATTGACGAAATTAGTAATGTATCCCAAGTCATCATCTGAGTCACTTTCGAGACTGGAAAGATCATTTTCTAGTATTTCTTCGATGGCTTTATCGTAAAGCGTTTTTTTTTCTAGACATTTCCACAGAAAATAAGAAAATAGAAAATACTTTTTTAAAATAGTTCCGTACTTTTACGACCTTACAAGGCAATGGTAAAATATTTACCACCAACTTTGAACTGTTTCTCCGAACCGCGAATATTTGTTCTCAAGATCAATAACACGTATTTTGCTAGATAAAATAACCTATTACAACGAGAAAATAACAGAAATCACTTACCGGAATCGTGCTAGAACACACTGATAACAATATTCGACCAACACCAACAAAAACGTTCGTTTTTTTAAATTTTCTGCTTAGCAAGTAAATTCCCGACTTTGTGACACTTCAAGGTGTTGCCAACATTTTTTTATGGATGTTCGATTATAAATGCGTTCACAAAATGAAAAGAGACGTCGGATATGTCAAAATGTGTTTAATCTGTGGCCTAAAAAACGAAGTGGTAACTATATGCCCGGTGCCCTATTAAGGGTTAAAGAAACACACGTTATAAATGTTAAGTCTCTTTCTTCCGCTGTTTCGTCTGGAAACGTAAAATCCCGGTTTTTCCCGTTCCCGTAAAAATGTTAGGAAATCCTTTGTTAATGCTCCCTTACACTCCCTAAGGAAGCTAAATGCTAAATTTCATCTTTCTACGACCATAGATACCCGCAACCCCGGAAGGATTGCTGATGCGTTGCCAACCTAGAGGACTAAGATGAAATGCCTCTTGTGCCCGTAATTTCCCCGGCTGTCTTACTCTCCACACCGGAACACAGCAGTGCAAGCACTGCTACTTAGCGGCAGGATTAGCGAGTAAAATGGTGGTAGCGATCCGGACGGACCTTGCACAAGGCCCTACCACCCGCCATGTGTGCCAAATTTCAGGTTTCTAGCCATATTATGCCTACCGCAATATTTCTTTGTAAACAAATATTTTTCCCGTTCCCGTGGGAATTTGGGAAAGTACTCTCTTAATGCTCCTCTGCACTCCCGATGCAACCAACCTACATGCCGAATTTCAGCTTTCTGCAACCAGTAAAACGAAAAGTCCCGTTTTTCCTGTTCCCGTGGGAATTTCGGGAAATCCTTTTTTTATTGTTTACACTCCCCAAGGGAACTTGAAGGCCAAATTTCAGTTTTATACGACCAGTAAAACGAAAAATCGATCCCGTAGAACTGAATATATAAATCCCGTTTTTTTCCTTATCCCGTGGGAATTTCCAAAAATCCTGAAATTGGTTTCTTCGTTTTATAATCACCTACTTTTGTATTAAATTTGAAGAGTCTAGTTATTATAGTTACTGAGATAGCGTCACTCGGAGTCGAATATATAATTCCCGTTTTTTCCTTATCCCGTGGGAATTTCCAAAAATCCTTCCTTAGTGGATGCCTACATTGTATAAGGTATCTATGTGCAAAATTTCAAGTCTCTAAGTCCAGTGGTTTGGGCTGTGCGTTGATATATAGTTAAGTCAGTCAGTCAGTCAGTCAGTCAGTCAGTCAGGACTTTGAATTTTATATGTATAGATTAGCAAGTTTTCAAATATTACATCGTTTGTTGTTCCGTAAGGGATAGAGACGTGATATATGTATGTATGTATGTATGTATATTGTTTTTGACGAATGAACACTATTAAGTTACTTCTTTGATTTGCAAGAAATAAAATTATTTTCCGGGGTGAAAATTAGTACTGTTCTAAATACATAGCTTCCTAAGTTGGTTAAAATGTGTAGTTAAAAAAAACATTAATAATAAACATTACATTACATCATGTTAAGTAAGGTAAATGCGCCATGTACAAACTATATAAATCCTTAACTAAAATTACATGCACAGTATACATCAAAATTTTGTTCTTACGTACGAAAATTATTCGTAAAGTAAAACACACAGACATTGTTTATATATAATATACGTCGTAATATAATATGTATATTTAAGGGTAGGTCAAATCACAAAACGCATGGCATGTCCCTGGGTGTCGTTAACGGGCCTCTAACGACGTGAACACTTCACAGACCGTGGTGTAGTGCTGTAAGCACTCTTCACTTGTGCCAAGAGACACTCTACATCTAAATAATCTATTCTATATTAACATAGAACTCTAAAAAAAGAAAATAAAAATGTGTATTGGAAGCTAAAATGGCCCAAGAATCACCAAAGACATATAGAAAAAAAACCGGTCAAGGTCTCATGTATTGAGAGTTCCGTACCTACTGATTTGAAAATCGCAATAATACTTCCAAATTTATTCGTTATATCGCAAGCAAAAATAAGTTAATTTTTCATCATCATTTAAAGTATTTTTTGGAATCAATGAAATAAAAAGGTGTGAAATTAAATTATTCTCAAAAAATACGGATTACAGTCATTTTCGGATTTGTTTCCTGCTAAATTTCACAATTTTATATCAATCGAAAGTACTCACTGAGTAGGATTTGACTCTGATAATTTTTGTATGATATATTACACTTTCTTAAACATGACTTTATTACGGTTGCAAGAGATCATAGTTTTAAGTGTAGTATGTCACATTTATTTCAACACCATGCAGTCCTGGGGAAAAAGGTTACTTTTTTCACTTGAGGCACGGAATCCTAAAAATGATATCGATATTTTTTTCCACTTATTTTAGAAACTCCTAACACATGAGTACTTTAAATATTCAACAACATTTCGATGCATTTGTTACTACTTTTATATAGTCGTTCACTTATTTACACCATTATTAAACATATTGCCAGGTACATACTAGAATATGACTAGGTCCTATCTGCAACAGATTGATGGTGTCGTTAAAGCTGAGGACACGGTCGTCGGAACTTTGTGTGTCCTAAAAGCCACTGATTGACTTAGCTGACCCTTCGTGAAAGTTATAATGATCTTCAGTAATTTGAACTGTTGGAGACCTATTCAAGTAAATTAAGCTAATTTTAACAATCCGTGACTCAAGTTTACCGTCAAAATTTGCTTTGAGTCTGCAATTTAGCAGCAAGCTGCTTAACCGGCTTCGAACGGAAATCATTTTCTGATCTGATATTTCGTCTTTTTTTCCTTTACTGTCATCCTTCGCTCATAATTATAGTTTAATGGAAAATTCAAATGACAATTTATCCTGAAATAGGAAAATCATAGGCGATTTTGTATATTTGTTGATTCTGCGTTGAGCTAGACTTTAACTGTTAGAGGTTTTTTTTACAGATCCTGGAACCTGAAACCTAAGCTTTTATTTGATAACGAGAAAAATATTCGCAATACACAGAGAGATGGTAAAAAATTACGAATCGCACCGCACGATCATATGTTTTTAAATCAAACATTTTGCAAGTTTGCACCTTGAAAACTTGGTAGGTAAGTTTTATTTGATGTTGGAGATAGTTACATAGTTTCATTTTATAACAAATCTATGTCTAAAAAATCAAAAGAGGTCATTATGCAAAAAAAAATACAAATAAAACAATGAAATGGAATTGTAATATAATATTTAATGAACAATTCGCGTCTCTTTTCTAACTTGACGACCTTCTCTCGTATTATTACAAGGGTCGGAACCCTACAGGGTTACAGGATAACCACAGTTACCCAGTTAACCCTGTAAAGTGCACCTTTAAAATTGAAAGGTATTTCGTGACAACAGTTACAAAAATCAGCTACTGATAATGATTATAAAATTACTTTTTACTTAACTAGTGAATCCACCTGTTTTTTAACGTTTTGGAATAAAATAAGATATATCATAAGACTACGAGGACACGGGTAAATACTAGCCGGCTTAGTTCACGACTATCGTGATAATCGCACGATTTGCAATTCTATTAATGCTCTCAGTGTAGTAATTATAGTCTTGTTGATTTTTTTTGCCATTTGATCAACACAACACATTGTTTAATGACCTTTAATGTCCATCTCCTGTTTACATATATTATAATGTGTTTTCGGCTCAAAACCAAGTTTAAAACCTACAAATTTCGATAATAATATATTGATCTTTTCCCACTTTCACACAAAAATATCGAGTTTCCCTTTGCCAGACAGACGCATAAAAATCTGTCATAGTATTTTACGTTTCTTTCCACAATACGCACTTCGGAACTGCGAAAGCGTTATTCATACGGAAAACTTTGCACTTACATTTTTCACAACTTTATGTTGTACGTTTATAGTTTTTTAGACATGATGTTTTAGGTTCGGATTTGGAATTTGTAAAGACACCGTTGTATTCTTATTAAGAATCACTACGCGTTTCTTCTACTGTCGATAGAATACAGTCAATACAAAAGTACAAGTAGGTACCTAAGTAAATACTAGGCAATACAAAAGGAGTGAAACGCTGCACTGTTAAAACTTTTTGAGTTCTTGTTGAACAGTCGTAATTAGGTAAAAGTCAACATCTCGTAACCCAAAATGTATCGAATATATCGTGAAACTTTTAGGGCTGTTCACTTTTGTTTGTTTTTGCCAGCCCATTCTATTTGCGTAGTTACGCTCAATATAAAGTTTCGTCTATTTCGCGCTGTAATAGTTTTTATACCAAAATAGTTCAACGCTTAAAAATATAGTATGCTCAGTAAAATTGAAAGTAGGTAAAAACTATTAACGTAAGTTCCTAAAATAAAAATTAATTTAACATCGTTTAAAATCATTTCACTTGCTTCAATTTCAATAATCAATGATATAAAACGCATGAACGTAAGAATAAATTTACCAAAAATGTTCTCAGATCGTCTAACGGCCCAAGTGACGGGTGTAAATCGTACGACAAACAAGAGAAAGGTAAATTTACATATATATTGCCCGACCCCCTTTACAAGTATACTGTATTATGATTCTCGTGCTTTTTTTGTTTATCCGCTATCGTCAGTAAAACCGTGTAACTTCGAACTAGGTGTACAAATATAATATTTCTTATAGTAAGCGTTACAATCTTCTTATTCAAAGTAAAATCACGCCATAATTAGATTAAAGTACATTTTTAAAATATGAATCCTCATTTTACTCACAACACATTACATGTAAATTTATACCAGCGGACCTCTCCACGACTCACGAACTCGGCAAAAATGTAGTTGCTTTGAGCAGCTCAAAGTTATGGCGGTGATTACATACTTCTCAGAATTAGCAGCTATCAGGCAACGGATGGAGTTTCGTAAGCTCATTAATAATTATTGCAAGTTAACGTTTGAGGGATGGCCACTCTATGTTGTCATTTTAATGTTTGGCAATTGTTTTGATAACGATAGTACATATGAAATGAAATGAAATGAAATAATTTATTTTGCTTTAGACATGGTTAAAAAATGATCTAGTATTTAGTGTTGATGTCCGGCAACACGTCTAACCAAATAAATTGGCATGCAAACATTAACTTATTTTCTAAAGTGGTTTTTGGTATTTTGAATTAGCGCATTTTACAAAGTTTTCATTTTTATTAAACAAAAAATAAAATATGAATATTACTATAAATTATTAGTATTGCAGTTATTTATTTTAAATACTCTTTGATTGAATAAAATGCTTGCATAGGAACCGAAAATGATAATTATTTATATCAAATGAATACCTGTCTATTTATTCTGGTGCGACGATCACTGAATCTTATTTTGTAGATGTAACAGTGATATCAGTTTGATTTTAATATTGGTAAAAATATGTTCAATATTAACCGCTTTTGCGCGTGAGCTCTGAGCACAAAATCACAAATCTGAAGTGAACATGCAAGAAAGCAGGAAATTTAACATGAAAACAAGCTTTTCAAGAAGCCTACTTTCCCAAACTAGCCAAATCCTTACATAACACCAAACAACGTACATTTGCGTATAAACGTACTACTTACTAAGCCCATGGAAATTATGCGTTAAATGAAGTCTTACTTATTTTAAATTGGTCGACGTATCAAACATTTAAACAATTAAACACTTAGTAAAATACTGGAAAACGTCCTTTTAATAATTGATAGAATCAAGCGTTACTTTGCAGAGATCCATAACTACTATACAGCTAACATAACCGTTACCACAACAACAACAATCTAAGCATTTTTCTACAACTAGCAAAGCATTTTTAAGTCGTAATGTAGGTAAAGTTATACTACACTGATTATAATTTCAGGAAATGTTGTTCTTAAAAGATGCTTGAATATTGAACTACGCTTTAGGTAAGTAGCTTAAGAAACAACATATATAACTTTCACAAAGTGACTGATATTGGGAGTGGAGAAGTGAAGCAGTTGAACACTTAAACAATTAACAACCAACCCTTCCGGTACATAAAACAAACTACCCGACATTAGACGGGAACCCACAGTATTTCAGCATTTCACATCTCGTTTAGCAGCGGCCATAAAGACCATTTTTTGCTCCCCTTGAACTGTAATAACACCTTCATAATAAACCTGATATACCGTTACAAGCATATCCAGGAAACTACGACAAAATTCAAATTACATTATGAGCCGCTCGTTTGTTCTGTGCGATGGTGAGGGTTGAACGGCAACCCTGTTATATACCTACTGGTCGCGCTTCATTTTTCCTTAAGCTGTATCTGCTAGATCCGTCAAGTCAAGATCCCAATGGTCGTGGATAAAGCATCTTTTTCTTTTCACAAAAAAATCATATTTACGACTCGAACTTTACGAGCAGGCCTATTCTTTTCGTCTCGTTTGTATACGTATGGCACAAGAGTTGGGCAGCAGAATTTTTGCATGATCTAGTTAGCAATAGAGCACTAGAGGAAAGTGCCAGTCCTTGCGTTGAGAGGAATTTGGGAGATCTTTGATTTGGTGTTTTTGTGAGCTAAATGTCATTAAAATTTTATCATCCATTAATCATGCTACAAATCCCTCCATCGATTTTTCCAACTATCCATCCATCGATCGATCCACTAGCCATCTACCTAACCAGTCATCCATCCCTCTACCCACCTCTTCATTCATAAACCAATCTACCCATCCATCCATCCAAAAATCCATCTAACCTAACCTAACCAATCTCACGTTTACAATATTAGTAAGTAGATGTCACACACTCTGATGGATTTGAACATGCAAGGTGTCATTAGATTTGACTTGATTGTAGAAAAAGCATAGAGAATAATATTTCAGTTCCAATACAAGTAGGCGAGAATAGCATCCAGAAAAAGGGCTATGAGATAGCTGTTTTGCAGTCAGGTTTTGTTTGTTTCCGGACAAAACTAAACTGTTATAACTACAACCAGTTATCATCCAACCTGGTAACATCTATGCATATGCAACTATGCGTATTAGGTAGATTAGAATTAGCTTTATTTCACAGATATTTATTCAATTAATTGTTTATTCCGACATTAAGGAAGTATTTTTTCGATCGGTTTAGAAAGGTCAAAATTCCTCCTAGTAAAACAAAGTACACTGTAACATATCTTTTGTATGATGTTTAGCACGAACAATTGGTTTTTCATTACCTATCAATGTTTTAAATGTATAATTTTGTATTTATCATACAAAATACGAAAAGCACACTACACAACAACAGATAAACGTTTCAGATGTTGATAGAAGTTGAAGAAAATAGTCGCCATTCTCTCCAAACTTATGCTGGTGTATTACGTCACGTAAGTCATAAGGATCGGGGCCCGCATAAAATGTGCATTAGTCTGAACAAATAAACGCTCTTATCCTTACATTCTGGGACGGGATTTGTGGGATGCCTTACAGTTGGCCATAAGCGTCTGTGTATGTGCGGAGTTTCCTTGAAGTCGCGAATTTTTTGTCAACCATTATTGGTTTTGTAAAATATCTAGCCGGGCTTTGCGCTTGTTCACAATAGGTAACACTTTCAACACAACTACCACAAATTTCTGTTAGACTAAGATGTATTTAGCAAGTTTAATTATATAAATTACCTAAAATATATGTTGGTAACATATTATATTACTTAGTGGAACATATATTACTTAATTTGTGAATGTATAAAACGAATCTTAAGTAAACAATGTAGGAAATTTTTTCTTAAAATTTGATGACTATGGACAGTTCAGACAGTGAATTGTACCTATGCCTGTAGGTAAAATGAGCATCAGATATGCAATGAAACTGTTTTGTAAGTGGAGCCAGATAGGTTTTGTTCTTATTAACATCCAGTGCACGAACCTTTAGAGTAATTTTGTATCCAGCCAATATCCCAGCTAGACAATGTTTTATTGTGTCTATTAATTTAAATCAAGGGCAAGCCTAAACGATACCGTTTCTGTTTTTATTTATTTTTTACAATAACACAGTGACATAATAATATCGAAATAACGTACGCATGGTGCGTTGAATCAAGATGTACAAAAATATCATGTGGGTAGGAAGTCTAAAGAACGTAGCAAATAAACATTGATTAAGAGCTTATTAAAGTTTAAATACACGCTTCTTTAGGTGTTTAAAATTGCCTTTCTCGCCCACCTGACCCAATCTTGAAAAAGCATTCTTTGTTAAAACCGAGGAACAATAATTTTTAATTTTGTAGACGTTAAATAAACTAGAACTAAGCCACTTTATTCCTATGAGAAACTACGCACGGAAAATATTAAAACGTTGCCGCAATATCACAAAATGTTATGTAGGTTAAAGAACTAAACGGACGTGCATGCGGCTTTAACGAAGATTTACTTTCAAAATGCATTGTGTAAACCACACATAAAAATGTCACACTAACTTGAATATTACAATAGCTGGTTTTTGCGCGTTTTTGTCGCAAAATTAAAAAAAAAATAACAAAGTAAAATCACGCCAGCTAAATTTCATGACTTTTGTTGTTTATTTTCTTGACGATTTTCAAAATGTTTACGAGGTTAGTTTTTCAATTTATCTGTTTTATAATTTTATAACTAGGTACTATTTTGAGAGATTAAATGAACACCAAAATTTGCGTTACGAGAAGTTTTTACAAGAGTAATTATCATATCAAAAGGAAAAAACGATCTTAAAAGCAACTTAATACTTTACAAAAAATGTTTTGAATTGGTCTGATATGAGAAATTGAATATATTAATCAGCATAAACTTAAAAGCTGAGAGCTTTTCGAAAAATCTCTCATTGATATGCAGGTTTAAGTAAATTTCATTTATTTCTTTAGTTATTTTGTTTTATAATTTAATTAAATCGAAATTTTAACCACTTTCAGTTCAGTTAAAACTTAAAAGTAGGTAAATGGTACCGACATTGCAAAAATCAATAAACTGGGGCTAGTTTATTCCAATAAAACACCATACTTCATTCAAAACTTTATTTAGACCAATGGAAGAAATAAACAAAACAAGATATTATGTACCTAAGTATTAAAAATAACCAGATATTTATTTAATAGTTTATTTAAGAAAACTATTCATTCGGATGAGAATTATTTATGCCATAAAATTTCATAATAGAGCTTTCCGAACGTGTCGTAGTAGGCGAAAGTATTTTTCAGTAAGTAATATATGATAGGTACTAACCTACCGATCTTATCTATCTTATTATCTTATAAATCTTAAACTACTTTATTTATAAACTAGTTAATTTATTCGGTCGCTAAATTATTATAGAACCCAAATAAACGTTTGTTTCTTTTTTAGGGAAATTAAGGGTGCCAACCCTATTAGGGTAACCCTCTTAATTAAGTGTAGCTAGTTACTTTAAAACAGGCTTTAGGCTATCTGAGATAGCGCTAACTAAACAAAAAGCTTTTAAATTTTACAAAAATTAAATCGACAAACCTAACGCTCTATTGGCGCGCAGGTATTTATTTCAAAAAGTAAGCCTAGTTTTCATACTGCTCTATTTATTTACTGTGGTTGCGTGGAGGTGGTTCTCAGGTTGACAAATCTATATAGGTACAATTTCTAGTAATACGAGCTGATGGTGTTTGATAATGATTAATCTGAAACAACAATTAGCGATATGGTATGAATAGCATAGTAGCAAGGTTAATGTTTCTTGTTCATTGATATTGAATGACATATCAAAATTTGACATATTCTTTATACGTACATCATATCATATCATGCATTACTTTTAGCAGAGAGTAATTCGATGTTCGATAATGCTTTTTTATGGGATGGGGTAGGTATGCAGTTTATCAGTCCGAATTTATACTAGACTGTATCTAAAACGCCTTTTCTGTTTTTTTTTGTTAACTACGTGTCCATAACCATCAAAATGGATAATCTATACATTTATAAATGCTGCTGTATTTATCACAAACATCAGTCAGTAGCAGCCCATAAGTAAATGTGGTACACAATTTAACAAGAAACAAAAATAGGAACAAAAAGAAACGATTTAAAAGAACATTGTTATTGACAGTCGCTGATTTAAAAATGTTGTCAGTCTTAGTCAATCAATCGCTCTTAGATTCCCTTAAACCCTCGAAGACAATTTGTCAGAGCAAGTAACGACAAGTAACATCGATCAAGCTTAATACGCTCTCCATCGGTCTTTCGAGATGTCTTCATCTCTAAGGCCGATCACTCCAAACAAATAAACCAATATCTGTAATGTACCTACAGTAAATTGTAATTATTATACGAGCACCAAAATACAATTTATCCGGTAATTTCGAATATTCAGGTGACTCCTAAGTCGTGAACATAAGCAAACTTTTCCTACTCTATGGTTTAAGTAAAAATACTTGTACGTAAAATGTTTAAACTGAGGTACATTATTTATTTTCATTATTAAAGTTAATAAGGAATCACAATTACTCAACATTTAATGTTTACTTTCATTCCAGTGCAATGTAAAATACTGTTCGATTCTAGCTCAGCGAAACGTTGCTAAGAAACCTCCGTGAAAAAATTCAGTCTGGAAATTACAGAGCTAGACTTATATGAGATAGGGTGACCACACGCCACTCGTTACCCGCGACTTGGTTGGCTCAAAAGTTCATGTAGAAAAAATATCGACTATAGACAAAAACGACGATTACTTTTGCAGGGACTTATCACTGGGACCGAAACGATGTAGTGGTTAGCTTACTACAATTATCATTTTGTTCATGTTGTTCGAAATTTGTTTGCGATATAATACGCTTTTAAAGTACAAATTTGTTTGTGCCAAGTGATTGTTTTTGGATACAGCACTACTATGAGTATAAATAACGTATTTGAAATGAAAACTATTACATGATTGTCATGAACGTCGTGCGTCATATCATTGTACGTCCGAAATGGATAACTGTTGAAACTGTAATTTTGAAATGTGAACTTGTGTACACAGTCCTGACTATAAGTAAATGAATATGATATGGTGTTAGGCTTTGCAAATTAGCATTAACGGTCGATAATATTGAACACTAGGTACCTGTTGCCTGCGTCTCCGGCTGCGCAGAATTTTCGCTAACCCGCGGGAACTATACGATTTTCCGGGATAAAACTATCCTGTCCTTCCCCGGGACTGAAACTATCTCAGTACCAAATTTCGTTAAAATCAGTTTAGTGCTTTAGGCGTGAAAGCGTAACAGACAGCCAGAGTGACTTTCACTTTTATAATACTATCTGTTGCCCGCGACTCCGTCTGCGCTGCAAGCGCTTTTCTTTAAAAGTACCTAGTACCTAGCTAATTAGATCTCGTCGTCATACAAAAAAAAAACATATATTAATTAACAATTAACGAATATTCACGTGTGTCGCTCATAAAAAGTGGTCACAATAAATAACGTACATATTAAACCAGGCGGTGGCAAAATTTTATTTAAACAAACGTATTTACAAGATCTAAAAGTTGATACGAAAAAACCTTAAACTACCTTAATCTAATCCTAAATACCTATATTTACAAATATCGCCCAGATCGTTGCCATGGGGCAAGGTGCCCATAATGCTGGCTACGTTTCCTCGTTGGATAGCAATGCCTATGCGTTGCCCAAGGAAAGAGCCAGCTCCATGGTCACATGTGGATTTTGATTAAAAAAAAATGTTTTAAAAAAAACTTTTGCTTCGGATCCCCACGGACCCAGGGTCTCCACAGCAAAAGCCGCAAATACGAAACTGTCAGCCAAGTTAGCGTATTTGCGGCGTTTTGCGGTTTCGGCCGTTGCAGCCGCCGCGCCCGCTCTCAATGATGTCGAAGGCAAGTGGGACGGTGCTAGGGAATCCACGCACGTGGCATCCCAAATAAGGGACCGTCCCATATGCCAGGGCACGAGTGTCATCATGTCATGCCGTCGGGTCTCTTACCATCATCACGCGCCAGTCCAGCTGGCTCTAGAGTTGATGGCAGGTTGATGCTGGTAAAGAGCCCGATGGATTAAATCATTGAGGCAGGCGTGGCGGGAAAGGGCGGCCGGCGCTTTTGGAGCAACTGAGGCCGTGGTGACCCAAACGATCCACATGAGTGCCACAATGATATCCGAGTAAACCCACAGCCAACCTGAAACTGTTATTGTCTAAGAGGTTGCCATAGTTTGAGGACGGGTATGCTTGCAGCCAGTATCCAGACTCCCTCTCAGAAACCACCAATAAGCGGGCTCTCTCAGCATTACTGTTACTTGTTTCCCAGAGGTGAGTGGAAACCTGCTGAATGATTGGTGCGTCTCATACTTTTTGGCACTCTTTGGTGGATGGAAGGTCTAATCCTGGGCAGGCTATCTTCCATGCATCTTTGGCTTCGGACAAGTATGCTACCTCAAAACCACTAGGTGGTGGATTTAGAATTTTACCGATGAGAGGTAGCGTACTGTGAGCCGAAGACAAAAACGCTGGCAGAGCAACGCTATATTTGGCGAACGCCAATTCCGCCGTATCTGATGGGTAGCGTTGCCTGCAGGAACATCTTGCTATCCATTTTAATGTTTATAATTTTTTGAATTTGGAGTAGGATGATTTGATCCACTATTTCACAATAATTTTGATATTTCCAAAAGGGGCTGCATCGCATGGCGTTGGTAAATTTAGGCACGAATAAACAGAACCTCAAGATGAACATGGCCATGGGAGAATTAATTTGGAGAAGACGATCTGCGAGTTCGTTGAAGCGATTAATGTTTTGGTCGATGAAGCCTGGAATAGCTTCATCGAAGACGGGGGCACCCTTGCTGCCGAATTCTAGTTGGATTGGTTGGAATTTGGACTCTAAACAGGGGTGAATATGCTTACAGCAAATTTTAGAGGCTGAACGTCTAAAGGTAGTGCCAATTGCTATGGGACGAACGCTGCCATCTTTTTTGGCTAATGCACAGAGATTAGCACCGTATAATGTAGAAATTACTTCAGGGTTTACATCACCTCTAAGCATCAGGTTAACAAGTTTGGTTATGCTGGCAAGAAGGTCGGAGTGGATACCAGAGGGAGTGCACGTCACTAGATCTTTCAGATGCTGCGGTGAAAGGCCAAATAGTCCTCCGGCAGAGCCATTGTTGAAGGACATGATCGCTGCCAGAACGGCATCGTCTGTAGTTACTATGCAGGGAGAGCCAGTAGTTTTGTTTTTAATTCATACAACGCACCAATTGAAACGAAACCATGGAAATATGAGCAGAACAATTTTATTTTACAGTACGCTTTTTTTACAACTTAAATTCGTTACCAACACAAAAACCAAACCGGTTTATTTCGAAGTTTTTTTTTAGTACGATCGTACGAACATCGATGTTCTTACACTATTCCTAATTTAGATTGATTATAACAAAACCTCAAATATGTTTAGTTTTTTATTAAATATGTTTAGTTTTATATTGCATAAATAAACAAGAGCGCTACAATATAGACGATTTTCAATCATTCGCCATTTCAATTTCTGAGTCCAATATCTCAGACGTCTACACGGATTTTAATGGAGGTCCAATCCATTGCGGCTAAATTATCGTTGCATGTAAAAATCCGCACCCGAATCGGTTTTTCCGTTCGACATCTACCATAGACGCACGTTTATTTATGACACCACTTTGCTTTTCATCGGGGGCCGAAAACGCTATACTGAAAGCAGGTATTTCAATTTGCTATCGAAAACGCTGTATACATCTTAAAATATGATATAAATAATTAATTACTCAAATATAGGTAGTTAAATAACCTCTTCTCAATTATAAATTCGGTTATATTAATCTCTCTGAAAATATAAACCTCAAGCGGCTTTGAATAAATTATCAAGTAGTCAGCCAAAGATAAAACGTAATGCAAAAACTTTATTCCGTTTTAACAGATATTGTTTCCATAAAGAGGGTAAAGTCGGAGAATTAGCAGAGGTTATGGGTTGGCTCAAACGATCAAGAAAAATCACAAATTACTAATTTGAAACTTTGTAAATTCAACTTAGGCCGTTTTTGGGATTGTTACTTATGAGGAACGCCATGATGTCGTGATTACATTTTTTAATGTGACTGGTAGTGAAAAACATTAAACTGTTAACCCTGAGTGTTAAGCAGATGAAAACGATTATAACAAAGATAACGTGTGTCTAATTATAAGCAAATAAATCGGAAAAATATAGTCATGGCAAATTTAATTCGTTTGGCATTGGCAGGTATTTAGATGAAAATACCCTTATCATATTTTTTAGGGCAACCCATCTGTAATATACCTACTTATTAAGAAACACTTGCTATAAATCAGTTTTCATCTGGTTTGCAGATGGGTGAAGGGTTGATTTTTGGTGGGATCTTAGAACATTTCCTTAGTTATTGTACAAATCCATAGACCAAATAATAAGTACGGCAAGGCGTAGTTTAATCGATCTCACTTTACCGTTCATAGAACTCGGACTTTTTTATAATGGGTTTGATAAAATAATTACGTGCGAAAATAATGAAACTTCCCAACCGCAAGTATATTTGAAAACAGAAATTATTGCACATAATTGCTGACAAGTTTTAATTAGAAGAATTCAACTTGTAATGTGTATTTTGTTTTCACAAAATGATACCTATCGATACCCTGAACGTTGTTTGGTAATAATAGTTAAAAATAAAACGGTTTCCGTTTCGCTGAATGATAATTATACTCTCGGGTATATCATACAGTATATATATCTATGTCTCGACATTGTTCCGATAGATTTAGGGACGACCCTATATCGATTTCCCTTGTCAAGCAATAACCACACATAGCAACGGGTCGGATGATAAAATTATTCTTAACCGCAGGCCGCGTATGTTTTCGCCTACTAACCGAATTAATTATGGATGCCGACTGTCAGACTGAAACCATTTGTAACACAATGACGTATGTATATCCGATACCATATTGACGCGTATTGATATATTATAAGATATAAATGTTTACATTAAGGTATTATTAAACTCGATGACATTTAATGGCACTTAGTTTTTACGATACTACATTTAATTTTTA
This sequence comes from Pandemis corylana, assembly GCA_949127965.1. Taxonomy (NCBI): domain Eukaryota; kingdom Metazoa; phylum Arthropoda; class Insecta; order Lepidoptera; family Tortricidae; genus Pandemis; species Pandemis corylana. The sequence goes on from OX421850.1 coordinate 19,008,108, forward strand.
TGGAACTACAGCGAAACGAAAAGGAAATAGGTTAGTACTTATTTCCTTTTTTTCGTTTATTCTTATTATAATTAATAATACAAAGATACAAATTATGCACGAACAGCAAAGCAAAACAGCAAGTGATGCAAGTAAGTAAATGCTTTATAGTAAAAAAAAAGTAAATGATACAATTGTCAAAATAATACATGTACAAAGGCAAGCTTATCCCTGGGATGTCTACGAGTTAATCTTTATTATGTCTGACACTCGTGTCCATAAAGGAGTTACCAATATAGTGGAAACGTCATGACACAGCAGCCATTGCTGCATTATGATTGGCCGGAACAAGGTCAAGCAACGCTAGGGTTGGGCACGCAAATATTATAATAGATGTCGATAGTAAATGCTTAGTAATTTTGTGACGTAGTGAACAGAACTCACTTAATTTTTTATAAAAAGGTAAATAACTAAATGACTTTGTTCGTAAACTAGTGTTAGAACGGTATAACTGGCAATCACGCATTTGTTGCAGAATTTGATAGTCCTAATAAAGTGGTAATGCGCCACTTATACTTACTCTTACAACATAATTATCGAAATAAAATAAAAAAACAAGGATTTGACAATAAGAGATTGAACTTTAACCTACAACTAATTGAAGAAAGAAGAAAGAAAGAAAGAAAATACATTTATTTGACGCATAGGACGACAACAGCCCCAACTAAAAATGTTTATTTTTAGTTGGGGCTGTTGTCGTTAACAAAATAAAAAGGAAAAATAACAATTAGTGTGTCGCTGTGTGTGTGTGTAGTTGGTTATAACAGCATTATTTTATTTAGCTGTTGTCCGTGACTTCGTTTGCGAAGAATCCTTTTACACTGGAAAAAAGTATACAATATTTTAGTGTGAAATTGTAGAGGTAACAAACATACAAACTTTCGTATTTTTTATGTTAGTAGGTTACATTAATCTTTTATTTCTCAAGTAGATATTGATTATTATTCTTGTTCTAATATAGGAAATAAGAGCTATATGAAAAAACATTCTTAAACGAATACAGGGCAAATTGCGTCGACAGTGATTGATCAATCCTCCCCAGGATTGACAAGCTCATTGTTTCTTGTTTAGTTGTTTTCAGTACTAATGTTTAAAAAAATGTTTGGGTTAACATTGATTCCTTTTGAAGCTTTATCTATCTATATCTACGAGTATACTTCTATATGCACTAATATCATAAAGAGGAAAAGTTTGTGAGCGTGTGAGTTTGTGGGGGGTACCTACCTATTTGCTAAGCCTTTTGAATCGCTCTAAAAATTTTTTTACCAATAGAAAGCCATATTCGTGAGTGACATAGGATGTATTTAAATATGCGTCGACGAAGTCGCGGGCAACAGCTAGAGTTATATAGGTAGGTACACGTAAATGTTGGATAAGAGCTTCGCTAAACTTCGGTTCGGATAAATCCAACATATCAAAGATCATAAAAATCAGTGGTGTCATTCTGTTCTTGAGTTATAAATGGAGTAAATAGACACAACTTTTGTAGACGACCCGAAGCTCTGCTCCTGTAAACATTAAGGGCCGATTTTTCAATCGTCAGATAAGCCCTATTCTACGAATAACTCTATGGGTATCTGTCAGTTAAATGCTTATCTGAGGATTGAAAAATCGGCCCTAAACCTAAAAAAAACCTATATTTTACCCTTCATTTAAATCCTCCTAAATCCGGTGCCTGCTGCCATCAGCTACAACTTTGTTTTATGAATATAAAAGTAAGTAAGTTTGTTCCGCTTTCACGCGAAAACTACTCAACCGCTAGCGATGAAACCCAAAAAAGGACAACAGATAATTTTTATAGGTACCGAAAAAAAACTGCAATGAAGGATGGTAACTTTTCACAACTACACAGGTAGGTGAAGCCGTACCTAACTAAGCAAAATCGGAACAGGCGAGGTTCGAGATTTGGCACGCACATACATACACGGGGGCGGTCGGTTTCGGTCGCATGTTTGCGTGACTTGGGGGTAATCTTGCTCGTTTGCCTTCCTATTCATATAAAAAAAAAAAAAAAAAAAAATCTGCGACAGTAGTATTTTACTATATAAAAGAAGATATTTCACAGAGAAGCTACTCATAAAATAATAATACTTATGTGGCTAGTTTCCAATCAGCTGTCGCGGCATATATGAGTAAAGTTTGTTTTCGACAATAAATTCACTATTAAATGTCATTCCACCAAATTCAAACAATAGGTACGTATAAATATGACGGTAGAAGAGATGATATATAACAATTATGGGCTCGTCACTGGATAGATGAACTGATAGGACGAACGAGTACCAACCAAATAATGTCCTACTCAATGACTGCTTGATGAAAGCAGTGCTATGAAAATCCAGTAAAATCGAGTAACTAATAAATTCTATTGATGGATTTCTCCTCGTACATCTGTTGTGATGCCCAGCTTATAAGAGCACAAACGGAGGGTGAAAGTATTCCGTCATTTTTGAAACGCGAAATTCGATACTTACAATAAAGGATAAAAATAGAGAATTAGCTAATTGACTAACCCTGAAGTAGGTTGAAATGGAAGTATATAGGGTAGATGGAAGTATGCCTATTGTATTCGTCAGTTTTTAAGAAAGGGTCATGAAAGTTTGTTTATGTTTATTCGATCATTCAATATCAATATCAATATAAAATTATAAATGTGAATGTTTGTGAGTATGGATGTTTGGATGTTTGTTACTCTTTCACGCCAGAACGGCTGGACAGATCTTAATGAAATTTGGAACGTAGATAGATCATCAATATCCTACTAATATTATAAACGTGAAAGTTTGTGAGTATGGATGTTTGGATGTTGGTTACTCTTTCACACCAGAACGGCTGGACAGATCTGGATGAAATTTGGAAAATTTATAGGTTATAGTTTGGAATAACACATATGCTACTTTTTATCCCGGAAAATTGCATAGTTCCCGCGGGATAGCGAAAAACTATTTTTATTGCAGACGAAGTTGCGGGCAACAGCTAGTTCAATATAAAATTATATCATCACTTAAAATTAAATGTCAAAGAATTTTTATTGAAATCGTCAGCTCAAAATAAAAATGCCAACAGTAAAAAAATTAAAAACGAGATTATGTTCATAAAAAGAACAAAAGTAGTAAAGCTATTAAAAATTCGGTTACGTCACTGTTGGAGCCCGCAGCGCATAGCACATAATGCAGATACCGATACCAAAAATCACACCTTACATCTTGTTAAAAACTAATTCCAAAATTGGAAAATTATTTTTATCAAACAACTTAATAGTTGCCCTTTTTTCAAAATGTGGTGTGCAAGGATGCAGAACTTTTTAGCTTTTTAATAGGTTTTTAAATATCTTTAAATTATACTGCCCCTCCCCTTTCTACCTATACGCTCAAAATCATGCTAAACGTGGCCTTTAGGTCTTGTTATCTTAGGGTCCGCCTACCCCAAAAGGGATAAGAACTTGATTTGTTTATGGATGTATTAATAAAGTTGTACTTTTTTTTCCGTAAAAACCCAGTGTTTTAATATGTAGAATAAGTTCAATTAAAAGACACTAAATTTTAAAAAGACTGACGAACATAATGTTAATAAAAGGGTTTTTTTAGTCACACCGTTGTGTCGCTTCTAGTATAAATTAGATACAGAACAGTGAGTACTTAATAACAATAACACAGATGAATGTCATAGCCAGGAGAAGCTAAGGTGTTTGCGCATTAAAAAAATATTCTGGTCATATATTATACATAGGTTCTATGGTCGGTACAAAAAGGAATAATAACTATAAAAAAACTAAAATCCCCCCACGTATAGGAGTGTTATAGTTTAACAAACCTTAAAAAATAAGATAAAAAATAATTAAATTTTTGGATACTCTTCAAATTACTGAACTAATTTTTACCAAACATGGCTAAGAACCACCGCCAGAAAACTGGCTTTAGAATGAAAAGAACAGCGGCCAAATCGGTCTCCGCCTGGCAACTACGACGCCGCAGACAGGCATACAGACAGAGAGCGACACATTGACGTCAAACTTATAACACCCCTCTTTTTACGCCATAGGTTAAAAAATAAGACAGTGACTGTTACCAATCTGAAATCGACGCATTATTGATACTCCATAACTTTACATAGGCATTCATATCTACGATTTTTTTGAAGTTATATGCAGATATTTTTAATTAACACATTAAATTAAAAAAATTAAAAACTCCCACGCATCATTTTTTTTTTGCAAAAATACATCACATCATTTTTGGAAAAGAGCTGATAATCTTCAAACTGCTGGACTGATTTTTACCAAAACGTAGCTAATAACAACCGCAAGGAAACTGGCGTTTGACTAATGAAAATTTCATTGATTTCATACATTACATTTCATACGTAGCGCTGTCAAAGAAACATAAGATTTTTTTTCCCCGATTGCAACACTATGTTATCAAAACAATTAATTCCTTTCGTTGGAAGTCGTGTAAAAAAGGATGTTATTTGAATAACATCTCGATTGGTCGATGAAACCGTTATTGTTTATGTTATAAATACACCTAGTAGTTATATCGTGAAAATTATTTATTATAGGTAAGATGCTATATTACGAATACATACCGTTGTGTTATTCATTGTCACGATAAATGGGCCTCATTTCGTGTTATGAGGAAAAAGTGATGCCGACAATCGCTCCGGCTTTCCGCGGGCGAGCAACTCGTTTTTCATTGTTACCGTTATGTATAAATATCTTTCCCGTATTAAGGTATCCGAGGTAATTTAGGTACGGCCGGATTCAAGGATAGACATAAAGGTAGGTTTCGTTGCTTTGAAGAAGTTTGTTATTTTGGAAATGGACATTGCCTTCGGTTATTTAATTAGTACCTTGGCTAATTTGGTTCGGTCGCCTTTGACAAAGCTCTACCTGATTATTCAACGACATTCCTACTCGTATACGCCACGCCGTAAACCAATTATTCAAAGCAGTTTCAAAAGCGTTAGTTTATTTCTTACAATTAATAGAGATTTCCGCGTATCGTGGTGTAAACGAAGATAAATCGATTACCGAACCACCATCAGTCTTGCGACGCCACGCAACGAAACATTCGCGCCGACAACGCTAATTTATCGAAAAATAAACGATGGGGCCGCTCTGATATGTACACTGGCGTCTAGAGGCAGCCAGCGCGTGTGTCAAAAATATCATAAGGTTTGTCGTTGTAATCGCAAATATTTTTATATTTAATATAGCATAGCATTAATCGTGAGGTTTCGACAACAGAATAATTTGTAAAACGAGAAAGTCGATTTGAATTCGAAATAGATCGTTGAATATACTCGCCTGATATTATAACGGATTGGAATACGTATGTCAATAACTTCATGTCCCCCCAGAGACTATGTAGTCGTGAACGATTTTCAATTTCGCCGACAGACATACGACACTGTAAATCACAAGGTTATATACAAAAGATATCCGTATATACATGCGTTGTAATTTTGCCTGTAATCCCCTCTGCTAACAATAATTTAAGGAAAAATCCCGCGTCTTGTGGGCGTCTCACAGTGTATAACTTTTCCTTGTGTAGGTACGTTACTGGAATGTAAGAAAAAGTTGTAGGGATATTGATTTTTAAAACAGCAGGCATGACTTGTGTTCTGCAAATCTTAATACAAGTGTCATAGCATGATCTGGCATTGTTTTTTCCCGATCGAGTGAAGATTTTTGTGGATAGAAGATAACCCCGCGACTTTTATACATTTCACGTTTAAAGACCTTCGCACAATTCACCAAATACCGTTGTCGACATTCTTCGTAGGTACCTAACGTATGAAGGCTACGTTATAACCGCGTCGCTGCTGCACGGGCGTCCCGAGGGCCCTTCAACCCGTTTCGACTCCCGCATTCAGATGAGATAGAATCGGTCGGGAAAAATGCTTTTTAGCTAACATTTGTATGATTTAAATTGATTATTTAACGTAGCTAGGTATAATAATGTATTTTGTAGTGTGGTGTAAAAAGACTTTAATAGTACATTACTGCAGAGGCCGGGAAATAGCCGTTCGTGGATGAGTATATAGTTTGACGGATGAAGCGTAGCTGAGTCTGTCAATAAATACGATTCCACAGATTACCGTTTTCACCGAGATATGTTAAGTACTTTTCTCCAATAATGCGAGGATATAAAATAACATTTTAACATGTTCCACTGACTTGCAATTTAACAAAATCGGCGCAAATGTTCTACTCGCGAAACAGTACTTGTAATTCCCCATTTTTCTTCTAATAATGCCATTTCATTCGAAAGTATAATTCCATTTACTATAAAATTGTAATAAATCGACTACAAGTACAAATTTTAATGATGTAAAGCTATTTAAAATCAAACACAATTAATAATATTTTTTTCTACCGATTCTGATCTTAAGATATAAAAAGCGCTTGTTCCCCGTACATAACTATTTTACATTACCAGGACATTTTAAGGTAAAATAGAGACTATTTCTAATTTAAAACAAACATGTTCGCGGTTTACGGATGGCCCAAGGGCCACCGCACCTAAACCTAAATTAATTCAAATTAATCATCCTACATTGGTTTTACCAGTGCCGGTTATGTAGCTTAAAAAAACGATTTAACACACTTTAAGTAAACATGCTGGTTCCATATGATTGTACAAGCACATGGCTGTTTGCGGTGAATATTCTCAGTCAAAACATTTTTTTAAAGTAAAAACAGGCCAATAATAAAATTTTATACACTTTCCCGGCCGCTGCAACAGTACAGTAATGGTTTTTAACTTTTTGAATCTGCTTTGCCTAACGAGGAACTTCGTGTACTAGTTTTGCTACGGAGAAAAAAATGTTTATTCAATTGTTCAACAACAATTCCCTAACAATTTTTTTTTATGTTAGAGAGGCCAGACAAACGAACTAGTGGGTCACCTGATGTTAAATGATCACCACTGTCCATAGACACCCGCAGCGCTTTACGCGATGCCAGTGCGTTGTCGGCCCTGCAGAAAATTGTACACTCGCCTCTCCTATTGTAAAGTTTCGTAATATTTAGAAAGGCAGCCGCTGCAAATTTTATCGGTACACCTAAATATAAACAAACTAAGGCGCGAAACGAGATTAAGAGATAAAAAATGACGCTTACAAACGAGTTACTATGAATCAAGCTTATTTTTGTGACACAGTGCTGAAAAATTTGGCCTTCCCTTATTTTTTAACTTTTTGACGCAAAAAAGAGAATCGCTGTATCAACTAAAACCTTTACTCAATTATAGATAGATGATTTGGATCCAATAAATGAGATAATAAGATTCAATAAAATTACAGATGATTTTTGGTAGGTTCATATCACGTTTGAGATAAGTCTGCGTTTACGTGTTTTAGAGGAATTGGGATTCCAAAGAAAAGTCAACTATAATATTATCAATAACATAAACGACGAAACCTATGTCTAGATTTTAATAAGCAAACATGTAAAAATAAAGAAACATACACAAATTCTTAAGAATTCAAATAGGCACAAGAAGGTTCCGCTCTAGTTACGTGTTTCTAACTCATTACTTTTTAGTTATTTTGGTAAGTAACGTCAAGGTTTTATAAAAAATGCATCTTGAACAGAATATAATTCTCATACTTAAATTGATCAGGATGCGTATGTCAAGAACCAGTGTTTGCTTCATTTTTCGTCTGCGGATCAGATGCTTGTCAATATCAAAATGTGAATAGTGTCTAGTTCCAGGGCCCCATCAATACTGATGTTATAAAAATGTAAAGTTTGTGAGGTTGTAGGGTAATATCTGGACCTATTGAACCGATTTTTTTAATGAATAGAAAGCCACATTACTTGTGAGTGTCATAGGCTATATTTATTTCTGCGCGAACGATGCGTTAGCAGCGGCTAGTATTATAATAGGAATAGTAGCAGTTATATAGTAAATAATTTAAATTAACAAGTAAAAAAGTAAAATTGTCACATACTACGACATAATTCTGAAAATCAAATTGCTATTGCTAATTTTTTGTTTATGTGATTAATTAAGTACAGTATCTATATTAAAATAAAATTCAGGAAACAATGTAAAAATTATTTTTCTAGAAACTGTTTATGATTTACGCAAGTTACTTCGTTTTATCTCCTTTGTTACGGTTTCACTCTAATTTTGTAAACTACGGTGAGATTTAATGCGTGGTCTTGCCATCGCAGAAAAAGTGGTAGGTACTTTAGGAAAAAAATTGGGGTTACTTTATTTCCATAAAAGTTGTACCTATGTTATTCGTTAGGTTAAAGTACGATCAGAAGGATGCACTCGTTGGTATACTATAGTTAGTTTTCAACGCGTTAGCGTTGTGTAGTGTCGATAGCTGGGTCTGTGTTACGTTATCATAGGTATTGATTATCTGTCTTTCACGTGTGGTTGCGGAGTAGCTATATATAATTGTATTTAGTTTATAGTTATGGACCTCCGCCAAGTAACGCCCGATTTAATCAAGGATTGGTGTATCATTATAGGATAGACACGATATATTATTATATTATAAAGATAACCCTATACATTATAAGTTCGTTACTACTGAATGTATTTGACATCTAATAGATACGACTGGTATTAAATCAAGTCTACATGTTTGAGAGTATAGGAGGGTAAGGCCGCCAAAATGGGAATATAACTTCTTAGCTAAATGTGATGTTAGTTTAAAAAACAATGGCTTAGTATTATTTCATTCCAATGTGCGTTTTGGAAACAACAACGTCTTTTTTATTTGTTTAAATACAGATATATCTGTTATATCGTGTGTTAATATTTTTTTTTTGTATTTTAGTATGCGTGATCACACCGTCCCCATACAAAAAAAAAGTGTAAAAAATGTACTCGTGCTTATTTTGCAATTAATTTTTTGTATTTTGAATTAATTCATCGGGCATTTCAATGGGTTTTCCACGTGTCACTTAATCAAGGAAGTGTTTTACTACCTTGGCAACGAAATAACACGTTAGAATATTACATATTTCATTAAAAAACATCATGTCATCGTATTGTATGCTTTTATGTCACACTTTTTATGTAACCATAATTATTACGAAAACTTCGCAATTATATAGTGGAATCCAAATGTATTAAATGGCAACACTATCTTCTACCTTGTCTATGCACCGCCTCATTTTTGCCGGCCATATTTAGTCGTGCGCCGCCTGTTTGAAGTGAACGGTCGCATTTACAGACTTTTAAAAAAGACGTTGTTTGGTGATTTTAAAGGTAAGTTTGCATTATATTGTTTAAAGGTGGAATTACGTGGTAATATTAATGTTTGATTATTGCTAAGAGGCTACGTGCGTGCGTTTATCTTCGTTGTAGTGTCATGTAATTGAGGTTTTAATGTTGAAATAGAGCGCTTTTATGTGACTTTTATGTAATTTATGTAACTAAATGGATCATTTGTTTATGTAACGTTACATAAAAGTGGTCTAAAGGCTAGTTCACTATTGTTTTATAAATTCACATCTACACAACAAGAGTAATTTAATAATATAAAAAGGTAAGGGTCGTCACTTTGTTAATTTATGTGTAGCGGGTAATCTTTTCAAAACTACGAACCGATTTTAAAAATTCTTTCACTAATACCCTATATGTTCTGAGCCGAACAAACCAAACCACGTGACTCAGTGAACCAACCAGTCAAGTATAGCTTCCTCTTAAAATCTGTAATGGGCCAATTCTTGGTTGGCTGGTTTATTAAAATATTTGGTTTGCTTTGTTAACATTTTATTTTTAAGTGTAGATAATTTTTAACTAATAGGTCCTCACATATGAAATTGGCGTTTTACATAGCAAAATCAAAACATTTTATGAATCTATATATATTTAATTATATACCATGGCTATCTAAGCAGTTTTTCTATCTCAAACTATCTCAAAGGTAGTTCTTTGATTCTTTTGCTGAAAAAAAATTCGGCGATGGCTTCATCGGAACTTTTATCACTGGATGAAGTTGTATTAATTAAATAGGCAAACGTCAGATATTCTGAACCAAATTGGCTAGTTCGCCAAACGTCAATTTAATATGTAAGGACCTAATACTTACCTTAAAAGAGCTTTCACATAGTAAGCTTGGTCATTTTCACTCGTGAGGTTATACGTTGAATTATCGCTATAGTTTGAAATGGAAACAGTTTTAATATATTTTTTCCCGTAACAGATGCCTCTCACTCCAGCCGAAAGGCAAAAAAGATACCGGGAGAAATTAAAAAAGGAAAACCCCGAGAAATACAAAGAAAATAAAAAGAAGGTTGCTGAGAATGCAAAAAGTTATTACCGAAAAAAAACAACTGAATATACAGACGCTGAAAGAGAAAACAGACGTCAAAAATGGCGAGATGAAAGAAAAAAACTGAAACAAGGAGAGCAAGACAAAGAAAGGATTAACCAGAATAATCCAATCAAAAAAATAAGTAAAGATAATGAAAGATTCCAAATAGCAATGGAATACAAGCTTCGTAAGGAAAATCGAGAGTTCCAAAAAGAAATAACAACTTTACGCAAGGAACTAAAAGCCTTAAAAATGAAATATTATCGTCAATCCAAAAAAATGAGTGAGTTAAATAAAGAGCTCTTAAAGACAATTAAAAGTCTAGTAATCAGCAGTGAAGTTGAAACGCCTACAAAGCAAACAGAAAGATTTCTTACTGATAATTTACCAAATATTGACACCCCACAAAAAGAAATGGTAAAAAGGAAAATTATGGAATACAACGTTTTGACGGAATCTCTGAGGAAAGAATATGCAGATTCTGAAGGTAAAGAAAAAAATACCTTGAAAAAAATTGTTACAAATGATATAGTCGGTAAATACAAATTAAAAACAAGACTGAAATCTACGCTGGGACTCAAAAGCAACATTAAAAGAAACAGAGACAGAAAAATGATGAAAAACAGACTATTAAATGAAATCAAGCAGTTTTACGACCGGGATGACAATAGTCGTGCGACCGCTGGTAAAAAAGAGTTTAAAACAAAAAATAAAGTCAAATTACAAAGGAGATACCTTCTGGATACTATAAAAAAGATACATAAGAAATACAAGTCAGAAGGCGGGAAAGCCTCGTTAAGTGCATTTAAGAAATATAGGCCGTTTTATGTACTGAAGCCCAAAATTTCGGACCGAGATACCTGTGCTTGTGTTAAACACGCCAATATGGCGTTTAAGGCAAAAACACTTAAGAAGCTTGGTGTACTTGAAAGCGAAGATCTCAATGATATGATATCGAAATTAGTTTGTAATGTATCGTGCAAAGATTGCATGTATGGTTCGTGTGAATCTTGCAAAGATAATGTTATAACCGCTGATGAATGTCAAGTGAATTGCAACGAAAAACATGTATGGCTTGAATGGAATTTGCAGAATCATGAGTATGGCGAACTAGAAAAGAAAAAAATTACAAAGAAAATGGTGAAAACTCAAAGACAAGGAAGCTTACATGACTTGATTCATGCAATAAATTCTAACATGAAGCAATTTCTGATTCATTCATATAATATATCACACCAATATAAAAGTTACAAAGGATGCATTAGCAACTTAGAACCGAACGAAACAGTCATACACATTGACTTTTCCGAAAATTATGTTTGTAAATTGCATACAGAAGTTCAAGCTATGCACTTTGGATCATCTAAGGTCCAAATAACGCTACATACTGGTGTGTTTTACATCAAATCAGAATCTGATCGAAAACCAACATCATTTTGTACAATATCACCTGAAAATAAACATAGTCCCGAGGCCATATGGGCTCATTTGGCACCCATATTACAATATATAAAAGCAACATATCCACAAATAGACACATTGCATTTTTACTCCGACGGACCGACATCACAATACCGCAATAAAAAAAATTTCTACCTTTTCAGTCAAATACAAGAGTATGGGTTTAAGCATGCAACGTGGTCATTTTTTGAAGCTGCGCATGGAAAAGGTGCTGCCGACGGCGTTGGCGGTGCCATTAAGCGCAATTTGGATTCAAACGTGGCTCATGGAGCAGATGTTACCGATGCCAAAGCCGCATTTGACCTTCTTTCCAAATCAGAGACGTCTATAAAAATATTTTATATTCCTCCAGAAGACATAAAACCTATTGCAGAAGAGATAGTTAAAAAATTGCATCCGCTGCCAAACACATTAAAAATCCATCAAGTGATATTCAATGAAAAACACTCCCTTAATTTTCGATACTTAAGTTGCTTTTGCAGAAATATGAGTGGTAAGTGTGACTGTCATGCGCCAAAATTGCACAAATTTGAAATTAGCAAAACTAATATTACGTCACGCAAAAATAAACAAACACTGAAAAATAGAAACAAAGTTGGTAAAATGAAGACGAGAAAAAGATCCTGTTCATTGAAATCCAATATTTGGATGACAGTGATGCTACCCATTTTTCAGAGATTGATTATTTAGAAGAACTAGATTTAGATGAAAACATATACGAAGAAATTCAAGAAACCATAGTTAAAAGCTTAGAAGGAAAAGGATTAAAAGAAACTACAGATGAAAACACTAATCGTCCAAATAGAGCACAAAAAGAAAACGAAACACTTACACGCAAAGGAGTAACTATATTATCAGATGTCCGAGGTTCACTATGGAATGTTAGATATTCAGATTTGAAAAAATTGGACCAACTACAATTAAAAGATATTCCCTTAAAATTTGACCTTCACATTGGTACAGAATCGTCAGATTGTACAAGAACCAAGGAAAATATTGACCCATACAAGAATCCAGTAGCAAGTGTTTCCGGAGTCAACAAAAGAAATAATTTAGAAAAACCAGGAGTGCTTTACCATATCCCAACGGAATCTAAAAAGCAAAAAGTGCAATTAAATAATAACGAAACTTCTGACCAAAAAGTCTTGTGCCCTGAATTTCCTAAAATGAAAAAAATACTCTCTACTTCAAATAGGGAAAACCTTTTAAAAAGTGAAAAGACTGAAAATATTGTAGATGGCAATAAAAACAAAAAAAACTGAATGCATTGTAGAAGCTAAAAAATGCACTGACAAAACAGAAAATTCTAACAAAAATGTAAACTATAAGGACGTCAAAGATGTTAACAAAATGGAAAAAATTGAAACTATTATAGAAGTTAACCAAATCGAGAACACTGAAAATATTGTGAGAGTAAACGAAAGAACTGAAGTTATTATAGAAGTTAACCAAAGCGAGAATACTGAAAATATTGTAAAAGTAGACGAAAATATTGAAGTTGTTTTAGAAGTTAAACAAAGCGAGAACACTGAAAATATTGTAAAAGCAGACGAAAATACTGAAGTTATTTTAGAAGTTAAACAAAGCAAGAACACTGAAAATATTGTAAAAGAAGACGAAAATACTGAAGTTGTTTTAGAAGTTAAGCAAAGCGAGAACACTGAAAATATTGTAAAAGCAGACGAAAAGACTGAAGTTATTTTAGAAGTTAAACAAAGCAAGAACACTGAAAATATTGTAAAAGTAGACGAAAAGACTGAATTTATTTTAAAAGTTAACCAAAGCGAGAACACTGAAAATATTGTCAAAGTAGACGAAAAGACTGAAGTTATTTTAGGAGTTAAACAATGCAAGAACACTGAAAATATTGTAAAAGCAGACGAAAAGACTGAAGTTACTTTAGAAGTTAAACAAAGCAAGAACACTGAAAATATTGTAAAAGTAGACGAAAAGACTGAATTTATTTTAAAAGTTAACCAAAGCGAGAACACTGAAAATATTGTCAAAGTAGACGAAAAGACTGAAGTTATTTTAGGAGTTAAACAAAGCAAGAACACTGAAAATATTGTAAAAGTAGACGAAAAGACTGAAGTTATTTTAGAAGTTAAACAAAGCCAGAACACTGAAAATATTGTAAAAGTAAACGAAAAGACTGAAGTTAATTTAGATGTTCTAGAAAACGAAAATACTATAGAGAGAAAAGATAGTAAAAGTTACCAGAAAAGTATTGCTACAAGCCAGAGTGTCTTAGTAAGATATTATATGCGCAAAAAATGGAAATACTATGTAGGATGGGTAGAAGAAATAAACACCACTGAAGACGATGCAAATTACACAATTAATTTCCTAAAAACCATTAAAAAGCCTACATTGAAATTCGTTGTTCCAAAGAAAAAAGATCGAGATAATGTTCCTTCTAATTCTATTGTGAAAACTATAGAATTACATAGAAATGCTGAAAAAAATGAGTACCTTTTAAAAAATGATTTTGACAGTACTTATTTTGATGTATAAATAATTATGGTAAGGTGTACTTATTGTGCAATCTTTTTGAGAGTTACCTGTTATGGTCTGTTTAATAGTTTGATAGATGTTGCTTATTTTTTAATTGAATTGTTTTCACTCATAATTTTTGATTTTATTTTCGGCCAAGCTTACGATCTGGCCATTCTAGTTTAAGAATTTTGTGACCATGTGTGTGCAATTAACAATTTAAAAAACTATTTGATTGATAAAAAATAAATATTAAAGATTTTGACAGTACTTATTTTGATGTATAAATAATTATGGTAAGGTGTACTTATTGTGCAATCTTTTTGAGAGTTACCTGTTATGGTCTGTTTAATAGTTTGATAGATGTTGCTTATTTTTTAATTGAATTGTTTTCACTCATAATTTTTGATTTTATTTTCGGCCAAGCTTACGATCTGGCCATTCTAGTTTAAGAATTTTGTGACCATGTGTGCAATTAACAATTTAAAAAACTATTTGATTGATAAAAAATAAATAATTTCGAAACTAATAGTCAAATTGTTTCATTGTAGATTTGGCTTTACATAACTTTTATGATACTTATATGTAACGCTGTTACATACACTTTTATGATACTTTTATGTAGCATAAGGCCAATTTTACGGCCTTGCCCAGGACGTCAATATAAATAACAATGTGATAATGATAATATTTTTAATTTAATTTTATTTATGTATTACGAGTAAATCTGTCTACCCCGTAAAGGATAAAAACGTGTTTATGTATGTATCAAAGAAAAATCGAAGAATTGGAAGAAACGGTCAATCAAGTTACTAAGGAGAACTCGTTACAATTAAACGCCAGATCAGGCTTTTCATGAGAATTCATCACAGTTGGAAAATAACAAGTAAATCCCAAATACCCTTTTTAACTCCTCTTTATAAACAGCCAGCCAACTGCTACACATTTTCCCCAGAGGATTGTGAAAGCCCCTGACTTGAACAAAACAGATGATTGTTTGACAATGTCCGTGACTGTGTGCCAATTCTATAGTAAGAAGATTAGCGAGTGAAAATGAAATACTTTCCAACGTAGCTATTTATTTGAATATCCAAGCTTATTTAGGAAAGGGTAGATAAACTTTACAAATCGACAGAGATTAGAAGGACGGCAATTTTTCCAGTTTATTTTATTCCTAAAATATATTTTTGTTTCCTTTCGCCGAAAACCTTGTTTTGAGAAATATTTAAGTTGAAAAATTAAAAAGATTGTTTTATGATAGGTATATGACGGATATTTAAATAAGTAATCATAAATAATGCAAGGTGTGGATCCCATAATTTGTACATGCAAATCTAACAAGTGGTATAAAATATAGCTTGTTTAGGAAACAATATTTCTAAACTGCAATTGTCTAAGCAAGTAGTGGTCTAAAATGGACAATAAAATACAATGTCTACCTGGTACTTGGACTTAAACACCGCTTGGTTAAATACGCTCATCATTTGGTCCTAAGGCCTATATTAAATACTAGCTATAAGGGAAAAACGGGAAGGGGAGGTAATAGTATTGTTCTTACTTCTAAATACGTATTTTATACCGTATTATTTCTTTAAAGTATTTGTGTCTAACGAAACGATATTTTGTATTGGCTTGCAAGTAGAATCAATTCATAGATAATCAGTATTCAGGCAACTTTACGAAATATTTATGGATGCCCTAGGCACGAAGAAGCCTAGGGTTATGTGGGACTCCTAAAAACTCTCCGGCGTTGCCTCAATCCGGTGTGATGGGGACGCGGTGGGATGCATAACCTAGTTTAAGTAATGCTAACTTCATGCTATCATTGTAAGTTTTCCTTTCTAGATACGTGCTGATCTGTTTCTATACATTTAAAAATAATTTGTTATGAATCCTTGGATGAGTAGTGAAAAAAAAATCGATAATTAGAATGGGTATTTATTGATACAATTTCAATGAAACTAATAAGTAGCACTACTCTTTGGCATTGTACACACGGCAAAATAATCAGGTAAGCACCTACGCACGCTCGCGCCGTATCTATCCTGCTTACCGAATAGCTTTGCTGTGTGTACATTGTACAAACTCCGGTGAATGTAGTGCTTCTATTAAATAGGGCCCAGAACGAAATTATATAGAAACATAAATCTCCAACCACATTCCTGCACTAAAAATAGATTTCAAAAATAGAGAAGGATAGCCTTAGATTTGGCGTAGTTAATAGTTAAAATTGTACCATCCCATCCCTCCTTGTAAGTGTACAAGTATTTTAGATAATAATCAGTTTTTTGCGTTTTAACCTTTTTAAAGCTGTTGGTGTCTGACAGGCGCGAGTCCATTATGCCACGCGCCGCGGCACCTCGGTCGGTTTTTTATGCGGATTTTATATTTGACACAAAAGGAAACTGCGAATAATCATAACTCTTTAAAGCCACAGGGGAATATTGAAAATGACAAGATGACATGTGGTAAGTACATTGATTTCGAAGCTTACTCATCCACACACATGATATTGGAAAATGCAAAATCTACGAAATTATTCAACTGAAAAAGTAACGACTGCCTGTAGTGATGAACTGCCAAGCGAAGACAAGGGCCCATCTTTACTGTGGAAACTGAAGACTAAATTTACATTATGAAGTTGATAAACAAAAGTTTAGGAAAAAAATATTTAATACTTTTTAATAAACAAAAATTATTTACCTTGCTACTCCGCTACTTACGTGTAAGATAACCAAGCTTGTGCGAAATATACATGTTTTTCATGCAACCCTCGCTCCACTTCTGCCACATAAAATACATAACTATAAATCCCACAAACTTAACTATCCCCTACTCCACACAAACACTGACGCATTTCGATTCCTCTACGGGATAATTCTCAAAGTGAGCACAACTATTACACATGCAAACCAACGTCGTATTAATTTAAAAACATACAAATAAACACATAACCTACCGATATTCATATAACGAAAACGAAAGTAAAAAATCTTTTTCTATTTAAAATCCAATTTAATTATCAATAGCTTTATCCCTTTTTAATCTGTATTTTAAATGATTTATTACACTTGAATGGTCGCGCGGTCGGTAAACAAACTTACACTTTCGGAAAAACATCATTAAATATTAGAAAATAAATGGGAAATTACAAGTAGAGACAGTCATGGCCATAAATTTCGATACAGCTATCATGTCAACTATACATTATGTATCACCGATCTTATTGTTTGTGTCATATTATAGGTGTATAGATATTTTTAACGTCTTGGTAACGTACGTGCCCTTGACTGCACTGTTTCGACAGTAGAATATTTGCGTCGATTTGTTCAATTTAAAGTTAATGAAATATTTTAAAATGTTATTTTGTTTCCACGCCATGCCGAATACAATGCTTCGGCGGAAACGAAATGTCGTGGATTCGTATTAATTGCCGGACTCAGCTATAGGTAAATATTATTCTTCTTAAATATCCATGAATTGCTTTTTGTTGCCTCTACAGATATGTACTGTTATTATCTCATGGCTTCTTTTATAACGACACAAATTTGGTAATATGGATAACGTACATAAATTTAGGACACATCATCCGTTGTTTACGATGTCACGTAGAAGCCGTAAATAACATCCGAAACTTGATTCACGACTAGCACTAAATTTTGTGCTAAAGAAGAGAGTTAGTACTATCGTCTTGTTTTACGCCTGACTAGCCAATACAATGTTATGTGCAACTACTTGACTCGCAACATACCTATCAATAAAAGTGACCGAAATAATAAGCTAGTTGACTGAATTTGACAACTTGGTTAATTATACAGATCTGGAACCAACTTCCTGCTGCAACATTCCCTGAGCGGTACAAATTAGGGATCTTTAAAAAGCGAGCCTTCCTGTTCCTGAAAGGGCCGGCAACGCACCTGTGATTCCCCAAGTCTTGCAGGTGTCCCTGGGCGCTGGTTGGTTGGCTGATTGGTTTAATACATACTTAATTAATTACAGTATCTAATGCAAGATTGATTATCTTTGGACGGTAACGGTAATTATTATTGTTGTATGAAAGAAAAAAATATTACCACACAATACTTAAATAATTCATATTTTTATTGATTCTTAGGATATTGATTACATACCCTGAAAATATCCGTACTTAATTTTCAAGCACCTTAAAATCTAGCAAATTAAAAACTAAAATAAAACAATGAAATAAAAAAAGAGAGGTCCCGTGGCATAGTACCGCAGATGCAGGCAGCATTTTGCCTTTGGACAGCGATACTAATATGCTTTCCAAGGAAGCTGCCAGCTCTGCGGTCACCCGTGGCGTCTATTAGCCTCTTCAAAATATCTTTGAAGAGGCTAATAGCGCTTAGACCCCACGGACCAAGGGTCTCAACACAGAAAGGAACAAAGTTGTATTCGGCGCTGAAACCCCTATATTTCTTTGTCTTAGATAATTCGGCCGCTTCTGCAGCCGCACCTGCTCTACTGCTGGTTTCGCGAAGGTGAGGCGAGGCTAGTGTGTCTACGCACGCTGCATCCCACACCAGCAGCACACGTCCCACACTCCGTGGAATCAGTGTCATACCGTCCGGTCTCTTGCCGTCGTCCCTAGTGATGCCTGTTGGTTCCAACAACGCAGGGACATTGGCAGAGGCAAACGACCGGCGGATGATGTCGTTAAGCGCGGCATGACTCGAGAAGCGGCCAGCGCTCTTTTGAAAAGATAGTCCGTGGTGTCCTAATGGGTCTACATCCACGCCACAGGGGCATCTGTGAGGTGAGCAGCAACGAAGACCAAGGCGGAGACAGGTGGATAACACAATGTTTCGGGGTCTAAAAAGGTTCTGGTATTGAGAGAAGGGTAGGCTTTCAGCCGGTCCCAACTGCCAAAAGCCTCGCTCGATCAGACCCTGAACTATTACTTAAAATAGTGTCGGAAACTAATTTACAAATTATGTCGTTCTTTGTGATTTTAGGTTGTCGGGAAATTTTGAACTTGGGTTGGCAATTGTCCAAGTAGTTTTGGCTTCGTCTAAGCCAGCAGTCAAGTAGTTTGAGAATAAGTCCTTAAGGATCTTACCTATTAGACTAGCTGAGCTATGAACGGAACAGAACGGGCAACAGCGAAGCAGATAAGATAATTTTGGTACCAAAAGACAATATTTGAGAACCGAAATTGCAAAATGAGAACTAATTTCTAGAATGCGATCAGAAAACAATTTGAATGTAGAAAGTTGTTTTCTAATATGGAATCTTCAAAAATGGGGGATCCGAGGAGGCTTGAAGAATTTTTTTCGACAAGAGTAATATTGGGTGCAAGCTCGTCGAATTGTTGTTTAATAATATGGAAATTAGATGAAGGATTCTGTACGAACAATTCACATTTATTGAAATTGAGTTCCAAACCGATTTCTTGGAATTTAGTTTTGATAGTTGACAGGTCGGAAAGAACAGTGCCCAGGTCGCCTCCTAGGGTCTCATCATCCAGATACCACAAGTTAAATTTGGATTTTTAAATTTAAATTATCGGATTAATAGCCAAACTGAAAATTGCCGGCCTAAATGGATCTGCTGGCAACCGACTTCGGAAGATAAAGTATTTTCGCGGTACAATAATTTAGATGGATCTGCGCAACAATGGAGTAGGTAGTTGTAAATTTCCGGGATATTTTGTTTGATTTCTGCCAGAAGGGTGTGGTCTGTCAACAGAGATTGACCGAGTAAAAGACGTTTTTGACGTCAATTTTGATCAACACATCGCAGCCAGCGGAAGAGAAGTACGTACGTAAGGCATGAACAGCAGCCTCACAACCTCCTTTTATGCCAAAACCTAACTGATCGGGTTCAAATTGAGGCTGTAATTTAGACAAGATGTGTGTCGAACAGCAATTTTGGACGCTAGGCGGCTACAACGGCTACGCAACGGCTATTGGTCTCACCACTCCGTCCTTATTAGTGAGAGCGATAAAGTTAACGCCGTATAAAATGGGCACAATTTCGGGATTCACATTGCCAGAGAACATTACATTTATTAATTTAGCAAAATTTCACAAATTCACTTACCGCCAAAATAAGATGTTCTTGTCTAATGATGAGTGTAGTTACATGACAATGCTTTGATCAAATAATTGGAAATTTCTTGGCGTAATTCAAATCAGCTTTCGCCACACCTAGAACACCAACAGAACCTAAACGTCCCTGGTTTTGGCACCATGTTTCATACAGCTAAAATGTATTAATATAGCTGAATTAAATAAAACTGTATTAAATTTGAAAGAAATGTATTAAAATCAATAATTTACAAACAAAAGAGAAATTAAAAAAATTAAGTATCGTCTTTGACAGAGTCAGCTTCGGGCAAATCTATCATTGCACCAAATTTGATGATACTAATGGGTTGGGCTGCAACATAACGATAATTTGGACATTTAAGATTAGTGATAATTTTTATATAAGTGTGAAGTTCAAGTTGTAACAAGGCGGTATCCAGCCTTGTCTGTTTTCATCCTCCGTCCTCAGTTTAATTTCAAATTTTTAATATTTTTTTCCCCATTTCAAATTCAAAATTTAGAATTCATATCGATCGTCTTGTTCGATCTTTCATGACTCTATGTCATTACTAAATGAGATCTGGAAGAATCCATATCTATTCACTCTAAAATTTGAAATCACATCATACCTATTTATTCAAAGTCATTTTAAAGTACTATAGGATTGTGCAGTGCATTTATTAATAAATAACCGATCTTATGCTGTGATGTGATTTTCTACTAGTTCCATTGTTATCATCATAATATTGTTCTTCATTGTTTCCAAAGGCACTATTCGTAAGTTTCATATTTTATTGGGCTAACTATTATTATAAATAACTGTATTTGTATATTAAGTTGTTCTATACCTTGTTTCAAGTGCCTTTACCTTTACTTTTATATAAGTAATTTAAATAAACAACCTCCTCCATATCCATCATCTCCTGAGTTTTCTTCCCTCTCCACATCTGGTCACTCCGTGACAAAGTGACCCCTGTAGCCACTCTTTAGGTTTTGATATATTCTTTTTTTTGCTTAACACTGCTTTAGAACGATACAACAAAGCAAGCTGGGTTTGTATATATTGCCAGTTCATTGAAGTAAGCTAAATACACGTTTCTTGAAAATGACTGGGCATTTTTACTGTTTTTCCACTGTACAAAAGATTCGTAGGCCGCTAGGTATTTATCTTTAGGGTTTCGTGGCAGCACACCAGCACTTGCATTTCGTACCTCGATTAGTATTTCCGGCGAAGTCAAATCTACGTATTGCTCTTCATCCCTATTTAAAGTCGTCGTTTTTAATAAGTACATACCTTTTCATAAGTAACAATAATCCACACAGAGAAAACGTTAGCAAATATTGAAGGAAATTGGCGCTTAAAAAAGCCATACATGCTGCGATCTACCGGAGAGGTTAGCGTCTATGGGAACGTTCCGGTGTACCGGTGCAGTTCTTCAGTTCGATTAACACGATGACGCGCTGGCTTTTTAAGCATTTTTCTGTTAGCAGTTTATAAACAGCTTCGTTTTTGTTTCAATAATAATAATAAGTCATTTAGTTCAGATATTACATCCATAATGTCACATACCTATATAAAAATAAAGTTATCAAACATAAAATAATCAAATTTAAAATCAAATTAAATTAATATCAAGTAGATCCCTCCGGTGAACCACAGCGTGTATGGTCACGAAACCCACGATTTCCTTTTTCAAAACTCTCGGAACGATTCCGGACGCGCCCTACTCCTAGCTGTATGTGCACTTGAGTCGGCCCACTGGCTAAACGCCTTGCCGTTGAGGAACTTTGGCACAGTCCTAGACCCAAATACT
This sequence comes from Pandemis corylana, assembly GCA_949127965.1. Taxonomy (NCBI): domain Eukaryota; kingdom Metazoa; phylum Arthropoda; class Insecta; order Lepidoptera; family Tortricidae; genus Pandemis; species Pandemis corylana. Next base: position 19,030,246 of record OX421850.1, read on the forward strand.
CTAGGAATTGAGACTTCCCTGAGACTTGGGGCCAGGAAGGACATGATGTGTCCCTTACACTTGCGTTTGCGGCAAAGAGGTGGATCAGCTGGGACGACATGGTCCTTCATGTGCCACCCTTTGGAGCCAACTGATATGATGAGGGACTTCGGCTAGCGTCCAGACGGAGTCACTCTGGTGCCGTGGAAGCTCGTTGGGGCCCTGGTGTAGGACAAAACATACGTCGCTACATTCTCTATCCCACATCCAGGCAACCAGCTACTAAGCCGTAGCTGCAGCTGATCTGGCCAAATTCTCAAGCGCCGCTAGTATTCCACCTTACTAAAGGATTAAGTGTGATACACTGGGTCCCCAAAGAGGTAATGCTGCAGGCGGCATGAGGACCCTGAATCAATCAGTTGGATTAGACGGGGTTTTCTTTTTATAAGTTCTTTTGGTCATTGGTGACATGTAAAAATACACATTTTGTTTTATGCTTATAGCAGGACCAGTCCATTACTTAGGGAGAATATCGGTGACCTTTTTAGCGGACTCGTTCAAAGACGTAAAATAATCCATCCAGAATTGATGTAATATCACATCAAATACGGACATCACAGTACATCTAGTAAGTATCAACTGTAGACAAAAAACGGCTAGTTAGACATTACAAAATCTTACAGTGCATGCTCCAATTCAAAATTTCGCAAATTGCGTTTTTAGATTGCACTGCATTGCTTTGACGGCAAAAAGAGATTAACGAAATATACGGCTGCAATATACACGCCGCCACCGAGGAATGAAATGTTTCAAATGATGGTGTTGCGCTTGTGAAAATATTTACAGTCATCTCGTTCTATAAGAAAAACCGACTGACTAAGTACGTTGTTAGCAATGAAATATGTAGGGTTCCATACGTCGCTCAATATGTACGTAGCTATATTATAGGTGCTTACTTACTAATACCGTACTAGCATGGATAGGGAGTAGTCAACTAATACGGAAAGTACATACTTGGTTTTATAATAAAGATCAATGGAAATAATAAGACTGAGATGAGAAGGCCCACTTAAATACTCCGCAAGGTGCCAGCATGACTGTTGACGATAGACTGGGTTGAATCCTCCTCATTGTCTATAAAATATTTAATTTTAGTTCTAGGTCTAAGTGCAACCTTAAACTGAATACTTTTCCTTGTATTCGTTGTAGAGACCGTCGCGAAATGAAACCTGGAACCGATTGAATATATTAAAATATTTATTTAAGTTTTGAATTGTCGTATTTTACGGGCCGAATCTCCCAACAACCCATCACGCCTCATCGAACGACCTTACCCGGGGAACCCTTGCCATCATCAACATGTTCGCTATCCTAGACTCGAATGGTTTCGCACGTGACGACGGCGAAAGGCCCGACGGTGTGTCGCTGTATTCATTTTAAGCAGGTCAGGACGTACGTTTGGGATGCGATCTGTGTGGATATGGTCGCACCTTCCCACGTCGCCACAACATCTACCTGAGCAGGTGTGGCTAACGGTTAAAATATGCCTGCATAGGACTGAACCCTTGTTTGCGCTGTTTGGGGTAGAATCTAGGTCCAGGGATTATGCTCTTTCAAGAGAGTAGTTTTTTGTGGCTGGCCCTAACGACTAGCGACTAGAAGGCAGACAGGCTGGTCGTAGCTGCCTGCCGTCTGGGGGGCTAAACCACCTTTTTTGATTTTTCCATAAACACAGATGTTTTTGTCTGTGATTAGTTTGGTACCTACGTATTTATTCGGGGATATGTGATTTTTGTTTTTGATGAAATGTGATTTTTCAATTATTTGGACATACATCACCACTTCCTGTTATTATGTAGGAATAAATAGAGCCGTTATCACAGAAATCTGACAGTTCAAATATCAGTAGTGAAGCAGGTCTAAATATTTGTAAAGTGGATTTGTGCATTTCTTTGTACCTACGAAATTTTATTACCATATAAATTATGTGGATAACTATTTCCGCATATTAAATGGACGGTTTTTAGGGTTTCGTAGTCAACAAGGAACCCGTATAGTTTCGCCATCCTAGTGCTTCTGTCTGTCTGTCTGTCCGCGGCTTAGCTCAGAGATTCTTAGTACTAGAAAGCTGTAATTTGGCATTAACTACACCGACAAAGTGGTAAAATAAAATCTAAATTAAGTAAATCTAAAGTACCTCCCCTACACGATAAAGTGGGGATAACTATTTTTTTTCTCGTTTATCCCATAGTGTGAGATGTCGTTGGAAAGGCCGCTTAAAAATATTGTGGGCGTTGGAAAACCATTTTTTGTTCCAGGAATCGCTTTGCGAATTATTAAGCTTTAAAGTTCTAATCATTTTTAGAGTCAAGTGTCCCTCCCTTGCCACCTAAATGGTTGTATTTGGATATGAGAAAAAATTATGCTAGGAGTATTTATAACGAAGTTGAAAGGAAAACTATCACAGCTAGGTTGGCTTTACAATTTAACTAGTAATAGTCGACCAACTTATAAAATGTACTGACGTTCATAGTATCCGCCTATTGTGACAGACTACGGAACCGTACTCTGCGCCTGGCCCGACACGCACTTGGCCGGTTTTTTTTAAGCTAAGCATTTTAGCAACCACACATACAGTATACACACACGTTTACCCAGTTAATTCTGGAAACGTTGAAATACCCTAATAAACACAAACTAAACAACCTTAAATAAAGTGATACGGGAAGGCTTAAAGTCATTGTGTGATAGAATAATCATATGCCAAATTCTGTAGTACGCCGGAAAACCGGTGAACCCTTAAGTGACACTATTACGACAGTGAAAAGTGTCACAGTAAAATGGACAAGGTTGTAGTGTTAGTCAAACATCCTCTTAACAGGCCATTTATTTACAAGCCTAAAACCGTTGACAAAGACATTGCATATTCATGACTCGATCCATTGTTGCCTTTATGAATAATTTGGTGAAGGAAAATTCGTACTTAGTGGTAGTTAAAAAAAAGATATTAAAATAACTCAATGAGACGTTAATTAAATCAAATTAATTTTAAGAATGTGCACCTAAGACATGATACTTTATTTTTGCTACTTATCTATCGGGTGAATTTTAAATCGTATTACATGCGAAAAACACATTGTTGAACTGCGTAAAAAAACGGAATGAAGTATGAATTACAAAATTATCTTGCTTTGTGTGCCAGTCCAACTCGCACTTGGCAGATTTTTATTACCAAACATTTCCACTACATTGTACTTACATTGTCTTTTTTATTATTTTAGCTCACAACTTAACTGCATGAATAGAAAAGATTCAACGAGAAAGTGATTGTTTTGCATGACTTGACCTCATTATATTGCGGAGTAGCAAAGTAAGTTATCCAGTTATTTTAAAATGGACAACCGCAATGTAACGCCTGAATCTATACAGTTATTATACGGATGTTCCCACGAGATCGCGACTTAGGGATGAAAAATCCTAAAATTTGAACCGATGATGCGAACTCAAACTAGCAATATTTTAGACATAAAGAAGAGGGGATTTCTGTGGTTTTAACGCACCTATTTCTATTCGCTGCGCGTCCTCTTCTTTTACGCGGCTACAGAATCTAGATATTTTCTTTAATGACAACAGCCCAATATCGTAATCTTGGCAGATACGAAAAAACATTGTATAAAATTATAAAGGAGTGACGTTCTCATTTTATGGGTTAATAATAATAGAAAACAGCGATCGAGGAGGGTAAAATCAAAATTTTAACGAAAACAACATCATTCATCTTATTTTTACAAAGCTTTCTGACAAAGGCAGTGTACAAAAAATTGTGTACGTTGTGTCGGGTGTTAAAGAGTTGACCATGGTGTTCTTATTGTAGTCTGTTTCTCTACAGAAGTACCACGAGTATTTTCGCCTTCTTTGGCTCTTATGAGTACTTATTTAAAATGACCAATAAAATAAATCATGTAATTTGGAAATTTGTTGAAGACAGTTTGCGCAACGCAGACAATCTGTATAACATTTTATTTTATTCATAAATAAAAAGTTTCGGTATAAAAGTGCAATTAAAATACGACTATCAGGCAGAAAAAACTAGGTTTGAAATAAAAAAAAATCATTTTCAAAATAATACTTCGTAACCTCTTCGTCGCATTTTGACAAATGTGATTATTTGCGAAGGGCTCCAGTAGTGCAATCAATCAGCCGACCTCTCGGACCCCTATCGATCTTTCGCCAATTCGAATCCCAACCGAGTCGTACATCATTCCCATTTTTTCCCCAATTCGTGCGAAAATCATTAACGGAGTGGCTATGACGTAATTATGATATGCGATGTCGCAAAATTAGTATAGAATATTGTTACACCGTTCTACCTCACCGCCGCATTATCACATTTTGTTAGAAAAAAATAACTTATTGTGTAGGTACGCCTATATTAACACTTTTCATGACGTTTTTAATAGCTTCCATAGCACGAGTGTGATACCCCGCTACAAGTGCAGTCTGAGTCCGCACCATGTCGCCGGTCGGCGCACAAAAAAATACTAAGCACTATGTCAAATTCAATTTCGGCAGCAGACCCCTTAGTTACATGCAGTTCAAAAATTGGCTATTTGCACGTTCTACCAGATTGACATTCTGTGACCTTATGTTATTGTATGCCTGGAGGCAATCATAGCGGTCGATCTTCCAGCCTCCCGTATCACTAATTTAATATTGCAGGCAAGGTCCATTCTATAATTGGTCAACAATCAAGTACCTATCTCGAATAGCGGTTTTGGAACTATCAACTCTACAAACTGCTAGAAATGCCTTAAAATCTGAAAGCTTCATTTCAACTTACTATGTTATTGTGACTATGGCGAGTGAATATTAGTGACAGGACATATAAGTGTAAACCTTATGAAGTTCGAAGCTTCACTCTTGTTCTTGACCCCGTGTTTCCATAAATTAAATAAAGTTTCTATCCTTTCTGCGTCGCTTAGAGTTCACCCCTATCGCTCGAGGGTAAAATAACGTTCAAACTAGTAAATCGAGGCCTCTCTTCATTTTCAAACGTAAATAGTTAGAAGCTAACAAACAGAGAGTAAGCCCAAAGTCATATCAACATGAAATCTGAACCTTGAGGGCGTTCTCTAAGACAGTGTGAAAACATTTTATATGTAGCTGACAGGGCCTACTTTGGTCGATCTAAGACTACCAGTAAACTTAGAAAAAACTTTTTGCTAACTATAAAATATGAAGACGAAAGCTAATGAAAAAAAAATTAGCAAAAGCATATTTCAAAAGTTACAGTAAATTTTATGGCGGTTTCTAGATTATTCTTCCATTTACAGGTTTTTGGATCCTGTAATCATATTTTTTTGATTCCTGCCTTAAATACTTATCTTATGCGTTTAGTTTAGTTTAGACACGTTTTTGTAAATTAATGTAATAATTACGATGAGCGGGATGATCACTATAATTGTAAATTATACACCTTGCACACTGACATGTCCCAAAATAACGACAATGTAAATTTTCTACCCATAAAATATCCCATGTTACCTATATAATATGAGCCAAGCTACTTTTTTGAAATAGCAACTATATGGTTTAAAGAATATATTCCCTTTTATTAAACTTAGTGTTAATATATATTATAATTTCACAAATGCTGTATGGGATGTGAGCAAACAAATTGGTTTTGAGATAGTTGCCGTAAACGTAGATACTTACGGAAAAATAAACATGACGCTGTTATGTATGCTTAACTAGTATTACTTTCCCCAATAACATGATCTTTGAGGGTCATTTACCTTACTTAGTCACATAGTATATTTGGGACCTGTGTTTAACCGTGTCGCATATTTACAAATAATAATATACTTTAATTTTTAGCTACTTTTGTTACTCTAAGTTACACGATACGTCTCAATAGATAGGCCAGTGTATACAGGGTGGAAAGATCGAATGCCACATAGACGGCAACTATCTGAAATATTGGACATATTCTGCATTTATGGATTTTTGAAAAATCGCTTGCCTTAGTCGGGAGTCAAACTGGTCAAAGATATTTGATTGGGACAAATCTTAATAAAATATAAAATATCGTAAACGTAAATATCGTAATATCGGTCAAAAAATACGGAAAGTATAAGAATATTATACTACTAATTAGTAAGCGATTAGAAAGAGAGATCCGATATGACATGTGACGTCATTTGTCACATACATACATAAATCACGTCTTTATCCCTTATGGGGTAGACAGAGCCCAAGGTAACAAGACCAAAAGGCCACATTTAGCATGATTGTGGTGGAAAAGGTAACAATTTGTCACAATGCCCATATAAACTCCATATTAAAATTCTGTTTTTCTAAAAAAAAAGATGGAGACAAATCTTTGATAACTTATATCTCAGTTATTTTAAGAGTTAAAAAAAAAGTTCATTACATAAAATGAGCTTTTAATGAAAACCATGAAAAAATCATGAATTCTCCCTATTGTGTGATACTCAATGGCTGATATTTCAATGGTTGCGATTCGTTTATGTAAAGGGCGATGATCAGTTAGCATTAGCAGGTTTGCAATATCAATATTGTGTATTCGATCATTCTTGGAAATAAATTCAACGCCGCCTTGTTTAACAAATCTAGGTAAGCATATATTTACAAAAACATATCACATAACAGTTGTCAACATCAAATATAATTGACGGCTTCGCGGAATCTAAAGCCTTTTCCACACACGGTCGTGGATGATAATCAATAACAACCAATATTTTTGACAGATAGGGATATCTGTATGTTGCGAAATATCTATATCCGGTAGGTACTATCGGTGACTCAAATGGCAGATCATTAAGAATCATTTAAGAAGGGTTTCTGGTCATATTTTTTTTATTTTTGATGGCATCCTTTGCCCTTCAGGAAATTGAAAATATGGTAAAAAGGGATGGGTTAGTAAGTGGCTTTCAGAGGATACCTTTTTACAAGGAAAAATAAATTGTTCTTCAGGTTTGACACGTTTTTATAACATCTTATGAGAAACTATATAAAAGAAAGAACCATAAAACATGTCGGGTTCTTTAGCAGACTTATAAAGCGGCCGACACGATTTCGTTGCTCTCTACATGTTCTAAGGTCCATATATTGGACCTGCTAATCTGTTTAACAGTCAATGCCTCAGTACGAGCCCCCACTTCACCACAATGTGTGTAGAGTGACTCTATCTGCCTAGTTACTACCTTTTGGGTTTGGCACCGACTTCAAAATGATCAGTAGGTCGCTTCATTGCTCTCTAGTGTAATCAAGTAATGTACTTTTTTAAGTGTTTATGATAGAGATAATGCTATGGGTAGAGTTATGGCGAAATTTTACCGAAAAGCTGCATTTTAAGAACACAACATGTAGCTTTGCGCAGTAGTATAGAGGACAAATATAAGCATTTTTTTTTCGCAACAGCAGAAGTTTCACCCCTCAGGAACAGAAATGGCGCTACTGCTTTCTTCAAAACTTTGAAAGGTGCTACTAGCCAAACGGCTTAATGTGTCAATCGAAAGACAAGTTAATCTACTATAAAAAAGAAGAAGAGAAAGAGTAATAATTATTTTGATCATTCGCTTTAAGATCGATGGTATAATTCAGATCATGTGTTCGGAAGATTTCTCCTCAACTTGTACCGGTATATATTAATTTGTGAGGCGACATGTTTTAATAATTGCCTATAAAAGTTTTCAACGAAGACGTTAAGGGCTTCCAACCGCTTACAGACACGGCAAAACTTTCTATCCAGCTGGCCATTCCAACAATTAATAAACCTTGCTACTTTATTTTGATGAATATTAATGTTAATTTGACAATGAAATGTATATAAGTGACGACAGCGTAATTTTTATTTCTTTAGTATAATAAAGTATAATGTGATTTTTAGACTAATATACCTTAAAGTCTGTACCTTGGCCTAGCATTATTAAATTCAAAGTTTCTCATGCAATTTTATCACGAACAACGCAACTCACTTTGAGCTGACATTATATTTTACGTTGCTTTATCTGTTCACCCCTCGAGATGTGCGATTTGGCCTAATGTCTCCAGGAAATTCACTCCGTTCAGGGGACTATGCGATTGGTTTACGTCACGATTTCGACTTTCGACCTCAGAAATATTACTACATTTATATTATCACTACATAGTATAAAACAAAGTCGCTTTTTCTGTCCCCAAGTCCGTTTGTATGCTTATATCTACAAAACTACACAACTGATTTTGATGCGAGTTTTTTTAATAGATAGAGTGATTCAAGAGGAAGGTTTATATGTATAATACATGCATGATATACCGTGCGAAGCCGGGGCGGGTCGCTAGTTTTATTATAAAACAAAGTCCTCCACCGCGTCAGTTTGTCAGTCTGTTCGCGATAACAGAATTGAACGGAAGCTTTTTTCACCAATAGATAGAGGGATTCAGGAAAAAGACTTATGTACATAATTTGTTAAGGTTTTGTGTAAATTGGTTGAAATATAATAATAACTAGCTGTTGCCCGGGGCTTCGCCCCCGCTGCAATTTTTTTTTTCAAAATGTTATTTTATACAAACTGTCCGAACAGTAACAAACACAATTAAAAAAGAATTATCCAATTCGGTGCAGTCGTTTGGAAGTTATACGCGTACATACATTTCGGCGATTCATTTTTATTTATATAGAAGATTTAATGTAACTTTAACTTCATTCCAAATATTTAAAAGTGAAGTGAATCAGGTTGTCAAACGTTAGTTGCGAAATAAACGGATTCCTAGAAATAGAGACATTTTGTCAATTCCACTTTTTTTTCTCATCCGTGACTAAGATACTAACTGCTGTTGCCAAAACTCATGCCGTTTTCATTTCGTATGCGATCCATATTAGAACCTCCTGTATTTGAATATCAAACTTTGAAGCATTAAATACTTTTTTGAAATAAACAAACATGGCAAATCAATTTTGACATAATAGATTAATTAAAAAGAAATTAAAAGTTGACGCAAGTCATTCATTGTAAACAAAGAAATCGTAAAATATTTTTTGTATTTTGTATAATTATCTTAATACGTAAGTGTTGCGGATAAAATCTGGTCGACTCAAAACAGATATTTTCTCATGCTGAACAACTTACAACAGGTTTCAGTCCAATACATGCTATTTTTATTGTGTCATCTCACGTCAAAACACATGACACGGGTCACATTATACTGGCTGGTCGGGTAGCGCACAGTAGTTCATTAAAATTCATTTTTTAGTGGTCTTTCGTAAAAAAATCTAAAAACGAAGAGCAGTTTGCAACTCTCCAGCATGACACGAATCTAATGACATATAATTTATCAAAATCGGACCATAACTGTAGATCTGATGGCTTGTACAAAAATCGGCCTCGCGTATTATATATATAGATTGTTGGATTATGCAAAAAAGCAGCTAGTATTTAGTGGTAAATTACCCACGTACCTGTTTCTATTGTTATGCGTTTTGCACATAAAGTGATAGTTTTATAAATAGCATTATTTGTATAATAGTTTTATAAATAGCATTATATGCATAATTCTTAAGCTCTTATTTAACTAGTTTTTCGGGTATTTGCAATATTAGTTTTTAAATTTGAAGCACTTTTTTAAAGTGCAGGTTTTATTTTTATCTTTTAATTAATGTATACATACCCATACATACATACATAATATATATCACGTCTTTATCCTTTACGGGGTAGACAGAGCCTAAGGTAAAAAGACCTAAAGTCCACGTTTAGCATAACTGTGGGCGAATAGGTAGAAAGGGGTATCAAAATAGTGATGGGTTGCTAGCCGCAACGCCTATAACACGATTTTTAAGATTTTTGCCCATTCCCTTGATGGGCTTAATTAATTTATAAAACGATAAAATGTAAAGTAACCACAATGAATGCAACCGTCGATACTAAAAGTCTCCGTTCTTATCTACAAGTCAACTTATACGCCCAAGTTACGTCTTCGTTTCGACGCAGCTTCCCAGCCGTTGGTATGGAAAATTTATGTTACCCCATTGTAGAGCTTGGTGCTACCTACATTGGTTCGTAGTTTTAGTGCGAGCTATAAAATACAATAAACTTTTCCAAAGGTTAAAATTACTTTGTCGGGAACAGATGCAGGATTAAGAAGCAAAGAATTTAAAACTTAAAGGGAATACTAAAAACAGTTCCTGGCTACAAAAGATCACTGGCATTGTGAAGAAAATCGCTTCTCTTTTGTAATTAACACGGAGGTAACGTGGTTCTAGAACTCATGCAGTTTTCACTTTTCCTGCAACCAAAGTACAACCATACTATCTAAATATTTCATGATTGTTTGAGTACATAATTATTATATTATCATAAGTCATATCCTCTTGAATCGAGATAAATATGCAGCTTATTCCAAATCTTGGGTACAAAAAATGATAGTAGCAATTACCTAAAAAATGCGGATTATATATTTTTTAGCAAAAACTGTGTTGGTTATTTGTAGAAAGGTCAGCTATAAATCATATAAGTACACTAACTTAATATATAATAATGTACATTAACTTACTTGCTAAGCACTTAGTTGACGTCCCGCAACTTTACCCGAGGTTTTTCGAAATCCTCGGCCTCTTTTTCCGGACTTAGTCGCCGTAGAGAACATGACAATGTACTATTTATATAAGTGCTACCCATATTAGGTATATTTACTACCTTTTATACTCACAGTACATACATTGCAATAAGTAGACCGCGATCGCATCAAAATACTCTTGGGAAGAATCGGTAAAAATCTATTTTCGCCTGAATTTGGACAGTTTTACTGTAAAGTCAACCAACAGGCAAGTTCTGACGTCTGTAATCTATACTCGGGAGCAAAAAACCGGACCACTTTTCATACAACTTTCTACGGGACAACGAACAGCCTAAATCATGGTACAAACTTGAAGTATGACACACAATTCCTTGAGTATAAAATAAGAAGGGATTTTTCGAAATTCCCACGCGATAGGGAATAAATGGGGTCTATGCCAGCTGCAAAGGGGCTGTATATCAGTAACTACAATAACTATTCTTGAAATTTGGCATTCAATTAGGGAATCGTAAGTGCTAAAAATATATTTCAGGATTTTTTCAAAAAAGTACAGCACATAACTCTCTATAAAAGGAATTTATATTATAACTTTGAAATTGTCCTATTTCCGTAACTACAATTACTAGAATTTTTAAATTTGGCATTTATAATCATAGTAATTATATCTGAATATTATTTTCCCGTAATATAGGGAATAAAAAGGATCATTCTGTGTAGCTGACTTGCTAACTTGCTAGGTATTATTACAGGTATTTCGTAGACATAATACTTCGAGGATTTAAGAGGTGCACTATGAAGGAATTTTTCAATTTTTCCGCGCGGCAAGTGGGATAATATTAGAAATAAAAATAGAACATTCAGTTTTACTGTGTGTTCAAATCACTGAGGGAAATGTAAATGTTAATTGTCATTGCTTTTTCCTAAAGCAGCCTGGTGATTTGAACATATCGATTAGTTTCGCAAGGGTAATTACCAATCGTATTATTTTTACATCTGTTGTGAATTGATCATCTCCCTGGAGAATTTGGTCAAATCTCCGTTTTATCATTACGATGCGACATAAATACAATTACTCGATGGGCAACTAAGGTTAATAGAATGCGATGATTTCATATTAAAATATTAATATATTATTAATAATCGTTTAATTGAACTACATTATACATACATTTAATAAATATTTATATCGAATTACAAAAAAAAATAAACTATGATAAAATCTAAAAGTTAACTAAATATACAAAACTTAAAACTAAATAATATATTTATTAATATATATATTATAATATTGATGCGTTTATATTAACAGTAAGGGAAGTTTTGAGTTTTCCAGTTAACTTTAAATGACATAACTACTGACATACAGATAGAAAAGGTGAAAGTTTTATTATTTTGCCTACGGTACCCTAAAGACAATTATGGCAAACAAACAGCTAGTATGTTGTGGGTTCGGTTAATTCCAATTAAAATGCACCAATAAAAACTGACCCAGAATTCGAGAAAGCTTAGTAGCTCAGACCAACAAATCTTCCGAAGGGGAAAGAAACTATTTAAAGTCAAGTTAATTACCAATTAACTTCAATGAGGCCTTCAATAAATGAAGGAACGTCAAAGCCATTATACACAATTAAACCGAAAGTTTCTTTCCAAGTTACGCAATTACTACTTTTATACGTTTTACGGACAAAGGAAAACGCGAGATTAATTTTGCAGCTTTGCTACTAAATAAATCACGACTTCGTAATAATTTGCGGTAGCTCATGAAATTATGCTACTTTTGATTGTTTTTGTTAGGACTGTAAATTCAAAGCACGATGAAGTCTCATTAAAAAGGGTAATTATTTCATTGCAAATCTATAAAATAAGAACAATTTTAAACTAAGGATAAGTAATTTAGTTTTAGATTAGTTTAGTATTAATTTTGGTGTATTTTAGGTATAGTTTCGAAGATTTATTTATTAAGGATTCATTTACGGTATGCCATAATTTCATATATAACAAATACATACATACATACCGTCACGCCTCTTTCCCACAGGGGTAGGCAGAGACTACTTTGTTCCACTTGCTACGATCCTGACATACTTCTTTCGCTTCATCCACATTCATCAATCTCTTCATACATGCTCGTCGGTTTCGGGTACTCCTGACCTGACCTTTTTCCAAAACGTCTCCTATTTGGTCTCGAAACGTCCGTCTAGGCCTTCCCCTCCCAACGTTACCATTCACACTCCCCATATAGATCTGTTTAGTTAGTCTAGTTTCATCCATCCGCTCTACGTGACCAAACCAACTAAGCATACTTTTTTCTATCCTAGTCACTATTTCCTCTTTCACACCAGCACGTTCCCTTATCACACTATTCCTTATTCTATCTTTCAGTGATACACCTTCCATACTTCTTAACGCTCTAATTTCTACTGCATTTATTCTACTTTCATGCTTCTTTTGCCATACCCAAGTCTCGCTACCGTACATTAATGTTGGAACAAGCACCCCTCTGTGGACAGCCAGACGCGCCTTCTTCGACACCTTCTCATTGCTCACAAAGCCGCGCAGCGCCCCATTTACCATGTTTCCTGCATTCACTCTTCTTTCAATATCACTTTCACACTTCCCATCTTTCGTAAGCGCCGAACCCAGATATACAGACTCTTTTGCCTGTTCGACTTTCTTACCCGCAATCACAATCTCACATTCTGTCATACTGTCGTCTTTTTCAAACACTATAACTTTCGTCTTGCTTACATTAACATTCATACCTTTCGTTTACAATGCACCACATAAAATGTTAGCCATCATCTGCAACTCCTCCTCCGACGATGCCAACAACACTTGGTCGTCGGTGTATAGGAGGCATTTGATGGTAAACCCACTCATTCTTAGTCCACAGTCATTCCTTTTCAAATCACTCAGGCATGTATCCATGAATAGGTTGAACAGCCACGGTGAAGCAACACATCCTTGTCTAACACCGTTTTCAATGCTAAACCATTCAGTGTACGCCCCGTTTATCCTCACACAAGCACTAAAATCCTCATAGAGAAATTTTAGTGCTCGTATCAGATTACTGTGCACCCCATGCATGGATAATGCTGACCACAATTCATTCCTCATCACTCTGTCGTAAGCCTTCTCCAAGTCAATGAATAAGCAGTATATTTTCTGGCCCTTGTATGGCCAAGGGCTATAAATATAAGCGAAAAGTATATGGATACTTTTCGCTTATACACCGCAAGGAGAAGACTTGATCCGTGCATCCCATTCCCTTTCTAAAACCAGCTTGTACATCCCATATTTTCTCATCGGTCTCTTTCATAACTCTCTCAATCAGTACCTTTGCATACAGTTGGCCGACGACGCTGAGAAGGCTTATTCCGCGGTAGTTTTTGCAGTCTAGTTGTGACCCCTTTCCCTTATACAACGGCACAATCACGGCCTTGCACCAATCCTTCGGTACACGACCGTTCATCCAACACAGGTTGAAAAGGTGGTACAACGGACTAGCTACCACGCCGTCACCAGCTCTCAGCATTTCGACAGACACCATATCATACCCCGCAGACTTTCCTAACTTCATTCTTTTCATGGCGTTCAGTTTCATCCATACCTATCTCATTTTTCTGACTCATTCGTCTCTCCGGCACGAGCCGGTACGTGCACTAATTCTTCTGCTCTTTCAAACAAACTTTCAAAATATTCCTTCCATCTTTTTAACACACACTCTTCTCCTTTTATAACACTCCCATCCAGGCTTCTGATTTCACTCAGCTCCGAGGCAGTGTTATATATAAAACAAAGATTTTTATAATGTCGGCGCTTTTACGACCTTCTTAATGATGACGAATCCTGGATTTACTATAGTATCCAGAAGTCAGTAATATCCAGTATAATCGAAACAAAGCAAGAAGATACTATACGATTATATGTACATTATATTATGTTGCTAGATGAAAGTGACCCGTTGTTTTGGCTGGTCGGTATACGATAGTTATGATTGTCGTTGTTAATTTATTGTGCACACTAGCTTTGACGGGGCGAGAAAACGGGGCAACAGAGTATCTATCAAGGTTAATTGACGTGTCCCAAGCACCTGGCACAGCGTGTTCATTCACCCAACACATAGTAATATATGTATCTTAAACAATATTCTATATACAACGCATTAATGTCTGCTTTGAGATTGTTGACTTGCTATGATAAAGTCAATCAAACAGTAGTTGCACTTTAATTATTTCCTGGAAGTGTAAAAGTAGCTTATTGCCTTTCTCAAGTCTCTAGTCTATCTCTGTACCTAGTTTCCTTAAAGTTTATCCAGTGGTTTAAGCGTGAAAGCGTAACTGACAGATAAACAGACAGAATTACTTTCGCAGTTATAATATTAGTATGGATAAAATATCATCCATGATTGTGAAGAATCTGAAATCAATTTCAATTTTTCCAGCATACCGAGTCTCGGGGGAAATTATAGCGTGCGCATCTTATCGTTGTTTCACACAATGGCTCCTCTTTTTTCTTTAAAAGAATTGGAATAAAAATGCTGCTGATCATTTTTACACCATATTATTGAAAGGCATCTAACGTATATTTTGCACTTGATGCTTATTACCACCCTAACAGGCAGCTTGCCAATTCATTATTCTTGTTAATTTGCAAGTTACCCTAGATCAATATATAGGCTACTTTTTATCTCGGAAAAGTGCATATTTCCCGTGGGATAGCGATAAACATGTCAAAGGTCGTAGCTACTTAGAATCGCAACGCAAATTAATTATTGCAGAATTATAATATTATCACCATCAGTTATGAAGTCTAATTCTACGCGGACAAAGTCTACGCAGAAGCTAGTGCTGAATATATTATATACTGTTTTTAATTTATGAAGGTCACATTGCGCAACGATAACTTTAACAATAAATCTGTTTAAAGCGTGGATGAGAAAAACATGTTTACAGCAAGAAGCGGTGGCTCACAGTCAATGTGTTTTGGTTCGTCTGTTTTTGCCAAGATGTTGATGAACACTGGAAAATGGTATCTTGGAATCTATTACATCGAACAAACTAGATCCTGTTTTCAAAGATTTGACATTAATAATGCCGCACCGATAAAGCATATGTTGAAAAATCTTTATTTATTTATTTGCGTCATTAATCGAGGTTTTTTTTATGGAAAATGATGTTAGGCAATACTCGCTTTCTGGTTTATGTTTTTATCAGTGTAAAACAAGTCAAGTGCGTACCTATTTGTGTTTTATATCTATTTAAGATTTCAGACGTTCGTTATGCTGCCGGAATAGTTTCTTCTCTTTCGCTAACAGGCACGAGGACCGTATGTGTGAAGAGTGATGTTGCTCAAGGTCATTGTATTGTAGTCTGAGAAGCATTTCCCTGAAAAGTCACATTGTGATGTTTTTATTTTAAAGACTACCTACTCATAATATAAATTTACACATTATGCTTATGAAGCTGTTTGAGTGTGTGGTCCAAAAACATTCAGTAAAATCGCAAATTTATCATCGCTTAAATATGCCTTAAACGGTAATCATACGGACAAAAATAAGTTTGCTTCAAAATTACTTTATGATTTTCCTGTATAATCCTGTAAAATATCCATATCAACTTTCAAGTTGACCTGCATTATGTTATTTTTTTAACCAGAGACTGAATGGTTTGTGACACACGATTGACGA
The DNA here is from genome assembly GCA_949127965.1 of Pandemis corylana. NCBI lineage: Eukaryota > Metazoa > Arthropoda > Insecta > Lepidoptera > Tortricidae > Pandemis > Pandemis corylana. The sequence goes on from OX421850.1 coordinate 19,046,495, forward strand.
TATTTTATTCCGAGAGCCTAAAGATTAATTGCGATGGCCACAGTGAATGCTTTAATCTCCAGTGACAAATGGATTGTCTTTGTAATGACGTCGCTTGGGACCTCCGTCATATCATTATGTGGAACTATTGTTAGTAATGTGTTTTTACATTAATCAAAGCACTTTTCTTCATCTTGAGTTTTAAATTTCGTGTTACACGAACCATCATCATGGCTTAATTTTATCAAGGCCTTTCATTGTATTCAACAAGACATTAGTCTAATTTCTCACGTAGCGCTTTTGAATTACATAGGTATTTGGTTTTCGTCACGCACAATCCTGTTGTTCTATTGTGCTACGCTGACCAAGGTTCCTAAAAGGGAGACACTGCGACGTTCTCAGTACACAATAAAGTGGTTGAAGAGGGTAGTACGTCGCTTTATCCTTTTAAGCTGTTGATTTTTTCTCAATTGAGTTGGGAGTTTGTTTAGGTACTTACAATTTTGTACATTATTATTAATGAAATAAAAGAAATAGGTTAAAAAATCGTAGTTTACCCCGTTAGAAGTTCATCTCATCTGAATAATTTTGACAATAATTCGATTCCAAAGGATTAGTTAAACAGTTTTCCGTTCAGGCACAAAAGAACTGAAGTGCTCTCAAATTTATAAAATTAGTATGCATGTCTGAGTCGACATGATTTATCACCTTCTTACTATGCCAAATTATAAGCTCCGAACTTAAACTGATGCTTACCAAATCCGCTGTGACAGACAGTAAGGTAGACGCATGAGTGATTTTATGGGGTTCCGTTTTCTTCAGTTCTATTTAGCTTCTTTGACATGATCGTAACATGTTCACATGTAGAATTAAAAAAAAAAACAAACAATTCTTGACTTGAAATTTGGCATAAAATGAAAACTCTTTGTATTGGACTGTTCAATCCTGATGAAGCTAAAATTGGTCGCACGTGTTTTTTTTCAAAATTAGTTATTATAAGTCATTAAAAAAGATTATTTATCATCAATGGTCAGTTTTAAATTAAATTCTTAAAAGTTAAATAAATTGTTCAGACGAGCTCTTGAATAAGAAATCATTTAAGAGATTCAAAACCAATAGGTATATTATTCATACGCTATATATAAACAAACTGTAGACTGAAAAGTACTCAACAACTGCCTTCAGTTTGTCCATCGGTCGTTCGATAAAGGATACTATAATAATACGAGTATCTAAATATGTGCGCAGCTTGCTGTCAAAAATCACACACTATGTATAGACGAAAAAGGGCAAAGTAATAAGATCTATTTGTTATCCCGGACAGGTTTCGAATGAGTGTGTGAAATGGGTACAGAAGGTTGGAGAGTTTGCAGAGCATTTGCGTACTTATAAAGTTATGAAAAGTGGATTTTGGTTTAACCACCTTCATATCGTAGCCCAGTTTTGTTGTAGATATTTTGCACAAGGTGTGAATAGTGAACAAATTCAGTACTAATGTATATTTACAGATATTACTTGCCAAAAATAAAATTAAATAGCCGGAACTCAAATAAATACATTTGCAGATTGTTGTGAAATTGAAAATTTCAGATTCTTTATAAAACTTGGCGCCTATTTAAAAATTATTTAATTATATAAAACGTCTACATTTTATCAATTAAATGTGTTGATAGGATTTCCACTTATCCTCGCTAAGAAACTGGAAGAGAAAACGGAGATTTAAGTTTAAAGGAGGCTAAAGGACCCTAAATGACAGAATAAGACGTAGAACGCTGTTCTAATAGGTAAGTATGCGGTAAATATATTAAGTTTTGGTTGATTATGATTAGGTATTACGTAAGTAACTTGCAAAGCCTTCATGGCTGTAATAGTTTCTCTTTAAAATAAATATTACACTAACTAAGTGCTTCCTGTCGTGATTTTTTTCACGTATTCTAATCTACCATTTAGTTGGGAAGGGGCTGAAAGCTCATGACACAAGCACAAAATTGTAATTTAATGCTTAATATTTCGCTGACGTATCCCTAAATATATAAAAAAGTTTTCGATCAATTTTTCGAAAGACGTATCCAACGACACCTCACAGTATGGAGTATAGACCGACCGCTTAAATGAGTCCTCGCCAGCGCCGTGCAGGGGCGCTGGGTAGGCGAGTAGGGGGACCGAGAGCACCTCTCTCAGTCCCCTTTGTCGTCCTACCCTGCGTCCCTGTGCCCGCGCGGGCGAGGACTCATTTAAGCGGTTTACCTATAAAAGAAATCATTCCTACTTTACGCGTAAAATATGTATTTTTCTAAAGTGTTGCTATGCACGCACATCCACGCTATATAATATATGAATATACTTAATACTGAAAAACAGTTAAGGGTTCTGTTTTTGCCATTTTTACTACAATTTTGATGTGTTTGATTTTATTACACTTAATATTATTTGCTTAATAGTTTGAAGTTTAGTATCAATAATAAACTCACTCTAAATCAAGCTAATAATACGTGCTAGTGTGCTCGAACAAAATAATAAATAAAGTATTTATAAGCACGTTTTCGATCTTTTTTTATTGTTTTATTTTACAAAAATCGCTTCAAATTTATGTTAGTAAAGATCAAAAGAGGAGATTTCAATCAAAATGGATTTAACAAAAGCGGCGTACGCTTAGCTTTGAAATAAGTTTTACCGACTAGGTGGTACTTTTATTGTATACTAGCGGTTGCCCGCGACTCCCTCTGATTAGAAGTCGCTTATCGCTATCCCGCAGGAACTGTGCAATTTTCCGGAATAAAAACTATCCTATAGCCTTCCCCGGGACTGAAACTATCCCTGTACCAAATTTCATTAAAATCAGTTGAGCAGTTTGGGCGTGAAGGCGCAACAGACAGACAGACAAGCAGACAGACAGAGTTACTTCGCATTTATAAATTAGTAGGGATAAAAGCCTTGATCAGGGATGTGTTGGTAGGTACTTGTTAAAGCTATTTGTCTACGCCTATACTTTTATTTGACAGTAAAAGAGTGACGAATACAGTTGATTCCGACATCAATGGTAATATTGTAAAAAAATTGTCTTCATTGAAGAAACCCTTGCACATATATACAACAATAGAGAAATTATGTACCTACTAATATTAAATTTCACAACGTCCGATCACAGAAGGTTCAATCATGAAAACCACAGACCGAAGCGAATGCAATTAAGCTTATTGTAGCGAAAAAAAGAACGTCTATAAAATGTATAGTCGATCAAGAAATTCCTTTACAACCCTAAGGTTGAATGTCACTTGTTAAAAATGTCAAAGACTATTTTATCTTAAGAGTGAATATGACAAACATCCTTATTGTTTATTGATGTAGGAACTGTCGTAAGAAAATTACTTGGTCGGCTGTATCTACTTGTCGAAAATGTATATTTGCCTAAAGTGTCTGTTTAGGTAGGTATTATTATTATTATTATTTATTGGGTACTAAGAAACTCGTTGCTTATTCAATTTGTCTCAGAAAGTTGGTTATTCATTATGAACGAAGCACCAGACTATACTGTAACAGAACATTTTGTACCACATTTCCAGAAACAGTTGTGGTGCTGCTGTCATGAGCGTCACACAACTACGGACCCCTTAGAAGGTTGGCTCTTCCGCCTATAAATAAAAAGATTGGGACTTTTGACATACCTACGTAAACCTTTTGAAGACAGAAGAAGCAATATAGGTAGTTATTATAAAAAATATAACAGATTAAAGTGTATCCACGGAAAAGACGGTCAAAATTTATAATCAAAGACGCTAAAATTTGCGGAAACATGACCTGAATAAAAACCCTGATTAAAGGAAAAGTCACACCCAAGAATTTCAAAAAAATTATATAGGTTTAGGTAGGAAATGAAGCAATCAAGAAATCCACAGGAGAAATCGGTGAACATAATATTTACATAAAAATACTTAGTGGAACATACCTATATAGAACCTCCTCCTTTTTTGAAGTCACATTTTGGTGCAATCAGAGACTCGGTTCTGTGAAATACATGATTTATGTACGTATGTATGTAACATCCATAAATCACGTCTTAATCCCCTACGGAATAGACAAAGCCTAAGGTAACAAAACTTAATGGCCACGTTTAGCATGATTGCGGGCGTATAGTTGGAAAGGGGACTCATAGGGGAACCCGTGAAATATATTTTAAATTATATTATAACACTGACTTAATTTGTTCTTTATTTGATGTTATGCTAGAAAATGTAATTATGTATTAGAGTAAGATTATGGTAAGCAATCACAGGCACTGCTCGGCAAAATAGCTTTCAAAGCTCTTCATAAAATACAAAAACCTTAGACAAAATAAAGTATTGAAGCAAAATGAATAATCCAAAAGCAATTTGGTATTCGGATCACGTCGCCTGTACAACGTGTTAATCTTTTTAGGGAAATGAGAAAACTTTGACTTGGCTTACTAATTCGCTTGCTCATTAAACGTGGCAGACGTTTTCTAATTTTCATTTTTGTTGAGACAATTAGTTACCTCTACGAGGCGTCGATAAGATGAAAATGATTAAACTTATCTCAAGGTGACTTAGTGCAGTGTTTCTTAACCTGTGGTCCGCTGACCCTTAGAGGTCCGTGAGTATACATATGGGGGTCCACAGTGCTGTCTCTTGACCATTTAACAATATAAATAAGTACCGCCAAAAGCATCGTAATCGCTACGCTTCGATTTCATTTTTACTAGGGGGTCCTTGAAAATTGTGCTAGATTTCCTAGGAGTCCGTGATTCAAAAAGTATGAGAAACACAGACTTGGAGTAAAAGTTAATTAAAATTATAACAAATCTAAGAAATAACTGTCAATACCGACTAGTTTCACGTAATAGCAATTTCATAAGTAATGACTGAATGTTGTTTGTACTAGCTTCTGCCCGCAACTGTGCCTGCATAGAATTAGTAAATTATTAAAGTTTATAATTAGGATTGTCATCACCATTCCTAATGTCATACAAATCTGTCTAGCTATTTAGGCGTATGAAAAAATAACAACTATACACATATACTCACACACTCATACTTAAAACACGTGAAAATAATTGCACAAAAGCGCACTTATCCCTATAAGGGATTTCTTCCAGTTAGTTAACCTTCGAACTATTGACAGTACCTAAATATTAAGCAAGAGCAAGAATTTATGTTGCAGAATTGGAATATAAGATTTAGAAAATTATGTTCTACTAAACTTATAGTTAGGTTTATGAAAATTACTTCGCGCAATTACTTACTACAATTGTTTTAGTACTAGTGGCGTGGACCACGTGCGAGTTGCGTTGAATACTTATGTAGAAAGCAAAGAGGTAGAAAGTGTGATGAGATCATGAGATGAAACATCCGTGCTACGCCATCTAGCGCCGCGCCATGAAACTAGTCGCCGCGCACGGCACAGCCGCAGAAGCTATACAGAAAGCTGGTAGTCTACTTTGAATTCACAAAGCACACTAAAATAATTTCTAATTTACGGAAATTTAGTTTTCAACCTCTAAACCGGTGACGCCCTAGCTAGATTGAAAAAGACGCAGTCTCTTTTGGAAGGAAAATGAAAGTCTTAAAACAAATCAGACACACGAATCTGTAAAATATTTCACAAGATGTCGATCAATAATAACAAAATTTTCAAGTGTAATGCCAGGCTCCTATTTCACCAACTTGACAATTGTCAGCGACATATGACAATTCGAAATGAAAGGCGTAGGTAGTCAATATGAAGCCAACCGGCGTAGATAGATACTGATCGAGTTTGTAATGTTAACAGAATTGGGAATGGATGATTATTTTAAAAGTGCTTGATGATTTTTCTATTGATAGGAATAACCATCCTTAACTACAGAAAAAAGTTACAGATTTTTCCATCGAGCCATATATTTTACAAAAATAAAAACGTTTTAATCAACGGCTGATAAGCAGTACGTCCATAACAAAAAAAAGGCTGCTTGAATCTGTGGTACACAATGACATAAGTAGCTAAAAAAAGCAACGGCTAAGTGGCGCCGTCTGTGAATTGTTGGTGTTACTAAACCATACACTGGGAATTTCATTAAACATTAACATTAATTTCTCATATAACATTCAGTAGTGTTGTTGTTTCTGAGTAAAAATAACCCCAAAAATTTCCAAAATCTGGGAAAAAATATATAACATGTGGTCATTTTTATTGAAATTCCCCATGTATGGTTGAGTAACACCAACGATTCACAGACGGCGCCACTTAGCCGTTGCTTTTTTAGCTACTTATATCATTGTGTACCACAGATTCAAGCAGCCTTTTTTTTATTTGTTATGTTATGGACGTGCTGTTTATCAGCCGTATAGGGGCCGCCAAGTGACTGAGTAAAATGTTTTTATTTTATAAAATATATGGCTCGATGGAAAAATCTGTAACTTTTTTCTGTAGCTAAGGATAGTTATTCCTATCAATAGAAAAATCATCAGACACTTTTAAAATAATCATCCATTCCCAATTGTCGCTTGTCACCAACTATTGTCATGTTGGTGAAATATGCGCCTGATGTCATACAAGAATATTTCATTCTTTTTGGGACCGAACGTTTTTGAGCTGGAAGTAAAATATCACCATTTTGGCCGCAATAACCCACCGCTTGTATAGTATTTGTGTAGTGTTCGTCGTACAGCCTATAGCCTTATAACACCTAAGTGTCCCCGGATTGCAATAACTTACGCGATAACTCCACCATTATCATTCACGTACTCCAGCCTCCGCCTAGGTCGTCCGCTTGTCAAGTGACAGTTACTTTCCCGATAATCCGTGGCATACGAGACAGCGTATGTATGCTATTTAAGCTAGTTGCTAGGCCAGTTGGCCCTGTCAGAAAGTTATATTTATTTATATTACTAGCTTTTGTAGCAATTAGGTAGCAATTGCCGTGTTTATCGCTATCCTATGCAATCGGGTATAAAAAGTAGCCTATAACCTGGCCAGGGATTTTCTTGACAGATTAGTAAAGCTTGCGTTAAAATCTACAGACAAACAGACTAAAATTCTAAAAACTGTTGGAACATATTCTGTTATCAATATTAAGTATCCCCAGGCAATTTTTTTCAGCTTTATTATATGTATAGAATAGATAGATAAACGAAATTCCCAACTGGAACTCGTAAGCAGCAAAAATCAAGAACAAATCTTACATTTTCAATGATATAATAAGCGATTAATAAGTACGAAAAATCAAGTGCGAACTTAACAAATTCTAGAGACTAGTTGCAGAAGTTGTTAAATGCATGGGCAACTAAACGAAAACTGCAACTGTTCTTGAGACGCTTTCAACTTATCGCCGGTCCCGGTGTTTCAGGAGATATTATAACACGGTGAACCTCCATGGCACGACGCAACTGGCAGCATACAAAAAAAAAATTACGATAATTTTTGTTATCCTGTCAGTGGCTCGACTTTTTGACAAGGCCGCTTTTTGTTAATTAAATTGAAATCGTCTACTTATATAAGTATTATAAAAGGGATTCCACTATTACAGGTACTGTAAATTTTTGTAATTTTATTTTAATGTAATCCAAGTCTCGTTTAGTTTTTCTTCACTGAGTACAACGAGACACTAAAACGAGACTTGGAGAGGTTTTGCGAGCCAACAATTACATAAGCAGGGTTTTTTCGTGATTTGCCCTTCCGCACTTCTTCCGTGTGCACCACACTGCTGCGCTGCCTCGGAGCGGAGCGGACCGCTGGTGAAGACTCACCCCCTTTTGAATGCTCCTATGCTTCCTGGATGCCCTACCCTACTTTCCTGCCTATTCGTCAAGTCTCAGGCTATACTGTTTAGGCCATATAGTGTTCATTTTAATTTCAAGAGCAGTACTGAATGAATATTTTTTTTTAATATTTTTATTTATTTTGTATTAGGTATATTTTTATTTTATTACACCTTGTTCTCATTGTCTGATTTCCTACCGGCTAGCCGGTGAAACATTTTGTAGGCCGCATTCCAGTGATAAATAAATAAATGAACATTACACCAATTTTGATCTAGTCCCAAAGTAAGCAAAGCTTGTACTGTGGATTAATGTACTTAAAAAGCTAAATACATAAATACATACAACATCCACGACTCAGGTACCGACATTGATATGCATCATACTAGTGCATTCACCTACCGGGATTCGAACCCGGGAACTCTAACTTCATTATCCTATCCTCTATAGATAGAAGCGCTCTCGTGTGTTCGTGGTTTTCCACCGTCATATATTTATGCTGCTGACTGTACGTACGTCTTCTAGGTTTTCTAAACTTAAGCTTTTTTTCCAAATATTTCTTCTGGGCGTTGTATCTATGGTCATTGTACTATATTCTTTGCAGAAAATTCAGGTATATTACTTATTTCTATCATTGGTTGTCTGGAAGAGATCGCTATTAAGCGATAAGACCGCCTATTGTCTACTTTGTTCTTTGTTTCTGTATTGTTTTGTACTGATTTGTGGTGTTCAATAAAGAGTATTTGTATTGTATTGTTAGGTTTGCACTCCATTTTTCATTTCAATTTTTTTCCACCAATCCACAATTGCGGCACATTTATGGCCATAAAACATCATTCATTCATTCATTGGCTATTCGATTTTGTGAACATGTATGTATCTAAGTACTGAAGATAGAAGTATATTAATTATATGTATTATTAGTAATAGCAATTGGGGATGGGTCATATTCTCATATCTTTTAGTTAAAAGGACTAAATGTACCAGGAAAATTTATAATTCACGAAGAGGGTCATTTGAGGAACAGGTCATTTAAAGAAGAGGTCCTTTTCAATTGTGGCCATTTCTCGTTGTGGTCCTAAATCGCCGAAAGGCATCGTGTTAAAAAGAGAACATAAACTGAACAGAATATAATGTTGCATATGGCTCGTTCTGTGTCTAATAGATAGACCCGCTTGTCTGTTTATTTAACAATATGAATGGTTTTGGCTCAAAGCGAATTGGCGTTCGTAACGCGTTCTTGACCCGCCCGTCTTTGGCATCTTTAATCTTACAACTTCGCTAACTGCCGGAGGCCACTACCGCTATATTAAACATTCCTCAGCTATAAATATTCTTAGTGACAAGGAAACTTGCACAATTATTAATCATAGGTTATGATCTGACTTCGGTAGGAGTCGCTTATTTGAACTTTGAGGCCCGAAAATTGGAACATCTTAATGCTAGCATAGCATGTTGTTTTATAAGTACCGACTGGGAACGTAAAGCTAAGTACGAGTACGTGAAAATAGTTTCACTAGCCCAAATTCTTCGTACAATAATAGGTAGGTAACAGTAATTTTCTGCTCTTATACAAACTCTAAAGCAATGTAGTCGACTAGTTACGCTGTGGTGAGAAATTTAATTTGCATAGCACATAATTTTCCAAATATTTTACTGTTACGTAACACACGAAACCTAAAGCAAAGTCAGTGTGCTCACTGAGTCGAGAAGTTTGTCGTAAACTACGAAATAAAGATATCAACCAACTGACCGGAAAATACGAGCAATTTTATGATCCTGTTTACGACTTTGAGTATGAGAAAGTTAGTTATATTTGCTTACAACTCTTCTGAGTTATCATTAATGATAAATAAGAATAAAAATCACTCTAATTTTGAGTATCTATTAGTGTCGGCTTTTTTATTTTGGCAAGTTAACTTATGGTACGAATTTCTTGCCCAGCTAAGCTAGAGGTAAACAATATGGATTGCGTTGTGTCGGTTTTTGCAAGTCACTTATGTAATTGCGAATGTTGCTTCGGAAACAACACGGCTTGAACAAATTTACCCAACCGTTCCCCAAAATCGACAATGTAGGTATATTTATTTTGCTTTCATTTGTGTACGTAAACCTTCATAAGTTTAATTGAATGTTATGGTACCATTTTCTGTAGTAATTAACATAATTTTCAATGGGTCCTTATTACAATAGTTTTAACAAAAAGTGCCAAATAAAAAAAATAAAACCCTTGTTTTATTAATACACCCGAGTAATTTGCGGAGCGTCGCAGAAGCTAAATTATAATTATATTTAAAAAAAGCAATCCCGATGAAAAGTTACAAATTTAACGTAGTAGGTAATAAAAAAACCCTCTCTGAGCTGTCTCGTTTTGAGCATTTTTTTACATTTTACACGATATGTCAATACAAATCGTATATAGTTAACCAATACTAATTTTTATTTATTAGGGCTGTTGTAGTTAAAGAAGTTTAAAGTTTCAACTCAAAGTAAGGCACAAAAACCGTCAATAAACAGCTTTTCTTCCATAATCCAAAATGTCGAAGTGTCATCTGTCAGTGTCGACTGGGATAGACGGACGCTTATCCTGAGAAATTGCTGCTATATAGTCCTGCTGAAGGAACATCGGCAGAATGGTCGATCGTGTTGCTTAGCAGTAACGAAAAATAAAGTTTTCAGTGGAATTTGTCTGCAAGTATGAAACATTATTATGACTGCGTTTAAAAATGACAACCCAATAGAAAATCTATTATTTATAAATCGTTCAGATTGCCAGCATTTCTTTAAAACGTCTTACGTACTACTTGTTATTGCGTCTCCCATCAAAACCATCCAAATGACTGCTTTAAACATTAATATAGTGCGCGTTTCCGACTTTGACATACCATTCGAAAGGCAGCCTAGTCGTTTGCTGGCGTGGGCATCGTCATTGCCTAAACTTTTAATTGATGGATTGAAATGGGCCCTTGGGGCTTTCACCTTTTTAAGCCCTCCATGTAAAATGGTAACCTCTGAAGGAAAAAAGGAACCCATGTAAGATCACTTCGTTGTTCGTCTGTTTGTCTTTCTGTATGTCTGTCCATTAAGACCCTTTTTCTCAGAAACGAGTAGAACCTATGGCGTACTTCCAGTTGTCCTAGAACTTAGAAATTTGGTATGAAGGTAGCTCTTACAGCACAACTAATGAAATAGTCTAAAAAGCAAATTTTTAATGTCTATCTGTCTGTGTATATAACTAATATAAAATGACCGCACACTGCCTACGTTTTTCTTAGAGCCAAGGCTCTGCTATTTTTCTCAGGAACGCGTAGATATAAAATTGAAATTGATACCAAATACTGAGGTTTGCGGTCCCTTGGGGTTGTGAAAAAATGGAATCTTTGACTAAATCAAAAGATACAGTTACAGTCAAATCATTAGAAAAGGGCGAGCTCGAAAAATCTACAGGGTACTTCCAGTTGTTCTAGTAATTCAAATTTGGTAAGAATGATCCTCTTACAGCACAACTAATGAAATAACTCTAAATACCAGATTTTTTTTTATGTCTGTCTGTCTTTGTAAGTAACCAATATAAAATGATCGCACGCTGCCGACATTTCGTTTAAGAGGAGGGCTCTGCTAACACTGGGTTAAATAACTTAGCGAATTTTTACAGAACCCTCGGTGCGCGAGTCCAACTTGCACTTGGCCGGTTTTTTATGTTTTTTAACCGTTTAAACTTTCCCTGGATTATCACAAATGTTTCAAAACCAAAAATATTCAAATCGGTAAATATAGCCAGTCTCGAGTTTCAGCGATTATTATATTAAAGCGTAAATTTTCAAATGTAAAATTTTCTGAAACTTTGTCTGCGTCAATTTGGCACTAACCCGAGATAAAGAAAGAGAAGCCTATATTTATCAGAATACCTAGTGTCAATTTATAAATAAGCATTTAAACAAATCAGGTCAATCTTATAAAATTTTACATACTGGTTACTTGATTATATCTACATAAAGAAAAATATACAACTCTCATCAAGTTTTCAGAAGTCGGTTAATTAAGATATTGATACCTACAATAGAGAAAGTAAACAATATATAATTTAGCAAATTATGTTTTGCCTGTGAAATAAGACTGATGAAAGTTTTCTTTGCCATGAATATCGAAGAACCTAAACTGTTTTTGGGTACCTACCTATGCTCTTTTAGTTTCACCCCTGATACAATTGAAAGAAAACAACCCCAAAATTCCATACCTCTATACCATAGCTTTTTGCACGCTGTAACGACTACTTTGGAATAAAAACAAATTGAATTTAACCCTTTAACTTGCGATGAGTATGTGCTTTCCGAAAAAAAGCAAAGCTTTTCATGACAACCTTATCTTAATGACGCCAATGCTCCCTTTATTTCGTTAAAAGCAATACACGGTATGTAATTTGCACAAATCGAACGAGATCTGATGACGCGATGACAGATAAGAATATTGTGAGTAGTACAGTCGCCATCAAATATTTTGGAGCGGCCAAGGTGATCAAAAATATCGGAACATGAACTCTAATACTTTAGTAGTAGATGCCCTATAAATATCGAAACAGCCATCATGTCAAATATGTGTCACCGACCTTATGGTTTGTGGCATAAATGTGTATAGATGAATTTGACCTCTTGGTAACGTACATACATTTATGTATACATAACCTGACGCCAAGACTCCATTTCATGTTTAAATCCAGTTCCATTAAAGTTAATGAGACAATACAGTTTCCACCTCTTACTTAGTTCTAAGATACGAAAAGCTATTATAATACCTAACCCATACTATGTAATAACTACTACAAAATTGGGAATGGATGATTATTTTGAAAGTGCTTGATGATTTTTCTATTGATAGGAATAACCATCCTTAGCTACAGAAAAAAGGTACAGATTTTTCCATCGAGCCATATATTTTATAAAAATAAAAACGTTTTACCATGTCACTCGGCGGCCCCTATACGGCTGATAAGCAGTACGTCCATAACATAACAAATAATAATAAAAAAAGGCTGCTTGAATCTGTGTTACACAATGACATAAGTAGCTAAAAAAGCAACGGCTAAGTGGCGCCGTCTGTGAATTGTTGGTGTTACTAATCCATATATGGGGAATTTCATTAAACATGAACATTAATTTCTCATATAGGTAACATTCAGTAGTGTTGTTGATTCTGAGTAGAAATAACCCAAAAATTTCCAAAATCTGGGAAAAAATATATATGGTCATTTTTATTGAAATTCCCCATGTATGGTTGAGTAACACCAACAATTCACAGACGGCGTCACTTAGCCGTTGCTTTTTTTAGCTACTTATGTCATTGTGTACCACAGATTCAAGCAGCCTTTTTTATTTATTTGTTATGTTATGGACGTACTGTTTATCAGCCGTATAGGGGCCGCCGAGTGACTGAGTAAAACGTTTTTATTTTTATAAAATAAATGGCTCGATGGAAAAATCTGTAACTTTTTTCTGTAGCTAAGGATAGTTATTCCTATCAATAGAAAAATCATCAAGCACTTTTAAAATAATCATCCATTCCCAAAATGTAAATTCAATTACTAAGTTTGAAATGTAATTAGAAAGTGATTTTGTGGGTATAAAATTTAAAATACTGTGTTTCATTTCAAAATAACAAACGATCATGTTATAATGCGCAATAACATTAATCTGCCCCTTTCCACTGTCGAAGTGAATCTTTAAGAGCTTAATCCTAAAATAGGCTATAAGCACGAGCAATATATTTTAATTTAACTCGTTCGCAGTGACATGCTCCTCTTAATTAACTCAGAAGCGGCAACTTTATTACCTATTCGGTTTATTCTATCTCTGTGTAAAACGCTTGATGCGTGGGCGTGCAGGCGGTATCGTGTGCTTAGGCAAGCTGATGTACCTAGATATATATGTATTTGATCTGTCGACCGGTAGGTAGGTACAGTAAAATATAATATAAAATTACTTTATAGGATATTGGGAAACTGGTATTCAGACTAAAACGTACTACAGAAATCTGAAAGCTAATATAATTATTTTATCTAAGGACAGGTTACGTTTAAATGTTTTAAAAAGAATGATCAATGTCATTCGTACCTCTTTACCTGGATTCTAACTTATGTTTCTCTCGCCTCAATGGGACGAGATGCGTGGGCGCTTTTTATCCTGTGCTTTGAGGCAGTTCAATTTAAAAAATGGAAACTCTGTCTAAAATATGGATGATTCATAGAAAATGTTTGACATAGGTGCTAAGTGTTTCTTGTTAAGGACTTGATAGACTGCCATTAGTTCCACCTCTTTCTGTTAGAATAAGAAAAAATTATGTTATATTTAAAAAAACGCTTATAAATCTGAAACAATTAGTTTTAGCTTTGATAGACTTTACCTAAATTAGCTCAACTGCATGCAAAAATAGGTACATGCAACAATAAAAGTGGTTAAAAGTCTCCATTTAAAATTCGGTTTTGCTGACGATTTGAAAAATAAGATACAACCAACAAAAACAATACTAATATTAAAAGACGCCTTATTACGACCGACACAAGGCTGTAATCCAAAGTTGCTATTGGAAAATGATATATGGTGTAAAGATGGTGATCGTTAATAAATTTTGTCAAACTTTTAATGGCTTCTGCCTCTGTTGGATTTTTTATAATTTTTCCCTCAAAAACTTCCGTCTCCTACAAGTCCCTGACGCTTTTATTGGACGTTATTAACCAGTGTAGTAATTTGTGGTGGAAAAAATGTGTTACCGGATTTGAAATTCACTTTATGGAAATAAGAATTATACTATTATGGTTTATGGTTGCTTTTAAAGTTTTGATGTTTGTTTTTTCTGATGGATTAGGCGTATCTGCGTACATTAATAGTACATTGTGTATTAAGGGCGGTAAGTAAGGAATTATGATCGAGGCTCTAGTAGAAGCCCGAAGTCGAAGTTCGTAATTCCCGTACCGCCCGTGAAACATACAATGTTTTTCATCATATTTGCGAGTAAAAATGTAAAAATATACGGCAAAAAAACTTATTTATTAAAATTTATAGTCACTGTACAATTAGTAAAATTAAGACAAACGTTTTTTTCGGGGAGTCGTATTGTTTGAGACAAATGATTAGTGATATTTTCTTCATTATTAGAAATTGTGATATTTTTCGATGTATCTGACGAACACAGGTATGCTGGTACTAACTTTTAAATGTTGATGTCGATGCACATGGTTGTTTTTCACCAATAGCAGACGACGTGGACGCGGCTCTGGTTCATAGTCTGCAAATGATGTGCTCGGTTTTGGGTCACAATACTTCATGATCGATTTTGCTATTATCATCACCAATTTTTTTCTTACTGTTTAAGGAGTCTTCAATATACCCTTCAGCAACATTACTGGACTTCCATCCTCAATGTCTTTTTAGTGTGATAAATGTCGGCTCCGGAGTCGGCAAGCAATGTTGTCATCTCAAGGACCACTCATCCGATTTAATCCAAGTCGGGTGTGTTTATTCCATATCATATCACAATGAAGTTGACTCATTGATAGTGTATCTAGTGCATTTGCAAGTCTCTGAGGATCTCCTGCTGACATGATGACTATCATTGAAAGGATCAACAGGCTAAACAATTTTTCTTTGGATATGTATTTTTAGCGATAAAACAAGATTTCTAATTAATGAAAAGATGAACCACAGATTGACTTGTTATTTATTGAAACTTACATACATACGTACATACACAAATCACGTCTTTATCCCTTACTTTATCCTTTAACTTCACGAATATTAAGTGCTTAACTACTCAAATTTTAATCCGATAAATCACAGCCGAATCAAAATAATTATAAACGCACTAAATCCATTTGTTAGTCCTTTACCTTAAAAGCATAAATTCCGTGTAGCGATTCACCGAGTCGCATTTCACCTCGAACGTATATTTAATTATCGCGTTGTGTCTCGATCGTCTACTTTTTTACTGGCTATAAGTTTTCGTCGCATTTCACCTTGACAGTGCATTTAACTCTCGCGTTGTGTCTTAATCGTACTTTTTTTTAGTCGATATTAGTTTTAGTCGCATTTCACCTCGATAGTGTTAAATTTTCGCTTTGTATCCTAATCGTTTATTTCAGTATTAGACAATTATCTTTAATCGCAATGTACTTTTTTCGCTTATTTTTTTATAGCATATCAGCGTGAACATTTTAACTGTGACAGTTCGCCAATATTTTTAGTAGCACTTTATATCTACAACAACATTTTAGGGTGATATATATCAACTTACAACCTACATATTCTAATGAAACGTTAGACGGGATTTCATAGGGATTATAAAAATGATTTATTACTCACAAAGATAATATTTCAATGACTTTGCAAGCATTTAAGATATGAAACTACAGGTACAAAACACGTTTAAAAAAATATTATACAAAGTTTTTGTGCGAACATTAATTAACGCGTCAAAATAAATAGTCCCAAAAAAATATCGATCGCGACGAAATGCGTCTAGGGTAAAATACTACATGAAAAATTAAATGCTACAAATTGATAATACTAATGTAAAAAGCCACGCGAAAAATTGCTTCAAGTAAAAGATTCTATTGAAATTTGTTATCTCTATCTATGTTATGTTAATTCGAGGTGATGTTAATTCTCTCTGTCTATGTTAATTCGAGGTGAAATGCGACTCGGTAAATCGCTACACGGAATTTATGCTTTTAAGGTAAAGGACTAACAAATGAGGAAAAGAGGCAGAGTCTGGGAGTACGACTGCTTATAAAGGCTAGTGGCGGGAGGTGGCGGTAGTGGCGTAGAATGACGTAGTACGCGATGGACATTATCTCCTTTTAGTAATATATTGTCACCGCTTCTCCTGGTTCTGTATTTTTTTTTTATTTATTTAAGGTTTACCAACAATTGTTAACACTAATACATCAATCTTGCTGCTTGCATATATTATTGTATTAATTATTAATTAACTCTCCCTCTAATGAAACCTGGAAATCACTATGCATAATATTTAAACAGGCGCTTAACACTTTAAATGACGATACTTCTTTTTGCTGACATTAGATTTTAATAAACTAATATATGCCCTGCTATAAGTTTGAACTATTTGTGAAAACCGCAATAAAACCCTTTGTGTATTTTTGGAGATTAGCGAATACAGACATTAATGAACACATCCATACGTAGGTACATATAGACAGACAAATTTATAAAATCTATTATTTTGTGTGCTCTTCCCTATTTATAAGCAATTTTATTATGTTTCTTTGGATCTCAATTTTGTTCCGAGTTTAATCGAATGTGGATTACCTGATTATCGCCTTGACCCGTGGTGGTACATTCAATTTTTGTTTCATCTGAAATGCTATTTTTATTAGTATGGTAGTTTTAATAGATCAGGTATTTTGCCTCATCCCTTCGAGACTTCGATATTGATCATAATGACAATATTCACCTTCTTCAGGTTCTCCATCAGGTTTTAATTACTTAACGCTTTTGGTCAGTGATTTTTCCGGTTTTTAGAGACGAATTTATTTCCAAAAATATTACTCGTTAATAAGTGAGTCAGTTTTCATGATCATGAGTTATCATTAACAGAACCGGTGATCCGAAAGTGATTCTTCAAGTTAAATTTAATATAAGTAAACTCTTCTATTTTATCTCAGCCTCTTCAAAGAACGCTGCCAAACTTTTGCAAATCCTCCTCTACTGTACAAAGCTCAAATTTGGAACGACACAAGTTTTTGAATTCATGACATTTAAGTTCAAGATGGCAGTTCTAATTGGCATGAGTTATCATGAAACAAAGCTCTTTCATTGAAGATCATGACTTCAAAATTACAGTTACAAACTTGCATCCTTTGATAACAGAGTTAATGCTGACTTTAACGACCCTTAGCTAAGTCAAAAACTGACAGCGGTTAATGCTAAGCGCTTAGAACTACCGGCCAAATGCCGAGCCAAGTTGATGCACTGAGGCGATGGGAGGGTCAATTTGCGAATGAGAATTGCTTCTGTTGTAAAACAACGTTAACTTTGACTGCAATAACAATGCACATACCTAAACTAAAGAAATTAAAAAATCGTGTAATTCCTATGCTTGGAAGTGATGTGTATGTCGTTGCACTACTTTGCGAAAAGGTCCAGCTTTAAAATTTTACTTATTTTTGTGATACAGTTATTAATTATTATAAATATAAATATAGTAACGTTTCATATACATAGTTTTCCTTTTTTTCTAATCTTTTATATAGTCATTACATCAAGTTGAGCCATTTTTGAAGTTATCTGGAGCCTTACATCACGTTTTTATGCGATTAGGTTCGCTCACTGTCAGATCTTTACTAAAAATTACAGCTAAAACCTGAAGTGAGTTAGAATCGAATCTCATTAAGATGTCATGGTAATGCCCCACTCTTTTTTGGAGTCATTTACAAAAACCGAAAAAAGAGTTGCAAAATAAATGAGAATGCGTCAAGCTTAATGATGTGCCATTGCGTTCTCGAAATTATTGCTCCAGTTGAAATTGTAAAGTGTAAAGAAAGGCTGTTGCGAAATAAAAGAAAATTTTACCGGTAACTTTGGAAATACACTCAGCGTGATTCCCGTGGGCAATATTGCCACCAACATTGATTATCACGATTTTATAGTACTGCAGGCTTTTGTTAGCCGTGGTTTTTGATATTTCGGTAAAAGTGCTTTAATTTAATATAAGGACGTATCGCAAAAACTGTTTAAGGTGCCTTGGTTGGTAATTTATAAGATAGAGGCGATAATTTCGCTTTAGGCAATGATAGTCAAATCTAGCCCTGTTTATTAAACTCAATTGGCGGCAATGTCAGTTTTCCTTCTTCAAGACAATTTAATCTCGATTTTGTAAAAAATCTTCCTAGTGCCCGCGGCTTTGCCCCTTTTGTATTTGATATTCTTCGGGAATTTCCACATAACCCACACTTCTTTCCGTTCAAATTACAACTTTTAGCTATTAATAATAGTCAGTTAGGAAGACGATTTTACGTATATATATGTAGATTTTAAAAAATCTGGAAGTTTTATTTATAAAGTAAATAATCCATAAACTCTGGTTCTGAGATCCGCTTTAGCCTGTCACCTTAAACTGAACATTTGAACATAGATTCAAACAGTACCTACCTAAGTAAGGAGTGACTCCTTGAAAGTAGCAACATTGCCGAGAGGCTATCTTTACTTTAAACTTTTGCGACTAGATCCGTCATACAGTTTAATAAGTTAACAATGTTACGTTTAAAAATAACCAGATTCAAATTTTGGCTACTAAATTTATAGGCAAAACAAGGACCAAAATTGCTACACACGCCAAAAACGGACAAACGACGGAGTCATGTAAGGTATGTACAATATTGTCGGCGCGCATTTTCCTGAGCAGCTAGCGACTTACAAGACGTTGTCGCATTGTAGCTCGTCCAAAACAACAAATAAAAGGTCAAACGTTAGGTGCAAGAACTGTGACTTTTTATAGTGTCTATTTAAGATATTAGCGGCAAGTAATGGCAACAAACTAATTTCGCAGTATTAGTATAAGTAGTAACACTTTGACGCGTACACATTTGAGTCATTGTTGCGACAAAATAACTTCCACTAAGGTCAAATAAAACAAATAAATATATATCTCAAAGTAGGTATACTAGTAATGAAATGCATTTTACATACGAATACTTAACTTAAGAACTTGTTTAGTAAATTGGTCATTAAAATACTGACTCTTTACGTCAGCCTCGCAACTGTATTCATAGACAACAATTAGGATTAAGACTTGGCGATAAATTTCAAATGTATAAGTTTTAACTTGTTGATATGATAACATAGAGAGAGATGCGATTCATTAGAGCTGTAATCTTCTACTCAACATTTATATAAAATACAGTTCAATTTTTTACTACATTCGAATGATACCATCATGTGAAGCGCTTTCAAAAATTGGTACAGAGATCTCTATTTCAAATACCAACAGATTTAAATTTGATAAAATCGCATTTGTTGGACATTTATGTATTTTGGCAGCATCTTCCCTCTCTCATGTTTGTATATTTCGAACGATTTTATTTCATTTCAAATGTTTAACTGTTCCTGTGCTTGTTTCTGTGTCATTTGAAGATCCTGAATTTGAATGTTCCAACTTGTTTGAATCACTTTTTAATCTTTCATTACCTTTTTTCACATTCTTAAGCCCTCGATGAAGTATTGCTGAAGGTTTCATGAAACCTCTTTGTACAACTTTAACTGCCTTTTCAGGGGGTCTATGAATGCTTTCGCTTCGTTGCTGTAGTTTATTAATGCCATAATTTGGCTTTATTTTGGCAGTTTTTTCAAAATCACTTACGTCAGGCAAATGCAGATCCGTTATACAAACGTAATCTTCTTTTGTTCTTGGAGTAGGATAACTAGAGTTCAATTTGACAGGGACAATTTCCAAATTTTTTTCAAAAATAGTTGCTGGCCCTTTGGAATCTAATACATCTTCAGAGTTTGTTGGAGACTCTACGCCGCCAACCAATTCTTGAATAAGTTTATCTTCTTCTACATCTTCATTAAAATCATATTCTAAGACGTCAATGTCGTCATCGGAGTACATAGAAGAAATCGAACTAACAGAGTCTTTTTTATGATAGTGAAAATCATCAGGTAACCTAACTCTTGGTACATTACTGGTCAAGCTTATTTGACTTGACGGTGTTTGGATTAGCAATTTCGGTTCTTGGGTACCTAAAATGTTGCTAGGTGCTATTATAACTTTAGGATAATCTCTCTTCTGTGAAAGCTCTGGTGTCTCAGTCTGTTTGAATGAATTATTTGTTTTGTCTTTGTATCTAGGGTAAAATAATTCAATGTTTTCATAGTTAAGGGGTAATTTATCTGAATCCAAACTCGTTGTTGCTTCTACGGTTTCAAATGAAGATAATGCTGTAGAATTTTTATATGCAAGTCGGCGATCTAATGTTATTGTTCTTGGTGGAGGAGTAGGTGGAACTTTGGGATATTCCGATTCACTTTCCATACTTCCAGTAAAATTGCGAAAAGTCTGGAAAGCAGTTGGTTGCAGAGATAGTCGTTTTTGTGACTGTGGCAAATCGGGCAGAACTTTTGGAAAATTTCGCCTCTTGATAGTCAATAATGCTTCTGATGCATTTAATGGCTCATCCGCCACATTTTCGTCTCTAGACGTTACATTGATATCGTTGCGAAATGTCACTGGCGGCAAAATATCTTCGAAAACCTTTTTAGACTTGGTTTTGTTTTTAAATATATCATCGTAATTCACATCTGTTACAGGATCTGAAATGGAATGTTTGTGTGCTATTTTTAAAGGCTTGTGTTCATTCATTAAACACAGTGTTACTTCATTACTAAAAATCTTTTCAGTATCTTTTTCGTTTGTAACTTCAGTTTTACTTTCATTGGATTCATTGTTACTTCCGGAATGGTTTTCTTCGTCAAACGGTTTTGTAAGTTCAATTGGCTCTTGTTGAAGAATAGAATTAGTTCTAGCAGATGGCGTCGCATCAATTGCTACTGAAACTTTTTTAGACTTGAGGCTTTCCGTTCCTTTACTTTTTAGTGAATCAGTAGATTTTCCGGTATCTTTATTACAAGAGTTAAGTGATCTTTTTTGACTGGATATAGATGAATGGGAGCCCAGAACAGAAGTTGAATTGTTTTTATCTGATGTTTTAATTTTTGTGTCGCTGAAATCATTACATTTTGATTCTTTTAGTTGTAACCTATCTTGAATTTTTACTGCATGTGTTTTGTAAGTTTTCGAGTCGGATAATATTTCTTCCGATCTTGTAAAGGGCTTAATTACATTTTTATGCTTCTTTTCATCTAACTGCGTGTGAGATTTTCGCATTATATTCGGAGAACATCTATGCATAACTTCGTTTGCTATCCAATCTCTTACTTTAGTATGTGCATCCAAAGTACTCGTGGAAAGATGTCGTCTCAGTTGAAACCGCTCTCGAAATCCTCCAGAGTCATCCGATTTTGGCGTTTTACAAGATTCTTGTTTTTTCTTGTTTTTGTTACTATTGGTTCGCATTTTATTAAAACTTAAAGACTTAATAACACTGCAACTACTTTTCAAGGTTTTCAGTGCCCTTTTATCTTCCTTTATACTTTTTTGGCCAATGACATCCACTTCCCCTACCTCAGCGCGTGTTTGATGCGATATTTGCGCAATATTGTCTCGCAAATTAAGCCTCCTTTTCCTCAGGCATAGTATGGCACATATGCCTACATTAACAGCTAAAAATAATATCCCAAGAGAAATAATAAGAGTTATCGTAGATCCGGATGTTTTTAGCTGGACATTATTGTCAGAATTTTTTGATTTATTATCTGGTAAGTTAGTTTTCCCAGGTGTGTTGGTGGGAACAAACCGCGGTGGCGTGTTTATAGATTTTATTTCTTGATAAATTGAGTCAGTTTCTGGAAAATGTTCTTGTTGAGGATAAGGCTTTACCCTGCCGTACGATGGTGCAACAGGACGAGGGTGGTCAATAATACGAGGTGTCCATATTCTTTGAATTGGATCTGAAAACAATTAGAATTATTAAGAACATCATACAACTTTATCACGCTGGATTGCTTGGTAGTTTTAGTGAAAAATACTGAAATGGTGGGGTCGAATCCTAGGAACATACTTTTGTATCGAGTACACACTTGTTTATACATAAATATAATAAAGCTAGATGAAGCTAATTTACTAAAGTTTGTTTAGTTTGGCGGTAAGTGAATTTGTGCTGTCTTTCCAGATCTCAAACCAATTTAATTAACCGCTATTAGCGAAAGAATGCCTCAGTCTATTGTCAGGATATGCTTAATTACCTTATTAACAATTGCCTATTTGAAAAAAAAGCGTGGCAAACAAATAAATTGGTCAGTGAGCACCACCACCTATGGTCACCCGCAACGCAACACCAAGAGGATTGCAGATGCATTGTCAGCATAGAGTGCTAAGATAAAACAAAACACCAAATTTTTTAGCAAATCATTTTGTTTAATGAATAATAATGAGTTGTGGAAATCTCAGTCATACCATTATTATGGGTCTTGTTAACGTCATAGTAACCCATGGTTTAATTTTGATATCATAAAAAAATCAATCTTATAGTAATTCTATTTTTCCCTTGACAACATAGGCAAGCCAAAAGAAATAATCTGACTTTAGAAAAACTATTACAAGTTGTATCTGGCTCTTTACACGCTAAATATCATAGAATAAAATATTGACAACAGAAATGCGGTAATTAAAATTATAGTACAGGAAGCTACCCCTAGGTGGCGCTGGCCACCAGATAGATCGCGCTGGCTACCAGATAGATCGCGCTAACGTTTGTCTGTCTCAGAAACTAGACTACCGGGATAGTTATACTTGGTTAGGTAGAGTTATACTTGGTTGGCTGCATTCAAGCTATTGAACACCATCCAAAATATACCTCTGAGAAAGGAACTATCGAAGTCACAGTACGTTGTCTCTGTCGAAACGCCTGCTGAAGCTGCGACGGCTCCCTTCGCCAAAACCTTTAGTGTTAATCCAATAAACCTTTGCTTGCATACTGGTGTGTTTTCGTCGGAGTACGTGGAACCTTGTCACAAAATTAATTTTGTAGTTTTACTTACCTTGAATTTTACGAGTTGTTTTTGGTTTTTGGGTAGTTGTTAGTGGTGGTAACTCATAAAGAGGATCATGGATATATCTCCGTAACTTCTGAGGCATCGAGTCGATCCAGAACTTTGTATAGCTTGATCTATAAAAACTGCTTATAAACGGTGGTATGTCTGAAAATATTAAAGTAAAACACTTTTAAAAGATAGCACAGAACTTTTTAAAGTGTTCTTAAAATATTACTTAATTCACAAGAAAATAATTTGTCTTACGCAGAAAAATTAAGAAGATTTTTTACTGTATTATTATCATATCATAGGAGGCCCCGAATTGAAATAATGACTTTCGGAGCACTATGGGGATTTCTCAAAAAGTGGACTTTTCAAAATGGGAAGTTTCATAATGTGGAGTTCGCAAAACGGGGATTTCTCAAAATGGGGAGTCTTGTTACCTTAGGCTCCATCTACCCCGTAAGGGATAAAGACGTGATTTATGTATGTATGTATGGGGAGTTAGCTAAATCCTACTCTACGTCTACAAGGTAGCAAAGTATACGAGTGCCCATTTAGCTTACTTCCCACTTTGCGAACTTCACATTATACGATATCCCCATTTTGAGATATCCACTTTTTGAGAAATCCCCATAGTGTTCCGAAAGGAAATAATTATACCTTGGGTATTATCAATTTTTATATTATAAGACAGCCTTTACGTGTTCCGCCGAACATTCTATATAAGTTTTTTCCTTATTCCACGGGAGTTTTTCATTAAACTTTTCTACTTTGTATTTCGTGGCGCGACCTGTGTACGGCACGTGATAAACAATACGAAAATTTGTTGTGATGTTAATAATACAAAATATAGAATAGTAACACAAAAATCACACGATTTGCATTTATAGGAAGGTATATTTAAATTTGCAGTTGCATCTTCACTAATATCCAAAATCTTGATTTCCCTCGATGCGCAATAACCAGATGAATAACATAATTCTCATACTTTATCCAGTTCTTATTGACTCATTGTGAAACATTAAAGTGAAAAATAAACACTGCCTACAACTGTTTTCATGTTTCGTTATCTGTATTATCGGGATAGCACACGGATTGCTCTTGGCCACATGACATTAGGTAATAAACGTTAGGTGCATCGTTACGGATACCATCAAAGCGCTTTCAAACAACCATTTAAACGGCAAACAATACTAAAAAGCCATTTTAAGTTTAACCTTATCTATATTAGGTCCAGGTTTATAAAACTTTAGTTTTCCTGAACTTTAATGGATAATGCTGAACCATACACGTAAAAAATATATTGCGTCTAGACATCTAATTATCTTCCTAACACAGTATGTAATGAAGTTAATGGTTTAAGAAATGGGTTATTACAGAGATTGTGGTTCAAAAAGGATTATATTTTATTAGTCAAATCGTAGTTATAGGTCGCGGCGCGGCTCTTTTGGCCAGTGGCGTGGCAAGACTTCATCCGAGATGGATGAAAGCATCGAATAAGTGATAGTGGATTATGGTAATTATTATGTGTAAAGGCAGGCAGAAATATTCGAAGGAAATAAAAGTCTACATGAGTACACAATGTACTCATAAAGTACTTATTTCCGTCCAAACCATCTCCAACAACCATTCAAATTTTAAGCAACTCGTTTGACTCTCGTCATATAAAAGAGCTTTCCGATTTTGGTTCATAACAGGTAATGTTCATTTACTAAACCATATCATTCCGGATAAACACATCGTGAATCGTCTTGTCTGCTCGATTGTTGAAATTGAACGGAATATGTTGCAGTGCCGCACTATAAACTACTGCTGTTAGTAGCAGCACCTCTATCGGACCCAAAATTGTGGCGCCAGCGAAGTTCCGCTGTAATGCGGTTTGAATAATAGTCATTATTAGAAATAATATTTGGCCGCGTCGCGCCGCTCTGTACCGCTATAGTGGGGTGTGACCTGAAGACTTCCAGTACATGGAACCAGTAAGCATTTGGTAAAATTCGCAAGTCGACTCTCGCGACCAGTACTTTTTAGAGCACAAAATTTCGTGTTCTATTTGAATACGAGACAAAATATTACGCAATAGCGTTATCTAAACTAAATCGTCTAAGTTGGAGATTTTATTATACCTACTATTACTGGACTATTTCCGTTTTTGTGCAGTAGGTAATTATTTCAAGAATAAAGGTTTTTTGACGTAGGTACTTTAATAATCATTCATTAATAGTAGTGAAGATATCCTTGAAACAAAAAAAATCGTAACGTAGTTTATATTTACCTAATCTTAAGTAAGATTGATGATCTACGTTGTATTCTGGCCACTCGACGTTATATTGATTCCACTGTCTTCGGTCTAAGTTGAAGTATTTGTTTACGCTCTGCGTGTTGGGTGTCCTGCAAATATATAAAGTTAACTTAAAAAAAAAACAATTATCTGTAGAGTTCGATTATGAAATCACACTGATCGACAAAAAATGTGTAGTGAGTTGACAGTAAACCGCTCATCTATCGGTGCAACAAATATCAAAACATTATGAATGACTTGGACACTGACAATACTCCGGAAGTGAAAGAGAAGAATGACACTCTTCCTTATGAATAGATAAGATTCTTCGAATGCATACATATAGCTTACAATTAATTTACCATTTGCGTGTTGGTCAGTCAAAGGAGAAAAATAAATATTTAGACATGAAATGAAACAAAGATACAATCGTCTTATTAATATTGTGAAGTAAGGCAAAGCAAACGATGGTAATACTGCACTTAAAAAAAAATGCTGCTGATTTATGAGGCTATGGGGTCCTGGTGCACGCTGACTCATCAAAGAGTTAAATAAGGGTCTAGTGTCGACACAACTGGGGAGTAAAGGGCAGGTAGCTATCTCTCTCAACTAATTACCATTGCTAGCCAACAACAAAACGCTGTCAGCCTTTCGGGCACCATCCCACAGGGTCACTTTTTCAAATGAATTTAGTTTTAAGAAACTAGTTTATGTTTAAGTATTTGTTATTTTCATTCAGATACTTAGTTTATATTTACTCTTTACCAATATCAAGTTAATGAAATTTAACAGGCGTTATTATTTTAATCCTGAACAAAATGTAAGGAATTCTTAGATCTTCATTTTCCTTATACTTAGCTTTGAACACCTTTCTTTACCTCCGTCAACATGAAAAATCAATTACTTTTTTTCCAAATCAAAGTGAACGGCTGTCAGCCACATTTAAACATTTTTTTGGCATACATTTCAAACATTCATATTAATCACGTCTTTATCCCTTACGGGGTAGACAGAGCCTAGAGTAGCATGACCTGAAAAGGCCACGTTAGCGTAATTGTGGGCGCAAGTAGAAAGGGGAACAAAATAGTGTTAGGTGGGTTTATGAAAATATTGATACCTATAATACTTTTTGTGACTCCCAATAAATATTGAAAAATGGTGAGCATTGCCAACTTTAATTGCTATGAAATCTGGACGTTATAAACGATTACTAGACCTATTAAGACAAATGACATGCTTATGCTTACTCAAGCGTACCTGCATAACCATCCGGTATTATGAAGATTATAACAAAATAAATTGCGCAACAAAGATGATCTTAACATAAAATTAAAGTTGCCTTAGTGCATTCAATATTGGTGGCTTTATCACTCACCCAATCTTTACAAAGTTAGTCCATAGCCGCATAATAGCTTCGCTCAGCAACTTTTCCTTAGGTGTATACTCAGAGTGAAAATGTGTATTCGTACCACCTAGAGGTACCCCCAACACGTAAGGCAACTCTTCTCCGTGGACACTTTTATTAAGCTGTAATTTAAATTTAAAATTAAATATTTATGTCCTGTCCTATTCAATCTTTATAACATTTAAGCAGCACGTCAGTATAATAATGTGAACACAGCATGGAACGTTTCAAATATTATATTTATTAAGTTTCTACGCCTTTATTCTGCATCACCTGTTGAAATGTGGAAATCCAAAAAGAACTTAAAAGTGTCAGTCGGCTGAAAACGGAAATATACCTTTTTTTGCATTGTTCGAAGTCGGAAACAATGGAAAACTTTTATCGTCCAATATCAAAGCTCTACTTCTATAAAAGAGTTGCATAATGGTTTTACGTTTACAAGTTAGTCAGACTTTTATAATCCTATCTAATCTATTTACATTACTGAAGTTAATTTCATTGTGTATCTTTTATTAAAAATTAACAATAACCTATTTCGCGTATATAAAGGTGACGTAGCGTACTATGTTGATGGCACCCTGGCTGGGGAGTGGTGACAACACAACAGGACGGTGAAGGT
The DNA here is from genome assembly GCA_949127965.1 of Pandemis corylana. NCBI lineage: Eukaryota > Metazoa > Arthropoda > Insecta > Lepidoptera > Tortricidae > Pandemis > Pandemis corylana. Next base: position 19,074,198 of record OX421850.1, read on the forward strand.
CGGCGGTAGGTAGCTATTTTATGAGTAAGCGTTTAGTGGTTTAGTTGCTTATTTTGCATGCACAAAACAATTTTTTCCGTTTTTTTCTTAGCGCTTTGAATGAGTTAGATACTTGTTAATACAGTTCTACCCCCATCATAACTTCAGCAAAAACTAGTACTAGTAGGTAAGTATAGTATTTATAGCATTTTATTGTACAAAAATAAACATAGATACTAGACTGGGCTACCCGTTATAGTGTTGTTATAGATAAGTTTAACATACTTAGCCAAGTTTTATTATCACATTATCTAAGTAATTTTAATACTCGTAAGTACTATCTGGCCCGGCAAACTTCGTTTCATCTTAGAATCAGTTTTATGTCATCAGAGATGGCGTTGCGTACTATAATTATATTTTTTTGTTTTCGTAAATTTTTCTTATTCTTCAATTCGCGGCGCAAAAAGAGGGGTTTTATAAGTTTTAACGTCGATGTTAAAAATCGGCCCAGCAGTTTGAAGAGTATCAGCTCTTTTACAAAATGATTTTTGCAAAAAATCCAATATTTCTTTATTTACGTACGATTGCTCGATTAATGCGCATGGTGTTTTTTTTTCATTATTTAATATTATTATTAGCTATTCTGCTACACGGAAACAAAGTAGGTATGCAAACACTGATACATCTAAAGTAACTGAGTTCTCTACAAATAGTCAGAGAGTTATTTTAAACACAATAGACGATTCCGTCAGTGATGGTAGTGACGCAAAATAAGACTACTCAGAAACCGAGACGGATGTCTATGAGAAGGCTTCAAAGGAATGCTGTCTGGTTCATAATTTTAGTAGTGAATCAAGGATTCTTGAATGCATGTATGAATGCAGCAAGTATGTTGGTCCGTATGGAAACGTGCTACTCAATTTTGCAGATATCTTCTACCGATTTAGCTGAAAGTTTGAATACTTATGGAAGTCAGATGACAATACAATAACCTGTTACCTAGTAGAATTCTGGTGGCCGTCTCCGCAGCAGGGAACTCTTCAACGGTTGGTCCGATTGACTTGAAATTTGATACACATAATGGTAGGACGGATGAAAATGTAAGTACAGTCAGCAAAAAAAGTTTGTATCAAAAATGAAGTTTTTAGGTTAGGTTGTTATATTATTCTAACCTAGTGATAAAGCTAAGTATAATATATTTATTTTGCTCTTCTGTTGCTTGTCATCTGTGCAGTGATTCCTTTTTAGTACATTACATTTCAAAGGTGGTGAAATAAGGAATGTCTCAGATCGCAGGAACTTGTCGCACGAGCCAAAGGCGAGGTCTATAAACATGCGACCTGAGGCTTCTTTATCACCTCTCGACGCGTCTACACAATTTTACGTCTTCCCCTGGCCAGGAAGTGGAAATTTCAGCTCGCGCAGTGGCCGGTAAATTGCTACTTACGGCCCGGGGTGACGTAAAATACATTTATTTTCTTTACCGTGAAGCTTGCTTTTACTCAATTCCTATCAAGAGACAAACCCAACAAAAAACAGATTGTAATGATGTAGCCTTGCTTGAGTTAGAAATGGCATGTATAAATAGACTTTGTTTTTAATTATATAGATAGTTATATGTGTATAGATTACAAAACTTACCGGTGCATAGTGAGTACTGACAGAATTATGTCCAAAAACATAGAAATATGATTGTCTATTTGCTTTAGACTGGTAATTGGCAAAGTTTACCAGCGGCGCCAGTGTCCTTGCGTCGCTAAACAGATTAAGGATCACGTCACGGTTAGTTTCGACATTCCATCTTTGTGGATCTAACTTCGAAGGAGAATATCTGGAATAAATAATGTTATAATAAGTTACTTAAAACACGCAAATTGGTTTTGCCTTTGTATATTTTGTTCAAAAACGTACGATGTAACTTAGTAACAATGTTAGGATAATTAACTCTGAAATACAACTGCACAAATATATACGATGCGTACCAACATAATATTACTTAATATCGAGAACACCGTATATTGTGCTACTATTCATTACCGTCCCATAGATAGGCATATCGATTAATTACTTATTAGTTTAACATATCTTGATTCCCTCATTTTTTATAGCATACCTTCAAGGGCTATCAACGAACGAGACAACAAATTTTAATACTGATCAAAACGAATCAAGAATTAATAATAATAATAAATTAATGTATATATATATATATATATATATAAAATATTACTTCGTTACTGAATATATATACTAGCCTTCCGCCGCAGCTTCGCCCGCGATAAATTAATTTTCCCGTAGGAAAAGGTATTTTCCCGCGGTAAAAAGTAGCCTATGTCACTCAGTGATAATGTAGCTTTCTAACGGCAAAAGAATTTTTGAAATCGGTCCAGTAGTTTCGGAGCCTATTCAATGCAAACAAACAATCAAATTTTTCCTCTTTGTAATATTAGTATAGATTTATAATCGACGTTGTATTTTTGTAAATGAACATCTTGCATCCTATAATGCATGCTATTCTATTTGGACGCCGACAGGCAAAGCATAGTGAAACGAATTAATTTATACGTATGATCTCTATAAACCTATGTGTTGACAAATAAATATGATCCATTTTTCATTCATTCATTCATATGTCGAGAACTCTTCAGTTTTGTTACTTTTTATATGTTTTTTGAAGTCTTGTCATTGTATTAGGTACTTGTAGTTGTTGCATATCAGTAAAAAGCAGCAGTTCAGTTTCCTGGTAGTCTTACTTGCTATCGAATTATCCTTAATCTTCGCCACATTATCATACAGTCCTTATATCGTACGCTTCACATATCTAAAAACTCATGTGTTAAATTAATTATTGATTACTTTTACAAAAATCTCTATTATCACTCCTGGCCGATTTCGGCTACAGCGACTGATAAATAATTGGACGAGGGCATCCATTGAGCTTCCTTTTAACAAAAATACTTAAAATTACCAAAACCATAGTTCTGCCAAGCAAAGCATTATCAAATAAATGTTAATAAAAAGTAAAGCATTCTATTTACTGTTTTAATATTTCTTTTAAAGCCACTTCTTCAGCTCCTTCAAATATCAACTTCGCAAATTTTGTGATAAATTCATCACGCTGAGTTTCCAAAATTCCATGCTCTAATTCAATAGCACCGAAATCGTGATAATTTTCATATTCAGTAACTCCACATAAAAGTTGATACCTGGAAAGAAGAAGAAAATTAGGTAATTCGTTGATATTTCAATAATAAAAACTAAGTAATTTACATCGTCATATATCGTATAAATTATACACTTAAATTATTTATAATATTAATAACAAATCTAAGAAATTAGCTCCAGCCCGCCCCAGCTTCGCACGGGTTATCAATGTCAAACTTATATAACATCCTCTTGCATCCTTCTATCCAGTGATGACAACCGCAATAAATTTAATTTCATTTTACACCATGTAATGATAATATACGTAACATAATAATTGGCTAAGCAACATTGATTTATTTGACTCGCATTGCTACATACGCTTTGCAATGTAACTATAACTTTTTTGCTCATGGTAATTATTGCATTATCATCAGAAAAAGAAAGAAAGAAAGAGAAAGAGAAACATTTATTTACACACATTCGATACACGTAGATATAAAACAAGGAGAAATACAATATACTAAGGAATAGTACCGATATGGTGTAAAGCGGACCTCACTCAGCATAATGTTGCGGCAAGCCGCAACGCTGTTTTTCAGTGGGACCCAGATAAAATTATAAAACTAAACACAAAAAACACATACACTGTGGCGACACGAACGCCAGTGGAAAGCACTTCACAAACAAGCTGACAAATACACGGAAGTATGTATGGCAACACTCGATCAGTTCAATCGCATTAAACCAATTAAACCGAAACAAGTCAGAGCTCTATGTACATAATTCTGCCAAATTTAATTAGAATTAATTAGAAGTGGGTCAACATTCAATTGCTAGAGTTGGAGCAAACAAATAAAGAAACAATGAAATAAATTATACAAAGTGAAGCTAAGTAAAAGCTCGTAATAAAACAGCGCGCGCAAGCAAGCCGGGAAAAACTTAAATATAGTCTGCATTTTCAGTAGGCAGTGGTGAGTGCAAAACGAATGCTCAAAATTTCCCATACAAAATAAAAAGCACGAGTATAAGTGTTGTGTATCAGCCGTTTCTCCACTGCCCGTCAAAAATGTAGATTCAGTCAGGAACACCGCCGCATAGCAAGCGGGTCACACACGAACACGCACGGATCGTGAGTTGTTCACCTGAAATTTCGCTGCGAGTCATATCAAAACCATAATAGAATCACAAGCTTGGTATGTTGTCAACTTATCCCTAATGTTTGATTAATGTAGATGTGACTTTAATCGTGCGGGCTTCGTTTATTTGTTCTGTAAGGAACTTTGATGCCTCTTGAGGCTCCTGTTTATTATCTTGCATACGCCGCCCCCCTTGCTGGTTGAACCTTATTAACTTCGGATTTTCATTCCACTTTTGAAGAGGAACCAGACTGTGGTGGTTGAGACATTGCTTGTTGCCCTATGCAATTTGGTGACCATTCATTGAAATGACTCTAACGCGCTTGCCGCGTACCTAACCGAAAGGATGCTATCAAGTGCGTTCAGTTGAGAGTGAAGTTAGGTAGTGATTGTGCTGCTTTAATGACTATTGATGCATATCCAAAACCTGGAAGTAATTTATAGTGACTTGCGCAGTATTTCTGTCACGTTATGGGAGTTCTTTATAACGATCACCTTGTAAACAGCATTCAATGTGCATAAAAATACCTCGTAAGACAGCGGCTGGATGTCATCTCAGTCGCCGACTACAACCTGACTTAGCTCCTTTAGCGTAAGGATGCTTTTAATGTGATTACAGATGAGGCTTTTGACTAGGGCTAGGGCTGTTAGATCGTCGGGATCCAGTGGGTCTTTAGCCCTTCGGATAGTGTTGCCCATTTTTTTCAACTCTGGACTTATTTTGTCCACTAGATTTTTCGGAACTGCCCTGTCTATTGTTGATTTGAAGAGTATTCATGCCCTTGTTACGGTGATATCGTCAAAAAGGGCCTCATTTTCCATATGGTACCTTAGAGCTTGTCAGTCCAGAGCCACTGGAACACCCTGTGGTCCTTGATTTCTGCGTGCTGGACGGCATCTTAAATATTGCTCTGGATTTTCCCGGTAAAAATGGATAAAAGATCAACAATAGACGACAACTATTTTATCAAGAAACCTAATCCGACGATTGATATTGTGAACACAAATACCTGTGTCTTCTTCATCAACACATACAATTTTTCGAGTCCATTAAAATATTATCATCAATGCGGGTAGAAATAAAACTTACTTGCTCAAGAGGTTAGGGTACGAAGCCATGATCTTGAACGGCGTGTCCGGTACAAATGACCCGGCTACGACTGGTCCGAGTGGTGTTTCAAATTCTCTCGCCAGAATTTGAACACGTTTTATATCAGCTAATCTGCAAATCAATGGACAAAAGTTACGAGGTGAGCATGAATACCGACCCGTAACAAACATACCTACACCTTTAAAAGTTCTTTGAAACAAACGATCACACTTTTTCCCATTCATCGAATTATTAGTCTCAGATACTTAAAACGTTTTCTCGACATCAAAAGAAAACATATGCGAACTCAACATAATATATATAGAATCATGGATAAAAGAACGTTTGCTAAAGTATTGGTAAAGGATAAAGGACTTATCTATCTTCAAGTACAATTATTTCTCCCCTCGTTTCCATAGTAGCAAAGGGATCGAAAATATTTGCTATGGGAAAGTATTAATTAAATGGAAGCGTCGTCGTTGTTCGAACTTAAAGGTAGCGAAGGAGACTGCATGTGCATGTAACACATCTCTTTATCTTACTACTCTGTCTGTTTGTCTGTTACCTTTTCGCGCTAACCGATTTAGCTGGAATTTGCTATACAGATAGTTTCAGTCCCGGGGAAGGACACAAGATAGTTTATACTCCGTAAAATTGCATAGTTCCCGCGTGATAGCGATAAGCGAATTATGCGCAGACGGAGTCGCGGGCAGCAGCTACTTGTAAATAAAACACAGGAAAGACTGGTATCTGGTAGTTTGGATTTTTATCAAATTAGATAATGTTTTAATATACTTTTCACTTTTCATGCTCGTAAAGTTGTTCATTTACGTTGAGAGAATGCTGCACAAAATTGCTTTTTATCCTGTTGTGCATAGAGTAATTTCTTCTTTTAAGGCTCAGGCAACTAGGCTTTACAGCTACATGTTAGTACATTCAGTAGACACAATACATTTTGTATGAGATTAGTTATATCTTAATTAAAAAAAAATAACTAAATACAAATAGGTATAAACGTTAATTTATGTACATAAAAAAGTACGTAAAAAGACAGCTACAGTCAAATATCAAAACCTGGAAAAAAAAGAAAAAATAATTTTGTGGTGGGAAACTAATTATTTGTCAAAACTAGCCGAATTTTTGGTGGTCTGGTTGATAATTTGTCAAATTAATCGGCATTGTACAATTTCTACGAGTTTGTTTTATTTCCTTGCAATCGAAGTGAAAAGCAGTGTAAAACTCGAGCATTAAACCCATTTTACCCTCGACGTGTCTATCCAGCCTCGCCGTACCGGCTCGGGTGGCTATATGAACGTCTCGGCTTGTTTTATGCTCTTGTGAGTATTGCCTTGAAATTAAAGTGAAAACAAATAAGACATACGAATTGCAATATTCTTTGTAGGTCATTTAATTACTTACGATGTATTCTGTAAACATAAAATCAGTGTTTTAGATGTAGGGTTGCAGCCCAGACTTTGAGCAACCTGCAACGTGTACTGGGTCGGATCTTTAGTCAACGCCCAGTCGGACAAAGCCGATCCTGACATAAGGATCGCTCGATGAAATAAACCTGCAAGTGCCAAATCTATCGTTACTGCCTAGTAGGTATTGAACTTAAAAATGCGTCATAACATAACCCATGTTATTATTATATTCGCTTCATTACAAATATGAGTTAGTCGCGTAATGCTGAGCCAGCGACAGTTTCACTTTTGCGAAGACACACACAACGCTCATGATCTATTTTTCATATCTTGATTTTTTTCTATAAAATTGTGTATATTCCCTTAATTGTGTGTCTTGCAAAAAGGAATAAATGTTTTCTTTCTTTCTTTCTTACTAACAAGTCCTAGTGTTTTTCTTTGGAAATGTCAAAGACTAATTGAAGTTTAATTTGTTTTAAGTGGCATAAATAGGATTCCAAGTTCAAATAATGAAGTCAACCTTGGACTTTACGAGAATAAAACCCGCAAGACTCTTAAGGCAAAGTGAAATTAATGGAGCAATATACGTATCAACACTTAAGGTTCAGCAGTTTTCTTTGTTTAATCACCAGAATAAGAGCTTTTTCCGCTGAATTTGTTTACACACGAGCTTTTTGCTTAGAAAGCACGTCGTTAATTCTATTCAATATTGGTGTCTTTATTCATAAAAAAAAATCCTTTTTATCTCATCCATATTTTCCAGTTGTTTTTTCTTCTTACCATTGGATATAGGCGAAAGCATCAAAAAACTGACGCACGCTGCACCCGTTCCGTGCCCCATCAGCGTCACGGACTCGGGATCGCCATTGAGGTCCTCAATGTTGTCCTTGATCCATTGCAATGCAGCCAACTGGTCGAGGAGCCCATTGTTGTTGTAAACGTATTCTGTTATGCTTGGTTTCATGAAACCTACAAAAGTATAGCAAGACATCACATAACCATCTGCATCCATTTCAAGAACGACATTTGAATGTATAGGTAGGAACCTACTAATAATTTCAATGTATCTTACGACTAGGCTGAACTGCACCTTATACCTACAATAAACTCAGATTATTCTTAGTGCATAAATTATTTTATTTGCACTCTGCATTCGTTCTAAACTGCAGTAACCCGCAGATGCTATTTGGAATCTATATTTTCTTGGATTTAAACTGGACGCAAGCAAATCCTGTGCCTATTCGACTTTTCTAGAAGGTTTTTTTCTTTGGTTTTGATCAAACGTAGAGGAAATAGACGCTCCAAGATGCTTTCAGTTTGTAGTTTTCAGAAGTGTACGTATACTATCTAGACAACCTAGATTACATGAACACTTTGAATTCGTTACGCGCAGACGACCAGTATTTCAGAAACGTAATAAATAAGTAAGTTGCATATCCATTTTCTTACCATTAATTAGACGACAAAATAAAAAATCTTACCTAAAATTCCTAAACGATAATTTACAGTTATAACCATTATGTTGCCGTACGACGCCAAAACTCTACCATCGTAGGGGTTCCCCGAACTCCATTCAAAGGAATCACCATGGATAAAAACAAGAACAGGGAACTTTTTTGATTTATGTTCTGAAAAGAGAAAATATACAGATTTTACTTAACATGGCAATATCATAATAGTTATTTATGTGGCTGGGGCACAATGAGAGTCATTAAAACACGGGTGGGGTTTTATGAAACGAAGCGAAGCTGAGTTTCATAAAGATTGCACGAGTGTTTTAATGCCTAATTATGTACAGTCGCATAATTCATATCATAAGTTTTCTACAATAAAGTTCGAAACAGATGAAATGACTGACATTTGTATTTTTTTCTTAAATTCATGACAACAGAATTTTTGTTATTTAAGATGTTCGAAGTTTAAATGTTATTGGAGTATCGATATTAGGTAATACTCTAATGTAAACATTACAAACACACATTAGAGTATCGATATTGATACTCTAAAGTAAACATTATAATACAACCACAGATACAGATTCTTAATGTAAGCCATTTGCTAATCGTTCCTGAACATTATTTTAGGGAAGATATGAATGGATGTAGATAAACTAACTTAAGGAAATCCTATTATCTACAAAGACAGATATATACAATTTAATTGATGAATTGAACTTCCAAATTAGATAATAAGGGTACGTATCATAATGCATAAAATTAAAATATATACGTTTACAATGTATACGTTCAAAATACATAAAATCATAAAATATAAATGATAAAAGAAATAACAATCATAAAGCACAGGTACAGCTAAAGAACTGTAATTTTAATTTATAAATAACTTAAGAATCCTTTATATAAACTACAATACGTCTAAATACACAAAATATAATATAACACTCGTACTCGTATGTTGGTCAAATCTCTCGACGTAATACTCTTACTCTGAGCCACCGACAAAACCTTGTTATTGGCAAAAATTCCTTTGATCAGCTCGGTGTAACGTTTAGCCTTAGCCCTCTACTGAGGTACCGGGCGGCCTTTAAAAAGGAGCAAATACACCATTTTAGGCCCCATCAAAGAGGAATAGAGTCTAAAATAAATAAAACATACCAAATGCAATTACGTGGTCTTAATTTCCTTGCTTTGTCGACCATACCCGAAATCGAAGGAATCGAATGAATAAAGATTATTTTTCTGAAGAATAATCTTTGTTATTTTCCACTCACGACAGGTTTTGATACCGACTAAAATATACCTATCGTTTCAATAATTTGTTTGCATTTTATGCTACAATTTAACTGAAAAACTAAGCTGTAGTTCTAGCATTTAAATCAGGTGCTTATTGAATGTTTGGCTTTTAATTAGCACAAACATTTTAAAATATTCAACAGCTTACGTAACACATCAATAATTTGGGATTTCTGATCTATTTTGCAAAAAAAACTTTAAAGTTTTTATTTAGGATGAGGGACAAGCAATTTAAAGCGGGTCAAAAATAAATAATATTATTCACGCCGATTTACCTTCAGGTGAATATTTTTTCTACAATTAATCGTTAGCCTTTAAAACATTCTGCAATTGGAATTATTAATAAGAAAAAGATCATCAATTACGAGCAATTAAGACATTTCAGCCTTCAAAGGGAGCTGAAAGATGAGAGAGTTACGAATAGAAGTTTATTTTCTGATTGTTTTTCATCGGAGCTGTCAGAATCCTTTGATTACGTACCTTTATTATATCACAAAGTAATAATTTGCTGATATCGCTCTAGTCTAGGCTACGCGTACTATAATTATATATAGATATATATGTATAATATAACATGCACGTAGAGGTAAAGGACCCGATTCGTATGAACCCCACGCTTTGCAGTTGTGATATACTGCAATCGGGCATGTACAGTTGCACAAAGTGCATTTGTGCACGAGGGCAGTGTGATATAATAATGTCGCATTTAAAGAATTTTGTTTAGTTATATCTTGATTCAAAACTTGTTTCCAACCAAATACGTCTTGATTTTTGTTTCGTTGATGACATGATAAAAAGTATCTTAGGTACTTAGCAAACATAGTACAGGTAGTCAAAGCAGGCGGAATAACAAAAGCTATACTTTGAAATTAGATTAAGTATGTAATATGAATAACTCAAGTCGCACTAGGAAAATAAAAAATAATATTTGTTTTAGTAACACGTAGCGACATCTAAGAGAAAATTTGCGAACACATTAAGCTTGTACTTAGTGAACGAAGACGTGAGTTTTTGCTGTTGCCTAAATAATGAGTGTACCAAAATACGCCTAGATGGCGCTTATTGCGAAGTGTGTCAAACGCCCCGGATAAAACCATGCTAAAAACTAAGTTATTTTGACAGTTTACAAACATTGTTTAAGTTATTATGTCGAATGATCTATTTGTATTATGATTAGTGATACGGCGTAATTTGTTATTCTGTAGTAGTAAATCATAAAAGAATCCTCACCATGAAATAATTATATTAGGTTTAAATGATGACTTATAAAATAATGACAGTTGAATTGACATGATTTCACAGACGTCAGGCTCGATATTGAATGAATACACTGAAAACGTAGCACTGAAACCGATCCAAATATTCGTTTACTAGAAAAAATCAATAGATCCTAATTATAATTAGGTAGCATGCTAATGTAAAATCTGTCTACATAGCAGTTGTAGTTCTGCGAAATACTCGCTAGCTAATCTTTTTAATTATTTTGTTTACAATGAACAATTAGAAATAAAATTATATAAATGAAAATAATAAAACCTACCTTCTATGGGATTTTCCTCTTCCCGTTTATTTATACAGCGTGGATTTCTAATACGGGTGAAACCTTAACCTATATTCAATCATATTTTTTTAATTTTCTCTAACTAACTCGACGTAATTAAGTTTTAAAGATGCTCTGCTGCTGTCGAGCTGCAATGTAACGCAAATTTATTTTGCTTGTCACATTATAATGTCACATGTCAAACTTATTATCTTAACTGCATTGTTTACTATTTACAATGAATAACTTTGTATGGTTTTTTAATTCTTTCGGACCTAAACTTAACGATTTTTAAGATTCGCCCCTTTACTTCAAATCCACGCTGTATTACAACTCCATCTATGAAAATGAGTCACCAAAATAACCGTGCTAGAATTATGACAAAGTGCGACATCTAGCGGATTTAGAGCTAACTAAAAATTTAACCGACAACTTACTTTCCGTTGTTGGGTTTCCTGTTAGTTCCAAGTTTTAATGTAGATGGTGCATTTTTCTCAACATAATTTACATGATAGTAGAAATAATTTGGTGTAAACACAAAACCTAACAAATCACTACATAGTATAAAACAAAGTCGCTTTCTCTGTCCCTATATCCCTATGTATGCTTATATCTTCAAAACTACACAACGGATTTTGATGCGGTTTTTTTAATAGATAGAGTGATTCAAGAGGAAGGTTTTTATATATAAACTAGCTTTTGCCCGCGGCTTCGCACGCGTGAACCATGAGCATTTCAAAGAACCTAGCAATTAAGCAAGCGAGCAACCAAACCTGCAAGCTTTCAAGCATACATGCAAGTATGCAAGCAGGCATGCAAGCCTTCAAGCATGTAAGTATGCAAGCAGGCATGCAAGCCTTCAAGCATGTAAGTATGCAAGCAGGCATGCAAGCAGGCATGCAAGCAGGCATGCAAGCAGGCATGCAAGCAGGCATGCAAGCAGGCAAGCAAGCATGCAAGCAAGCGTGCAAGCAAGCATGCATGCAAGTAAGCACCCATGCAAGCAAGCATGCAAGCAGGCAAGCAAGCATGCAAGCAAGTGTGCAAGCAAGCATGCATGCAAGTAAGCACCCATGCAAGCATGCATGCAAGCAAGCGTCCAAGCAAGCATGCATGCAAGTAAGCACCCATGCAAGCAAGCATGCAAGCATGCATGAAAGCAAGTATGCAATCAAGCATGCAAAGCAAGGACTCAAGCAAGCATGCAAGCCAGCCCCCGCATTGCCCCGATGCCTTAATTTTTCTGAACCTGTAAATATTGCAGGATTTTTATAAAACAAACCTAACCTAACCTATAGGGCTGTCCTAAAATACACCCTAAATAGCTTTTGCCCGCGACATCGTACGCGCTAAGATGTAAAATGAAAAAATAAGTTTTTTCCCGTTCCCGTGGAAATTTTGGGGAGTGCTTTCGGAGTACACTTAAAGCCTTTAAAGAAACACACGTTATAAATGTTAAGTCTCTTTCTTCCGCTGTTTCGTCTGGAAACGTAAAATCCGGTTTTTTCCCGTCCCTGTGGGCGTTTCGGAAAATCCTTTCTTAGTGTTCCCCTACACTCCCGAATAAACCTACGTGACAAATTTCAACTTTCCCCCGCTTTTCGTTTTTCCCGTTTCCGTAAGAATTTCGCCAAATAAAGCATTTCCCGAATATCTTACGGGAACGAAGAAGAAGAATTTTGGAAAATTATCTCATAATGCTCCTCTACACTCCCCAAGGAACCCACTTGCCAAATTTCAGCTTTCTACGACCAGTAAAACGTAAAATCCTGTTTTTTTCCCGTTCCCGTGGGAATTTTGGAAAGTACTCTCTTAATGCTCCTCTACACTCCCGAAGCAACCTACATGCCGAATTTCAGCTTTCTGCAACCAGAAAACGAAAAGTCCCGTTTTTCCCGTTCCCGTGGGAATTTCGGGAAATCCTTTTGTAGCGCTCCCCACACTCCCCAAGGGAAATTGAAGGCCAAATTTCAATTCTATACGACCAGTAAAACGAAAAATCGAACTGAATACATAAATCCCGTTTTTATCCCGTGGGAATTTCCAAAAAGCATTAAAACTTTATTTTACTATTATAATCACCTACTTCTATGCCAAATTTGAAGAGTCTAGTAATTATAGTTCATAGGATTTCGTTAAACTGAATGTATAAATCCTGTTTTTTTCCTTATCCCGTGGGAATTTCCAAAAATCCTGAAATTAGTTTCTTAGTTTTGTAATCATCTACTTTTGTATCAAATTTGAAGAGTCTACTTATTATAGTTACTGTGATAGCGTCACTCGGAATCGAATATATAATTCCCGTTTTTTCCTTATCCCGTGGGAATTTCCAAAAATCCTTTCTTAGCGGATGCCTACGTCATAAGATCCACCTGCATGCCAAATTTCAGCCCGATCCGTCCTGTGGTTTGGGCTGTGCGTTGATAGATCACTATGTCAGTCAGTCAGTCAGTCAGTCAGTCACCTTTGAATTATCCCGTGGGAATTTCCAAAAAGCATTAGAACTTTATTTTACTATATTATAATCACCTACTTCTATGCCAAATTTGAAGAGTCTAGTAATTATAGTTCATAGGATTTCGTTAAACTGAATATATAAATCCTGTTTTTTTCCTTATCCCGTGAGAATTTCCAAAAATCCTGAAATTAGTTTCTTAGTTTTGTAATCACCTACTTTTGTATCAAATTTGAAGAGTCTACTTATTATAGTTACTGTGATAGCGTCACTCGGAATCGAATATATAATTCCCGTTTTTTCCTTATCCCGTGGGAATTTCCAAAAATCCTTTCTTAGCGGATGCCTACGTCATAAGATCCACCTGCATGCCAAATTTCAGCCCGATCCGTCCTGTGGTTTGGGCTGTGCGTTGATAGATCACTATGTCAGTCAGTCAGTCAGTCAGTCAGTCACCTTTGAATTATCCCGTGGGAATTTCCAAAAAGCATTAGAACTTTATTTTACTATATTATAATCACCTACTTCTATGCCAAATTTGAAGAGTCTAGTAATTATAGTTCATAGGATTTCGTTAAACTGAATATATAAATCCTGTTTTTTTCCTTATCCCGTGAGAATTTCCAAAAATCCTGAAATTAGTTTCTTAGTTTTGTAATCACCTACTTTTGTATCAAATTTGAAGAGTCTACTTATTATAGTTACTGTGATAGCGTCACTCGGAATCGAATATATAATTCCCGTTTTTTCCTTATCCCGTGGGAATTTCCAAAAATCCTTTCTTAGCGGATGCCTACGTCATAAGATCCACCTGCATGCCAAATTTCAGCCCGATCCGTCCTGTGGTTTGGGCTGTGCGTTGATAGATCACTATGTCAGTCAGTCAGTCAGTCAGTCACCTTTGAATTATATATATATAGATTTATGCAGAGGAAGTCGCGGGCAGAAGCTAGTGATAAATAATTTTTGTTATGTATTTACCTATCTGATATGCCAGCTATATGTTTACAATGTTGTTTTGCAGTAGCTTTCATTGTCACACGTAGCAAAAAGTTTTATTAGCTACTCGATAGATGGCATTAAAATACACCTTACCGTGCGATCAATATTTCATGTTTTGGGTTTTTAAAGTAAACAAGTATGGTACCTATATTATGTCTCATGTCGATCGTCTGGCAAATTTACTAAATACATTTTAGAATGATTTAGAAATTAACCTAGGCTTAAGCTTATTATGCAGCCTTGTTTCCATATTGACTACCTACTGAATAAAATTCAACGTTAATTAGACTAACAAATTAAATTCATTTTTACTTTGTATCACTTTGTTCAAGTTAACGTTCCAACGTATGTTTATTTTGAGGACAAGGAAACTATATTTCAAGATCTCCCAGAGAAGTATCTTCCATCTTGTCAGACAACCTCAGTTGCAATACTTCCATGGGAATCGATTGTGAATCCAGATATTTTCCTCCATTCAACGGTACCTTGATTTGGTCATTGGGTTATTATCTTTCTTTGTCTTAACATCTACTTACAACGCTCTGAAAATGCTTTTACGAGGGTCAAACTGAAAGTTCTTAGAAAATCAAAAACTGAGCAAACTAGCAAGTTATTAGTTTTATTATATCTTTTCAAAATAGTGTCCATTCACATTAATACATCGCTGCATCCGATGGAACCACTGAGAAAAGCACTTAGCCCACTCGTCCTTAGGGGTCTCTTCGACGGCCTTTTGAAACGCACCCACTGCTTCCTCGGTGTTCATAAAAAGTTTTCCTCGAAGTTTTTCTTTTATTTTCGGGAATAAATAAAAATCGCAAGGTGCGAGGTCGGGGCTATACGGCGGGTGACCCAGTAATTCCACGTCTGACGTCACTAAATAGTCGATCGTTCGCCTGGCGGTGTGCGACGAGGCGTTGTCGTGGTGAAGAAGGATCCTACTTCGAGGTCGTTTCTCCCGAACTTTTTCCAATACAAGTGGCAAACAATTGTTACTGTACCACTCGGCAGTAACTGTTTTTTGATCCTCTAAAACAATTGTCGCATAGTGACCTGTCTTCCCGAAGAACGAGGCCACCATCTTTTTTCCCACGCTTCGACCTCTCTTCACTTTAGTTGGCAACTCCTCGAAAGGAAACACCCATTGAGCAGACTGTCTCTTGGTTTCTGGATCATAACAGTAAATCCAGCTTTCATCACCCGTAAGGATGTCGAACACAGCATTTGAGTCACCTCCGTTAAATCTTTGAATCATTTCACGGCACCAATCAACCCGACGGAGTTTTTGGGCCTCGGTCAAATTATGAGGTATCCATCGGGCGCAAAGCTTCCTGACCGCTAAATGTTCATGGAGGATTTTATGCACTTGACTCATACCGATGCCTAAGCTTGTCCGAATCTGCTGATACGTCACTCTTTTGTCAGTCTCTATCATACGCCGCACAACACTGATGTTATTTTCAGTCGTCGCCGTAGAAGGCCGTCCCTCACGCAGATCATCGGTGAGATTAGTGCGACCACGTTTAAACTCACTAAACCAGTTGTAAATAGTCGCACGAGATGGGGCTTCATCATGAAAGGCCAATCGAAGTCTATCATAGCTTTCTTGTTGACTTAAATGACATCGAAAGTCATAAAAAATCATTGCACGGAAATTTTCTCGCGTTACATTCATGTTG
Organism: Pandemis corylana; assembly: GCA_949127965.1. NCBI lineage: Eukaryota > Metazoa > Arthropoda > Insecta > Lepidoptera > Tortricidae > Pandemis > Pandemis corylana. The sequence goes on from OX421850.1 coordinate 19,090,403, forward strand.
ACGTGACACAGACAATTTTCAATTTGCCGCCAAATCATAAAACAAATGACAAATGAAAGAAATATATACTCAATAATATTGGTAAAGAGTTCCATTTTCAAAATTTAAACTTACTTTTTTATTATATTGTTTACAAGAGGCCAGTTCTAAAAACTTTCAGTGTCGCCCTCGTATAGTAGAAATGGGCATCCTTGAGTGTGTACCTATTTAGTCATTCGACTCGAAAAGAATCAGGCGAGAGCCCTCTTTCTGGCGAATACAAGCGAATACAAATGCTTGCACCTCACTTGGAAGCTGGATTCAGTTACCATTCCTGTCATGTTAGCCTGAGTCATTTTGGAGTATGTAGGCATTGGTGTGTGATTTTTTTGTATTAACCAACCTCTGCTTTTCCCTGGGGCACCCTTGAATTTGTCTCCCATTTGAGATCTTTCATGCCATTAACATCATCCATGGCTGTCTCCTGAGTGAACTGCATGGATGACACATTTTTGTATACTTACATACATACATATATCACGTCTCTATCCCTTATGGGGTAGACAGAGCTTAAGGTAAGAAAACCTTACATTTTTGTATATCAACCACATATTCACATTCCTGGTAATGCATTAACATCGGCAGCTCGTGGCATTTTGATAGCAACTGACATTTCTGATAGACTACGAGTCAGGTATAAGTCGAGCAAAGAACACCAATAAGAAAAAATATTTTCAACGTGATATGCAATCAATATTTCTTCCAAATTGTTAGAAGTTATTCTACGTCTTCTATTTGTGAATATCCATTTGGCGTACGAAAATGATTTTTCAACTTCAAGCGACGTGATGGGTTAGAAAAACATTCTTCTGTAATGTTGCAGCGTATTTTTGTTGGCGTCTCATCACCAGTGCTACCATAATGCTACTATATAATGCCACGAAGCCGCTGATATATAGTATAATGCAGCAATACTTTGTTGTGTCCAAGGCAGTAAGCTGTTGCAAATGCAGTTTCTTATATCAGAAAGTTTAGGGAAAAGAATGCTCTCAGTGCATTCCTAGCGCCTGTGTAAGTAAGACATCATCAAAAGCAATACTCTGGAGGTGCTATTTCTTTTGCTCTTTTCCCATATATAGCATTAGGCAAATTAAGTGAGTTAGGAATGTGCACCATGTCCTTTTTACTGCTTCAAGCCATTTTGTCCTGTAACGCTTTTTTGGCTAGTAAGATGTTATCAGAGCTGTCAGAGCCTCAAAGGGTACCCTCATTGCAGTTGGGAGTTACCGTATGATCAAAATAACTTGTTATATCTCCCGTTTTGCCAATTGGAATCTTGCTGACTCCCAGTTTTATCTCATCGTAACTCATCTTGAATGCTGACAATATTATGTAGAAAAGGGGGTTGGTCACACCATACTAGTGGTCGTTTGTCCACCTGTTTAAGGCGTTGCAGCTAAATCTTCTGCAGTGAATGCTTCTCTCATAATCTTTACCACTTTACTATAGAGAATGGGTTTATGGGCTCTCCCAAGCGTTATTGTGGCATTTCACTCCATGTTATTGGTTTTTCATTTGTCATTTTTCACATAATATTATGTACACCTTGCATCATGATCATTATTTGATGAGCCACTGTTATGCTTGCAATTGATAGCTTCAACTCAGTGTAAATCTTAACTGTACTTGCAACTATACTTTTGAGAATGTTCACTCTTGGTCTCTTGCGGTCCGGCAACTCCTAATTTCGATTGTATGCAGCCACTATTCTCTTCCTTGATCTTGCAGCTTGGTTTTATTTTCTATTCCTTTCTATACTTTGGCTTAAAGAGTCTGTTTACGAGAGCGATGCAAAAGTAATGATCACAGGGTGGAATTTTCCCAAAAAAGTTTCGGAATCATTTATATTTTCTCAAGATTAGTCTTGGAAATATGTCATCGCAGTTCTGTTTGTTTGTTTGTTAACATTCTGGGCACCCATGAACAGAGATTTTTTCATACGTTGCTCATCGGTTAAGATCCTTTGAACACTGCGATACGAGAACCCCGTGACAAGATGCCTGACAGACTGATAGTCATCCTTCTATTTGTTAACACGAGATCATTAATAGTTTTGGTGTTTTCTTCTGAGAGGACGATAGGTGGGCGGCCTTCGCGATGTTCATCTTGATTGGATGTTGAATACGGTGGAGCGGAGTCCTCCAATGTTCCCACTAATTCAGCCTATAAATATATCTTTCGTAGGTACACGTTTTTTTGACAGTAAAATATCGTCTATAATATAGTGTACAACCTGTTTTTTTAATAAACTGAGTCCTATTTCCAGTTGATTATTTTGGTACTATCAAATGAATCAAGAAATTTTATTTCTTGATTTTTATGTTTTACTTTTTCGGTTTTACCGTTAGAAATTAAATTTCTAAATGTCAGTGACAATAGCTTTACTTTTCGGATTTTTCTGTGTTCTAATTGTCACTGACATTTAGAAATTTGATTATTTTGGTGTTAATAACGTTTAAATAAGTTAAATATTATAATAATAATATAAATGTATAGGAATCAAATCGTATATTCTTTCTGTTTGTCTTATTTATATTATATTTAGTCACAAACTAAAACGACCTACACAGCCCCATAAAGAAATATGGTTTTACCTTAAATCCAATACTCTAAGCTTCTAACTCATAAATGCTGCTTAAGCATAGGTACACCATACACGGTGACTTTGAATTAGTATATAGGAAACAATTTATCTTATTATCTGGGATAATTTTAATATAACTGTGTGTGTGTGTGGGTTTATGTCGGAATATAAAATACGAATTGAATAGTCAATAAATAAAATTATCGTCGTTTACAGAACAAAAATAATCAGAACGCCAAAAAAAAATTGTAAAACTCATACCGGGCAAGATGTCCGCTACTGTTGAGTAGTATTATACCTCTCAAATTGTAAATGAAACTTAACTTAAAATATAGCTAAGTAATTTTTAAGGTCTTTAATACGTTCATGAAAAGAACTCTATGAATAACGCAACCGGAAATGAGCAAACGGGCGCGCCGGCGCCGGCATCCGGTTCTAATCAACGAAACGGCGGAGCGCTTTTTAGCTTTGATGCGTTTCCTCTTCTTTATAAGCTTTTGTTGTTAAAATCATTAATAACATGACTATAAACAAAAAAAAACTCTACACAGTACCTAATACTGTAACAGAACGGGACAGTTTCATTGCTGCTTGAAGCAAATCAATGCAATGCATATTCAAAAAATAAATCTTTATTTTTCTTATTTTCTGTTTCATGATACCTCAATTTGACTTCAAAATAAAAATCGGGTTTTAACATTCCCGTGTTACAATCACAACTTGGTTGTGTTACCCTAATCGGGCAAAGTCGGATAGAGTGATCCCACAATAACTCTACAATGAATTTTGACAACAGTAGAAATCGAAAGTTTGTTTTTATGGCAATACTGATTTAATAGTCAAACCACACGTTTTGATCTAGGTTATTATTCTATCATTATTCATCATCAAGATCATCATCACCGGCCTGTATACATCCCACTGCTGGGCACATGCGTCCTCTCAGAATTGACATTCACATATTCATGAAATTCGAATAAGTCATTTTTGAGTGACGTGAAAAAAGTGTTACTTTTTACTTAAGTGTGATTTTTTTATGTGTTCTAATTTTCACTGACATTTAGAAATTTGATTCTATATTCGGTTGAATTAAGAGATGAAATGCTATTAAGTACTGTTCTTTTCTATAAGGAGCATGATGTGATTACCGGGCCTTATCAGCATGGAGCTTGCTTTCTTCTAATACACTAACGTAAGTTTGAGGGTTTGTTCTTGGAGGTAATGGGACGAGCTCGCCTACACCGGCTCCGCTCGAACATATCCAGCCTGATAAATTTGTACTTAGGTATGCGTCCCGACTCCATGTTGGGTATAACTTGATTTTCCGTTTATCTTGTTTGGTCATACCGCCAGAGGTATAACCGACCATGGCCGCTGGATTCAAAGCACTTCTCGGCTCAAAATACGGTTAAATTCCAATCAAAGTTTAGGAACTGACGGGCAAAATTTAATCTTTCTATTTTGTAAGCTTCTATTAAAGCGACCTTGTATGCAGATATCTGTGGTGTAGATTAATGGAATGCAAATATTTTCAAATGGTTTTGGGATGACAATTGAAACGTGGTGCGAAATAGTTAGTAGGTAAAAATCCATTTTCAGCTGTGTTGTTCAGTTGAGAGTATCGAACATCATGATTGCCTTGACGGCTATCTACAATATCTCCATCCTCGGCATAACCTAGTTTCGCCGAACATTTAAAGCTTCCTCTTATGCTAACCTCTTGCTGGTGCAAAACTACAATTTGTTGTCTCGTCTCATCAAAATATTTATTTGACAAAATGATTGTCAAAGTTGTTTTTAAAATTTAGAATTTGTCAATTTGGTTGGCATTGCACTTTCACAACTGTTAAGTATTTATTTTACATCTCTATAGACGCTAGCATATTATCGGATTATCGGTAATAAATATTTTTTGTTATAAAATATTATCTTAATAGTCAGCCGGAAATTTCATGATGAAGACTGTAAACTTTACGTAATCTTTTCCTTTTCCACTAACGATTTTTGTCGTCGTGCCCGATCGCCTAATGAATGTTTATTTTATAAAGAAGACTTTATCCAGCCAAGTGCGAGTCGGACTCTCGTACCGAGGGTTCCTTACAAATTGGGCATGTGAATAGAAGTCCAGTGATAGCAGAACTCTGCTCCTAACCAAAATTGAGATAGTGTGAGGTCATTTTATTTTAAGCCAGACATGCAAAAAACGATTTTTAGTATTTGTTGTTATAGCGGCAACAGAAATACAACCTGCTGAAAAGATATACACATGGACAGACGGATAGTGGAGTCTTAATAATAAGGTTCCGTTTTTATCCTTTGGGTACGGAACCCTAAAAAATCATTCCCCTGAACTCTGTAATTTTGCCGCAGTTTTTATTGACACACTTATATTAGCTCCATGTAAACAAATCTTGGAAGTAAAATTTGTCCCACTTCCCGGCGTCCGCGATTGAGCTGAAATTTTGCATGCACGCTAAGTTTGGATGACAATGTATGGTTAAGTAACGTCACACAATACTATATGACGAACGCCGCAATTGAAACGTGACCAAAAGCAAATATGCTCAATTATGCCAAAACTACGAAACTATTGCGGGACGCAGTTTTTGACAGGTGTCTTATTATCTTTCTACGTCAGGAATATATCATTGACCCTGATCATGTCAATGGGATTATATTTATATATATTTTATGTATAGTTCGTTTGATGGTTACTATAATCACGTTTAAACAACAGCCATTATTGACTATAGGTTCAAACTGAACTTAGTCTTTATTGGCCGTTACAAAAGGGTTGCTATGGGCGCGTGTCAATAAAGAAAGTGCGGGATTCGTATAACACAACCAAGTTAAGATCACGAATTGTTGAGCCACTTACCAATGTTTGTAACTTGGCCGTCTATTACAAATCGGCTTTTATCGGTAATTCTCGTATGAAGTCGCGAATCCAGTCCATCGCTAAATCGCGGTTGGTCTTTGGTTAGCCTGTTTTGTTATAATATAACCATAGCGAGATCCGTTTCCGAGGAAATCGCGATCGGTCATTTGTTATTTCTCATAGCGTAACCGTAGAAACTTTAGCCACATTGGTCAACATAGTTCGGCAAAAGTCGTGATTGCCGAGATTTCCCGATGCCATCCACGTACGAGTCCGGACCCTGATTTGCTAAATTTCAATGAAATGACATACATGACGTCATGTCGACCAAGGCGAGAGTTTTACAGAATAGACAGTTTGGGAAAACCCGAAACAAACCGAATATCTGTCAGCTAGTCGGTAACATCGGTCCTTGATTACACGACTAAATTGCGAACAGTGGCAAGTGGCTCAACAATCCCGCTGCGCGATTTGCCTACCTTGTATGTTTCTGCGTAAGATGATACCAATTAGTTTAAATCTTGTTAATTACAATTGTGTAGAAAATATATGATATTAAAATAACAAAGCTTTTAAGGAACTTTGCGGTGAAAGACAGGACGACAGGTGCAAACTTGATTGTTGTGTATTATCCTTCGGTTAGACAAAATTGAAGGTTATAAGTATTTTATTCATGTATCCAAACTATACCAGTTTAAATTGTGCATGGGATTCACCTCCGACAGATAAATTACCGTTTCCGCAATTTTTCTGCAATTTTTAAAGCACTTTAAAATTTGTTGACATCGAAATGGCTTAGTATCAAACTAAATAGGTACTCAAAAACAAGGCCTTACTCCACAAAACAGGTGAATTTCACCGAGACGACTTAAGAGCACCGACCTGTCAAGTAGAATAATTGTTAAACTCAGGCCCGGCTGTATACAGCGCCAGCGCTGTCCCGTGGCGTCATACTTAACCCCCTACTCCTGCCACGTACCACACCATTCTATACTTTATATAATCAAGGCCAAAGACATAGATAAGTAAAAGTATTTGTATCAAAAATATATAATCCTTTAAAGTTGCATAAAATTAAACTAATCCAAAAGTTAGTAATAGAACCCATGACCTACACATGGTATGCAATAATTTGGAACCATGTGGATTTTAGTAATTATTATGAAAGTTTCATAAATATATATACATGACAAATTTTCAAGAGTGAAATTATCTGCCTGTCATTACTCATAATTAAATAAATCGATCTGACACATCACAAAAGCAGTGCAGACATGCATAAACTGCAAATGCACAATAAAATTATGCTAAATTTGACACATGCTTTTATTATATACTTTGGCTTGACACGCTACCGCGTGTCTAGATACTCAGCGGCACAAAATGTTACCGTCTCGATACAAAATTACCTATATTTGCATACACAGTGAAGGGTCAATTTTTTTGCCGCTGAGTATATTTTATGATGTTTTTAGAACATCAAGTAAATCGCAATGGTGTACTTAAAATAACTAAGTTTAATGAAAACATCATGAGCATCACTTTGCAGTCTAAAAATATTGCAATATCAATACGTCGACTATAAGTATCTATTTATCCACGTCGGCTTCAATAACCGCGTTTAGATCAGTCTCTCATGGAGTTAACCATTTTGAAATATATATAATATCTCCGCACCTTTAATGGAATTCCAAATCTCATCGACGTGGTTCTTTAAACTTTCAGTTGTTTTAACAACTGAAGTCCTAATTTTGGACCATAAAGCCCCACAAATTTTAAACAGGGTTAATGTCGGAACTTTTTGGAGACATCCTTATTAAATGAAGGTCGTCTTGCTTACCAATCCACTGCTGCATTATTCTAGCATTATGAATGGATGAATTATCTTGTACGAATTTCATACGTTCATTTTCAAAGCATGCATGAGCTGTCGAAACAAGTGCCTGCTCAATTATGTCTTTATGCCCGTAGCTATTTAATTGACCAGTAATTTGTATAAGTTCTGCAGCTGCTGATGTAAATACTTTCTCATCGAGAAACAGAATGTCACTAAAATCGTAGGTCCGATAACGATTGGCAAAATCAAGCTTCATACATACATACATACACATACACAAATCACGTCTTTATCCCTTACGGGGTAGACAGAGCCTAAGGTAACAAGACCTACAGGCCACGTTTCGCAAGATTGTGGGCGTATAGGTGGAAAAAGGAATCAAAATAGTGATGGGTTGCTAACCGCATCGCCTATAACATAATTCCTAAGAATTACGCCCATTCCCTCGATGCTTCATTCTCTTAATTAATTGCGATTTTTTGGCTGGTACTTTGAAATTAATTCCAGCACCATGTAAAATTACACTGGTTGTTGTTAACTTAAACTAGGTACTGTTACTAACAATTTCTTTTTTCTATGTATTGTTGTAGACTAGTTTTTGATTGTTTGTTTATTTGTTTATAAACGCCAAAAAAATAGTCCTTTTTAAAGCATTAGAACGATTTTTCTTGTAGTGATAATTTTTGATCGCAAGAATGTGAAATAATATATATTATTAATAATTATATTTTATGATTAGCTTAGTTTTACTGAGTTGTCCGTCTATCATAATCAATTAAAAAAATGCGGTTCATATCGTGAGTATTTTTGACTGTACTTATTATATTCGAGAGCAAAGAAACCGGGTTACTTTTCATACAACGTTCTACAGGAAGTAACCCGGTTTTTTCTCCCGAGTATAAATCCTTAGTTAATTGATTAACGTTTATTTATTTTATTTGGACGAATTCAAAACTGATAAATGACTAAATTTAGCAGTCCTTTACTTATTTCAAAGAAAACATGAAACATTTTGATTAATTTTGATACCTACAAGTGCTTTGGACGTTTAGATCTTCTTAAAATAGATTGCCTGATCATTACAAAGTTAGATTGGCTATTTAGCTCCATAAATGAGGTTTACTGCCCGGTACTTCTAGCAAGAAGCGCAAAAACGTGTTTGTATGACCGAATATGAATTTAAGACACTGACAAGCTCCAATGAACTAGAGCATCGCCACTCTTCACACATACCGTGTGTGCTCGTAAATGAAAGAAAATAAACAATGCCAACGGCGTGGCGCACATTTGAATTGAACTCATAGGAAAAAAAACCGGATTATAACAAAATTAGTAAAACGATTATAATATAATAGTCTTATTATTTTTACTATAGTGCTTTTACAATCATTTTTTTTGTATTCTATTAATTGAACTTTAACTAATGGTTTTTGAAAACAACAAATTAATCCTTAAACTGTTTGTAACCAAAAATATTCTTTAGAAAAAAAAACGAATTACTTAGCAGTAATCGTCATATTAACAGTAATCATCATATGCAGTAATCATCATATTAGCGGTTAGCATCATCTTTTGTCATCATAAAAACTATACTTAATGGGATCACCCTTTCAATTTCAAACGTTTTCATTTCAATACTCCGTGAAACGTGGCATCGTTGGGACTATTTTCGTCGTTTTTAGTTCACTGGCACTGTTTCTGTAAATGATTGATGGAGTAATGTTTACTCATTAGAATTGGGTTATGTTTTAAATCGGTTCGAATATTAATTCAGTCACCAGAAACGAGGATCAAAAGTAAATAGATTAAAAAAAACATTTCTCAGCTCAATACTTATCATAGAAAAAGGTGAAGGTCATGTTTTAAGCAGTCTATACATTTCTATTTAGAGGTAACATTACGTTAGGTATCACACATGTGGTATTGCTTGCTGCGTGGCACGTAATCTTGACTGAGTTAACGCCGTTCGTACTAGGCGGAGAAGTAAGAAAGTGACGAGAAACCGATTTCAGATACAAATTGACATAGACTACAGGCCCACGTACAAAAAATGTGGGTCATATGAACCACCAGGTGACGTATATAGGACGATAAAAGAGCATAAAATAATAAGATTCAGCACTATGCCGTCACTTGTAAGCTGTCCAACAACTGGGTGCTGGTGAGAATTCAAAAGTGCAACCCTCGATTTTTTCCCCTTGTCGCATGATTTTTGTACGGCGTTGCGGAATAATGGATTAGAAGTTGTTTTGAAACAGTATGAAACTGATGCCGTACAAATGGTGCGCCACAAAGTCGGTATTTTTTTTTGATTTTTTGACCATTTCCAGGGTAAATTTGGTCATTTGATTCTGTACGGCATCAGTTTCATACTGTTTCAATACAGCTTCTAATCCATTATTCCGCAACGCCGTACAAAAATCATGCGACAAGGGGAAAAAATCGAGGGTTGCACTTTTGAATTCTCACCAGCACCCAGTTGGACAGCTTACAAGTGACGGCATAGTGCTGAATCTTATTATTTTATGCTCTTATATCGTCCTATATACGTCACCTGGTGGTTCAAATGACCCACATTTTTTGTACGTGGGCCTGTAGTCTAACACTACACCAATAATAATTATATGATAGCTATCTATATAAATAAAAATGAGTCGTTCAAATTCGCACATGCCTCCGAACGACAGCACCAATTAGGATAACTATTTTATATTGTGTTCTATATTATCAGGACAAGGTTTGTGTGAAATAAGATTAAAAAAAACTAGAACAGAGCGAAGCCGCGTGCAGTGACTAGTAACAAATAATATTAAAAGAGAAAACAAAATATAAATTTAACTACGCGTTTGGTCTAGTCGGTAGCGACCTTGCCTGCGAAGCAAGCGTCCCGGGTTCGAATCCTGGTAAGGGCATATATTTGTATGATGACCACGAATATTTGTTCCTGAGTCTAAGGATGTATTTATCTATATGCGTAGGGTAAACCAGGGAGTAACAATGATTGCCCACTTTAAGCAAAGCATTGCCAGATGTCAGCTTTGTATCATTCTAGTTGGATTAGAATTTGATAGCTCGGTCTGCAATTTATATAACAATCGATTTAAAATTGACAATTGGCATCACTTAAAAAAATAGTAATGGAGTATTTTATCTAAATGGGTGAAAGAGTTACAACGGGTAAAAATTTTATCAATTTTCTTAAGAACTTATTTGCTTGAAGGTTATTTTTTATATTAGCTATTTGAAATTCTGCTTTTATTACATGAATGTGATAAAATAAATGGTATTATCGCAGTTTATGATGTAAATTACGTGTTAAATTTTGAATCTTAACGGTCATTTTTGCTGTGGCTAATCACTGAACCAAAATCTTAATATATTTAGTTATTGCCGCCATTGTTTGAGTAATTGCCATATGAATAAAATATTTACCTTGCTACTCCGCTACTCACGTGCAAGATAACCAAGCCTGTGCGAAATATACATGTTTTACGTGCAATCCCTGCCTCCACTACTGCCACATAAAACACATATAAATCCCACAAAATTATCCCTTACAACACACAAACACTGACGCGTTTCAATCCCTCTACGGAATCATTATCAAAGTTAATTTTTACTGACATTTAGAAATATAAACAAGCCTTACTAGCGCTTACTTTGGGTTTTGGAAAATTTGTGTGAATTGTCCTCCTAATATTTATTTATTTATATTTTATATTTATTTTATAGGTAGATCAATATTCATCGGAATTTAAGACGTAAGAAAAAGAAAGAATGAATATGTGCAGAGGACACCTTTACTTATACATTTAAAACCTTACGTTTTGGCACGTAACTTTTTTATGAAAATTTTGGGTCCGTAAACCGAGGTGACTTTGATCATTTTGGGGCTACTTTGATGGTTTTTAAATTGGTATAAAATCGATATTGTCCACATGCGGTGAATTTTGGCATGTAGACGCAAAAACGATCGATGAAGACATCGATTGGAAGCAGTAAACGCAAAAAAAATGATTTCGTCATTACACTTATTTTAAAAAGTCACCCCGCAATTCAAAGTCGGTTAACGGTACTTTTATATTCTACTAGTCTGAAACATTTACATAGTTATCAATCAAAATGGTTTAATTTCTCAAATAGAAAAGTGCTCAACAATTTAAATGTTATTCCAAAGTTATTTATTTACTATTTATTAATACATACATACATACATAGGTACATATATCACGTCTTAATCCCTTACGGGGTAGACAGAGGCTAAGGTGACAAAACCTTAAGGCCACGTTTAGCATGGTTAAGGGCGTATTGCTGGAAAGGGAAATCAAAATAGTGATTGGTTGCTAGCCACATCGCTTATAGCATGATTTCTAAGACTTTCGCCCATTCCCTCGATGGACTTTGACCGTCTGCGCGGGAAGAGAAGCAACTGGTAAATTCTATGTTTTTTCTTTACTCCCAGACCAGCAGGGAAGAATTTATTAATACCCTTAGCTTAAAGCCTAATTGGGTCGAATTAAATAATCTACATATCAGTAATTAACTCCATCATTTAAGGCTTCATTAAACGAATTAACAAGAAGCTCAAACAAGCTGATATACGGCAGCAAATTTAACGTGAAATAATGATCACGATATTTAATTTAATGAGATGAGGAATACACAGTCAACCAAGTTGATTCCTAGGCTACCTACACACCTTGACGTCAATAAATAAGCATTATTAATACTATCATAAGGTTCATTCTATGATGGTCCAACATTGTACACGAACAAAACATAAGTATGGGAAATGCAGTGGGCTAAAGTTGCACACATTAATGTTTAGACATTCCTTACGTACCTACAACGTATAATTTTAACGACGTTTACGTATATAATATCCGTATACCCTTAGCGTCATTGAATTAGCTTCTTGTGAATTGCTAAAGATACTAAGCAAATTACATAATACGAAAGGTAGGAAGGACGCAGTTTAGTTTGAACCATGTTATTCCTTGAATTTAGCGTCATAATTACCTCTATATGGAACGTATATATTGAGATATAGGCAGTCCTCTGATTCGTGCTCTAAAAATGGCTCTAGTCGCTCCATGTACCGCTGCCGTCCTAAAGACTGCGGATCGCCTCTCTTCTTAGGAGGAAGGGATTGAGGACAAACCGGAGTAAAGCTAGTTGCCATTTTAACGCCAGACCATGACGGAGCACTTGCTGTGTATAAAAAAGGACCATTACAATAACAATACAATTCAAAACAAAAAGCGAAAAAAAATATTTATTCTCGTTAGTTATATTGATTATATTACCTAAAATGTGATAAGTTACCTGGCGGCATGAAACGAAAGTTTCCAATTGGTGGTGCAGCATATGGTATTCCCAAAAACATTTCAACATTCTGCAGGTTGTACTGACGATTGGGTTTGACAATCAGTCCTCTAAGCGCACCTTGTCTCAAATCGTATTCTCTTGTTAACCTTCTACCACCGTCGTCGTTCTGTACATATTGGTGATCATCATACTTCCTTGCCACACTTTCAGGAGACGTTGGAAGCAAGAGAGAGACGAAAACACAAATAAACATATTGTGATTTATAAATGAAGTCGCGTGCCGGTTAGAAGCCATTTTGTTTATGTGCTTTGGTTTGCTCATTTTACGATGTGCGCGCTTAAAATAGTAGTATTGCTACTATTTGTTTGCCATGCGGTAAGTATATTAAACATTTATAGTATTAAACTTTTAATTCGAAGCTTTCAAACGTATTGCTTCATATCACAGATTTTAATTTAAGCCTTATTTCTGTGGAATGTCACATGATTATCTTTAAACTTATGCACAGTATAATTTTTAAACTCATTTTTTATTAAAATTATGTACCATATAAGTCGTCTTATCAGTTTATCGTCATTGACTAGTTTGATGACGCTAAGAATTAGTGATCACTTCCCGGTTATTGTATGTGCGCTCGCGGCGTAAGCTAGGCGCGCAACTGGATCGCATCCAAACTGTCCCCGCGCGACTCTAATACCAAAATACTACAGAATGCGGTGCAGAGGGGATAACATTTCTGGGATATTTTCATCATGAATACGAAAACACGAAATAAAACGTACTAATGAAGCAAATAAGTTAACTTGAGCGCTTGTTAAGTTCAGTATTATAACTTTATAAGCAGACTTACATATCGATGAATTGAAGTACAGTTTGATCATTTTACAGTTTTAAGTATGAAGACAAAGTTTGTTGTTGTTTATCAATAGGTGCGTGCATAAACTTTCGAAGAGGTTGTGGTTCGTTATTTAACTTGACATCTTTTTGTAAATACACTATGACGCTTGTATCAATAACTTATCTTTGGCCTTTTGTTATCGTGTGCGTATTTTTGGAATGAACCAACACGTGCTTATGATAAACATCCGGATTGCGGCAGACAACCGCGGAAAGTTTTTTTTACCGCTTGAAAGGAAATTTTTGTTGAGGAAGCGAATAGGTACGTCTTATAGATTGTAAAGCTTACCGTCTCGTTCCTTATTAATTACATATTAAATAGAAAACCGCGTTTTATACTGATTTCAATTATAATGCATTCATGAAGAGTTATTCTTTTTTATTGTTTCTCTAACAGTAGAGCGTTTTAAGATTAAGTAGTATGTCATGATAATTATGTACTTGTGTACTCCATTATTGAATCAATGGAGTTGAACCTAAACGATTGTTAATAGTTGTTGCTTGAAAAGTATTTTGTCCTTATCTTGCAATTTGAAATTCGCAAACACTGACGAAACATACTTGGACTTGAAGGTTGACGAAATTTTATTATTAGATTACTTATTACATTAATTATTACAGTATCTTCTGTGTTTCTAAACTTTTTAACTTCATGTGGCCTTAAATGCTTATTTGACACATTGTAAATATGGCACTGGTGCGAGGCCCGATGAGCACTAAGGCGGTTATTTTCAATCTTTTTTTTGCTAAGTTTTGAAATTTATAGACCGGCTATCTAAAAATATAAAGTTTGCCAGTTGGTACACAACCAAGCCCGTAGACCTTCTAAGAAATCGCAACAGATCTGATTCATCAAACACATTTGGTTGTTTTAACATGTGTGTTTGAAGTTTAATTTATTGGTACACCTACATTTATAAGCAGTGTTTGAATTACATAAAATAAACGTAGATTTGCATTGTCAACATGAAATTACAGTGAGATTCAATCATAGTTGTACAAACGGATAACTCACGTATAAAAGCAGAGTGATAGTCGACATGTTTCGGACTGATTCGTATTCCTTCATCCTGGAGCGCTCGCCCCGGCGGCAGCGAAACACACAAATCGAGCATTCCTCTGCTTTTATACGTGAGTTATCCGTTTGTGTAACTAGATTTGCATTTGATTGCGTACAGTTTTTTATATTATAGTAAGTAATTGTACTTCGCGCGATACCTCTTAACAAAAATACTAATCAGTTAAAAAAAAACATTTAATGTAAATGCAATACCTACTAACAGGCAAAGTTTACCGTTTATGTAGACAAATAAATATTTTTTTTTTCGAGAAAGCTGCCCGCGCGATGGTCGTCGGTTGCCTCCCTCGGGCGTTTGCTTAGATCTTTGTAGAGCCCACGTGCGCCCTTGCCCCACGGACCAAGTGTCTCGACGCCAAATGCGACGAACACTGATATTTTGTCATCTTTACCCGCTCCCGGGTGTCCGCCGCTGCGCCGGCATGCCTAAGGTAGGAAGGTGCCTTGGAAGGTAGAACGCAGCCATGGTGTCGGCGCAGGTAGCGTCCCACACCAGCGCACGTCCGTACCTCCATGGAATCAATGACATCCCATCAGGGCGCTTGCCATCGCTCCGTGGGATCTGGGGCTCCAGAGCAGCAGGAACGTTGGCACTGACGAGCGCCCTTCTGAGGATGTCATTCAAAGCGGCATGACGGGAGAGGCGGCCGGCACCCGAGGAGCAGGCGAGTCCGTGGTGGCCGAGGCGATTTATAAATAAATAATTAGTTCTGAATGATGCATAATTAATCATTACAAAATAAGCACCAGCTCAAATTGAATTCATTTTAATTAATTATAGACTTATTTTCAACAATAATAATGTGTGGGGCGAGTAACCAGAAACGTAAAAAAATAACGTTGTATTATGTAAAAGTGTGCACAAATATTAATACTTCGAGTCAATGATTTTGCGCTGATATATAGAACATTATTTTTTTATCAATTGTTTCATAAAAACACCGGCCAGGATTCGCCAAGTGAATTTTAAAATCTAGTGTTAGCTGGGCCCTGTTCCTAAGCTAAATATAACCAGAGTGACGTCATTTTATATTGGTTGCTTACATGACAGACCGACATTTTTTTTTTAACTTAGACCTGTTTCATTAGTTGTGCAGTAAGAGCTGCCCTCATGATCAAAATTCATTTCTTTTTAACTGGAAGTACTAGTAAATTTGTAAGGTATTTTTTTTAACCCGATGCAAAAAGACTGGTGTTATCAGTTTGAATTCAATGTGTGTGTGTGTGTGTGTGTCTGTCTTTCTGTGTCTTCGCAGCTCTCAAACGAATGAACCGATTTGGATGCGGTTTTTTATTCGCATTCTAGTTTCCTGGTTTTTGTTAGAAGAATATCTGCTCTTTTTCAAAATGATGTAAAACATTTTTGGTATAAAATGGATTAAATGTTCTTGATCATCAATAACGTATATTAAATTCGTTATGGGTTTTACAAAAAAAATATATTTTACTTGACTTTATCTCTTGATTGAGTCGACTTAAAGGATTGATTTTTTTCATTGCTCTAAGAGGCCGTAGAGTTTGGTATTCGGTATTATTTTCAACTTTATACGCACTGACGGATAATTAAGTATGAGGTAAGAAACCCTAAACACAGGTTTACCTAGCTAAGATTTTCATTCGTCTCTTTTTTTATAAATTTAAATAAAAAAAATAATTTTGTGACAATAAAAAATAAAGGATAAGCATGTTAAATCTAATACAATTGGAGACCATGATTCGAATTAAATAGAGAAAAATGAAAAAAACACCTGTCAGCAAAGTTGACATGTTGTAAAAAGCTAATGAAAAGTTTACTTTAAGTGGAACAGACCCTATTTGTTTCTGCCCATGAATAACTTTCCAGTCGTAGACACTACGATGTTGGTCTCGTCTCCTGGGGTTTCCAAGTCTAGTTTGGACATACGATGCCATTTGGTTGTCCCCATAGTCATAGTTTTCCCGTTGCTCAAAAATTTCTTCGTTAGGTCGTCTAAAGTCGATGTCAGAATTGCAATGATTTTTTTTAGGTTCCTTGCAGAGGCTCCTGCATTGGTACGTTTCTCTAAATGTGTGAAAAAGTCGTCACCACATTTCATGATCCTTGCACCACTGAATGATGAGTGTGAAGTTACCTGACAAAAATATAGTTAAATATAAATCATGACGTAATTTTTGGCTGGTTCCATTCCCGTAAAAATATATATTTTCAGCCATAGTACTTAATTAACTTTACATCTAAAAATACGGAACCAAATCTGTCGTCGCTTATTAGAAGGCCGTCAACTGGAAAGTTGACAGTTTGATCATCTCATATTATGTTTTATGATTATTATTATGGCCCACGGTATTTAGAGCTCATTTGGCATTAATTCAAAAATGCATTACTTACTTTTCTAAATCGATTAGAGCTGCTGATGTAGATTAAGTTAATCCAAACATATATTTTTTTATTAATTACTTAAAGTATAAATCGTTGTAATGCTTTTTAATGTTTACTATCACAGCGTTTAATTACCTTTTCTCCGCGGCTTCGTTCAGGTAAAGGCCACGTTCACTGCCCCTCGCACCCCGTATATTCGTGTAAAGTAACATATTTATTGAAACAGCAACACTTTTTTGGAATCTTATTCCTGTAATTTTTTATGCAAAATTACCAACGAATAAATAATCAAAACCTCATTTCTCATGAACTGCAAATTATATCGGCTTAAAAAAAATTACAGCGTGTTTTAGGGAATATAAAAGCATACATACACACATACACAAATCACGTCTTTATCTCTTACGGGGTAGACAGAGCCTAAGGTAACAGGTACCTACAGGCCACAATTAGCAAGATTGAGGGCGTATAAGTGGAAAATGGAATCAAAATAGTGATGGGTTGCTAGCCTCATCGCCTATAGCATGATTCCTATAAGCTTCGCCCATTCCCTCGATGGTCTTTTACCATCTGCGCGGGTAGAGAAGCAACTGGTACATTCTATATTTTTTCTTTGCTGCCAGACCAGCATGGAAGAAAATAAAAGCTATTTTTGTGTTTTTTTCTTCCATTTTCTTTTTTTTTATCATCTTCCGATTTCATTTTCCATTTAAAATCAATTTTACGTAGCGATTTAAAAAGTGTTTTTTACTACTAGTGCCCTTCCCATATTATTTTTAGTGATGCCTTGGGACTACGTAAGAAAATTTTGCTGGTTAAATTCTACATAAACTAAGGTAGTTTTTAAAGTACCTACTTTGCAGAAAAAAAATAAAAAAATGACCTATGAAAATTTATGAAAATTTTTAATAAACTCAAATTATTGAGTTTTATTTTTGTTGTTAAAAGTATGATGACACGAGTTAACATGGAATTGTTATTGGTAAGACCCGCTAACTCACTATTTCCAAAAAAAAACACGGTCGTAGGTCGAATAGTTCAGCTACCACTAAGAAATTATACCTGAAATCCGACATTTCTGAAATTTTCACTAAAATGCTCATAACTCTGAAACAAATGAAAATCGCTGAACAGACATGGGAATCGATTCGGTAGCTCCTGAGGTCACCTACCTTTGGTCTTCGTTTGATCCACCCCCCCCCCCCCCCCCCGTATACATCCTGTATATGCGGACGATGTTACGAGTAACATCCAGATTTGAAAACAACAATTATACGAATGTCGTATTTCCTAGTGAATGTATTGACAAAAACATTAAAAAGCCCGGGATTCAATGCAAACTAGCCCTTATGACAACGCGTTAATTCCGTGTGGTAATAGTTAATCGGGGAGGTCATTAAGCAAGACGTCGTTGCTATAGTGTAAAGGGAAACTTAAGTCTCAATTCTACACCGTCCTAGTGATGCAAATGAACAAAGCAAAGTCCTTACCCATAGAACTGGGAGAAATTTTATTGTCCTAAGCAAGTTTTCCGTCAACTTCGAATTTAACTATAACTCTCATTATGGCTTGGCTTGCCGTTGCGTATCTACGCGCTAATTTCAGTTAAGTACTTTCGAAACTCACCTGGACACCTAAAGATAGCAGCAATCCGGAGTCTGGTTTACAGGTTTTTCATGTCCTCAACTCAGCAAACATGCTCGGCTATGTTTTGCTTCATTGCCATTGGGATCTCGCGATGATAGTCAGATACGTTTTTGAACGGATCCGATTTTAGTTAGTTTCGTTAATTATCAGTTATATTTTAGCAAGATTTGCTATTAGTCAGATCATTTATTCAACAGAATCGTTTTCCGTCAAGCCTAGTGTTTATTAGCAGATTTGTTTTTCGCCAAATTATATTATTCGTCATGATGCGTTTAAGTTACAAACGTCTCTGTCATCATTGGTTGTCTGGAAGAGATCGCTATTAAGCGATAAGACCGCCTATTGTCTACTTTGTTCTTTGTTTCTGTATTGTTTTGTACTGATTTGTGGTGTTCAATAAAGAGTATTTGTATTTGTATTTGTCTCCCTGGAAATGGCGAATAATGATATCTGACATCATTATTCGCCAGATTCGTTATCTGACAATTGGATTATTCTCTAGATTTCGCTTTAAGGCATACACAAGTACCTACTCGTCTGCCCCAGGTGAAATATAGGCAAAAATAATTTATCATAGTCCACCTAGGTGAATGAATCGGGTAGACCACGGGCAATAAAAGCAACCATTGGACTCTGACATGACCATCATAAATATATATCAACGACGTTATTGTTTGTGACATAAAGGTGTATAGATGTATTTGACGTCTTGACTGTAGGTAAAATATTCGTTTCAAAAAAAAAAAAGGTACGCACATTCACGTGGACTTGTAAAATATATTTGTTATAATATGTATATTGTTTCGTAAATGGGCCCCAAAAGGCGGATCGAGTGGACGTTGCAGGATCAAGTGGGGTTTCATTTTTAAGTTGTATTTTAAATTCGAGTGGGACATGGGCATTCTCAAAGAGGCGCCACTAGTATTTGAAAAGAACAAAACAACTGATGCAACCTATACAAGTATACATCTAAGTCGGCATTTTTAATATTTATAGTTTGCGTGTAGATGCACTATTGACAACATTTCAAATGTTTAACCAATCGTTTTTTTGTTAAGAAGATAACATTTTAGGCTTCACTTAATTTTTATTTTCCTGTAAGTCTTCATTTTAGCGCAAAAAAACCATTTTAATAGTTGCTCATTCTAAAAGGGCGTATGTGAAAAGTGACATCATTTAGTTTATATTGTGTTGCAAATAACCTTAAGGCCGATAGCTCACAATTTTTAGTCAGTATACTTGTAATTTTTTAAACACATTATAGTCTATGCATCTTACGTTGAGTTGACTTGACATTGACGGATTGGCATTTCGGACTAACTGTCTAAAACAATCTCCCCCCTGTCCCCTTTCCACCTATATGCCCACAATCACGCTAAGCGTGGCCTTTAGGTCTTTTTACCTTAGGCTCTGTCTACCCCGTAAGGGGTAAAGACGCGATTTATGTATGTATGTATGTAAATTTTATTTAATTAACAGTGCATTTATTTTACTACAGATGGAGGAACACTTAGATTTCCGGATGTGTACCAAGTAATGTCTGGTGTAAAAATACGGCTTGAAGTATTTTATGACAGGAATTCCTAGAGATACATTGTAAATATTGTAATAAAATCGAAAGCAAGTTTAAAAACATGACTTTTTTTTTCTATCCCTCTGAAAATCATCTTAGCTACTATATGTGTAAAGAACACATATCTGTAATTTGCTATGTACAATAATGTGTCTACATTTTATCATTCATATATTAATACAGCGTGGGTATCCAATACGAGCAAAGAACTAAACCAGACCAGTTTAGTGGCGTAATCATTAACTAACGGCATATTTTAAGTTACACTTAATTGAAAGCCTCTAATTAATTTTTGAACAATTAACGAGCAGCAATGTAACGCAAACATGACGTAACTATCAAAACAGGATATTCAAACAGCTGACAAGTAACTTTCAACGAGCCTTACTTAACATTAATATTAAATTTACATTGCGGGCTGAATTATTATTGTATGGCAATTTTTTACGTTGTAATTTTAAATAAAATTTATCTTAATATACTTCTTAGATCCTGTACTATCCACCATTTAAATATTCGCTCTTATTGGATTTACACGCTGTATATAATGAGGAAGATTATAAAAACAACTCAATGTTATTAGTTATTACATATAAAGTTTATTCGGCACAAGATTCATATACCTACTTTACACATTGCATATGACTTAAACTTTTCAAAGGTTTTGTCACTTTCACTTTTAATCATACTCACTTGGTTTTTGATGATTATAAATTATATCTCTAAATATCAAAGAGTCCTCGATTCTATATCGTGCATGAGTAGAGTAACAACCGGAAAATCTTTTTTTTTAATTACTAATTATTAATGGCATTTCCACTTACTCAGCCAGATAAATGACGTCATTTCCGGTTTGACCATTACAGGCGATTTTTTCGAAAAATACTGGTAGATAAAATCCCAAAATATTTCTTTTGGTTTCTATAGGCATATTTCTCGAAATGGTTTTCGATTTAGGGCAAACGAGAAAAATATGAAATGTTCTCAATTCTGCACAGAGGATCACTAGGCTATCTATAGCTATCTATATAGGTAATATTCTTAACCATGCTAAATCGAAAGCAAATGAGCGTTTGCAATCTGTTTCCGAAGGGTCACACCGGCCATTCCTAAAATACTCATGGCTGTCACGAGCTCTCCAAAATGAACAAAAAGTACTACTAGTCGCCGCATCGAGTTAGACGGCGCAGCTGCTGCTGTGTTCCAGAGATATCGATTGTAAAAAGTACAGGAAAAACCAACCAAGTGCAATCTCTCTTCGCCAGAGGGTCCTGTCCTATAGAAAAAAAAATTTACATCTACAAAATAAATATTTCTGCCTGCTCAAAAAATCTAAATTATTACGCTGTCTTGTTATAAACTAAACATAAAAATTACCATATAAAATTTAATGGTGATAAAATATTAGGTACTACCTGTTGCCCGCGGCTTCGTTTGCGCAGAATTAATGACACTCACTTTCTACAGGTAAAAGTATTTTTAAAATCAGTTCAGTAGATCCAGAGATTTACTCCTACTTACAACCTCCCAAACTCACAAACTTTACCTTTTTATAATATTAGTATAGATATCTTCTTAATAATAATAAATAAAATTAAGAAAGGAAGTATGGATGACGTAGTAACACTAATAGGGAATTATGCTTAAAAATTATCACATTTCGTATTAAAATATGAAAATATCGTAAAAAGGATGACACAATGAGCTTTTAATGAAAGCAATGAAAAAAAATCATGAATATTCCCTATTGTTTTTCTTGTTCTCGTTTTCTCGAATTAAACATATTTTTTGCAGATATGAAAAAAAAAGGTTTTGTATGCTAAAAATACTTAAGTCGCGTCGGTTTCCTAGCATTAAATATCTACTTTTTTATACTGACTGCTTAGAAAAGTGGATACTTAGGTATATCAGGGAACCGACTGTACACAATAAAAAATATACCTCATTGAAGTGCATTAAAACGCGCTCGAATATTTTTGAGTCAAACACAACTACAATATTCGACTGGACGTTAGGTCTAAAGGTTTTCTGTTTTTAGAAGCGGATTTCTAAAAACAAGCTAACGGTGAGCACACAACCGCTACGATGGATTATTCCAACAGTTCAAACAATAGTTGTGTTTCAGTTCCCCATACAACCTAACAAAGAGTATTATGCACAGGGAAGTGTTCAATTGTATTTCGTGCTAAAACAATTCGCAGAGTTATGCTGATTCAATAAGATCAAGATTATCAGTGTCATCTTTTTTGGTTAGTTTTAAAAACGTATAAATGAAACTTCAAAAAAAAGAGGAGGTTCTCAATTCTGTTGTATTTATGTTTGTTACCTCAGAACTCCGTCAGTTGTGGACCGATTTGGAAAATTATTATTTTGTTGGAAAGGGAATACTTTCAGTTTGGTCCAATAAACACCAAATCAGGATCTGATGACGTGATATCGGAGAAACTGAAGGAACTCTTCAAATCTTATAGGCATAGCGATAGCGATTTAGGTATATTTTAATTTAACCTTATGCATTTGCCTTCGGAAATCTGTATTTAATGAATTGGAATTGATTATGAAGACCACAGATGGTCATCGGATTCAATAAGTAATTCAGGGATTGCGATTTGATTACTGTAACATGCTTGCTAAGCACGTCATACTCGTAAATATTATGTATAGTAAAGTGAAGCTGATGAAGGAAGTACTTTTATCGGGGAAAGTAATATTTAGTAAAAAGTGATGAACAGTTTGCATAAGAGCGTATTACTCGTGTTTCTACTGTTATAAAAATCCTCACTAGACATAATAAAATTAGGTTAGGTTCGTCAGGTATCTTCAAATGCCCGAACAGCAAACCGCATAGAAATAGGAACCCAGCGAAAGCGGGGTTCCGTCGACCTTATGGTGGAGTGTAATTCATTTACTTAGGCAACATTTTTATAACAGTGGGACCCCGAGTCCGTAGCGGGTATTATAGGCATTATAAGTTGGATAAATTACAAAACGATTCACAGAAGGCGTGAAAAAAAACATTAAAAAATATATAACCGCCTTCAAATTGTAGCCTTAGTTAGCATATAGATTTCATAAATAGTATTAATTATGATACTGTGTTAAGAAATTAATGTCAAATTGAAATTATTTTTCGGCGAGTGCTACTTACTTATTTATATGTGTGAAGTCGGTATCGCAGCTCAAATAGTTCCAAACTGAATAGGTACTATATAGGCAGATAGACTAGATCCACTTTTGCCACGCAGCCCATACATAAACATAACGATGTTATGATGGAAGCGTGGGTGGTGGCGCGGGCTGAGGCACCGACTTCAAACATAAAATATAAGTAAATAGGTAGCGCACAACGAAAAATAAATTTAATTTGACATTTCTTAAGTATCGTAATTAATGCAATTTATGAAATCTATAGTGGGATTTAGGCTGCATTTGAAGGCGGTTATATTTTTTTGTTTAACATTTTTCATTGTCTGCTTCTGTTTTACAATTATATGTAACGACACTCAAAAATGCTGATTATAGGAATGCTGAGATTTTTGCGACCTGTGGTTTTATGGATGATGTTTGCTAACCGTTCAGTTTTCGTGTTGCTATATTACGAGCCAACTAAAAATATAACTAATATATCCAACGTCATAAAAACATAATTATTATTGATAAAACATGTCACGACGACCTTTCTTTCAGATTTATGGGGAAGATAACGGCATCTAGTGTGCGCCAAGCTTTACGCTAAGTAAACCCTAAGAGTGATAATAAATATTTGCACATGGATTAGCACAGCTGATGCGATGTGGGCGGCTACTTTTATTACTTTTCTTCAAAGTCCGTCGCTGTTGCTGTAATTTGATGCTAAGACCATTTTTTTGTGTTTTGGCGTGATTTGGACTTGAAATAACTTTAACGAGAATAGCAGCAAAATCAGTAAACAATTAGATCTGGTTTATGTGGTTTAGTCTGGTTTCAGTTTGACAGTTCCATTATAATACTTGTATTTTGATGCTGTGAATGGGCGTAGGTAATATTGATCGCAGTCTCTATTTTGATTGTAAAAAAAGGGTGTGAAAAAGAAAGTGAGATGAAGAAATTTACGGGTAAAATTGGGTATGTATTTAAGTCACATTGCTTATACACGATGATTTTTAATCGGTGATCAGGAGTTTAAAAATATTGATAACCAATCCAAATTTAATTTAATAGGTGAGGCCTTACGCGATTATCTCACTATTTAATTAATTATGATTATGATATTGTTAAAACCAGTAACAATTGGATACATGGTCATCCTACATTCATTATTGAAGCAAAATTAATTTCCTGTAAGACTTAGACTAGGCGCGCACGGGAAACATTTTGTCACGGCGGCATTGGGATCTCTCTGTCTTTACAAAGATAAAAACAGAGAGATCCGACTGCTACCGTGACAATATATGTCACCCGGTGCGCAACTAAACCTTAGATCTTGAGTCAATAATCACGACTTTGTTGACAATGACAGCTTATTACTCATAAGTTAAGTATCAAGCTTTTGAAAGAGGTTGGTAGGTTCATAGAATAAACCATAAATTGGGTGACAATGTAAATTGGTCTAAAAATTACTCGGGATTAAAATTATCATTGAAAAAGAAAGAGCTTGGTTCGATGTAACGGTGATTTTAACGTGACCTCTTTCAATTACTGAATTGGAAAAATTGGTACCTGATCACCGATTAAAAATCATCGTGTATTATAATAACCCGTAACACATAAGTAATTTATCATTATTTCTTACGCTGAGTACAGCGTAATTGGATAAGTGATAGTAAACACTAATCTTTCGCAGCTTCCCCTTTACCTCCTATATGGAACAAGTAATTTAAGTTACTTAATAAAATGTTGCGTAAAACATTTAAGCACACTTATGTGCACTCAAATGCCCTATCACGCTGACATAAATTAAACACGTAGAATTTTGAAGATAAACACTTTTTTCAGTTTGGTATATAAAAAAAGTCACGTCAGGTATCAAGAACAATACAACAAAGTTATCACAACACCTTCAAACATGGTAAATACGAAATTCGCAGGTACATTTAAAACGGTCTCGCGCGAGTTGTAGGAAATACAGATCACTGTGTTAACTAGTATAAAGTAAATTTCAAATTAAACAAATTCAAAGGGTAAGTTTGGACTAATCGGGAACCAAATAAATTATGGGAACATATAAGGGAAAATACCGATAGTTATGTGTTACGGAACAAAGCTAATAAAGATTCGCTATGCACAACATTCGTTGGCGAGATAGACTTAAAAATTAAGGACTGCTACAGGTCGCACGGGTGAAAATAAACAGAAAGCATATGGCAGGGGATAAGCTTAGGTATAAGATTATGTCACGAGTGGGTCGTCTTCGTGGTGATGGGATCCTAAGAATCCTTCCTTGTATGGTTAAGGTTCTGACAAACACGATTCACAGCCAAATCAGACGGCTTAAACGCTATATAGGACGAACTCTAGCTCCACGTCAATCGAACTGCAGCGGTGATAATTAGGGCAGAGCCGTGAAAAAAGGTGGGGTAGCGGAGGAGCTGCAAATAAAGTCTATCATTAAAATCCACATGAATCACAAACCTAACCGTGAACACAAAAAAGAGGCACTGCGGTACTTACCCGATGAACAATCGGCCGAATAGAATTAAAACTCGGACTCCGGATCCACTGGGCTTTCGTAGCACTCTTTCCTTGTATCATAAAATCAGCATCAAACCACTACACAATAGAATAAAAACGGTTTCTTGAGAAAATGTAAAAATATTCGGATGACACGTCTCTCAAAAAAACAATCAATCAGTAATAAAAAAAAACTCCTCTCAAAGCACAGAAACGCAATTTGAAAAGTTAAAATACCTGTTCCAAACACCTTGAATAATACGAATTAGGTGGCCAGGAAAATCACCCAGTAACGCCGAAGTGAAAAAAGTACGTAATGGCTAGTAAGTAGCCATGCGGCATGATAATGCTGCAGTATGTACTATTTGATTTTAGAAATATTAAGCGAGTGTCATTTCATTTACTATACCATACAATAACTAAAAATTAACTATTCATATCGATCATAATAGCTGCTTGGTCAACTCTAGCGATCCGCTTGACCTTCGGTCAGTCAATCAATTTTATCTTTCATACAAATTGTATGAGATTTTCACACTATTTGTTAATGATTTTTTTATAAACTGAGCTGGATGAACCTAATACAAATACAGAAACTTATATTTACTGATACTGTTTGACAGGAACACTGAAGGACTTATGCTTAAGCCTATTCCAGTCAGAAAAGTACCTGTATTTTTCACTTCACCATTT
This sequence comes from Pandemis corylana, assembly GCA_949127965.1. Classification (NCBI taxonomy): domain Eukaryota; kingdom Metazoa; phylum Arthropoda; class Insecta; order Lepidoptera; family Tortricidae; genus Pandemis; species Pandemis corylana. The sequence continues at coordinate 19,116,966 of OX421850.1, forward strand.
ATAACCGAGAACGTGATTTCTTTCATATTTGCCGGATAAAGGAATGTCCATATCACGCCACTCATTCCAGTCCTTTGCCAATGGAATATTGTATTGTGCCTCCCTTTCATCCTACGGTTATCATCGTCAAATGCTGCTGATGTGTAATGAATGAATTAAAGGATTGATACCTAAATTAAAAAAATGTTAAATGTTCAATTGTCTACACTCAATTATTTTAGTTAAGTCAAGTGTACTCCTTAAGGGCCAGTACAGACGGACTGCATTCCGACTGCAAAGGAACCGCCGACTGCTGACTGCCCGTACATTTTCTATTGCATTTCCATTGCAGTCGGTACCACATCACGCAAACTGCGATCGTTGTTTCACTCCAACATACATTTCGTTATTTGCTGTCCAACAATAATTATTTTTGCTGTAGGTACATTTGTCATGTTGCAGTTTACAGGTGTGAAAATGATGGAGAAAAGAGAACCCTTATTGAAAATAAAATTGGTCAGCCTCGCACACAATTTTTAACGTCAATCACGAGTAATTAAAGATTAAACAACGAATAGTAATTAGTCATCTTCGTATTTCCAGAAGTTGTTATGTTCACAAGAGGACGCAAATGGATAATAGGTATTACATCACTTGCATTGCAGGTTATGTAGGTTCAGGCTGACTAAAATTTATTACCAATTAATTTCGTTTGTTTTCTACGAAGAAGACATTTTTCGTCGTACCCAACCCGTCCTTTGTTTTCCTTGTAGAAAACCCTGCTGTTGTAAACTCTTTCATATTGTTTGGTTTTGTAAAAGTCATCATTTTAAATTGGTTTTTTTATACCTTTTCCTTTTTTGACTTCACTTTAGTCGTTGTGCTTCTTGTATATCGTTCTGCTGCCATCTTCATCTTCATCTCCATCTCCAGCCCATATGTGCCCCACTGCTGGCTCTCTGAATAAGAGGGCTTGGGGGTTTTGTTGCATTAATTAGATATCGTCGTTAACGTTTACCTCATTTGTTGGCAGTCTTACAATACATACACATATAAATCACGTCTTTATCCCTTACGGGGTAGACAGGGCATAGAGTAGCAAGACCTAAAGGCCACGTTTAGCATGATTGTGGGCTTACCTTTGACTTAGCCTTGACAATGACAATATTTCTCCCTTCTTTTAGTTGATTATATTTCTTTCGAATGATGCACTATTAGTTGTTTTATTAATTGGTACTGTTTTGGTAAAGTCATTTAATTAATAAGATTATACTTTTTACAGTATTGATGCTACAAAGAATTTTACCAATATGGTTTTCTACAAAAACAACCAATTCCCGTTTATTAATCGGGTTAAGTACGAAAAAAGTGTGTAATTCGTAGAAAACGTTAACGTAGTTAACGTTTCCTTTTATACACTTAGAAAAAGTATATATAAATTATTTTAAGTTCTTTTATTTATTTTTTTCAAAAAGTTAGCTTATGTTTTATTGAAATAAAGTATTTTTGATGTTTGTTTCGCGTCCTTACGCGTCCGTTACATTCAGCTCGGAGGCTGCATTTCTTAAATTTGTTATGTTAACCCTAGAGTGCTCGCGCTATGAGCATTTTGCCGCCCGCGGCACAATTTTCGTTTTATTTTATACACTATGCATTTGTCAAGGCCAAGCGTCCGTGTAGCTGCCCCCCCCCCCCCCCCCCCCGTCCCTCGCCTTCTCGTTTTAGAAATAAGAATTAAATCGGTGCGCAGATGACCGCAGGAGACAAAGGTTGTTGGTGGTGTGTCGCGTTTGGCGGCAAATTGCTCACCGCGCGACTGCTCACGTTAGTAAAGTTTGCGGGTCTTAGTTTTTACCATCGTTGAAATATTATTTGTTTTCATTGCGTATAGTATTATTTTAATATAAATATGGTATGATATTAATATTAGTTTGTTTTAATTCATTATTGGGCATACAATAATACAATACTGGCCAATTATTATTACGCCGAACATTTCTGAAAGAAATTGCCCTGGCTATGACTAGACCACATATCATTAGAAGATCCGGCGTGAACACTTTACTGAAACATCTGAGGTACCAAATCGCTCGATTTGTGCCACCGGAACAACAAAGTAGTTTGAGAAGGTATATGCGCAGTATGTCCTTGGAAGAAAAATAGAAGGACAAAAAAAGGGTGCAATAGATGTGTAAAGTTACTGTGCAACGAGCATTACATGTACCTGTGCCAGGATTGTTTTGGTGAAATACATACTGTAGATGATGAAAACGCATAATTTAGTTATTAGGTTTCATATTTAATTTTTTTGTATAAATAATAATGAAGAAGTTCCGAGAAAACAAAAATAATGACCTAAGATTTCCCAAAGCATTGTTTTCTAATTTCTAACTATAAAACTGTAGTAAATGTTTCTTATTCTTATAGATAGTGTTTTAATTTATCGTTGAAACATAATTACAAATGCATATGACTCGTATTAACAAAAATAAATCGTATTAAGTACGGGCGGCAAAATGCTCCCTGCGCGATCACTCGCGTTTCACGAGAAGGCGCGACTACTCTAGGGACGTGAACACTGTTTTTCAATGATATGAATAAGCTCTTTGTGATTTTTTGATCATAAACCATATATAACTGATTGTGTTTCTATATATAATGAAATAAATATAAACCAATTAAATTAACGCTTTTTTACGAGGAACAAAAATAACCGAGTTGATAACCGGGTTAGGCGCGAACAATTATTTTTCCTTGTGAAAATCTAGTTCCTTATCAAACTTGGTTATCAACAAGGAACCGGGTATAATTTCCTACAACCTAAACTTACATTTCTATAATTTTATTTTTGAATTTATTTATCACATCCATTCTTTAGAGTAAGTTCATAGAGAACATTTATTTGGTGGAAAAACAAAAACGTTATCGAGTCCAATTTGGCAGGGTAGGGTTTGGCAAGTAATTTCGGAGATTAGTTACTGTTTGAAAAATAAATATTTACGTAGAAAAAGTAAGTATTTGAATCAATAAGATCAAGGTGAGAGAATGTCAGGGTTCATAAATTCCGAACACAACGGACACGGGATCCCGTAGTGAAAATGTAAGCAAGAAACCAAAACTCTTCCCTTAATTATGTCATCTTATCAGGTAACCTCCCCCATTTTTTTAAGTGCAATTAACACAGCTAAACAGAAGTAAAAGAAAAAACAGGCACTTACAAATAAACTGACCCATTTCTCCTAATTCTAATCTACATTAACGCAGCAGCTGAGCGAAATTACAAACAAATAAATCTCTGTTATCTCATTACTCGAGAGTGTTTGGACGATAAATCGCGGAACTCGTCTAGATAGGATGGTTCCTTTTTGAACTCTGAAATGTGTTTCCAATAACGAAAGTAAAAGGAGGTACTTTAACTTAAAACGAATTAAAAAAAATAGCGTTTACATGTTTATTTAATACAAGATTGTTGATTTAAGTCAAGTATTTTATATAATTTGGGTAAACACTTAAAAAGAAAGTCATAAGATTCAGTAAGAAGAACTGAATTTTACTCATGACAAATTCAATTGTCCTTTATAATTAAATGCCATAAACAAATATCTAGTTTAGGTGTAAGCGGAAAACGGAAACGTTACTTTTAAATGTGTTATCAACATTGATTCGAATGTTCGAGGTGCTGTCTTTATCGTGCAAGCACTAACGGGTGTGAGGGCGTTGTACTGAGGCAAACATTAAAATCTAGACTGACTCAAACAAAACTTAATCGCATTCAGCCACAATCGATGTGAGCAGTTTGGAGTAAACCTCTGAAATGCCACAGAGTTATTCAAACAAAAATCTACGTTCCAGGCTCTAGTAACAATCATTTAAACTGACAGATCATAATGTTTATGCATACGTACTCAAAAGTATTAGAAACCGGTCGATTAAATTTAATGACATACCTACCTATTATGTCTGTCCTGACTCTTAACTCTGGTAAATATTTTGAATTTTAGAGGTAGTGATAGTTGCAGTTTTGTTGACCTATTTTAGATTGTTTTTAAGTAAATATCTGGCCTCAAAAAATGCTGAAAGTAAAATCGTACAAAATACCACTTAACAATCGTATTGCGCTGACAGTTTAGTAAAAAAGATCTTTGTAGGTTTGTCCGTCACTTCCATAAAGAAAGTCAATGTTGATGAGGGTCCCGGGTACAGTCAGCCGCGTGGGGGTGGCGTCTCCATGAGTTTCATTCAACGTACCCGGGGTTGGAATTAGTGGTACTAAACTTGTATAAACATAGTAAAGTCACAAAAACTAAACTTGTATTAACACTGTGATACCATTTTTATTTAAAAGATTGGCTGTTTAATGTCGCATTGACTACATACAGAGTTAACAGCTTAGAAAGCAATTTATGTAATAAGTATAATAATAATAATCATTTCCGGGTGTTCTCATCGGGCTTACGGCGAGTACTTGCCTGTGCACAACCTAGTGGCCAGGATTATTCACCAACAACTGTAACGTTGTGATTTATGCACATAAATAACTAGGTATTTTAATAAAATTATTTAAAATATTTACAAGTACAATAATTATTAATCTAAATTAACCTAACTTATTCACTAATATAAAATAATATCTTAATCTAATTTTATGTAATAAACTAATTTAAACATAATTAAAATAAAGATTATAATAATAAAGATATGACATCAATACGTTAACGCTTCTGTGCGCAATTATTCTTACGATGCGCTAGGCAACAAACCGCTTTCTATTGTAAAGAATTATCGAGGCGTTCGCGCCGCGGGCTCCGTTGAGTCTACGACAAGCAAGCACCAGGGACACCCGAGTACCAGCAGCGCACACTTACGTGTCGTCTCGCGCACTGGCCGTTAATTTTGAAAAATTCGAATATTTTAATGTTAATATTTTCGGTGTCCGTGGACGCCGTTGCATATTCCGACCTACTTCGGAGGCGCAGTTAATTCGCACCCAATTGTGGGTGCGACGTTTACACCAGAAAGTCAGCAAGCACACAGCCTAACACCTCGGTCAGGTGCACCTACCGTCTGCTCCGTGCCGCCTTACCCTGTCGTCAACGCTGGTCGCCTTGGACCCCTAGTCGTCTGCGTCCAAGTCAGGGGAGTACCGGACTGCGAAGCGGAACCAGACAGGCCTTTACCCCCACGACCCTTTTCTTTTGCTCTTCAAAACTTTTTTTTTTAAAACGGGGAGTTGCGCTCCCCGAATAAATGTTTTTTTTCCGTTGACGTCTAGTTTGATTTAAAATTCAAATCCTTAATAGCTAAGCCGGCACACAACTTGCTCTTTTATATGGCCTTGTTGACTCCGAGTTGCCGTACTAAAAGTATACACCCAAGCCTGTTCCCGAAAATGGTCGTGCCACGCTCTACTGGGATAGCTGTTATCACGATCTATTGTTGCCAATTAGTCTGATATCGTGCTAACAGACCGATCTCAGCGTCGGGCAGTGCTTGTTGACATCACCATCCCCCATGACATCACCATCCCCCATGACGAGAACCTCGTGAAAACCGAGAAGAACAAAATCAGCAAGTATAAGACTTGGCTCACGAGGTAACCGCCATGTGGGATGTTGACTCAACAATCATTGTCCCAATAGTCGTCTCAGCGAACGGTCTCATAGTGAAGAGTCTCGACCAACATCTCAAGAGACTCTCGCTAGATGGTTGGCTCAAGGGCCGCATGCAGAAGGTACGAAGGTAGTTTTCCTTGACATGGCGTGAATCGTCAGGATTGTCACTCTGCAGCATATAGCTTGAGCCCTGCCCTCTTTAGCGGTAGCACCCTAGGTTAGGTTTTTATAGTGTTTTTATATTTGTATGATTTTTTTTTTATTACTTTTACATAAATATTGTAAACGCCTAGCTTAGAGAATCGAAATAAAAATATTAATTAATAATAATAATATAGTCCTTTTATTCCGAATTCGCTACCATTTCAGTACATGTTGCACCTAGTCACTTTTTGTGTTTTTTTATGAAATGTCGCGTAATTCGGTGTGCCTCTTGGTATAGGCCTCCTCCATTATTGGAGAGCTTGGGCTATAGTTCCCACACGGACCCAGTACGGATTGATAACTTCACACATGCCAAAGCTCATGGCAGATTTCAAATGTAATTTCGCACGAGCCTGGGTTTGAACCCACGACCCTCGGCTTACGTAATAATACTAAGAATTAAATTGCGTTAGTGCCGCAGAAATTGAAAAACACAAGTGACAGAACTTTATAACATATAAAATCGTTTTTTTTTTTAATTAATTGCTGTGTAATGTATTTTACTGGAGCATTTTAATTTGACTTTCGCTAGAGTTTGTCTTCATATTTAATTGTAGTGCCCTGTTACGAATTTAAATCATAACTTACACCGGTGAACGCAGCCGTTGCGAGTGACGTTTTCATTTGTAGGTAGCACAGAATCGGAATACATCTGTCAGTTTTCATTAATAAATCTCAATTGGACTAATAGTGCAATGATTCGTTGAGTTGTATTTACTATTGATGAAATAAGTATGAGAATCGCAAACAAAACGTGTACCTGCCATTACTTTGGCTTGACATTACTTTATCTGATTATTAGTTTATAATATATAAACTTTACATTAGGTAAGTGTTTTCTAATTGTAATGTACCTGTTGACGACACAATTTAAAAACGTTTCCGCTATGGTTTAAATGGTTTAATAACACAAACTAACGCAAAAACAAAGTAACTAGGAGCCTAATATGGAACAGCTGTTTATGCCAGCAACCTAACAGAGCAACTGTCTTGGAAGTTGATGTCAGCACAAAAGAAAGGTAGTTTAAAATTGGAATTTAAGTAATTAACATACAAACTATGTACTACAAGGAGAATGCAACCCAGCCAGTCGCCAACAGTACCTTTGTAATAAAATAGGCAATACGTTTAATAAATCTCAACATCATTTCAATTTTCTTCATAAATGCGATAAATTTATCGTAAAAATTAAGCTCACTGGGGAATTGTCTCAAAATTAGCCTTTAAACGGCGAGAAGCTAAGGTATGGTACAAGGATGGTGCTTCATCCGTAATCAAGCTCTGGTTTATTATTTTTGTTGGTGGTGGAATTAGGATAATTTTCACTTTCTAGGAATAACTAGTACACTTTAGCTTCAAATATAATTTACACGCATATGCATGGAAAAAAACTACAGATGGATATCTAATACCTTTAAACGTGCAATTCTTGTATCCAAAGATTTTCATAAAATTTGGTATGCAGGGGGTTTCGGGGGCTATAAATCGATCTGGCTAGGTTTCATTTTTGGAAAACGTAAAAAAAACTGCACACAATCCAACGTCATGTTTAATGTGACGTCACTGCTCTTTAATAATTAAAGTCTTCGATGAACAATACAACTAGATTCACGGTCCCATACAAAATCAAAGCGAAAAAGTGGCCCTGTTGCTTATGCTTATAGCTATATCTGTTTTACCTTCTTTATTAACGTAAAATAAACCTTAAGTCTAAGCAACAAAGATCCAAATAATTATAATTGTATATAATACTTACGACGTTTCGTCACAAGACGAGCGAAAGCGGTCAATAAACAAAAGAACTACCTTCGTTTCAAAAAGATGTCATTCTATTTGAGGAACAGGGTAATAATGGAGTCGCAATTAAGTATATAACTCAGAATTTTTTTATTTGTCAGATATTTACAAATCCAAATATTAACATGAATTTTAATAATTAAGCCTATCTATGTCCCACTGCTGGCACAGGCTTCCTTTAACAACGAGAGGGATTGGGCCATAGTTCCCACGCAGGCCCAGCCAGGCAACAACCGTAGTAGCCTAGTTGTTCGACCTACCGCCTCTCAAGCAGAAAGTCGTGGTTTCAAACCAGGCCTCGCACCTCCTGAGTTTTTCCGAATTTATGTGCAAAATTTAATTTGAAATTTACTATAAGCTAATAAAATTCAAAGTCCTGACTGACTGACTGACTGACAACTATATATCAACGCACAGCCCAAACTACTGGACTTAGAGACTTGAAATTTTGCACATAGATACCTTATATAATGTAGGCATCCAGGCCTGTAAAGTTCTTCTTCTCTTTCTCTCGCGACAATAGTTATCCATTCCGCACAGCAAAAAGGATCACTAGGAAATCTACAAAAAAAAAACAATATATATTTTATTTTAAAACGAGAACTACTCCATGAATTTCTTGTTCTAAAACCACCGATAATTGTCAAGATGGTGGGCCATCATTGCCAAACAATAAATTATTGATTTTAAAATGTAAACTGCAAATTATCACGTACTTTATGAAATACTGACTTGTACTTACTTAAAGAAAGATATTCCTTCCGAAACCTTAGTGTTTCGGTGGCTGTTTTTACAATTTTTGAACGCACATTGTGGCATTTTGACACGTCCTCACGTTGGCCGAGGTTGGCGCGTACTGTCAGAAAGAAGGCCACAAATTTATTTTGTGGTCTTATTTCATGGAGCCGTTTTCAGAGCTATCACCGTGAATCTAGTTGTATTGTTGATCGAAGATTAAAGTAAAATGACTAATTTGCTCTATAAGTAAATACAAATCGTAGAGCATAATAGTATAGTATATATAATGTGGATAGATTCATATCAGCGTACCCAGTAAACAAAATTACTAGAAATATTTTTATAGAAGCTTATTTACGGATAATGTGAAAGCAGCGTCTGTTACTTACACCAGGCACAAAGTTTTTAAGTGGTCGAGGAGTTTTCTTGCAGAATTAAGATAATTAAAATACTTGATGCCCAAGTTATGGTGTGCGGTTCATGAGATTTAGATGGAAAGTGCGTCCACAAAGTTAATTATATTAGCAAAGTTATTGTGGGGCCACTTATAAAAAAAAGTTTAGGACTATGTTTATAAGGGAGGCTTTTCATTTTATAGAGTGGTTTTATTCCACAAAGTGAGGAACTTAATTGTGATGTTTTAGCTCGAATGTGGCAGCACTAAAAAGGACCGTATATAATTTCGAACAATTCAATCTTTGAAGTAGCACACGACACAAAGTTTGTGCAAACTTCAAAACAGATAGCAAGAGCACCACTTTACTGAGACGATCCAACTGTCTTACTTACTCTTGTAAACAGGGCATCTGTATTGTTGCAAATGAATGATAAAGAAAGTAGCTTGTTTTCTTGGAGATAAAATATTTATTATATTATATTATGGTTATTAGTAGGTACAGTCACCAGCATAAACACAGTCGTGCAAAAATATTTCATCCTCCAAAGGGGCCCTTTTAAGTAAGATTAGTATTTTAACAACACTACCGCAGTAAAAATAAGTGATGCTTTTCTAGTCGGCAAAAACATCGTCGCTGTATATCAGCATAAACATCGGATCGAGGCGGTTAATAATATTTGATTACCTATAAAAATCAACATTATTTGAGACTACAAGTAAATAATGTAACATAGGGTAAACCAGGGAGTAATTGTCCACTGACAATGATTGCCCACTTTAAGCAAAGCATTGCCAGATGTTAACTTTGCATCATTCTAGTTGGATTAGAATTTACTAGCTCGGTCTGTAATTAATTTTTCAATTAATTTAAAATTAACGATTGTCAACACCTATAAAAAATAACAGTAAGGGGGATTTTGTCTGGCTTCCGATCAATGCCCATGAGGACCTAGTCATTTGCAAGGCATAAAGGGGCCAAGACCAACGTTCAACAACATTTTATTATTTACTAGCTTCTGCCCGCGACTTCGTCTGCATAGAATTATACGTAAAAACCTTCCTCTTGAATCACTCTATCTATTAAAAAAACCGCATCAAAATCCGTTGTGTAGTTTTGAAGATATAAGCATACATAGGGACATAGGAACATAGGGACATAGGGACAGAGAAAGCGACTTTGTTTTATAAGGTTTTATACTATGTAGTGATAATGCACTGCACCGGCAGCTTATAGCTGATGCATGCATATCATAGTCTACTTGTGTTGTTGTAGTTTCAGTTAGAGATGTAGTTCATGAACGAACGAGTCAAACGAAATACTTCACTTCATGTTACTATATCGTTCACATGTTCATTTCGGATTCATACACTTTAATTACATTATGATGTAAACTGGTTATGTCTGTTACAAATGAAGTAGACGGGAACTGTCAACGTACGTACATGTCATCGCGTCAATATCAACTCTTTTATTTTCAGTATATATTATGTGACCGAACAACGGCTGATTAAAAACAAATAGTGTCTTCTTCAACCTCGACATTGGCGGAATCATCGATAGTATCGATGGAGCTATATTACCAAAAATTGAATCAGTATATATGTGTGTGTGCGTGTGTAACTTTACTTTAATGTGGGTGAAGCGTACGATCTGTGGACTGTATGATAATTAGAAGAAAATGAAAACACCATGCAAACTGAACTGTGGCTTTACTCTATGTAACAACTAAAAAATATATCAATAAAACTTCAAAAAACAAAATGATTAGAAAAGATATAAAAAAGTATCAAAACTAAGGAGTTCGCGACAGTGGGTGTCTAGAGTAAATTTTTAAACCAAAAGTATGACTGGGTGCTTATTTTTTTTAATTTGGATTATGCAAGATGAAATTAATCTGTAAACGTATTCATTTAACTTTGACAGGGGAACAGATTGTTAAAAAATAAAAACCATTTGAAGTGCGGCATCAGAACGACTGGGTATAGGTCGCGTCATGTAAAAAGAACGCTGGAAAAAAGTAGAGGGAGTGTGTTTTCGCATGGATACACTAGCGCAAACACACCATCACGCGACCTTTATATTAACGGTCAATCACTGTAAACCCCAATTTGACTTAAAATACTTAGATCAGATTTGGCTATACAGGCTTTTATCCCTTTGTCTTTGTTTGGAAGAAGAGAAAAAATAAAAAGTGGTTAAGACTGATGGAAGAAGTCTATCTGTGATGAACTGATGAATCCAGTCTTCCTCAATGGTCTTCTTCAGTACAGTTTTTAGTTGATCAAAGTTTTATTTGGTAAGTAATAAATTTTCTACAATTATTGTTTGTTTTTTCGCATTCGTATAATAATAGTCCGCTTGCTTACCTACTAAGTTATATGACATTTTTAAACATTATTGCCAGAAAAGAGTGTTACTAGTACAAAGAAAAAATAATGACGCTAATAAGTAAATAATTGGCTTTACTAAGCGTGGTGATTAACGATGATTATCCAAACTACCGAAAATATTTATATTCACCCCGTCTTACGGTATCAATGCATTCAGTAGGGTACTTTCTGGTCCTGGCAGTAATCGACTTACCTACTTACATATTTATCAAATAGGTTGCAATTGTTACGTACATCGATGAACAATCGCCAAAAGTATACTCGTAGTTCCATTTAAATTTTTACGTCGCCAGCTCGAGTATCATGAATTTATGCAAAGGAACAGGTAATAATTAATTTATTCTTTATTATTATGCAAAGAGCTATAAAACTTCGCTAGGCGAAACGAAGGCAATGTTTATTTAAGTAGAGTTTATTTTCGTTAATATTTAGCACGTTCTCTTTTTGTGAAATGTTTTTGGCTTTTGTTTCCAAAACGGAAGTACTCGTAAATATTATCAAGATCATCATTTCCTTTCATAACTCAGCAAAGATATATTTTTAAACGTGGTGAACTTAATGGTGGACATGAAAAGCAAAGTTCCAAATGGAGGCAAAGATCATTATTTTAAACAAAATTATGTTAATTATTATAAAACACAGCAATGGTATAAAAATGCAAGAAAGATAAGACGTGACATTGCAAAAAAAACAGAAATAAAAAATAAAACTACGGTATTTTCTTACTGTACCCATAATAAACGATACCCATAATATTACACACACAATGACATTTTAATCGTATTTAAGTATAAATAATGCGGTAAACATCATGAAGCGATAATACATAAAATGCAGCCCTTAAGTTATTTTTAAACTATACATTTTGAAACGGGTTCTCTCGAAATTCTCGGAACAAGTGAAAACCCACTCATAAAAAACAAGAACCTAAAGAAACAGAAAATTAAAAAGTTAATATTTAGTAGAAAGGTCCTAGAAACCCGGCGGGCGATTTCCTCTCGCAATAATTATGCGAACCATGCGGCTCTGTGAATTTCATTTGTAAACAAGTAAACACAAACTTAGCCTTTAAATATTATATTTACACAGCTGTGTTCGCGTTGTTATTATTGTACAATAATATTCATGTTCACCAATTACACTAAACCGTAGATCATCGTAGTTTAATTATTATAAACCAACAATTTACTTTGTTAATGTGCTATGCCAGTGCAGGTATACCATGTTTCACGGGGGTGTCGTGCAGAAATTCGAACACGCAATCCCAATAATACTTGCAACCCTAAGTTTCTGTCTAAAATGATTTTTAATGGAATATATTTTTACTGAGTGTAATTTTTATTGTTGACTATATTTGCATTTGTAAGGACATGCAGCAGGGCGTTTTTATATGCTTTATCGATTATGAGAAAGCGTTCGATTGAATAAGGCACGTCCGTCTTGTTGTACTGCTAAGAAACATTGATCTGGATGATAAAGACATTCGAATAATCAGCTTCAATCTGGGTGGGTGGTGAAGAATCAGAAACAGTACCGATCAAAAAGGGAGTTCGGCAAGGATGTATCCTGCCTCCCATCTATTTAACATCTACTCGGAAGCTGTTATGAGTGAAGCCCTGGAGGAACTTGATTGTGGAGTTAAAATTAACGGACAATTTATGTCATTAACAATCTAAGGTATGCCGATGACACAAGGTGTACATAGCGGCTTCACAGTCTGAGTTGCAGACGATCGTCGACGGGGGAACGAGTGCAGTGAAAGAGCGGGCCTTAGCATGAACATCAACAAAACCACGGTCTTGACCCTGTCAAGAAATCGTACTCAGAACTCGATAATAACAGTGTCGGGACAAAGACTGCAAAAGGTTACGAAGTACAAATATTTAGGTACCTGGTTGACTGAAGACTGGGAATGTGACACCGAAATTTAAACCCGTATTAAAGTTGCCAGAAGCTCTTTTAATGCTATAAAAAAAGTACTGACCAGGGGAGTCCCAAAATTAGTCTGCGTACTCGCAATACCCGCATTCTTAAATGATACATTTAGCCAATCCTCTTATACAATGTGTATGACCGTACGATTTCTCTATGATGTGTGTGACCGCACTCCACCAGGCAGCTGATACACCTAAAATGGAGTCACAATCCTCGGCAACGATTGAGAAGAAATGATGTGTTGAAGATACCGCATTTTACGGCTGGTATTGCGGCATTGATCTCTGCTCTATTCGCTCATTTTATACGAAAGTGGCGTGATAGTTATTTTTAGTGGTGTAAAAGTAACGAAAAAAAAACGTACCCGCATGTATTCGTTACTTTAACAAATAGTACTCGTTACTATCGTATCGTTACGTTACTCGTTACTTCTTACATCTTACAGCATGCTATACTATGTTACGTTAGAGCAACGATTTGAGTCGTATTGCGTATGCGTACAGTACGACATTGCAATACATTACGCATCAATTATAATGAAAAAGCAACAAATAAGTGTCAAAAATTATTTATTGACAATAAAATAATACAACATTCTAACGATAATCAACATAAAATTAGTTTTGCTTTGAATGAAATTAAACATTAAAAAAAATAAAACATGTTTTAAACCAAATTGAAACAAGAACAAAAAAATTTTGTTCTTAGAATGTAATTAAACATTTATCATCTGCAACTTCTTTGTCGCATAATTTCAGTAAAAAATAAAAAGATATTAAACAAAAACATTTTATGGCAGGAATCTCTGGTTCATGTTTAAAAATAAAATCTTTTCCATTCGCTTTGGTTGAATAGAGCTGCGCCTCTCACTTAATATTTGACCCGATTTAGAAAACGTTCTTTCAGATGGTACCGAGGTAGCCATCACTGATAGATACTTCTCAACCAAGTTTGAGAGTTCGGGATATAGAATTGCCCGCGCCTGCCACCATTTCAAAGGACACTCATTTCGAGGAATAATGCGTTCTTCTAGATATTGCCTGATGGTAATTATGCTGCTGCTAACTATGGAGTTCGAAGTAGATTCTGATGTTGCCAAAGCGTTAAAATCTTTCCAAATTGAATCGTTACCAGCGTCGGTGAAGCCAGTAGATATAGCTAACGTCGATTCGTTCTCGTTAGGTTCTTTTGACTGCTTATGAACGTTAAACTCGTTTTGCAGCTCAGTTTTCAATGCATCTTTGACAGACTCATAACTTGATGCATCAAACCTAAATGCCAGCTTCTTAAAACGCGGATCTAACAGTGCTGCTTTCGATAACACTTGGTGCCTGTAACAATTCTTGAATCTACTTTTAAATTCCGTTATTATTTTATTTGCCAGTTTTTTTCCTATATCTGTAACAATATTTTTATCTAAATTGTGAAAACTTGTAATCATACTTTCTGTCGAAGCCAGAATCATTGAAACAGTCACTTTTTTTTCAGAAGACATTTCTTCAGTGAGTTGTTTGAATGGCTTAAGTATTTTTATTATTTCTGGTAGTGCCTGCCATTCGTCCTCCGAAAGATTTTCTACCGGATTATGTAAGATTCCAAGAGATGCTTCTAAAGGTTCTTGAAGTGAACAAATCCTCTCAATCATATCTAGGGTACTGTTCCATCTGGTCAATACGTCCATTTTTAGCTTTAATGGTTTTTGATTAGGCCTCAGCTGCTCCTGCATTGCAATAAGCTTTTTGGTAGCTATTGGACTCCTGTGAAAATGTTCCACAACTGCTTTTTTTTTTTTAATCAGCTCCCCGAGTCTACTGTCCTGGAGACCTGCACGCACAACTAAATTTAGAGTATGAGCGATACACGGCAAATGCTCATAATTTGTCAATCGTATAGCCGCCTTCATGTTCGCTGCATTATCTGTAACGCAGACAAATATTTTATTCTGAATGTTCCAGTGGGAGAGCAACCTATTCAGCTCATTCTTAATATATTCGGCCGAGTGTCGCTCATGACATTCAAAACAGCCTAATAAGGCTGACTTCAACTCCCAATTTAATAAATAATGGGCTGTTACAGCTTGGTAGGAAGTTGTTGCTCTTGAAGTCCAGCCATCAGTGGTGATAGATACATATTTTGCCATTTCCAATTCTTCTTTTAATTTTTTTTGGACTTCTGAGTAGTGAGCATCCAACAAAGTATTACTCAATTATGTACCTTGAAGGCATTTTGTAGCCTGGTTCTAAATAATTAATTAGATCTTTAAAACCCGCATCTTCAACTACAGAAAAAGGCTGAAGGTCTTTAATTGTCATTTTAAAAATTAAATCATTAATTTTTTTTTCTCTTACTACACCTACTGGACGTGTAATAAAAGCATTTAACTTAGTCTGTTGCGAAGTATTTTCATTTTTTTTATTTACTGGTATAGATTCTGTGCTTGCTAAAGTTGATGGACTTGATGCTACCGGAGTTTCTAAAACTTCTCCATCTGACACAGAGCATGGAATGATGGTTTCATACGTCGATCTATGTTTTTTAATGAGATGCTTTTTTAAATTTGTAGTAGAGCCGCCTTTTACTGAATATAACGAATTACATAGATCACATTTTGCTTGATCATCTTTAGCCTGCGTAAAAAAACCCCATAGTTTACTTCTTTTTTTGTCCATTGTAGCAAGCAAATTGATCTGTAAAATAAAAAAAAAAAAAAAATCAAATATAAACAATTAACAATGTTTGATAATTAACAGATTAACCAAGAAACAATTAAATCTCATTAAAGAGGCTATATAAAATATCTCTTTTAAGATAAGTACAAAAATCACGTCAAAATACGCGATAATAACAAACAAAAATAAATACAGATTCTTTCTAATATGTAAAAAAACATTTTCTTACCTTGTTTCTGTTTCAATCTCAAACTTTGTTTACACACACACAATACCTTTAATAAACAGTAAATAACTTAGACGACGAATTTCTAAATTATTCATAACAAACTTGTAACAAACGAAAATCGTTCTTTGTAACGTATGTTTTTAAATTCGGCGAAAAAGCGCGCATGCGTATTGCGTTTAACGTTTCAATTCAATACACACACGCGTCAACGGTACTTACTTGCGTGAACGGAAACAGTGAAGGTAACCATACGAAAAGTGCGAGTAACGAAACGCATTCGTGAGTAACGTTTCGTTACTTCGCACTAGATGGCGCACCCGTTACTCAGTACCGAATTCATATACGGTTTCTCACAGCTCTAGTTATTTTTAGATAATTATTATAACAAAACAAAGTACATTTCTAAACGACACTGAAAATTAGAATACATAGAAAAATCCGAAAAGTAAAGCTATTCTCGTCCATAGCTTTACTTTTCGGATTTTTCTATGTGTTCTAATTTTCAGTGTCGTTTATAAACGTTATAAAAACCTAACTTATATAGGGTGCCGCCGGCAGCGAGGCGAGGCCTAAGCTAGGTCAGGGCGACAGAGAGAGAGGAACCTCCTGACTATCCGAGCTGTGTCCAGGAGCACCGCCTTCTGCATCTGGCCCTTGACCCAACCACCTAGCGAGACCCTTTTAAGGTGATGGTCAAGGCTCTTCGCTTACGGTGATGGTCGGCTCGAGCGCCTGAAACAGAGAAAGCATCCGGGCACAGTACCCGGATAGATTAGTTCCGCCCTCTGTCGCCCCAAAGTACGCTCGCATGCAGTTCTCATTGATCGGTCGAGTCCATCGCATGCGACGCAAACACAGCATGACGTTCATGACCAAAATAATAGTTGCTTTGCTGTATATGCTACTTAGGACGTAAAAGTCAGCTATTACAATTAATTGAAAAAACCAAAGGTGTTAGTCACCGGTTTTCTTTTTTTGGTTAGGTACTTTGCTGTAAAAAAATAAATCACGTATATACACCCCAAACTACTTTACTGCGAGAATGATGATAAATAAGGTAGGTACAAACCAAATCAGTTTGAGAATCGTGTTTAACTTTCAAAGTCCATTCATATTAAAAAGGTTTGAGGGTTTGGTAGTAACAAAGAATTCGTATAGAAGAAAAATATATTGGTGAAGTTAAGAAATCAATGCCAACAAAAAAATACAATAATCGTTGTTATTATTAAAAATGTTGTTCAAGTATAGTTTGCTTTAGTTAAAATGACGAAAAGGTCGTATTCACCAAATTGGTTTAGTGTTGGCTTATACATTTTAAAAATGAAACGTAATTGCAGGTTGTATAATAAACTTTGTTCAATTTTTAGAAATCGTTAAGGTCGTATACGCCAAGTTTGATAAGCAATGTCCTTTATGCCAGTTAAATCTTGATTTAGGGTCAATAATACCTTTGCATTTTTCACACTCTGAGTAGCTGGCTTTTATAGCTCGTTTTTTTTAAATTTCCTGTTTAGAGTAACAGAAAATTGAGGTTGTATTCGATATTTTTTTGGGATTTGGAGAATTTTAAATAAACAGGCTGATAGAGAAAAAAAAATTGAGCAAGACTGCATTCAAATCTCATTTTCGTCAAAATGGCTTATACGACAATTGAGCCCCAAGGTAGCGATTATGTTCCCAGTTCAATGTTGCTTGAACTATAGTAAAACATAAAACTGCTACTAAATAGATTTTTTGACAAAAATGTATCAAATTGGTCTTGCATTGGTAGGTGCAATGTTGATATATTTAATGTGAAATATTTACCATGAAATTGTTCAATTTCATTCATTAGATTTTACTTAAGTAATCGGCAAACCGAAGCTTAGAAGAAAAAATCAATTCCAGAAACCTGTTACAGTAACGCGAACATTTTGGCTATCGCACCAGATATAAATATTAAATTAACGTGAATGTAATAAATACGATTTTCTCCCTGTTGGTTAATAACATAAACTTGACATATGTCGATCTCAGCACACGGCATCGGCACTCACATTTATTTCTCGAGGGACTGAGCAGAGCATTGTCAGCGCGGTACATTTTTAACAACTATAAATGGATTGTTTTTTTTTCTTCTGGACACTGCCTTTCATATTTTAATTATAAATATGATATTTTGAGTTGATTTTTCTTTTAGAACATTCAGTTCTTTTTTTTGTAGGTTAACTCGACAGTAAACTTTATGAATAATTATGTTACTTATATCAGTTTAACCGATTCCAATTAATTATAAATCTAAAAGGGTGAATCGATAATTCTCAAAAGGATTTCTTACGGATATAAATTTTTGGTAATTTGCAAATCCGAAGCAGTAGGTACAGGCCATTTTCGACCGCCCTATAACTTCGTTTTAATTAAAATTAGAAGCCCGAATTTTCAGTAACCAAACAGGAATTGTACAAACACGGTAGGTATATTTCAAATTTCATTCAATCTGAACCAATAGTTTAAAAATTATAACTAGTCAGTTTCTTAATTTTGTCACTCACTCACTGACAGACTGACCGATAGTTAAAACTCTAAGGCACTTCTAGCAGACATTGAAGCTTCAAATTAGCATTAAGTGCATAAATCAAGAAAAAACTATATTATTTTGCAATTTCGGTTCAGTTTTCTAGATACACCAACTGCATAAATAACAAATAAGTAGGTATAAGTTATATTTTTAGTGAATTAATCAGTGTATCTGTATATGTATAATACATTGGAATAATAGGTGTAGATAGGTAACAAGATATAAGATTATGTTCTAAGGTAACTTACAAAAACAAATGAGATGCCATTAAAAACATAACTTATAAAAAAAATGAGTTGCGCAACTCGGTTCTTATACCGTAAAAATTACTAGGTACAGGGTTTCCATTTATTTGCTTTTAACAAAAATCTTAACTTCTTTAGCCGAAGTTTCTGCATGGTACGAATATAAAAAACGAGCGTGTACTATCTTTATAAATTTACGTAAAAACCAACGGACCTCCATTGGACGGCATCCATTCCCTCTGTTGTTCCTCTGTTGAGGTTATTTTTGTTTTGCTTTTTTCCACACCGCGTGATTATAATAATGAAAGCATCCCGTCACATTCCTTTCTTAACGGTAGTACACCCGATAGAACCACGTAATATCACGGTTAGTTTCACTTACTGCTGGTACCGCCGACCCGCTGCCAGTGGTGCTACCGTTAGTTTTTCTTATCGCTGGTACCGCCGACCGGCTGCCAGTGGTGCTACCGTTAGTTTTACTTATCGCTGGTACCGCCGACCGGCTGCCAGTGGTGCCACCATTCGTTTCACTTATCGCTGGTACCGCCGACCGGGTGCCAGTGGTGCCACCATTAGTTTCACTTATCGCTGGTACCGCCGACCGAGTGCCAGTGGTGCCACCGTTAGTTTCACTTATCACTGGTACCGTACCGCCGACCGGTTGCCAGTGGTGCCACGGTTAGTGCATCAGGCATATTTAACAACCGTACGCTGTTCATCAGAGCTTTTTCGTAACCCGTTTTGATATTATTGTTTTGGTTTTCTCTTATCAAATCGGACATATTTTTTTTTCAGTTTTATCAGCCAGAAGGCCATAAATAGTTATTTGTTATAGTGTTATATTTTACCAGCGAGTGTGAAATTGAAACACGAACAAGCGAAATTATATATTCTAAAATAGAATCCTGAACGTAGCGAGTGTTTCAACACACGAGAAGTAAAATAAATTTGCACCCGTGTGTAACACAAAACTTTTCACCTCACTGTAGCGAGGAAATACACACATGCAAAAAAACTTATTTGCTCCTTTCTTATTAATCCAGTCATTGAATTGCTCGAAAGTCTTCATGTACCTACTTAAATACAGGATTTTTGCGGCAACAAACTTAATTCCGCGTTTTAGACAGCTTCCAGTAGTTTCATAGGCGAATGATCATCTTCATCACTGGAATCACTCATTTTTTAAGATATTACAACAGAAAACTCTGGAAGTTGTGTATTTTTACGCGAGTCGGAGTCCATGAGAAAATGTTCGCTAACAATGTTGACATTTCTAACGATGCGTTTTGAAATTGCATCAACTTAACTTGTGCGTTCAGAATTATATTCAACACCATTTATTGAATGATAATTAATATCGAACGAACGAAAATTGGCATTGTTCATTTTTTATGGTAGGTATGCTCCAATTCGAAAACCATTTGGAGGAAAACCATCAATTATCCGATTTATCTTGTCCGATTTCAAAAATACTTCACGATTGCAGATATTTTTGTAAAAGTACTTTTGACCTTTGTTTTTTTTTTTTTTTATATATAAAAGGGGGCAAACGAGCAGACGGGTCACCTGATGGAAAGCAATCACCGTCGCCCAGGGACACCTGCAAGACCTGGGGAATCACAAGTGCGTTGCCGGCCCTTTGAGGAAAAGGAAAGCTCGCTTTTTAAAGATCCCTAAATTGTACCGCTCAGGGAATGTTGCAGCAGGAAGTTTGTTCCAGATCTTTACCGTACGAGGAAAGAAATTGCGTTTAAAACGTACGGTACTCGACTGCCAACCATCAAGAAGTTGAGTTGGAGTTGAAGTTGAAGTTGAGAAGTTGTTGAGTTGTTTGACCTAACGACTGGGTTTCTTGTGAGAGTCAGGCATTAAATTAAACGTTTGCCACAAAAATGAAAAAAAAAGTTAAGCTACGATAACTGTCAGGCTGTCACTGTCACGTCTACATCATAACAATACATTCCTACATAACCTACAAACGTTAGAAATAAAAGCAAATTCAAAGTATAAAACTGTGAAATACACGATGGATATTTATAAAAAAATGTTTTGTGCCGGGGTGCAACAATGACTCGAATTACCCCACGAAATCAAAGAGAAGAAGTAGAGAAAAGAAAAGATTTACGCAAGGAATGGTGTACGCAAGCTAATGTGGAATATTTCAAAGTTTACACAATGTATTGTTGCGAAAATCACTTTAATGTAAGTAGGAGTCGGGAAAGATGTACAGGGATCAAACGTTTTGTTCTGTGGTCAAACGAGAAAAGCAAAAACAGCACTGAAAACAATAACAACACCAACGGACGGAACGATTCGACCAGATTGAACATTGGCTGACGTTGACATCACACACACATTCACAGATTTATGACGTTGACGCATAGACAAAAACTTTTTTTTTATTGCTGACCGAAGGCGATTGGGATCGTGCCTAACTTATCAAATTATCAAACAGCGAAAAAATATTTATTATTAATAAACAAAGCTACGTAAAGGCATATTATTCAAATTAGTTGCTTGAAATAGTCCATTTTATCAAATAAAGGTGTTTAAAGCACAGCTTAAAAAAAATTAACAATGCCAATTATGAGCGTTTTACGTTTTGTTATCTGCCCAAAGCCACTTAAACACGCTCTAAGGTTAAATTACTTTCCCAACAAGTGGATAAAACGCGGTTTTGCTCGCTAGTTTTAAAGAATAAAAGACGGCTTTTCGAGGTAGTGAGGGGAAAAAAATATACTCATTTCTGTAAGTCCTAGTGTCTGTAAATAGTTTTTTCACGCCACTGCTCGGAAATGTGGCAAAAGATGGTCAGTAATGGGGCCCCAAAACAAAGTATAGTTGTAGGTTGAATGAACAGGCCAACTATGAATTCAAACAGGCCAACAATAACATTGTTGGACAGTTTCAAAGACCAAAGCCGTCCAATCACATCGGCATGCTGATCCCTGATTCCACCAATCAGAACACAATTTGTGATGCTATTACACAAAATCGACCAAACAGAACACGTCGTGTGCTGCATATTACATTTTTTCAAGGTTTATCCCATCAGGGAGAGGCAAAGGAAAGTAGGTCCATACAGCCACGTCTGACGTAAATTGTTTTGTCTATAATGTTTAAGTCCTGTCTTAAAGCCAGAGTCGTCAGTCCGTCCTTGTCACGTCATATTAAAACTATAAGCGATTATGGGTGTGTTTAATAAACACTTCGAAGCGCTTTGCTTAATAAAATAACATAACAAAAAAAGCCTTTGCGTGACTGGCCACTAGAGCGCTCTCGTTTTTTTTTTTTTAAGTAAAATATGGCGGGAGAGTCACTCTACTGTTGTATTTACGCTCATGTTTTTTATTTCCTCGCAGTAGTCGTGAAAAGCACTATGTAATGTCTCGGCCAAAAGTGCAATAGATGGACTCGTCTCTCTTCGAGGGCCTCACCTGGGGCTCGGCCCTCGAACTCACTCGTCCATCTATTGCTCACTTTCCAGCCTCTACAACAATGTACTATTTTTTTTTTGTTAACTTAACACAACAAATCTTCACACCAATCTTCTCACAACTCCACGGCTGTGTACTTATACGATTGTGATGTACCTAGCTTACATTTACGTCTGTTTTAGCGTTGAGTTTTAATAATGCATTTGAAGCATGATTGAGCTTCATGTGCATTTCATTATTGATCCAGGCAGTGTTCGCACGTTACTTAACTATATTTCCCAGAGGAAGCCTAGAATTTCTAATTACTTAGTTGTAACTGAAATCGATAGCTCTTGGTACATTTTATTTTTAAGGTTTTAAACTTGTAAAAACACACTAAAACATAAGATGGCTTTTGTATTCATTGATTGATCAACATAGCTTAGGAAGGATTTTAACAAAAGCCAGATTTCCGAATAGAAAATGTATTTTTATTAATAATTATTATACTTACTCAAACATTCTGGAAAATATTTAAATTCAACAGCATCTATTACCAGTGTAAGCTACTATAAATATGGCGTAGAACCGAACAAGTTTTTATCAACGCCTGACCCTGTTTTAACTTATTCTTTACTGCGTGTTTTCGATGAAGAAAACTCGAATCTAGTTTATTTTTTGTTCATAAAATAACAAGAAAAATAACTCAATTAAAATCTAAATCGAAAATAAAACTAGTTTTTAAAATTGGCCCCCGTGGCATGGTGCCCAAAAAGCAGGGTTCCCTCGTTGAATGGCTATATTGATTCATTGAGTGAGATAGCTGCTGGCCCTTTGGTCGCCAGATGTGTCGACCAGGCGCTTTTGTAGGTATTTGATAATGCTATGTGCGCCGGGACCTAGCGGACCCAGGGTCTCCAATCCGACAGCTGGGAAATTGTACGCCGAACCGAGACCATGATATTTTTTGTTAAGTAGGTAGCTATAAGATTAATTTTTGCTTCCATAGTAAAACACTATGTAGATATCCGGAAACTTTTAGTAACTAAAACTGGCATACATACCTTACGCTTACCTTTAGCTTATCAATAACAGTTTTATCTATTTAGAACTTACTTCAAATTCAACGCATATCACCAAAGTATATTTTACAAATACCTAACCAAGAATTAATTTTTACTCCTATAGCAGTATTTGTTACCTTTGTTTACATTAATAAAATTGTTTTTATTTTTTATCAAGATATATTGCTTGCATGCAGTATTGTTTGTATTAGATTTTTGTATGGTAAGTTAATTATTTTTATTGATTTTGAACTTCTATATTTTTTGCCTAGTGTTAGTTTTGTAGAATAATAAAATTAATATTGAAATATGAAGCTTTAGTTGTTTATGTTTGGTAAGGTCAAAAAGAGTTTTCCTCTTACGTTTTTCTGAAAAACTTCTTCTCATGACAACTTTCCGCGAACGTCAAAGAATTACTTTTTTTTTTAAATAACGGAATTGGTCTGAAGTTTTGCGGTTAAATTGAGCTTTTTACTTTTGTTCACAAATGAGAGATAGACGTGGGCCGATGCGAAATTGATTATCGTGACGCTCTGCATGCAAAATGGCCTATTTTTGAATATATTCCTTGTACAGTCCAAAAGTACCTAGTCCAAAGTGTCTTCGAATTGACTACGTTAATAATTGCAATAGTAATGCTCCTACTACAAAACTTTCAATGTACCTTGTGAATGGCTTCTCATGGCTTTAGTTTCAGATAAGAAGAACTCGAGGTGAGCGCGTGAGGAGAATTTAGCAGTTTACGCTGGCTTGTAGGTTAGGTCTTGTATTTTTGAGTCCATTCAATGAAAAAAGTTAAAATGTGGCTTTTCTCGTAAATATTACGTTACCGTTTGTCCGATGCTGAATTTTGTTTGTAACATATTAATACTAGTTCTTTCGATTTCGCTAATTTATCTGATTTCGTAAAATTACAAACGTGGTTAAAAAGAACACTTAGATTTTTATTGCATTACTAGCTGACCCGGCGAACTTCGTACCGCCTAACAGTCGTTTTTTTTTAAATTTTCTCTCCGTAAGAACCGTCCCCATACTTCAAGGAATATTCTAAAAAAAGAATTAGCGAAATCGGTTCAGCTGCTCTCGAGATTTGCGCTTAGCAACACATTCTTCGATTAATTTTTATATTATAGATAGCGATAGATAACTCACTTTTGACAGCTTGGCATTATTGACTATCATTCTAACCACCCATGACCCGGTGAACTTCGTATCACTTACCTCTTGATATAAAACATATCGTCAGTGGAAAGTAAGAACGGCTAAAACGCTAAAACGGCACTTTTGGGAAAATAATTTTAACGTTTTTTTAAGAAAAAAAAAACATAATCTCTTTCAATGTTAATGTTAGGTAGTTCGTTCAAAGAGAGAAAACATTGTTTTTTTTTTCTTAATTTACAGAGTATTTTTGAGTTTCTAGGTCTTTTGGAAAAGGAAATAAGTGTCGCTTTAGCAAAAATATTCTGATCAATGAGAAAAAGTTAGTAACGAAAAAAATACTAATCTACATAAAATGTTATGAATCCAATTCAACAAAACATGCTAATATATGGCAATGATACGTTTTCCAGTAAATAAAAAACGCTAAGTTACTTTAAAATGTATAAATATCATACAGAAGAAACTGCTAGCAAATGCTCTCTTTCTAATACTACCACCAAAAAAAATACTAACAGTTTGATTATCGGCCTTTTTTACATTACAGTCGTATGGAAAAGAATGCTTATTCACCTTAATAACAAAAATGAAAGACGTTGTAATGCTAACGTGGTAGTTTTAAAACTATAAAACCATCGCCAGTACTGAAATTTCTGTCACATAAGGTATTCTATCATGGCCCTCTAAGCTGGCACACGCATCAGCAATTTCTTTACGTTAAATACGACGTTTTCTGATGATTTTTCTAGAAAGACGCACGTGTATTTTCTGCGTTCTAAAGAAGAAGTATTTAAGTATTTTAAAGAATTTAAAGCTGTAGTCGAAAACCAGACTGATAGAAAAATCAAAATACTTCGTAGTGGCCATGGTGGTGAACATGTGAATTTAAAATTTCAGAAATATCTAAAGACACATGGGATTCAACACCAGACGACGGGAGGACAGCAGAATGGCGTTGCAGAAAGGAAAAATCGCACGGTCATGGAGAAAGCTTGGTGCCTGCTCCGAGACGCAGGTCTGAAGAAGGAGTTTTGAGCAGAGGCTGTGAATACAGCCGTCTACGTCAAGAACCGTTCTCCCACTAAAGCCGTGATGGGGTGTACTCCTGAAGAACGTTGGTCAGGTACACGGGAAAAGCTTTCACATTTACGCATATTTGGTTGTCGAGCTTATGTTCATCAGCGAAAAGGAGACAAATTGGATCTAAAAGCTAAGAAGTACATATTTGTGGGATACTGTGAGCTAACTAAAAGTTATAGGCTGATGGATCCTGAATGTCCAGTCAAATGTATTGTGGCGAGAAACGTGACGTTTCTGGAAAATAAGTTTTGGGATGATGAAACTTATGGTATATATTGTACGCATGAATTGACGAGTAATAATTCAGAATGTTGTACTGATACTTTGACGTTGCAAACGGATACAAGGTGTGCAAACTCTGATACATCAGACGATCAGAGAGTAGTAGACGATTCTGTCAGTGAGAGTATATAGTGACACTATAGAAGACTACTCGAGAATTGAGAGGGCTGTCTATGAGGGCGCTTCAGAGGAGTGCTGTCTAGCTCAAAGAGTGGTTAGTAGTGAATCAATGATTCTGAAACTGTGAAGGAGGATTGACAGACACTGAAGCTGAGAACAGGAAAGCTGCGATGAGGGAGGAATATCAATATTTCCTTGTCAATAAATGCTTGCTGACAGACTGAAAATCAAAGCTAAGACCGGTAAAGTGTCAATATAATTATGACGGCTTAAGCTAAAAGGTATAGTCGTTGATTTTTTGTTTGACTTTTCGGAATGAGCAGTGAACGAGGTGGATCGTTGTGCTTACACAGATTTCGTTTTCAAGACAACTACTCTAACGTTTCTTGGTAGAGCAGAAATCAAAAGACTGTTGCTTTATCGAATACCGAACCCCAAATGTATGGCGCTGCCAGACACGTGCAAGAAAGCTCTGGTTCTGCGACAGTTCTTGTTTGAAGCATTTGGTAAGCATTTTTAAATGTTATTTAGGTATAACGATAATCGACCAGCGCAGAAGTTGTGTTCAAATGCAATGCAATGCACAGCAGCAGAACTAAAGACATCATTGTGCGATGTTCGATGTACCGTAAGTAAGGGTTTAGCGGTCGTAAGCTATCTGTCCACGGATCAGATAGTAGTCCATTTGGTAAAACTAAGCTACTGCCTAATGACAGATTTACATCTCAATTGTTCATTACTTAGTTGATAGTATTTTGTTTATTTTAAAGCAGAATGAACTGTTTAGCTATCGAAGTACGTAAGCAATTGGTGTATTTGTCTATAAGTTCCAGGCGGGGGGAGCGTTTTCACCCATTTATTGTCAACATACCATTGGCCCGCACGAGGCGGTTTGCTTCATCCTTCCTAATGCGAACTGCTAGGGAATGGAATTCGCTCCCATCGTCTGTATTTCCGGACAGATACAACCTAGGGCTCTTCAAGGCTAGAGTGAATAGGCTATTACTGAACCAGTGAGTTACACCTTTGGCCTCATCTGCACCTTCCACCAAGTGAGATAGAGGTCAATCACTGGTCAGTTTATAGTAAAAAAAAAAAAAAAAAAAGTGTGTTTTTTAGTTTATAATGGTTTTATAACCAGTTTAAGGGCCAGTGTTGGAACTTTTTGTATTGTAACCTAGTTATAAGCCTACATATATTTGTTTTTCTGTTACTGACAAAGTCACTCGCTCTTCTGTTGCTTGTCGTGTGTGCAGTGATTCCTTTTAATACATCTATTTTCTTTACTGTGAAGCTTGCTTTTACTCATTTTGTATCATTAACAACCTAATATTTTGTATACCCTCCATCTGCATCTTTCACCGCTTGCAAACAGTCTTTCATCGAGTTAACCATATTTATACATACGTCGGGGCCTCTATATATTGCTCCCAAATTTCGTGATCGTGTGCTCTTAAGGTGCGAGTTGTGCGAGCTTTACTTGCGTCCCAGTCCTGAATCATTAAACTCCATACATTCTCTATGGGGTTGATATCAGGGCTTCGTGGGGGCATTTTTTTTAAATTTAATTCCTCGTTGTTGTCTATCCAAGCCTGGACGCGTCTCGCATTGTGGATTGCAGAGTTGTCTTGCATGAATTCAATTACGTGTCCATCAGGATACGCTAGTTTAGCACATTGGCAAAAATAAATCCCGTAATAGATCTAGATATCCCTGAACATTCTCTGGTCTGAAACCCTGTACATTATTTTTAAATACTTTCGATAATATCGATGTGTACCGATATCCAGAATAGCATTAAATTAGATTCTTACACATTGTGAGGAAAACAATGTTGGTTCTTTAAACTCACTTTTTAATCCTTTTGTCAAAAACAATAATAAAAATATAAAAAAAATACAAATCTAAATTTTAAATCAAATTATTAAAAAGGTCGCTAGTGTTTGCGACATCCTCCCCCTCGTGAGCGAACACATGGATATTTAAGGCAACATCACGCTGATGGGAGGCTCCTGAGGGTTAACGAGCAATCGGACAAGTTTCTTTGTAGGTCGACGTAGAACCCCGTGAGCAGTGCTCACGTCGGCGATTCTGACAACTCCGTCTGACCCTGGCAATACTCTCAGGATGCGACCTCGGGGCCACACTCTTCTTGGGAGATTCTCATCTGCGATGAGCACAAGGTCGCCAATGCTCAGATTTTTGCTAGCAGGCGTTGATACTCTAGGAATGAGAGCTGGTAAGTATTCTTTCAACCAACGAGCCCAGAAGTGATCTGCTAATCGTAAACCTTTATGCCAACATACACGACGGAGCAGATCAGCTTCATTAAGCTGAGCGAGGGGGGAATATGTTGATGGTGAACCTAAAATAAAATGATATGGCGTTATGGGCAAATCAGAATCTGGGTCTGTGTTTACATGTGTTAATGGCCGAGAGTTAAGGATAGATTCTACTTCCAGCAGAAATGTAGTGGACGTCTCTTCGCTAGGAGAACGTGTTTTAAGGGTCGTAAATAGTGCAGTCTTGACGCTTTTGACCAAACGTTCCCAGCATCCTCCCATAAATGGAGAAGCAGGCGATATAAACTTCCACCGAATCAAATGGTTTGTTGCAAACTCGTGGACTGGCTCCTCATATAACTGGCGTAGCTCTCGATTAGCTCCAACAAATGCTGTCCCATTGTCGGAATAAATGGTTTGTGGGGAACCTCGTCTTGCAATGAATCTTCTCAAAGCCATGATAGCGGAATCAGTGCTTAAACTTCCAACGACTTCAAGGTGAACAGCTGGAACTGACAGACAAGTGAATAGTGCCACGAAACGTTTCTCTGACCTTCTTCCAATGACGACTGTTACTGGCCCGAAGTAGTCCAAGCCCACATGAGTGAAGAGCCGGACATGGTGAGCTAGTCGTTCTGGCGGAAGGTCACCAACTGGCGGGCATGATGGAGAATCTTTCCTCAGCTTGCATTGTAGGCACGCCTTAAGCACGGATTTTAAGGCCAATCGGAATCCAACAGTATAAAACCGCTGCCGTAACTCACTGATGACAATACCTTCACCTGGATGCGCCGTTATCTTGTGATGGAAGAATATTAAAAGCTTTACGATGTAGTTCTTGCCATGTAGGATGATAGGATCCTTTTCAAGGTTCACGTCTTGAGCGGCTGCTATTCTGCCTCTGAGCCGCAGTAAGCCATTATCGAGATATAACGATAGCTTTCTTAGCTTGCTTGTTTTTGCAGTGGGTTTCCTCCCATCAAAGCAGTGCACTCTTATTCAAAGGGCTCTAATTGCGAATAAATAAACAAATTTCGTTCAGCCTGCTCTAGTACGTCTACATCTATTAATGGGAATTTTGGAAGGGACACAGACACAGATTGCCCAGTATGTTGTGAAACCGGAATAGTGCGGTTTAAAAGTGAAATCAAATTGACGCATATCAATGGCAAACTTGACATTCGAATACATTATTATCATTAAGTAGATACGAGTAAGTGGCCAGTATTTACAGTGCTGATATAAACCTCTTTAAAATAGTTTTAATGTGAATGATAATTCGAATTATGTGTACAGTAAGGGCATAAATATATATACGTCCCCAAGACGTACGTACGTAAGAGTAGCAGTGCTTGCACTGCTGTGTTCCGGTGTGGAGAGTAAGACAGCCGGGGAAATTACGGGCACAAGAGGCATTTCATCTTAGTCCTCTAGGTTGGCAACGCATCTGCAATCCCTCCGGGGTTGCGGGTGTCTATGGGCAGTGGTGATCACTTACCATCAGGTGACCCACTTGCCCGTTTGCCTTCCTATTCATATAAAAAAAACGTAAAAAATATCTACACACTTTTATACCATGGCAATAAGGTACTTAAGGTTAAATTACAAAACAATTTCTATATATAATACATGCAGATACTAAAACTAAAACTATTTACTACCTACTAATTATAAAACAAATTGTCATAAAACTATAAATAAAAAACTTGCCCTAAATCACTGCCCGGTGGCATGGTGCCCAGAAGGCTGGCAGCATTTCCGCGTTGAATGGCAATGCTTACCCTTTGTGCTAAAAAGAAACCAGCCCTCTGGTCACCTGAAGCTTCATTTAACTTGGTCGACAACGACCCATATAGCTCGTGCGCACTTGGCCCCCACGGACCCATGGTTTCTACCCCAAACGGCTCAAACATGTAGGCACTGCTAATAAGGTCCGTGTATACATTAATGCCCTTGACTGTATAGATATTTTTGGCTTGGGTTCTGTTCTTATGTATGTGAGAGTTCCGTGTATAGATACAGACAGAGATTTATGATTTTTTTACCGAAATCTACATATTATAGGTAGGGCAGGCTCCATTTTTAGATCGGTTAAGTTAAGACGCACCCTTTGTCCACATAAGGACAGATTCTCAAAATGACAGATTCGCAGAAAGACAAAGTACCTACATATAAGTATACAAAATAAACTTATCGTACGACTTAGTCATATATTTTTCACTTCTAACACTTAACATGAATTATTAACAAAAACAATTGGATTCTCAATAAAACAACAAGAATTGTAAAAAAAAATGTGGCAGAGTTCATTCATTTTCCTTTGTTGCTAGGTTGTAGGCAAGACGCGGTTGCATCCAATCTATCGTCGATATTTTATCGGATGTACAATCGGATACAATTTTGTTTATTTGCACGTCAACGGCAATATCCGATTTTCTCCTCCTTTTATCGGCACAATAATATAAACTACGCTGTATTTTAATGTCAGCTAGTTTTGCTTCCTTTCCTAAAAGCTTGATGTTTTTTTTCGGAATTTTCGTAGTGATCCGTTTATGCCAACCTTCGATGTGGCATTTGTGGCACCTACAGAATTTTTCACCGTAACAACTGAAGACTTCTGTTGTGATGAGTTTGATCCATTGCTTGGCAAAATAATTTTGAAATAATGTGCTTTCCTCAGTGCTAGGAGCCAATTCACATAATGATGGGTATGCCTTGGGGATAAGTCGGGGAGGCGACCAGTGGAAACTGGGAGAATAACCTGGTGCATTTACAGCCTTGTTCTGTAGAACTGAATTCAATTTATTTCGACCTCTTCCAAACAGCAATTAAAAATATTATAGTAGCATTCTTTGATCACACTATGTCAGTACATAATCGTCTTTATAGCTTGAATAATAGCAAGCTCACAATCACACTTAAAAGATTCTATATTCACAAAAATTGTTCTTTTAAAATTTTGAAAAGTAGTCTCTCGTATGTATTTTGACTTTTGTTGGGCAACAAAGCAAACAACAATGGTACAAAGCTGACAGTTTCTGATTCATGCGTGATGTCGGCGTGCCTAGAAAACAACTGGTAAAAAAGAACTGGACAACACTTGAACGTTCCATCACCGTACAATAAATTCGCTTTTTTAATGGTTTCTTTTGCCAATTGAGTACCAAAATATAAAAATATTTATTGAGCAAAAGAAGTAAGAACATAACAGATATAAATATGTAGAGGTAGGTAGGTACAGTTTGACAACAAATATAATGCGCATCGGCAGTATTCGTTTGCGCAGAGAAGCGCAGACCAGTTTCCGATGGTAGCCGAACGTGTAAATAATCTATATTGAACTTTATTTGCAAGCGCAACTGGCAGAGTATTGCTTGCTTTGCATTCTTAGCTCTGTCCCGCTTACACGATTTTGCCATTGTTGGTACGAAATCGATCGACCAATAACAGCGCCAGAGTTTCCCGCGCTACTAAAATTGGTCTACTGCGCAGGTACATTGTGGAGCATTATTTTTGTTGTCAAACTGTATATTGAGGATTAGTATGAGATTTGTTGCATGCAGGGTAGTGACGCACCGTCGCTGGAGTCGGTGAGTTTTCTTAGTGGCTTGAATTTATTTCGCGGATGCAAATTGCACATGCTTGTGGCCCGGATTATGGATAAAATTATTCTTGATCTTACCCAATCCATAACGACGCTAAGAGATTTGTCCTAGCGGTCAGCGAGGCCTTCGCCAAGATGTTTGACCAAGGCAGATGTTTGTGGTGCGAAAAGTCCATCGACAGAAGTGACTAGGGGTGAAGGTTGTATGGCGTTTCTCACAACTTGGTTATATGGCGTTTCTGCGTTTTTCTTTTTTTTTCTCGTCTTCAGCCGATTTTAGTAAGGTACCAAAAATTATAACTTTGTCTTCAACGCCTCCATCAAATAAAAAAAACAATACAATCCGGCAATTGAACATCCTGTGGATGCTAAAATTTACTTTTCTTTACTTGAAATTGAATGAAGTGGTGACCGCTGCTCTTCACCATGGTGCCACAGATGCAAACATCGCAGCCCTGGCGAGGAGCACGGCCAACTGCAAAGAGTCGTCATCGAGAAGCGTTCCCAGATGTGGAGAAGGAAGTGCATGTAACCACGCGCCGGATTCCGGCCTAGACACTGCTGCAGCCTGGTCCTATCCACACCCACTGACCTCTCCAAAAGGCCATCATACATCCGCTTCATGACTGCCTCATCCCATGAGCGCTGAAGATGATCATTTTCGGGTACCGACGCATTCGGGACTTGGCACGGCCAAGCTGCCCGAGCGTCAGAAGCATAAGCAAGCATACAGGGTCAAAATACCCTTTAACTTCTTTTTACAGAATTGTCAGGTAAGTCTATCTGAACACCCTGGCAAAGTTTGACGCTCGTGGTTAATTAATTGTCCCTTTAATTAACGAATCTTAAGATGCATTTCAGGACTATGCTCTCAGTGTATACCTTTTCATTCATAAGTTACGTGTGTAGCGCTACTCGAAACGTTATTGTTTGTAACTAATTAATTGTTGAGTGGATATCCGCAAAAAAATCACAGTTTTATTTAGATTATTTCTCTTTTTTACATTAAAGAAACGAAAATTGGACTCGACATCGAATATTACAAACACGATGATTTGAAAAATGTGTTTTGAATGTTCATATTTGAGTGAATACCACGAGAGAGAGAGAGAGAGAGAGCCACGTCGAACTCATAACATGGACCGAGACGACTCTGACTGCGACAGAACTTGACAAAAACACTATTACATCAGACACGGCTGTCGGGCTTTGAGCCTTTGGGCCTTTCCTTAGTGGAAAAGATTATAAAACAAAATATTGTCACGTCACGTCAGTTTTGACGGCCGTCAGTTGATATTGTGTGGCAATGTTTATTATTTTTTGTAATTATTTTATGTGTGTGATTACGGGGTATTTCACGTTGAGTGGTAATGTGATTTGACATGTGAGTGACTAAAACGGACACATTAACTGAAGATCTGTAATCAATATCAAAGTACCTACTTCATAAAATTAGCAAGAGATACAAAATATGCGAATGCTCACAACTTTAGGTTTTTGGCTTGTACTTCTAAATATTCACAGCAAAAGTTTAATTTTCCCGGTGTACAATTAGTTACGCTATCGTAAAATGAGTTCAAGTAATGAAAATATAGAATTCACGCCACCCAAACTAAAAGAAGAAGCTAGTTTGGCGATGGACAATTTATTTCCAGGCAAATCTAAGGAAAGATACGTCAAATCTTATGAAAGTTTTATGAAATGGCGAAACGAGAAAAAAGCCAATACTTTTTCGGAAAGCCTATTTTTGGCTTATTTCAGCGAATTAGCCAAAAGTAAACAGCCATCTACATTATGGGCAATGTATTCCATGATTAAATTCACGATGAATGTTAAACATAATGTTAACTTGAAAAGCTACGCAAATTTGACTGCATATCTGAAAAGACAGTCTGGCGGGTATAGAAGTAGAAAAGCTAAAGTTTACTTCACAAAATATAATGCAATTTCTTAATGAAGCTCCGGACGACATGTTTTTAGCTACAAAAGTAAACTTACTGTGCTTAAAAGTTTAATTGGCATGTAATTACTATCATTTATCATACATGGTGTGATCTTTGTTCACTCATAAAAGATTTTCGGTAAATTTAATTAGTATTTTTTTATTTCAGGTGGCTCTTATTTTAGGGGTGAAAGGTGCTTGTCGTTGTATTGAACTGTACAATTTATCAATTCACGACGTTGCGCAGCACGATGATATTATAATAGTGAAACTGCGTGACACTAAAACCAAAGTAGATCGGCAGTTTGTTGACCGGGATGAATATTTTTCTATTACCTATTCAAAAATATCAACCACTATTATTCAAAATATGTGGCCTGTAGGTACCTGTTACCTTAGGCTCTGTCTACCCCGTAAGGGACGAAGACGTGATTTGTGTGTGTGTGTGTGTGTATCAACCACTACGGCCTGCTTCAACAACATCTGATATTTTTTTTGTAATATAGAAAAGGAAAATGCTATAATCAGGTTATAGGGAGACACAAAATATCGACTCTCCCTAAAGAAGTAGCCGTATTCTTAAACTAGCCAAGCAGCGAAAGTTACACAGGGCATTGCTTTCGGCGAACATCCGCAACACTATTAGCTGATTCTGGTGCAAATTTGATAACGCTGAAACGACATGGCGGATGGAAGTCTGATAAAGTTGCAGAGGGATATATTGAGGAGTCAGTAATAAAAAAGACAAACATAACCGATGAAATCAATAAAAATATCCACTATAACAGAAACAATAATCAGCAAACCGCGTCTCGCCAAGAATCGAATCCACGACCATCTGCTTCTCGTCATTTAAGTCCACAACCATCTACCTCCCTGTAGCGGATAAAAGTAAGTTGACTGTGTAGTTAAAGATCTATCTCAATGAAAATGCAGCTCCTCAGCTCAAGACTTGATGTAATATCGACAAGCAAAATACTTCAACTGACAAAGACATATAAAAATCAAAATCAAATTAGAAAAATACATAAATGACATAAAAAAGGCAAAGAGTTCGCAACACTCCCGTCATTTTAGTCCCACAGCCGTTCACTTCAAGCTCCAACGTTGAGTCAAGTATACCTGCCACCCACCATGTATCTCCGACAAAAGACAAAGAACCACCATCTGTATGAAATACACAAACGGAAATTAAGCAAACTAATATTACTGTCCTGGGGAAGTCAGTTAATCTCGCGTTTCATAACTGCACGTTGTCAAATATTACGTTTAATATGAAATAATTGTTGTAATTTCCCACCTACTGTTTTGTTCACACTTAAGAGGGTTTATCCCACAGAAATATTAAATCGGTACTTTGCCTTGTTTTCGGCCCAGATTTTAGTTGTCAATTACATTTTCATTTATTTTTGTTGTTTTATTTTCGTTTTTTGAGATAAACACTATACTTGCCTCGGCCAGAATAGCATTGCTGGCTTCGTATTATTAAACGGACTCGCAAGCTCGTCCGTTCAAACCAATACTCAGCCAGCAATTGCCTACTTCCTGGCCTAGACAGTAATGTACTATATCACTAGATACAGGAACCGTTACATATGTTTATTATTATTGAAAGAAACCATTAAAATAGCTTTTATCTTCTTATCTTACAGTAAAACTACAACTAAAAATTAAGTAAACAAACCCAGACATATTCAAAACTAGCTTCTGCTCGCGACTTAATCTGCGTAGAATTATACATGTAAACCTTCCTCTTGAATCACTCTATCCATAAAAAAAAACGAATCAAAATCCGTTGCGTACTTTTGAATTTTTCATTTCTGTCTTTTTGAGAATCTGTCCTTAAGCGAAGAAAGGAGATCCTAATATCAAGCAGAAGTAAAACTATTATGTTATTATATAATAATATCAATATATGTAGCAAAACCAATGCATAAAAAATAGAGATATACCTAGTCGATATCTCCAAACGAGTAAAGCCTTGGGAAAAAGTAAATATTAATATTTTGCGTGACTACGACGAAAGTTATACACGTTGCCAAAAATGCCATTAGACGTCTGCTACAATTATAGTCAAAAGGTATATTTATACGACTTCTGGTTTACGATAAATTTTATAACACAGTACAGAGAGCAAAGAGCACTGCACGAGTTTCATCCATTAATCATATTAGTTCGCGAACAAATGCCAGCTGGGGCGGCGAAGTTAGCGTGATTGTCCGATATTATTGAACTTTACATCACATGGATACCTGGATACATACCATAGTTTATTATTAAAGAAAAATTTGCTTCTACAACAAATATATTTTCCTGGCAAGATCAGCACAATAATCTATATGGAAAACAAATTAATGAAGACTACTGCAATCAAAGCCACGTAACAACAACAATAAATTACAAGGTGAATTCTGAAACGAAACCAGGTAGGTAAACGAAAATCGTAGATAGTCGCGAGACATTAAGAAATTAGAAGCAACTGTATAGGTAGTTTTTGACCGGGGGTCCTATTTTTGAAAGCACATGAAGCACGTTACCAGAAAGTACAAACTAAAAGTGGTGAAAAATTGTGTTGAATTTGAAATACGACTAATTAAGTAAGGGAAAAGGACGTGATTTATGTATAAAAGAAAAATATAACCCTAGCTAATTTTTTTAAGTATTCGAAATTTTAATTTGTGCTGTACCTAGTGTTGTAACAAAATACAGATTTTTATTACTTTCGGAAACTATCGAGTTCCATATCGGACCCGGTCCAATATTAAAATCCATACAATCCATATACATGACAACCTTCTAAAATTTAACCCAAATTAAGGCTGATCAGCGGATAAATATGTACCTACCTAGTTTATATTATAGTAAAGTTCATTCATTAATAAATAAAAATTAATCCGGATAAACTAAGAAATGGACAAGATAAAAATTCTGCAATGTGCATTGCTTCCAAGAAATATGGTTAGAGGACGTATTTTATTGGGTTAAATTATACAAGGGGAGACGTTAATTTTAGAAAAAGGTAAAACTAAATCCAATCTAAAACTCTTTGCAAATTTAATGAATAATAGAGTGATTAGTTTAAAAAGAACGTGTCTTTGATAAGTGATAAATAAAATTTAAAATAAAGTAATACACTTTTGAAAATAATAGAAAGATTATGCAATTGCGGCATGTAATCTACATACGGATGCACAAAGTTAAACTATTTATGATGTCGTATAATACAATTGGGTAAGTCTGACCACAACATTAGTTAAAAAAATAGCAGCACTACCGATGCAATTTTGAAAAAGTCACGTTTCAGTGTAGGCGCCGGACAAAGCATTTTTATTCGGTTTAAACTTTGGGCTAACATTACAGCCAGTCACGTTCTTTGTGTGGTATTGCTTTTGGAATTTACGAGGCTTCCGTATACAACTGAAATCTACTGCCAAGATAGCATTATTAGAGTACGCACCATATTACAAAATTACTATTGCATCCATTCTATTATTCATCTATTCATCCTCGCAAACATTCATGATTATAATATCCATGTACAATACAACGCGCCCCTAGCCTATGGACACAGATGGAACACTTTTTAACAAATGCTGTAAAACGGTTTTTGTTTCAATTAGAACTAACATAAAAATCATAAATTTCCTAATAAGTTTGATTACAGATAAACGACAAAAATATAGCAACTGTATCATTATGAACACGAATAAGATAAAAAGTGATGCCTGTGTGAGAATGACACGCATGTCAGAGGCAGACACAGGGATGTGTGCGTGTCTACCAGGCAATACACACGATCGGAACCTTTGTTCTACGTCCTCCTAAAACGCAATACCCTATGTCACTGTATAGTCTAAGTCGCACATAGTATACCTACAATCCTAACTGTCTAATTATCGTCATGCATTAATTTCAGTTGAACTAATGTGTATTGAGACAAAAACTGTTTATAATACATCGCGTTACGACTAACACGCATTAGGACTGCACCAGAATTGAGACTAAAACGCGTTAAGACTTACCTAACACGCATTAGAACTACACCAAGAATTAAGACCAAAACGCATTAGGACTGCGTCAGGATTGAGACTAAATAACACGCATTAGGACTACACTAGGATTAAGACTGAAATGCATTAGGACTGCCTCAAGATTGAGACTTCCGGTATTTGAGTTAGCCATTGTTTTTCCACGTAGCCTACCAAATTTTCATTTTCCGAATTATCATCAAATTCCCAGACCTCTGAAACGTACTCGGGTGGTAAAAGTGGCAGATGGGTACACAGGTTAGTTACCTTATGGCCTGTGGCTGTATCAACTATCAATCAATCAATCAATCAATCAATCTTGTCTTTTATTTCCGTGATGAAAAAGTGATAGTAATTAAACGAGTACCGACATTTACTTGACTTAAGAATTGCATGCTTTTCAACCACTTCAAATTCAAGTGGCCAGCTTATGATACAGACAAAATGAGATAGGTAACGAGCTTGCAATGAATTTTTCTGTGAGGTTTAGGCAAAACGCAATAGTGTCAGTTTAAGAATTGGGTAGGTTTATAAAATTGGGCAGTCTACTTTACCTACAGACAAAAACAGAAATAGGCAGGCTACATTGTCATATTGCCACTGCAGTTTAGTCAAAACGCGACTTAGTCATATTGCATAGGTGAATGATTTACCAGCAATACAAGGCATATTTGATATTTTCAAAACTAATTGGACTATCAAGTATCAAAGTTGCAAGTTTAGGATTTAAAACAGTAAGGAAACCGAATTTACATAAACATAGTATATAAGATGAAAAAAGTAAAACTTGAATTTTTAAATGTTCGAAGTGATTACAGTTTTTTAATACGCACATGTGTAAACGCCGCGCCGCCTCAATATTGTTGTTATGGCGTGTAAATAGCCAATTTTGTGATTTGCGGGAAGGCCAGGAGTTTGCTGACGGCTAAAGTGGAATTTTGAATAGTGTAGAGGCACTCACCTTAGAGCATTTTCCTGACGACGCGACTTGAAGGCAGAGTGTGAAGATACGAAGATATTATTTAAAAACTTGAATCGAAGCGGAGAGTGCAGTTGAAAAGTTATAAGTCAAAAAGATGACATTATGAAATTTTATCTTCAGTCCCATAGAGCACCCCTGCACTGCACATAGAAGACCGCGCGAAAAATTGTTCTGAACTCTTCGTAACAAAGCACAGTCTGAAGTCATTGTCTTTAACTTTCCGAATGCCATCTGTGTTATTCCCCCAAATCATCTAGGGTCTCCACATCACTTGCGTAAAGTTCGGCCTTTACCTAACCCCACAAAAAAAAATTAAGGGGTGTCAGATCCGGAGATCATTTACGTTTAATCAACACATTTTAAATAAAGGTGCTCACACTCATAAGACTAGCACGGAGAATGAGCATTCACCATGTGAAGTACCTTATAAATTAGACAAGTTCCTCTTCGCAGGCCCCTAATCGCTTTTTAGGACAGAAAAAATTATATCTGAAAACTCGACTAAAAAGTTGTTTTTGACGTTGCACATCACTAACGGTAGGTAGAAGCCACCAAACTGCCCGCTTGATTACGGGTGTCTACACTACATATGAGTTTTCTATGCCCTCTTATTTTTCGATACTAGAATTGAAGAACTTTATTACTCCTAACATTACCAGTCACGTCCGTATATTGAAATTGATTACACGCATCACCCGCAACGCTGAAACTCCGACCTGTCTGACTCTTTTTCCTAAATCCATACATTTTTATTGACGCAAGCCCGCAATCACTGCCGGAATCCTGATATATTGAATGAGGGAATGAAACTCACGTGTACGGTACATGTAGTGGGAAAAGCTGGCCAAAACTAACACCATATTATTTTACCTTCGATTTTGATAACAAGCAATACCGTGCGGAGAGATCTTTGGTTAATTTTTGGTTTTTTCGTTTCATATTGCTCGTTTGAAATAATCGTTATTTTAGAAAGCACACACATAGTAAGTTTTTGTTAAAAATGAGATTTTCAATATTTAATTAGTTTTGAAGCTACTGCACCTGTATTTTTATTTATCTCACAGATGTGCACCAAATTTCAAATTAATTCGACTACTACTAGAAGTGGGCCATGGATTTGAAATTTCACAAACATTCAATCGGTTTTGCTTAAAAAAGACATTTTTATATACTAGCTGTACAGGCTGCCTATACTTTTTGCAGAGTACACTTGCATCGATATTTAATTTATCCTACATGTGTGTTCCAAATTTCAAGTAAGTCAGTTTACTAAAAGTGGGTCAAATTTGATTTGAAATATCGCAGTTACAAATATTGTATAATATATGTAATATTTTTTATTTCTGTGAACGAGAGCACGGCGTGATTAAAAATTTTCAATTTTCTTTGTAAACTTATCTGGTCACATGTCCCGTATTAGTGAATAAATAAAATAAATAGTGTGTCAGAGGCATTAGTAAATTTTTGTAGTGTTTTCATCTTTTGACCATCATCTAAGTCGAATTGATGATTCAACATCTTCGTTACACTTTTTATAGCACGTCGGTGGCAAACAAGCGTATGGTTCGCCTGATGGTAAGCGGCTACCGTAGCCTATGGACGCGTGCGTACGCTTAAGTCCGAGGTACTAGCATGCGTGTTGCGGACCTTTATTTTAACACTCTTTTTTAAAGAACCCCATACTATAGTCCTCCGGGCCTGACTTGCTACCCTGTGAGGTATAATCCACCCAAATAAGTGTCCACCTATTTGTTGACTGTACAAAAGAATCCATGTTACCCCAAGCAACCATAACCAGGCCATAAGTCATAAGAACTTTTTAACATGTATCACTCTAGATAAGTCACATGTTGCTACAAGACATGATGGGGCCGCCTAAGGTCCCCTCTTAGTCTGATATATTTTCCAAAGACCTAGTAGGTGTGATTTTGTTTTGATAGTTCGATTGTATTGCTAGAGTACCTACCCAATTATTGTTTTATGACGTACCATCTCACCTCAACATTGTTGCAAGTGGCTCAGCATTAAAACGCGGCTTTGTATTTCACAGTCTAACATTGTACCTAGAATGTACTTTACTATTCCTTGCCCTAAGTCAAGAGAAGACATAAAAACACTCGACTTTGTGGGAAACGGTTGAAAATGCAATCTCCTGGTAACTAAAAAGTTTTCGAGAAAACGATCGTGACGCGCTACCGACTCCTGCTTCTAATGTGACATACGGGACCTTGGTATCACGAATAGTACTTAAGATTTAAATTGTCCACATTGCTGTTTTGCCAATTTACTACTTAGCTCAGATTCCTTCAGGTTTTGGTAATAAAAGTAGATGCGAAGCTGCAGAATATACCGGATCCATCTTTTGCAGGACATACAGTTTTTGAAAAGCTCCTTAAGCGAAGAGTAGTGGTTTTGCATATCACCGCAGCTCCCAATTCTGTACTTTTGTCCCGAGACCTTTATGCACCTAACATTTTTACCATTACGAATTTAGAAAACGTTGAAATTTGTATATTTGCTTATTTTATTTTCGCGATTTCTCTGGCATCTCGTCATCAGACCTTGCCTTGGTGACAATAGAACCCTATTAATATTTTTCGAGACGAAAAAACAAGAATAATTTAAATTGGTTTAGAAGCATTGGAGCTGTCGCCAGAAATAGGAAAACTCATAGTAATAATCCATTCAGTTCCAAACAAGTCAATTCCATTAAATTTCATTGAATTGTCTAAAAAGGGTTCCACGCGTCATCTTCGGGTCCGCACATGGCTCTTCAAGGTCATATATTACAGTCACCAAAATAAATATATGACAGTGTGCAAAAATAGCTGATCATCTATCTATTCACATAGTGACAGCTAGTAACAGATAGAAAAATTCGAAGGCTTACCCACCTGCAATGGGTGGTGTAGGAGTATAGCACGCGTCACGGAATAATGAGGATCCGGGTTCGATTCCCGGCCATAGCTTTACTTTTTGGGTTTTTCTATAAATAAATTACTAAGCGTCCTAAATTTTTCTCCTTCGCAGCACCACACCACACCTTCATAAACTCGTAATTTTTCATCCACTATTTGAAAAAATAGAAATTAATTTTTTTTATGTCCGTTGTAGCCCTAGTCCTGTTTAATATATATTATTATTGAAACCCTTCATAGATCTTACCCCTCGGTAACGAGGCTAACGAAGCACACCTTCGGCCAAATCATGACTTAAGTTTTAGCTCTCTTGCTTTTTTCCACAGATTTTTATTCAGGTGACACCAACAGCCTGTGACAACAGTATTCTCTGGAAATATATTAGTAAAAGCTTTCATTGCAGAACTCTCGAAGGTTATTTTAATGGGATTCCAATCCAGCATTTGAGATTTTATTAAAGTCAGCAAAATTTTATACGTTTTTACGTCCTTGTTATGCAAAACTGCGTAAATCAATACACACATTGCGCATACATTGCGTTTGTTCATTTAAGCCATGCAAACTGTAAATTCATGAAAATGGAGGACGGCAAGACTTGAATGTGCCATCTGCTAAGAAAAGTTGAAATTTGCTTATCTGGCTTTTTTCATACCATCACGAGTGAGTTGGTTAAGACAACATTATTTTCCGAATTTTCGAGATCAACTTTAAACGGTGAAGGTTCTAGTTCAGACGCAGCTTTGCTAGTACAGATGAAGAAAAATAAGAAGAAACGAGGAGTAGTTTGCTACAATTTCAAGAAGCCTCGGCACGTAAAACCGGATTGTCCACTCAACAGAAAGTCTGATGGTGAAGGCTCGAGCAAGAATGAGAACAAACTCTCAAGTCTATTCGGCGCCCTCAACGGGGTACTGAAGATATTTCGTCTGATAAATGGTACCTAGATTCTGGTGCTAGTGCACACATGTCCGGAAAATCTGTTGGCTGGTAAATAATAAGGAATTTTGTACTGCTCAGATAAGGATTTCAAAAGGAGACATTTTATCAAGTGCAGGAATAGGTAAATGCGCCTATTGTAAATAATTTAAAAACGGAGAATGACTGTAAAGTTACAAAGGTTTCGAATGTGGTGTTTGTTCCTAATATAAATAATAATTTGATATCTGTTAAGAAACTACTGAAAATGGTTTTAGTGTTGTTTTTGACACGAAAGGTAGTACATTTTGAAATTCTAATAATTGTATGTCTACAGTTTCACGTGGGTCCTGTTGTGGTGGACTGTATTCGCTGGCTTGCACAGTTAGTCCTCACAAACTCTTATCAGCGTTCGAAGTACAAAGTGTTGTAGAAAGTTTTCGTTTATGTTATGGCAAAAACGTCTTGGTCATTTATCCCGTACAGGATTAGACTTAGTTATTAGACGTAGTTTAGACTTATTACAAACTTAAACAGGATAATCTAGGCGTTGTGTACTCTGAAATTAATAAAAACCCTTGCGTCGCGTGCATAGAAGGTAAGCAGGCGAAAAACCTTTCAAATCTGTCGTATATATCATAAAAAAATTGGAACTTATCCACGCGGATCTTGGTGGCTCAATGTCTGAAAACGCATTTCAAAAAAAAAAATTGTTCATTGAAATGGACCTCCGCAAAGTAACGCCTGATTCAATAAAATAAATAAATATGCTTTAACTTTTATAGATGACTAGCTGTTGCCCGCAACTTCGTCTGCATAGAATTCGTTTA
Organism: Pandemis corylana; assembly: GCA_949127965.1. Taxonomy (NCBI): domain Eukaryota; kingdom Metazoa; phylum Arthropoda; class Insecta; order Lepidoptera; family Tortricidae; genus Pandemis; species Pandemis corylana. Next base: position 19,160,340 of record OX421850.1, read on the forward strand.
TCGCTATCCCGCAGAAATTACGCAATCCGTTCTTAAAGGATGCCTACGTCATAGTAGCTTTATGCATGCAAAGTCTCAGCCCAATCGTTTTAAAATTCACAAAGTTTCATACAAACTTTCATCCCCTATTTTATCCCCTTGGTCAAAATCCTTTCTTAGCGGATGCCTACGTCATAACATGTACCTGCATGCCAAATTTCAGCCTGATCCGTCCAGTGGTTTGGGATGTGCGTTGATAGATCACTATGTCAGTCAGTCACCTTCGAGTTAGGTATATATATTTAGATTTTAGCCGTATGGTTCTTATATACTTTACTTCATCTTAGAATGAGGTATTTAACAGGTTTTGTTCTTTCAAGTCAATGGTCGAGAGGGAAACTGGATTAAAAATAAAAGCCTTGCTATCCGATTGTGGGACCTAGTACATCAACAAACAGTTTGTTGAATACTTAGGCAAAGAAGGTCCACACCACAGGACACAGTCAAGTGCCTTATAATCCTCAACAGAATGGGATTTCGGAAAGAACGAACCAATCTATTGTAGAAAAGTCTAGTTGTATGCTTTCAAATAGTTCTCTTGGCGAAGATGTTGTGGAAACTGCTGTGTTCTTAAAGAACTCGACGGGAAGACGCCTTACGAACTATAGTATAATGATAATAGAAAGCCTAACCTAACTCATTTAAAAGTTTTTGGTTGTCGTGCTGATAATGTGCTGAAAATAATAAGTTCGAGTTTACGTTGTGAACTTTTGTATTGAAGTAAAGAGAATTGACAAACATCTGATTATTCTAAAGTATAAAATTTGAAATTGACATTGATAGTTATAAAAAATTAAAACTACAACAAGCATAAATATCGTATCAGAGAGATTACCATCACGTCTTAATGTGATTCAATTTCAATTAGGGGGGCGTTTTCCGTCATCCAGGTACAGTCAAGGGCAAAGATATGTATACACCACAGAGTATCAAAAAGCATGGTCATCTAAATGGTCATAAATTTGGCAACATATAAAAGTACATAAATTAGTATACATGATTTGAGAGATAACTATGTATACAACATTTGCAATAAAATGTCCTCATGTATTAGGCCATAAACTTAGAAACACCGTAAAGTTCAAAAATATGTATACACTATTTAACCATTAATTATGTATATAATATGATAACCACAAATATGTAAACAATCCAAAATTCTATTAACACAACTCTATTGTCAGGAGCTTATGAACGTATTTGCGTAACATCGAACTCTGTAATCTTAATGTAATCAGCCAACCACTTTAAGCTTCAAGTAGTACAACAACTGCTATTCCAAACTCTTTAACTTATAATTACTCTATTTATTTTAAACTAGCTTCTGCCCGCGACTTTGTCTGCGTAGAATTATACATAAAAACCTTCCTCTTGAATCACTCTATCTATAAAAAAAAACCGCATCAAAATCCGTTGTGTAGTTTTGAAGATATAAGCATACTTAGGGACATAGGGACATAGGGACAGAGAAAGCGACTTTGTTTTATACTATGTAGTGATCATGACATGTGCCCACAATCTTGCTAAATGTGGCCTGTCGGTTGTAGGTACCTGTTACCATAAACTCTGTCTACCCCGTAAGGGATAAAGACGTGATTTGTGCATGTGCATGTGCATGTGTCATGTGTCACTTTTGGATTTTTTAATTCCATTTGACTTACCGTTTCTTATGGTTTTTCTGGCGGCTTTTCATTAATTTTGAAGGAGAAAATGTATCGTATAAGCGATCATTTAAAATATAGGATTGTTGCCTTATGCGAGGAAGGTATATCCGTGCCTGATATAGCTCTGCTGACGAATTAGGCATCACGGTAAGAAATATTAAACATGTTAATAATAACGTACTATAGAAAATATTACTCTCTATGCACTTTGTCTTAAGTTTAAGGAGTTGTTTTCTTTATTATACAGTTATTTTAAGTATACTTTGCCTTATTAAATAAAAAAAATTAGAAAATAGCGTAGATCGCCAATTACTGTATGATTTGATATTGACGACACGGATGGCTCAGTGGTGAAGCAACCGCCTTCTGAGTCGAAGGTCCCGGGTTCGAAACCCGGCCAGGGCAATGTTTGTGTGATCAACTCGAATAGTTGTGCTTGGGTCATGGATGTTCTATATATTTAAGTATGTATTTATATATATATAAGTATGTATATCGTCATCTACTCGTAACTGGTAGGTACCTTGAGGTTGTTTCGCCTTGTTTCGAAGGTACCCCCCTTGATGCTAAGTTGTCTATCAGGACCCCGTGTCGACATTTCGAGTGATGTTCAGTTCCGTGGTCATTTGGAAGGCAAAGCCAAATTAGCTTCTAAAAAATTGGGGGTGCTCAATAGAGCGGGACAGTACTTCTCGCCAGCCCATCGCCTTCAACTCTATAAGGCGCAGGTTAGGCCGCATATGGAGTACTGTTCTCATCTCTGGGCTGGGGCACCCAAGTACCAAAACCTTCCATTTGACCGCATCCAACGCAGAGCTGCTCGATTTGTCGATAACCAGGCACTTTCAGGTCGGCTCGACTCTCTGGCTGTGCGGAGGGATGTAGCAGCCCTGTGCCGTATTTATCATGGGGAGTGCTCTGACGAACTCTTCGGATTGCTGCCTGCGGCTAAATTCCACTACCGTACTTCGCGCAACCGTCTGTCCTTCCATCCTCAACATCTTGATGGTTGGCAGTCAAGTACCGTGCGTTTTAAACGCAATTTCTTTCCTCGTACGGTAACCAACTGGAACCAACTTCCTGCTGACATATTCCCTGAGCGATACAATTTAGGGATCTTTAAAAAACGAGCCTTCCTGTTCCTCAAAGGACCGGCAACGCACTTGTGATTCCCCAGGTCTTGCAGGTGTCCTTTGACGACGGTGATTGCTTTCCATCAGATGACCCGTATGCTCGTTTGCCCCCTCTTATATAAAAAAAAAACCCATAACAGAAGCCTTCTTGAGTTTATGTATACATATTTCGATACTTTGGGTATACTTTTTTTCCTTACAGGGGAAAGATGGAGAAGTTTCAAATTTTGTTTTTAATGATATTTCAAACAATCTTACCGATTTTCAGCTTGGTGGGAATTTAGGTAACTTTACTCTTATTTTTTGGTCTAATTTGACCGGACTATAGCGTTGGCATCTTCAATCAAAATCAACGAAATCTGAATCTGTAAAATCTGTTAAACATGTCGATTGATAACGTCGTGGTGACAGGTCAAAACATGCGACAAACATATGCAATGACAAGTCTGTACTGTTTTCGTGAATTGTCAAAACATACTTTACAAATTTGTTTCGTGTGACTAGGCCGTAAAGTTGATATTCGCAGATTACATTTTGTATACATATTTTCGTAGCAATTACTGAATCTATATTTATTGACATAAGTATGACTATAATATTTTGCATTATTTGCAGGATACTAATAATGGAGTTTTGATTGTATACAAGTTTTTGGACTTGCTAGGTACATATTTATGTTGCCAGTGTAGTTTGCATATTTATTACCATTTGAATGAGTACATATCTTTTTAACTTTATATGATTACTTATTTTCTTTCACTTTACTTGCATATATATCTTTGCCCTTGACTGTACTACTGATATAGTGTGACCATGTTTTTGCCGGCTATAAAGCATCACACATATTTTAACCGGTGTATATTTATGACCCCAATCGAGGATCAGATGATGTTTCAGCACGGTTGTCCAGTCCTTACATATTTATGCTTCTATTATTGTATTGGATGTGACATACAAATATTAATAATACAAAATAGGTACAATAATATTATACATTCGAATTGAGAACTTGCTCCTTGTTTGAAGTAAGTTAAAAATAAGTATTAAATACACTTTATCCTCTTAAATTATTTCGCAACATTGTCCAACACGTCTTGACTTAGGGTGTTTGCCAGCTCATTCTGTTGTGTGTGACAGCAGAGTCGGCCCGCCGATGTTTACTGACGGCTTTGAAGGGGGAAAGCTTTCACATTGCTTTTCAATCTTTTTGTTTACCGCCTCGTAAGATGCCTGATTTAAATTTTAATCCTTTTTTTATCTAACTTGCCTATATAACAATTTTACTAAGCCAATGATCGTAACTACTTTGCTAGTATAAAAAGGTAAACTTTCCATATTTGTGAGTTGGTGATTGGACTGTACACTGTGAGGTATATTATTATGATATTATGTTTTTTTTTTTTTTTTTACTTAACTCAGCTAATTGTCTTTTTTTCTTGCACTATATGACGTTCTTTTGTATATTACAAAATCTTTATTCACATGCAGTTTATTTATCAGTCCATTTCTTACTCCCGTCCCCAATTATCCCGTTTAAAAATACGTTATTTAAGTAATATATTTAACAGGAAAAAGAAAATTAAGGAACACATAAAAACTAAACTTGAACTCAATTTTAAATAAATCAATTAAAAAAGGACAGGCCCTTGCAGCATACTACCGCAGATGCTGGCTGCATTGCCCCTTTTTGGAGCGCGATACTAGAATGTGTTGTGATTGCACGTGAGGGCAGAGTATGCAAGCCTCACCGATGACGATGTGGAAAAGAAGTGTAACTTCACCCTATTTACATCGATTCCAGCAACTCCAGAAGCCATGTAAAAAGTTAAGGGATGATTGACGCTGAGGCATTTTTCAGTGTGGGACGCATCACGTCACACATCCAAAGAATAGCACAAAAGGCGTTGAGGTGGCTGCTGTATTCTGCTGTATTCACTACCATGAGTTTTGAAACTATAGGACTTCGGTAGATGGAAAACAACAATAAGGAATCGTCTACACATTTTATTTTTGGCCACAGGTGACCCAAGAGCTGGTGCTAACCTCTCTCAAAAACTAGTAGTTGATAGGAATTCAGATTGATGATGAATTTTATTTTATAGATAATGAAGTTCGCTCTAGCTACAAGCCAACAGCAACAAGACAATAGAGATAAATAAATATATACATGCTACGTTAGCGGCTAGCGTGTAACTCTTAAGACAAAATAGAATAATAGCTACGTAGTAACGTACGGAATCTGTGGCGACCCTAGCGCCACCTAGTTGGCCTCTACATAACTACTACGACGCACGAGTAGCGCCAGTTCTAATGACAGCTGTCACATCGTTCCACATCCCGCTAACGAAGTTTCTTAATACGGCTGCATAAATACAACTTTCAACTCTCTTCCTGCGGACTTCGGTCCCCAGGCATAACATCTGCCTGGAGCGTGATCTCTCTATTGTGGCCTCTCTTCACAAATCTATAAACGTGTACCTAAGTTTAACAAATTGTTTAGTTGAAATAGAGAGCTCGTTTTTTCCGATGTTAAATTCCTTTACCCTTGGCAATATTTTTACGCGCTAAAGCAGCGCTAGCGCAAATGATTTATTCACGCCGCATCTACGATATAAAGTATGCAGGAGTCCTCGACAAGCCGGCCGGTTATCCCGGCTTTATCTGGTTAATATCTTACACTGTGCTTGGACTATGTAATAGGTTTACTGCAACCGGTTGCAAGTTCGTTACCATAGTTACGATGGCATAGTAAATAGAAACATTAAATTTAATAGTTTTAAATATTCAATTTCACGCAACCGTTTAATCTCAGAATTTATTTATGTCAAAGCACAAGGTGTTGCCCGCAGCTCCGCCTTCATTGCTAATAACACGACAAAAATAATGAAATCGGTCAGACCATTGTAGAGTTTCTGAGAAATGAAAGGATACCTAACCCCACCTCTTTGCTTAACTTGGGACAAACTAGGTCAATAAAATTGTAAAGTCGTATGATATTTACTTAAAAGACCAAACGAAAAGGCACTGGTTTCGGAAAACAAAAGTATTAATAATCAATGAGAATAAAAAACCACAGGTAAAAACAATAAAAAGGTAAAACTTTAAAAAATGTGCTGCTGGTCTGGGAGCAATGAAAAAAAAATGTACCAGTTGCTTCTCTTCCCGCGCAGATGGTGGAAGCCCATCCAGAAAATTGGTGAAAATTGTAGAAAATCATGTTACAGGCGATACGGCTAGCAACCCATCCCGATTTCGATTCCCGTTTCCATTTGTATGCCCACAATCTTGCTAAACGTGAGTGGCCTTTAGGTTTTGTTACCTTAAAGCTCTGTCTACCCCATAAGGAAGAAAGATGTGATTTATGCATGCACGGATGTATGTATGTGTAGGAACATGTAATGCATCTTGGTTGTCATTTTTATCATCCTCGTATTGCTCAGCCATGTCTGTCGGTGGTGAAAGACTACAGCGTCTACGGATATGTTGTGTATTTCAGACGCAGTACGCTAGTATCGTATAGGTATTGGAACGTGTAATAGCATCTTGGCGTTTAATATCGGCATCATCACTCGTGCCCACAAAAAGTAACCAGAATTAACTAAAAAAAATATTTTTGTACCAAAGTTGCATGCCGCTATTCTAGCCGCTATCTTTCAATCTGTAGATACCTATATTTTACAAATCAGTGTCTAACGGAAGGAGATAAATTTTAGGCAGGTAAGAAAACTCGTAATGAAATGAACATAATAATATTATAGTGAAAATACTTACTTTTCACTAAGTACATAGAAAACAATATACACAAATACTTACACTTGGGAACTTGCGAAGCGTATGGTGGGGGTATAGAAACGATCCCAGCGCATGCTGTGGCAGAAATTTGCAACAATAGGGGCTTAGTGAAACTTGTCAATGTTGCTTTGAAAATGGGTCATTATTAAACTTGTTTTATAGGTGTGTATAGGGTGTTAAGGTCACCGATGTTTGGCGAATTATGTTGGCTTATATTAAATAACTATTGCCATTCTTAGTTTCTCTACATTCTTTACATGTTCTGCTAAAACCAATTTATTTCCTTTCAGCATAGTTAGGGGCTGTAAATTTATTTTCATAATAACTTCCATTTTTTTCTATTACTGTTTGTAACAAATGCCTGTAAAAATACTATTGATTGTATTTCTATATTTTATGTATTTACCTTATCACTACATAGTATAAAACAAAGTCGCTTTCTCTGTTCCTATGTCCCTATGTATGCTTATATCTTCAAAACTACACAACGGATTTTGATGCAGTTTTTTTAAATAGATAGAGTGATTCAAGAGGAAAGTTTTTATGTATAATTCTACGCAGACGAAGTCGCGGGCAGAAGCTAGTTGTCTATAAAATAATAAGCACTTGTCATTCACTATTTCAAAAACGCCCCTAAAATTATGTTTGCGTGATGGCGCTATATACTGTCGTGCACGGTGTCAATGGTAAACGATCCATTTGCGTATTAACTATTTATGTGAGGATAGTTCAGAGCGTTTCAACTTGCCAGAAACAGCGGCTCCTGGTTCCCGTAGCAAATGTAGTGAAACACCCACAATGCGCTAATCCGACCCAGTGACAAAAAACACGGAACCTACGAATAAATGGATATTTTAACCAGCTCTACATGCTAACCAATTAATGTACCTACCATACATATTCAGCACTGAAATTTTCTTGGCCCCTCTCAATGGAGAATGAAGTATTTTAATGGACTGTAACTTCTCCGGGTAATCTGAAAGCTTAAATAAAATCTTTGAATTTTTGTGGGGCCTATAAATACTTCACAATATTCGGATTAATTGCAACGTAATTTGGGGACACCAAAAATGTTATTACCTACGTTCATTATTCATGATATTTTTAAAACTTGGAATATTATTATAGCAATCGGAAACCCTTATCTTTCAGTTCACAAACCATACATAAATAATTAACAGAACGAGATGCAGGTATTTTTTTATAAAGTGACATAATAATTCTCCGGTCACAGGCACCTGTCTGCATACAAACACATGCACGGTTTTATTCCCAAGGTATTTTATTGGCTCGGCAGAGTTACAGCGAGTTTACGACGAGACTGTGACAAAGTAGCTCTAAAGCACCTATTTGTTTGGTTTAGTACCCATAATTTACTCATGCCGACGCGCATGTATTTGGGTCATGGTCTAACAGGGGTTAAAACAGAAAATGTTTTTAAACGTAAGTAAAATGTTTATCTTGATGATTTAATCCGATTGGCACATCTGATAATGTTAACCAGTTGTTTGCAGCACCGGTTGCACTCCGATTGATTCCTATCACTGAACCACCTTGTGACATACGACACTTTTCGTTTTGTTGTCAGATGGAAGAACTAATAAAGCGGATGGTTGGCCGACACTTGAACATGCCACGTACAGGTTCACCATGAGAAAAACGTGCATTTTCTAGATTCAAACTACAGACACTACATGGTGGCCTTTTATGATTTGTTTATGGTCATGCATGGCGAATGCAAAACGAATTAGAAATGTAATTCGATCACCGGAATCCTCAGAATAAGAACTTCCACACTTTTGAAAATTTCCCATTAATCTTCAGTTTTATTGTCAAATTTCTTATATTAAAATTTGTCTCTGCCTATTATTGTCATTGAAATGGTACTATAACTGACCGAATGACCTGGAATGATCGAAACAAATCGATTTCAAAGTTGTTATCAATGAGATGGTACTACGTCTCGGACTACCGGCAGATTATTAGATAGGTACACTAAAAAAAATATCCATCTTTTATGGGCAGTCGGGTAAAAAGTAGTCTATAATGTTAAACCAGGGTGTCAGCTACCTCAACACTCCATACCAAATTTCATCCAAATCTGTCCAGCCGTTCTTGAGTTGTGATATGAATGGCGTAACTAATCCGACTGTTTTTATACTGATCTCGTTTTAATGTCCTTTGGTTGCTTATTAAATAGAGAATTAGAAAAGTATACATTTATAACAAATAAGCAGTATTAAAATTTAGGGAGTCATGTAGTCGAAAAGAATCACAAAGATCGCGATTACTTATCTCAAAAACGAAAAGTAGTGTATCTAAATAATATAGCGAATTTAGTCTCCTTTTCAATAAGTCTCGCGGTATTTTTCGATTTTTGAAAAAGTTGCGTTCGGTGCTCGAGGTCACAAACTTCGATTAAGTTTGCAAAAATCAGGCCTTATACTCCGAAATTCGATTTTCGAACTTCGTGTCATACCGTCCCTTTCACTCTCAAATTAATGACTATTAGTGTGAGCGGAATGGAACGAAACGAACTTCGAAAATCGAATTTCGGAGTAGCCCCTCACTATGCTTAGTGTAGATTTTCGGTCATAAAATACGTCTCGAACGCAGTTGCGTTGAAATGTGAAACACTATGAGAACAGTCTGTTGCTGTTTCGATCCGCAAGTGGCGCTGCCAATTTTTCCATAGTAATTGAGACGTTTACGTCAACGCGTTCGAAACGTTTTAATATGCGAAAACTTACACTAGAGGCTCAGATCTATCTGATTTGACGCACGCGCTGATGTATTAAGTTACTGGGGCAAAACACGCATTGAACGTAATAATAAAAACCCTCACCTGCGGCTCGGGTTTACAGTACTTATACGGGATACTTACCTACTGGTTTTTGAAGTAATAATACTATTATACTATTTCAACGTAATGCGACGATTTTCCAAGAATCTTTTAGAGTCGACCCTTCAGTATGTTTATTAAAGTAGTTACTGTGAAGTATTTATTTCAGTATTGTTGTGAATGGTAAAATAATAATAGAAAGAAAAGAAAGAAAGAAAGAAAAAAGTTTATTTATGACAATCACAAAACATCAAATAAAATAAATTAAATAAGACAAACTATAAACCACTCACCCTTTAGAGGTATATCTTCTGGCTTTTTATACAAAGAGTCGAATAACCGAGTACATATAAAGCGAACAGATTTTTTCGGCTTCCTCGAGTCACGTCCCCGGTTCGCACAAAACACTTATAACAGGAGTTGGCTCGCATTTTCCCATCCGCTAAAAATGAGCAGAGAATAAATATAATATCTTAGTCATGGGGAATGTTTGCTTTGTTTGCGTGTTTTGCATTTGTGTGAATTTGTATTGGTTTAAATTTAAAGCTGTGGAGTAAACAAACGCAGTAGTATATACCTTGCCCTGCACTGAAAGAGGCAGAAAAGATATGCGCATACAAAAGGCTATACAGGCTGACATCGAAAAACGAGTTTTTCAGATTGGGTAATTCATGTCGGGTAAGCGATGTTAGTTACAAGAAACAAAAGGTTTTTTTTGTTAATTATACCCTTAATTAAATCACCAATTCAGTAAATTATGGTTACCCTATCCTTAGAGCAAACTCTTTGGTTGGATTCTTTTTAAACTGTGTTTATTTTATTTCAATGACTCTTCAGTAACAATGACTTACTAGTTCGACCGACTTATTTGTTTTCAATTAATTGTTTTGTTGTGTTGTGAAAGTAATGTGTTAAGTAGGATGATCACACTGTTCACAATAAATTATCTATTTATGATCAATGCGTGATTACGTCTGAAAACTACATTTAAACACCTACACTCCTATATTATTAGAGTTCCACTTTAATTCCCCTTTCCACCTATAACACAATTATGCTAAACGTGGCCTATAGTCTTGTTGCCTTAGGCTCTGTCTGCCACGTAAGGGATAATGACGTGATTTATGTGAGTCCGTCTGTCCACTTTAATCCTTAATTACGTAATGTCAGTTCTAATCACGTCTGCGATCTCACCCCGTATATAAGAAAGACCCGTCATAAGTGGTTTATGTTGATTGGTGTCTCGTCTGAAACGATAATATCAAACTCAAAATTCAACTAATAGTTAAACTACTAACACAAAAAAATTAGAAAGTCCGTGGCAAGTTAAGATACGCATTGAGTTAAGATTTTGAGAAATTGTCTTACGTCTTTCTCGTCTAATGACTGCAGCACACTTATCAGTTCACAACTGTGTGCTATTAGTAATGGCGAAGCAAGTGGCCGAACTAAACAACATAATACAATGTATTTAACATTTTACACACTTTTTCATTAAGGCGGATGCTCGCGTTAGCTCATTGAAGAAGTCCCGGTAGATGGCGCTATAATCAATAATGTGTGTTTTTTGTGGTTTTTAGAAGATTCTCAGAACATTTATAGATTATCAATTGATTTGCGCAAACAATTTAATACGGCCGATTTTTTGAGACTACACTCAGATGCACCAATTCGGAGAACAGCTTCACAATTGCTGGTGTCACTAACGGCCCTATACAGATACTAGGCTTACACACACATGCAAATAGGAGGCGCCAACTAGTGAAAAAATATTGCAACACCTTGCTAAGCTGTTAGCGTAAATTTTCACGTTATATTTACGTTTTTATATCAACTTTACTTTTACCAGAAATTTTACAAATCTATACGTACCTACTAAACTAAGTCGTGATATTTTAACAATTTATAACTTTGGAATGGCATGGCAGCACGGATTTTTATGATTTTTAATTTGTTGTCTTTCTCTCTTTCATGAATAGCCAAATATTTAAACAAAAATATGAGTGTAATGTAGTTTTCTTTTGATGAAGAGAACGGAGCAAAGCATTAATTGAACCCATACAATTACAAATTAAATTAAATTAAATTAAATTAAATCTTAACTTATCACTTAACCTAAGCAATCGAGTATATACGCGCAGGATCGAGATTTCGCTGTTAAAGTAACATGTCGCACTTAGCACCTTCACTATACTGTGTACCGATTCGCTCACCCTCGCAACAAAAGACCAGTGCCTCTTCTGTCTTATGAAAGCGAAGAAGCTGTCTACTCTATTCACGGCGAACATGTCAGACGCACTACACCGCCACGGCAATCGTAGTATCGTACGGAACGCGTTATTGTACTGTACTCTGAGTCGGCTGAAGGATTTGTTAGTGTATCTACTGATACCACAGATGACTCGTGTAGAACGCCTGACAATAAGCCCCGAACAGAGTTATTTTGACTTGGTCCGAGCAGTGAGCAAATCGGCGCGCCAACATGTTACTTCTCATAGCGATGGCTCGTCTTTGTCTCTCAAGATCCTCATCGTCTTTAAGTCTGTCGGTAAGTATATGTCCTAGGTACTTAAAACTCGTTACAATCTTTAACACTGTTCCATTTAACTTTACTGTCGGGATAGCATCCGGTCCTTTACCATACCTAAACACCATTAGCTCAGTTTTTTTTACATTATAGTTAAGGCCATGTGACGCAGCGTACCGTTCACAATTCGACAGAAGTGTTCGCAGACCAGTGATCGAGGGGCTCAGCAGCACCATGTCATCAGCGTAGCTTAGATTGTTAGCGCACACGCTGGCCACGTGACACCCGACGGCGGACCTGCTGAGCTCCTCCAACAGCTCGTTGATATACAGGTTGAACAGCACCGGCGAGGTCCGGCCACCCTGCCTCACCCCGCAACTCAACCAACCAACCAACTTAGGTATCATTTCATCAATGAAAAGTTGTTTTTTTTCTACCGCGATAATTGTGAGTGGAAGCGTGGCCGCAATGAATCCCACAAAATAGCATATTGCTTTCTTCGTAATTCGCAGTTGCCCTTGTATCTAAAAACACCATAAAATAATAAATACACAAACATCAATATAATACGTGATAATTGTCTAAACCGTAGAAAAACCTGGTAATAGTAGGAGTGCTTTTTATTTAACATTAGCTCGCCGTTGTCCACCTTTACTGGGAAATTACTTTTTTCCCTCGCTGCTGTTGCCTTGTCCATGTTACTACGGACTAGTGAGGGAAAACACTTGACTTCTACTATTGCATCTTCTGCATCAATAACACCTACAGGAAGAAAAATATATTATTTCGATTAGGTACCTGTACCAAAATAAAACAAATATATAACTTTATAACGTTATTTATAAAAAATTACCATCAGGGCTTGCATTCAAAAAGCCGTATTCGTGGTCTATAAATAAGCTGGCGAGTCGAACCTGCTTTTGTGTTTCAGTGGCAAACATTATTCTTGCGACGGACTCATTTTTTTGACCGTACGTCATATCGGTTGTCGAAAAACTCTTTTTGTATAAAATGGTCTTGACGTGATTTCCACATGGTGTTGTTTTCCTACGCTTACAGATCTGAAACTCAATACAAAGTAGCGCAATGTAAGATTGCAAAAACTCCACTAGGTACTGAAAAATCTTACTTTCCGTACTGGGAATTTGAACTTGGAGACTTTCAAAACGGGAAATTCAGCGTCAGTCAGTAACATACAAGATGAACTGACTGCTTGGCCAAGCTCTTTGCAAATACCTTTTGCTATTTGAAGCGTTTTGACGTGCAGCAGCAGATGCGAAAATCTTTCTTAGGTCTAAAAAAACATTTACTAAAGTAGAAAATTATCAGGAGTCAGCCGGATGGACTGCTGGAAATCTGTTTTTGCTGACTGAGGTGGAGAATCCTAAGAAACAAATAAAAAAAATCACCATCCCAAAGTTACTCGCTGTGAGCCTGTCCCTCCTGTAAAGGTTGTACAGATCATTTTCATGCTGTCCAATTGTAGTCTGCTCTATTTTTTTGATCTCGGCTGCAGTTTTGTGGAATTCTTTTAATTTATTGTCGCAAAGTACTGTCAGTTCTGTCATTGGGATGTCGTCTACGGGGTCAGTGGCATTTGGACTATAGTCTTTATGTGCTCGGTGGTTTTGTGGATTTGTGGTAATCGTACATACATACACATACACAAATCACGTTTTTATCCCTTACGGTAATCGTTCTTTTCCGTAACTCAGTTTTCCGTTGCAACAAGATGATCTGCTTCCGTGAAATGTATCTTTGGAACGTGCTACCAGGAACCTTACTCATACATTTCGTCCAGGCAGTGCTATGCCATCTGTATCCTGTAGTATGGCTCAGTCCTTAAACATTCGAAAAAATTAAATATCTATGTTAGTAAATAACTATAAAAGTTCTGACTGGCTGACAGACTTGCAGACGTTCGTTGCTAAATGAAAAATGATTTACTATTAGTTCAACTGTTTTTTTTCCATCTACCATTTTTCACGCTGTAGGGAGGTAAAAAATTGATTGTTTCGCTCAAGTTTTTTAGTATCTCGTGCCTTGAAACCCTCGCGACGCTCGGGATTCTTATTTTGACCACTCGCTTCGTTCATGGTTCAATCTTAGAATCATTCTCTTGCTCGGGTTTCAATACAAGCACTCGCGCCAAACAAAAACTTTTCAGCCTTACATAACAAATAACTGTAATACCGGCAACTTGAACACGGCGTTGGTAAGACCCTCCTTTGCACAAGTTGATCCGTTTTCCGCAGTTATATTTACTCACTACACTCATCAGATTTTCAGCGATGTTCGTGGTTTCGTTGGATAATCTATTCACTTTCGATATAACTGCTTCGTTGGCTGAGCAGATAAGGGCCCAAACACTTGCAGCGCGGTTTTCGATGTGGTCTACCACATCCTCATCTTCTTCCACCTCTTGTTCAATCGATGACTACCATTTGCAGGTGTAGGGCTGGCAAAGCTCGTGGCGACCGAACACTTGTCTGGGTCCATTTTGCAGATCTGTGCGCATCGCAGATGGGTTGTCGGCGTTATGGATAATAATCTTTTTGGACACAGCCGATAACTTACTTAGTCGTGGCTTTAAAAGATTGCGACCGTATAATGGTAATAATGGTATTTGCTAGAATCTGTAATAATAAACATGCATATACCTAAATATTATAGTTAAACCATTTTTGAATAGTATTTATACAGGGGTACCTTCAATAACTATCCGTCAAAAAATTCATTTTTTATTACAAGCTTTTTTACTGACTATAGGTACCTACTTGCATTCAAGTACATTACTCTATTGAATCATGTTATCCTTAATGTAAGCCCCAATAGTTTTATCACGAACTTCTGTCAATGCGCTGCGCCGCTCCATTAAAAAGCTATGCATATTGTCAGTTAGACTGAAGCCACGGTTATACATATAACTGTACCATACAGTTCCGTTAGCATTGTCAGGTTCTTGAGATTCTTCTAAGTCGGTTGGTGCTGCGCTCTCCATACGTGCCGTTTCTGCTCGGTCTTCCTCTGATCTGGAGAACCCTTTCTTCGTGTTTAGTTTATCTTGTTGCATTATGCTAAAACTACCGTATTGCGGCATACGTTTACAACATTCGTCTCGTTTGTCATCCTAAAGTTGAGGGACACAAATTGAGGAAAAAGAATATAGTGGGATTTAGAACAGTAGAATAATGGGATTTCCTCACGAGCCCAAAATCGACTTGGTATGGGAAATAAGAGAACGGATGGTTTAACTCTTGACCATCAAACATCATGCTCTCTATTTCCCCCGCACAAGTGGTGGTATATATCCAATCAAGGATGTGAACAGGTTGCTCGAGTCCCAAAAAGTCTATGGCATGCCCTAATGACATCAATGCCGCGCAGTCTTTGAACCGGCTACCTACTGTAGCAAACCTGATAAATGGCCCGGGTGAATTCGGGAACATATTGTAAAACATGTCGATTAACGCTACTACTGTTCTATAACTTGAGTCAGCTATCATAGCTGCGCAGGATGATGAAATGGCTATTGAGCTTCTAATAGCATCTGAATCATCATTGTCATCCCTCCTACATGTGTGTACCAAATTTTAAGTCTATCGGAGCAACCGTTTAAGAGTTCCCTCCTGCGGTGATGATGCTAGCTAGGTTACCAGATCTCCATTACCAGATTATTGTTTTGTCATCCGACTTCCACAAGTATGCAAAATTTGGAACGGAGATAGCTGATTACTCTACTGGTTACCCTTTTTTTCTCTCCCCCGTCCTCTCTACCTGCGGAGAGGGGAGGGGGGAACATACCCACTAAAAACACTACGGCATTGTCCACTCGCCGGGTTAAGGTAGGCGCCGTGGGATCCCAAGGATTCGAGCCGACGACGCCCCCCGGCCTGCCCCGGCTTTCGCCAGGGCTACCCGCACCAAGGAGGGAGGAGTCGCAACGCTTCGACTCCCCCCCCAGACGTGTGGGACCGTGCAATGCGGGTGGAGGGCCCCCGTCCCCAACCCGCTGGTCCCACTAGGGGTTCAGGCGGGCATCAAAGTGCCGCCGCCTTCGCCCCGTTCGTCTGCGCCGGAACGGGGGCGCATGGACACACTCCTCGCGCTCCCGTTCCTTGGCTTCCTTTTGGAGCATTATGCTCTCACAAAAGGAAGCCACTTCCTCCCAGGACTCGTCACCCCTATCCAGCATAGCTTGCACTATGCGTTGGAGTGACAAGTCCTGCCGTCCGATAGCCGCCACGAGCTGGCGGCGCTCAAAGCTCCAGCAGGAGCATTCTGCCAGAGTTTGCTGGGCTGAGTGTACCTGGGCGCCGCAGTTGTGGCGCTGCGCGCTTTCCTCGCACCCGATGCGTTGGAGGTAATCCCCGAAACAACCGTGGCCAGACAGGATTTGGACGAGATGGCACGACATGGTACCAAACTCTCTGTCGAGCCACAGGTCGAGGGAGGGAAGGAGCGCCGCTATAGTGCGCGTTCCATAGCGGCAGTCCTCCAGCTCGCTCTTCCACCTGTCACGCATCCTCCGCGCTGTCATGCGGCGGGCGTGCCTCTACTCCTCAGGGGCCGGTATGTGACCCCTCGCCTCAGCCTCCCTCTGCTCCTTGTATGCCTCCGCCATGACGGAGGCATCAATGTCCCACGGGGGATTGCGGGCCAATAGGCAGGCCGCCATATGCGCCACCGTAACGTAGGCCCTGACGATACGGATGTACTGGTTACCCTAGATTAACACACATAGGCTACTTTTTATCCGGGAAAAGTGCATAGTTCTCGTGGGATAGTGATAAACATGTCAAAAGTCGTAGCTGCGTAGAGTCGCGACGTAAATAATTATTTCAGGATATAACTATGAACATCAGTTCTTCAATCTAATTCTACGCAAACGAAGTCGCGGGCAGAAGCTAGTAAATTATAATTATAACTTGTGTTTATTATACTTTATTGTCTGTCTAGAGATCTACTGTAGCTTCAGGGTCGCTAACTATAACTACTAGATTAGGCTATCGGTCATCAATTTGGTTGGTCAGCCAGGCTTTGACGATAAATAAACATATTTCCTACACACCTAATATGATGAATATTGAGCAAGAACTGTGACAATAATAATTAACTTACATGTTTCAAAATATCATGACGCTGACTGCACAAAAGTTCCTTTCAAGAGTTTCAAAGCTAATCAAGTGATATATACTAAAATCTCGATTTTATTTAGATTTATGTAGCTTAGATAGCTCGTTATAAATTACGGGTGTATGAAAACAATTTCTCCATTCAAGGATTTCAAGGATTCTTTTGAAAAATGAATGTGGTAATTTTTGGAACAAACAAACGGTTGTTTCTACCATTATAAATCGTAAAATTTCAAGAGTCAAATTTAAGTTTTTAATTTATTTTAGTTATGTAAATACAGCCGGTTTCATTTAAGAGCATCAGAAAATCAGTGGTCAGTATTATTGTTTTGCACCAAGAAGGGTTTCATGCTAAATCCGGAGCACAAACCTAATTTCAGATTTGTACTTGGCCTTACAAGAAAAAGTGAAAATTACGGATGAAGTACGTTTTGATATTTTTTTGGCATGGTCCCTTAATGATAGATCAATAAAATTAATAGGGTAGAAATTCAATAAAATAAGGCAGTTTTTAAACATGGTTTGAAAAAAAAAGTTTCGCTAGTTTTTTTTGTAATCGGCCTTCGAAGTCTGAACTACAGTCAAAATTTAGTCACTTTTTGTGATTCGATATTTTTTGCTGCCCAAACGGTCTGGCGATTTGTACCAGTAAGGCATTTGGATTTTTGGAAATTATACGATGCAATGTGACCATTATTATATTTGCCATACTTCTAATAGAGGGAAAAAGGGGCAACATACTTGAAAAACTTGATTTTTCAACGGGTTTTAAAGGTGCAAGACATAAAATCATTTGTTACAGTATGGCATGATTGTATTCGGTTCGTTTGGATGGAATTCTACCTAAAAATAATTATCCCATACTGTAACCCTGGGGCGGAAGATCACTCGAGCAAGATATAATTTAATAAAAAAAGTTGGACCAAATTGTTACAGTATGGCATTTCAAATTTTCGAAACTTGAAACAAAAGTATGCTTTGGGAAAATTACACCGTACTTATAGTGAAGTGCCAAGCCCACCTGTAATATCGTGAAAGCTATACATGTGAAAAAAAAATGGATAATGCAATATCAATATTACTGTAGTTTATTCCGAAAGATTTACAAAGATTTATAGACTTTCAACGTCAACTAAACCGGAATCCCCGGCATGTTCGAACTCGTTTTCTTCGTCCTCGTCGCTGCTTACTGCATCAGTATCTACAAATTATTTAATTTATTCACACAAGCGCAATACACAATCGCAAATCGTTAGCATAAAATCAATTTCTTAAATATTTACCTTCGCCTTCATCTTTTTCCTCTTCATCTTTCTCTTCTTCATCGTTTGCTGCGGTCATAACGATCTCGCTTGTGGTGCCTGGCATGGCGTCGCCGTCGAACCAATGGAAATCATAGTGGTCTGGGTCCACTAGCTTCCACCCGCAATCCTTTGGCCTTAGAGCAGAAGGGTATTTGAGGTAAGCATTACACCAGATAGTGCTAATGTACAAAACCCTCATCAATTGTTGACGCAACTCGGCTTTGCACGGTGGAAGTAAAGAAGCGTCAAAGTTCTTTACATTTTTCATGGTGGTGTGGGACATGCTGTACGATTTCATGAAGAGATGAAATCTCACTTCATTTGCCTCATAAATTTTTCGTTGGTTGTACAGCCTGAAAATATATACACAATGTTTAATTCGCTAATTATAACAATTTATATTTTTAATTTGCTGCCAGTAGTAAAAATATTTTACCTTATTTATTTATTTTTTTAAATATTTCGAGCGGTGGTAACCGTCCAATATTATACAATATAAACATCTGGTTATAAGTCAAGATTGCCGCCACCTAGATCTTTGAAATTTTGTATTTATATTCGTTGAACCTCAAACTTGCAAGAAAAATTAGTGCCTTAGTGTTACAAGTCGTTCAAAATACGAATAAAATCTTACAATTAAAAAAAAATATTATACACATTCGCCACCTCCCACAGGTATGGCATTATCACACTTCTATTTATGATCATTCAGGAGCTGTTGAAAAAAAAATTTTGGGTGGTACAAATCGTTTGGCGAAAAAAAATAATTTGCTGATTTTCGGCGGTATGGCGACCATTTGGAACCGTCCGAAAAGTATGGCATGGTGATTTTCGTAAATGGCTGCACGACGATGATTAACTGTGCAAAAATTAGCCTGGCACAAATGATTGTTTTTTTTTTTAATTAACGCATTCGCGTCGGTATGGGGGGCTGTAAGTCACACCGGAGAAGTAAGCATGACACTACCACCTACTTATTTTTTATGGACTATCGGAAAATACTAAAATGTTTGTGGAACAACAGGTGGTTAGAGTCGGATTTTTTTTGAAAAGCTTCGTTAATATAAATAAAACCGTTGTTTTGTATTTTGAGCGAATTGTACTTTATTGTTCATACATATATTATGTAGCAAATATGCATAGGTATAGGATTTTTATCATTATCAATATCACTATAAGAAAACATACACAAAAATCAAACAACATATTGGCAGTGTGCTAAAAGAAAAGTAAACCACTGCGTCGGGACCATCACCATAAAGGTAAAAGAAAAAAAAAAGTGCTAGTTAATTATTCTCCAATAGTTGTAGAATTTTGCTCATAACATATTTTCTTTTAAATATTGGTTTATGACCCAGTTCGTACCCTACTAACTCTTCAAAAGCATTGTTGGCTAAGTTAATTTCTTCTTCGTCAACAGCTGTAATATTCGTTTGGGTTGATGACGAGCTAAGCCCGGTACTATGCGTTTGAGCATCTCGTTCCATTCTCTTTATTTTCAAAATTACGTCCATTTTATCTGTTAGATTAACTGCCATCTACGAATAATAATAATCCAAGAAGCGTAATTCCCTAACAGTTGCCGCTTCGATTGTCATTCCACTTACGCACACATAATAACAGTAATGCAAGCGTAACACTCTTACTCCGATAGACAATACTTGCACGCGATTAGTCCGCGCGTTTTGGTCGTTTCCGCGGTTTCCGCCCACATGCGATAAGGGAAGTGTGCGTGGATCGCATTATGCAGTCTTCCACTGAAATAAATAAGCTTGTTTAAGAGTTTATTTTTTATGGAATGTTTTAAATACAACAATGAAACGAAATAATCTTTTAAAGTATTTTTATACTATTTAATGCTATAGTATATTTTTTTTATATTAGGTGATGTGGTGGGTGGCCGGACACAAAAACAGAAGAAAAAACGGAAAAATTATAAAATTGTACTAAATTGACTAGTTCGCTGCTTGTTCCAGGTCGAGGAGATGCAGACCGAGGTACGCTAGCAGCTGGTAGTGGTAAGTGACTAGTTCGCTGCTTGTTCCAGGTCGAGGAGATGCAGACGCTGAAGAGACCTTACTAAGCAGTAAGTAAGCAATACTGGACGAGTACGATTTGATATCCGAACCATAGGCGAGGATTTCTATGTACGAATCCAGCATGGAACTTATTGTTCGAAGCTTGTGGGTATAGTGCTTTTCTCAAAAATTAAACAAAAAATACAAAGATAAATCACGTTTATTGAATCACAACATAAAAAGGTCATACTGTACATTGTAGCCGACATAAATAATTAATAGCCAATTAGTTTCAACTTCAGCAGAAAAATGTAAACAAAACCTGAAAAATCATTATGTACCCTTAATAATTATCAGTTTATTTAACTTTTGACGGGATGTATTTAATACAGATTATTTTTTAGCTATATAGTGCAAACGAACTCTCAGAAATTGTTCAATCGTTGCTTTGAGCAGCATTACGTCGTGATTGCTTTCTATGGGTGGCTTTCTTTTAAAGGTTTCAATATGTCATTTCGTTGAATTATTCTTCCAAAACTTTTACTAACCACTACCGGCAAATTGTGTGCTCTTGACAATCCATTTCCTTCTTGATTAACAAGTTGCCTGAGTAACGTTTCAGATAAAAGACATATTTTGAAAACAACTACCGAGGGATAAGCTAATCCTCCAAAATACTTCAACCAAATAAGTTTGTGAAAATAGAGCTTTTCAGCTGCCAGCAACAACTTGATGCAGGATGAGCAATTTATTTTATATAATACGCGAGGCCGATTTTTGTACAAGCCATCAGATCTACAGTTATGGTCCGATTTTGATAAATTATATGTCATTTGATTCGTCTCATGCTGGAGAGTTGCAAACTGCTCTTCGTTTTTAGTTTTTTTTTTACGAAAAATCACTAAAAAATGAATTTTAATGAACTACTGTGCGCTACCCGACCAGCCAGTATAATGTGACCCGTGTCATGTGTTTTGACGTGAGATGACACAATAAAAATAACATGTATTGGACTGAAACATGTTGTAAGTTGTTCAGCATGAGAAAATATCTGTTTTGAGTCGACCAGATTTTATCCGCAACACTTACGTATTAAGATAATCATACAAAATACAAAAAATATTTTACGAATTCTTTGTTTACAATGAATGACTTGCGTCAACTTTTAATTTCTTTTTTGTTAGGCTCTATTATGTCAAAATTGATTTGCCATGTTTGTTTATTTCAAAAAAGTATTTAATGCTTCAAAGTTAGATATACAAATACAGAAGGTTCTAATAATAACATGCACTTGGGGAAATGGCATGAGTTTTGGCAACAGCAGTTAGGTATCATAGTCACGGATGAGAAAAAAAAGTGGAATTGACAAATGTTTCGATTTCTAGGAATCCATTTATCCGACAACCTGATTACTTCACTTTTAAATATTTGGAATGAAGTTAGTCACATTAAATCTTCTATATAAAAAAAATGAATCACCGAAATGTATGTACGCGCATAACTTCTAATCAACTGCACCGATTGGATAATTCTTTTTTAGTTGTGTTTGTTCCTGTTCGGACAGTTTATATAAAATAAAATTTTGAAAAAAAAAATTGCACACAGCTACTTATTATTGGCAACAGCTAGTTTATTTTAGTCTGCAACTTTTTAGTAACGAACACTCCAATATAGGCCACAATCAGCTCAACTGTTTCTGGCAGCTGACGTTCCACGTCCAGCATATTTGAAAAAGCTATACAATTTCCCATTTCTGTGTCAACATTGAGGCTAGAACCATTATTGCTTTCTACTAATCTATGTCTATAACCAGGGGTAGTTTTATTTATAGCAGAACTGCAATTTAATATTGGGATGTTCTCTAAGGGGATGCAATTCCCTGTAAATTTGGACTGAAGCTGAAAATTTAATAATGTTTTTCTTTAAATGCCCATGAATTGAGTCGCGTTTGGGTTATTATTTCAACGGCCGTGATTGCGTATTACGACAAAAACAATTCTATGTGATCCTGGCTAAATTTGTAAGGCAAAATAAATTGAAGAATTTTCCGCTTTTCAATAAATTCTGTAAATAGGATTTAAAAACTAGATATGCATCTCAGTAATCCAAGAAATCCCGTTTTAGATTGGGTGTTTGTTACTAAATTTTGACTGTTAGTAACAGTCGTTAGATTTTCACCATGAACTTTTCGAGTACTTTTATTTTGTACATCTACTTTCAAACCTTTCAAATAGGTACATGAGTGATCAAGAAACTCCTAAAGTTCGTCTTTTCGCTCAACTGTGAAAGGTGTTTTAAAATTATAACCACCCAAAGACCTCGTGTTTAATACATCGAAGAGGTTGTTCATTATCTCGATAAAATTTATTGTCGCATCGGCATTTTCAAATTCTTTTAGTTTTAATTCACTCGAACACAGTCGAAGTGAAGTAGCAACACTGTGGCTCAAAGTTTGTGTAGCGAGCTTAACATTCCATAACGTTGTTCCTGAATTGTAAATGCCGCCGTGTGATTTTGTTTCCAAACTGAAGACCAATATTATCTTGTACATTTTTAAGGTGCTCGAAATATTGCCATTTGATTTTGTGACCATCTTTGACAGTTAAAACTTTTTTGGCCTCTAATATACTCCTGACAAGCTTGACCATATGGCATGGGTCTAAAATAACAACAACTGGACATTTAGTTACTGGATGCTGGATTACAACTCTTTTCACTCCTTATACAAACTCATTCTAAAATATTTTTGGGTACCTATATGTAATAGTAGTATATTTACATATAAGCATCATTTATAATTATTGTTGATGAAGACTAATCCACACATAGAATTATATAATATACATAATGAAAACAAACATTATACTCTTATTTTTTAATGTTAAGTTTTTATGGGTTTCTCTTTCTTTTACAAGAACACAATTATGCCTCTATAAATTAAACTAAAATAACTATTCGTATTTCACTCAGTAATCATCAAGTAAGTATCATAAATCAATAAATAACTAAAATAATAGTCGCGCCAGTAAAATTTTTTGTTAAAACTGTTTTGGCGTTATATCATTCCTATATAATTGTCCTAAGAGTTTCATATATTTTTTGTCAAATTCCATGTCTTTTGATTTCCTATTTTTTTTAAAAGGATGAATGAAGCTTCTTAGTATTTTCGAGTCGAAATGTTTTGCTTCCTTCGTTAAAATATAGCAAAACTTAAAAAAACCCGGTTTTTTAGACATCTTCGCATTTAATCTTCTGTGGTATCCCTCCAATGCGTTTGTTGTTCTATTTTTGTCATTCGCACAGCTGATTATATTATAATCTTTACTCAGCCAGGTGTATACAAAGTAACGCTTAAATGCCAAAATAGCGGCGTCATTCGATATCTCCTCAATGTCATGCCATGCGGCGTCCACATATTCAGGTGGCAACAGAGGGAAATTTGAACAAAGTCTCGCAATGTTCCTTCCATTATGGTTCTTTAACAATTTGAGTCCTTCCGCTTTTTTCCAAATCGCCTTACTGAAATAGAAGTAGCATCCCGATATTTTGGCTTCGGGGAAAACCTCTTTTACGGCATTCATTTGTGAAATTTCGTAGTCACTTTTGAATGATACAATTTTAACATTCAGTTTATCTTTAACTATTTCGTAAAAACGTTTATACGCATTTTGGGACTTATTGGGCAATAAGGCATATATGACTGGAATTACATTGACGCTCTTTTCGTCTGAGTAGTAATCAAGGTGGAGTATATAGAGTTGGTAAAATGGTTGTGGAGTGGTTTTGAACGTACCGTCGGCGTAGTAAGAACCACTCATTGGCATTGGCAGAATCTCTTTAGCATAATTGGAACAAAAAATCATCAGTTTTTCTTCATTGCCATCCTTAATAACATCGAAGACCGCATTTAATCCTCTGGGGATTTTCACCTCACTCAAATTATTATAGGTATCTTAATTTGTCGCAGTCTAAAAATAGTTTTCTAGCTCTGTACAATGTACTCTTTATTAATGCGAATGTCGGTATATCTTTTACATGTATATTGCCATTTTGGCAATAAATGTTTGTTTTTTCTTCATAAATGTCTTGCACTGAACGTAGGCCTGTTTTATGTCGTTTATCAAACGTCCTATTTTTAATTGCTCCACATCCGGGTCGCACGTATGGCTCTTTTGTCGCAAAATTGTAGCTTTATGTACGTCGGTGATTAACGTAGCTGTACATGTGTCGCGGTTAGTACACCGCCATCGTAAGGTATTTGAATTAAAATGACATATAGTATGCGTATATTTATCATCGAGGATAAGTAAATCATTATCTTTTCGATTTGTTTTTATCACAAACGGAGCCATTTTCCCTGGCATATGAAGGAATTGAATTGAAGGATGTCACAGTAAATTGTTTATATTTGTCAAGTTAACTATAGCCAGTAATCGAAAAACTTAAAGATAACATATTATTAAAGAAGTAGGCATTATATAAAGCGACAATGTGGGAAGAAGGCCATTTTGAGAAGCAGACATTTTTGGAAAGATACACTTTCAGAAGTAGACATCATAGTTAAATGACAATGTGGGAAGAAGGCCATTTTAAGAAGCAGACATTTTCGGAAACGGCCAGAATGCGCCTGAGCCATTGATTGTAACGATTTCATCCTAAAATGTCAATTGACGTGGTAAAATGTATTGGGATGGTTTTTTATCCATTTTCTTTGCTAAATTGACGCTGCGAATTGTTATAATTTTATCCACGTTAGCCACCTTTAATATTATACGTTCAGGAAATCGTAAAATGCATAGATACTGGCCGAGTCAGAGTACGACTATTGGAAAGCAGTAAAACTCGTAGCATATTTCCTTTTAGGTGAAAACCTACACTGTTACTGCTACTGTTTGTAAAAAATACGAAAGAAAAACCGTTGCTTATCAAAATCATAGCGGCATAAATTATTTATTGGTAAGGTTTGTAATGTAATCATAATATTTAATTTTTTTTTCAACAGGACTAAACGCTTTATTATTAGTTACAAAACAATTACAATATATACATGCAGATACTAAAACTAAAACTACTACTAATTATAAAACAAATTGTCATAAAACTATAAATTAAAAGTTGCCCTAAATCACTGCCCGGTGGCATGGTGCCCAGAAGGCTGGCAGCATTGCCGCATTGTATCGCAATGCTTACCCTTTGTGCTAAAAAGAAACCAGCCCTCTGGTCACCCGAAGCTTCTTTTAACTTGGTCGACAGCGACCCATATCTCTCACCAAAGCCCGGCGGATGACATCGTTGAGGTCGGCATATCGCGGGATCCGCCCCACACTATTGCGGCAGGAGAGTCCGTGGTGGCCGAGGCTGTCGACCTGTACACCACACTGGCAGCGATGAGGGACCACAAAAGTCGCCCCCAAACGGAGACACACAGCAAGGCGAAAAGCGTCGTCCTCCAACAAAGTGCCAAGTCCAAAATGTTATGTTGAAAACGGATATGAAAGTATTTTTAACTGTAGAATCCAAATTTTCTAAAAGACGAGGAAACTTATGCCTATGCCTGTGGAGGCAGCGCAGGACGTAGGTGAATTTAGGCACAAAAAGGCAAAAGCGCATAGTCGTGTAAGCCACATGGAGGTTGATTTTGGAAAGACGTTGCGACTGTAAATTGAATTCTTGAACTCTTTCGTCAATAAACTCAGGAAAAGATTCCTCGAAAATTGGTGTGCCGATGAGGCGAAGCGAGCTTTTATCAATAATTTTAATACCCGGGGCAATAGACTGAAGTTGGGTAACAATTGCGTTTTTCCTTTTACAGGAATCAAAAAAAATTCACACTGAAAAATTCAGTTCTAGGCCAATGTCTTGAAATTTCTCACTTAACACCCGCAGGTCATCGAGGACTTCACTCCCCCACCACTCATGGTCTCATCGTCCAAATACCAAACACTAAACTTGGACCTAAGATTTTTAATGATAGGATGGATGGCAAGACCGAAGAGGGCCGGTCCAAGGGGATCACCCTGTTGGCAATCAACAGCCGAAGAAATTGGGTGGGTTCGGTACATTAATTGGGATGGAGAGCTGTAGCATTGCCAAACGAAGTTGTAAATAAGCGGAGCGTGCTCTTTAACCTCCTTCAAAAGGACACCCCTGTTAACTGAGTTAAATGCATTCTTAACGTCAACTTTAAGGACAACTTCGCCCGGCTGTTGCTGTACAAAAGAACAGAGGGAATGTACTGCTGCTTCGCAACCACCTTTGGTCCCAAATCCTAACTGAATAGGTTGAAAACGGTCACTCAACAGATCGGAAGATGCGTTGCAACAGACTTTAGCGACAAGGCGACGGTAAGTAGTACCAATCGCTATGGGTCTGATCCCACCACCCCACTTGACCAGGGCACATAAATTAGCACCATACAGAACGCCGGTCATGCCTGCACAAATTTTCCCTGCCAACATGAAGTGACTCAGAGCCGTCAAACCCGCAAGCAGAGCCTCGCCTGAGTTTCCAGACGCCTGGCCCAGGAGATCTTTCAGATGTTGTGGGGTCAAGCCATCAAATCCTCCTGCAGACCCACACTGAAAAGAATTGACGGCTCTGAGAACTTGGTCAGCAGAGATTTGCAGACATGGTTGAGAAGGGTCTGTATGGTCTGGCAGGCTCATACTGACTGCTGGTGGTGGGTGCTTGGCGTGCAGGGCTGCAAGGGTTTGAGGAGTGTCCGGGGCAATATCATCAGTGGAAAACAGAAGTCCGGCTGCGCCTCTAATATCACCCTCCCCGATCTTGGACCCCACGCGACGGTACAAGGATCCATTTTGTAACAATGTGAAGCTATGAAGGGTAAGAAAATCAAGTGGGTTAACACAGTTATTCTTAAAATGCGACTAGTCAAAGACACATTTTTCCTGACATTGTCTGTGACATACAGAATTCTAAAAGGGAAAGTGAGTACCTAATTGTTCCCAGGCTTGTGGTGTATTGTCAGTGATAGCTGTTCGGATGTCTTCAGAGAGTTTCTGCGCGACTGATATGCGGGCACCTCTAGGTATCCGCTTGACAACATGTATGGTATTTTTAAGCTTACCTAGGATTTCTGCAAATGGTTCCCCTGAAGTGCCAAGCACCGCCTGGTTTGGAATTATAGAATCACGACTAGCGGTAGAAGTATCAAAACAGAAAAAAGGTATATAAGAATATTGCAAGGTAACAATAGGACACGGATAGGGTGCTGATGCACACGACTCAAGTGAATTTTCAAGCCTCTCTGACCTTTAAAAAAACGGACTTGAGGGCAATGAGGGCACCGTACCTGGTCATCAATTGAGGTCTGCGTTGCAACACTTGGGAGCGACATTAAAATAATTCCCTTACAACAAAAATATATAAATAACACTATTTGACAGTGTCAAAGATGACTCTTGAGTTTCGCCGGCTTTGGCAGGCGTGCTGCATCGCTCGGCGTCACCAATGACGCTCAGTGATTGGTTGCAGGACAGGCAGTGCCCTAGCGATAAGTATCGTCGCTGGGCAACCGATAGCGGCCGTAGCAACGGTGTCGTGTCAGAAGTTGAAATGGTAGTAAACGTTGAAATATCAATGAAATATCTTTGCTATGGAGTGGGTTAGAAATGAAGCCTCTGAAGTAATAACCCCCACTCGACACAACTGCGCTAGTTTCAGAGCCGTTCGTGCGATTGTACTATTTAAATTAATTTATTTGTCACTTGCACCATGTTTAGGTTTTTCAAGATTTTTTTATTAAGTACATTTTAATTGTTTTACCACAGAGATATTTAAATGCGCTTAATTCAGTACGATTGTATTTTTATGCGTAATTCCGATCTTCCAACCTAGCCACCCCACCCAACCCAGGTTGTAAATTGGAAAATCATAGTATCATTGTCCAACCTGAATCGTTGGAAAATGGGAATGACTCTTCTTTATTTATTCAGCAGTAGGTACTCTACTCAACGCCAACTATACACCAGGAAGTCGAGAACATTACCAAGTACAAAATAAAAGAAATAAGCAAAACAAACACCGAAGGAACCAAATAGTTTAATTTCAATTCGATATCTCGGGAAAATACCCAACTTTTATTACATTCTAAAACTACCTCACAGTATACCTACACGCTTTTACTTGCGCTTGGCAAAAGACAGCAATTGTTAACCTGAAATAATATAATCTTGGCGGGGAATAATAGTATTAATACCTGGAAATACGCTAAATGATTTTAACACAAATATCTGGAAATTGCTTATAATATATACCCATATGGTTGTTATTAATAGTATGTAATCGTGTTAAAAGTATGCCACAAATAGAAATTTAAATGATTAGAAATGAACGAATGAGTGTAACAAAGATTAATAAGTTTCGTTCTCGGGCAGGTTAACCCTAAAATTATGAACTTACATAATTCCACTTTCTGCCTAACGTCGGAAAGCGCGGTAAACTCACGGACGCAAAATCTCAGTGTATTTGACATACGGTACCCAAGGGAAATTTATACCGAAAACCCGAAAATTGAATTTAAAAGTAAGCGTTATTATTTCCGTGTTTATTTATGAAGTTCTTAATTTGTTTTTTTTTTATATACCTACCTACCTAAGGTTAAAAAAAAATGATCTACATTGTTGATCCTTTAAATGGTTATGAGCAGCTTCCCATCTGTCATTCAGGTCTCGCATGTATTTTTATTTTTTGTGAAATATAGTGTTAGGTTAGTGCGTACAAATATCCAATTTTCTAATAAGCGGAAGGCCAGGAGTGCGCTGATGCCTAAACCAAAATTTAAACAGTGCAGAGGCATTCACCTTAGGGCTTTCTTCTGGCGGCGTGGTTGAAGGCGGAGAAAGGCGATGCAGGCGAGGAAACTTGAACTTGAAGAAGCGAAGAGAGCGGAGGAAATTCAGCAGCGGTGCGGTGACAAGATTAAGATTTTAAGATGTAATGACAGTTATTTGTATTTTCTTACTAGACTAAAAAAATTTTTGCGCGCGAACATATATTAAAAAAAAATGGAATCACCAGTAACCAGAAGAAGAAAATAGAAAGACATTTTAGAAAATAAATGTTAAAAGGCGAAAAAACTTTCAAATAGTTGATATAAACGCCAGATAACCATTGAATGTTAATTTAATGTTATATTGAATCTAACTTCTCGTCGTCTTAAATGGAGAATTAGAATATAATTTTCGAAAATAATTTTAACTGTCACTATAATATTATGTAAATCAAAACAATAAACATAGAAATCAAAGTTGTAGTTGATACTTGGAGAAATGCAAGTTTTCCCTATTTGAACGCAATTTCCACACACGGCCAGAGGGCGTGAGTGGTGCTCGCCGAAGCGAGTTTTATTTTGTTACAGTTTAATTTCGAGGAAATTTCTCATCTCGGGCAAATTTACGCCCCTCTTTGCAGTAATAGGCGAAATCCAAATAATATCGCTTGGGACGGTACTTGCTGAAGTTTTTTAATGGTTGTTTGCAACTGTAATTTTTAGAAATAATGTCCTTTTAGGGGCCTGTAGTCACCGGACATGCACATCGTTTTTTTATAAAGCCTACAAAAATGTTTAAAAAAGGTATAACCTAACTACCTAAAGATTATAATATATTAAATTACTGTAATGTTGAACAAATCACAGGCGGCATGGGTCACTTCTCTAAGCGCCTGAAAATCAAATCAACACACTGGGATTTTATCATAATCGTTATTAGATAGAGGTTTATCAATTTTCAATCCTCCATTCACTCGTATTCATTTAGTATAGTACAGTTATTAATGTATTTATGTATGTACGTGAATACAGTTTATTTAGTGTGTCTCCAAGATTTTAAAAGCTGCGCACTTATATCTCTTAAGGGCTTCCAGTTTAACTTTGAGTGGATAAGAGCATTATGTTAGGAACAAACAACGAGTTAAAAATTACAAATTCTGAGAGCAACGATGCATCACTTTATCGTTTTATTTTCTATCAAAGCTACAAACTTTACCGAAATCTCCAAATACATCATTATGTTATATATTATTAATTTACTTTCCATCATAATCGATCTTGAAATTTACACATGGTTTGGTCGCCAATTAAATTAAAAATCTGTACCTAGCTACTATCGAATGAATTTATTATTGTAACAGTCTAAAAGCTACGAATAATAAAAGGTCTTATTATTATTAATTCGGAACATAAAAGTATTTGACAAGATACATAGAACGAAGCTCTCAGTCCTGTTTACAAGTTCTTGGCTGTTTAAAAATACAGGCAAACTTAAGTTTGATGCATTTATTGCATGGTCAAAAATGTTATATTACTTAATAAATGTTTTTCTAAGACCCGTTCGCCATGAGTGCGAGTTAATCAAAATTATGAAATTCATCTGACTAGCGACTATCACTTAAATATCGCTATCTCTACGACGGCGGTCTTCCATCGCCGTGCGCGCAGTTTTGTTGTACGAGGGACCGCAGGTGTTGTCAAACGCAAGGCCGCCGGCAACTTGTTCGTCATCCAATTATTATATAATTAACTAACTTCTGCCCACGACTTCGTCTGCGTTGAATTATACATACAAACCTTCCTCTTGGATCACTCTATCTATTTGGTAAATAAAAACCGTATCAATATCTGTTGTGTAGTTTTAAAGATATAAGCATACATAGGGATAAACAGACAAACAGCGGAAAGCGACTTTGTTTTATACTTATTATATTATTATAAGCGGTACTATAAATCAGGTTTTTTTTTATCCACTACGCCGTAGTGACTACGGCATTAGACCGGGATAAAAAGCTTTGTAGTGGGGAGCCGTTTTCCCAGCTGTGGAATTCACTGCACGTTATTTACTTAATAATAAAGAACTACCTGTTTGTTGCCTGCGTCTTCGATTACGCAGGATTAAAATTTGTATCCCAGGCAGCTTGACTTAACCCGACACTTTCAATAATTATTGTTATATTTCAACCACTTTGCTTAAAAACCTTGTCAAATTAAATACCTCTTTTCTCATTGGCGAAATCTTAACAATTTCTGGCAAATAGTCGCATCTTATACTTACTATTTACTCCAGAATTCAAAATTCAAAGTTTGTATCACGCACGCCGTCCCTCTCAAACTGTAGTTAAAGCATACTCGTATTAGAGTAAGCGGAATGGCACAAAACGATCATCGTATTTGTAACTTCAGAGACTAAGGCCAGGTTTCAACTAAGGTAAAACTCGTTTTAAGTAATTAAGCTACGTCGGCATAAAAATTATAACTATCATGATTATTTTGCGTAGCAAAACCAGCTTTTTGGAATCCAGAAACATTTATAAATTATGCTGACGTAATATTCAAAATAGCAACTGCCAGGCAGTCCTAGCCTAGTACATCTATGTATCGAGACATAATAGTAGTAATTGATAGTAATTAAAGTCAGGTATGGTGTTTTTGTTTTAATATCTGCCAATAACCATATTTATGATCAAGTTTTACTTACGTTACTTTTAGAGTTCACAAATGTATATTGATATACTATATCAAACCGTAATTGGATTTTTAACCTAGTTTACCACGTTTCTAACCGGTTATCATACAACATGTGGTGACTTTTATAATTTTAGACGTACGTTAATATTCTGTTAGTGAACTGCTGAACTGCACTTTCATGGACCAAGCGCAAACATCTGCTTTTGACAACATTAATCACAGTGAACTGTATGAAAATTTACTTGAGAGAACTGTTGGCCCTGAATTTCTAAAGCTCTTTGATACATATTCTAATGCGGCAGACTATCTTCCTATTCTAAAATGGAACATTCCGCATAATTAATTTCACTACCTACGTAGCGGACAATACATAGTTAGTATATTTGTAAAACCTATTATAACTATTGAAAAGTAATAAGATACGTGTTGTTTGCTTAGAGATAATATTCCAAGTGACAAAGGCATTGAAATAGTACATTTAGATGGTAGTGCGAAAAGTATGTAAATTCACGCTGTTAAAGAAAGCATATTACACAGTCGATGAGTACATGTGTGATGAGAACATGACATGGCCATCTTTGGAAAAATTACCATAAGAATCCAGTGTTTTTTTGTGAGTGATCCTGTAGTGTGTATATACGTGTGTGTGTGGGTGTGTGTGTATGTGTGTATGTGTTGGCGCCTCCTTGCAACGCGCACCTTTTTTATGATCTTATGTTTTTTAATATGTCAATGTCTGGATATCAAAAGCTTGTCAAGGAAATAAATGTGTCTAAAATCTAAAGCAAATTTTTAATGTTCCTTGTGAACATTTATTGGTCAAAATCGCACCGGATCGAATGAGCGAAGTGACTACGCAAGTGTCCGAACAAGCCAAACATTATTCGTGCCAATTTCTGCCCGAACTCGTATCTGTTGAACGATCTGTCTGCTGGTGCCCAAACGTTGCGCCTGCTGGTAAGGGTTTCTGCGGTGAGGTTCGTGGCGGCTGAATAAAGTGAGTTCATTCCATTTCATATTTCAACCTACTTATTCAAAATGTTCCCAAAATTCTAGTGTCCGTATTCTGAACGATTTTCTAAATTTTTATCATATAATTCGAATGTGTACATTTTGTGCAACATTGAAACCTGAGAGTAACATTTAAATTAAAAATTTAAATTAAAATTTAATTTAATTTTGGTTTTTTCGGCAAAATGACAGAACTTAAACAAATGCTCAATGACTCGTTGTCAACTCTGATTAGAAAACGCGGTTCGCTGAAGGCGCGATTAACAACCTTTGATAAACGTGTAGCCAAGTATACAATTGGGACGTTATTGCCTGATGCGGAAAGAAATGAAATTGAGTTACGTTTAGCAAAAATGGAGTCATTGTCACTTGAGTATGATGATATTCAACTACAGATTGAATGTTTGTCTGATGATCCCGATGAGCAATATTTAGATCGCGAAATGTTTGAAGACAAGTTTTTCAATGCTATGGCACAAGCGAGGGCACTTGTCGCTAGTACAAAACGAACGAAGTTAGGGTCCATCAACGGTAATGGCAGTGAAGCTGACTCTGCCACGCAAGAGAGTGGTTATGATAAGGCTAGATCTGTTATTAATAACAAACGTGATTCTGACACACCAAGGGGTAGTTCCGCCAGACAAGAGAGTGGTTTCACCGGCAAGCAAGAGGGTGAATCCACTGTGCAAGAGGGTGGTTCTATGAAACAAGGGAGTGGTCTCACCGACAAGCAAGAGGATGATTCTGCTATTCAAAAAGGAGGTATTACAAATATTAGACCTTTTCAAATAAAACTGCCTACGATCAGTCTGCCAAGGTTTGACGGTGACCTACTAAATTGGCTCGAATTTAGAGATACCTATCAGTCATTGGTGCACAACAACGACGCATTGGATTCGATTAATAAATTTCATTATTTGCGAGCCAGTTTAGGAGGAAGCGCGACCAGATTGATAAGCTCACTTGAGCTAACTAATAGTAACTATTCTATTGCATGCAGGGCCTCAGTTATTGCTAGCTGAGGTGCGTCAACGTTTCTGGCCACTTGGTGGTAGAGATTTAGCGCGATCAATTGTACGTCAATGTGTTATTTGTACCAAGCTAGCAGCGCGTATCAATCATCCGATTATGGGTGATTTACCGTCAGCGAGAGTCGAAGCTTCAATGCCATTTGAGGTAACTGGGATTGACTATGCCGGTCCAGTTATAATAAGTAGTAAAAAAGGTGCGCGTTGCAAGGAGGCGCCAACAGTATGCGTGTAGTGTCTCTAGATACGGCGGTCTCTGGCCCTGTTGCTACCGTCTGCTGTTTAGGTTAGCTGATCTTGATTAATTAAGATTTTTATTATGATTCAAAATTGTATAGCTATTATTAATTATGAATATTAAGATAGGTATTATCAATATAAATATTGTACCTACTGTAATTGTTTATTTAAATATTTATTCTATTTTTCATAATTATTATTGTTTACAATGACGTAAATATTGCTATGTCATACTAGGTATTGCGTAGGTATATTGTTAAGCTTATGGATTTCCGGTTTCATTTTTTTTTTTTTTTTTTTCTCTTTTACTATTTAGTTGCAGGCTAACGACGTCGAAGTTCCTAAAACGTTCCCATAGTGTGCCTGTGGGGACGGAAGCGAAACATGCCCTCGGTACCGCTCTGCTTTCAGAGCAGGACATGAGTGCGTGGAAGCCAACATTGGGGGCGGCAGACGCAAGCTTGCCTTCGGAATCCAAAAGCTTATTGGTTACTTACTTGACATGAAATGTATATTTCATAATTTTGTTTTATATATTTTTTTTTCCTGCGACATTGGAGACATCTCCAATTAATTTATTTGACGTTAGAGGCGTTTTACACCTCCACTTAACTTATTGTTATTATTTTCTTTTCTTTGTTTTTTATTTTTGACTAGTAGAGACTTTATACATCTCTAATATTTATAGATTAATATAATTTAAGGCTCGGGGACCTTATACATCCCTTTTATAAATGTATTTAATTTAAGTAGAACTTAAGTATTCTTACTGTATTTTATTTTGAAAAAATTACTTTCTGCCAAGTTTCTTGCGGCGCATTCTTCTTGGCAATGATGGTCTTTCCGAATGTGCTGGTAGTTTCAAAAAGACATGTAAAAGAGCCCCTGACGGCCAATTTGCAAAAATAAATTTTCATTTTCATTTTCATTTTCATTTTCATTTTCATTTTCATTTTCACGAATCCCGAAATATCTTGCCACGAGCCGAAGGCGAGTGGCAATACTCGGGTCGAGTGAAGAATGACATTTCCTCGCGTGTATCGACCGACGTTTTTTAATACATTTGCGAAAAAAAATACATCACAGAATACAGTAAGTTCTAAATTTGACAAATTAAATACGTTTTTGTTAGCTTTCATATTTCATAAGGCAATGGCTTTTGCTATTCAGCCAACTCAATGACAGTTTTTTTTTCAAATAGGTACCTGCTTTTTTTATAAGAAAATATTTTTCTAATTATAATAACAGTTTATTATCATCACCTAAGTCTATCATTATGTTCGATTATATGTGTATAGAAATATTTAAATTGTATAAACACGAAACTGGTTGCCTTTAGAACCTTAAAAACCATGCTTGTAGTTGGAAAAACCCCTACACTTTGACAGACGTTTCCTGCAGCTATTACCACGCTACTCCGTTCCATTCAGACACCTTAATAAGAACAGTTTTTAGGAATTCAATATTTAAAAAATAATGACGAAGAGGCTAGTAATAAAATATAAAATAATAAATTTTGGCATTTTTACATTAATAATAGGTTTTTTTGTTTTATTACGTCTTGGTACAAACTAACATTATAATAACTCTTCGGTAAGTAGTCGTGAATTGGAACAAGTACCAATTTAAAATAATAGAAAAGTAAAACGAACTTTTTGCACGCAAAACAGCCAAAAAAGAGCAAGCTTTTTTAGCAACTGTATTGAAAAATATTTAATTACTAGCTGACCCGGCGAATTTCGTACCGCCTAACAGTCGATTCTTTTTTTTTAATTTTTCTCTCCGTAAGAACCATCCCCATACTTCAAGGAATATTCTAAAAAAAGAATTAGCGAAATCAGTTCAGTTGCTCTCGAGATTTGCGTTTAGCAACACATTTTGCGATTCATTTTTATATTATACATTTAATTATCACAATATTCAGTTGGGTTGAAATTTTACCAAAGTAATATCAGTACATTAAGGTTAAAATTAGAACGTTGAATAAGAATTAGTATCGACGAAATGAAACGAAACGGCGATAAAAAGTGTCCGGTCACCCTGGATAATTTCAAGATTTCGCTCTGCAACCTCCACACGCAAGTCTCAGTTTGCATTTGTTAACATTCGCGGAACCCATCTAGACGACACTTTTTTAAACCCAAAACATTCGATCATTGCATTCAATAAAATCGACTGTACACTACCAAATGGTATCTTTAGGTAATAGATATTTGATGGTGATTCGTCTGTCTTCTAAAACCAATTTTCCAATTTTTTCAACGGTTTTTGCGTCACGTAACTCATTTTTTTCCATATTTTTTACATTTTAAGCGACTTGTTTCATAAAAGACTTATTGACGATGCAATGACGGGAAGAATTACTACTACTAAATACTCGTAATGTGGTATAAAGGCTTAGAGTAAAGAAATCTTTCATGTAAAGAGGTTTTTTTAAACATGCAGTTCTAAGAACTTTTTGATGCACCATCGTTTTAACCGTCGTTAAAATGTGTTCTTCCATGTGATTTGAACGCTGTACATTTTTATGATGACGATACCATAGTTAGACTATATTTTACGCAGTATAACTTTGTTTTTCTAGTGAGAGCAGTAATTTTACATATTTCTCGCTTTTCCAGTGTTTCGGGCGCTGGAACTTGAAAGGCGGTTTCAAGTCATTGTGCTTGGAATGAGCGCATGAAAATTAAATGTCTGTCGCGGGCCGGGCGCTTACTCGGCGCCCATGACGTTGAGATACGCTGCGACTCTGAAAACGAAAACATTAATTTGAAATTTAAACTAGCCTGGTTTAAGACCTTTTATCCGAATAAGTGAAGTCAAATTCCTTCCATAAATTCATTTAACGTCACTCTTTGTTGTATATTATGGAAACAAACATGCCTTTGCCGATAATTTAAAACATCATCTTACTTTTACTCGTAGCAAACCATGTGAGAAATGCGGTAGTCTACGAAGCGTAATTATTTCTTCCTCGATTACTGGTTTTTTAACAACAATTAAATTCATATTTATCCATGCAAACTACAAAGGCAAGGTAAGTCACGTGAATATTTTGTTTTGTAAAGACCAAGCAAAAGTATTTTGAATCCACCAATACTTTAATGTTTTGACAATAATAGATTTTGCGCATAACTTCCTTTACATTTACATTGCGTTATCATTCTAGTTCAATCGCACGCAAGCAAGCAAGCATCTATCGTCTAGCTCTGTTTATACTAGCAGGTATGTGAGATAGGCTGGTAGGTATACTGCAAGGATGCAAGCTTTCCAAAATTCAAAATTGTTACTTCCGGTTAACAGCCGTGCTCTTCCAGGCCTGCGTATACCGGAACCTAGTAACAAGACAGGGAACACCGTTTATCAGTACGCACGCATGCATACAACAAACAACAAATACTACCATGATTTTACGACTAAGATATTATCATTTCCAACATGAAATTAGAAAACAATTGGCATTGCTTAATTTTTTACTATGCTCCAATTCGAAAACCATTTGGAGGAAAACAACCAATTATATGATTTATCTTGTCCGATTTCAAAAATACCTTTACGATTGCAGATATTTTTGTAAAAGTTTTTTTGACCTGTGTTTGACCTAATGACCAGGTTTTTTGGCAGAATCGGCCATTAAATGTCTGGCACAAAAATTAAAAAAAAAATTAACTATGGTAACTGCTGTCACTGTCACATCTACATCATAACATTACATTCCTACTTAATCTTCAACGTTAGAAATAAAAGCAAATTCAAAGTATAAAACTGTGAAATACACAATGGATATTTCTAAAAAATGTTTTGTACCGGGGTGCAACAATGACTCGAACAATAGCCCCCACAAAGTCGAAGAGAAGAAGAAGAGACAAGAGAAGATTTGCTGAAGGAATGGTGTACGCAAGCTAATGTGGAATTTTTCACAGTTTACAGGATGTATTGTTGCATAGATCACTTTGATGTAAGTAGGAGTCGGGAAAGATGTACAGGGATCTAAAGCTTTGTTCTGTGGTCAAACGAGAAAAGCAAAAACAGCACGGAAAACAATATCAACACCAACGGACGAAACGATTCGAACACATGAACGTTGGCTGACGTTGACTTCACATACACATTCACAGATCTATGACGTTGACGTTTAGACAAAACCGTTTTTTATTGCTGAACGAAGGCTATTGGGGTCGTGCCAAAATTATCGAATTAT
Organism: Pandemis corylana; assembly: GCA_949127965.1. Classification (NCBI taxonomy): domain Eukaryota; kingdom Metazoa; phylum Arthropoda; class Insecta; order Lepidoptera; family Tortricidae; genus Pandemis; species Pandemis corylana. Next base: position 19,198,756 of record OX421850.1, read on the forward strand.
CAAACAGCGAAAAAATATTTATTATTATTATTAATAAACAAAGCTACGTAAAAGCATATTCAAATTAGTCCATTTTATCAAATAAAGGTGTTAAAAGCACAGCTTAAAAAAATGAACAATGCCAATTATAATACTTACGTAGCTTTTAAAGTTGTGTTAAATGCGGCAAACTTTCAGAGTTTACTGGGTACAAAGCCATGAAATTATATGAAGTGATCTCGAGCTGCATTAAAATGTTACATAATGGTTTGCAAATTGGGTCGAGAAAACTCCATCTGTTACGTCTCAGATGAACAAGGAAACTGTTATTCGAGAAAAGTATTTTTTAAATTGCAGTGAGGTCGCGACTAAATATAATGAGCGTTTTCAATTGAAAATACGCGCCAAGCGACTTAAGAATTTTTGTAGTGTCATTGAGTTATGTTTGAGCCAAAATACATCAGTGATTAGATAACCCCACTGTGCAGTCGGCTTTATCTGTTAAAAGAAACAGTTATGTAGCAAGACAAATACTCTCCCATTAATTCAATCCAAGCGTAGTCGAGAGATTTTCTACATTCAAAGAGCTTTTTTCGCTTCTCTCACAGGGAAACTTTTGCTAGACTTAGTACGCTCCTTAAGATAAGCCTCTTGCTTGTTAGAAAGATTAAGCGGGGTCGAATTCGTTATAGCAGAAGAGGAATCAGATACGCATATAATTAAATGCAATTATTCTTTTACATCAATATACTCGTAATAATGTGATGTTAACGTCGGTAGTTACTGCTTAATTATAAACTTTGATTTATTAGCATCAATTCTGATGTACCCGGCGAGTAAACAAATCATCACCATCATCTCGAGCCTATATACATCCCCCTGCTGGGCACAGTAAAGCAAAAAATAATTATTTAAAGGTGCGTTTTCATTGGGACAGAGCTGAGAGGATAAGTGCAGAATTCTGCACTAGTTTTATATAATTAGTGGTAATAAACTATTCTCAGTCATTTAAAAAAAAAAGTACATAGTTAAGAGCTTAATCACAACAAAAATTAATTGATTATTTTGTGTTACGACCATTTCACCTTTATTCCATTGCAATAAGGGTGAAAAAGTCGTAACACAAAGGACCCAATTAACTTTTGTTTTAATTTAGGCCCTTAACTATGTACATTTGTATTTTAAAAAGGACTCTTCTGTCTTTCTTTCAGAATTGACCAGTTCATCGTGACATTACAAGGGAAGCAGGTGAGATGCAAATTTCAAAAGAAGTGCACCCATAAAATTGTTGTTTTATGATTGACTAGCTGTTGCCCGCAACTTCGTCTGCGTAGAATTCGTTTATGGCTATCCCGCAGAAATTACGCAATCCGTTCTTAGAGGATGCCTACGTCATAGTAGCTTTATGCATACAAAGTCTCAGCCATCGGGCTGTTTAAAATTGACAAAGTTTCATACAAACTTTCATCCCCTATTTTATCCCCTTGGGGGTACAATTGATCAAAATCCTTTCTTAGCGGATGCCTACGTCATAACATCTACCTGCATGCCAAATTTCAGCCCGATCCGTCCAGTGGTTTGGGCTGTGCGTTGATAGATCACTATGTCAGTCAGTCAGTCAGTCACCTTTGAGTTATATAATATTTAGATTTGAAATCATACTTAAACTTCACCAGGTATGTCATAATCACTCAGAGACAAATTAATAAAATCGAAGGTAATGGTCGAAACTGTTAATAATAAACTCAAAAATGTTTTTTTTGCCTCAGCTCAAAAATTATAATTTTAATTTCCTTGTGCAATGACTCAAACTCGTCAGATAGTACAGTCAGCATCAAAAGTTGATAAGTGTCGAAGTCGAAGTGCTCGAAATGATTTACAAACGACTTAATCGAAGGAAATGAGAGGGTGTAGAGGGTGAAGATTATTTTGATTCTTCGACAGTTTATCAACTTTTGACGCAACTTTACGTGCTGAATAGTGAATATAGTGCGTGAATAGTGAATAGGTCGTGAATAGTTGTTAATTTTAATTGACTGAACTTGGAAAGTAAGACAAAGCACACGTCAATTAATTGTTGTATTAAATGGTGGCGGGTGGTAGGGCCTTGTGCAAGGTCCGTCCGGATCGCTACCACCATCTTACTCGCTAATCCTGCCGCTAAGTAGCAGTGCTTGCACTGCTGTGTTCCGGTGTGGAGAGTAAGACAGCCGGGGAAATTACGGGCACAAGAGGCATTTCATCTTTAGTTCTCTAGGTTGGCAACGCATCTGCAATCCCTCCGGGGTTGCGGGTGTCTATGGGCAGTGGTGATCACTTACCATCAGGTGACCCACTTGCTCGTTTGCCTTCCTATTCATATAAAAAAAAAAAAAAAATGACAGACATGTTTAGTGTTTATGTCTACTATTAACACACACTATACAAAGTTATATGCAAATGACCCGTTATTTTGCTTGTCAGTATATGTAATGTCAAATGTCATGTTTCTGAGTTTATCAGATGAAGAATAATATAAATTCACTACTTACTACTGTTCTCTTGTAATATTTGAATATTTTCCCGACTGCGTTAGACGGAAGCTTTTGTTAGGACAACCTTAAAATGACTAGAGAGTATATCATAAGATAAAATGATGGAATAACGAATTTATGACACTACATACATAATATGAGATGGACGCAACATAAGTAACATAATACAATTCATGATAAATTACTTAAGACAAGGTATAAGGCCGATCGAAGATATTGACAAAGTGTTAACAAAAACTTATTTTTGTCTAAATTCATAATTAAATGATTCTAGACCTGTATGTATATTTTACATAGCTCTACTTTTACTCCGATCAAAGAATTTTCTCAAAAACAGTGTATCTACTCGTATTCGCTAGACTCGCTCAGGGCAATGATAAATCCAGAGGAGACATTTCCACCATAAATCAAGTTTACCGGCATCGCTCTACAAAGAACTGAGCACTTTATTTCTGTGAAAAACTCTAAGAGCTTCCTCTCCCGACGCTTGCATGTTGAACGAAATCTTTTGTACCCTGATGACGTTTACAGGGACATCTTGCAAATACCTACTTAGAGTTATAATGCAGCGGCCATGACTGTTCCGTTTATTTGTTTTTATTTTTTCAAATGGGTCCGTTTCTTTATGTGTAGGCGTTTCGAGTGAGATTTAAGTTAATAATGCTGTTGCTGAGTATTTATCCGAAAACTAATTCGCCCCATGAAACGGGATTATAAATGTAAATTTATTTTGACAGGCTGACAGACGGGCTCCATAAATAATTAAAAGTTAACTAAATTAGGCTAAGTACTCTGTTGCCTATAAATACCGTTCAACTTTAAAAAATTTAAAATGTTTATAATATTATATACAGAATAGGTTAAAGTGCAATTTCACTGATGCACTCAACATTACTTATTCCGAACCTCACTTAAAGTCTGTGTTCTACAGCAATTAGCCGAAATTGTGTTCCAAGCAAGATGCTGTCGGTCGTAACGGTAAATTCCCGTGACAGGAGACCTTAACGCTATTAGACCATGCAGTTGCCCAATAAACGTCGACCATTACATTACTTTGTATTTTTTTTTTCTTTTTTATCATAAATAGCTTGCTGATAAAGGCATGTAACAAACTTTTAGTGACACTTTTTTTTAATATGATCTTTAACGCATTTTAGTTGCGCCGCAAGGAGAATAAGTAGTTAATTTAATGAGTTATTAAATTTAATAGGATGACTTCCATGGCCAGGAAATAAATGAAGACTTACCTACCATATGGATGTGGCTCTTGACGCTTGGGGGCGAATGTGGAGTTACTAAACTCATGAAAGGAAAAACTACGCTAATAATACACGGTTTTATAAAAAACCACTAGGTGAATCCAGAACTATATAAATCAGTTGGGGAGTCTTGAGTTCCTCAGTAAATGTTGCATAATATGGTACGTTTGAGAAACACGAAAATAACGAGTAAGATGCGACCGATAGATGCATATCGCTACAAAACATCCATTTACCTTATTAATTCTGTAGTTATATAATATGGTAATTTAAGAATGGATAATTAAAAGTATGAAACACGTTTGGAAAATGTGACCAAAAATAATGTTGAAAATCAAATCAAAGAACACTACGATACCGTTCCGAAAGCGACAAACAATGGAGCTCGTTCCCGTTACCGACTATCTTAATAGTTGTTGAGTAACCGCAATGTCGCAAATCGATATTCGATTGGGCCATTTACATAATGCGATGTTACAATTTTGTTTATTGTAATCGTAATCGACTATAATTTCCACCAACTGACGGAAATGCTTAGTTTCTTGGATTTTTCCGAAAACGCAATCACGAGCGGTTTTTATATCGACATTCATCTATTATTGTTAAGCTTTTAACAAGTAATGAGATGTAGGGCCGTCTTGCAGAAAGAACTTTAACCTTAGTATTAGTTTTAATGTCAGTTTATAGTCTTAATTAATGGTACCTACTTTCAAACATAAACCAAGTTCAATGGCTAAACCAGTTTTGGTTATTCGCTGCAAGTGGCCCTAAAGACCTGGAAAATAAATAAGTTTCAACGACTTCTCTCTCTTCTTATTGCTAAACAGGCAAGTGTTTTAATTCGATTATAAGTTTCACTGGCTACTTGGTCAAAAAACATGATTTTCATTTTAGAACTTTGAAATAAATTTTCTTTGGTAATTAATTTTATACATTCCAAATTAAATTAGTAAATTCAGTCCTTTTTTAGTTCTTTCATCTTAAATTAGGTATTTAGATTAGTTAGTAATATATATTTTACCATTTCATATTTCTTTTCTGGTCTCCATCATCAATTAGTTCGAGTTAAAAATCCACATTTACGCACAACAGTGCAAAAACCTATAAAAAATGACAACATGCCATTATTCAATTATCTATGAAAGTGAAAAGCGCTATTTGAGTCATCTTAGTTGTCGTGCCTCAGAGGTATCATAAAAAATTCCACCCTGACATAAACAAAGCTCCTAAAGCTGACAGAAAGTGATTAATGGAGGGTCTGTATAACGCCTTTATGTTGTCTTTTGCCAATTTTTCACAAAATATACTATACGAATACCATGACCTCATTAAGTTACGGCAGTTGTTTTAAATTGTAATAGGAACTACTCTTACACTAATAATTTATTATGACAGTAACTTTGAACAAGGTTAAGTAGTAGTCAACGTTGCTTTAGTCACCCTTGAAAAATTATATGTTAGTAATGTTATACATACTTATAATGATTGAACGCGCTCTCATCTTTGTTATACCCGAACGACACAAAGGTATTTTAATCCATTACCTTACTTGTTTCACTAGGTACTCATATTTTATACGAAATGTACCTGGCAGAAGCCTCAAAGGGGTAGGATTCGTAACGTTATTGACTTTATACAATCTGGTAAGATTTTTGCATGATTTGGTACATTATTTTCATTATATTATATTCGTGCCACTCTAGTAATCGAATTCGCTGACGACTGATTGGCTGAGAGATACATGACCTGGTTACTGTTGAAGGGGTCCAGGTTGAAGCAAAATAACGGTTTCGGGAGTTTCGGGTAATTATTTTTGGACCATCCGGGGTCTGGGTTTGTTGGGCTGTGCTTTCAGCGTAAGTTTTTCTTTTGTCGGGTTGTCGTTTGTTTTGTTATCCGATTTTAAATAAATACTTTAATTTTTAGTGCCGTGCAAAATCTGACCAATCATCAATGAAAACCCACGTCTTGCACCAGGCTCCAGAAAACTATTATGCTTAATTAATTATAATGCATTATTAATTATGTGACGTGGATTTCAACAATAGTACATTGTTGTAGAGGCTGGAAAGTCAGCAATAGATGGACGAGTGAGTTCGAGGGCCGAGCCGTAGGTGAGGCCCTCGAAGAGAGACGAGTCCATCTATTGCACTTTTGGCCGAGACACTACATAGTGCTTTTCACGACTACTGCGAGGAAATAAAAAACATTTCTCGGTTTTTTTTTTTTTTTAATTAAACGTGATATTGCTAGATAGCATTTACTTACTTACTTATTAATGTGGGCGTTAGGACAATTATTAAAAGACAGTGAAATATTCTTGCCGGGAACATTAATACGAGGGGCACACCGAAATGATCGAGAATAAAGTACTTTAAACTGAGTTACATTAAATCCTTTTTTATCACATGCGTACTGGCGACTAACAGTCACGATGCCGTTTTCACAATTAAAAAAAATAACGTCATATTTTTTTAATTCCATTTTCAAATTGACAAGTCGATGGACAAAATGGAGCTCACGCGTGAAAATTTTCGTGCAATTATTTATCACAACTTTCGTCGAGGGTTATCTCCAGATAACTGTCTTAATGAGCTTGTTTCTATATATGAAATTGAAGCACCTAGTCAAACGACAATATATCGTTGGTATGCAGAGTTTCGACGGGGTCGTGCCTCTCTCAGCACCGTACCTTCAACAGGTCGGCCGAAAACAGCGGTGTCGCCTGAAAATGTCGCGGCTGTGGAAAAAATACTAAAAGAAGATAGACATGTGACATACGACCAGATTCGGGCAACCATAGGCATTGGAATGACTGCAATCCACACTATTCTGCATAGTGAGTTGGGTGTCAGAAAATTGATTTCCCGGTGGGTACCCCATAATTTGTCTGAAGAGCAAAAGGCGGCTCGTATTGATTGGTGCCGATCTACTCTAAAACGCTACAATGGAGGAAGGTCAAAAGCCGTTTATAATATTGTCTCGGGTGACGAATCCTGGATTTATTCCTATGAGCCTGAAAGAAAGCACCAGTCGGCAGTTTGGGTCTTCGATGACGAGGTCAAACCAACGAAAGTTGTGCGTTCCCGCAGCGTGTCGAAGAAAATGGTGGCTTCGTTCGTCTCAAAAAAAGGACATATTGCCACAATTCCTTTACAAGAACAAAGAACGGTTACCGCTGATTGGTATATTACAGTTTGTTTGCCAGAGATGCTGGCCGAACTTCGCCGAGGGAACCCCACACGACGTGTCATCTTACATCACGATAATGCGAGTTCCCACACCGCCCGTAAAACAAATCAATTTTTGAACGAGGAAAACGTTGAGTTGATGTCCCATCCTCCATACAGCCCTGACCTGAGTCCAAATGATTTTTTTACGTTCCCTAGAATTAAAGATTTATTGCGTGGTCAGCGGTTTGAAAACCCAGAAGCCGCCGTGGAAGCCTATAAATCGGCCATTTTGGCAATGTCTAGTTTAAACTGGAATTACTGTTTCAATGACTGGTTTAAAAGAATGCAAAAGTGCATTGATTGTAACGGAGAGTACTTCGAAAAACAATAATATATAATTTGTGTATCAAGTGTACTTAGTTTTTTAAATTCCCGATCATTTCGGTTTGCCCCTCGTATTAGTGTTTTGTGTCATTTCAGTAGGCTGTGGGGTGTTAATTTGTTCTGTTTCTGTCATTGGACATCCTTCATGACAGGGTCTCGGTGGTGTGAACTTCACCTCTTCACGAGATGTTGATGGGTGCGATGTTGTTGCCTCAGTTGAACAAGATTGACGCAAATTTATGGATTCATTTATTTTATAATTTACTTTAACTTTGTACTCCACCGAATCCTCGATATAGCCTTCCGCTACCTTATCCGAGGTCCATCCACCATGGCGCTTTAAAGTAGTTAAGTTAGCACCTTAATCTGCCAGAAGAGTTGCTGACGTCCTGCGGAAGCAGTGGCCGGTGTAGGATTCAGCATTTGGTAGCTTCAAATAGGTAGCGATCACTCTTGGAAAAGCGGCAAGTTTATGCCGTCCTATTGGTTGTTTGGTACATTTACCATTAACATAATTCAAAAAGAATCTGTCATTTTCGACATTCTCAGGTCGCAAGTTCTGATACTTCTTTACTATGTCAAGATCGTCCCTGATTATAAACGACCGATCTATTTTTGTCTTGGTGTTAAGCAATTTTACGAGGATCATGTCGTTACGGTTTTCGATGTCTTTAACACTAATATTAATGAGTTCAGCTGTCCTGCATGCACCATTCACTCCAAATATTAATACGACCCGTAAGAAAGACATTTGGTTTTGTGAATGATAGAACGGATAAGTATTTAAAATAACATACGATTTTAGGACGTATATACTAGGTAAGTGCTAATAAATATTTATTTTTCACTCACCTTTGTCGCTAAGTGAAGCTCATCTGGGGCCTCCTTAAGGAATTTTTCGACGTTTTCTGCAGATAAGACTTTTGATTTTTTTGACTTGAATACGTTCGAGAGCCTTTTCAATAAAGTTGTTAATTTTGTATATGTTTTGATGTTGATGTTGTTCTCGGTGTTAATTGTTGCTTTAAGCATAAAATAAATACCCTATAACGTGGAAGGTTTTAGAGTTTTCGAGAGTTCGTCGAAATATGCGAGCAAAACAGTTTCCGAAAAAGACTTCGTTTTCTTAGTATTTCTCCACGAGATAAAGTTTTCATATGCCTTCATGTACTTTGCCCGGGATTTCGCTGGCAACAAATTATTTAGGTACGACTGACTTTGCAGCCTCTTGTAATTCGGTAGGCGTAAGCGCGTCCATACAGTCACTGTCACTAGATGAATCCATTGTGGATCAAACTTTGGTTAACTTTTGCAATTAAGAAGCAATTAACGCATCGAAAAACCTGAGCGTAAATACAACAGTATAAAGTTTCATTCTCCCGCCTAATTTTACTTTAAAAAAAAAACGAGAGCGCTCTAGTGGCCAGTCACGCAAAGGCTTTTTTTGTTATGTTATTTTATTAAGCAAAGCGCTTCGAAGTGCTTATTAAACACACCCATAATCGCTTATAGTTTTAATATGACGTGACAAGGACGGACTGACGACTCTGACTTTAAGACAGGACTTAAACATTAAAGACAAAACAATTTACGTCAGACGTGGCTGTATGGACCTAGTTTCCTTTGCCTCTCCCTGATGGGATAAACCTTAAAAAAAAAAATGAAGCACACGACGTGTTCTGACTGGTCGATTTTGTGTAATAGCATCACAAATTGTGTTCTGATTGGTGGAATCAGGGATCAGCATGCCGATGTAATTGGACGACTTGGTCTTTGAAACTGTCCATCAATGTTATTGTTGGCCTGTTTGAATTCATAGTTGGCCTGTTAATTCAACCTACAACTATACTTTGTTTTGGGGCCCCATTACTGACTATCTTTTGCCACATTTCCGAGCAGTGGCGTGAAAATGTAATTGTAGTATTGGTTGTAGTAAAAGGCATAATTTCACTGTAGAATGGTGATATATAGGAAATTTACTGCATCTTACTTTATTTCTGTAACGTGAGTCAAGCTTGCCTTTCTTGTCAAGCAACCAATCGTTTGACGGCATGTTTTCACCCCTTTTTTCATTATTATGTGTCCTAGCTTATTATTTAAATTGAGGCGTCTGCCCTGTCGCTAGCGATTTGTACTTTCCATTTCACTGACGAGCAAAATTAACTGGTCACTTCCTATACAAAGTTGTATGAAACGTTGTTTGTTATTTTTGCACGTCAGTTTAATTTCGCTAATTAATGTCTGTTTGTCTGTGTATCCGTATAGTCCGGGAGGCAGCGGCTTTTGAAACAAGTCATTTTAAGCCGGCTGATGTTAATATAGAAAAGAGAATGCATGTGGCTCATGACGAAATCGATCGTCAGCTGGTCCAGTTGCGGTGGATGCGAGAGTGGGAAGCTGCGGAACACGTTAAAAAAATAAAAACCGAAAGTTGTTTTATACCACATGAAATTTTGTTCATGTGTAATTGACATTGATTAGAATTAAAAAAAAATAGTCAGCTGCACGGCAGACGGGGGATTGTGCGTCAGCTGAGCGTGCGAACTTGCAAAAAAAAATAGGAAATAAAGTTATTTTATGCCGATTGAAATTTTTTTATATGATTTTAGACATATACAGAAATGTGATATTGATAATCAGCTGCATATATAGTGGGGGAAAGACCGCCAGCTGGAGCAGGAATGTATCACTGCGCGCATATATCTCTACGACGCGCGGAATTTTCAATGCTCCGACTGACGACTTTCCCCCCAACGTTCAATCAGCTGACGAATATTTTCTTTTTTCTATATATTAACACTAAAATATTTATAAATTTCATATGGTCTTTCAACAATTTATCCATGATTCATGGAAGTGAAGCGGTAACATCATTAGTATGATTCATATTAGTTTGTAATATTCGGATTTATTGAAACGTAATTTAATTCAATAATTTTTATTACAATTAACATAAAACCGGATGGCCCAGTGGTTAGAGAACCTGACTCGATCCCCGGTCCGGGCAGATATTTGTATGAAAAATGCGAATGTTTGTTCTCGAGTCTTGGATGTTTAATATGTATTTAAGTATATATTTATCTATATAAGTATGTTTATCCGTTATCTAGTGCCCATCTTACAAGCTTTGCTTAGTTTGGGGCTAGGTCAATTTGTGTCAATTGTCCTAAGATATTATTATTATTATAAAAAAAATCTTAATATGAATCATCTTCATTTGCATCACTGTCGTCATCACAGTTAATGCTTATGTCGCACACTCCATCGTTTTCGGTTTCGTAGTCTTCTGTAAAAATATCAATCAATTAATTAACAAAATCATGTAGGTAAATATTATTTGTCAGAAATCAAGTGAAGATAATTTTTTTCATACCATGTGGGTTCATGTCGAGATTAGTGATGCTAGTGATGGATGGCGGCAATTGATCACCCATAAACCATTTAAAATAATATGTTTCAGCAGATTCTTCCCATCCATTGGCCAGGTCATCACAATAATTTGTATATGGGAATGTATCTCCGTCAACGATAGCCTCGTTTGCCAGTTGGTCGGCTCTTTCGTTGCCTAAAATTCCTACATGGCTAGGAATCCATGCAAAGACTATAAAAAGACCCTTGTTGGAGCATTCAAGTAAACGATCTTTGATGCTGAAGATAATCTGAGACTGTTTGTGACATTTAAATGGAAACTTTTCTTAAGACTGTAAAGAACTAAGGGAATCGCAAAAGGTGATAAATCAGCCTTTACATACTGAGAGCGACCAACCGGCATACGATTGTTATTATTAGTGGTGTTATTGACGGTACTATTACTGTCGTGATTGTTACCATTTTGCACATTCTGTTGGGGAATTGGATGACTATGTTTATCTTTAGCAATTAAAGTACATTGACAGTCATTTTGTGCGTCTTTACTACCTCCTTTTCTTTTGTGACACAGACTGCATCTCACAGTAAATTGTTTACGTTTGAGTGTATTTTGATCTGCTACGGAGCAGTCTGTGTCCATAGATGACCCCATGGCTTCAGCTAAAATGTCGATAGATAATGGAAGAGGGAACTCTGTCCCTCCTCCAGGGTCGGGCGGATCGCCCATTTCTAAAAGTTAATAAAAAACTCTTACCAGTGAAAGTACAGCTTAACTATACACAACTATACATAAAATACAAATAAACTAGTAAATAAATACACTTCAATCTACTAAAAACCAATCCTTAACTAATTAATTTCAATTTTAAAATATCACCAAGAAAAACCGCGTCCTTTCTACACGAAGTTTCCCGCCCTTTTTTTCGATGTCATTCTATTTGAGGAACAGGGTAATAATGGATTGCAATTAAGTATATAACTCAGATTTTTTTTTAATGGACAGATATTTACAAATAAAAATATTAACACGAATCTTAATAATTAAGCCTATCTACGTTCCACTGCTGGGCATAAAAGCTGTAAGATGATGAATGATCATTTGAAATTTATAAATATTGTAGTGTTAATCTTCTTATTATATATAAAAGAAAAAGTCGTGTTAGTTACACTATTTATAACTCGAGAACGGCTGAACCGATTTGGCTGAAAATTGGTAGGGTGGTAGCTTAGAACCAGGAGACGGACATAGGATCCTTTTTATCCCGATTTTCCCACGGGATTGGAAAATTCCGATATGTTGTACTAATAAAGCTACAGACATTAAATTTAGCATGCCTACACACATTATTCCTTGATTAGTATAAAGATGCACTTACAAAGGAATTTTTCAAATTTAAGGCGGAACAAAGTTCGCCGGGTCAGCTAGTATCAAGGGCGTCGCCAAGGGGGGGCAGGAAGGGGCAGGGAGGGGCTGCTGCCCCCCCCCCCTAGATTCTAAAAAAGTTGCCAAATATAATGCAACCAAAGTCCTAGACTAGTCATAGAGAATGAGAAAAGTATGCATTGTAGTAGGTAAAATCAACTTGCCCCCCCCTGCGCCATCGGCTGGCGACGCCCTTGGCTAGTATATACATAGAAACGAGAATATATTCGTCAGCTAAATGCCCGAAAAGTCATCAGTCGAGCCATTGAAATATAAAATACCACAGTACTGAAGATGCGTGTATATAATGTGTACTATATAAGGTATACCTTGGGTAAATTGTTGAAAAACCATATGAAATTTATAAATATTATAGTGTTAATATATAGAAAAAAGAAAATATTCGTCAGCTGATTGAACGTTGGGGGGAAAGTCGTCAGTCGGAGCATTGAAAATTCCGCGCGTCGTAGAGATATATGCGCGCAGTGATACATTCCTGCTCCAGCTGACGGTCTTTCCCCCACTATATTATATGCAGCTGATTATCAATATCACATTTCTGTATATGTCTAAAATCATGTAAAAAAAATCAATCGGCATAAAATAACTTTATTTCCTAATTTTTTTTGCAAGTTCGCACGCTCAGCTGACGCACAATCCCCCGTCTGCCGTGCAGCTGACTATTTTTTTTTAATTCTTATCAATGTCAATTACACATGAACAAAATTTCATGTGGTATAAAATAACTTTCGGTTTTTTTTTTTGACGTGTTCTATGGAGTCTCATAGCAAGCGCCCCCGCGGGTGCGTCAGCTGACCTTCACTTTCCTTATTAGGGACAGCTTCTTTACTTGTATTTGAAGTAACGATCGGTATAAAAACACTTTTCAAAATAGCCTCTGCCTCCCGGACTAGTAGCACAGTTCAGAGACTATAAGAAATAAACAGCTGTAATTGGTCACTTTTTTAAGTTCATTGTAAAATAAATATGATTATTGATCATCCTTCGAACAACCGTTTAGAATTTTAATGAAAAAAAAAACATTTGCCTTACTACTCTAGGTAAATGTTTTCTGTTCACTGAAATGGACCTCCGCAGCGTAACACTTGATTCAATTAAATATTTAGAACGCTACTACAATATTTTACAAGTAGGTACTGCAGACCTTGTGTTATTTTACTGACAATATCAAAAACGTAAGAAGAAACGAGCAGTCCATCGATATTCGTATATTGGGAAATAAAATTCCGTCGAATTCGCCCACTTTGCGATATCCGCAAAGCATTTATAATGCACGTGCCAACAGGGGAATCTAGCATTAGACAGAGGTTCTAGTGGGAGACTAAGAAGGCAGCGGTTATCATAAATTTCAATACATTATATTGTTTTATTTATATTGCACATAATGCAGTTCTTGGTACAATTTTTGAGAATAAAACATTTTAAAGAGCATACAATTAGTTTCATTGTTGAAAGAAAATGTAAGGGCTTAACTTAATCATTTGAGTCACCTTAAAACGGGGTGAGAAGGAATTGCGGGGGGAGAAACGGACAGTACTAATATTTTGTATTTTCACTTGCTATTTAAAATTTCTGGCTCAGCTTGCTCCAAAAATGTAGTTTAGTTATATTTTTAGACATAATATTATATATCCTATTGTCTGTAATCTGCTATCGTCATTTTTTATATTTGTTCCTATCCCTTTCTGACCCTAGTACCAGGTTTAAACTATGAATCCAAACAACAGGTAATCATTATTAAACTAAAATGCATACCACTGGAACATCTTTTATCTATAGTATAAAAATCAACTTGCCACATATGAAAATATTTTTATCGAGGTTTGAACTTCAATTTTGTCCCTACTCATCCCGTGTTACGGTATCAAAGCACTATTTCTCAATCAATGTGACCCGTAATTTTTATATTACAACTGTAGATTGAATCTAGAAATAAGTAACAAGACACTCGACGTGGGAACTAAACAACTCAGATAATTATGAGATGAGAAAATATCGGCTTAAATTTGACTTTATTCTCTTTATTCACATTCGCTTGGAGTTTTTTTGTATGTAAAAGTATGGCCAGTAATATTAAATATAACAAAACAAGATATTATTTTGTTATAATAAAAGTTTTATTTTGCTATGTATATTCGATTCCGCTACAAAGATTCACGGATCACCTCCTTTGCCTGTAAACATAGCATAACGTGTAGAACCAATTTTCTATCCTCAGAATGAAACGCTTACTAGGTAACATTTTCATTTTAAGTCAGCATAAGTTGCCAATTTAACTTAATTATGATCTTGATCTAGCAACTTTATTATCATTAACACGAAATAAATGTACGTTAGAAAGTTAATGGTTAAATAAGGAGTTGCTCCTTATTTACATAATATTAATATACCTAACGAAGGTAAATCATATATATTTTAGCCTGAAGACATACACGGTACCTACTTGTAAGAGTCCTATGGTTACACTTTGTTGGCCGTGGTCTACGCGCCTTATTCCAAGCCAAGGTGGACCAGTTCACATGGGGCTGACGAGTAGGTACCTTATATTCCTTAAAGCTAAATCTGAAGAATAATCCAACTGTCAGTTAACGAATCTGGCGAATAAAGGATTTGGAGAAAAACAAATCTGCCAGTAAGCAGGCCTGACGGAAAACGATTCTGTCAAATAAATGATCTGACTAATGGCGAATCTGGTTATAGTAACTGACGCTTATAGAATCTGACCTAAATTGGATCCGTCCAAAAACGTATGTGACTGTCATCGTAAGATCCGTTGTAAGATACACAGACGAAGTCACGGGCAGAAGCTTGTCTTGAATAAAAAAGTCGTTCTATGTAACAAAAATGACATCTTGGAATCGATTTGAAGCCGAAGGTGAGCCGTCAAACGAAAGCGAGGACGACATTGTCCCTGTCCTCAGAGAATGGAGTAGAGGTTGAGTTGGATTTTTGCGATAATTTATAAGTTACCAACGTAATTATTGGCCTATAAAGGCACCTCGCTATTGATAGGTAAAATTAAATATGTTGTAGTGATGTTTTCCTGTGAATGGCGATCAAAACTTTAAAAATGGCATGAAGTAAAGTGAAGTATTTGTTGGCGGTCGCGGAAAAAAAGAGCGAAATAGTGAGAACGATTCCTTGAATATTGAAGACTGCCTTGTTTATTAATACAAGTTTAGACAAGACCAAATGGAATATTGGCTTTATTCAATAATAAAATAGAACATTGTAAAGAAACGTAGTTGTTGATAGAATGTCATAATAACAGACAATTGTAGGGCGTAGTGCGGCTGCATGACGCCCCGAGGGAAGACAAGAATTGTCTAAGTTCATCCGATAAGAAAGATGTACCTCTGTCAGAGTGGATACACGCTGGCGTACCAAAAGTGGAGAACAAGTCTTCGAGACAATTGATTACCGTTCTTGAAGATACATCCATTACACGCATAAGCGAAGGGAAAACGACTAAACTCATCAATTATTGTCAGTATTTATTTATTTATTTATTTATTTATTTATTCAGGGAACCAACCAGCCTTAATTAAGTTACAATTATACACTTAGTTAAAAAGTTACATGGCGAATTATAGTATGTATCGGTTCTGGGTGCTAGATGGTATTGGTCCCTTAAAATCAATGTTCAATCTTTCAAACGCGGCTGTCGCTTTGATAAGATGTCCTTGATGTTTCATGTAACGTGGTTTTATTTCCGCGCAAGTTGGGCATGGGGCCGTCATTCGTTTTACATCCTCTACGGAGTACGGTAGGTTCTTCGATCTGACCCAATGAACCATGCGCGTGACTCCTGGGTGACAGAGATTTTGGTGTAGTTCCACTAGTTTAGAGTCAGAAGCGGCAGTATTTATTTGCATGCATACTCGTGAAAGTGCGTCAGCGGCGAAGTTATGTTTTCCAGGTCGGTAGACTATATCATATTTGAAACACGAGAGCTCCAACCGCCACCTTTCGATCTTTTCATTCTTTATTTTGTTGGAGTGTGTTTGATTGAACATATGCGACAGATTGCTGGTCTGTAATAAGTAAAAAATGTCTTGCTATCAGGAAATGCCTCCATTTTCGCAAAGCTTCGGCTATGGCGCAGGCCTCTTTTTCAATCGAAGGTTGCCTTTTTTCGGAGTCGTTGAGAGAATGAGAGAAAAATGCGACAGGACGACCCTTTTGTGATAGAGTCGCTGCGATAGCAAAGTCGGAAGCGTCTGTCTCAACTGAAAATATTTTATTTTCATTGTCGTCGATTCCTGATAATGCTGATTTCGATATATCAGTTTTAAGGTTTTGAAAAGCAGTGATAGCTTCTTGAGATAGTGGAAAAATAGCTTCGATTAAAGGTCTTATTTTCGCAGAAAAGTTGTCGACCCACTTTGAATAGTGGGCGAAGAGACCGAGTGCTCTCTTCAGTGTAGCAGTATCAGTGGGGAATGGAAGATTCGTTAGTGGTTCCAATCGAGACTTGTCAGGTTTTATAACGTTGTGCGCGATAGTATATCCAAGCAAGTTAATTGATTCTGATTCAAACGTACATTTGTTCATGTTTAAAGTTAGTTTGTACTTTTCAGCGGCCTTCATGAACATTTCAAGATTTTTGTCGTGGTCGGATTTGTCCTTACCGCAGACGGTTACGTCGTCAAGGTAAGCGAAGGTACCTTTAAGTTTTTCATTATCAATTATGTATTGCAAGGTTCTTTGAAAGGCCGCCACTCCATTCGTTACGCCAAACGGTATTCTTGTAAACTGGTAGAGATTACCACAAGCTTCGAATGCAGTGTAAACTTTTTCTTTCGGTAAGATAGGGACTTAGTGGTAAGCACTTTTCAGATCAATTTGACTGTAAACGTTGTATTTTGCCACTTTTGTTATGATAGAATCAATGCTTGGGAGAGGGTAAGCATCTAGGTCAGTAAATCTGTTGCCTCCACCGGCAACGAGTACTTGTGCTCTCCATGGCGAGATACTGGGTTCGATTACTTTGTCCTTAAGTAGATTGTTTATCTCGTTTGATATGAAGTCTTGGTCTTCTTGAGAGTGCCGTCTTGAGCGTATAGCTATAGGCTTTCCGTCTGGCGAGAGGTTGGTGAAAACCTGATGCTGGCGGGACTGACGCTTCTAAAACGTTGCAGACTTTGAGAGGTTGTTTGTCTCCTCCAAATTGAAGTACGAGTGACGAGTGCTTCCCGAGAATATCGTGCCCGATGATGATATCCGCGCATAGATCGTTGATGATGAGCAGTGGTTGGTGTTGGTACTTGTGTTCACCAATCTGAATTGTTGCATAGCATAGACCGTCGACATGGGAGACATTATTGAGTGACGCTAGAGTAATTGCTTGCTTGCAGGGCTTTTGTTTGAGGTTGATTACTCGAGCTAGGTTTTTGTTTATAAAGCTAATTGAGCTACCGGTGTCGAGAAGTGCATCCGCACGATATTCGTTGATTGTAATAGGTATAGTTGCTTTTCTTAGGCTTGCAGGAGCAACGGAGGAGATGTTAGACAAGTTAGAGTAAGTAGATTGAGGTTGAGATTGTTCGTCATCTGTAGCGATAGCATTAGCAGATCGTGGGTTGGGCCCAGAACTACGGCATACACCTGCAAAATGTCCTTTCTTGGAACAATGCTGACATTCGGCGTTATATGCGGGACATCTGTTTCGCTGATGAAGATTACTGCCACCACAGAAGAAACATCGTCGTCTGGTTTGGTTAGAGTAAGAATCGGGTCGAGGTCTGTTTGGAGCGTTTGTAGCTGCTAAATTGGTCATTGGCGAGTATTCTGGAGCTTCAGAAGCAGCATTAGCATGAGCAGATATTGAAGGTGACACTGTAAGTAGTTGCGAAGTGGTTTCGGCAGATTCTAGAGACAAAGCCAAGTTCAAGGTTATCTCCATAGTGTCAGTGGAGTTTTCTAGAAGTCTTTGTTTGATTTTCTGTGATGATACCCCGGCAATGAAAGCTAAACGTACGAGTTCGTTTTGGTAATCAGCTGCAGTGACATTTGTGAATTTGCAGTCACGAGCGAGTATGTTCAGGGTTCTCGAATACTCAGCTATTGACTCGCCCATCTGTTGTTTCCTTGAAGTTAGAATATGTCGTGCTAGGGTAGTGTTTTGTCGCTTTTCATACGCATCATTGAGCGTTTTGATGGCTTCGTCGTACGAGGTCTTTGCTTGAATAATATTGTAAATTGGCGGAGAGATATGATTGACAAGGAGTTCGTACTTAAGTATTTTATCAGCTGAGGCACCTTCCCGTGCGATAAAATTCTCGAATGAATATTTCCAATGGGCCCATTTTGAGGTCTGAACCTGTCATCGAAGGTTCCACGTCAAATCGTTCGGGGCGCAAATAGCGTGATATAGATAACTTTTCTTTTCCTTCAGTCATTTTTGGCGATGCAAAAAATTATTATTGAATAAATTGATACAAGTTTAGACAAGACCAAATGGAATATTGGCTTTATTCAATAATAAAATAGAACATTGTAAAGAAACGTAGTTGTTGATAGAATGACATAATAACAGACAATGTCAAACACCATAGACAATAATGATATTTACAAGTATATAATAGAACTTAACACAATAATAGAAGTATAGAAGCAAGGAGGCTATTATCACATTTATCAACATTTATTTAGCTCAAACCATTGAAATAAACATAGAGATCTGAAGTTCTGCATAGTATTATGTTGAGATAATCAATGAGGTAGACTTCGTGAAAATAGCACCAGAACTTAATTTTTTCAAAGGAATTACATTTCTGGTTCTCTATGTGTGACTTTTTGAACTAAATAAATATTGCTGTCGTTATATTATCTTCCTTCCGTTTCTTTACAACAAAGGCACAAGGAAAAGAAGTGAGAACTTTTTAATGGCATCTGGAGCTAAGCCAAGGATACGCAAATGCTGAAATAAGAAAGCCAGATAATTCTAAAACGGACGCTTGAAGGCATTAAATTATGATGCATTTTATCCATGGTTGTAAAAAATTACGTATGCTTTCCTATATTTTGTACTGTAGGCTTTTGCCATTCAATCAGCCACGAAACTGTTTTTAATAAATAATATAAATATAAAAGTCAAACTCTTGACTCGTATTAAAGTTCAATTTGCACCCTAAATATAAATATGCCCGAAAGGAACATACGTTTATTCACTTACATTTTTTATCTACATGATTCACGTCCTCTTATTAATCTCTGCCGCAACACATGCGCATAACAACGCCTCACACTAGTTCACTAAAAACGGGTATATTAATCCCGAATCCCAGAAGGCTCCCCGGGACTTAGACAAATGGATTGTTGTGGTCACTGGGACGATTTTTTACTGAGTGGAGAGTCAAGTAGGTACGTTCTAATTTCTTCGTATATCTAATTCTACAGCGAAGAAGTTTTGTGAAAAATAAAAGTAGGTAGGTCAAGTAGCCGGGACCCTCACAAAAGACTATTCACTAACGCTGGTCTCAATTATTTTGTCTCATTTACTATTTATAAGCTTTTATCGACGTAAAGTGAAGCTCCGTGGCTCTTTACATGTCGATCTCGAAGTAGTTAACTCGCTTTTGTCAGACACTGCCATGATAAGCCTGAGGTGGTTCATAGATCTTATCATGTCCCCAATTCCCCGTCTTTCATATCTTCTTTGACAACAATAGTACAAATTTTATCGTTGCTTTTTGAACTTCAGAGGAAGATGCTTTAAAAATCGTCACATCATTCTCACCTTATATCTCCAGGTAAAGGTGGCACCTGTGAGACATTAGTATGTTTTGTAAGGACAGCCTCAAGATTCTGCCTTAACAATAGATCCTACTAATATTATAAATGCGAAAGTTTGTGAGGATGGATGGATGGATAGATCTGACGAAGTGAGTGTGTATGTTTCTTCCTTCTTCACGCTGAAACGACTGGACGGATTTGTTAAATAATACGATTTACGATTACGTTAAATAATAATCATAAAATAAGTTGATGCATAACAATTGAATAACTTGCGTAGTTTGCGCCTTTGAAGTTCGTACTAAACTACACAACAAGTTGTCGTCACCCAAGGATAAGTGCTCGCGATGCTAAATGAACTTGTAGTTGTTTTCGTTTACTAACAAACAGTATAACAGTTGAACAACAAATCACTTCTTGAACAAGACTGATAGTTGTTAACAAATTCTCAGTGGAATTACAGAATAGTGTCTCTAATATTCCTCGAATGCCTTTCATCCCTTATCCGTTCAACCGTTAAAGAGGTTTGGGCATTGAAAAAGATTGATGGGCCAACTGTCTTTGCCAAAGTTAGCAACAGGAGTGACGGTCGATTGTCTAAATTTGGAAATTAGAAACAACGGGCGAACCTGTTTTGAAGGCGCAATTTATTTCAAGTACCCGCGAACAATTTTGCGATGGTTTTTGTTTGACGGTCCTGGCATTAATACTTAATGCCTGCGAAAAACGTGGTTAGTTTTCAAGTTAGGATAGTAAGGCAGTACCAATAAGCTAGTGTAGCGCTATTACGCTGTTAGTGGACTACCTCTTCAATAATTCTATATCGTAGGTTTGGTAGGACTGGCTAAATTGAAGCTTTCGATAATATGAACAAGATGGGAGCTATAGACGACGACGAATCAACGAAGGAAGACAGAGGTAGCCATTCCTGAGAAAATTGTGGTGACAGATGATATCCAGCCAGCCAGATAGGGGAAACAGACAACAAAGTTATCCATGCTATTAAGGTTTCGCTTTTTCGAACTTAGGGTTCCCTAACAATTAATTTTGGTTAGGATAATGGTAAAAATGGACTTATGCTGGAAATAGTGTTAGTTTTGTGACAGGCTAATTTTCTAATGGTATTGTTTATGAATTTGTTTTCATTGTTCTAGTATAAATATTAGCTTGACTTAATTTTGTAGACGATCTCTTGACCCTTGTAACAAAATAACGCAGTTTTCATTTCGCCCAATTTCATATTTTATTACTGGCCTACTTAGCTGCTCGGAAACTTTTGTAATGGTTTTGGAACGAAGCCAAAAATGAAGTGAGCGTTGTTTTATACTGAAATACATACCAGTATTTCGATGCGACATAATTTATAATTGGTAAAATATACTGACAAATGTAACTGATATCTTATAATGGGATAGCAATTAGTAGGTACTTATATAGGTTTCTAACAAACAATCTCATTGCAGTCAATGTTTTCTTCGTCATCTTCATTTGAAAGTCATATTGCAGCCAAGTCCGTGCGTTAATTACAATTTTATTGTTTTATTTGCATACGATCGAAGGCATAATTATAATAGCATTATAAAACACATTAGTTGTTGCACGAAAATTCTTCTGCATCCCGAGGGAACTTTCCACTATCCCGTAATGTAAAGAAACCTTTTTTTTTTTTTTTTTTTTATGTGAATAGGAAGGCAAACGAGCAAGTGGGTCACCTGATGGTAAGTGATCACCACTGCCCATAGACACCCGCAACCCCGGGGGGATTGCAGA
The DNA here is from genome assembly GCA_949127965.1 of Pandemis corylana. Lineage (NCBI taxonomy): Eukaryota > Metazoa > Arthropoda > Insecta > Lepidoptera > Tortricidae > Pandemis > Pandemis corylana. Next base: position 19,220,405 of record OX421850.1, read on the forward strand.
TGCGTTGCCAACCTAGAGGACTAAGATGAAATGCCTCTTGTGCCCGTAATTTCCCCGGCTGTCTTACTCTCCGCACCGGAACACAGCAGTGCAAACACTGCTACTTAGCGGCAGGACTAGCGAGTAAGATGGTGGTAGCGATCCGGACGGACCTTGCACAAGGCCCTACCACCCGCGAAACCTTCAATAATCAGAAAAAAATCGTTATATTTATTCAAGAATCTTTAAAATCAGTTCAGGAGTTGCAGAGATTGCCACCTAACATGCAAAGTTTAGCTTTCACCCTACCAATATGGTCCCATTGACTTGAAATTTTGGTATATTATTTTAGTACGTATTTTGCTCCGATGATAACTAAATAATAAAGTAAAAATACAATACAATACAATAACACTTTATTGAACAGCACATAATAACAACCAAAACAGAAAAAAGATATATACAGAATATTACAAGGTAACAATAGGCGGCCTTATCGCCACAGAGCGATCTCTACTAGGCAACCACAATGGACTGGAGAAAAGAACAGATCTGAGCAGGTGGTGCAATTTAGAATATATATTAATACACTAAGTAGTGAAAATACATAATACGTTATACCTACATGAAACACAAATTTATAATAAATGGAGATATAAATAGACACATACACACATACCTACCTAAAAAAACCAGCTGCAAGTAACGTCTACACACAAGGTATATTTAAATGAAATCTATTCATATAATCTTCCATAAAATAAGCATAATAAGCAAATGAGTCACCTGATAGAAAGCAATGACTAAGTGATCTTTTTGGTCTTCAAACTACATGCTAGTATAAAGGTTGAAACCGTGGATTTATCATTACAGCTACCAAGTTAGGCTAAAGACCAATATGGGCCCGGAAAATCCCGCCTCTCAAACGTAGAGAAGCCTAAGGACCGGCGCTATGATTCCATTTCGCCTAGATGTTGCTCAGGCGTCAAGCCCAATCAACCCCCCCCCCCCCCCCCGCTCGATAGGCGAAAGCACCCACACGAGCCGATGGGAATTTCGGGCGGGGATCAAGCAACTGTCGTTGGCTACAATCGCTAGCCCCTGCCCCAAGGTAATGCCGTACGGAGAGGCTCCAGCTAGCCACCTGGAGGAGGGGCTTCCCTCTCCCGTAATCCTTTGTCGGCAAGGTTTCCCTCGCCAGTCGCCAGGTTGGAAGAGACGTCAGCAACAATTGCGTGAATGCTTACTCCGCATCAATACTGAAAGCCAGGTGTCGATGCGACCAAATGACCTGGGATAAGCAACTAGACTAACAGTTTTAAGGGTCATTAGCGTGGAGTCCACAAATAACCCTTGTGACCGAACCATTCGGTGAAGTGATGGATCAATATCTTTACAACAACATCAACCTGTTACGTTTTTTGTAGTAACTGGCCATTACTGTTCATTTAGGCTTATTGTCGAGGAACGATGGATCTGATTAATCCCCCATCAAACTGCGGTCAACCCCCGTTGCTTTCATACCCTGTCTACATAAATCCCCCATTTCAGACGCACGCGATAGCCGCATAACTTACAAGTTATGGTACGTCTGTGACAAGTGTGACTTGATTTATTTCAGAGCCAGTGCCATCGACTTCTGCTTGCATTAACTTTAGTTTACAAAGTCCAGCCGTTTTTAATAAGGTTCGTCAATATTATATTTTTGTCCTATGTCTATTACAACTGTATCAAATACCAGTAGATAAGAAAAAAATTGAACAGAAAGATTAAATTCCTAATTTTAATGTAATATTCGTCTGCTTTCATGAGGTTAAGTTTCGTAAGGCATTCATAAGATTTGGTTAAGGCAATAGAATTAAAGTCCAAATCTTAGACAAGATTGATGCATGCTTTAACAGAACTTTGAAAAACTGATGGTGGAGTAAAAACACTAAATCCGATAAGCTTGTCGTCTGGCTATTAGTATTAATTAAAAAAGTAAATAAGGATTTAACATTCAATTTATACTTTTATGGTACTTCAGAGTGATGTTAACTGTTGGTTGTGCCACCAGGCGGGTGTTTCGAAATCGCTTTAGTTTTTTGCATGTCATGTCGGTAGCTTAGTGCTTGCTATTATTGCAGTTTGCACGCGATTTTTCATGCAATGGATAGGAATATAAACTTGTTTTGACGGACGCATGAAACCACATGCATGAATATTTATTTTCTAGGTTCTAATGAAGTTTTTCCTAATAATTTAAGCCAGTCAGCTAAAGGGCTGATAATTTCCTTTGTGTTGCAGGTGCCTATCAAATGGAAGGCAGCAATTGCCTTCCATCGATTTTGCTAATTGTGCAGAAGAAAAGTACCAAAAAGTAAGTATGAAATCGACACATTTCTTCGGGGATGGGCAGAATATTATGACATGTATGACGTAATATCGTAAGCTTAGGCAAATTCAACAGTAAGTGTTTTCTTCGCAGGTAGTGGTTTTCTTTCTAGGCGGTGTGATGAGATTCGCGTATAATATCAGCAAGCGTTCACACCTGAGCTTAAAAAAGCAAAAAGCGCCAAACACCCTTGTTTGCCGTAAAGGCGCCGGTGCGCTCTCTATTTGCTTATGAAAATTGTCCCTAATCCGTATTTGTACAGCCGGAGCCCGCAAACATCTATCCGTTGGAAAAATGAATATGTAACAGTATTCTGTCGCTTAGTACAGAATACGAATGAATGTTTTGTTGGCTGTATTTAGTCTACATTTAAAAATTACACTTTTATTTGCACTGAATCACACATTGGTTTGTGTGAAAAATAGTGTGAACTTCGTACCAATACCTTTGGGTTACAAAAAGCAATCTAGGAAAAGGATTACATAGTTACAAGTACATTAATTTAGATGTCGCAAAAATTATAAGTTCTACCAGATAGATTTAAAGAAAACAATGACAAAGGTAAACTCATTGTAAATACCATACGGTTTAGGGCAGTGCTATCTGCTAAGGAGGTATTTTATTTATTTAATGAAGTAGTTGCGCCGTGCTGCTGTGTGCAAGGAGATGGGCAAGCCAAGCTGTTGCTGGCCTAAGGCCTCCCGATGCCACGTGGTTTGAGCATGCTTTATTAATCACCAGCTGTTGCCCACGACTTTGTCTGCAATTTTCTGGGATAAAAAGTAGCCTATGTTTTGATCTAGGGTACCAGCTAACTCCGTTCCAAATTTGATACAAATCCGTCCAGTCGTTTCCGCGTGAAGAAGGAACAAACCTACACACTCACTCACTCACATCCGCACTAACAAACTTTCGCACTTATAATATTAGTAGGATTTTTGAGATAAAAAAAAGGTGATTGTATTAAATGCATGCGTTGGTGAGCATAGGTAGAAAAATCGAGGGTAAAATGTTTTCATGAACAATTAACACTCTCTGCATTTCACTTTAATGGCACTATTGCTAGGAAATTAATTAATCCGCAACATAGCAAATAAATACAACAAAAAAAGAACTTCGCGTCATTATGCTTTTTTTCTATAGGTACTTACTTGACAATTAAGTGAGATCGGACTACATAACAGATTATATATATCACTTTACAAGCTAATTTTCTATAATGATTTATTAGTATTATTTTTGCCAAGTTTTACAAATTTAAAATTGAAGAGGAATATTAAAAAACGAAAGAAACAAAATAAAATAAAATTTCACTTTATGCACTGTAGAGCACAAAAAACTATTTTGAAGCAATTATAAATACGAAATAGTTAGTCAAATATTTATTATTTATTATTAATAGTATATTTATTATTGTAGTATGTTTTTATATTAGTATGAGATTTGTGCTAACAATCATTAAACGACGCTAAGACTATTTATTTTTATAATACCATGTAAAGCATTGTTTCTTTAAAATTTTAACCTTATTGGGTTACCATTAAACCGATAACAGAATGTACAAGGGACACCTTTGATATTCATGACATAAAATATTCCATTACACCTTGTTATTTTTTCCTAACAACTTGATCACTTTGATACCGATAACTTAGTCGTAGCAGTCCTGGCAAATCCTGGTCTGACTCATGTTACCAGTTGATGCGGAAACGAAATTAAAGCAAAAAAAACGACCACGAGTGACTAAGGGTAAGTAGGTTCTGTGGCAATATTATTTGTATTTAAACTTAGTTAAGTACATTTACGAGTTTTATACTTAGAAGCAGAAATCAAATTTCGAATAAAAACTGTTGGGACAACAACATATATTATAATTACATGTCATATATACAAACAAGTAATATGTTGAATTGTGAAGTTTAATAATTCTAATGTTTATAAACAAAACAAAAAACAAAAACACGAAGCAGATGGCTATATACCTATTCTGTTGTTCTTCTTTACCTTTACATATTAACTATTTAGTATAATCATTTCGTTTTTACATAGGTAGGTAAAACGAACTATTGAATCGTTTCTTACAGCAGAGCATAAATACTTATTGTTATAATAACAGTAAAACAGTACTTTCGTGAACCTGATGTCGTAAACGTATTCACTATTTATTTTGTTAGTCGCTCCGTTTGCAGTTACTGGCGTAAATTAAAGGATAATGTTGGCTTAGGAGAAACACGAGGTAATTACATTTTATGAAAACAACTCAGATTTTCTACAAATAGCAACCAAGGCACAAAATCTACTTAGAATGTGATGTTAAATAATTATTCCACGTATACAGTTTACTACGAGGTGCAGCTTGAATTGCATGCTTCAGAATAGGATAATTATTATGTATTCCACTAAAACATTAAAACGTATCTAGTGGGCAAGTTCTCCTGTGACACGAACAGAAGTAGTGTACAATTTGTAATTTGCACGATCTACGTCGTGTTCGGTCTTCCATGCTGGTCTGGGAGCAAAGAAAAAACATAGAATGTACCAGATACTTCTCTACCCGCGCAGATAAATAAATAATAATAAATAAATAAATATCTTGGGACAAATTACACCAATTGACCCAGCCCCAAACTAAGCAAAGCTTGTGCTATGGGTACCAGGCAAACGATAAACATACTTATATAGTGTAGATAAATACATACTTAAATACATACAACATCCATGACTCGGGCACAAACATTCGTAGTCATCATACAACTGTCTGCCCCTACCGGGATTCGAGTCCTCCTTGTGAAATTTGAACTTTTTCAAATCGAACGTCGCAGTCAATATGTATTTAAATACCGAATTAGTTGGCAATTTGGGTGTTTTCAGTGATATCTCGATCTTGATACGACCGGATAGCCTAGTGGTTAGTCACCCTGACTATGGAGCTAGAGATGGGTTCAAATCCCGATACACATACATATATACACATATATCACGTCTATATCCCTTACGGAGTAGACAGAGCCTACGGTAACAAGATCTAAAGGCCACGGTTAGCGGGAATCCCGATAGGGGCAGCCATTTGTAATATGAATACATTGCATAATTATGTTTATCCGTTGCCTGGTTCCCATATTACAAGCTTTGCTTAGTTTGGGACTAGGTCAATTGGTGTAATTTGTCCTATGATAATATATTAGAATTTGACTGCACCTAATGCACTAAAAGTAATTTCGACGCTAACTGTATTGAACGTTATTAGTTTTTTTCCCTTTGGTATTCTCTCGAATGTAACAGGAAAAGTTTACCGGTACCCAATGATATATCATAAACGCAGACAGCAGAACCAGTGAGCTAAAGGTTTTATTTTACTTTGCTAGAAATTTATCGTTTCCCAGTTCCGGTGCTATATTTGTGGTGTATCGCTCTACCGGTGATTACTGATATCTATCGCAAAAAAACGAAAGTTATAAAAGTAAAGAAACCTGGTTAACAAAATTCTAAATATATTTTGAAAAAAAATCCTCCATAAAACTTAAAATAAAAACTGGCTTAAAATAATTCACTTAATTTTTTTCTGACAGATTCAAATATCGGAAAACCAAAGACTTATAAATACGAGTAAGAAGAATAAGAACACGTTCAAAAAGTCAAAATCACAAATCGTTGTCTTACTATTCTCAACTAAACTAAACCCAGCTATTTTTACGTGTAATAGCGATCGGTAAAGTTTTGGTTACTTTTAGCATAGCGTAAGGTGCTAATCGTTGATACGTAATAATAATATTTAGTTAGCTATAGGTACGTCACCGTAACAACACAGAAGGGCGATATCGACAAGGCTCTTGCCAAACTGACCAACGGCACCTAACTCAACGATTGCTTTGCCCTGCAAATTAAATCAGTCTCCTTCGAGCTACGACCTTTGAGATGAAAATCAACGTAGGGTAGACTGGGTACGGTTGTGACAATTTTGGTTTGATCGCCAATAATTTTGTTAATTTACTAGTTAGCTGCTAGAAAAGTAATTTAAATCTTAATTTGTACTTTTGTCTACGTAAAAATACCAAAGTTTTGTCCTTAAATACGCTGTATTAATTATAGCATCACATTTTAAAAAAAAAAGAAAGTGTCACAACCGACCACATCCCAAGGACAGTTGTGACAGTGGTCGGGGTCAGTAGTGACAGACCCCATTTATTTAAATGATTCACGTAATTTTCTCCGAGGTATAGCTTACATATATTGTATTCATATTTTCCCGCTTTACAGCATTTAAATTTTAAAAAATCTTTTAAATTTGAACACTGTAAAGCGGAAAAGTATGAATACAATATAATGTAAGCTATATCTTGGAGAAAATTACGTGAAGCATTCCAGGATTACGTAGAAAGATAGGTTGATAGGAGCGAAGGGGGTAGGAAATGAAGAAACCACCTCAATGGGAGCTTATAGATATACTTAGAAAAAAATCGGATAGTTCGGACATAAAAAATATATGTCACATCCGTACCCACAACATTTGTCACAACCGTACCCAACGCATACTTTCGAAAACAAACAATCTAAGTAATCTACGTAAAAACGAATTACTCGTAATTAACTACTAATATTCAACTTACAACAAAAAAATATATGATATAATCTATCTGTATACAAATAATAGTAAATATTAAAAAAAAATAAACAAAAAAAAAATACTTTTGACTGTTAAATAGCAATGTAGGCTCCTGATTACGTTAGCGTCGCGCGCTGGCTAACGCAATCTGGGGAACGCATTTAGGCATGCATGCCGCTTCTTTCTCCCTTTGCACCCTTTACCATATTCCGTATAGTTTTGCTGTTATGACGACTGTCACTACCGTAACCTGGCACAACCGTACCCAGTCTACCCTACTTTTGAGGACAGACGCCTCAACATAGATAATAAACGAGAATTTGAATTTAATAACCGCTTGTTACAGCATGAGCATTTGAACAATATATAGATTGTTGTGTGAACATACCTATCATATTATTACATACTTATGAGTAGACATCGGATTACGAGTATATGTACTAACGAAATGCCGAAACGCACTGTCGATATGCCCAAAATATTCATAATGCAACTCAAATGCAAATAAAAACAACATTTTTTTATATATTTTTATTAAAGACGGTACAAAGATAGTGAAATATTCTTGAAATTTACGCATAGTTTCTGTGACAATCTACAATAGGGAATATTCATACAATTTTGATTTGTGTTAAATATTTTTTTCTCGAATCTTTATTATCGTCACATAAAAGGGTTTTTTTTTTAATTTTGTTGTTATTTAAACCCATAAAATATTGTATAAAAAGTGAAAAATAAGGGAGGAAAATTCAAACTTACAAAACGCGTCACCATTGGTCAAAACGAAATGTGACGTCAGATGTTACAAATTGGATTTATAGGCGTTACGTTGATATTCGTACTGTGTTATTAGTGTTTGTGAGAAAATTGGGTAGTTTAAAAACTGTATTCCTGTGGTGATTTCTAGTAAATCTATATATTTGATGTATCTTCCTTAACCTGAAATTTATTTCAGATGATTTATCATCAATCATCAAAATTTCGTAAAATCTCAATATGAATATGAAAGGTTTTTAAGAAAGTTTTACTAAACTTTTATAAACTAGGATAGGTTAGTTTTAAACTGAATTTTCTACTGGTTAAAGTATGGTATAGCAACTAAAACTGAAAATGTGTAAGAAGTAACTGAAATGCTTAGAGTACCTACCTAAACTAGTCGCCCGCCCTGGCTTCGCACGGCTAGAGAAATAGGTATACATATTTTACAAAAAAAAAAATTATATCAAAAACTATATTTTTGTGTCGGGGCTTAGTAAAAAACTGGCTGAGTGCGAGTCTGACTCGCGCGCCGAGGGTTCCGTACAAATTCGGCTGGCGAATATAAAATCCATTTTTAGCAGAGTCCTGGTTCTAAGCAAAATGTACGCAGCGTGAGGTCATTTTATACTTGTTATTTACATAAAAATACATTATAAATTTAGATTTTGAAAAAGTAGTTATTGTGACATAACTGTAATAGTTAAACGTATAATATTGCGGACTTTTTGTAGATATTGATGTCTTCTATAAAACTGTAGTACATCACTTTGCTATACATAATATTGTCAACAGTTTTTTTTTTTTTTTATGTGAATAGGAAGGCAAACGAGTAAGTGGGTCACCTGATGGTAAGTGATCACCACTGCCCATAGACACCCGCAACCCCGGAGGGATTGCAGATGCGTTGCCAACCTAGAGGACTAAGATGAAATGCCTCTTGTGCCCGTAATTTCCCCGGCTGTCTTACTCTCCGCACCGGAACACAGCAGTGCAGTTTCTGCAGCCGTACGCAATATAAGGATTTTTTTTGGTATTTTTTTCACATCTCCCGCAATATCTCATATCGACACCTCCTAAGTATACTGAGGCAAGTGACCATTTTGACATTTTCGGTTTTTTACATAATTTTGACTAAAATACTAATATCTACTTGCCACAAAAATTTCATGGTAAAATTCCTGTTTGTTTCGAAAATAAAGTGACGTATATAAATGTATACAACACAATTTTGTAAATCAGTACGTTGTATACTGAGGCAAGTTGCTTGCACCATTGTACGCGGTACAGATATTGTGGAGGGGCGGCACAAGCGTGGTGTAACCTGACGTTGCCTCAGTATACGCGAGAGACCAACGACGCGGCGTACGTCAAATATACCTTTTACGATAGAAATTAAATTATTTTGTCTAAGATACAACCACTTATTTTCTAATGCAATGTTATTTTCGTAAAATTAATGATTATTATACTTGTAACCTTGCAAAATGAAGCTTTTCTTGACAAGTTATTCAACTGACCTTAACAAATTGATACAAATTAAAAAAAACTGTCTTAATCGTTTCTCTCTTAATTATAATGGCACTAGAATATTTATCATTTTATACCAAAATCACAATTATGAGTAAAAGCTTTTATTCCAAATTGACAAGGTACTATCATTTTTCTTTAGTCATCGTTTTTTGTGACCAACCTGTTGTAAAATTCAGTGTGTTGAGATACCACTTCGACAAAGATTTATTTATTTATTTATTTATTCATTGTCAAGTCATGTACATACATATGAAGATGGTAACGTTGTTCTAAGTCAGTCCATGACGCCCTGCAAGGGCACACAATAGTAGTTAATATCTAAATCTAGGATTGTAATATAACGTCAAAACATGCCTTCAAATTAATTAAGTACATTAAAGCTATTCATTGATATTATCAAATTCATTAATGTTATTCTATTCCAGTTATCTATTATAGTTATCATTAATGATCTTAAGATCTTTAAATTTTTGTTTGTCAATTGGCAAACGTTCGTGGTACGCTACTTTAATGTTTCTTAAGCCAATTATGAGGTCATTGTTATGTACTTCCAACAAGCGTACATACATGTACATGAGAAATACAATCCGGTTACGGTTTTGCCCTCCACAATTGTGGTATAATATAATACCATCGCAACACACTGAATTTTACAACAGATTGATCACAAAAAACGATGTCTAAAGGAAATAGTACCTTGTCAATTCGGAATAAAGGCACATACTCGTAATTGTGATTTTGATATTAAATGATAAATATTCTGCGATAATAACTGTAATATTGCGATAAGTAGTTTTGACAATTGAATTTTTGCCAAATAAAAATGTGGGAAACAAAATTTGCGATGTGATGCTTTGGGGAACATTCTTTGCCAAACATTAGTAATCCCTCATATTGTAATTTTTAAATAAATATTTTTTAATTTTAGAAGTTATGAATAAAGGTGCAATGATAAATCCTACTAAGGCGTTAAAAATAAGGAATGAATCCTTGCTAATGATAAATCGAACCTTTAGAAGAAGCGACTTAAGTTTTTATATTTTTTATAAGTACTTAATAGTACAGTCTCAATAATTAAGAAAAGAAGACTATTTTGGATAGATTAATGTTGATTTTTAAACTAAAACGAATATTGCTCAAACTGTGGTTGTTGAATAAGTTACTTTTAGGAATGATGGAACTATGATTAAAATATTTACGAACATAATAGAAACAGATTTTATTTGAAATTTACGTTTGTTCATTAAAAAAAAACTTTTTTCTATTATCATTAATAAAAAAATATATATAATTTCTCGTTTTAAACAGCAAAACATTAAATATGTTTAACAGTATACAGGTGTAAGCGACCTTAATTTAAGCGTATACTGGTGCAAGTGACTAATATGTCGACCAAATAATGATAAAGGGCATTTGAGCATGAGCTAAGTATTTATTTTTAAACAGTATGGATTTATGTAACATATTTATCTAATTATTAAATGAAAAATAGAAAAAAATAACAATTAACTTAGTACGGTGTATACTGGATCAAGGGGTAGTTGCCTCAGTATACCACAAGTCAGAACACGTAAAATACGCGTACACTAGTGTATCTACCATTTTCTCAAAAACTAACATTAATTTCAGAATTCCATATATGTAGTCTAAAAAGAGGTACTTTTGTTCCAGCGAATCCAAAGTTTTATGGAATTGACTTTACAGATAAAAAAGTTACAAATGATTTTACCTTTGCACGGCTCTCCTGTAAAATCAAGATTTTGCAGTTGCCTCAGTATACTTAGGAGGTGTCGATATATTGTTTAAGCTAGAGTAAAAATAACACAACATGGGTTATTCATTAACAACAGCGAAAAAAATATTAAAATGTGTGCATCCATAAAAAATACCCTGTGAAACCTTTGTTTATTCTCTAGCACTCCACTTCCTAGAACGTCCACTTACTTAAACTTACATTCCCTGAACATCCATGTCCCTCCCTGAACGGTTATTCCCAGAACATCCACTTCCCTGAAAAAAGGCTCAAGAGAAATTTCACATTACGTATATGATGGTGACAACCTGAATATCTAAGCGATGACCTTATTTCTTAGCCTGTGGCACATAATTAGTGTTATTCTTACAAAAAAATATAATGTCAGGTATTTATTTTTAAAAGTTTTACGGTTTTTACCTTTCAACTATGAAAAAAAAACTAAATTAAGTATCTACGTAGTAAAGTGGTAACATAATTAGGATATGAGTAAATTATGTCCCTTATAATCATAAAATTACTGCAGTTTTCGCAGATATCTATTTCTAAACTTGCATTATAAAAGCTACTTAAGGTTGAGTCAGTGCGACTGGTCCTCGAAGTAGGATTAACGCAAATAAAGCCGGCTTTAGAGATAATACTCCTACCGGATAAGAATACCCGTAGAATATGCTAATACAGAGTACTGTACTGAACTCTATGCTGCTAATTATCAAAATAACTGGAAATTAATTAGGATTTGGCGTTCCACAACTGAAAATTAAAAGTAATTGTCTTACAAAATCAACATTACACCCAAAGTGTACTCGTATACCAGGCGAGTGCATTTGCCTTATGTGCCGGCAACGAGCATAGCGGGCGCGGTACTGTTATATCAGTCAAAAATATAACGTTCTCTTATGAAACTTACATACTTTATCTGTAACTTATAGTTTCGTGACTTAAGTGGACAGTGACTTAATCGATTTTCTGTTTGATAATGAAAGTATAAATGTAGTACACAGTGTATAGGTGGACGAAGCTTACGGTCAGAAACTGGTTTTAATAATAATTCCTGTTTAAAATATCATATCCGAAACTTACATATATGATAATAATATAGTCAAAACAAATTTTGTTTAGATTTGAAACTCTTTGAACCGCTGTACTTGTAGTGTCGTTTGATTTATGCCACCTGATGCAGTAAATTGCATACTTATAAAAGCGTTCCACGACCATAATGTTATTCACTTGGCGAAAGACTACTAATTTTTTGCTATTCAAGCTAACGTAATTGTCGCAGCAGAGTCACGGTTTTCTAAATCAGAAAGATACACATGAATTAAATAAAGGGTCCAAGCACCCCATAAAAGGGTGCCTCAGTAATACGTTGATTAAGCTAAGTTGGACCATGATTAAATCCTTAATGCAAGCGGGCCGCGTCAGAATGAGCTTAGTAACTTAAAGGTCTAATCAGTTTTACATGACTTCATATCTCGCTTTTCAACACAGAGTTATGTGCGTATCCAACGCGTAATATCCAACATCCTTCTTTTGTAAGCTACAAGCTAATTATCATCAAATGAGGCAACGGCACAAAATAATACGTGAAGACTATGCCAAACAATGAAACATAATATTTGTGTTATAGTATAAAATCATAGACTACGAAAATAACTCGCGTACATTATCTAAGGTAGATATTTTTTTAACGAGAGGACTGGCTCTCAATAACTTTTCGACGAATAATAATTAATTGTACTTAGTTCGGGCACCGCGAAGTCAACAATCATCGAATAAAAAAAATCGAATTAGTATTATTATGGTCTGTTTATTGAAATTAAAGTACAGTAAGACTGATTTTGGGTGGATAAAAATACTCCCCAGGACCATGCAACCCTGAATATAATACTGAAATATCGATATAATGAACCGGCTGGTGCTGCTTTGGTGACTGTACCACCTTCAGTTGGGTAGCAACATATGCAACGTTTGAATTTTGTTCTTCTTTTCTTGTGGGCACTTGAACCAACGCCGATGATAAACGGGAAGTGCGTAGAGCTAATTTAATGCTGTTTTGAAATATTTGAGGGCCTCGCCCGATACGATACGAGTATTATCTGATGGCGACTGTACAAAATTAGAAACGAGCGGCAAGCAGCAAGATGCGAGTGTTTAGTTTTGTCGCTGGGCTATAAAGCGAGTGTGTGAGTGCAACGGGCTTTACACCGCTCGTAGAGTAGAATGACTGCTAGTTGGTCTCTTGGCGAGTGGCCTGACTGCGTGCTTGAGCGAGTATCGCTTAGCGAGCTAGCTTTATCTTTGATCACTTTGTCGCAGCGATAAACTTGCGTGGAGAGAGAGTTCTTGTTGGCAGTGTGAACCGTTATCGATCAACTATGAATATTGTACTCGTACTTGTCTTGAGAAAAGATTCGATAGCTAATTGCTCTCTCGTCGGTGGTGAGACAAGTGCTATAGGGATGTCAGTCTTTGACAGATATGTATAATGCAAAACACAGTAGGTAGCTTACCCCATCTCATAACATGTTTTGTGCATTATCCTTTTCTGATCATACAAAACAATGATTGTGTTCAGTACTAAACAGTGAATCAATCATTCCACTTCTTATCAAAAAAGCGTTAACAATAGAGTTACACTTAACCTAAGTTAAGGCACAACCGTGAGTGGATTTAAGACCATCTAAATGGATTAAAGTTTAAAGTTGACTATCTATAAACATTTGCACGAGATACCACTCGATGACTTCTGTTTATATCGTGGCAATTTGGCCCTGCCAAATTAACTATACGTTGCGATAGGAACTTAACTTTACAGGCACAGATTCTATATTTGCACGGAGATAAAATTGATTTTAACTTGTTTTAGGTGCCGTTAGAGTCGTAGTGCTCTTTACGGAACACAAGAGGCTTATGGTGGATTTATGAAGATTACATTTTGTAAAGTTCACCGTAGTTTATTAATAGTTCAAAGATAGATGAAGAGGAGTCGCATAACCCAATATTTAGCTGGCTACAAAATTTACAGATTGTATGATTTTGTCAAACAATTTCTTGTAACATTCGATTTTTACCCACAATGGACGGTACGGAACGGAGACGGTATAATGCGCTTAGGGTTAGAAGTTGTGTGATTGTTTGTTTGTGTGGGTGTCCGTTGTCATTTTTCTCGTAAACTACTAAACGGATTGCGATGCCGTTTTTGCATTGTATTGGTATTGTATCAATGTATTATAATATCTTTCTTTCTTTCTTTTGAACCTAGTCTCAGAGCGATTGTAGTACAGTCAGAGTCAGATATATATCATAGCGATGAAACACGAACTACATGTTTATATTAGAACAATGCTTTATGTTAAGGGCTTAAAAGCGCGTACTACCGATATAAAGGATTTAGATACTTTGTTCGGAAATATTTGACGCCAACTGTAGTATCACGATAGATGTTTACGCAAGGGTTAGGCTCCACAGAAATAGTTACCGTTTGGCGAAAGTTCAAGTAAACAAGAGTATGCAAATTGGCCGATAAATTATCTTCATCATCGAAATTCCTTATTCGGTCTTTCATGCCTGCCCGGGGGATACTTTAAAAGTCAACTATTTTTATTGACAATAGCGGCCCCTTGAAGAGATGCAGAGAAATTATAAAGTTTAGGTACTTGCAAACTAACAACAGAGGTATCAAAAATGTATCAAACGTGGTTTGTGATAAAATCATTTCATTGCTCGGTTTTGCGAAAATTCATCGTTTACTTGAGTTTTTAAAACTCAATCTATTACTACTTACAACTAATAGAATGAGAGAGAGAGAATTTTATTATAGATTTAGTCCATTCTCAACACTCCATTTCGCATCAGTTTCCATACAAGAAAATTTTCATTGGTCATAATAATCAATCATTCATATATTTTTAATCATAACAGATGACATCGTGCATATTGAAGCCTTTTGGAAAAGTCATCAGAATGTAGTAGGTTACATTAGTTTGCTATCAACTAAAGAAAGTTCTTACTGTATGTGTAGCAAAAACTATGTCAAACTATAGTTTCCGTAGTTCCGTAGTTTAGTAGTTGAATCTATAGATTCGGAACTTTAATTTTAATGGTTAAAATATAAGAACCCTTTAACTCGCATGTGTCTCTCTTTAGCTACCTATATGGTAGGCATAATAAGCATGAAAAAAGTGCATCAAAATAAAGAGATAGAAGAACAGAGATAAAACATAAAAGAGAATATCAGAAACAATGACCCTACTGGCAATTAGAAGTACTTATTTTCCACTAACAACTTAATTT
Organism: Pandemis corylana; assembly: GCA_949127965.1. NCBI lineage: Eukaryota > Metazoa > Arthropoda > Insecta > Lepidoptera > Tortricidae > Pandemis > Pandemis corylana. Next base: position 19,235,699 of record OX421850.1, read on the forward strand.
AGAGTTAATAGTTAACGCGTTTGCTTTGATCTCTCATACTTGTACATCACACTAAACTTGCTCGTAAAGGGTGTTATTATACGCATGCGTATAGAACCGTAGTAGCTGATTTACCTCCCGGAGAAATATTAGATATTTTACTCCCGAGGGAATTCTTTTTGTATGGATTTTCAAAATTTCCTCGTGAGGAAAAGTTTAGTTTTAAAATTAAGAACTCATTGTACGTCATTTCAGACTAAGAAGGTTTCAAATCAGCCAGGTATATTTTGTATCTTCAAAAAATGGCTACGAACCAATTTTATATAATTTTCATTTAGACATTTTTACTTTAGGTTCCAAGATGGCGAATGACATTTTGACACTATTGACACAAAAAATGTTGATGGGTGTCGTTTTTGAGTCATTGGTGGTTCTGAGCTCGTATTCAGGACTATTTTTTTTTTATTTTCTCGCAAATGTGATGAACATGTGTATATCACGGGCAGCAAGAGGATTACAAACTTGAGTCATCTCGTCTCTACTTTTGGCGTCGGGCTTACTAGACTCTTGTTAGCAATCCTCTTCTTACCGCCCTCGGTGCATAATGTACTATAATTTCCTCGCAGATGAGATGAAAAACATTGTATGCGTCAAGGGCAGTAAAGGGATTAAACTCGAGTCATTAAATAAAAATAGACAATAAACACTTGAACCGTTACGTTTTCTTACACCATAATATTACGCGTCACTTTGCTTTTTACTACAACCCACTAGAATTATACGAAAAAAGACAAGTTAAAAGAAGCATCATCTTACAATGGAGACGAAGACAAATTGTAGGTTAATTCTGTGGTTGACTTCGGGGTTCAAAAAAAGCAAGTAGGAAGCTAGAATAAATTTAAATTATTGTTGTGTTCACAACATGTGATATATGTCAAATGTTTGTTCTATATTGCCACTTTTTAGTAGACGGATGAGCAAACCACTTCGAATAAAATAATAGTGGAACTCATAAGGCTTCTACAGCAAGATCGCTTTACATTATTATGTAGATACAGAGTCGGTACTCCGCTCGCGGCAGGCTCGCGAGCCAAGATCACACTAAGGTTTTTAGTACCTGTAACTGCTCATTCCCTTAAAATCATACTTGCAAAATACCCAATTGCCGACATACCTGCTCATTAAAATATGATATTCCCACTATACTATACTTTCTTTATATTATGTTCGTTTTTGTATCAGTTTTATATAATACCATGTTTTCAAGGCACCATGTTCCCTATAAAACCATATAGCTACCCAAAATATCAAATTTCCAAATCATAAGTCTCTAAACACTGAAATACTTGACAAACCAGATTCGCAAAACACAATCTTCTCGAAATCACTTGATCTCATTTAAGCGATATCATGAAATACATGATTTTTCAAACAGCAGATTTCCGTTTAACCAGATTTTTGAAATACCAGATTTCAAAACACCTGATCTGCAAAATATCAAATATCAACAAGTACCTACGGTCAGGTGTATCCACGCAACCCCAAATAAGATAAATGTGAAAAAAATATATAAATATGGTCTTTTAGGCATTCGGAAATAAAGTATAAACAGCATCTTGTTTGTTGGGAATTAAATAAACTGGCTATCTTGTATATTGAGTATCTGGTAGATAAAGGAAGTAGGTGTTTCTAGTAGGTACATTGTATTTTGGGAGCCTAGTGTTTTCACTATGTGGTATTGTGGGAATTCGGTTTGAAATGAAACATAGTGTATTGAGAAAAAGTTGCTTTGGCATTCCGATATATAAAGAAACACAGTAACAAGAAAGTGTGGTATATTATTATATTTAATATTAATTTGATATTTTAGAAATCGGGTAAATCGGCAATCTAGTATTTTTTAATTATGCTATTTAGGGAATGAACGACTTGTAACGTGCAACAATTACGGTTACAGCTCGCAGATGTGTAGCAGGCCTTAGGGAAATTAACTGCTTCAGGTTAGCTGGAAGAGATCCCTTCTTAGGGATAAGTTCGCCTTTGTACTGCTTTGTGCAATAAAGAGTTTACATACATACATACTGCCTCTAAAAATTGACACGCTCACCCCATGATATTCGAAATAAACCTTATACCTCCGCCGCTACTGAACAGAGTTTAGGAGTTTTAGGACCAATTACGCTGTGATTCGATAGTTAGTTATCACAATAGGTACTTATCTACAAAATGCGTAACACAATAAGTAATAGGTACCTACCTGCGTTTTCTTTCTTGTTGTTACTGGTTTCTTTTAACTTATTACCTTTCTGAAGCTGGACAAACGATAATTAGCTACAGCACTGTAAATAAATCTTTGTTAGGTATCCCAGACCAAAACTACGAGCGTGATGAAAAAAGTAAAATCTTATCTTACTATCGCAAAATCATATTTTTTGGTGACCCTATTCGTGTACCGCACACAGTCTAGGGAGCCCTGATATGTCCCACGGGCATTTTATGTAAAATAAAATAAATTGTTACTCAAAGCCCTGTTTCGTGATTTATGTCGGCGTCGGAGCTCGGTTGATTCATCATTTTCATACGATAAACCGCGTTATTTTTTATTCTGATTCAAAGGCGAATGAGTAATGATTTTATAGAGTAACAATAGAGTTTATGTCGCAAAAATGTAGTTTGAGTAAGAAAATCAAGAATAATAACGATATGGATTATTGCCATCATAATTCTTAAGAAACATTAATTTGCTTGACGCAAAAGTTTCTAGCATAGCGTTTGGCGTAGCTTGTAAAGTATTTCAATATCCTTGTTTCTGCTCACCCAAAATTTCCATTACTTCAGAGTTTGTTTAGTGTGTTTCTGTCTTGCTTGCGCGTTCGTAAACAATTGGATGAGTCGATCTTATTAGGTTCAAACATTTGTAAAGGGATTGGAAAGTAAAAAGAGTTCACGCAATATGCCTAAGCACAGCAGAAGTAATTGTGCAAACGGTGAACTAAATCGTAGAAGTACCTATGTGGACCGGCCTTATATACCTATCGGTACTAGAATTCCCACACAACAATGCTTGTTTTTAATTCTTTTCCATTTCCGTTAGCTTTAAAGGATCATTCCTTTAGGTCGTTCATTTTCATTATAATAATTAAGGTTAATTTATGTGTACAAAAACAGCAAACTACGACCAGCCTAAAAGAACAATCTTCATAATAATATCGAATTCAATGATCACTGTTTGTTATCCTCACCTCAGGAGGTCGACAAACGCTAAGTACTATGTGTCTATTTTTTCAATAACGTTAATTTGATACCGGTTTAGGCTCAGCTAACGTGAGATACCTAAACAGTTCATTAATCTGCCAAACATTAAGTTTCTGATTATCAGCTTCAGCTTTATCCGCCTTCTCGTACGGAATTCCAAAACTTCTGAAAAAAACTAGCTATTTTAATTACCTATTAGTGTGCCAAAAATACTTAAAAGAAGAGATTATACTTCAGAAATGGGCCAAGTCGAAGCGAGAATGAATTTCCCATTGTTCCCTATCCCATGGGAATTTCTAAAAATCAGTTCCCAATTCTTTTTATCTCCATCATTAATCCAACTTCTATGCAAAAATTTACTCTTCTAGGATTTAGGAAATGAAAAGGGACGTGTCAGTCAGTTGGTCAGTTAATGAGTCGAAGCTTTTCTTTTGAAAAATATTTATTATTTTTGAAGAAAAATATTTTCAAAGTCCTTGATTTTTTGTATAAAATGATCATCACACATAGCAATGGCCACTTCCTTTAGCAATAAAACTTCTGGTCTCGACACCAGACCCGCCCATCTCTCATTACCTCGTAAAATCCATTTAAATACCCGTTTGCTGCTTTAATTTAAACCTCAATTTCAGTTACTCCTCTGTTAACTTGCAATCCAATATCAAATTGATCTAAAGATAAAAGAGGGGCAACATAGAGGCATATTTAATTAGAGATAAATACTAGCTGTTGTCTGCAACGTTCCCAGCCTATGTTAACCAGGGATAGTCAAGCTTTCTATCAGTGGAATACTTAATGCTTCATACCGGTTTAGTAAATCTAGAGATTACCCCTAAATAAAAACAAAACAAAGTGATTAATACGAGTGTATCTACTTTCATTCCTTTCATCTACTTTATATTGACATTGTTTAAGATTTAAAATACGTAGAAATGGAATTATAGTGTAAGTAACACTTGCGCAAGAAGAAATGACAGACAGACAATGTTGCTATAATTAACTTGACTTAAAGTATAAGTATAAGTATAATAACTTAAAGTATAGTATAATATGTAGATTAAATCTTGTAGTATTTGGACATGCGATGTTAAAAATGGCTGTTAATTTGGTAAATAAATTTAGCATCATTTTGAAACAAACATTCCATTTCCTAGCCATCTTACATAGTGGGTACAAACTTGAAGGTTCGCAAGTAATGAAGAGGGACTTTGTAGCCAGTTTTAAATGGAATAGTCTTGTAGCTCGGTTTCCTTTGATTTTTCTATTATTATTTAACTAGCACTTAACCTCGTGAATAGATAGATCCCAATTGAAAATTATTTACTATGAGAACATTATTTACCACACATATGTACGTTAGTAAGAAAATGAAGTTTGTTTAATGATGCTTAGTCATCAAATTTTCGTGTCTTTTTTTTAGGTACTCTTTTTTTATGTTAGAGAGGCCAGACAAACGAACTAGTGGGTCACCTAATGTTAAATGATCACCACTGTCCATAGACACCCGCAGCGCTTTACGCGATGCCAGTGCGTTGTCGGCGGAATCTAACAAAGTAGGTACATTAAGTTTCATACTTAAAATTATAGATTCAGATTTTTGGTCTTCAGATTATATTCGCACACATTTTTATGTCTTCGATCACTATTATACAAAACATGATATCTACCGCTCGAAAATGTACCTACAAAATAACTCTCAAAATTAACATGAGAGTTGTTTTCTGCGCAATCGTGAGTTGATCACCGTTGCGAAACAATGTCACAAAAATCAAAACGAAAACGTATCTAGAATATAAAATCGAATCGAAGTTTCTTTTTAGTCCCGAGATAAAAAAAAACTATACAGTACCATTATGAGTCCAGCTCTTATTGTTTGCACCACGGTAGACTACTCGACTGTCTGTAGTTTTCAATAGCTAGTACTATTGAAATAAATAGACGATACTTGATATACGAATATGTGGATAGGTAGGTACCTAAGTAATAAATGGTGATATGTATGTTTTACACACTTTTGTTTTCCTGGCAGGCACAAAGATAAACACATACAAAACGGCGCCGGCTTATAAGTTCTCGAATTCGTTATTTCCGAGTGTCACTTATTTCGAATTTCAACTGTGGAAAATACGTAACGAGCTCTTTCGAGTGTCATTGAGTATCGTTCCAGCAATCAACCTTTTCAGAGACATCCCCTAAAAGAATGTAAACTGTCAACTGTTAACATTGCTGTCACCCAGGTGACTAATACTCGTTACACAATTTGTTTTTACTGGATTTGGTTTTGTGTAAATGCAGACGTGTACATAGTTTGGTGTTCGGTTTTTATCTTCTATTGTTTTTGTCAGCATTTTTTGAGGTTGAAGCATTCTATCTTTAAAGTATTCAGAGTAGAACTCGAACACATTTAAAACGCTATAAGATTTGTTTATTTACCGTTGCATGCCGATACTGGAGACGTTGCCAAGTTTTCCATATTAACCTTAACGCTTATGCAGTTTTTTGGTCTCAAAAGCTTAGTCTAAATGCTTCTGAGCATGGAGCTAGGCGCAGTCGCATCACCACCGTCGTTATAACCTTATAACTCGTACGACGTACTCTGGCACAAAGCAATAATAATTACTTAGGTAGTGAAAGATGTTTTATCTATGTAATGTTGGATTTTTTGACCCCAGTATCCTGCGGACTGACGTACATAACATAGGTAGTGACATGAGTCGCAGGTGAGTTTCGCTATGAAAGGCGCCACGGGCGTTTTAAGACCAAATTATTCTACGTTACATAAAATACTTTATCTACGTCTTCCTCTAAATTGTCCCAAAAACTGTCATCTGCCATTTTGAATGCAGAAAACTAACGCCATATTTGAAATAGCGTGGCCAATTTAAACAAAATCATTATTTTACTGTCATAAGTTTCAAAAACACATTCGCTATCTTTGTTCAAAATATACTATCAAATTGAAAACTTGTATAAATAAATATAGATACTCAGCGGCACAAAAATTGGCCCGGTCTCTATACAAAATTACCTATATTGCATACATACATGTTTAATTATGTATGTATATACATACACACATTTTTTGCCGCTGAGTACCTATAGCTTGCTTGTAAGTTAATAAAATAATATTTATACATATACAAGGTCACTCACAATTTTATTCGGGAATATTTTGGCAGGTGTTTGGGTGAGTTTGAATGAACACTTCTGCACAGATTTGTCATCACAGTTTTGGATTCAAAATGAAGCCAAGTCCTCTGACGCCGAACACTTTGAACATCGACTATAATGTATGGAAACTATTTTGTCAAGCGCAATTGAAAAATCCTGAAATACATTTACAAGACTGTTCAGTGAAAGTAACCCAACCTCCAGCTGAAATATTCCGAAATAATTCTGAAAGACCGTGTAGAAATAAATTACCTTTAAAAAGTTTAAAAAGTTAACTATATTTGGCAAATAAAAGCCTTGAAATATCTTAAAAAGTGTAACCGTCTGTAGTAGATCTAACTTGAACGTACAGATACGGCTAAATAAAGACTTAGGGAACTAACAAAACCGCCATTCCTAGTCTATTTTTAAGCAAAGCTGAAAACAGGGAAGGCGTTATAAATTTATATTCACTTAATATTTTTGATGCATGCAGGAGGCGGCTCCGCGCGTGACTTCGCAAAATGGCGGAAAACATTAGCTGCTTATAACGAGCTTACTTGTACCCCAAACTCGACGGGTCATTTTTTTCATAGCACCAACAGACTACTACGGAACTTCGTGTATAATCAATAACAAGTATGTGTTGATCATAATATTTTTTCTACTCCTGTATCGACATCTGTGATATATGTAATCACGAGCACCACTATAAGAACACTCATAATAAGACTTTGGATAAGTCTATATCGTCTATTCCCTCTAAAAGCTCTTGTTAACTTATGGCTCTAAAAGTGCTCCATCGTTACTCTGCCAGCCATAGACTGCCAGACCTAGGTAAAACTTTTACACGATCATCATTAAATTGACGATGAAAACGTATGACTACCAACTTAACAAATTATTTAATTCATATATGATTTTATAGAACTAAAACTTTCAGAACTAAATGCATAGTTGCCAACATAACAAACAAGATTTTTTAATAACGTCACTGGCAAGTTGGTAAACGTTTTGGCTAAATGCGCCAAGAACGCAAGGCTGTAAAAAAGTGAACGTTAATTAAAAACAAAGTTTACTATAAACAAACTTCCAATTTTGTCGTTTAACGTTTTCATGTTTCCCGCTCCCGTCTTGTATGACTTCTTGGTCGTTTGATTGCAATAGCTTTAACAAAGTGTTGTAACGTATAATAAAAAAACTTAATAACGTAATTTAATCAACACCGGAAGAAATATCTGCGGCGGCCCAGGAAGTGATGGAAAATCTGTTGCGTAGAAAGTCTCGGCAGTGATAAAGCCTACGAGAATTTCATGGCGTGGAGACTGGAACACCGGACCTCTTCATTTTTGGAGAACGTATTACTTTCATTTGTTAAGTACCTACTTAGCCGTAGAAAAAGTATTATATGCAACGTTGTATAAGCAAGTCAAAAAAAGCTCGTGGCGTATTTCTTACGATGTGCGTTACGCTCACATCGTGACCTACACCACTCGCCTGTTTTGACCCCTCTAATACAACTGTTGTATAAAATACTATAATGAGCCTAAGCGCTCATTTTGTTTTTAAGTAAGCTTTTTTTACGAACATATGGACCTATCTAGGCTGCGAAAGTTTTAGGCATTTCAAAACTATCTACATGTATGTAATTCCCAAATTGCACGATAAATTGAAGATAAGTACTTTCTAAACTCATTTTTACGGTGACACGTGGGATACTAGCGAGTAATTTTTTTAATAACACAGTAAAATATCACAAGCAGTAACACTAGCACAGCTAGCACAAACTCGTACGAGAGCTATCTCGCACGCATTTGTTGCTGGCCTATTAGGTGGTTTATTATGGAGCTAGGCTGTGCCTGCGACTCCGCCCGCGTGCAATTCGGTCTGTGTCAATAAGCGGCTAATTCACCCTTAACTTCTCTCCCTCTCCTTTGGAGGCGACTTGAAGTAAAGTTGACAGATGGATATGCTATTATACTGTACTACTATATACTGTAGTCCAGACAAAATATTTTCACTTGCCACTAAATAAAAGTACAGCCTAAAATCAATACTTTTTTTCGCCTGTATTCAACTTTTTGACGTCATTTAAACGACATCGAGTAGCATGTGTATACCGGACGATACAGTGACTCACATACACACACACACACAAAGCACGTCTTTATCCCCTACGGGGTAGGACAGTACGACACAGCGACACTTTTTTATTTTTATGTTTTTGATTGTACCTGTCCAAATATAATATAAGAATCAATATTTCATTCCATTTTTGAGAATTCGGCGAGGGTTTTAATAGTACGAGTCCAGGGTGGCTATTACGGTCGAAGCAAGTATAGTACTTTTCTTAAAAATGAAACGAGAACATTTAGTACAATAAAAGTATATTAAAAAAAATAAGGAAATATTGAATGTGACATTATTCATGTTAAGGCAATTGTCTATTATTATCCTAATGGACTTCCCAGGCACACTTATTATATTTGTTTGTGTAACATCTGCAGCTTTTTCTTCATTGGAGGCTTATGTTGGTGGGTTCGGCAAAGGAAGTACTAATTCTTGTTGAAGAGAGGCAATGGCTGTGGGTTTGTATACAGATCCTAGCTGGGTAAAACTACCTCTGGAGAGTTGCGAGGATTCAATTTAATGGTCCCATTGATCTTTTTCGTTATTTAATTTTTTTTCTCGATAGAATGCTCGACATAAACTTCCGCAACTCGATGGGATTTCCATTCCCCGTGCCGCTTTAGCGTTAGTACATTTGCCTGACTGCAAGGAGAGTGGCAGACGACCTCCGAAAACAATGCCCAGTGCAGGCTTTTGGATTTTCCAACTTTAAATATGATGCAATTTCCTTGGGCATCGCAGCAATTCTGTGTCGCCTAATGTTCTGCCTCGTACATTTTCCATTTTTGTAGTTTAAAAAGAAATTTTTTAATGAAATTGACAAAATCGTCACGAATGACGAACGAGCGGTCAATTTTCGTTTTCGTCCAGCGTAATTTTAACAAGATTATATCGTTGTGATATTCCGCGTCTGTCCTTTTTATATTAGCTATCTCAAGACTTCTGCAACCACCATTAACCCATAATAAGAACAACCTAAAACAAAAAATATTTTAGTAGCGATGTAAGACAATTATTTGATGGAATATACATAAATAAACACTTCGATCACCAGTTACAACGTACTTAATAAAGCATTAACATACCTTAGTTGTTAAATATGTATCATCTGGGGCATCATTTAAAAATGTTTCCACTATTCAATATTTTTGATTTTTTGACTTGGTAACCCGTCGTCTGTCTCTTTAACCATGCCGTTAAATTAGTGTAATTCTTCAGGTTCACATTGTTTTCATTGAGTATAACACATCGAAGCATGGAATACACTGACCATAAAGAATTCGGCTGCATTGTTTGGCGTAGGTAGCTAAAAAAAGCCAAAAACACATTTTCCGACAAACTTTTAGTCTGATTTTCGTCTCGCCACTTCATGAATTTCTCGTAAGTGTTTAGATATTTCTCTTTTGATTGCGGCGGAATCAAGTTTCTTTTGGCTAACTGCGCCTCCGCTTTTAAATGTGGAGGAGTACAATTTACGTTCATATCAGAATCTTCTGAACTCATTTTCCGTTTTTTCAAAACTGATAATGAAATGAAAATAGTTTTCTTTCGTTTTCCGCTTGTTATGAGGACGTTAAACCAATGGTAATTATAGGCATAGATAACTGGCAATTATCACTCGCCAAAGCGATACGTCAAGGTACCAAGTCACAACCTGTGGCAATTTCGACTGCTTTGGGCTGGGTTTTGTTTGCTCTTGGTTGCGGTGAAACTAGACAAATCGATGCCATCAATCACACCACAGTTAACGAGCCTAAAGTAGAAAATGATCAGTTTATTTTAGAATGCCTTTTTTGGGAAGAATTTAAACAGAGATTCGTACTCGAGGCAACTACGGACAAGGATACTGATATAGACTCTGGGCCTCATCTGGCAACGCGCCCACGACGTGGTTGTAAAAAAGAAAAGAAAAGTAAAGGAAAAGGCCACATTGCTAGATCGGGTTACAAAGCATATGGTGCTGGTGCACGTAATGCATATTTATTTATGATCCGTTCGAAATCGTTGCGCCGATCGTGGTTCGCGGTCGCACTGTAAAGCATATTACGTCTCACCGAATTGACGAGATTTTGGGACTCACAGACGTTGATGGTTGGCACTGGGTCTCCAGTGACTTAAATGCGGCAGATAATGCCATACGCGTTATGCCCGGCACCAGGCTCTGCAAATCCAAATTGTTTCAGCTCATGGATGAGAATGGTGCGGGCAACACAATAGCAAAAGCCAACAACTCATTTCATTTTTTTGTGCTTGCGTAGTCTGCAAAGACGAGATCCTTGGTACCTTCCAACCTGATTGCACATCCTCTCCTAATATCCCCACTTTACCAAGAACAATTGTATTTACGAGCGATTTACGCCTAACTGAAGCCCACATCTTACGTCAAAGCCAGCTCGATTATTTTAAAAAACATATCCTGCGCATCAAAAACCGAAAGCCTTTACCTCGAAGCAGCCTCCTCCTTAAGTTGTCACCCTTCAAAGATGAAACCAATCACCTTCTGATGGCCAGTGTCGCGACATAAAAACGGTATATCAAAAGTTCTATTGCCAAAAATTGGGGGCCGAAACGTTTGGTGCCTACTAGGGCTTTTAGAATTTAGAAAAATATAGGCTGTAGAGAAAAATAATACGGATTAAGCAATGCGCAACAATATTTCGCCGAGGCCGCAGATCGCAATAGCGAAAAGTACACTTTTGTACACTTTTCCTATTAGACTCGTGCCATCGACCATCGGGCACAAAATTAAGTTCGCTAAACAGTGATAATCCGTGTCAGTTCGCGGAACCTTGCAACTAAGCAGATAGTTTAAATTAAATAAATACTGAACAACGTCTGATACAAATTACAATTTAGTACTATTAGAAGTTTCTGGGAAGTGTCGCGACGATGCGCGAATTGAACCGAGCGATGAGTGAAGGTCTGAGCTGTCATTGATTCTGTATGTTGGTGTCAACGTGAGTCTTGAGACATGACTTGACAGTCTTGAGGGCTGACTTTGAGGGTGGCTTTTGGCGGTTGGTGATAACAAAGTAGACGAGACAGGATGGTAAGAAAAGGAGGGTAAGAGCAAGAGTTACATGAGGCGGTAGCGGAAGAATCAAAGGTATAATTAGAACATGGGACGTTGAGAAAGGTCGAAACTGCTCGGTGTTTACGAGGTAAGGCCGTTCTAGAGCGGGAGCCAGATTCGCTCGTGGTTTCCTGGTAGTTACGTTTACCCACGTGAGTACATTGAGACTGTTACGTTATCTCTTTATAAGTTTAACAATGTGATACGATAACTGTTCTTACGGTAACGTTAAACTATTGTATCTGGTGTATGGGCTGGCTGTGAGGGGATTTGTTGTGGAGGCCAGTGTGGGCGACTGCCCTTTTAATTTCAGTATCAAGTATTACCAATGTTAAGAACAGTTTGATTATCGTAACTTTCATAAACTATATTAATCTTTATGCCATGCCCTTATGAAGCAATATGATCATTAGACCAAACGGGAATGTTACGAATAAAGTTTTCGTGACAACAATGATTGTAAAGTACTTGCTAATTTGTAGTAATTAGAACCGTATCATGAACCGAGTTGAGGTTCTGGTGGCAAGGGCTGGCTATGAGGGGATCTGTTGGGAGGCCAGTGGGCGGAAGCCCGATTTATTGTGTTCTATACTCAAATGATACAATATAAAAGCTAACATGCAGCGTTCATCTAATGATCACATTGTACCATTATGTGGTGGATAGTGTTGAGTATATTGCGAAGCTATACTATATAACACATATCAAGTTAATCACCGCCCTGTGGCCTGCGGCCTGTGGCCTCCCTGTGGAGGCCGAAAGCAGTTCCTGGGCTCGGTGTTTCACTCGCCTCCTCGTAGACTCAATATCTCACTGGGCGATCCGTATTTGAGGAGTGAACGCGAGGAGTGAAGACATGAAGCATTCTCGGATTAAGACCGCCGGGAGTAAACTTGTGGGAAGCGTTGCGACGCTAACACCACGAAATCCTAGCCGGATCTTTGGACTGCAATTAATTATGTGAGAATAAATAACCTGAATATATTCGCTGAGCAAAGCAGGACAGAAGACCAACAAAGAATACATTGAAAATACCAAAACAAAAACTTCCAGAGTTTTAAAATGTAGAGATAGATCAGGCACTTCACCGCACAAAAAATCACAAAGAGAGCACTGGAACTTGATGCTTTTATGAGCAAAAATAATTAATATTCTGCGACTGTGTCACTAGCGTGCCTCAAGAATCAATGACAAGATTCATTGAGACAGGAAGCAGAAACAACTTTAAATTTAAATCCAAATGTAAAACCTTCTAAAATCACCTTGCGTATCAGCCAGCAATTAATTGTTCTAATATACCAAAGAGGTTTTAGAAATGACAAATAGTTAATAATAAAATTTTCTAAATGTAGCGTAATAATGCTACAGTTGGTATTACTACCTATTAGCCTATTAAGCCTGGAGAAGAAGTTTTCTTGTTTGCTGCAACTTCATTTTAATGCCTCTCTTAAATCAGACAGACCTTTGATTACAATTCGCTTCAGACAGTCCCGAAGGGTCGGGCGTTTAAAGCCCACTGAGTGCCTCTAGAGAGGGCTTAAACAATTAATCGTCTTTAGCGTTTTCTTCAAGCATCGTTTCACCAGTACGTTCTGGAGATGATAGTTTAAAGTACTCTGTCTATGTCGTAGTCCGTTGTTCAGATTAAAAATATTATTTTTAAAAGTAATTTTCGCGTATATAGTAGGTAAGTAATATACCTATCGAACATAGAATATATTATTTACATTCCGAAAACTCACGCTTCATGATAATATTTGACAATCTTAATACCTATTATCGATTTTTATAAAGTTGCGTGTTGTATTTCATCATTCATAATAAACATGCGAGAATTAAAAATACTGGATTGATCATTATATTAGTAAATGTTTATAAACCATCTCCAACAATTGCAGAAATGGATCTTCCTATAAAATTAAATACTTAATAACTTTTTGTATTCAATGAATATAAATTAGTAACTGAAGAGAAACGCACAGGTACGTCAATAAAGAGAATTTTACTTTTAAAATTGAGTGAAAGGTTAATCGTATTTATCTTTCACGGCGAACTCAATGTTTTAACTTAAGGAATTCCGAAAAAACTGTTCCGTATTGGTTTTAAAAAAGAACAGGAGGATAATACTTACAAAGGTCACTCGTCGGAACCTACCCTATGGGATTCCAAGCATTGCTCCTAATGTTTCAACCCGAGTTGAAACTTTATTACCTGCTATTGAGAGCAGTGGTGGGTATTTGGTTTAAGTGACTAAAAAAACGCGTTTCCAGCTAAATTTTGGTAATTTTAGTATCTCAAAATAATTACAATTACTTAGGACAGCGTGGTTTTAGTTGCGTAAAAGTAAAATCTATTTATTAACTGGAAAAATAATAAGCCAGGATATGAGATCGATACCTAAAATGCAGAATATGAGTTTACAAAATGGATACAGCTCAGTGAATCACTATCATGTCTTAAAATATCGATAGTAAGGATCGGTAAATTGATCGACGCTGAAAACCTTGTCTGTTCATATGTGAAAAATTAAATTGTCATGCTGTTTTTCCAAATTAGTATCTCCAGAGAAAAAGAGAATAACTGAAATACGATAGTCTTCAGAAGAGACGTAAAGTTTTATTATTTCAGATTCTGTCCAGATCTGTCCAAATTCGTTACTTGAATCAATGACATGAAACGAGTCATGTAAGAACAACGCGACACGCCCTAAGAAAAAGTGTGTATCTGCCTGATATTTAGTTATGCGACTATTGCATTTTCGTAGTCTACGGTATCGACTTTATCATTTACATTAAGAAAAACAAGAAAAAAGTGGTCCGAACATATTTTTTCCCAACCGTAGAACTAACTATCTACATTCATTGCTAAAAAAACTCCATAGCAAAACTTAATATTTGCCTCTTATTCAATATTACGCGGGAACTCATTGAGCGGGTGGAATAAAAAGTATGTGTAAATACCAATCATACTTTTATTTTAAAAGTAAGTCACTATGAACAAGTGTGCATCTGCCATATACATAAGGCAGTCAATAAAGATAAATGTGTATCAACCACTACCAGTCTTTATCTTGAGAAAGGCTGTACAATATCTGTCACTTGATTAATCTAGTGTAAAATTTGGAACTACATATACATGTATATCTGGCAGATACCGTTTCGTCAAAGTTAAATATACGTAGAACAAGGTATGTATCAGCTACTTGCACGTCAGAGTTGACGAAATATTATCACGTATAAGTGAATAACTGTAATTATTAAGAAACTACCGTATTTAATAATATATAAAAAATCACGAATACATATTGTCACAATATTGTACTCCATGCCAAATTTCAATCCTCTGGTATATATAGTTACCACGCAATTGCGATTTTAAATTTATAGAAACTTTAAAACGCTCTCCTGTAAAATTTGGTTTTTGTAGATACACACTTTTTCTTAGGGTGTGTCGAACGATGCAAATGCGTTTAAGTCAAAATACTGTTGTGAAATATTGGATTCAAATAAATTAAGTCTTTATTACGAAATTATAATTGTAGATAATGTCTTCAGGTTGGTGAGTAATTTTGACTTGAAACCACCAAACTCGTTTCTTTGCGGTTGCGTGAAATGCTGGACAAGGTAACTTATACCTTTAGACACGCCCAAATGATAAATGCCGTTTAGGTCATCGACAAAATAAGGTTAAAAGACATTTAGTGATATGCCTTTGTGATAATATCGCCATATCAACATATCATGTTATGTATGTGTTGTTCTATTATTCACTAGCTGTTGCCCGCAACTTCGTCTGCATAGAATTCCTTTATCGCTATTCCGCAGAAATTACGCAATCCATTCTTAGAGGATGCCTACGTCATAGTAGCTTTATGTATGGAAAGTCTCAGCCCGATCGGTTTAAAATTGACAAAGTTTCATGCAAACTTTCATCCCCTATTTTATCCCCTTGGGGGTAGAATTGATCAAAATCCTTTCTTAGCGGATGCCTACGTCATAACATCTACCTGCATGCCAAATTTCAGCCCGATCCGTCCAGTGGTTTGGGCTGTGGGTTGATAGATCACTATGTCAGTCAGTCAGTCAGTCACCTTTGAATTATATATATATAGATTTAGATTTAGATTTAAGATAAAAACTGAATACAGTTTTAAGAAATGTTTTTTAAATAATAAAATTGCTGATAACTTAAGGCACAACATAAAGCGCCTCAAGATGGTTGCAAGAGGATATGCCAGTCGTTTATGGAATTATTTAGTGTTCTGTCTTAATGTGAGGACGTTTCAAATGATAGCGGTTTAAGCGGAGAAGGTCTGAGCAATACATATTACGTCAACGCTTCTGCACTCGTTCTGGTGATGTATGAACTGGTTTTGATAATTTAATAAAGCTTTCTAATTTTGTATGCTTACGCCTGGAGAATTATTGTTTCGTTTTTATCCATCCAGCCTGTAAGACTCAATATTTGGTAAATGTGAATAGTGTCATGATAGTTGAATATAAATTGGCTGGGACCTACCAAACACGTGTTTTTATTATTTATGATTGAAATATTTTAATACAGATAAAAACTTATAAAAATTTTGTTCCTGAATACGTTTTCAACATTTTGGACTACTATTTTACAACCGCAAATTAGTTTGTTAACAACGATTGGTTGGTTATATTATAAGTACCTATACAGACGAGCAAATGAAAACGAAATTATGTATTGGATTATATTTAAATCGACGAGCGGAAGGAGCTTTCTCTAAGCCATGGACCTAATTGACGTAGCTATGCTGCTCTAAGAATAATCGATATTCTGTGGAGGTAATATTCAGTTCTCAATATTTTAATGAATTTGAACGCTTGGGTACCTACGTAGGACAGACATCGACTTTGATTTTTTTTAAACTATGTGATTCAGCTCTCGTCTAGACACAATCGCCTTGGCTCGAGTAAGGAACGGTTCCTATCTCAATATTGAAGTAGAAAACCGGCTAAGTGCGAGTCGGACTCGCGGACCGAGGGTTCTTGTACTTTGTAAGTAATTCAGCAAATCTAATATATGAGCTTTTAAACGGCCGTATTTAAAATCAAGTATTAAAAAGTCCTGCTTCTAGCCAAAGGGTACGCTTCATTTCATATTGGTTATTAACATACACAAACACAAATATTTAAGATATTCAGTTTTTTTTATTAGTGGTTTTAATAGCTACTTTTATACCAAAGTTTTCAGTTTCTTGGATAACCGGAAGTACCGTATAGATTTAGATTTTTCAGCCATTTGCGTGGAATCACCTTTTTCAACGATTGTATTTTTTGATAGCGTTGACTTAGAAGTTTGATCTTTTCACAACTTTAATGGATTGCAGACTTGAGTATTTGACATCAATTTCAGCTTGATACCTCCACGAGTTCCTGAGAAAAACATCTCGACCGACGGACTTACGGACAATGAACTGGGGCCTCACCATGACGTCTTAATGCGATTCAATTGCGATTCAGTTTAGGTTCGCTGGCTGTCAGATCCATATCAAAAATGACAGCTAAAAACTGAACTGAGTCGGAATTGAATAGCATTAAGACGTCATGATAAGGCCCCTGATCCTCGAAGGATGCCGTTTTGCCAATTGGAGTACGAAGCTCTAAAACACCTGTGATAGACTAACTACCTAACTGATTTACGAACGCCGAGCACCACTAGCTTCAAATCAAATCAGTCTCAAGTATCAATCACTCTTTTCTTGTTTAGACCGCAATAAACATTTTTTTTCGATAGAGTTGATGAGTGAAGAATAAACAGAGTCAACATTTAAAAAAAATTTAAGAGTAAAATAAAACGAAAACCCCTCACTGAGCATAACTTCGGGAGTACATCATATCGTAACTGGTGCGTAAAAGCTGCGGGACCCGCCTGACGTGGACCCAAATTTGGGTCATGTTCCTATGAGAAATTTGACGTTTTACTTGTTACTATTTTAACGTGCGTGACAGAGAGGCCAAGTCTAAACTTCACAAAGTAGTCTTGCTTGACAGCAGTGCATATTTAGAGTATGCATATATGTTGCAATGTAGGCTTTACATGCATTAATAAGTGTCTTCATCCTGTTTCTCTTATCAATGTTTATGATTCCAATATGTTCATGGCTTTTTATACTAGAATAGAGAATCAATTCAAATGGTCTCAAGTTGTAGTAGACTGACAAAAAAAAAATAGTAAAACACTAGCAGATCTGGTTAAAATTATAATATCAAGTCAATATTTAAAAATTACTTACATTTAAGTTAGTAGTAAATCAGAGTCTCATATAAAAATGCCATTCCAATGCCTTTCCGCAACCAAGCTGTACGCACATGTTTATCCCTTTACTCAAAGAAAGATAGCCGGAAAAAATGCCGATAAGGCTATCACGGTCCGATTCTCTCCACACTAACAAACTATCTCCAAGAAATAGGCAAAAGAAAATAGACCTTATCTCAAACGCAAACAGTACACTGAAATCGCACTATTACCTTGGTCGGCGTATGTTACGTTCAGTCGTAAATAGCGTCCCGTTTACAGCTAGCCGACGATAGACGAAGATAGCCGAAGTCGAACGAATACCATGCCATAGACTTTGCCGGTGTATGCCTCACCGTGATTCATATATGGACCCAAATATTCATTGTTTTTTACTGAAAACTGTAGTAGGCAATTTCTTTGTGCAATATGTCGAGTCATAACATTTTTCGCCTAAAGTTTAAATTTGTAGGATACGTACGTTAACATAATTATTTATGTTACCTTGATGTTTGAAGTTGTTATATCACTTAGATATAAAAATTATGAATACTGCGGTTATTTGAATTCATGTCTTGTTAAAATAGGTACTATGAGTTAATTACCAACATCCCTGTAGGTATTAATCAGTGAAACAATAACAGAATTAGTCACAATTTATCGCCGCACGACATTCCCGAGAAACCGTTAACGAGGCCTGCGTCACAGCTGAGAATATTCGTCACTCTTCGGCATCCACCGTGGATCGTGGAAACAATCGGAACGCGCCATTTTCATCTCTTTTTAGACGAGGCTGCGCGAGCAGGCATGCGCAGAACCCGCGCCCCGTCAAACGCCGTCAGTGAAGCGGCGCGCCCTGCCGCACCGCGTTAGCCGCACCCTCTGAATCACGGCAAAAACGATTATCAAATTTACCAGCACCTACCAAAACCAATCAGTAGCTGTTTAACGGAAAAATGAAGAACATTTTTTTATGTTTTAATTTTTTCTACCGCTGACTTTTCACCTTATCCATGTATACCATATACCCGAATTTCGTGTTAAGTGAGAGTTACTGTGCATAATATTTTTCGTTTAAGTGTGTGTGTGTTTTATGACTTTGAGATTGCAAACCTGGGTCTTCATTTTATTTTGGTAAGTCCGAAATACCTGTATTACCTACTTACACAGGTACCTACAAGTATTCTGAAAATTAAAATTCACACCATTCAAAGCGTGTGTAATTATGTACAATAATCGTATAACCGTAATAATGAATGTCGTAAAAGCACATAATTGTTACGAAATGTAAAATGTGAATGGTTTAGATACCTAGATGAAACAAAAGGGTGTTTTAAATTATTGACGGGCTTATGTTTGACCTGGATCGTACTGGACGGAAAGTATAAAAATTATTATCCACTCGAGATTATTCACTGATAAAAAATGAACTGTTTTAATTAGCACTGGGTTAATTATCTTCGATACCGTAGTTGAGAAGCTCACGCTCTCTCTTGACTTGTCAATCTTAACTGTGGACCCGTTTTAATTTCATTTGGTGCTGACTATACGTCTACTCGTGTAGTTAAAAATGCGGTAAACGATTATTTAATTTTTGATAAGCACGTCATTTTCATTCGTTTTATAATTAAACGCGTTGGCTTTAGACTTTTGTTTGTTCAGCACAGCTTATTCATCGCTAAGTGCTTATAAATTAAGGTGGAATACCTTGTCAGCTTTCCATCTTTAGAGAAAATGTCTAAATACCCTGCTTATTAAAAACTCGTATTCATATACTGCTACTGGCATCACAAGGTGCCTTCTAAACCCTGTGGCTACATCTTCTTATCTTGCGTAAATTGAGGCACCCCATCCCAAACCATTTTATTGCGTGGATCTAATCTAAATTTGTAATAAATTGGTATGTAACAAGGAGGGCTTGAAAACGGTAGGCATCTTTTCGTTTTACAAAATTATATTCTTTACTGTTTCTATAAGCCCACACCGGTACGATCGAAATCTGTTAAGTAAAGTTAATCCAACAAAATGTGTTCGAAAACATAAACAATGTCTTCTTAATTCATTAGGTTTAGTTTATTACATAGGTATTATAGGCATTTTAATTTTACCCCTTTTTAAGTTAACCGACCTGTGCCTTTGTTTAACTCGACCTATGATTTTTCGTAGTTTTTATTCGTTTTTAGTAGTTTTTTTGTTGTTACCAAGTTTATTGGATTGATGAGTTCACTAGATAAGGCTGATTAAATAAGGGAAAACGTCGAAATCTCTCCGGTTTGATGTACCTACCCAACAGAGTTCTGCAGCCGACATTGCTCCTTACGAATTGCCCCATGTTTGCGAGTAGTTTGGTGTTCGAAGCCAAATATTGTGCGAAGTTAGTCAAGTACGAAAAGCGTCTCTACCCACTCGGTTAGCGATGCTAAGCACTCGGTCTCTCGCTGCTCCGGTCCTTTGACTTCAGCGCGAAAACAGGCAACGATCAGAAGTCACCTAAGGCAAGTTGAAATACGCTCCTCTCTCTCTTCTCTCCATCTTATCCTCACGATATAAACATCAGGCGCTTGAAAGTGTGCCGGCGAATCAATTCTCAAAGTCGCTTTGAGAGCTCTTATTTCAGTACACAGTTGGGCGTGTACCACCGGTCTGAAACATTATCATAAAATATCAAAAAATAATAATAATATTGTAACTAAAGTATTAATTATATTAATAAAATATACCTAGTACTTAAGGTAGTGAAATTTCACATTTAAAATATTTAATGATATTTTTTTGCATAGGCACCTAACTTGAAAAAGCTCTGACCGTCATCCAATGCAAATTAAATAGGTACTTAAATTAATGTAGGTATAATTTCCAATAATTTATTTTCTCGATGACAGCTCCCGTAGAATGTAACTGCATTTAGTTACGCAAAAATTAACTTTGTGCGAGGTATAAAAAATACGACAACTACCTACTTTTGTTCCTTGATCCCATATAATATTCATCTAAGATAAATTGAGTCCATATATGCAGTATTTTTTTTTTAAAGTACGATAAATAATAAACGTTTGAATAGAGTTACATTCTATGGCAATACAAATAGTGATGTTACGATTCAATTATCTATATTGTATCGGTATTGTATATATTGAACTAGAGGTGTTCCCGCGACTTTGTACGCGTTGTAATTTTTTCCCGGGATAAAAAATAGCCTATGTTACTCAGGAATAATGTAGCATTCTATTGGTGAAATATTTTTTTTTGTCGAGTAGTTTTTAGTTTATTTTATAAATAATTATAATGTTTTATATTTAGTTTATAAATAATTATAGTGACAGGTAATCTTTATTTATTTATTTTCATTAAAATCTGATGAATCGTCACTGTCACTCGATGAGCTCTCATCAACATTTATTATAAATTCTTGTTCTTCTAAATTATCGAAGGTGGTTAAATGGTAGGCTAAGTGTATCTTTGATCGTAGTTAGAGCTCCCTAAATTAAAATTGGCATCTCTACCTAATCTTTTCACGCTCCTTCCATATCACAACTGATAAGGTGGCTTAGCATCAGGCCTGTGCGAGGAAAGTGTTTAGCTATTTACGGGGAAACAAATTGACAGGGGAATGAAGCAATCAATGGTGATTCTTTCCTGATTTATCAGTCAGTACAGAGCTCTCATGTGGAGTCGACCTTATCAACAATGTTTCAGGTGTGAGGTTTTATACCTGACTTTTATATTGTTTGGGAATCGACAAAATATTTATTCAATTAGCCATTTCTACTGAGACAAAAAAACATCAGGAAGATAATAAAGCTGGGGCTAGGGATCAAACTCAAATCTCAGAAAAATACGAATGAAATTACCCTAATATTCGTATAAAATTGAAGAATAATTAATGTAGGTAATATAATATTATAAGCATTTAGGGCGGGAATGAAACCCGTCCCTTCTCCTCGGCTACTCCGTCCCGAGCGCTACAGTGACTTTGGTTTCTGTTAGTCTCACTCGTATGTATTGAATAAATAAATTCAAACTGGAAAACCGTAAAAAAGCCAGACAGATTATTTAACGATATACCTACAGTATTTATTTAGTTAGCTGCGTGTAACAAGACACTCTATAACAGAACAACATTTAATTTAACTACGTGTACCATTCCATCGATAACAATAACAGGTCATTGTTAAAACAGTTTTCTATAAATGCCAAGCGACTGTTGACTAGAATGGAGTCCGTCCACCATTGAAAAATCTCAAAAGTTAAGTGTTTACTTAAACATATTATGTAACAAATCCGAATTATTGAGTTGCAAGATCTCAATTTAAGTGTTCTTTATTGGTTGACGAGCACCATTGTCATATAAGTTCTAACTTAAGAATTGCTGTGCATTTATGAGCGCTCGATTGCGAATATATTTTTTGAGAAATAAATATAAGATGCTGGTGTTACATTCACTTTCTTTATCCCATTTGACTTTTAGGTGCCCACAGTCGATTTCGATTTAAACGGTCTTATGTTATATACTCGTAATATCATGATTCAGTTAATCTACGTGCTGAATGCATTGTATTACTTAATTTTCACAGTATTACCTATATGTATATAATGGTCTACTCTCTATTTAAACTCAGCCTGTTCGAAAAATTGTCAATGGCCCAGGTATATCACATATGTGTTATATCACACTGCCGGGCACAGGCCTCCCCTCAATAAAGTGAATACTTCGCACCCGCTGGGCACTGGGGGTGTGTTTTTGTAAATAAAAGTCAGCTATGCGCTGTGCAGATAATCATAGTCAGACCGTTTGTGTTTGTAAGCACTATACGGAGTCAGATGTCTTAACGTTGGGCAATGTCAACGTCAACGCACCTGACTCCGTATAATGCCTGCTAGCGAAAGGATCAGGCTATAATAATTGTTTGGCCAAGTTCGAAAGTAGGTAAATGCAGCGAATACTCTCACTACTGGCTTCAAGCCTCCTGTCACAATGAGTAATATTTAAAGACTTAGTAGTTCACAAGCTAGTCAAGTGCAGATATTACGTCAAATTGCCAATCGTAGACTTTTCTCACAATGGATCCTTTGAAATGCAGTGAATATATCAAACTACTTGACAGAGGTCTTCAGTCAAATTGAAGCGACTTTAGGGTTTAGTTTACACGAAAGCCAAGTGTAGTGAATGTGAAACGGATGGGTACAGGCCTCAGGTCTTGTCACGCTGAGGTGCCTTTGAAATGAAATAAATGAAAATAATGTATTCCGGAATAAAGGTCGTTAAGCACAGTCGCCGTCATCCTGTGCACGAATGTATTGTCAATTATGTAAATAAGTGCGTGGTCAATTATTTTTAAACAACTAGACAATTTGGATGTTTTTGAATTTAATATTCAACGGTTTTACAACGTATTTTCATCATTGTCCCCTCAGCCAAAAGTCTACTAACAAAAGAGTAACGCGCTCAGAGTTAACTTTTTTACGAAATGGAAAGACGTTAGTTACTGATGCTGTGTTTACTTAAATAAAGTTGTTGTAAATTGTCATTCCGTTGTTGTAATATAGTCGTGAGAGAACAATAATGAGGTTTGACCTAAGCTCAAAACGGTCAAAACGCTAAAATATTTATCCATCTGACTGGCCACTGTAAAAAAAATATAATGCAATAACCAAATTAAGTTAAAAAAATTAAATTGCGACGTAAAATCTAAATAACATGGAAACTATTCTAAAAAGTTGTTCTTTAGGGCTTCAGTTCAAATGTAAGTCAAGTGCAGTGAAGACGTGTCACTGCTTCACACAGGGCTCCTATCACGCTTGAGACTCCTTTAAAGCATAGTTCCCAAGCATAGCTCAGTTTGTCCGGGTGGAATCTTACGACTCAATTTTGAAGCAGATATTTTCAACCGAATGAGCTGAAATTTTGCATACTTACGTAAGTCGGATGACAATACAATAATC
This sequence comes from Pandemis corylana, assembly GCA_949127965.1. Taxonomy (NCBI): domain Eukaryota; kingdom Metazoa; phylum Arthropoda; class Insecta; order Lepidoptera; family Tortricidae; genus Pandemis; species Pandemis corylana. Next base: position 19,259,493 of record OX421850.1, read on the forward strand.
TTTTAGTGGAGTTCTGGTGACTAAGCCAGGACCGTTTCCGCAGGAGAGAACTCTTCAAGGGTTGGTACGATTGACTTGAAATTTGGTACACATATGTAGGACGGATGACAATGCAAGTACAGTCAGCAAAAAAAGCTTGTATTAAAAAATGAAAGTTTTGACAGAAACTTATTTACATTTAAGTGAGGCAATCTTTAAAGTACTTTATCCAATAAAAACAATTGTTATAATCGAACAAATCTGTAAAAAGCTACAGTATCAAATATATGAACCTTCTCCTTTGTTTTCGTCGGTTAAAATAAAAATGTTTAAAAAAATGTCGTTATGTTCCATTTCAATTGATACACGTCAATTTTTAGCTGCAACTCGTACATGATCCTTCTTAGGGCTCGGAATAAAACAGCCGCCAAGCCATCTCGGCGAATTTTCCGAGAAAGGGACACTTATCGCGTCGCCGCTTTGCTAATGGAGTGTCGGTGCCCTGCGGATGTATCGCTTTTAACGCAAATAACTGACGCGGGACTTTGATTTTATCGACGGACTTTTGTAAAGAACAACCTCGACTTCTTGTAATTTTGATTAGTGCTACTTACTACATTTAGCATACTTCGTTGTTTTTAGTGAACACAAATTTTAGTGACGCTTTTGTGTAGCAAACCTGTTCTTGTTAGTTAAAAGTAGACTAGATTTTGCCCATGACTTCGTCCGCGCATAAAATTAATATTTAGTGGTTAGCTCTTGCTCGCGTCTTCCAATTAAAGTCTTTATTCCCTATGCCGCGGGAATCTAGCAAAATCCTGAAATTACTTTTTAGCAGTTATGATTCCCTACTTGGATGTCAAAATTCAATACTAGTGATTATAGTTACAGAGGTGTAAGGCCCCCTTTGCAGCGAACACAAATATATTCCATTTTATTCTTAAAAATCCCTTCTTAATGCACCTCTAGTATACTCATGGAATGGGTCTGAAAAAAATCAAGTCGGTTGCTTTAGTGGTGGTGGTGGTCTTTGATAGGTATATATATAGAGCCTTGGTAATTAGCATGGATAACAAATTTTTATTGCTTTAAAATAAGTTTCATTTTTCTCTTTTTTCAACGATGAACGCTGCACGAAAACGCTTGCGAAAAAAACATATTTCTGAAAAGCTGGTCAGATATAAAAAAATTAAAAATAAGAAAAATTAAAACAAAATTTAAAATCTCCGGAGTTTCAAAATAAATTCATTTGATTACACTATATTCCTGGATCTAAGTTTTGTCGGGATAAATATACTGCAATTAACTAAAGCTGTTTTGGGTGACTAGAATATTTTGTCAGTATGTTAGTGTGCTTAGTACTTAGGAATGCGTATCAAAATAATCTATTTTGTACAATATCGTTAATCATGTAAGTGCTTAGTCTTTTACAAAACTACGAGTAGAAGACTCAAACATGCCTTTGCCCATCTATCTTCCACACTATTAACTGAAGTGCCCTCGGGATGAGAAAGTTATTAATTAGTTTAGTTGTTCTAACGGTTAAGCAGTTCATCTGGTTAAAATAAAATATAGCTAAGTATATTACGTTTCTACGGATATTTTATCTATATTCATCTAAACCTGTTGGGTGTATGTTACAAAGTTGCTGTTTTAATAAGTGTAAACTTGTAAGACGTAGGTAACTCATTTATTGATCAAAATTGACTTCAAATTAATTTCTGTACATTGCCCGGTTTTGCGCGAAGAATACATATAAATGGTAAAGTAACTCTGTGATGTAGGTGTACGTGGTATAGAGAGTACGACCGTTGTTTCGAATTTCGTGTTTTATGAAACAAATTTATTTTCGTCGTGTTTCAGGATAATGTAACTGTAAGCAAGCGATTTCCAGAAATATCCAAATAAAAATGATACGCTAATCGGATTTCATGTTTCATAAAACTCCCATTCCGTCTGTTAGAAAAATATAGTTTCAAAGATGAATACTTGAGCATTGATTTTCAGAAAATGCTTTGTATTTGTCCCTTGACCTTTTTAGATACACTAGAACTTAATTATAATTTAAGCTGAGGAGCCCATTATTTAAAATAATAGCACTCCATTTCTACTAGGAGTATCAAGTTTAGTAGGTAGCGACAGTGTTGACCTATTTCAATTACGTAGTCATAATTAAGGACCTGCATGCATTTAGTGGTGCTGGGCATAAGAACAAATCAAGTGCTCCACCAATCGCAGTGGTGGATGCTTTATATGAGGGGTCTTCCAGGTAAGTTTTTTTTTTTTTTATATGAATAGGAAGGCAAACAAGCAAGTGGGTCACCTGTGTAGGATAAAGGTACTGATGGTTTATTTAAAACATATGTAGTTTTAAAATGTTTAAACTAAATCCGTCATATTTATATATCGTTAACCATTATTAAATTTCACGCAAATTGGCCTAATAAATAAAAAGTAAATATGTTATACTCGTTGCACACAAAACGATAAAGTATAGATAGAGCAATAATAAAAATGTATTTAATCGAAGAAATGAGTTTTAACAAAAACGATCACTTGTCTATAAATAAGTAACTTATATATCTATTATTCAAACTTATTATGACTTTTACCTGGAGGTTCTACCATTAAACTGTTATTCATGTGATGAACCTTACAAATCTCTCATAAATCATTGTTCGCTATGGGTCGTTACTCGCACATTTCCTGCCAATCGATATTTACGATCCGAACCAGTTTCCTCCAGTGCGTCAACGAATAGTGTTCCATTTTCGTAGTATTTAAGATACAATCTTAATCATCATCATTACCTACGTATTTATAGAAAGAAAGTTTTGTTTACTGCTACCATTTCAGCAAGTTCTTGAGTTTATCGGTAGTAAGATAAGCTTCGATACTCGTAGTAGATTCAGTTTTTACAAAAGTTACACCTGTCTGTCATACTTCGCTTGGACATAGTTACAAGTACAAGAGCCTTCGTTTGTACTATTGCATTGAATTAAATAATGTCAGCTATTATTTTTTATTAAGATCTATGTTTAAAAATAAACCTTTAACAACCAGACAGACCGACCAACAGGACTTAACTATAAGGGTTTTGTGTTTGCCATTTAGGTTACGGTACCCTAAATCATACATACATACACACATACACATATCACGTCTTTATCCCTTACGGGGTAGACAGAGCCTAAGGTAACAAGACCTACAGGCCACATTTAGCAAGATTGTGGGCGTATAGGTGGAAAATGGAATCAAAATAGTGATGGGTTGCTAGCCTCATCGCCTATAACATGATTCCTATGATTTTCGCCCATTCCCTCGATGGGCTTTTACCATCTGCGCGGGTAGAGAAGCAAGTGGTACATTCTATGTTTTTTCTTTGCTCCCAGACCAGCATGGAAGCCCTAAATCATTCCCCCAAAATATCAAAATTCATAATTAAACAGTTAATTTTAAGTACTAAGTACTTGAGGGTTCGGATAAACTCAAAATCGCGATATTTTTGTTTGCACGCTTTGAAGTGTTTGTAAATTTACTTTTTTGTAGTTAACGTAATGTTTGCTGATCCATCAAATTAATAAAATTTAGAAGTTTTAATGTCCTTAATTAACAGACAAAGCAAGCAGACTCGACTTCTAAAATTACAAGACGTATAAAAAGATTACACTGAGTTCTAGCATCAACTTGAACTTAATCAAATTACGTTGTCCTTCTCAAATCACCCGAAGCATTCCCCTTGCGACGTTTACCAATCACAAAATTCTATTTCATTCCTTACAAATACCCATTTCAAGAATTAATCTGCCTGTGCCGTGGGTCGCGGCATAAAATATTCCTTTGCTAAGGGAAAGGATGAACGATATTCCTGTGTCAGGTGAATTAGATCCCAGGTTAAGACACTTAAATTGTGAAAATATTAAGCCTGCAAAATTATTTTTATGATTCTTAACTAAAGTGCTACACGTAATATGAAATTTAATGAAAATTAGAGGAAATTAAAGGTTAAAACAACCAAGTAGTTATTATAACAAATAAAGAACGTATGCGAAAACCGTCTTAAAGGTGACATGGACATCACCTAATCGAAAGAGCCTTCTCTTTGTTTTTACTGTATAACTTATAACATATCATTACGAGTATATAGTACAACATATCAGTTGTAAATACGGCAGTAAATCTGGACCGCCTTTTTTGGTAATTACCAAAGATAATAGCAACTTTATTTTATTGAATCAGGCGTTACTTTGCGGAGGTCCATTTGAATGAACAAAAAACAATGATTTTGCGGAAGTTGTGTAATTTTTGATAGAAAGTTTTGTTTTTTCAAATGTCTATTCAATATTAAAGTTTTATTTCTAGAGAAACTAAAAAACTTGACAAAATGAAACTGAAAAAAGTAACAAACTTAGTCTATTGTTTTTTTTTTGATAAAGATAGTGACAGATTGTCATAACGGGAGAAAGCAAATATTTCCTATAGTTTTTTTTATGGCTGAATGCCAAGACGCTGTGTCACAAATATGTGAAGAACGGAAAAAAACACATTGCCGGCCTTGGCCTGCAATATTGTATAAAATCCCATTAAATACCTCTTGTATAGTCGCACCCGAAACATGTCACTTCGCGGCCTAATAATAAGGAGCATAACATCAATATTTCATTGCACGTTTGAGAAAAAACATATTTATGATGTGAATGACACTGCAAGTTAATATTAATTTTAATATAGTTTTATTACTTTTAAAAGTACGTATTTAGATATTCATATATCCCGTTCGCGGAAATGAAGTTCACCTCCATGATAATTAGTTTTACTCCGCGAAACTGCATTCTTAACATGTCAAATTATTACTTTTATTTTACGTAAACTTCCATGCTGGTCTGAGAGCAAAGAAAAAACATAGAATGCACCAGTTGCTTCTCTTCTCGCGCAGATGGTAAAACCACATCGAGGAAATCGGCGAAAATCATATAAATCATGTTATAGGTGATGCGGCTGGCAACCCATCACTGATTATGATTCCCCTTTCCACCTATACGCCCACAATCATGCTAAACATGGTTAGGTCTTGTTACCTTAGGCTCTATCTACCCCATCTATACTAATATTATAAAGAGGAAAGATTTGTACCTATTTTTGTATGTTTGTAATGAATAGGCTCAAAAAGTACTGGGCCGATCTGGATGAAATTTGGAACATAGATAGATTATAGTCTGGAATTACACATAGGCTACTTTTTATCCCGGAAAATTGCGTGATTCCCGCGGGATAGCGATAAACGAATTCTACGCAGACGAAGTTGCGGGCAACTGCTAGTAAGTGATAAAGACGTGATTTACGTATGTATGTATGTACGTACAAAAAGTCGTGTGATTTATTCGATGACGGGAAATGAACAAGAATATATGTATATAACATGTATTTTGAAACGTGAATTAGAGTTTATTGAAAAAGAAAATAATTACAAAAAAACAGCCAAAACTTTAAAATAACTTGAATTTAGCTGAAAGTAATATAAAATTAAAGATAAAATATTTCTCCAAAATCGCCGCCAATATGGAGGGTGCCTAGAAGGCTGGCAGCATTGCCACATTGTATGGCAATGCTTATTTTCTGTGCGAAATATTGGCCAGTCCTCTGGTCAGGGAAGGCCTCTATAAGGCGCGCCGAGATATCTTTGTACATACGGCGCGCGCTTGGCCCCCATGGCCCCAAAGTTCGACGCTCAACGTTCAAACGCCTCAAATGTATAACTGGCTCCAAGCGAGCTTTCGGCGTTAGAAAGACGTCGTCCGAGGCCGCAGCAACATTTTTGGTCCTTGGAAGATGGGTCGCAGCAAGGGTATCAACACACGTTGCATCCCAAACTAAGGGCCGACCCATCCGCCAAGGAACCAGTGTCATACCGTCTGCCCTCTTGCCATCGTCTCTAGCCAAGTCGTTAGGTATTAAAACGGCTGGCAATTTAATGCTGACGAGGGCCCTACGGATGACGTCATTGATGCTGGCATGGCGTGGTAACCGCTCCGCGCTTCTACCACAAGATAGGTCGTAGTGCCCGTAACAGTCTGTCATTTTCCCACATTGGCAGCGATGAGGGACGTTTGTTGGTGTCCCCACCCTAAGACTGGAGGCGAGGGAAAAGGTTGTCCAGCAGGGTACCTACAGTTGGTGAGAGTAGGGCTTGAAGCCAGAGGCCTGACTCCCAAGGCGTAGTAGCAAGGAGACGTGCGTGCTCTGCCGGACTGGATGCCGTATTTAACAGATTGTTCCGAACCAATTGGCAGAGTGGCTCGTCCCAGTGCCCCTACGAGCAGGGATTGCCAGGCACAGCAGTCCCTGAGCAAGCTAAAAGCCATACATTTTTGGCCTCGGTGCAGTGCACAACCACCAGGACTCCTAATGAAGGAGTTAAAATTTTACCTAGGAGAGGATGCGCACTGTACACGGAGGACACAAAAGCAGGCAGAGAAACACTTGAAATTTTCGGGATGCCCAAGCCACCATGCCTTACAAGAAGGCTAGCCTGGGTCCATGATTTGTCTTCAAAAGGGATATTAAGAATGTAGGAGAGTATTCGATTAGTTGGTCCAATTGAAGCATCATAGTAGGACATTTCCAAAAAGGACAACCACGAAGTACATAAAGTGAATTTAGATTCGAAGCTCTCTCTGTCGTTTGACGAAAAGATGTTTGAAACGATGAATGATATCTCAATAAGAGTAAAGGACGTAATCACAAATTTTGTGTCAAATTCATGCGGTAATGTTAACACACGTGCACATGCACACACAATACATGCGGTAATATGCATGTTACCTAATTGTGACCGTTTTTATTTTATGACTCTTGCTTCTAATTTTTCCTGTAATCAGCTATCCGTGTTTTATGTGAAATACAAAGTTTATATAATACTCAGCGGCACAAAATTTGGCCCAGTTTGCATACAAAATTACCTGTATTCCATTCATCATTGATTTTATTTTAAACCAAATGGATTAAAATGGTTGGGTCATATGAAAATGTATTGGAAGAGTGTGTTTGTTTTTTGCCTCTTACTTGCAATATTACGATATCCTGGACAATTACAGTACTCTGGATTTATTTTTCATATCTGAATCGAAATTTCTTGCATCGGCCAGCCGGTATTTGGAATAAATAGTGACACCGAGCTCAATAAATGTATAGTTTGAAATAAGAAATAAGAAACGTTTATTGTATAAAACGATAAAACTGAAGCCGCGAACAACAGATAGTATTTAGTTAAAATAGTAAATAATAAGGTAATCATAATCATGATAGGGTCTACGAGGCAGTGTTAAAAAAATAAAAAATAGATAACAATTTTACTACCTACTAATCCCAACCAAACGACAGGTGTATGCGCACTGAACTGAACGAACGGAGCTTTGTTTTGATGCCCGTGCGCTGTGTGTCGCATTAACATCATCCTCTTTTTCACATTCAAAAAGACGTTGTGGGATAGAAAAGGATAGCAATAATGGCACGTGCACTCTTATCTTATGTTATGAAGTAAGATGTGTTTGTAAATTAAGGTAACGGATAAAATATTCATTAGTTCTACGATCAAATTGAGGTAACGGACAATGAAACTAAATACAATTCGAATCAAATTTGTGTAACAGACTATAAACTCAAATATAATTCGAATCCAATAAGTGTAACAGACAATAAACTCAAATATAATTCGAATCAAATTGGTGTAACGTTGGCACTGCTTAAAGTATAGGAAAGCAAATGGGCGTAAGGGACAAACATATTTCGAAATACTTGCAGTCCGTTTGATGTGAAGGTCATGCATATTTTTTTAATAACTGAGACATAAGTGTAAGGCAAGTTTTAATTTTCAAAGTGGGTTTGCGTCAGTAATTACAGCATTTTTTGTTGCTACATTTAATATTTTTCCAGATACATTGTTTTTGTGGGGCTGATCCGACTAGAACTCCTTCACCCTTAATTTTGGCAAGGAATTAAAATATCGAAATAACGTTAGAATTACAGTTTTTTTGGGGTAATTATGATGTTACATACACGGTAAAAATACAAAAAAAATTAAATGTCAGTAGTTTTCAGAAAAACGTATATCAAATCGACACCTCCTAAGTATACTGAGGCAACTGCAAAATCTTGATTTTACAGGAGAGCCGTGCAAAGGTAAAATCATTTGTAACTTTTTAATCTGTAAAGTCAATTCCATAAAACTTTGGATTCGCTGGAACAAAAGTACCTCTTTTCAGACTACATATATGGAATTCTGAAATTAATGTTAGTTTTTGAGAAAATGGTAGATACACTAGTGTACGCGTATTTTACGTGTTCTGATTTGTGGTATACTGAGGCAACTACCCCTTGATCCAGTATACACCGTACTAAGTTAATTGTTATTTTTTTCTATTTTTCATTTAATAATTAGATAAATATGTTACATAAATCCATACTGTTTAAAAATAAATACTTAGCTCATGCTCAAATGCCCTTTATCATTATTTGGTCGACATATTAGTCACTTGCACCAGTACACGCTTAAATTAAGGTCGCTTACACCTGTATACTGTTAAACATATTTAATGTTTTGCTGTTTAAAACGGGAAATTATATATATATTTTTATTAATGATAATAAAAAAAAGTTTTTTTTTAATGAACAAACGTAAATTTCAAATAAAATCTGTTTCTATTATGTTCGTAAATCTTTTAATCATAGTTCCATCATTCCTAAAAGTAACTTATTCAACAACCACAGTTTGAGCAATAATCGTTTTAGTTTAAAAATAAACATAAATCTATCCAAAATAGTCTTCTTTTCTTAATTATTGAGACTGTACTATTAAGTACTTATAAAAAATATAAAAACTTAAGTCGCTTCTTCTAAAGGTTCGATTTATCATTAGCAAGGATTCATTCCGTATTTTTAACGCCTTAGTATGATTTATCATTGCACCTTTATTCATAACTTCTAAAATTAAAAAATATTTATTTAAAAATTACAATATGACTACTATATGACTACTTAAACTGTCTCCAACTTATTTAGCTTCTTGGTTGTCTGGAAGAGATCGCTATTAAGCGATAAGACCGCCTATTGTCTACAATGTTCTTTGTTTCTGTATTGTTTTGTACTGATTTGTGGTGTTCAATAAAGAGTATTTGTATTGTATTGTATTGTATGAGGGATTACTAATGTTTGGCAAAGAATGTTCCCCAAAGCATCACATCGCAAATTTTGTTTCCCAAATTTTTATTTGGCAAAAATTCAATTGTCAAAACTACTTATCGCAATATTACAGTTATTATCGCAGAATATTTATCATTTAATATCAAAATCACAATTACGAGTAAGTGCCTTTATTCCGAATTGACAAGGTACTATTTCCTTTAGTCATCGTTTTTTGTGATCAATCTGTTGTAAAATTCAGTGTGTTGCGATGGTATTATATATTATACCACAATTGTGGAGGGCAAAACCGTAACCGGATTGTATTTCTCATGTACATGTATGTACGCTTGTTGGAAGTACATAACAATGACCTCATAATTGGTTTAAGAAACATTAAAGTAGCGTACCACGAACGTTTGCCAATTGACAAACAAAAATTTAAAGATCTTAAGATCATTAATGATAACTATAATAGATAACTAGAATAGAATAACATTAATGAATTTGATAATATCAATGTATAGCTTTAATGTACTTAATTAATTTGAAGGCATGTTTTGACGATATATTACAATCCTAGATTTAGATATTAACTACTATTGTGTGCCCTTGCAGGGCGTCATGGACTGACTTAGAACAACGTTACCATCTTCATATGTACGTACATGACTTGACAATGAATAAATAAATAAATAAATAAATCTTTGTCGAAGTGGTATAATACCATCTCAACACACTGAATTTTACAACAGGTTGGTCACAAAAAACGATGACTAAAGAAAAATAATAGTACCTTGTCAATTTGGAATAAAAGCTTTTACTCATAATTGTGATTTTGATATAAAATGATAAATATTCTAGTGCCATTATAATTAAGAGAGAAACGATTAAGACAGTTTTTTTTAATTTGTATCAATTTGTTAAGGTCAGTTGAATAACTTGTCAAGAAAAGCTTCATTTTGCAAGGTTACAAGTATAATAATCACTAATTTTACGGAAATCACAGTGCATTAGAAAATAAGTGGTTGTATCTTAGACAAAATAATTTAATTTCTATCGTAAAAGGTATATTTGACGTACGCCGCGTCGTTGGTCTCTCGCGTATACTGAGGCAACGTCAGGTTACACCACGCTTGTGCCGCGCCTCCACAATATCTGTACCGCGTACAGTGGTGCAAGCGACTTGCCTCAGTATACAACGTACTAATTTACAAAATTGTGTTGTATACATTTATATACGTCACTTTATTTTCGAAACAAACAGGAATTTTACCATGAAATTTTTGTGGCAAGTAGATATTAGTATTTTAGTCAAAATTATGTAAAAAACCGAAAATGTCAAAATGGTCACTTGCCTCAGTATACTTAGGAGGTGTCGAAATAGGCCGGACGTTGCTAACTAGGCAGAAAACAGGACCATTGTTTCAATATCCAGTGTTCTGGCCATTGCCAAAGATATGTTGTTTCCCGATTATTTGTTTTTAATCAACCAAAGTATACAAAGTGAAAAAATGATTATTAGAAAAACACTTTTAGTAATTAATTACCCGTTTCCTTAACTACACAACTCACAAGTACCTTAAACTTCGTCGGTCATTTCAAAGTCCAATATTTCAAAAATGACTCAACCCATTTTGAAAACTTAGCTAAGAATGACCGCTAGAAAACTTATTATTATTAGTAGCCTGGATAGGTCTCCCACTGCTGGGCAAAGGCCTCCCCCTGATCTTGAGCTTTGTCCGGCCAGTTCTCAAGAAACGCGTCCAGTTCATCTCGCCAGTTTAGCTTAGCAGTTTTGGCTCCCACGTCGGCAATGCACGTTTTGGAACACAGTGTAGTGTTTCGGATCTGATCAACCCGTTTCACTCCGAACATACCCCATCATCCTTTAGCAAACCTTCAATTTGATCTTCTGTAACTCAGTGAGTGACCATGTTTGAGCACCGTAAGTTAGGACAGGCAGAATGCACATTATCAACAAGTCTCCGCTTGAGGGCTAACGGAAGATCGCATTTTAATAAGATCCTTCGTAGACCTATTAACTTTTCCAAGCGATTTATATCCGTCTTTTGACTTCCTTGTTCTGTCTGTAGCTGAAAGAGACTAGTTGGCTTAAATAGGGATACTCATCGACATAGTGTAAATAAATAAATAAATAATAAAACCTGCCCGTCTGCCTGGCCGTCTACCTTTACCTTACGTCTCGTGCTGTTAGTCATCACTTGAGTTTTTGGCCGGTTTATTTTCAGACCAACTTGATGGCTTGCAGAACTTAGCTCTTGACGCATTGGCTGCAATTCCGATGCAGATGAGGATAAAAGGACAATATCGTCGGTAAATCTAAGATTTGTTAATCTTTTACCGCTGTCAGCAATGCCCTTGCACTCCCACAAGGCCGATAGGTTTCTGAATATTTGCTCCAGTGTATTAGTGAAGAGTTTAGGGGATAGCCAGCGGGTCTCCCTGTTTTACCTCTTTTTCAATTTTGAATTGCGGCTCAGATGATTGCAGCTTTATGTCTGCTGTACTACCGTTATAAATGTCATAGATGCATGAATACCAACCCCAAGAATAAGCTGATTTTCGCCCCAACTTGCCTACCATACCATTTTCATACGTTGAACCAAGTCATAGAAAAATGTAACGAGTGAGTAGATGTACAAAACAATAAAAAAATTCATTTAGTGTTCATTGATTATTCAAAAGTATTTGACAGCATCACACACTCCTCTATTATTGAAGCAATTCTTCTCCAAGACATTGAATCTACCTACATTAACCTTATTAATTCCATATATGACAATAGAAAACTTGCTTACAAAAAAAATCACAGCCAAATCGGTTCATCTGTTTAAGAGCTATGGTGCCATAGACAAACAGACAGACACACATACTCACACGTAGCGGTCAAACTTATAAAAGTAGTTTTTTTTTATTTATTCATATTAAATTTGGCAACGTGCATTATACTGGACATGACAGATGTTTATAAAAAAACTACATCATTGGCATTGGGAAGTATGCGGGACATAGCAAAAGCAAGTTAAAACGTTGCGTAGTTGGCAACGGGAAGTATACTGGACGTCACACTTTGCAAGCGTTAAACATACAAACAGAACGTGTTCTTAATGTCAAGTGTAATTAAATATGTTTTCTAATTACTAATTGTCAACACTTGCTAATAACTCATAACATTGACATATAAAAATACGAAAAACAAATCCACTAATAGAGAGCCCGCAAGATGCGATCTTCCTCCTCTGCATCTGGCGCCCACTGACGAGCTTTCTCACCGGCTTGATATATTTTTTTGGTGAAATAATATTACCATTTAATCGATAGTACCCAAAAACAAACTCCATATTTATTAAAATTACGTGTAGATTTTTTTTACAATTTGTTTATTTATTTATTTCATTTAGATACAGTGTAAGCTTACAGCACATGATAACACCAAAGCACCTACACGATAAATTATTACACAAAAACAGAAACAGAAATCAATACATGTCAAAAAGAAAAATCGACAAGTTAAGAACATTCGAAATTATAGGATACATTATGAACACAATGTTCAGTGTTCTTCTCGGTGTCAAATTAAGGGTTAAAAAAGTAGGGTAAGGGATTTCCTAAAGCTAGACTTTTTTCAAATATACCATTCCAAGGACCGGAAAATTTTGAACAAAACTGTATAACCCATTTTGCGTATTTTGTCCCTTACTTCAATTAGACCTGCAGCCGACGACATAATGAGGGCCACATTTTTTGCCGCGGAGTGCGAATATATTATACTACACTTCATACAGGGTATTTTTTTATAAATGCAAAAAAAAATATGTTTGCTTCGCTATTGTTAACGGACGTACTTCTGCAAACTGGAACCAACCCACATAGGTATAAGTTAAATGTAACTTTGGACCTTAAATTCTGTAGCAAGAAAACGAACTTGTAATAATTTGTTTGTGGATTGGTTTCGATTTACAGAAGTATGTTAAATAACACGTTGTGTTATTTTGGCACTATCTTAAAAAAATATTTAATCAATCAATCAATCAATCATTTATTCACAAGAACATTATATTATTATTAGAGATATTCAATCCACTAACTTAACGATATTCACGGACTCTCTAATGCATAACTGCGAGGGGAGGGGCGTATCTGATAAGCTCTGCATTAGATTTGAAATTTACAATATCAATACAGAGACGTGACGCTGTCACCTGAAGTTTCAAAGAGAACTTTGTACCAAGGTACATAGGACAACCTAGCCGCGACCAAAGTGTTGAAGTTTCCTGGTTCCGGAACTTGTAAGGCCTCTTCAGAGACTGGTGATGGCGAATTCGGGGGCGTGGGCCTGGACTCTTGTTCTTGCTCAATTACTGAATCTTCTGAGGTGTGGCTAGGTGTTTCTGTAGTTTCTGAAGACAATTTTATCTCTTATCTCGTCGTATCTGTCTTGATTATTGCGCATATTGTAACGTTTCATCTCAGAATTAAAAATAACTTGCACAGTCGTGAGTTGACCCGCTACTTGAGGAAGCCAAAGGATAAATAAGAGCGGTTTCGCACCGTTTGACTAAAAGATGTTTGAACTGATCTTTTTCCAATCTGTGAAACCGATTTCACCACATAGAGAGCCGTGTATAGTCATACAGGTAATGGTCTGAGTTATGCGCCATCACCTGCATCTCTCCCATAAACGTAACCCGCTCCATCAGTCTTTCACCAGAATGTCCTCCTGGGCACCGTTCAGGTAGGCAACGCACGCCAAAAACTCGTAAGGAAATGCCGTGTAGTTTTTCGGTAAGATGCTCCGGCACAGATCCAGTCCAGTAGTAGCGCTATCGGGTAGAAGCAATACCGGTCTGCACGTCTGAACAACATTCTGAATTTCTCCAGGACAGAACCAACAATTAACGTAGGCGAAGCCGCGGCCAACAGCTGATAGTCATAAATAAATTTCATAATTTAAAGGCGTGTTTAAGCACGATTTTCTATCAAAGGCTTGCTGCATTGGGGTTTAAGGTCATGCGCGGTGGATACCGCTATTTCCTGGCACTAAAGCCGTTCAACGCAACCACTTCCTGGTTCTGTAAACAATACGTCGGCTGGAGGCATTTTCAAGCCACATTTTACTATGTATTTTGCTTATTGAATTGAGCCTTAAATTCACTGCTATGAACATAAGCCTGCTTTTGTTTTTTAGTTACTAACTAGCTTATGTCTGTGGTTTCACCTCAGTGAAAAAATAAAAACTCCGTGGAGTTTTAGAAATAATCCTTTGTCTTTCTCTATTATCCTCAAAAAATGGTTAATTTGTCGGTTGGTATAAAATAATCCTCTTTACACCGTATTCAGTAGAAACTTCGTGAAATCCCGAAAATTAAATCATTTTTTTATTTATTGACAATAATCTTGTATAATGATAACATGTTACTGACTATAATAATATTATGTACCTACCAGTACCAGAAATATTCTCAGCAATATTTGGTGTCACAGTTACTTATTGCTAACAAACTTTTCATCAAAGTTAAATATTCAAAATTAAAAAAATACCACTTTCTTCATAACGTATAGTTTGTTTCGTAAGATGCTCAGGCACGTATTAAATGAAGAAAGCAAACAAATTAAATCGTTTGAACTTATATGGTTTCACATAAACGAAATATTACAGACTAGCGTTTTGGCGGATATAGAACCACATAAAACGAGGGTATTACGGCGGCGGGTTATTGTCAACATAGCGTTAATGTCTCGGGTGGGTTAATATCTTATATGTGCACTTTTAATATTATAAATATAACAAACTTCTTACTCGTTTGTTTTTGCGATCAAAATAAGTATCAACACTTAATTAGCGAACTAAATTTGCTTTTAATTCGTGTAAATATTTTTAGCTGAGGTGCTATTGTGATATGTCGTATGCCTTGCAATTTTGAGTATGCTCTGAAGCTGGGCACAGATAATAATGATCCCTAGGTAGGCCTATGCGATTCAGACCGAGAGCCATCATCACCACTAATAGCGCGGGTAGTGCCGGCATTAAATTGAATATCACTTCACTACATAATATAAAACAAAGTCCGCCACCGCATCTGCCTGTCTGTTTGTCTGTTTGCGATAAACTCAAAAGTACTGAACGACTTTCATGCAGTTTTCACCAATAGTTTTTAAAGGTTTTGTGCAAATTCATTGAAAAATAATGACAACTATGCTAGTAGTACAATACGGCTTGTTGTTGCCTTCTTTACGAGAGTTTCCGCCTAAATAATGAAAGACAAAACATGAAAGAATATTTCATTTTTTCTTTTAAATCTACGCACATAAATTAAATTATGTTAAAAGGGCAGAAAAACTCATTTAAATAAATAGGCTATAAACAATAAAATATATACCACTACTGAACGGTATAAAAAATATATCTCCTGTATAGTAAGCAGTTATACACCGTTTATAATATATTTTTTTGATCATTTTTGTACAACAATTATGAGTAGGTACACAAAAATTATTAGCTTATGAAAAACAATGCTTTATTGTCTATATGGGTATTGAAATTGCAAGATTTAACGGTGCATTTTCGCATTTCTCATCTCGTTAATGTCGTTCGATGTCATAATGGCGATCAGTGATCAGCTATAAGTTGAGAAGATGTCTGCAGAACTTTGAAACGCTCTTTTCTAAACTTAAGAATATATCGCTTAACGCCATTAGCCTTTCATCCATCGAAATTATGATTAATAATCACATTTCACAATGGAAATATACCTACGTGGTTCAGATTTCACTGTAAATTTATTGAAACTCCACGTTAATGATCGCTCAGTATCGAAACCAAATGGAAATACGGTTGTGATTAACGACGTATTCGTTAATCGGGGACCGAATTCGATTAATGACTCGATACGACTCGATACTGAGTAATGGAATGGAGTTTCAGGCTAAGCGAGAAATGGAACCTTTTGCTGTGGCTGCCAAAACTTTGTCTAACTAATGGCTTATATCAATATACAGCGCGATAGTATTTAAAAAGACCTTCGGGGTGTCTTGCTGTCTCACTCACTCTTATGGATTTGATACAATATATCGTCAGTCGTACTCGAAACCTGAATGACTTTCTAGGAGCTCACGGACTGTGCCTCATACTAAATTCTTTGTTATTTTAATTAAGATGAAGTCTCATATTTGGCTTTCTAGCATATTTTTATTGCACAATGGCAGAAAACTGTTTAAAATGGTCTTTTACTCGACAAAAAAGTGGGAAAATGGACAGACCTATAATACTTTTAGTAATCATGCCGAATCTTAATATGTATAATTGAAAGAAAGAAATAAAAACTATTAAGTAAGTGTAGATCTGCGGTGGTTTCGGCTTAGTTATTCTTGTCTGTCTTAATCTAATGTCAGACTGTTGTACTTACCTCTATACAAATTTCTTTAAAATAAAGGTTTTCAGCTTCTTTTTCAGCATCAGTACTTTGTTTACCCGTTAGGTCTGAATATAATTTGATCTCGGCCGCAGACAAACAGAAGGGACGAACTGACACGGTGACACTATAAGGATTTATTTTTGCCATATTTACTACGACACTAGTTCCTTCAATTCATGAAATTAAAAAGTAGGAGACATAAGGACTTGTCTAGGGCATCAGTGAACATACCTAAACAAAAATATACAAATAACAGAAATATTACCTTTCAGATTTATAGAGCAAGCCGTAACCTTCTAAAACAAATTTAAACCCTGCAATAAATCGAAACTTTCCACATACATTCTTAAACTCCAATAAAACGTGGCAACATTCATAAAACTCAACGAGAGTTGTGTGGCATGAGCCAGGTCGCTTTATAATGGCTATAAAACTGCAGCGGAGCTGAATAAGGCTGCCGTCGGTTCATGAACCCGATTGAATGCACTGCTACGAGCCAAAAGACCGCAATTTCCCGCGTAGACGACTCTATTCTTCCTGAGATATTAAGAATAGCAAAAGTACAACAATAAAGTGCACTCATTTGCTAATCGAGCGCACTATTCGAAAAAGAAAATGAAAAATTACTATCAATAGCATATACCTATTCACAATTTTTTCAAAAACTTCTGTCAATCGTGTAATTAAAATCCTACGAATCCTACTATCGTACCCAACAATACGTATAAATGCGAAGGTTTGTGAGGATTTTGGGATGTACGGACGTTTGATACTCTTTCATGGCAGAACGGCTGAACAGATCAGAATGAAATTTGGCACAGAGAATGATTATATGGAGTAACACAATACACCGACCGATCAATGGACCAATGGACTAATCATTTATAGCATATTTTAATATAAAAATGTACATGACATTACAATGTAATATGATAAGTAAATAAATAAATACATAAAATGCCATCCTTAAACTATATACAGTTACGTGTCATACGTAATTAAGATTCATTACTATTTGTGTTATATCGTGATAAAAAGCTATGGTTAACGATCATTATCTATTTACCT
Organism: Pandemis corylana; assembly: GCA_949127965.1. NCBI lineage: Eukaryota > Metazoa > Arthropoda > Insecta > Lepidoptera > Tortricidae > Pandemis > Pandemis corylana. Next base: position 19,277,156 of record OX421850.1, read on the forward strand.
GTAAATAAATTAACTCTGTGCCGGGCGTGATGACACTAATATGGTTAAATAAACCAGTCTTTAATTTTTAAGCTTTGTATTGTCCATATATGTCTAGGTTTGTTGAGTTATTCCAAAAAAAAACATTTCTTTTAGATATAATACTAGCTTCTGCCCGCGACTTCGTCTGCGTAGCTTTAAACATCTAAGGATACACAGGGACAGACAGACAGCGGAAGAGACTTTGTTTTATACTATGTAGTGATGATATATATTAGAATAGTTTGCATGTTGCATGTTTATATTGCAACTGTTGTGAATTGTACATCACTATCACTACATAGTATAAAACAAAGTCGCTTTCTCTGTCCCTATATCCCTATGTATGCTTAAATCTTTAAAACTACGCAACGGATTTTGATGCGGTTTTTTTTAATAGATAGAGTGATTCGAGAGGAAGGTTTAAATGTATAATACGCAGACAAAGTCGCGGGCAGAAACTAGTAATTTTTATATAATAAGAAAATTCCCATAAAAAATATAATATCTACGAAGGATTTAAAATGTAAGGATTTTTAATAGATGTTAAACGAGATCTCACCAGTTCGAATTAAATAGTTTCATTTTCTTTGTTACTTGATCTTTCTTTTATTTCATAACTTGCAAAACAATACACTTTTTAACTGAATATATAAGTCGTTAAAAGTCATTTTTATTTCTTTCAGATTCTGATGTGCGTTTCAACTAGCCACAATTACTCCAATGCAGATGCTCACCTGACGACGCGAGGGCAAACGGTACATACACACATGTTTTCTTATTTTTGCTCAGAAATATAATTCATAGTAAGTTGCTTTTGTATTATGTACGTGTATTTTATTGCGTCAGGGTGAGATTGGGAATGGTGCTAACATTATACTTTTGATAGTTTTACCCATACGAGGTGAGTTTTTGACATGTAAACGAAAAGAAGATCGATGGATATGTAGACTGCAAGTAGCAACGCGTTCGTCGACAAACTAATTTTTAAAGGCGCCCCTGCTGTTAAAATAACCTTTTTTTTAGTTTTAAACATTAATCCTATTTCATTTGCCACGGCTATTAATATTTAATTATTTTTAATTATTTTTTTATTCCATAGTATAGGTATCGTCTTTTATTAGCTGCATCCTGATATTGTATTCAGTTCAATTGAATTTTGAAATATTTAGCTCCATCGATACTGTCGATGACTCTGTCAGTGTCGAGGTTGAAGCAGACGCTACTTGATTTTAATCAGCCGTTGTTCGGTAGCTTCGGTGTGCGGTACTTTGATGAGAATCTAAAATAGATAACACATACATACATTTTCTTTTATCGAAACTCCAATTGTATGTACCTACAGGACACCACAAAAAAGTGTCGTTACTAGAAATATAGCGTACATATATGTAAATTAATTAATGAAAATGGTAAATGCACCTTCTGATGCCGTGCTGCTTAACATTGTCGACGTCTGAATTTGACGCCGGGTGTCGGGAACACGTTACTTACAGACGATGCATCTGTCGCGGCATTTTTACACACGTTGTTTATGACTATGACCCTTTTCAGGTTATTCGTTTTGAGGTTCCCAGTTGTTACAGAAGTTGGGTCGTGTAACTTTTTCATATTTCGAAAAGTACCTAGGTACTTTGCTCGTTTTTATTGTTTTCGCTACAACAATAAACATATTATGTCAAAGCTTTTTTCTTGAGATTAATCCGATAACGTTAATCCACACAAAAAGTTTGCATAATAAAGAGTGAAATGAACACCCTGTCTGAACTTAACCTAAAATCAGTTTACCTTTGTTGTGAAGATTGGCTGCTGACGAACTGTCCAAATATTATGCGTAACAGAATGGAAATTTAGTAATAATTGTTTCTCAAACGGCGAGAAAGTACAATTATTAAAAAATATATATAAATCATTAACACGCGATTGCAAATTCCAACTGTGGTTGCAGGGCATCTAGACTTAACTGGTTTACTTTGTAATTGTTACAACCTAAGGCCCGAAGATATAAATTTTACAATTTTCCAAGTCTGAACTAACAACATTTAGTCAATGTTGCTAATTTAGTCTTGTAAAATCATAACTTGTAGTTTTGAGAAACGGATCACTGTTAACGTTCCATAGCTCAGCCTGTGCGTAATTAAATATTTTATGTTACCTATGACTTTAGTAACAACTGTAGTTTACTCACAGTATTGTGGGTAAGTTTTTCAATTCAAGTGTTTTATTACATTATTTAGTATGTTTCAGGGAAACAACGCCTGTTGCAATCTCTATCTGACATTATATAACCGGTTGTTACTTGAGTATGCTGATAAAAAGAAAGATAACATTGTGGACTAAGCTAAAATCGAGCCTTATGTTTGAGAAGCGGCGCCGGCTCAGCCACCCCGTTACAAATGAGTATCAAATGTGATGATCAACATTTGCAACGACTTTGACATGAAGGTATATGCTACTCAAAAAAAAGGTATGTGTTACGTTCGTTTAAAATAAATGCACTGCGAATTTGAATAATAATAGCAATATGCCTTTGCTTAGCGAATGATTAAAGCAAGGTGAAAGCAACCTTAATGTTCTGTTCTAGTTAAATAATTTAAGGAATTTTGTGTATCGCGATCAAATGGACCTTTTTGAGTTTTGTCTGAGTATTTAAAAAAAAAAAACTTAATGATCCGCGATAAATTGATTAATAAATACAAAATATAGTTTACTTTCATGTTTCGAAAGATAGTTAACACTTAAAGAGTAAAAGTCTGACAAATGTTTTGTGTACTAATCCAAGAGGTCATTTTCTGTAATATTATGATCTTCTGGCTAGAGTTTAGGTCACATTGTATTTCTGTCTACTACAGGGAATATTCATGATTTTTTTCTTGGTTTGCATTAAAAGCTCATTAATGTAATTATACAACATAAAAAATATTTTTAAAATATGTTAATTATAAAAATAACCGAGATATAAGCTATCAAAGATTTGTCTCTGTATCTTTCTAGAAAACGGAATATTAATATGGAGTTTATTTGGGCATTGTGATAAAATTTGTCGGCCCCGCGAATAACCGGGAAAGAGCTCTTAGCCAAATTTTTTTTTGCATATTTACGTTCTTATACCTACCTATAACAAACTTAGATTTTTTACACACAAAAATAATGATAAATGCCCTGTTTTATGGATACTTCAATGTTTTTTCTATGGAAAAAAAAAACAAACACGAAATACCCAGGGAAAAATATTTATACACTGTTACACACAGATCTTGTCCGTTTTAAACAATAAAAAACGTGTATCCTTGGCTACGGTCATTTTTTGGCTAGTGTAATGATGCGTGTAATTTTGTCCTGTCGTACGTAGGTATTTGTATTGTCCCATAAAATATGCAGGTTAATCAATTTGCATGCGAAAAATACGCATAAATTACTGTACTAATACCCAATCAACAAATAATATGATTTTCTCACGTTTTCCTGAAAACCCACGGGATTAAAATTTTGTTTACAGCACAGATACATTGGAAGATAAATTTTGTTTTCTCATTACATTGTTTACAACTAAATCCATCAGGTGAGGGCTAAAGCTTGCAGATACAAGACTTGCAGATAATGATGAAACGTTATCACTGGAGCTGTAAACAAACTGACAAATAAAAATAAATTGTGGGCTTTAAATATCCCTGTTGACTAAAGATATAGATTTAAAAAACAAAGTTAGAGAAATGTTCTAAGCCAAAACACAAATGTAACCATTTTGTGTTCAATAAATAACTGCAAATCCTTATCTACCATTTTATGGGCGTATTCCAGTAGAACCGGAAGTAATGTAAACAAGTTTTATCCAGAAGACAAATGTATCGTAGACGTAGACGTAGACATTAAGGAAAGCACGACGCAAGAGAACTAAGAATAAAAATATCCCGTACAATTTTGCGGAATACCATTTCCTTGAACTAGTCTAAATAGTCAAATAATTAACAAAGTGGGGATCAAAATGAAATGATGATGAGGAAAAACTATTTATTTTTAATTCAAATTTGTTATCTTACTGTTTATTTGTTGACTGTACTTGGTTGTCGCCCTGTTTACATAAAGTACAACTTTGCAGTCAATCAGACTATTGGAAGTGTTCGAACAAGGGTTTAAAAAATTGGAAAGCGTTTAAAAAAAAGAAAATTTACCAACCGCAGGCTATGTCGGTCGGTCGTCTATCCAAAATCGAATTTAAGTTTGTTTTTTGAGGTAACATTGTCCGATGGACGATTTATTCGATGCCCGATTAATATTTAAAAACTAGCTGTTGCCCGGGACTTCACCCCGCTGCAATTTTTTTTTTCAAAATATTGTTTTATTGAAACCTTGTCCAATCAGTAACAAACATAACTAAAAAAGTAATATCCAATTCGGTGCAGTCGTTTGGAAGTTATTCGCGTACATACATTTTGACGATTCATTTTTATTTATATAGATAATAAATATACTCCAAAAATCTTTCGTAGCAGAGATTCATTGATCTCGACTAATATCCTAAAGTGATTATTCCAAGTAACTAACCACTGACTAGGTACTACAAAGGTGGTTTTTTACTTAATCAAATCATGACAATATTAATGATTTTTAAATTACCTTTTCCACGCTTGGATCGGGAATATTAAAAAGAGGATTGTACTCCACAGTTGGACGTCTGCAGATTTTGATTATTGTTATTGGTTTTAAGTATATTCCAACATTGTCATCTTTTTTGGAAACTACGAAATAATTACAGTTATTGCATCTATTTGACACCTCAAAGCTTCCAACCTTTTGTGCTCGATGGGTACGTATTAAATTGCATAAAGTTTTAAATGCGTGATAGGTCAAAATACACACACATATAAATATCAAACTCACTCGGGGGCAAAGAAACCGGATCACTTTTACATACAACTTTCTACGGGAAGTGACTCGTTTTTTTTGCTCCCAAGTACCTATATAAAGCAATTTTCTCAAATTACTTGCCACGATTTTAATAAATCTAACCTAATATAAACTTATTTGGAGATTGATCAAAAAAGTTCGTTTGGATATCAGTTTCACTGAAATTTGCTTTACACATATTGACTCATTATGCATTTCAAACTTTGTTTTTAACCCGAATCCCTGCTCGATATGATTATGTTTTTCAAACATTTTGGTGATAACGCCTGTCAGTATACTTGTAATGTCTAGGTAGGGAAACGATTCTTCCCGAACTGTCGGTGGGTAAGAACCAAAATCCGTCAAAAAGATTAATTTTCTTATCATTTATATGCCGGTAGCCCACGAAAGCTTTCTGAGCAGTACGGGTATTTTTAAATCGGCTCTCATACTGATTACACGGCATTTTGAGGAAACTCCCGAAGATTTCGTGTGAATGGAACGGTAAAAGGTTACGTACGTATTACATCGAATGGAGATTTGCCTAATGTGATATTAATTATGTTGAACTCCTCTCGTGACTGCTTCAATTAAGTCTCAAAGAAAGTAAGATTTAATTTGTAACTTCCCTAATTAAAAGTAATTGGATGAAGGTGACTTATTTGACAATCTACTTTTATTTTCGTTTTCTATTTTCATTATACATACCTACACGTATTCTTTTGTTATACATAATAATTATGTCGTTTAAAATAGTTACGGTCGCGCTACTAAAGTATGGCCGGAATACTTCTAAATGTCTTAGTAATACTGACTAAATTACAATGTTACAAAATTTAATCCGTACTGCAAAGAAATTCGGTCAGCAATTTTTTGAATATCAGGGCGCACGGCAGTGCCCCGACATGTCGGACAAAACAAAGGCTCGGCCGTATCGTCCTTTTCTCGAAGCCATTCAGGCCATTTTAAACCTATAATTTTGTACTGGCTAAAGTTTGACAAAAAGAGATGAGATCCCATAAAACATCACATTACATGTGTCTCGCATTGCAGTTCTTTAACCTACTTACTACAAAAAAGTTTTTAGACGTAATGATAAACCAAGTCGCTTTTATAACTATTAGTCAGTACGGGGGGTGTCCATAGAACTAGATTTCCGCCGGCTTGTCTCGAGATATTTGTTTTTAAATAATTACATACAATATTTTTGATGGTATGAGTATTTCACACAAGTCAATTATTTTAGGCACGTCTTAAAACATGTTAAATTTTGGTGATAAGGCCTTAGTTAGGCACTAGGTCTTTGGGAAATGTAACAAAATACGTAACAATAATAATAGTTGTTCTACCAAGATTGTAATCGAAAGCATTTTTGGACTTCCACACGCGTTCTGTTGTTTATTTTTTTACTTCGTACTTTAATGATAAAAAATGAGCAAGTTTTTCGGTTTTTTTTCGTGCTGGTACAGCCAGCCATTAAAGCGGTCGGAAGAAAATAACGTTACAAAAGTTAGTAGACACCATTATTTGTAAATAAGTTATTAAACACAGTAACATTTAGGTACCTCATTAAATTTTGTAAGTCGTTAAACAGTATTTTTAGAAAGTGGCCTGAATATGGGCTCCATAATTTTGTGAGTGCATGTGAACCAACTGGAATCACAATTGAGAGAAAATACTAATGTGTTACTAACTGTTCCGAAATGTTGTTCTAAAATATTTAAAAAAGTTATTCCACATCTCAGGGTGGTTTGTCTTAACAAAGACATTTTCTCGTTGCCCTTTTTTACACCTTTTTTGCACAAACGAAAACATGTAACCGAACGGACGATCTAGTTGCTCTACAACAACAGCAGTCTGCACTAAGTTTGGCTTTCTTCCGTCTTCCTTTTTTAGCTTGGGACATTCATTTTAACACTGCCGCAGCGTTACTGAGAGCTTGCGCTGCGTAAGTGTTTAACTTTAATTTTTGCGCGGTACTTCGGTTGGTCTTATATGGGTCGATAAAATCTTGCTCAAGTGCACAAGGATCTATTTTTTTCTTGAACCTCGCTTATAAATTATCACTTGGCAGTTTTATCATCCCTTTCAACTTGTCCATGGTTCATAACATTATTTCGAATGGATTAAGTAGATGTAGAATGTCATCATCATACATTATACAACTAAATAAGTGAAAAAAAGTTGCTCCGTTATCAACTTTGAGTTATATTTGCAGGGCTTTGGTCACAAACTGTGACGTTACATCAAAACCATAGGTTGATAGCCTTCATGCACTGTTTTATGTATACAGCGAGTTGCTGCGAAAACACAGTGTGTTTCACAAAATAATAGGCTATAATTGCTTGTACCGGGCTCAGAGACCTAGGTAAATGTTTATGTATACTGTCACTGTGTGTACACAACAAAGTCAATCACTACATAGTATAAAACAAAGTCGCTTGCCGCTGTCTGTCCCTATATATGCTTAGATCTTTAAAAGTACACAACGGATTTTGATGCGGTTTTTCTTATAGATAGTGATGCAAGAGGAAGGTTTATATGTATAATTCTACGCAGTAGAAGTCGCGGGCAGAAGCTAGTTCTGCATAAAACAGGAATGGCAGGGAAAATTATACCAAAAAAGATTAAAAACCCGTTGCTGACCAGAAGTTGTCGTTTTTTATTTTGTTGATACATTAGCTAGTTAATGTCTCAAAGGCAAGATGCTCTCAACTTTGGACAACAGCAACTCGATACCAGTTTGGGGCTTTTAACTCAGTTCAATCACTTGCTGTGAAAATCAGCGATGCTCCTTAATTTACAAGAAATATTAAATCCTGAAGCTTAAAGAGATACTTTGCGCCTCATTGTGTGTATTCTACCGCTTGTACAATGGGTTGTACTCCAAGCACTTCCACATTCTATTATCGCACTGCTCGCCGCTGGCAGATCGCTTATTTCGAGACTTTGGAACCGAAATGGTCGTGCACTGCATGATTTTGGAAGAATTTCCTTTTGAGAACGCTTCGATTGTGGGATGCTGCTGTGGTTTTCCCGAAGGTAACGATGGGTTTCTTTAGGAAAGAAATGTTAAGGTTCCGTCAGCAAAATGCATGTCAGTCCTCTGGACTTACAAGCGTCCATTAGTTACGGTAACTGCTTATCAACCCTCGGCCTTACGTGTGTTTGCCACCGACGTGTTTCAGGTAAAAAAGGTATCAATAAATATGGCACAATTTGTTTCATTAAATTAAAAACCGTGCTTGGTAATGGTATTATGGTCTATACTTTTAGTTAAAGCTATTAAAGCGTAGGATTTGCACCTTTTATAAGTATATTTTTATTTTTGTTGCAGATAAGTCTGCGCTCACTTCGAGATTCTCGCCTGGAGCTATACAATGGTCGACTCATAGCATTGGTTTTTCGCGAACACACATAGTATCAGAAAAGGCGGCGTTCGAGGCGGAAAAATGTTATTGTTGACTATATTGTATTTCGTCTCGTTTCCGGTGCTGACCACTAGATTAGTCAAAGGAGAAACGACTATGGATTCAAAATCACCACAACCTTTAATCAGCTCAAGAGTGGTACGAACAAAGTACGGAGACATAAGAGGGTTCATAGTTACACCTGAATCACGATTTTTAGAACCAGTTGAAGTATTCAGAGGCATTCCATACGCGTCTTCACCGGTCGGTTCACTAAGGTTCATGCCGCCTGTATCTGGAGCGCAATGGTCTGGTGTTAAGATAGCTGAGGAATTCAGTCCGGTATGCCCTCAAATACTCCCTGATATAAGGAATGAAACTGCAGTTCTGAAGCGAATATCGAAAGGAAGATTGGAGTATTTGAAAAGGATTCTGCCTTTCCTGACTAACCAAGCTGAAGATTGCTTGTATCTAAATATCTACGCACCAGCGCAAGGTATTAAATTTATTTTATTATTATTTATTATTTAAATTTATTTTATTTTCTATTTTATGAGAGTTAACTCTTAGTAAGGTTATTGATATGTTGTTGACATGTGACAATTCTGTTTAAATTACAAATTCGACAAGAATCTATGCCGATTACCTTCATATTGACAACGCCGCATCGCAATTCGAATTGTCACTTGTGACCGACAAGTGTCGAATTGGTGAAATAGGTGCCAGAAAGATTCAAATCGTTCGACTATATTTACCTATAATTATGTCCTTTTTAACTCGGTCATGAGTTCTCACGGGATTAATAAACTAAGTAACAATATTATATCGTTTGAAATAAATTCCCACGCCAATGTGCATAATATGCAGCACAGCGCTTGTAAATTATAAATGTTGATATGCACCACTTTATATATTATGAAGTAGGTACTGTTAATATTCTAAAACTGCACTAAAGCGGCAGGTACAAGAGGTAGGTAAAGTCTGTGACAATAAAATGAAACAAAAAAGTGTTTCAACTTCCCCGGACGTTTAAACTGAAACATTTAACAAAAAGCTTGATTTATAATTTCAGCTAAAAGGGCAAAACGCTCAGCTGAGGTAACTTCTAAAAGAGTAACGTCCTTGCCGAGGGACATCGCATTCATTTTGCTGTTGCGGGAGCCGGACGGAAGAATTTGAATGCCGAGAGGACGGAATTAAAAAATGTATTTTATTAAAAAATGTGCCAATTTACGCGGGAATTTGAGAGATAAATGCTTACTTCGTTTTATCCTCCGCATAACGATTTCCTTTTAATTTACTGAGTGAGAATATTAAGGGTAGAAGATTGTTGTATACCTCCCTACTATTGATTTAAATAGCTGGTTAAAGTTGCTGTTTGGTTCTACCAATAGTGGCGATCCCTTTTTTTCACGACTACCCAAAAAAGTGTTATCAAATTTTAATTACCTATACTTTCGCCACCAAACATTTTAAATGTAAAGGTATCGATTTCGCTACCGGGTTAGCGCTCACCATTATAATTTTCAAAGAGAAACTCTTTTTATTGTTTTCCTGTTTCTTTTTTCTTTTATGCATAAACACAGTGAATTAAATGTTTCTTTATTCGTTTTGTGCCAAAAGGCTTGGTCTCGAAGAAGCAAAATGGATTTTAATGTATCTCGAATATGCGAAAGTACAATTAAACGGATTCTATGCACTTACTAGAACAACCTTTTTGTAGATTTCTCTTCAGTAACAGACATAGATAGGTACATCCAAGAGCAAGGCTAAAATGTACGAAGTAAGCTGCGGCGGCTGTCTAACATTTTGTTCCTAGTAGGTACTTACAATATAAAGGCACAGCCCGAAATACCCGAAAACACGTAGCTCTTGAAAATTGACATTGCAAAAGCCTCGTTTTTCCTCCGCTGTACTGGTTTTGTTCGCCTCAGCTTTGTTAAAAGCATGAGGTATCACACGGAATACTTTTTCACTTCCTGTTGATGCCGATTGGCGAGTGTGAAGAGACTTGAATATAAATGAAACACTAATGGATACGGTACAAATAAAAACCTAAACTGCCCGTTAAAGAATTTGAACAAGGATCTGAGAGTTTTTCTAGTCTACGGTCAATGAGGACTGATATTTAAATTTTATGTATTGTCTTGTTTCGCGTGCAGCACTTAATATGATACCATCTTTAATCATCAGTTAGGTATAATAGGTTAGATGCCCACCGAATTTATTTTATTAGGAATATGTTCGCCTTTTGTGTTAGTCTCTATCTGCTATTGAATTTTAGCTTTTATGTGCAGTTGCAATTTCAGCTTCGGCTTCGCCCTCGTGGAAGAATTGTATATCCCGTGAGAATTATGAAATATTCATCCTTATTTCTTGCTGAATTCAATCCCAATAAAAACATAGGCAACATGTAAATTCAGTATTAAAAATATAGCTTGTCGATTCGCGGTTATAGTAGACACTCTTGTAAACCTTGCCCTTATACTTATTGGCACCTTTTCACATAACGTTAACCGGGGTGACTTTGATAATTTTGGGGCTACTTTGATCGTTTTAAAATTGACATAAAATCGAAATTGTGCACATGCGGTAAATTTTTGGCATGTAGTCCCAAAGGCGATCGATGAAGACATCGATTGGAAGTAGTACACGCATATAAAAATTAGTGATTTTGTCATTATAACTACTTTTATAGTCACCCCATAAATCAAAGTCACCCCAAATTACGGTACCAGCGCACTAGGTAGGCCCTTTTATTATAATATATTTTTGATGGAATTCACTGTTTACATCTTAATTTGAATTTGGTTTCTAATAATGAATTACATTCGACGAATGTATAAATTCTATTGTAGGTACGTTATTCACCCTTTGTTTCTGTTAAAAGAAAAGCGCATAGAAAGCAATAGAAAACGGAATCTTTATCCTTAGTCATTACAGTGCAGAACTTCTTATACATAGATGGATACCCGGCAGTATTCGCAGAGCAGTGTTTATGGGAGATAGCCTTTTTGTGGCGGTGTGGTGCAAATTAATATTCTTTCGTATTGGAGTCTTGATATCTTAATACATTTAGTTCTAGTCACGTTTGAAGTACTGACGTAGCTTTTTTCTAATGTTACCCTCGTTTTACTAATTAAAACGTGTACAGGATTGATTTAAACTATGTTATCGGTACAAAACCGAACCTTTCGAGTAAAGAGGATGAAGTGGACTGGTTTTAGCTCTAAATAAATGCAAACCTAGGTACCTTACCTATATAATATCATAAACGTTTTAGCAATTTACTTAGCTTCCTTTTCACACACGTAAAATTTTAGCATAATTTCTGGTAATTGGATTTTTAGATATGTGACTCGCCACTTACTCTCAAAGAGACTCTTTAAAATGATCTGTTTGTCATAGTTATACGAACCATTGAGTATGCTAATGAAATTTAACACATTAACGACTTCATTAGCGCGATGTAATTGAACCATGCAATTAAAAAAATAACTTGTAGGTGTACCAATTATTGCAAATTGCTTCATTATACGATACCAATTCCTCAATGGCCTACTTTTTTGAGCTTCCACTTAGAGCGTACTGACACGTACATGTTTATTAAAAATAATACAAACGCTCTGGCTCATTACTTAAAGCATTCGCCGGCATAAGCGTGGGAACAAAAAACTTGATTTATCCGTTTCTTCCCGATCCATCATGCTTCAGATAAGGCGGGGCGGGATATCTCCAACGCTGGAGGATTGGAAATTCACGCTGAATCCGAACGATTGCTATACTTTTTATTGTTCTCAGCCGATAAACGAGCTTGAATGGCATGCAGATGTATATGAGTAAGCTTGCGCACCAATAACTTTCGTTATTCGCGTAATCCTCGATTGCCGCGTGTCGGGTTTGATTTTTAATCAAATCGCGTTTTGCCTTGGGAAGATTTTTCTGACGTAAGCCCTGTTCACGGACGAGAATCACAATCTTCTATACCCAAATATAAAACTGTTCCGTGACTTATCTACCTACTTAGTGACTGACTGACGACGCAGCCTCACGGTGTGCTATTAGCGAGGTGCTGTGAAGGGGAGATATTATGCAGAATCGACCACATTATAATGATACAAAATAAAGAATTCCCTACTAATATTATTAATGCGAAAGTAACTTTGTCTGTCATTTTGTCTGTCTGTTTCGCTTTCACGCCTAAACCACTAAAGTTTTGGTACGGAGATAATTTCAGTTCCCGGGAAGGACCTAGGATAGTTTTTATCCCAGAAAATCGAATAGTTCCCGCGGGACAGCGATAAGTGAATTCTGCGCAGACGTAGTCGCGGGCAACCGCTAGTAGTTACATATTTCGTGTCCATGCTTATTTTTTGCCGCAGAAAGAACTAAGTATACAACTCTCTTTGTTATAATTTGTGTTGGTTTAAGTAGGACAGCATTAAAGTTCATCAGCTCCATAAAATATAGTCACCCGTTTGTGGCTCCCCCTTTATTACCAGTTCTCTGGTCGGCGCTCATAAAAATAATATATCGATATTACTTTGCGAAGTCGATAGTCCTTCTGTTAGTGCGTACTTGCGAAAGAACATATTAGTTTTCTAATAGCCACCTTAATAGTACTTGAGGAAAACGACACAAGTTTTGTTTTGATATTTTATTGCAAGCATAGTTAAGAATCATTTACAAGTTCTAGGTTCTATTTATGCCAGATTATGTGTAGGTGAAAAACTTAAGCAAAGGACCTGTCGTATGTGTGTGTAATGCACGCGAATAGACAAGTATAGTTATAGTATAGTACAATATAGTAACAGTATATTGCTTTTTTGGAGGTTTGCACTATGAATGGGAAGCATATTCATTTCTATTTGTGTTCATTTACTAGCTGAAAAAGGATTGCAGTTAGCGTTAACCAAAAAAAGTAGCGAGGAAAATGTAATAAAGCAAGGCTGGCTGGGAAAACTAAGTAACTTTATTAAAATATTAACTTTTCTGTTGACTATATTTTTATTCATTGTAGGTTATTAGGTACTTGCATTTTCATCCATTCTACGTAGGTACTCGTAAGTTTCCAAGCCGATGTAACCGAACGAATTGAGTCAAAATAAAATAATTTACTAAGAAACATTGTATTGTGCAATGAGTAAAAAAAATTATTAATAGTACATTATATCTTAAGGGCTCAAATGCCAGTTGCTTTTCCCGAACGGGATAAAAAGTAAAATAAGTTGCAAATAGTTTGCAATATCGAATATAATCTCCAAACTAATTACTTTTTAACCAACTTCAAAAAAGGAGGTTTTCAATTCGGATGTATTTTCTTATATGCAAAAATTAGCAAAATTACCAACAATAAATTAAATATTAAGAGAAAATTTTAGTTATCACTTATGAAAATTTCATTTTGAATCTATCATGTCCTATGAAGATCGAGGGAATGGGAGAAAATCATAGGAATCATGTTTTAGGCGATGAGGCTAGCAACCGATCACTATTTTGATTCCATTTTCCACCTATATGCCCACAATCTTGCTAAATGTGGCCTGTAGGTACCTGTCACCTTAGGCTCTGTCTACCCCGTAAGGGATAAAGACGTGATCTGTGTATGTGTGTATGTCTTATGAAGAAACTACTACTTACAAAAAAAAATTAGACACGATGTTTGTGAGATTTATGGATGACCGACTTGTTTTTGCCGGCCTTGGCCAGCAATATAAGTATGAACACTATCGAACATAATTCGCCGGGTAAAGGGGTTGCCAGCTTCAAATATCTAGCCCGCTCGGCCATCTAAATGTTTTGGGCCTGCAACACCTTACTTCCCGGCCTCTGTAGCAATGTACTATTTTTTTACCGTCGTGGTATTGCAGCAGGCGTACGTGACGCTGTGGCTCGGTACCCGGTGCTGGTGTTCGTGCACGGCGAGAGCTACGAGTGGAGCTCCGGTAACGCCTACGATGGCTCCGTACTGGCCTCTCACGCGGGGCTCGTCGTGGTCACCATCAACTACCGTCTCGGCATTCTAGGTAAAACGATTCACCGTATAACGCCAACATTTTCGCTCGACACTGCACACGTTCCAAAGGAGGATAATGTGTATAGCAGTCTGTGCACCTGTCATTATTCACTTGTGGCGATTTAGACGCCAAAATCTGACATCCGATTTTGATGATTTCTATATCAATCGATTATTTTTAAGCTTGTGAGTCACTAATGATAAGCCTGTAATTACAATTCAGTATGGTAAAAATCAGACGCCATTTTATGAATATAGTAATGAAGTAAAAATGGAAAGTAGATAATTTAGGTTACATGTGTGTGTATTGTCGATTATATTTTAGTACTAACTAACAACAATCGTTTCCATAAAAATATCGAATACATATTAATTTATAAATAAATTTTATTCCGATATAATTATAGTCGCCTGTCTAGTTTTAAGTTCTCTAAGTAATTTGTTGAAAATTTGTAGCTGAAAATTATGTAAACGAAAAAAAAATCGCCGTCGTTCTTTTTAGAACGCTATTCATAACTAACTTTTATAATTTTACTTTGCTATCTCCGCGATATAGTGAAGTTAAGTCACGAATTAACTTATCACGGAGATAGCAAAGTAAAGTTACAGTACCAAGTAATGTACGGTAGCAAAAGTTGGGTAGAGCCAAAAAAGCTCATGCTGCATGCTGTAGAAGAAATGCAGTAGAAATGAGAGCGTTAAGAAGTATGGAAGGTGTATCGCTGAAAGATAGAATAAGGAATAGTATGATTAGGGAACGTGCTGGTGTGAAAGAAAATTATTATAGTGTCTAGGATAGAAAAAAGTATGCTTAACTGGTTTGGTCACGTAGATAAGATGGATGAAAGAAGGTTAACTAAACAGATTTAACTATATATGGAGTGTGTGAATGGGTGCGTTGGGAGGGAAAGGCCTAGACGTACGTTCTGTGACCAAATTGGGGACGTTTTGAAAAAAGGTCAGGTCAAGAGTACCTACCCGAGACCGACGAACATGTATGAAGAGATTGATGAATGTGGATGAAGCGAAAGAGCCGTGTCTGGATCGTAGCAAGTGGAACAAGGTAGTCTCTGCCTACCCTTGTGGGAAAGAGGCGTGACGGTATGTATGTATGCATGTACCAAGTATACAATTATTTCTATGTAATTCAGTTTTGTATTTATTTTGCTGTCAATACTTTCGAAAACGCTAACAGTTACGTTCTATGGATCTGTCAGCCATACCTTTCTTATTGAAACAGACCGTAGTAACTTGGCGCAGCTCACACTAAGAACATAGATTAAGTACATGTCCGCTTTTAAAAAACGTACCTGATGAATTCTAGTAGATAGATCTGAAGGCTATGAATATAAACTCTGGTGTACTCAACCCAGTTTATTTACAGTTGCCGGCCAGCCCGCCTGCCATAAGCGTTTTCAGAAGTCGGGTTAACGACCGCGTGTAATCGCGCCGTAACACATAAATTAATTAAATCAAATGAGTCAAGTTACCTGCTCGTTATTCTAACCGGCCCAGCAGATGTGTCTTGAAACAATGTTCAAATTATAAGAGAGAATATTGTGCTGGCGAGAGAGGGCTGGTTTCATTAAACAATATTAATCAACCTTGACTCGTGACATCCGTTGTAATCACTGGTTGGCATGCCATGCGCACATAACTAGCGATCTAAGTTCTCTTCAAGATGATTAAGCCTTATTACAGTTGTTTCTTGTTTTTGCGTCGAGATCAACTTAACGATGTTTGTTAATGACCACGCGTTTACGACATACACGTTTTTACGGAAAATCAATACCATAGACAAGAGGATATATGACATTTTAAATATCGTTAAGACGAGATTAAATGTCATTTCACATCAATTTATTGCTTGAAACGGTGTGCTTGACCGTGATGATTTATGCAGGAAAATACACTAAATGCTTTTCCACTTTGAACAGGGAATTTGGGGTAGCGATCCAAATATTGGTCGCTATCAGAACTATTATTATTATTACAGCGCAACGACGGAATAGCCAAGTGGTTAGTGGCTCTGACTATGAACGTACGTCCCGGATCGAATCTTGGTAGGGGCTAACATGTGACCGTTGAAAACGAGCTTTTGCCCCTGAGCATGTACTCGTATGTGATTTTTGTTTAAGTACCTATATTATATATTTAACTTACATAACATCTATTGTCTAGTACCTATCCATAATAGAAGCTTTGCTTAGTTTTATACTATGTACGAAATTGCCCCACTAAGTATATTTATTTTACCTATTTAATTTAGACTTAGTATTTTTTTACAAAAATCGAATACCGAGTCAACCTTGTAACTTACAAAAATGGCTAACAGCGTCTACACTAAGATGTTGGTATTGTGTAAGTTATATTCTTGTTTTGATGAAGAAATTTCTTACCTCGTGTCGTCGTATTTTCTTTCACCGACACATTCTTGTATGCGCAATAAAAACAAAGTTGCCGTACTCCATCAAGAATCCTTTTGTGCACAAGAGATTGTTGTGCCTCAACTTTAGGACATTGTTGTAAAATTTCGACAAAATACTCACATAACTTTGTAACAGCCCCTGCGTAGATACAACTAGGTATAAGTACAACCGAGTTGAAGCAATTAAGATGTTAGACATACTTAATACATTTTATTCATACAAATGCAAAATATTTTGGTTGTGTGGTGATAGAGAATGGCACTAAATATTATACATTATCATTAATAAATATGTTATCATGAGGACGCTGTACATACCGGTAAACTATTCTGGTATAAAGTCGCTAAAGATGGTATCAAAAGAAGACATGTAAAAGAGCCCTTAGCGGCCTACATACAGAAATCGGCTCGTTTGCCTTCCTATTCACATAAAAAAAAAAAAAAAAAAAAAAAAAAAAAAAAGAAATAGACTGATAATTTGAATTTTGTACTACGACCGTACGGCTATTCTGTGGGGTTTTGCATGTCATCCATTGGACCAGGTGAATTCTGTTGCAGGGTTTCTGAACCCCCGCTCGGACGAATACCCTCGGTCACCGGCCAATTATGGACTGATGGACCAGATAGCAGCGTTGCACTGGATTAAGGAAAACGTGGCAGTGTTCGGGGGCGATCCCACCAACGTCACGCTCATGGGACACGGCACGGGAGCTGCATGCGTGCATTTTTTACTTACCTCACTGGCTGTTCCAGAAGGTAAGTCGCAACATTTTTTTGGACATAAAAACAACATAATTCACTTAAGTAAAATTAAAAATAACAAATTAAATGTTTTAAGTGTTTTGGGAACAGAAAGTGTTTTGGAGTCTCAAAACGTCAACTTACTTTTATTTTAGAAAAATTTTATGCAAGTTCATAATTTTGACAATGTTATTGATAATGCCTTCCTTCCCTCCTTGTTGGTATCACTTTTGACAGAGTGGTCGTGGTCATGACTTCAGGTATTGGTGGCAAGCTTCACAACAATTGATAATGCATCGTACTACAAAACTATAGAGACAAATATTTAATTTTAAAATATAAAAATAAACTTTCACGTTTCTTTGGAACCAATCTCACTTGTTTCGAAACCTGGTCCGCATGAATATGCAAACTCGTTTACACTAGGCCTGACGCGACGGAGACGAAGTCATTTCGTGTTCCAAGCGCATGACGTAGAAGCCAGCCGCATACTTGATGAAGGGCTCGGAACAAAGCTTGGGGGAGCGTGAAGGTACGCCCGGTATGCAGCGGTCTATCATTCGCTACTTTGAGTCCTTTTTACTTATTTTTATTTCTCACGATTTCATGCCAACTGATATAAATATGTATGTATGTACAGTAGTATTACATTAAATAACAATTTGTGTCTCTGAGCCTTTCATCATGAGAGGAGGCCTGTGCCTTGCATTGGGATGTTTAAAGGTGCCTTACCTGATCCCAGGACTTGTTTTTATGCTTGAATAAATTCAGCTTAGCAACACGTAGCTAAGTGCATTAAAATGTGAATACAATTTAGCAAATGGTTTTTAGAATACTACAAAATATTATCCAACCGCCGTTTCTTTCGGAGCGCTGCGTAAACGGGACGGGTAGACTGTTGGAACATTAAGCCATGTGGATATATTCAACTGTAAATTTACGGAGCTTAATTGCTTTACTTTCACTTGGCTGAAGAAATATAAAATACTTAACCAGGAAAGTTTCAGAACGTATTATTTTCTTGTTTGATTAAAACTACGCGATGTTAACAATTTTATTTACAGACTTTGCTCATATACTGGTAGTTGAAATAAAAATGGATGCAGGAGGTATTACTAGTTAACACAACATTATGTTTAAAAAATATTATTCACGTAATATTAGTTATTAAAAGTTTAGATAATACTTTCCTAAAAAAGATTCTAGGGAGCAAAATGATATATTTATGCTGCCGGCGTACATTAAAACTCGGATGAAGCGAACGATTATAGTATAGAATTCCAAACATAGTGAAATATTCTAAAAACTTAAAGTGTTATAATAAAAGAATTTAAGTGACGGCCGATCTTGATAAAAATAATTTTGCTACCTCGTGAACATGCTGCCACACCAACGACGATAAAAAGATCATTAAGGAATTGATACAAACAAAATTGTAGTCGATTACGAACACTGCCTGTTGTATGATGAATATTTGCAAAAAAATTAAAGCCTTAGATAATTTTATTGGATCAGGCGTCGCTTTGCGAAAGCCCATATTAATTAACAAAATCATTTTCTTTGTTCCCTTCTATGAGAGAAGAAAAATTGTTTACCTAAATAGGAGGTGTGAAAAATAAATTGAGAATTAGAACTCCATAACCAACCTTGTTAGTATTATGTTACGACAATGTAATACGACGCAATTAAAAAATCATGTATAATAAAATCCTGTAATTCATAAAACTACCTACTTGTTAAATTTAAGCCGCACTGCTGGGAATTTTGTTACAAGCTGTAAGACGGTGAATGTGTCACACATATTATATAAATTGATATTCAAGATAGACTTTGCTAACTTACACCAATATTCGGTATTCAAAACATGTTTTCTTGTTAAACACTCGGTAGATATGTTATAACTCCGTACATTTAGTACGTGTCTCGAATGCAGAAATATCGACAGAGCAAAACCAAAAACTCGATATCTACAATATATTCATACTAGGGGAGCGATAATGAACGCCCGCGCGTCTAGAGCTTCCAGAATAAAACTTCTTGACGAAGTTGAAGCATTATACTTTTGAATGTATTAATTTACTAAAAATTTACATATATTTTAAGATATGCCGTAGAAATGCAGAATTTTACGATAAGTAGTTAGGTATTTACATCTTCCTTAAATTTCATTTCATTTCATTTAAGTCTTGCCATGGCACGTCAACGCAGCGAGTGCTTAATAATTATTTAGATTACAATTGCATTTAATCACTATGGTTCCCATTCTTAAGTAACGGCTTAAGTTCTTCATATATCATAAGTTTAGTTATGTCAATCTCATTATTACCCTTAGTAATCAGGATAGTACTTATTCATTGGTTAGTCCTCATTTTTTATGATTACCAGATTATAGAGCTCCCGACCTTTCAAGAAATAAAGTCGTAAGGATTTAGGAACATTAACCTAAAAACCTTCGTTTTTGCTCCGTTGTAGATGCGGAAAAAGGTTGAGAAGGTTGGTTCGGCCACGTCAAAATAAATGCGAGGAGATTTCCTTAACGATGTAGGGTGAACCGCGTGTAGGCTTCTTAACAGAATGTGGCGAGCGTAAAAAAACCGGAGATTCAAGAGATTTTATTTAGTTCATTACTTAAGTTCTGATATTTTTTGTCAAAACGTCTTATCAAAATTTCAAGTAATGTTAGATTTAAAACTTCATTGACTGAATTTGGTGGAAAATAATGTGTTACCTATTTATAATTGTGAGGGTTTGAAAATACGACGAAACTGTTCAAAAAAGGTAGGTAGTGTAATGTCCTACCTTTTTTCCGTTTATTTAATTAAACATAGAATGTACCAATTGCATCTATTCCCGTGCAGATGGTAAAAGCCCATCGAGGGAATAGGCGACATAGGAATCATGTTATAGGCGATGAGGCTAGCAACCCATCACTATTTTGATTCCATTTTCCACCTATACGCCCTTAATCATGCTAAACGTGGCCTTAAGGTTTTGTTAAATTAGGCTCTGTCTTCCCCGTAAGGGATAAAGACGTGATTTGTGTATGTGTATGTATGTATTTAATTAAATGCCCGGCGATATTGATCCTCTTACCTAAATTAGTAGGTAGTTCTTAATCCATTTTAACGCCTTGGCAAATAAACCAATTTCATCTAAATTTCCACACAGTCACTCATTGTATGCAATACGGAAAAAGGATAATACCTACTTAGATATACTATGATTATTATAATTTAATTTTATATGAACTTGGGGGGACTTGTTTGTTTACAAAAGCTTCAAATGGATTGGAATAGATAGGATAACTTTTTACTTCTACGAGTATGTAAGTTATTGAAACACTAAAATAAAATATTTTCCAATCGGTATTGAAATATAACTTTTTCCTGTTACTTCTTACATGTGATATAAAATTAAAATTCTTGAATCAATGTTCGAAAAACTTTGATGTTTTCAGAAATTGTTAACAAATAAAATATTTGAAACCATTTTTATATCTGGGCGACAAAACAAGCGTTACAAAAATCACCAGGGACCTACGAGTTGGCTATCAGTGACTACAAAACTATCCGATTTTTTTAAATGATGTTTACATACAAATAACTCATGCAGACGAATACAGAAACACGTTTTTTTAGTTTGTACCTATTACCAATACATGATGAATGATATGGTTTTTATTTTTAACACCTTAAAAACGAATAAAATACTAATAGTAGTCATCGAAAAAAATATGTTGTATTGTGATGTAGTACTTAACATCACTTCAAGAAGAAAGTGCTTTGCCGCATTTCAGACAGAAACTTCTACGTGGTAAACATTTTCATAAGCTGACTTTCGCATTGCCTTGTTTGTAGGCGTTTGTAATGGAAAAATGACATTGAACCTTAAGGAAGCTGAGTACATGAACATTGCTAAACAAGAAAAAAGTTCATTTTCAGCTTGTTGCAGCATAATCTTGGCTGAGAATACAATGGGAAAATCCTAAATAAAATGCATTCAGTCGTCGAGAGCCTGTTAGTTACGGAAGAATTTTCCATTTCGAGTTTTATTAAGTTTCTTTGCCAACGCTGAGTTTAAATTTAAAATGCAATGGCGCACAAGAAAAGTATAATTCGGATAGTTTCCCATTCCTATTGTTCAGGCCACGGTATGATGACTTACGGTTTTAAAATAGATTACATAGACACAGACATCGCCATGAAATTCAACTTCTAGATCATATTCATGTCTTGTGTACATTCGTTGCTTTGTTATAGGTCTCCTCTTTCATAGAGCGATTCTCATGTCTGGATCTGGTCTCAGTCCATGGTCGCTAGTGGCAGATCCGAACAAATACGCTGCTATTGTTGCTACGCATGCAAACTGTTCTCCAGGTAACATTTTAGTTCTTCTCTTAACGTAATACTAAGTAGTTTAAAACTTTAATATAAAACTTAAAATTCTATTTTGCTCAGAGCTTACGCCCCCGGCCCTCTTGAGGTGCTTGCGAGAGCGCCCGTGGGAGGCGCTTATGTCAGCACCAGCCCAAGCTCCAGATTTTTCATATGCATTTGGTCCAAGTGTCGATGGCGTCGTTATTGGTAAGTCATATAGTTTATGAGTTTAAACTATAATATATTAATAAAAATGTATGAAACATTAAGTTGTTGAATCAGTTATTACGTAAGCTCTTGAACGCTCTTGTTACTTTGTCTATTAGCAAGAACATTTTAGTCGTTTTCAAAAGACATTACATGGTCATCTTGATAAAATTTTCTCCCTTTTTACAAAAAATATCAACATAATATAGCTTAACTATTTATTTATTACTACCGGTCAAAGTGTGAAAATGAAGAGATATTTTCCCAGCAGTGGGTGAATGTGGGCTGATTAGAAGATTTATTTGTTGACTGTGTCTTACAAGGAAAATAATATTAAACTTTCAAATAAAATAATAGCTGCAAAAGATAATCTTCTATTTAAAAATTAATACAAATCAGGTTATATAGATATTATGAGATCATAATCGCCAAAAAAAATTTAGGTACAGGATTTTTCTAGTATTTGCTAAGTACATAAATAAACTTAATGTTCTAACCATGCCACAAAAAAGTAGCTTGGGCGGCTATACTCGTATGTTCCGAAATAAAAAGCAATAAATTTTGTAGCGTATTGTGAAAAGACATAAGTATTAACTTCTCATACTTTTAAGTCCCGTAACACGTTTCAAAATTGCATAGGAAGAAGTTACGTTAAAATAAGAAGATGACGTCCCTAGCGCTCTAACTCGGCCTCGGCCAGAAGCTGCCGAGTTATTTCGCGGCGATAGCTCGGTTGTTGTTTTCACTTTGGCACCGCTCTTCCGGTTGCCAAGCAGAGCGCGTCCAAGGCGCGTTATTAAATTGTCCCCGAGAAGTTTTCTCATCTCGTCCTCCCGCGAAGCGTGTACCTACGCTTTCAGTTAGCTTGGTCTGTCGTTCGACAACGATTTTTTCTGATTTCTCAACGTAACAGCTTTTATTAGAAAAACTAACACAGGTTTTACAATAAAGAAATCTTCACAACAGATCGAATTTTTGATTAGCATGTTCGATTATTAACACTGGTTTCAAGTTCATGTTTCATCAGATACGGTCTCTTTATTTCGTATCTCAGAGCCCCCACCTATTGTTGCATTTTCAATTCTAAATTTATTTACTAGAACTACACCACTCTTTCATACATACATGCAGATACTGGAGATCTCCTCATAAACCCGGAAAATGGATATGATTGGGGTGGACAATCACGTGTGCCTGTGGGAAAGCAAACGCAAAATGCCATCAACATTATTAATGCCGTGTTGATGCGGAAAAGTGCAATTGCCCAACTCACTAAGTAAGTAGTAACATGCACTTGGAGAAACTGACAAAATCATTTTTCTTTTTACCACATATGTAAATAGTTCTTGCCTTATTTAATTATTCAAGACCTTGACATGTCTTCTTACATATAGACCATAGTCTTGGTTCTGTAATTTCACGTTGAAAATGTATTTTAAGGTCGGGGAACGTTGAGAAGACAAATCAAATTAGCTTTGATATTTTCAAATGTAGTAGGTACTTCGAAAGGACAAAGGAACCCTCATAAGATTAGTTAATTTGCCATTCGTGTGTCTGTCTAAAGGCCTTTTTTTGAAATGTACGTATATATTAAATATGTAACCAATAAATAATCTCTGTATTGAGGCCTTTCATAAAGTCAAAACTAAGTTCTCACAGCCGTAAAAAAATTAAATATCTGTTCACGCAATCAATTTTTTTTTTATGTGTTTAAAAATCCGGTCATGTGCGAGTTAGACAGCGAAATAATTTTTGCGTATGGTAAAATTGACAAATTAGAAACTTTACTCACAATTTTAATCCTTATAGTGCATGAGTCCGATTCGCAGTTGACCTTGGATAATTCTTCATATTTTTGTTCGTGGTTGACGTATAAGTTCATGTAAAATGTTTAAGTAGTTACATTTTCACAAGTAAGTACCTTCTGACAATCACAATAGTTACAGGATTGCATAATGTAAAACTTGATTTTAATTAATGCCTGAAAATATTTTTCAGATACGACCTTATGCTGGGAGTGACGAAAGCCGAAGCGTATTTTGCGTTTAGTGGCGATGACGTTCAGTACGGGATAGAAGCGGACAGAAGATCGAAAATACTCAAGTCTTTTGTTAGAAATACATATAGCTACCACTTATCTGAGATATTGGCTACAATAATTAATGAGTACACGGATTGGGAAAGACCTGTACAACACCCGATCAATATAAGGTAAAAAAATGAAAACAACTGGCTGCTTTTGAGAGTGAGTGCTTGTATTTGTAAAAATGTAAATTGAACTTCACAGGGACGAAACTTTAGAAGCACTGAGTGATGCCCAGGTTGTGGCTCCCATAGTTTTGACGGCTGATACGCATTCTGCTTTGCGACGCAACTCCTATCTCTACGTTTTTGATTACCAAACCAAATACGGAGATTATCCGCAGGCAAGTCTTTTGCACTAGTAACTATTTATTATACCTACTTGTATCAAGCCTCTACGTATGAAGTAAATATAGCCTTAAGATTCAACCAGAATGTCGGAACGTGCCTTGCCTAAAACCATTTCTGACTAATTCACATTGTTTCACAGTTGCTATCTGTGAATAGCTCTAAGGATGCTTTGCTTGAACGAGACACCGATTCCGCTAAGCCACTGATTACTTCACACACATTTGCACTTAACCAACGCAATTTCCGCTCCCGTACAATTTCCATCGAGATCGGTTAACTTAATTTTGAGAGAACTAATTATGTAGTTTCCACTTAACTAATGCCCGTCGAATATCAACATTCACTAGGAGCCGGAGCTCTAGGCTAATTGGTTAGGATGTAGTTAGGAAAGCCTGGTCTCTTATTAATACACGATGTAAACTCTCAAGCGGCCTCATTTGTCTCGAATGATGTCGAGACTAACGAGATCGTATCTGAGTATGAGGCACTTTGAAAGAGGTAGGTAAACATAGCTTAAGTAATGATTCTTCACAAACTTTTAACGATGTCTTCCTTGATATCACTTAATTTATAAAAGTTTTTGTCAAAAGCTACTTATACAGAACCATAATAATAATGCAATAGGTACAGTATGGTATGGTTCTCGAAATTGTTATGTAGTGGACTATCGTGGTAAAGTATGGTAAAGTATCATAATGGAGTGACATGTATTCTGCATTTATTTGTTTATAGGTTTAAATATTCAAACGCTTATTGTAAAGAGAAATTAAAAAATATTTGTTCTACGCTTCACTTGATTTGTGACGGAACTTTAGTGGAATGTCATAATAATTACGAAATCTTATAAGGATTTGGTGGAGAAATATTAACAGTAAATAAAATACCTTCCAAACGTTCAGCTTATCAAGTTTAAACGTGTAGTTACTAAAATATTCATTGGCAATTGAAGAAAACGATCGACAAATCGAGAACCGATTTTCATGGCTATATTGGAGAAACCGGAAACGATTTCAATTTTACTCTCGGAAGATATTAAAAACCTGAGCCATACCGTTATTTCTTCATACCCATGTACGTTATTCAAATAGAAAGTGTGATCATGAAAGGGATTTTTTTTGTAATATAGGTTTACCTACGAAGGCTCCTTCGCGTATATAACGAAACAATAAATAATATGTCTACAATATCTTAAATGTAGAAAGGTTTGTATTTACTTGGTTCACTGTCGAAAATCCTACTATTATTATACATCTATATACATTATATATGAATACATACATACGTATAAATAAAAATGAATCGTCGAAATATATACACAAATTGATCAATTATTTTTAGTTTTGTTTGACATTGTCTGGACAAGGTTTGTATAAATAAAATTTTGAAAAATACTGAAACGGGGGCGGAGCTAGGCAGCAGCTAGTATTATAATGGATATGAGAATGTGTGTATTTTTGTAACTCCTTCACGCTAAAACGGCTGAACGGATTTAGATGAAATTAGAATCAATTGCTGTCCGTCCGTCCGTCACTTAAAAAATACACTCATTGGAAAACTTGAGACCATGCAAATTACCGTGCTCCCAAAAAATAGGAGGTATTTCCAGTTATCCTACGAAATTTCGTGTGAAAGTAGATCAAGTAGTATACTTAACTAATGAAATTTAATGAATCTAAAAATATTTTTTTAATGTTAGTCTGTCTATGTAATTAACCAATATAAAATGACCTCACACTGCTTACATTTTATTTAGAAACAGGGCTCTGCTAAAAATGGATTTTATATTTACTTACCTACCGAATTTGTACGGAACCCTCGGTGCGCGAGTCCAACTCGTACTTGGCTGTTTTTCTTAATATGTAGATATTTGTAACGTAAAGCCCTTTCTTTTCTTTTTTTACTTCTGATCAAAGCTTTTTCTGTTATATGGTCTTAACAATTTTTTTTTCGTTATTACTAATGTAAGTCATTGTCTATTTTGTATAAGTATTTTAAGTATGTATTTTACAATAATGTTATGTGCGTAGATATGTGTGTATGTATGTATTATTTTATTTGTGAAGATATACCGCCTCTCAGTAAGAATCTCCATGGCTGGTCTCGATACTTTAAAGAAGTCTGAGTATTTGTCATAGTCTGCTACGGCGATGCAGATCTCGCCGATGACCAGACAACTGGACGATCAACGTCAGGATATTTATGCATGTATTCTGGAGCCGCCATTAGCTGGCGAAGCCAGAAACAAGCCACGTCTCGATCTCATCGGCTAAGGCAGAGATAATAGCAGCCAGTGAAACGGCTCAAGAGATTCTGTGGCTGAATCGATTGTTAAATAGCCTGATACATACGGAGAAGCCAGTGCTGTATTTAAACAGTAAATCGGCACTTAAGCCTGCGCATAACCCATAGTATGAATATCACAGGCGCACAAAGCATATCAAACTAAAGCATTTCTTTATAAGAGAAAGTATTAATGAGGGTCTTCTATTGGTGAAACATGTACCCTCCGAGCTACAGTTGGCCGACATGCTTACAAACCCCTTATACGGCCCTAGATTCCTCGAGTATAGGCTTAAAGAATTTAGGCATCTAAATTCTTCAAGCTACTGGGGATGTGAAGATACTTTATAGACCTATTAGGTTTGATTTGTCATCTGTCCAATGTATGTCGAAATATAATTTCGTTTCAAGTTTATTTTCCGTTTAATTAAAACTCTTAACATTATTTAATTTATTTAGCTATGTATTATTATTTTTATTATCATTGCGTTTCTCCTGTTTATTTGTTTTCGCCACCTACATAAACTGTCTCCAACTTATTTATTTCTCTTATTGGTTGTCTGGTAGAGATCGCTATTAATCGATATAACCGCCTATTGTCTACCCTGTTCTTTGTTTCTGTATTGTTTTGTACTGATTTGTGGTGTTCAATAAAGAGTATTTATATTGTATTATAAAGCGGTCTGTCAGATTTTATGATATAATATAATGATTATGAATAGTGACTTGACATAAATAAAAATGTATACATTTAGGTTGCATACATACATACATACATACATACATACATATATACATACACAAATCATGTCTTTATCCCTTATGGGACAGACAGACAGACAACGTTTAGGTTAATGTGAATATTTTTCATTCGTGAAGGACAAACATTCTCATATCCATTAGTAACTAATTATTGTTGTTACTCTTCTTCCCATGGTTGTTTTAGTAGGCACTTAATAATAATTCGTATATGAGAATTAGCTAAGTCAATCCTTGGCCTTAATATAATCCTAAATTACAATATAAAAAGAAAAGTTATTTTCAGTTGTTATAAAATATTTTATGTCATTATAAATAAATTTCAGGACTGATCAAAGGTGGCCTGTAGGTCTTGTTACCTTAGGCTCTGTCTAACCCGTAAGGGATAAAGACGTGACTTGTGTGTGGGTGTGTGTGTTCAGGACTGATCATTGAACTTGGCACCCATATAGATCTCATTTGTTTTGTTGTTGATGTCAACAACCAAGGCATATTATCATAATATTGAACTTGTTGGTGGGATTTTACTATGGGTACCCATGCGATTGTAGTTTTCGAATTATACATTTTTTGTTTAATTGCCTACTTATTCTTATAACTTCAAGAAAGTAGAAGACAAGAGAGGAGGTGTCCGTTAAATCATTAGCATAATCTCTCTACATAGTTAAAGCGATCTACGTGCATTTAAATTAGTTTAAAAACGTTGCATGGTCCTACGAAAGGATTGTAGATAGGTCATGTAATTTAGGAATATCGTGTCTTTTATACATGCATCGTAAAGAAATCTGAACGTCTTAATGTTTATGTAATTTTTTTTATGTTTTATACAGCGTCAAGGTTGCATACACGGCGAAGAACTGCCCTACATATTTGGAGCTCCGTTAGTAGGCGGGTTGGCGCACTTCCCTCGGAATTACACTAAGGCGGAAGTGGCATTATCGGAATCAGTTATGCTGTACTGGGGAAATTTTGCCAAGACTGGGTAAGCTACTTGCCGTCAAAAACTGGTACTAAATACTTATAAATTTCCTAAATATTATCTTGTTAGAAAAATATTGTTGTGATTTGTCTTATACCGAGTTTTTCTTATAAAAATTACATTTTTTTTTTTTAACAACCGATAGTCTATTCTGTAAAAACATAAAGATTTCAATTAAGGTATTTACTCGGTATATTATCAATATCAATACTTATTCAAAATGTCATAAAAAATAGAAAGTACAAAAAGAAAAGTATTGAATTATGGGTTCTTTAAATTTCCATAAAAAGATCAAATACATTGTCCTTATTATAACAAGCTTTACCGTTCCAAAATTATTCAGGAATCCTAATGAAGCTCAAGAAAGTGATCCAATACGAGCAGGGAGGCAGGAGAGAGCCAGAATGAAAAATATCGAATGGACGGCGTACGAAGCTGTTCACAAGAAATATCTAAATGTAGACACGAAATCTAAGTTAAAAAATCACTACCGGGCACATAGGTAAGTATATATAGTATAATGTAAAGGTTAAAATGCTCTTGTGTGTATTTTACTACAAGCAATGTAAATGCTACTTTGTCTACAGATTGTCTTTCTGGCTAAACCTAGTACCAGATCTCCATCGGCCGGGCGGCGAAGACATCCCATCATCTCATCATCAGCTGGATAGCGATGAACCATCTCAACAGCCTACAATTAAAACATATAGTCCACCACTTAAGAAAACGACTGATCTAGTTCTAATAGATACGGGCATAGCAACCAAGGTTCCTATAATAAGCGTAATTAACCTAACGTCACCTTTAAACTTTAATATCATAGGAATGAATGCTCCGACGCAAAGTTCAGCTGGAGGCGCAGAAGTACATAAATCCGACTCACCAACTAACTCCCCACCAGAAGATGGATTTGCTGCATACTCTACTGCCTTAAGTGTCACCATAGCTATAGGTTGTTCCTTGCTTATACTAAATGTCCTTATATTTGCCGGCGTATATTACCAAAGGGATAAAACAAGAATGAATGGACAGGACGGTCACACCAATGGCTCACATTTAAAGAAACGAGTCGAGAATGGTCAAATGCCTAACAATATATGTGGGGATCTCGAAGGAGCTTTGACTTACCAAACTAGTCTAAAAAACGATCCAGCTACGATTTTGAGCCATCACCATACCCATTCTCATCACCAATTGCCACCTCCTGAGTTTGCAGATTTGCCGGGTAATAATGTTGCGGGCATGGCGACACTGCCTCGTGCACCGCCTCCACCTAAATTGGGAAAAAGCAATATAAATACTTTAGCAAGTGGTCAACTGCCAGAGAATCAGCCATTACTGTCAGCACATCAAATGCAAATGATCAACACTAACACGTTGACTAAAAAAAACACTCAGTTGAACGCCAAATCTAACGTCACAATGGAAGAGTTACGTGTGTGACGCCAGCGCGCCTGACTGCAACGGGCCGGGAGTTGCAGCGATGTGGTGCATCACGACGAGATAGTGTGACTTGAGCCGGACCTTCTCAGGTGTGTTACAGATTACATATAGTTTAAAAAACGTATCTCTGTACCACTTGAACTTAGAAGGTAAACCTAAGAAAAAAACATTAAATAAATGTGTTAGAAAGTGAAATTTCATTGACGAAATCAGTGTTGAAATCAATATCATGTGTTTAAAATCTTTTCCCGTCAAAACTTTTTGAGTGATCGGATCAATAAAAATGCTTAAAATTTTATAGTGTCAACAAAATGAAGAACAGTTAACGCAAGCCATACGCTGGTGTACGTTAAAAACAATTTATTGCAAACAAGTTGTGTAAATACATGTGAATAGTGACCCAATTGATGTGTATACATATAGACGTCAGCTCAGTGGCATATCCATCCTAATTACAACTAGATTTAAAAAAAAACGAGAATTTTAGTATTAATAATCGAATGGCGTGTTGGAGTATTAATTATTTCATTCTATTATTAAAAGTATCTAAAATTTAATGTTGTTTTGTGGAGTACTTGCTGAATACTGGGTGTCACAAAATGGATAAATTGCAAAGTTACCACCACAGATTTTATTATTAAACATCTTCCTAACAAATAATATTTACATAAGTTTCAGTATCTACTTCCTGCATTCATTACAATCTTTATTTTATATTTTTTCAGTTATGTTATAAATTGAATGCAAAACTTTGCATGAGTGTTTAGACAGACTAATTCTGAATTGTTTACGAAATATCGTTAATATACATGCTTTTTGTGACATCTAGTAAATATGTATTAACTGAAGAGCAAACGTAAAGGGTCACTTTTCTTACAACACTTTTATAGAAAGTGACCCATTAATGTTGCTTTCAGTATGTAGCCGACCAAGTTAATGCTTCGTCTTTTTTAACAGACTTAAAAAAGGAGGTTCTAATTTTTTTTGTTTGTTACCTCAGAACTCCGTCACTTTGTGGACCGATTTGGAAAATTTTTTTTTTTGTTTGAAAGGGAATACTTCTAGTTTGGTCCCATTAATACCAAATCACAACTGAAAAACTGGAAGAACTCTTCAAATCTAATAGGCATAGCGATAGCCATTTAGGTATATTTTATTGTAACTTATGCATTTACCTTCGAAAGCACTATTTGGTGAATTGGAACTGGTTATGAAGACCACAGATGGTCATTGGATTAAATAAGTAATTCAGGGATTGCAAATCAATTACTATAATATACTTGCTGAGCAAGTCATACTTATAAAATGTATACGTTTCCCACATTACCTTAAATGCATGGTAAAGTGGAGCTGATGAAGGAAGTAGATACCTTCAAAGAGAATTCCTCCCTAAGTAACTAACGTTCATGCATCAGGAAAAGTAATATTTAGTCAAAAGTGATGAACAGTTAGCATAAGAGCGTATTACTCGTGGTCCCACTGTTATAAAAATTCTCACTAGAGATGATAAAATTAGGTAAGATATGTCAGGTACCTTCAAATGCCTGAAGGGCATACCGCATAGAAATAGGAACCTCACGAAAGCGAAGTTTCTATCGAACTTTGGTGGAGTGTAATTCGTCATTTTTAAAACAGTGGGACGACGGGTCTGTTGCGGGCATTAGGTATTAGGTATAAGTTTGATAAATTGCAAAACGATTAAATAAAAAGCGTGGAAAAAAATAACTGCCTTAAAATGTAGTCTATCCGCCTATAGATTTCATAATAAATTGTTCGAATTGTGCTTCTATAGAAATTTCATATTAAAATATATTTCGGTGTGCGCTACCTATTTATTTATATGTGTGAAGTCGGTGCCTCAGGTCAAATAGTTCCAAGCCGAATAGGTACTATATAGGCAGATAGACCAGACCCACTTCTGCCACGCATGTCAAAACGATGTTATGATGGGAGCTTGCGTGGAGGCGCGGGCTGAGGCACCGACTTTAAACATATAAGTAAGTGGTAAACGCACACCGAAAGATATTTTGATTTGAAATTTCTATAGTAGCGTAATTAACACAATTTATTATGAAATCTACAGGCGGATATAGGCTACATTTGAAGGAGGTTTTTTTTTATGACATTCCCTACACCATATAAAGGTTCGAGGTCGAGGTAGGGGACGTTAAAAACAATGAGGCTGATTATCATGTTGACTTATTAGTGGATATAGTCTTAATGTTAACTGACATTGAAGCTTGCGGTAAAGGAATTTCTTGGTCGGCTAATATTATAGTAACAGTTTAACTTCTAATAGTTGACTGAAATATTTTACTCCAATAATTCCGAATTTAAATTTAAACTTTAAAATGATACAGAACACCAAATACAACCTATTGCGGATATAAATATTGAGTAGAACCTGTAATCAATTTGTCACGATGACATATTTTTGTCGTGCAATAGTTTTCTTATAATTATATGAACTAAATTAGCTATCAGCTGTAGAAACAAATTTTCCTAAACTTAGTATGTAAATGATGCGATGGTGTACAGTAATTTTTTGCACAATTTTTTGGTGATTTCATACGTACGAGTATTACATAATTTCGTTTATTGATTTTTAGACATCCATGGTAACTGTATCAGTGTTGATGCTGTCAAATAACAACAAAACACTTTCTGACATTGCATCATAATTAAAACCATAGTCACTGTGCACCATGTCGGGCGATATAATGAGCTCGAATAAAACATAAATATGTTGTAAAGCAGCAGGTATAAATTAATCCTGTATTAATTGACTCTGATAACTTTGATTCGCATCTAAATAACCGCATGTTGTTAAATTGATAATTTCAATCACAAAGCACTATCGACAAATTAAGCATTAAATATTAACTAAGACCATTTGTACACACAATACGACTGACATCAAAGGACCCCAAGATTCATCATTGTGATCTAATTTATTACATCACTGTCATGGTTTATTAATGAAACCATCGCATAAGGAAGTTACTTTATTTAGATCGATCGTTAGAGACGAAATCCGCTGCCTCTTACCACTTGATTCTTAATAGGTACTATAGGCCAATATCGTTGGCGCTCGGATAATGAATGCAAAGTCGTACCCAAACTCTCCTGTAGCATATAGTCCCTTACGATCAATGACGCTGGTAAATGCATTTTTCCACCGACATAAACACTTGAATTGATTAGCTAATTAAATGATTGGAATACATAAATATAATGTATACTTAATAAAACAAACCCAGGTAAATTTGTTTCTTTAGTTCATAACTAATTTAATACTTTTATTTCGGACATAGACGGACCAATAGTGAGTGTAAATATGTAAATAGCCATAAGAGGATCCCTGTTCTGTACCAGGTAGTTATTTATTACTAAAAGTTTTATTTCAATAACTACTGGTGACTGAAATTATGAAATTAGAGTTAGATGTAAACGGATTTGTTTATACTTTAAGGCCAGATGTTATACATTCGATTGATGGTTATGGCGCGGGTACACCTACATCTATACGCAGAGCTTCAAATTGAGGTCGCGTGACGCCAGCAGCTTCATCAAAGCAGATTATCCGGTATCAGGTTTTTATTTACATTATGTCTTTGTTTTCTCTGAGCACCAAAATTCGGCGTCAAATTTCTTTCTGGCCAAAGGTTATCAGCTTTCATTATTTTTATTTCCAAATGGAAAAAAATATTATTATTATGTGTTGATAAGTATGACAATCGGCAACGTTTGGTTTATTTACTCATAAAAGAATTAGAAGACGAAGAGTCATGTTTTTTTACAAATTTAGGATACATGTTATTTTTTTAGATTTCCGTTTACGTATTTATTGTTAAAACCAGCTAAATCAATAAATAGTTAATGCGATTCTAGAAACAGTATTAAAACATATATTAATATGTCGCCGCTCCTGACGGTATATATATAGCCAAATCGACATAATTAGCGGCAGGTAAAATAAAGGATCAAAGAAATTAACAACTTCAGAGTTAAAAAGTAAAATAAATTGGTTTTACTTTTAAATAAGGTTTTTTGCGGTGGTCTGTAGTATTCCGATTTTTTTCTTAACACATAATTATAAAATAATAAATCAGTGTGTTAAAAATTTACTTCTATAGACTGCACCTACCTAATTTAAAACAATTTTTAAGTTCTGTGGAGTAGGCGCCGTTATTTCCTGCTATATGCGTGCTACTTTGACCAATTGATATAGGTACTCAAGTTAAATCAATTTATTCAGCTTTTTAGTTTTATCATTCAAAATAAAATTCTAGGGAAATGGTGAAACCTTAATTTTGACATCTCTAAATTTATTCTGTAGGGGCGGCGATGTATTTTTTAGATTAAATCCCTGTGTGCTAAAATTAATATATCCGTAACCAAACTTCTGATTGTGTAGTTCGTTTATCTTTGTATAAATACTGTCTCTCATGTCGGTCTAGGTTCTTATCAGGAAAATATTACAAAATATAGCTTTGATGTGGGATAGGTTAAGACCTTATACGACAACATGGATTTGTTTGTCCGCAATGCAAAATACAGCTTATTTTTACTGTAAAAAAATAATTTGTACTTATCAGTAAAATAATTTTCTAGAACTATTTTAACAGTTTGATTTTACAAACAATGACGTTAGTGCGCATTGAGGTAATTCCAAACTAGGAGGTAAATTCGAATTATCGGAGCTAATCATATTTATTAGTTCTGGCGAGGGTTAACGCAATTAGCACAAATGCACTCGTGCAGTGTTATGTGTTACATTATGATCAGCTATAGTGGCAATTATATGACTGGATTTACCCTTTAGTCGAAAATTACCTCAGAGCACTCTATTAATTAATGCATACTTACAATATCGAACTTAGTCTGTACAAACATTTCATATTAATAAAGTACTTACTGAGATACAGACTTAAAATTACTTAATAAAATGAAATAAAAATAAATATAAGTATTGTTTTATTTGTAATAGACATAATAATCATATTAATTACACCTAGTCGCCGAGCAAATTCTTTGAATGTCTTAAAAATGTAGAAGAAACAGATCTGGTTGCAATCTGCTGCCGAGGTATTAATAATGTCACCGATAACAATTTAAACGCCGGTACTAACGAGTATTGTGAATGTTTTGATCTTTACTTAGTTAGATACAGAGTCAATTGTGTCTGTACCCTACTGGGTACTTCCAAGTCTTACAAAATAACTAACTTCATGGTGTTTTTACCAAACCAAGTTCCGCCATTAAGGTACAACGTATCTACGTTGACTATCTAGTCAAGATCTCTTCGTAGAACATGGGCAAAACTTTATACTCAGGTACAGTTGCTGTTAATTTACTATCGTTATCGGATAGTAGATATCGACAGAGCTGATCGATGACTTTTTCCATGTTCCCTGATCGGTTAAGAACAACAAAACTGAAGAAGTTGTATTTGTAAAAATCTCAATAATTTTGTAACGAACATTAAGTATACTTAAATTATTTTAACAACTATTCCTCAACAGTGAAACAGAAATTATATTTCATGAAGTTTTTGGGGTCTCTCTACTTAAAGACGCAGTAAAGATGAGCAATCAAGGTAAATTGATGGAATTTAGGTCGAGTTATGAAAAAACAAATTACATAAAATAAACCACCATATTGTCCTTCTTCAAGCGCCTTTCCATTAGAAGTAGGCAGTCAGTTTCGAAAACCTTGCTACAGGAAACATTACATTTAATGACGTTAGTTTCCAGTTACTTATCGTCATAGTTCTGTCAGATGGTGTTTGGTCATTTAGGCTTCTAATCCCACTTCAGAAAGTTGGCTGGGTAACCATATAGGTTAACCCGCACTTGCTCGTTTGCCAAAGCCTCGTCTGGTATCCAGCAGGGAACAACGGCATGGCGGTTTTAACGCTGCTGCTGATTGTTCGTACAACCATCGACGCGTGTAGGTGAGGTTGCTACCAGGGGCAGACAAAAATCCTATACCGTTCCCCTTACTTTAATATCTTAGATAAACTAAGACTTTAAAATAGTACCTAATATAATAATATCAAATAGTATAGTTATTATATTATTTAATCACAACCTCAGTGGTATCAATTTAAATTTACGATACAATATTGTAAACTAAAATGATGTAATTTTTTTACATTCATTAACATTACATCCTGGTTTTAGTTTTTATTTATTTACAATATCTTTCAATTGTTTCATTTGTTTCCTCTGTGCTAGTGGCTCGATATTCTTTTTACGTTTTCTGATTTGCCCTTTTTTTGTTAGATTTTGTGGTGTGTTTTCGACGCTTGCGACTTAAGGTGACTCAGGAACGATCAAAATTATCCCGCTGCGAATTGGGGAATTCGTTTGCGACTATTTCGGGGGCCAGAGTACTGATGGTTTTTATGATCTTTTCGAGACGTTAGTGGCTCCATAGTTTTGTACTCCGTATGCAGAAAACACTACTTAGTAATACAAATCTCATAAAATAAACCAAAAAAGTCCGTTGTTGATGGGAAATTAGAATGTCAAAATGACAGCGCGCGCGGCGCGGGCAAGCCGGCGAGTGAAGTGACGAATAACGCGTGGCGTGGTGGTGGCGTGAGAAAAGAGCGGCAACGTCGCATTTTCGGCGAACTGGCAACGTAGCTCAATGCACACTACTGAACCCTTAGCGTATGTCACTGTTACCGTTCACTCATACATTGACAAACTTGGACCAAAATTGTGGTCTCGTTAAGGCAATTACTTAACTGTTTTTTCTATAAAAAAGCAATTTCACGCAAATAAACATAAAAATAAAAGCTAACTATCGGTTTCCATGTCAAACTACGCTACGTTTGCCCATAATTGAATAAATCAATTCGTATGGGTATCGACCCACCTTAAGTAGGTAGCGTCTAAATTCTCTAAGTATGTCAGTGTATTTTTTCGTGATTAAGTTAGTTTCGATTAAAGCGGTCAAAAAGCTTTAAATTTTGCTTCTATTAAATAAAGTATAGTAGCAGGCGCCTTCTGCTACCCAACAAATAGTGGGATCAGCCACCTTTGGCACGAAATTTTCGTGAAAATTTACGTCAAAATGCCTTTAATTCGGTCGACCGTAGTGCTCCGTCAGCAGAAGTCAAGAAAGAGATACCAGAGCTTTATCCCTATTTATGGTAATGCTACGGAGCACCTTTAAAATTACTTTTCGGTGACCAATGTTTTTTTACCAGCGTGGGTTGCAGTGGCGTAACTATAACGTCTAGGGCCCGCGGCAAATTCGTCAGATGGGGCTCCTTCCTCAATGTAAAGAAGTGCATCAGCGTCCCTTCTGTGCTCTAAACCAAGCTAGTGCGGGGCCCCGTAGAGCTAGGGACCCCTGGCATTTTGCCACCCCTGCCACCCTATAGTTACGCCACGGTTGTCAGCAGTGAGATCCCGCCATTATTGGCTTGGCCATTCACCCTATCATCTCTTATCGAAATTCAAAATTTAACCTTTGGTACCTTGACGATGGTCCCCTTTGTGGAGACGGTTTAACGGTTTTACAGGATCTTCAGCAAATCATATCAAAATTTTCCGACATTGGACACTCATTAAACATCACGAAATAACCTTGCCTAATCATCTTTCTTCAAAAAAAACGAAATATTGACCAATTTTAACGCCTAATATTTCTGTCCATTCAAATTCATCTCTCAAATTTTTAGGCTCATCCATTTTCGATGTATCCATCAACCCGATCATTAACTATAAACTAAATTTATTCAACAGTACATCTGACACCCTTTTCCAGTTTAATCCCCACATGTCATTTTTTACTATCCGGTTCTGTTATTCTATTCACCCCAAAATTTATGTATTTACTCCGTAGTTGGCCGATCTGGAAATCTTAGTCCATCCTTTCATCAATCGACAATTCTCTCCGGGCAACTCAATCCAAAATTTTAAAGATTAATTTCGATTGAGTGTCATGGTCTCGAGCGGGTCTCCCCATCAGATTCGTTGGCTTGGGTCTTTGCTCTTCGTCTAAATGTGGCACTGCCGGCATTTTTATCCTCCGCCTACAGCTCGCTTGTGAAAAAATGATTAATTTTGTGTAAAAATTTACCCGCCACATAGGTAATCGGCTCCAGCCCGTCCTTGTGCTTCTTGAAAGCTTCTTCAAGGCAGTCAGCTGCCCGAGTAAAATCCTTGCGGTATTGGATTCTCTTGCGTTTTAATACCTCCATTATTTGTATATTGGGCGTCAGTGTAAATTCTGTTTACTACGTATTTATTTTTTATTTATTTTGCACGGTCGCCATGTGAAAAAATGACGAAAAGGATTGAGTTTAAGAAAAACGTGTATTAGCTTTTCTCCATTCCATCAAATTCTAAAAGAGATTTTTTCTAACAACCGTCGCCAAGCAACTTAAGCCGAACACACATTCGCGACATCGCTTTCTCTCGTCGGTATCATTTTAAATACTACACAGATAACCGTCGTTGCAGTTTAGCGAGCCAGGCGGAGGTCGAGAAAGCTTGGTGTGACTCGTGCCCGGAAGCGGATACCCCCGCCCTCAAACATATTATCTAGAAGGCCTGGAACACCCCTCGCCTTAACGCAATCCATGCTTCCCTCCTAGTAAACTCTGGACGATTCAGGATGCGCCCGACTCCTAGCTGTTTGTGCACCCGAGTCGGGCCACTCGCTAAACGCTTTGCTGTCGAGGAACATTGGCACAGTCCTGGACCCAAGTACTTTGAGGAATGCAATTTCCCTCAGACTTGGGGTCAGGATATGTGTTCCTCATACCTGTGTTTGCGGAAAAGCGGTGGATCAACTGGGTCGACATGGCCTTTCGTGTTTCAGAAGCGCCGGCACCGGTACCGTCACGGCACCATTAACGATCGCGCTACTACATGCCGGCGCTACAGCTGATCAGGCCCAAATCCTCAAGCGCCGCAAGTACTCCACCTTACTAAAGGATTATGAGTTTGCGGCGCTTACGTTTGAGACTGTGAGTCCTTGGTCAGCCGACATAAAAGTCTTTGTAAAGGCCCTGTCGTTCCGGTTGATCGACGCCTCAGGGGACCCAAGAGCTGACTCGTACTTATCCCAGCGGATGGCTCTTGCGGTCCAAAGGGGCAATGCCGCCAGCGTCATGGGGACCCTGCCGCAGCCAGTAGGGTTAGACGGGGTTTTCTTTTTGACTTTTTTATTTTGTAATTTCTTATTTGTAAATATAGTTAGATTTAGATTAGATATAAAGGTTTTTAGGATTCGTTTATTTGTAACTTATTTTAATTAATTGTGTATATATATTTTACAATTCGTTTTTCATATTGCCGTACAATGTACAGTCGACTAAGAAAGTGCTTTACTTGCCATTTTTTATGACATTTCCTCGATCAGAATGCAAACGACCTTGGTCGGCTGTACTGAAGACAAGTAGGTACCTCTCCAGTAATGTAAATTCTAGTTTGTGTTGCCGAGTCTAATCTTTATCCACAAAGTTTCAAATTCGTTATATACGCAAATACGCACCACATAAATACAAACCAAGTAAATGGAATACTAATCCAAAGTAGGTATACATGACGAAAAAATTTTTTTTAATACTTCATCAAATAAGAAATTAGAGGAATCGAAAATAATGTTACAAAGTTTGTCACAGAAATAATAATAACGTTGATATATACTCAAAATATTTTTATCCAGTGTTAATAAGCTGGCACTTTTACCTTTAAGCTGACATAATAACTCAAGTTTGTTGTAGACGAAAAATAACATTTGATATAACGCCAGCCGACAGTGACAAGGGTCTTTATGTTGCGCTTTCTATCTAACTATTATATCAGTAAGACAAGAACAACATTATAAATAAAAATAAGTATCTACTACAATATTTATTTTTTGTTATGTTACTGCACTAGTCTTTTCATTCGATCAACAAATAACCAACGGAAATAGCTGAAGTTAGACATCACAGACAACCTGCAAGCACGTGTTACAAGTTAAGGTAGTGCCCTGTTTATCAAAACTCACAAGCCTTGTATTACAAGCAATTTTCTTGTAAAAGAATTCATTATTACAAATATTGTGTTCATCAAAACTAAACGTGTAAATTACGAGTTACAAGTGTCATTATTTATATCACAAGTTTACACTTGTATTCGTGATTTCGTTCATCAAAAAATCCCTTGTAAGTTACGATTTGTAGAAAATCATGGCAAATCCTTAGTGTTCGGCGACTCTCCATTCAGTCTTACAACTTTACAAGTGTCATGCTTAGTACCGCAATAAAAAAATAAATTGATTTTCTCTTTCAAAATGTGGTCTATAGTGACTCGAGCGATGATGAAAATATTAGAATAATAGAAACGAGAACTTATAGAACAAGAATTGACTACGTTCATATGGAAACGACCTGTGAATTTAACGAAAGGTTTCGACTTCAAACTGAAAAATTGGAACAATCAATTAACATTTTGGGTAGCCATTTAGAAAGAAATACAAACAGAAACCACGCCCTATCAACTAAATTAATATTACAAATTGTTCTACATTGGTTGGGAACCTGCGTTCAATACCATGCTGTTTCTGACATGCATGGTGTAACAAAAGGCAGTGTATGCAATGCAGTCCACAGTGTGGTAGCAGCCATCAATACCGTAATGTTTGAAAACAACGTTAAATGGCCGAATAATATGCAGGAGGTAGTACAGAGGTTTCATATGTTGAAAGGAATGCCATTAATTTGTGGCTGGCTAGATAGTACCTTGATAAAAATTTATACCCCTCATCAACATGAAGAAGTATTCGTATATCGACACGGAAATCATTCCATTAACTGTTTGGTTGTCTGCGGTCCTGACAAAAAGTTTTACTATTCCTATGCTAATTGGCCCGTAAGCACCCATGACAGTAGTTTTAAGAAACAGTCAGTTATATGAGCCATTTGAAAATGGCTGGGGACCTATTGCACAAGGGGTTCTCCTTGGCGACTCTGCGTACCCTCTGAAGAAATGGCTCATTACTCCTCTAGCAATAGATGGCAACGATCAAGCAAACATCAGATTTCTTAATGCTCATAAATCGACTGGGCGAGTTATTGAAAATGCTATTGGAATACTGAAAGAAAAGTTTCCGTGTTTAATTTATTTGAGAGTTCAACCCAGATTTGCTTGCGATATTTTTAATTGCTGCGTGACCATGTGTAACTTTATTAGGGAAAACGAAGACGAAGACGACCCAAATAACGAAAACAACACTTATTCTGATAATGTATTTGAAGGCGTCCAAGATGATAGGGGACGTAGCAGCCTATCAGTTATTTTAGAAATTAGCATTTATTATTAATTTAATTTAATTTAAAAGTAAGCTATAATATTAACAAAAAGTCATGACGCCAAATGACTAAAGTATATAATCATAAAAATATGACACTATACACTATATCACCACTGTTTGAGTACCATCTGTTGTAATACTTTTATTATTATGACAAGCAAATGTTTTAAACATAAACAATTCTAAATTTTGATTACAGAAACTGTACATTATAGATAGCCAGTATATAAAAAGGTATTTTAACACCCGCCCATAATCAAAATTCCCAGTAAACATTCGCTCATACAAAATGTAACATATTAGCAGAAAAAACAGACAACATAATGTAAAACATTAAATTGACAAGTTAGTTCTAAGCGTTTACTAAACCTATCCCAACAGTACATCGTAAGTGTGCGATTTTTGTAAGACACTTAGTCAAAACATCAGCTGACATCACTAGACTTCACAAATTTTAGTTTTATTAGGTTTTCTGACACCTTCTCACGAATAAAGTGATATTTAGTATCACACACACACACACACACAAATCACGTCTATATCCCTTACGGGGTAGACAGAGCCTGAGGTAACAAGACCTAAAGGCCACGTTTAGCATGATTGTAGGCGTATAGGTGGAAAGGGGAATCAAAACAGTGATGGGTTGCTAGCCGCATCGCCTACAACATGATTCCTAAGACTCGCCCATTCCCTCGATGTGCTTTTACCATCTGCGCGGGACGAGAAGCAACTGGTACATTCTATGTTTTTCCTTTGCTCCCAGACCAGCATGGAAGTATTAAGTATCAATATGTTTAAATCTGCTATGATGAATGGGATTTAGTGCCAGGTTTTGTGCACTCTGACTGTCGCTGTACAGGTTTATAGTAGAGTATTGTGTGCTACATACCTCAGATATGAACCTGCGCAAATATGTTGCTTCTTTAGCGGCATCGGTAAGTGCCATATATTCGGCTTCTGTAGATGATAAAGCAACTGTTGGTTGCTTCTTAGATGCCCACAAGACTGGACCTCCTGCCAATTTAAAGCAATTGCCTGTATATGATCGACGATCAATTGCACAGTTTGCCCAGTCGGCATCAGTATACCCAACAAGGGTTCTGACAGTTTTGCTATAAATTATGGAATAATCTATAGTGCGCTTCAAGTACTGAAGCACCCGTTTTGCTGCCAACCAATGACTGGCCGTGTATTTACAGCAAGATACGCAAGGCAGCCAATTATCTGCTGGTAATCATAACAAGTTGAGTCTTTACCTTGTAAGTCAGCAGTCAATTTGCTATTAGCCAATCACACCCTTTCGTATTCTCCAATTTGAAC
This sequence comes from Pandemis corylana, assembly GCA_949127965.1. NCBI lineage: Eukaryota > Metazoa > Arthropoda > Insecta > Lepidoptera > Tortricidae > Pandemis > Pandemis corylana. Next base: position 19,319,778 of record OX421850.1, read on the forward strand.
TTCTTCAGTAGGTACAATATGTAGGATTTTTGATTTACTTGTATTTTCCCATCGTCACAAGTAATGTTTAATCCTAAATAATATTTTAACGGACCTAAGTCTATTCGCTTCTATTCTCCCTTAGTGGCGACCGTAAGGCTTGGGCCAATGTCAGTTTAAATGACAAGTGTGCGGTTTATTCTGACCACGTCAAGTAAGCAGTAGCAAGGAAATAATTTTGCAACTAAACCCCTTTTCGGCTGAGTGCTGATGTGGAGTCACCCTAGGACAAACACAAAATTAATATGAATACACAAATGGAGGATACAGGTTGAATTAAAACCTTAAATTATTAGAGCTAATAAAATCACACAATATAATAATGAAAGGAGAAAAGAAATAACGAAGAAGAGATTTAAAGTTAATAGGACGGGGAATGAAGGGAGGGAGAAGATCATACAAGGAGGAAGACAATTTAGGACATTCGAAGAATATGTGATCGGGGAAACCCTCATCCAAGCCACATTCACACAAAGAATTGTCTCTGACGCGAATTTTATTGAGGAAGACAGGAGTACTACAGTGGCCTATTCTAAGTCTGCAGATCGTAGACGTAGTTAGCTTGCTCGCCTCGCGAAATTTAAAAAACCAAGGTTTTACAGGAACCCTATCCTGTATGTCAGCGTAATGCAGGCCCTTCACTTGACTCGTTCTAACCCAATGAACCAGCCAGTCAGAGTCTAAGCGGACCTTAGCCAGGGCAATCAAGTCGTGCGTATAGCATCTGAAGTGAGAGTCGCAGCCAGAACGGGTCGCCTCCTTAGCAAGCTGATCCGCCATCTCGTTACCCTGGATGCCAACATGAGCCGGTATCCAGGCCAACGAGACCCTAGCATTTTTCACAAAGAGGCGATGAGACCTAAGTCTTTGAGTGAAAAAATATTTTTGTAAGTCACTCTTGACTTTGACATATGACATGTCATTTTTGTAAAATATAATCAGATCATCGACGAACACTGCCAGTATTATTAATTCCGACCCAAGAAGTTTCTTATATACCTAGTCACGGTTCAGTAGGCAATCTATTAAAACCTATTTTAGTCAAGGTTTCGTTAAGCTTAATGTTCCACGCACGGGGGGCTTGCTTTAGCCGATACAAAGACCGTTGCAATAGACATACCTTATCTTCATGCCCCTTCTTGACGAAGCCTTGTGACTGGTCCATGTAGACCTCCTCTTCAACATCACCAATTAAGAAGGCGGTATCTACATCTAAATGATGCATTTCAAGGTCCATTTCAGCTGCTAATGCAAATAAAGTACGCAGGGACGAGTGTCTGACCACCGGCGAAAAGGTCTCGTGGTAGTCGATTCCCGCGACTTGATTAAAGCCTTTTATCACCAGTCTAGCTTTGTACCTATAGTGATGTTCCCATGTGCGTCTGTCTTTATTTTGTATAACCATTTGCATGGAATAATTTTTCGATTTGGTCTGTCCACCAGCTTCCAGGTATTCAGTTTCATAAGCGAATTATACTCATCCGGCATAGCTGATTGCCATTTATCAGCATCATCACTTCGTATTGCTTGAAAGTACGACTGTGGTTCGCTATCTTCAGCTAATGTATGGTAGGTGAAATAATCTGAAGGTTTCTTATCCCTCGTTGGATATCTCCGTTCATTTACCACTGGGTGATCCACTATTACCTCAGCCTCAGGTGGACAGGACGTTTCAGGAAGTGGCTTTTCCGAAGCATCTTCAAATACTTCCTGTAACATGTCATTAGCCTCATCTACGGTATTAGGAGGGACCTGCAACTCCCTAGATACCTCTGGCAACATACTTTCCTCGCATATAAGAAAAGGGAGCTCTGCTACTCTATCATCACGTCCATGTACCTACCGGACTTACATTGTCTAACAGTATGACAGGACTGGGTACCGGTAAGGTTTTGGATGTACTTGGCTCTTCATAAGATTTATTGTCCTTCAAGTTTGTGAAGCAATCTTCGAAGAATGTAACGTCACGCGATTTTGTTTACCTTCTTGAATATAGGGGGTCTCGGAATATGTAACTGTTCGGATCATACGAACATCCAACAAAGATACATTCCACGGCTTTCATGTCTAATGTCATTCGTTGACAATCAGGTACATGAATTAAAGCTCGACATCCGAAAACCCTAAGATTATTTAAATTCGGTTTACGATTGTAAAATTTTTCAAAAGAGGTTAGATTATTAAGCGCGCGATGAGGAGACCTATTCTTCAAATAAACTGAAGTTTGTACCGCGTCTTCCCAGTACGCCTTAGAGAGGGAACACTGTGCCAACATAGAACGTGCTTTCTCGACTATCGAACGTATCGTTCTTTCTGCAACGCCATTTTGCTGCGGACTGTACACCACGGTCATTTAGTGTACAATACCTTTTGCACGGAAATAGTCTGACAGCTCTTTGTTGACATATTCGCCTCCATTATCGCTCCTAACGGCTTTTATTTGAGCTCCAGTTTGTCGTTCCACAAATTTTTGTAAATCGCAAAACTTTTCTTTCACTTGTGTCTTTGAAGAAATAGAATACCTATGTAAATATAAATCGTGTATAATCATCGACAAATAATAAGACATACTTATTATTATTACCTTGTAGAGAGGTTTCAGTTATCGGTCCACAGATGTCGCTGTGTACCAACTCAAGCATTGAAGTAGCAGTCTTATAGGCTATTTTTTAAAATGGTTTGCGAGCTTGCTTGCCTTCGACACATGCTACGCAATTCTGTTGATCAATTTCTGTAAAATCTGATAAAACTAATTTATCAGTTAGAAAAGAGACTCGTGGATTAGTGACAGCATTAAACATTATTTATTAGTCAACACAACAGTTGCTAAGAACACGGATTGACGTAAGTTAAAGTTGTTCAAAACAAAGAGGTTTTAGTATAAAACAGTCTTTAACATCCTCCCTTTTTGGCAACCCTTAACGAACCATACCAATTTTCATTGCTATTGATTCAATTTGTGGCTTATGCAATGCCTTGGTCAGAAAATCTGCCAGTTGGAACTCGCTTGGAACATATTCTACGCATATTTCACCATCAGCAACGAGTTCTCGTACATAAAAATGTCTAATAGCAATATGTTTGGTTCTTCTGTGGAGTTCTGGATTATGTGAGATCTTTATGGCTGCATCATTATCAACCTTTAGTTTAGGTATCTCCTTCAACTCAGATATTTCCCCAAGGAGTCTTTTGATCCAGACAATCTCTCTTGCTGCTTCACTAGCAGCTACCAGTTCGGCTTCGGTACTGGATATCGCAACACATGTTTGTCGTCGACTAGCCCAAGATATTGCTCCTCCAGAGTATAAGCATAAAATACCCGAAGTCGACCGTCCGGAGCTTCGGTCTCCACCATGATCGGAATCGCTGTAACATTCCAGAATTCCAGCATTGCATCTCGCATTATTCCATAGTCTGAAGTTCCTTTGATGTATCTTAATATCTTCTTTAGAAGGATTTTCTAGAGTTCGGGATACAACGCTTATAGCGTATGCTAAATCAGGTCTGGTTCCAACAGTCAAGTATGCCAGCGCTCCCACAGCTTCTCTATACGGAAATGAAATAGACTCTACCATCTCTTTATCCAGATCTAGCAATCCATCTTTCTGTATAGGAGTAGTGACAGGTTTGCAATCGCTCATACCAAAGCGATCTAAAACTTTCATAGCGTAGTGCTTCTGTGATACTTTTATATTACCGTTCTGGTCCTCTATTTCTAATCCTAGAAAGTAGGATGCACCTTTTATAGTGATTTTGAATCTTCTTTTCAACTCTCTAATATTTTTTTCAGAATCTTCCTGATTTGTTGCAGCAACCAGACCGTCGCCTACATAAAGAGCAATAATGATTTTATTACTCCCACGATTTCGGATAAACAAGCAGGAGTCAGTAAACTAACAGTTCAGTTTAAGGCACTTATAGCAGACATGGAAACTTCAAATTTAGAATACAATTAGTGTTTAGTGTATTAATCAAGGAAAAGCTAAAATATTTTGCAATTTCTGACCTGTTTTCTAGATATACTAACTGCATAAATAACTTTGTAATCCCCCATAAACATACAGGATTACAAAGTTATATTTGCAGTGAATGAATCGGTGTACCTGCATTATGTATAATAACAAGATTTTATTTTATTTGCAATGTATGCATGTAAGTATATTTGTCCGGGAGGAATCTTGCAACTCAATTTTGAAGCAGATATCTTCAACCGATTAAGCTAAAATTTTTGCATACATTGATTGTGTAAGTCGGATGACATTACGAGTATAATAATCTGGTAGTGGAATTTTGATGACCCAGCCAGGATCGTCTCCCCAGGAGGAAACTCTGTAACGGTTAGTCCGGTTGACTTGAAATTTGGTACATATATGTAGGGCAGATAACAATGCAAGTACAGTCAGCAAAAAAGCTAAAGCATGTACCTATTAATTGTTTTTTTGACAGAAACTTGTATAATGGAATAATAGGTAAGTATAATGGGAATAATAGGTAATAATAGGTAGGAATAATAGGTAAGTATAAAAGCAAGAATGGGACATGTCTCATGAAGTTGTACAAAATCTCGCAAACTATTAAGTAGACTATTTCCCGAAGTTGTCATGAAAGAAAGAACACTACAGACCGACTGCTTAAATGAGTACTCGCCCGCGCGGCACAGGGGCGCGGGGTGGGAAGACAAAGGGGACCGAGAGAGGTGAGGGGGGCAGTGCTCCTGCCCTGCGCCCCTGTACCGCGCGGGCGAGGACTCATTTAAGCGGTCGGTGTATAACCGTGACCGGCGAAGGTTAACAATCGCACTAAACAATCTAATTTAATATGATATGTATTACTTGTGAGAAACATTGTGTTTTCATACTAGGTAACTACATATTATATTAAATTAGATGGCTTAGTGCGTTTGCCAATTCAATCTATTTATTTAAGACTAGCTTTTGCCCGCGATTTCGTCCGCGCAGATAACGTCAAAGCGACATACCACCTTCTTCCACTCATTTCTTCAAATATTAGGTCATTATTTCCTATCCCGTCTTTTTATCCCGTAGAAAATTTGCAAAGTCCCGTCGAGTGCAGCTCTTTGATCTTCAAGGAATATGTCTGCCAAATACCAAGGATCTGTATTGAGTAGCAAATCATATAATGATTCATTTTATTTCTTATCCTACGGGAATTCCGCAAATCCAAAAATCAGATTTCAGATTATTGGTATGCGAAATTTAAAGATTCTAGAAAAAAAGTATCCTATTACCGTCTCCTGGTTCTAAGCTACCTCCCCACCAATTTCAGCCAAATCGGTTCAGGCGTTCTTGAGTTATAAATAGTGTAACTTACAAGAATTTCATTTATATATAGACATAAAAGATTTTTAATATTAATATGGTCATTATAAGATGTTGTTAGGTTAGCTAATTACGTAATAACTTAAGACAGAAGGTCTCTTTAGTAGGGACCGAATAAATTAACGGACTTGGTAGGTATTACATTGATCTCACAACATTTTACGGCAGAAGAACTGAGTCGCGAGATTTGTTTTTTACAAGTTTTTAACTTACAGAACACGTAACTACTTTTTTTAGCTTGGAGTTGGAAAAACACCCGTATTTCAACCGCTGTGTATGTATGCACTTAAGTACGCATGTATAACTCTTTATTGTACATAAAACAAATAAATTTTACAGGTAATGAGATAAACAGACGTACATTGATATGACTGGAGACTAGCCGGCAGGACCTGCTGCCTTTGCGGAGGGGTGTTGCTTTTCTATGTGTGTCTTGTACCGCATTTATCATGGGGGTGTTCCGAGCCTATTCTGTTCTTTAAGAAAGAAAGAAAGAAAGAAAGAAATATTTATTTCTCAACAACAACAAGACCCGGCAATACACACTTAACGCCCTTTGTTATGAGTGTATATGGGCGGCGGTGATTGCTTTCCATCAGGTGACCCCCATGCTCGTTTGCTCCTATCATATAAAAAAAGTATATTATTTCATTGCCTGCCTTGAATAAGTTTAATGAAAACTTCTGTTTTACATCTATAATCGTTAGGCTAAGACTGATAAAAAGGCCAGTCACATGTTTTGCGTGGAAATTAAAATTTTGGCTATCCGTGAAAATCCCGCCGAGTCTCAGTGAAGTTAATTTCCGGCATACGGTTGAACTTTGAGACATTTTATGCTTTGAGCGCTACATTTAATATAAAGAAAACTGGATTTTGTATGCCTCATGACCACAATGCGCGCATGAACTTACCATTATAGAGATTCAGATTATAAATAGGTACAGGAGTTGCTCGTTTAAAGGTAGAATTGAATAGATAAGCCCTTGTCATTCACTATTTGACAAACGCCCTTAAAGTTGTGTTTGCGGGATGGTGCTACTTAGTCTAGCCGAAAAGTTCAAAGTGGTCTAAAATAGAGATACTGCTCTTAAAACTGTCGTGCACCGTGTCGTATGTGAAGTCAAAATATTTGCAGTAGCAACTATAAAATTTAGTTTTCTTTAATAAATTACTAATAATTACGAAAACTTTATTTGCTGTTAGATTGTTGTCACGTAGAGGTGCTTCTTAATTTTTGACCAAGTTGTATTTAAGTTCTCAATTAATATCCCTAGAAGCTCGTACAGACTAGGCTAATATTTTAGTCTAGTAGCGAGTAATTTAATAGGAAAACTATTCGCTGCTGCCCAAAAATCGTTTTTGCTGCCATAGACACGTTTGCCTAATAAATTACTCGCTACTAGACTAAAATACCTGTCTACACGAGCCTTAAGAGTCTGTCTAACTAAAGATGACCCTGCATTTGTATTTCTTAGCTGGCAGCACTAAAATTAGTTTTCAAAATCCCTATACGAGTATGTATAGGTATGTAACAAGTTACGATTTTGTTTGCTCACTAGAATTTTCATGTCGATTTGGAAAAACAAATTAAGAAGGGAAGAAAAAACATAACCCTCTTTCTGGCCCAGTCGGGTTACTAGTGATTCTTCAACTAAATAACTATACTTAATGCAATTTATTTACGCATTTAATTTTTAACAGAATCATTAAGTTAAATACATACATACATACATAAATACCGTCACGCCTCTTTCCCGCAGGGGTAGGCAGAGACTACTTTGTTCCACTTGCTACGATCCTGACATATTTCTTTCGCTTCATCCACAGTCATCAATCTCTTCATACATGCTCGTCGGTTTCGGGTACTCCTGACCTGACCTAGAAGGCGTTAAATACATATTATAATACAATCTAAAACGCGCACTTTTTATATATACCTACGTTCTTAAATCCTATAAATCATTTAAGTAATTTAATAAACAACGAACCTGATTTAGAAGTATTTTTTTTAGCATTCACTTTTAACTTAAGTGACCTCCTGAAACTTACTAAACATGCAAATATTCACAGCTAGAAAGCTTTTGCGAGCTTTCCCCAACCCTTCAATGGCTAAACAAACACGAAACGCGCGTTGACTTTGTCCCATTCTACAGATATTTGAAACTGTTGAAATGAAAACCGTGTAGTAAATACGAATAGCTAAATCACTTATTCCAGTCGGCCACTGAATATCATGGCGACTGTGTTTACGACAATATCTACACTGAAAATCGTCTTTACACCCAAAGTGTTCTCGATCACTAGAGGCTGTCACGATCATAACAACTCCTAAGTCATAATTCGCATAAAACATAAAATTATGAAAAATATGCATAACCATTAACCAATTAAATAGGTAATTCTAGAACGCCACGACAAAAATGTAGCTTTTGGTAACTTAGATTTGCGTTCAGTACGCAGGTACGGTAAATAAGTATTATTCAAACCTTTTGCGCTACGATTCACTTCCAAATTTACCGACCCAAAAACGTATTTGACCGAAAACGTAGATATCATTGTCTATTGTCAATAAAAGGAAATTACAATGAATACATTTACATTTCGTGACAACTAGCTGTTAAACAACAAAAACCTTTAGAAGGAACCAAACGGAAAGTAAGTTCATTTCATTAGATTATTTTTCGGCATTTTGCTTCGTGTGGTAACAAACTAAAATACTGCCAACGTAAGTGATGTAATTGGTTGTACTCGTAGTGTTCTATTTTTTGATTCTACTAAAGGTGCAATAAAGTCACCGAGCGAATTAAACGAACTATTTTTACACTTTGAAAAAAGACAGAGTTATGAATTGTGTGATAAGTATGTTTTTGACTTTACCTACTAGTAAAAATATTCATTCTTGTTTGTCAAAAAATATAAATATGTGTAATACGGTAAAAACTTATCAGGCAGATTGATGTATGTGACGGTGAATTTACATATTAATATTTTACTCGCGCCCCCGGCTGCTTCCCCGCGCGACGGAAATTCAACCAAACGATTTTGTTACATTTTATATCGTGCTGTTCTCTTCATGCAAAAGGAGCGAGGTGAACAAAACTGAGGTGAACGAATCGAATTTTTTGCTAACACGACACAGAACGGGCGGGTTGATGAAACAGGGGGCTTATTTTTAATAACGGTGCTATCGTGATTTATGAGAGAAGGGGAAATTTAGGTCTTAACAATCTACATCATATATGTTAGACTGGTAGCTACAAGTATTAGAGGCACTTTCGTTGCGTTTTGTTGTATGTTAACGACGTTTTTCAATTATTTTGTACGTGTAATGTGTGTAGTTTTTGTGTACGACACTTGACATAACAAAAATCTCGTATCTCTCCTTCTATAAGATTTGCGCGCACCTCTTTTAAAATATTTTGATTCTGGTATTAGGTTCACATATTTATTTTAATACGAAACTAAATCGATATATTTTTATCTCACTCATGCTTTGCAGATTAAAAAGAAAGAAACCAATAATAGTTTAAAACGATTAAATACACACTCGTTATCCCTGAACAAAGATATCACCCTTCTATTTCATTTATATGCAAAGCCGGGACCGGCATATGTAAATGCGAGCTTAGAGTCCTGTAGGTCTAGACGTCAAGGACCAAGGACAAACTTTCCTAATTACCTGTTCCTTGTTTAGGTACCTGCCATCTTTTTGTTTTCTCGCCAAGTCCATTTCCGCGATGTAACGTTCGTACAAAAAGATGAAATCAATAATGGCAAAGTGTTCGGTTCACAAAAGTGTATTAAGTTTCCGTTTGATTGCATTATTCATATACGCACTGGTTTCTCACGTTTGTCAAAAATAAGAAATCAACATAATGAATTCGAATAATTTAGTTTTACTTGATGAGCTTACAACGTAGTTAATTGACGTTCAGTATTTATGACGCATTCTTTACTCTTTACTTACTCTTTACTTAGCATGGGTGTGGTACCACAGCGAAACAAGAACTTTTTCATGAAATGGGCATTTTACTTAATTATTTTCATAATAAGTTTCCTCTGTTTCTCCGTTAAAAGATTATCACATAAAGCCAAGCTCAAGCAGTTCTACATTAACTGAAATAGATATAAAATCAACTTAAGTAATACTTACAAAATTGTCATTAAGGACCATGACATTCTATGTTAATCGGAACCAAAATTGGGCAAACAATGCCAATCTCTTGCTACGACAAGACGTAAATTAATCCAGTGACTGTGTCACTTTGAGTTATGACGCACCGTAATGGAGGTATTCTGTCTTAATTAATTTATATTAGGTAATATTGCCGTTAACAAAATTCTAACATATCTTAGAGTCTGCTATGTTTACAGTGCTAAAGTTTTTCAGACCTCCTGAGTCTGTGTTTACATGGTGATGTGTGTATAATTTTATACAAGGTTTATTTTTTCATCAGCTGCTGATACTTATATAACACACTAGGTGTTGCCCGCGACTTCGTCTGCGCAGAATTGGGATTGTCTAAAAAAAAAAATACCTATCCTTTTTAATTTTTTTTTGTGCAGAATAGTCAATTATAAGAAACCAATTTCAATATTTTCTCATATAACTCGGTATTTTTTTCACTATTAATTATTGAAAGTATTTTGGTTGATGACGTCAGAGTTTCCACTGCCGGTGCCACACATCTGCTTATTGGATAAATTGATCATAAAACGTATGTGAAGCACCGCCATTAACGTCTTTTCTATCTGTGGTGAAGTTGGCAAACTGTCATTAGTATCAATGTCAACATGATTCAACAATAACACAGGAAGATTCACGCGATCTTCTATGAATTTTATATTTGCACAGCCGTTACACATACCATAACAGTCTGCGCGAAGCAGAAAGGTCCATAAACACACACCAGGTATGATCAAGACAAAACAGGACCCGGAAATAAGACAGTAAACTCAGTAGGTGAAAGTAAACCGAAAAACGTAATATTTCGCTATCCATTAAAATATTTAGCGGAAAATCTTTCATGTGAGCGAAGCACATCGCTGTGCGGATATACTCTGGGCTAATTATCTACTGAAAGTGCTTCTAAATCTAAACTATAATACAACAATATGAAAGTAATCCGTGGAAAAAACAAGAATGACAGTAACAAGATTGTCATTTTGCTTGTCAGCTGTCATAAGATGAATGAAATGTCAGATTGCGGGTCCAAATTGAACTCCGTAGTATAATCCACGCGTAAATAGCATAGAATTTGAAACATTTGCAAATAAAGTACATTTTGGACCGTCTACGTCATGTCTGGGAATGTCAAATGAAGGTCATTGCTTATTTTTCATGTAATAAATTCATTATAGTAAAATAAAATAAAGTAAATACAGAAAACGATTTAAAAAGCATTTATCTCGAAATGGTTTTCGATTGACTATACATTGTAAAAAAATAGACAATCCCAATTAAAAATAATAATGTAGGATTGTAATGGTGAAAGAATTTTTCAAATCGGTCATGTAGTTTCGGAGCCTATTCAATGTAAACAAACAAACAAACAAATCTTTGCTCTTTATAATATTAGTGTAGATTTATTAATCATGAGTGTGTAGTCAAAAACCCGAATTCTGTTTTAAGTAGTAGTATACACAACATTCGTTGTTAAGCACCGCGGAGTAGAAGCGCCACCGACCATGTCTCGAGTGTATTTTCTAAGAAAATAAATAATCTAAGAGTCTTCAAACGCGAGCTGACTGATTGGGATCAAGTTATAATGTACAATTTGCATACAAAATGTAGGTATTTTTAAATCCTTTCAATTAATATCATCATCGCCATCGCTAGGTCTACTTTTAAGTGAAATACGATAAGAAACATTGTTTATATACGGTTAATATTAATAATGTTAAGACTAGAATACATTCTTTTAAAGTTTGGCTACTCAAGAAAAGATGGCGCTAAATTACAAGAGCTGTACACACAATAACATTGTTTTATACATTTTGCTGTAGCAGATTGGCATTTTTTATGATTCATTACAGACGAGAATTCGCGTAGCCTGATAACATGAAAATTCATCTCCTGACAGGGTGTTCGTGCCATATTCGATCCGAAAATAATGTCATATTTGAATATAGCATGGCCATATTACAAAAAATCTACACCAGTCACCAATTTAGTGTCGAAAGTGTCCATTTTTGCCCACTTGTCTTATAGATGCAAAAATAATTGACTAACTCAGCAGAGCCAAATTACACTCAGAAATTACACCACAATTACACGACATCAACGCCTACCTACTATTTTATTGTTAATCATTAATATGTTTTTGGATATTACCTAAGATATACTTAGGTACCCACTCTTCGTCTCTCATATCTGTCTGTATGTCAAAGTCATTTTACTTGATGGGGTTTGTGAATGAATACTTTATATACATACCTAATACATAAATCACGTCTATATATCCCTTACGGGGTAGACAGAACCTAAGGTAAGCATTTCATGAACCGCTTCTTATTTCTGTAATTAAAATACCTAAAAAAAAATATTTTACTCTATTCTGTCTTTGACACACTAAGGAGTACAACAGATTTTATTATATACGTTTATTTCAAGTCTTTACAGTTACCTATTTATAAAACTGTTATTAAAAACCGACGAACTAAAGTTTCATAGAGCATAATAATCACAATCTAGCACACCCTCGGGAAATTTACTGGAAGTGAATTTTTTATGAACACACTCGAGTTATGAGATGTAACCTTGACAACTTCATAATAATTCCTGTTTAGCATTTACTACTGCCGTTTTTATATAAAAAGTCCTCCAATGGCTCCAATATAATGTAAAATATGCCTAGTCGTAATATCTAGACTTAAAAAAATATTTAGCACTTTCGTATATTAAATAAGTAATAATAATAAAAAGGTTTTTAGCAATATTTATATGCTAACATTATATTTAACTTACTTACCTACCTAAAACAAAAAAATTGATGAATAGTTTGTTTTGTTCCCATTACACTGCCATAAATTAGCTTCGGATTAAATTTTACAACACAAACAACCAATGCATACCAAATTAATATCGATTGCGCGCTTATTTTGGTATACTTACACAAACAAAGCATAATAACTTGTAATTTTTGCATGTTTAGATAATGACCAGGAAAATATTGTTATTGTCCGACATATTATTTAATTTGCCGGTGATATACAGGCTGAAATAGGTCGTAAACAGAAATTTCTGTTTCTATTGCAGTATTTTAAGGCAAATTCTTTGCAATAACACTTAAACGAAACAATTAAACTTATTTTATACTAATTTAAAATAGCAAAAACACCAACCTTATGGTTACCCTATCCGACAAGACTTGGACTGTAGCGTAGCTTAAAGTACTTGAAATCAGAATTAGTAGAATTTATTTATCTTATCAATCGATAGCAGGTTAGGCCGCATATGGAGTACTGTTCACATCTCTGGGCTGGGGCACCCAAGTACCAAATCCTTCCATTTGACCGCATCCAACGCAGAGCTGCTCGATTTGTCGATAACCAGGCACTCTCTGGTAGGCTCGATTCTCTGGCTGTGCGGAGGGATGTAGCATCCCTCTGCATACTGTACCGTATCTATCATGGGGAGTGCTCCGATGAACTCTTCGGATTGCTGCCTGCGGCTAAATTCTACTACCGTACTTCGCGGAACCGTCTGTCCTTCCATCCTCAACATCTTGATGGTTGGCAGTCAAGCACCGTGCGTTTTAAACGCAATTTCTTTCCTCGAACGGTAAAGATCTGGAACCAACTTCCTGCTGCAGCATTCCCTGAGCGGTACAATTTAGGGATCTTTAAAAAGCGAGCCTTCCTGTTCCTCAAAGGGCCGGCAACGCACTTGTGATTCCTCAGGTCTTGCAGGTGTCCCTGGGCGATGGTGATTGCTTTCCATCAGGTGACCCGCCTGCTCGTTTGCCCCCTCTCATATAAAAAAAAAAAAAACGAGATCATCTGTGTACTTCAGGAACCTATATTATGCATTTAATGTAAACACACTTATTGGTTTGTTATTATATTGTTATGAAATAATTAATCGCTAATTTTACACGTACTTTAGCAAATGTTCAAAATGATCGCCTTCTAATTCATCACACAACTGTGCCCGTCTCCTGTGGTTGACTTTGACTCTCCTTAGTACGAATTGGTCGGCCTTTACTTCGTCAAAAGCGGCTATGATCTTAATACGAAGCTCTGCCACTGTATCGGATACCTGTTCATAAACCCTTCTCTTGATTGATTTACAAATCAAATTCGTAGCCTAATGTTATGACTTTTGAATTTGTCATTGTCAATTTATTATTTTTTTAACATTCTTACCAGCCAATACAAAGAGGTAGAATGATTAATTTATCTAAGTCTATGACAGTTTAACGTAGTAACTAGGGTGACCATGAGACTCATTAATTTAAAACTTTTTTTTTGTTACTAATTAAAAAACAACGTTTACATATTTCTGCCCCTTATCACGTCCACATGTTTAAGCTAAAGTTAAGCAGTAAGAAAACCATATTTCTGTTTACGACCCATGTTTCACCCTGTAGTAAAATATTCAGTAATTAGATATTAAAATAAGCTTGGAATACATGTCGTAAAGTATAATTTCATTAATATCATCAACGTTGTTGTTAGTTTCTTTTGGCTCTACTTGCTTGCTAGTACTTCTTACTGTTATTATGTACAAGGTGATTGACACGAATTGCATGAGGATAATATTTTTTATATGTACGGGAGAGAGGAGGCCTGTGCCCAGCGGTGGGACGCATATAGCCTGGAGATGACGATGACATAAATCACGTTTATGAAAATTTTACCGGAATAAAAAAGAACTAAACTCAATTTATTCCAAATACTGAACGACGAGGTTGCTAAGTCTATTTTTACCTGTTCCTCTTCGCAGTCGACTGAATTATTGATTAGCATATTGTTTAAACTCAGTCGTAGCCGCTCTACAAATTCTAGACATACTTAAATTTAACTTTGTTGAATATGGAATTTTATTTTATCGAATATATAGAATAATATTTATAAAATATAATATTATATAATGCAGTTTCAACACCTACCCTTAGTTATTGATTTTAGTACACCACAGAAATATTAACGCTTGATTCTTGGAAGATTCGTAACATAACAACAGCATAATTACGTACACCTATGAGGTATGTATGTATGTTGTAGGTTCTCATGTTTTCAAGCTACCTACCTCCTTTGTCTATCGATTATCTCAATAGACGTGAATACAATAATCAGTATTTGTTGACATAGTTTGTAGGTAATACTATATATTGATTGGGAGAAGACAACCGTACACAATTGGTATGTAACAGTTGCTATTAGCGATAATATAACATTATCTCAGTAATGGCTTAACTTCTCCGTCACTAATGAAATAAATATTGGATTTAATAGATTCAAATTCTTTCTCGTGAAGGTAATTATAATGAATGTTGCAAGGGTTATTTAACCTGATTTCTACTTTAAATCCAATTCAGCTACCTAAAAATGTATAGTTGGGATTCCCTTCAAAACAAAGTCTGCAACTGGAAAATAAACGGTTTTTGTGGTGTGTCCGCTGTCAACGTCACATGTGTCTAAAAAAATTGTATCAATTTTATTTTGTTAAAATGTATTTTGAGGTTCTTTTTACATTCTGTTTACTGGAATTTAATCGCCAAGAAGTGCAGAAAAAGAATTGTCAAAAAAATGACCACACGACTAAGACGGAGACTACAACATCAAGCGGACCCTCACATTTCAAACCATCTACGCCCGTCTCGTCCTCGTCATCTTCATCGTCAGGTGATAAATTCGCGACTGCTGCGGACACTAGCGGCTCATCGAGCGACGAGCGCAGGCCCTCGCCGGCGCCGCCACCGACACGACAACCAGCGCGACGCGGAAGGCGACCGCTGCCGGCACGCTTGGGGCCTATGGGGCATCCTGCCCCGCCCACGGCTCCCGCTACCGGTGATGCAGTGCGTCGCATGCGATGGACTCGACTAATTACTGAGAACTGCATGCGAGCGTACATACTTTGGGGCGACAGGAGGAGGTACACATCTATCCGGGTGCCCTCATGGGGCCCAATGTAGACTTACTCGCGTCGGTGAACTGGCTACGCTTCGGGGATCTCTTCGAGGAAACCGAAGGTTTTGCCTGTGCAGTTGCGGACGAAGTTATCATGACTAATAATTACCTACCGAAAATATATCCTGAAGGATGGTACGATCGACATTTGTCGGGCATGCCGCCGTCCCTGGGAGTCACTCAGACATATTATCTCTGGTTGTTCTAGTCTTGCTAACGGCGAGTACTTGCACAGACATAACCTTGTAGCCAGGATTATTGTTATAATATGGCAATGTTGTTTTATGTACAATACTTGTAGCAACCTAGTTACCTAAGTAACTAGCAAAACTGTACTGTCGAATCTCGATTCCTGCCAAATAAAATACTCGTACTATCAGAATAAAGTGTGTCTTCAATCTCCTCGTACCTACCCAGTAATAATATCAACATCATAATTATTTATTCGGTCTTGTGGACTTCGAAGTGCCGTACTATAAGGTATACACCTGCACCAGTTCTTGAAAATGATGGTGTCATGCTCTATTGGGATTGATCTATCATCACGGACAGGACTATTGTCGCCAATAGACATCACTATCCCCCATGATGTAAACCTCGTGAAGGCCGAGAAGGACAAAGACAGCAACTACCTTGACTTGGCTCACGAGGTTACCGCCATGTGGCCTGTTGATTCGACGATCACTGTCCCGATAGTCGTTTCGGGGAACGGTCTAATAGCGAAGAGCCTTGACCATAACCTTAAAAGGCTCTCGCTAGGTGGTTGGGTCAAGGGTCAGATACAGAAGGCGGGACTCCTGGACACAGCTCGGATAGTCAGGAGGTTCCTCTCTCTGTCGCCCTGACCACCGGTAGCTTAGGCCCCGCCTTGCTCCCGGTTGCACCCTAGGTTAGGTTTTTATAATGTTTTTATATTTTGTATTAATATTGTTTTATTACTTTTTATATGAATATTGTAAAAACGTAACTTATGTAAATAATAAATACACAGAATAATTATCCCTACAGATTATTATAAAACCAAGTTCTCCGCCGCGTATGTGTGTTTGTCTGTCAGTTTTAGATACACTTCATACGATTTCAGCAATCAGAGTGATTCACGAGGAAGGTTTAGGTATATAATTTGTCAAGTCTTTGTGTAATTTAGTTGAAATTACAATATGAAGATAATTGTTTAATGTGTCGGGAAAAAAGCTGCCAGGGATACAAAATTTAAATCAGCGCGGACGCAGTCGCATGTAACAGCTAGTTCAATCCTTTAATAGAATAATTGAGGACCACTTCGTTTGTAGTCGTAGTTTCCGTTTGTATCCGATAGCCTGAAATACTGGTCTTGCAAACCTGGACTATTCTTGCAAACCATTCAAATATTATTATTGACGTATTTACGGTCAGGGTTACTGCGCTCTGGGAGATATGTCCAAGTATCAAAAAATCACCTCTATTTTAATGTCACCTTTAGAGACCTATAATAATTCAAGTTAAGGACCTGGATTTATTCGGAAGATGTACCTAGCTAAACTAGTGAAACTTTATATTTTTTGTGTTTAAACCAATGTCAAAAATGCATGTCAGTGTTTTCCCCGAACTATTTGCAAAGAACTCATGAAATGACTGAAAAAATGAAATGGTGTGTTTGTATGTGTGTGCTAATAGTTTCGGATTGTGCTGAACTCACGAGGAATCTGAATCACACCAGTAATGAGCCCATCTAAATACACGCACATTAAGAACGCCATACCACATAACACATACCATAAGGTAAAGCAGTAAGGAACTACGAATAAAACGGTCGAAACGAACGCACACATAGATGCGCGCTTCTACAAGGCCCCTAAGCGGATCTCACGGTGCCGTCAGTAGCGAGTGCCGCGTTGAGATGAGTGGCCGTCTGTTACGTGCGCCCAGACAGTCCGCGATCTTTACGTTTTAAACATGCCAAGAGCGTATTGCGCAGTGTGCCCATGTTTCCCAATAGTTTATTTAAGAAAACTATTCATTCGGATGAGAATTTTTCATACTATAAAATATTATAATAGAGCTTTCCAAACGTGTCGTAGCAGGCGAAAGTATTTTTCAGTAAATAATATAATACTTACCTACCGGCGAATAAAAATATCTTAAACTGTTGAGGTTTTTTTAAATAGCCTATTTTATTTATAAACGAGTTAATTTATTCGATTATTTAATTATTATAGAACTCAAAAAAACGTTTTTTGTTCTTTTTTACAGTAACTCTTACGGAAATTAAATTAAGTACTCTTAATAAGGTAGCTAGTTACTGTAAAACAGGCCTTACTAGCTGAGATAGCGCTGACTAAAACAAAAAGCTTTTAAATTTTATAAAAATTAAATCGACAACCCTAACACTATTGGAGCGAAGGTATTCAGAAAATAAGCCTATTTTCCATACTGCTCTATTTATTTACTGTGGCCATATCATGTTGATGAAACTGAATGACGTGAAGTTTCAGCGGGATAGTGATTAACGAATACTGCGCAGACGAAATCGCGGGTAGCAACTAATAAGTTTTTACTCACTAGCCGTTACCCATGACAACGTCCGCTAATCATACATTTTGGCTATCCGGCGGAAAACATGAAATTTTCCAGGATAAAAGTATCAGAGATCCAGGCATGGCATTAAAATCAATCCAGCTGTATAAGCCCAAAAGAGTAGGTAACAAATACACACGCACTCACACACTTTCTCATGTAAAATATTAGTAGGATCTGACTGTACCATTAATTCACTGAAAACGCTTCCACTTCTACGACTTCAATTTCATTTTTAACCTGTTCTACCTCAACAATTTATATTTATTGCGGTAAAGAAATAGTACGACAGGAGTGGTGAAACTGGGTGAAGTCAAACGCTTATTGGGATCCGGGAATTAGCAATAAACCTTTCAAGTACCGGAGAACGGTCCAAGAGACGAAAAATCAGCGATCACGTGGTAATATAAACCAAGAATACACGAAAACAAGTATGTGTAACTTATTTTTTGAATTTTATTATTTATGCCTATGCGGGAATGGGCATATAGAGTCAAGGAATTTAATTCCCTACCCACCATAGAACATCTTCACATAAAACGTCATAGTGGCATCGCATTACTTAGCAAGGAAAATCGATACGATACTGAGTATAAAAAGTTTCCATAATGGTTAGGAAATGCAATTCCTTGACTGTACGGCACCGTACAATAGATAAACTATTTGGTGTTTTCGCTCTTCCTTTGAATGAAATGAGAACAACATAGGTACAAGTTAGCGTCAATACGTCACTAAAGGAAATTAAGGTAAACCAGCATAATAATCGGCTTGACGACGTCGACGTCGATCGAATCAGTGACGTGATAATTTTAATCTCGTAAAGTCTAACATACTAGATTCAGGATATAGGTACCAGGCTGTCTAGGCTGAATGAAATTTCCAACATAGTTATTAAAGGATCACCTTTCCCCCATAGCGATGATCTTTCAGGTTTCAAAATCTTCACACCTATATGATAAATTCTAGTTGAAAAAAATACAACCAAGACTAAAGGCAAAGCTGTTGGAAAGGGAGGGTTAGCTTATGTTCTATTTTTTTATTTTTTATTTATAGTCTAATTAACTAACGTATTTATAATCATCTCAAAAAAAGATTCAACGTATGAATTACGTGCTCAAGTCACAACGACACCGCTCAAGCAACATTATCTCAAGTAACATAATTATTTACTTTAAGTAAATTTCAAGTTTCATGGTTCAAGTTGTGCGATTTCTCTCAGATAATATGTCATAGTATCGGGTTATTGTATATTCGTATAATAAATAAGGACAGACGGTTAAATCAGAGCACGCTGCAGGCAGCAGCAGCTAGGTGACCCCCTTTTGTCAGTTGATTAATGATTTTTGTATCGGAACTATTTTAGACAGGCGAACGAAGATAAAATATGTGTTTACCCAAAAACTGCTGTGGATGTGGTATGTATTTAAAAATTGGTTTCGCATTTCCTGGTGAAATAATAAAATCAGCTTTTGACGTGGTGGTGTTATGTCACGGACAGGGCCAAAGTAAAACAAGACCAGAAGCGATATCTCCTAATATTAGAGCCGCACGCAACGGATCACATCGTCGTTTGGTAGTTTAGAAAAGAAAAGGTATTTTACTTCGAACTCACTTTAAAAAGAATGCGTAGGTACCTACCTAATAAAGTCAGCAGTATCGACAGCTGGCTAGGGCATGTGCATGTGCACAGAATGGAGCCCTCCCGATTACCACGTCATATCCCGTTAGGTGCAGTAGCGAATAAAAAGGTCATTGCTTCGTTTTAAGGACTGCGCCAAACGGGACATGACCAGTTTTGAATTGACCACTATGACTGAGAAAGGCTTGCAGAAAACCGATAAGGTGGCGTCAACGTGTAGTGGGGAGGGTCGCAAACAATGCGATTAAACCTGGTTCGAGACACTTGCTGACAAGAGACAAAAGCGACATCAAGGCGGCTCAGTAACAACCACCGAAAACTTCTCTTGTCATGCGTGTGCAGAGTATGTGGCTCTCGTATTGGTTTATAATAGCCCCAGGAAGCGCTGTCTCCCAGACGATACGCCATAATTTGTCTGTAATAGACGTAAAAGCCATATTATATCGACAGTTATAATGATTTTTAATAAAAAAACGTAAACTGTAGGATGTTTGACTAACCATCAATGTTGTGACCATTAACTGAGTCATGTCATAGTGTTACGAGTATAGTAGGTATTATTTATGAATAAAAGAATGAACTATTTTTGGAACGGAGGAGAACGGCTTGATTTAAAATGCCTGTGTAAATGAGATCGTGATAGTTTAGTACAATTTTTATTATATGAGAGTTGCCTCTTGTGCCATTCACATTTCCATTCAAATATTTATCTTTATTACTCTCTGTCTCTATTTTTCTTCTCAAAATAAAAGAAAATATAATAAAATATGTTTATTGAAAAGCGCTTCATTTTAAATAAGTATTAAGCAAATGTCGTAAAGTGAAGGCGTAAAGATGAAAACAGTGTCTTTAATTCTGCCCTGAGGTTTATCCATTATCTCTTTAAGATAATACATTTAAGTTCTTGCATGCTGGTCTGGGAGTAAAGAAAAAACATAGAATGTACCAGTTGGTTCTCTTCCCGCGCAGGTGGTAAAAACCCATCGAGGGAACGGGCGAAAATCTTAGGAATCATTTTACAGGCGATGTGGCTAGGAACCCATCAATATTTTGATTTCCCTTTCCACCTATACGCCCACAATCATGCTAAACGTGGTCTTTAGGTCTTGTTACCTTGGACTCTGTCTACCCCGTAAGGGATAAAGACGTGGTTAATGTATGTATGTATGTATCTTTAAGATATCGCCAGGAAAAATCTTTTTGACTCGCTATTGGCACTGGTTGCCAAGATTCGGTATATGATATATTGTATCTGGCTTTCTTCCTGTGACTTGCACTTCTTTACAATGAACACATTTCCAACGGTAATGTGGCACCACAGACATTCACCTGTATTGCAGCATAGTACAGTAACCCTTAGTCATAAACGCTTGTCAAACTGGCATTAACTTAACATTAGTTTGTCTTTATTTGTCATTTGCACATTTGCCATTGAGAGACAGGTAAAATAAAAAAATGAACACGTTTTTATTTTTAATATACAATCAAGGTCTTTATGAATATACTTTTGAACAAGTCAACTTTACGGTTATTTTATTTAAAATATGTTAAGACATCTAAACATTTTTAAGCTTTGTCACTACTACTGCTCGACTGGGAAGGTTAAGTTGCCACATAACAGTTGAGGGTACTGTTTATTACAGAAGTTTTTGCTGTGATTTATTTCAGCTTTGCCATAAAACTACAGTTCGACGACGACGTAGGTGCACATGTGGCGCTTGATAAGTAGGTAAGCAATGTTGAGTAACTTTGTGGCAAGGTTCGGGTTAATTTCACCAACGAAAGTAATTTTTACGAATCAGTAAACAAACGTTTATACGGAAACCCTTTATGTAAATATTGTAATAGGATCTTTGAGTTTAGCTTCTAATGAACCAGAAGGCGTAGTTCGTTAGTTAACATTCCAAAAAAATAACATCATGACATACACCAGTGGTTCTTCAGACATGAGGGACCATTTATCAAAATGTCTGTCTTTCCGTGGACCACCTAGTAACTACATAATATCTAACGTATGGCTTCGATCGGTCCCAATGGACGGAATTGCACCTCCACGCGCTGTGTCTGGTTGTCACTTATCTAATTAATTTATTTGATTGGCCCTGCGGACCACTTTTGATGCTTCCATGGACCACCAGTGGTCCGCGGACCACCGGTTAAGAACCAATGACATAAACAATAAACCTAAATTATTAAGGATATGAATTTCTGAGATTATTTTGAGCTATACCCTAGCTAGAGCTTGCTGAGTTTGTACTGACTTATTTGTACTTAAATAATACCAACTTTTAAATATTTCATAAAACTAAAGTCATCACATTTCGCCAATATTCCACAGTGCTTTCAGAAGAATGTGTTTAACCAATGTGTGTTGGCAGTCATAACATATGAATCCGAGAGGTGTTGCTTCACTACAGATCTTATGAATAAGTTCAGAGTTGCTGAACGAGCTATGGAGAGAGCTATGCTTGGAGTGTCTCTACGGGATCGAATCAGAAATGAGGAGATACGTAGAAGAACAAGGATCACCGACATAGCCAAGCGAACCAGCTCGTTGAAGTGGCAATAGGTAGGCCATATAGCACGCAGAACAGATAGTCGTTGGGGCCGAAATGTTCTCGAGTGGAGACCGCGGATCTCCAAGCGCAGCATATGATGTAGCTACACCAACGAGGTGGACGGTTGACCTGGTTAAAGTCGCAGGTTCACTGTGGATGCAAGCCGCTTCCAACGGAGGCAACTGGAGGTTCTATGGGGGAAACCCATGCCTAACAGTGGATGTCCTATGGCTGATGCATTATGATGATGATGATGAAAGTGATCACATAAGTATTACACATTACCTACCAAATTACAGTCAGCGTGACAAAACGTAAGTAGGCATTGCGTAGGTGTGATTAAGCAACGAAGAAAACGAGGCGTCTTTAACGTTCGCAGTTTACGAGATATGCTAGGTACTAATGAAAAGATTGATTTTAACTTATTTGTATTTCAATATTATTATCATTTAATTTATTTGGGGCATCAATACACATAGATACAGACTTTATAAAATTACACGAATACTCTCAATACTTACTCGTATTCGTTTACTTACTAAATTCCTGTTTCAAAGAAAATGTTCTATAATTTTGATACACTATGACAGTAGAACTTGGCTGGCTAACGAAGTTTCAACTTTACAAATGAACAATGAGTCACCGTCGCCACTTGCACAATACTTCGTAGCGTGATAAGAAAAAAATAGTAACTCTTTGACAACTCAGGATAAGAAAAGAAGGCACAACGAGTAAACAAACAACAGAATGAGATTGGAAATCGTATTTTTACCAGGACTCAAACCATTGTTACCGTAAATAACCGGCTCGCTTCATTGTCCGAGGAAATTAGTTTCTTTCGATACCACAGAGAAAGGATTGTTGGGAAATGACTTTTTCTAGACGAGGCGATGAACGTAATACTAACAAGTACTAAGTGAAGCCTTGAAATTTATTTGCTAATAATAATAATAGCGCGTTGTTTCTTAATATATTTCTAACTTATAGATTTCCCGTTCAAAAAGATCAAGGTTATGTATTGTACAATTTGAGCTAAGTTTACCATTAAATTGAAGGATCAGTACCGAATTGTCTATGTAAAAAAATTACCAGCAAAGCAAATCGATCCAAAAGCAAAATGTAAGATGTCCTATTAACATTTGGCCCCATTAGCATAACGTCCATAACGCAGAACATCAAAATAGCAATTAGTCCATATCACTAAATATTATAAAACAAAGTCACTTTTTCTGTCCTCATGTCCCGATGTATGCTTATATCTTCAAAACTACACAACGGATTTTGATGCGGTTTTTTTTAATAGATAGAGTTATTCAAGAGGAAGGTTTATATGTATAGTACATGCACAATATACCGTGCGAAGCCGGGGCGGGTCGCTAGTATAGCATAATGTACAAACCACATATTTGTGGATACATAAATGAGAATTAACCAATAAAGAACTTGGCTTTGTTCAGCTGAAAAGATTATAGGAATTTATCACATCACATTAATTAATATTATTATAACGGCGGAAGTTTGTGAGTGTGCGTGTGTGTGTGTTTGTATGTTTGTTACTTCTTTACGCTGGGCTGGACGGATTCGGATAAAATTTCCGCACATTTCCGAGCAGTTCAGCACATTCGGAAAGACCATCATTGCCAAGAAGAATGCGCCGCAAGAAACTTGGCAGAAAGTCATTTTTTCAAAATAAAATACAGTAAGAATACTTAAATTCTACTTAAATTAAATACATTTATAAAAGGGATGTATAAGGTCACCGAGCCTTAAATTATATTAATATATAAATAGTAGAGATGTATAAAGTCTCTACTAGTCAAAATAAAAAATAATAATAATAATAGTAAGTTCAGTGGAGGTGTAAAACGCCTCCATCGTCAAATAAACTAATTGGAGATGTCTCCAATGTCGCAGGAAAAAAAATTATGAAATATACATTTCATGTCAAGTAAGTAACCAATAAGCTTTTGGATTTCGAAGGCAAGCTTACGTCTGCCGCCCCCAATGTTGGCTTTCACGCACTCATGTCCTGCTCTGAAAGCAGATCGGTACCGAGGGCATGTCTCGCTTCCGTCCCCACAGGCACACTATGGGAACGTTTTAGGAACTTCGACGTCGCTAGCCTGCAACTAAACAGTAAAAGAAAAGAAAAAAAAATAAACCGGAAATCCATAAGCTTAACAATATACCTACCTAATACCTAGTTTAATACACATAGGACATAGCAATATTTATGTCATTGTAAACAATTATCATTATGAAAAATATAATAAATATTTAAATAAACAATTACGTAGTAAGTATTAAAACAGTTTCTAATGCGCAAATTTGTTTATTACAATTAAATAACATAATATCAAAATCGAATCAACATTTTTAAAATCTTCTCTAACATAATTGAGATCAAGCAGCACTCGGCATGAGTAAATTAAACAAAAACATGTATCTACCTACTTCAGGTAACCAATCACAATCAACAATCAAAACCACAAATCTCGGGATAAAATATTTTTTTCTACCTACTCGAAACTTTAAAAAAAAAGAAAAGGTGCCAACCCTAAGCGTTTTTTGCTGGCGGGCAATGTTGACAAACATACAGCTAAACTTCACTGGATAATTTTGCCCATCATGATAACTTTTGTTATATACGAGTTACAGTAACGAAACAATCATCAAAATACTCAGCACATCGTTTTACATTACAAGCAATCGATAAAATTTACCTGTGTATTCGCCATGACGCACAATTGACTACTAAATTTCGTCAGTAATTGGCCCGCAAAAATATACTCCGACCTCGACAAGCGCTAACAGGTTACTGGATGAAGTCAGGAGCGCACGCGCTACTCTGTGTTGCCACAGGTATAGTTTATTATCTACCAATGTCATGAATGTTGCCATAATTCTGTAACTTTTTTTAACATTAGTAGATTTCCTTAGAAATTGTATTTTGGGCAAAATATACCCTGGTGGCAAAGTTAAGAGTGTTTTACGGTACTTACTTTATTAGAAAGGAAAAACTAAGAGTATATAATAATTTTACAGCGACCCAGATCCAATCGTCCTTGTTATGTGCCACGCGATAGTAGTATAAACGACTCGTTTAATATTACTCCTAATAACAACAAAAGGGATGAAACATTACATTCCAACTACAGAAGACGACACTGATAATTCATTACTTTATATTACGGATACTGCATGTTTATTAAACAATTTGAGTGAAAATGAAAAATCTGACCATACTACAACTTTTTATGATACATCAGATACCACTAAAGATCTGTTACATCTGGGAGATGATTTAAACCTGACCAGCAATAAAATGTCTTTGCTAAGCACACAAACTCTTAGTAGGCAGACTAACTTTACAGAGACACCACCGCAGCACACTTTGATGTCAGATTCACTTACGACTTGTAGTCCTCCGTTAATGGATGTCGCTAGCAATGTAACTGTAGAATTAAGTGATGTTGAAGAATATATTGCGCCATCGCTGCCGCCTACCCTAAATCAACAAACAATTTCAAGGATTCATCACAAAATGTTCTTGTTGATGACACCGATAATTCATATATAGAGAATTCAGAGTCGGAATCGATGAACCATGTGTATATTTTTCCTAGTGAAAGTAAAGAATCTAATGTCATTACAAATAATCAAAAGGAATCATATAAATCATCAATTTACGAGCAAACAAGCATTCCCCAAGAACAAGAAAGGGCAGCGTGTCTCTCCCCAACTTATACTGCTCAGTCATTATCACCATGCGCTTCTCCCGTATATAACGAATGCCATACTGCTGTGTAACTTCATAATGTTTTCTTGCGACTAAACTAATTTATAGGAAAGTTTTGTATTTTTTCGTTTTAGGCTCCAACATCAATTACAAAAGCTAACAAATACAGGCATAAGGCAAAAGAATCGTCTCGTGATCGTGACTCAAGTGATAAAGACCAAACGAATACTACTATAGGCGACGTCCAACTTCAAACCTCTAGGGAGTTGCAGGTGTTTATTATTACTAATTATATGCGTACGAAACGATTAACATGCGGTTGAATTTAATATGTTCTTACGACTTCATATAATTAAAAGCTCTTCATGATTACTTCCATTTGAACATTAATCTTTTGAGCTCAGTTGAGCACCCGAGACTGTAATGTTTTTTTTTTAGCCTATAGCACTGCATCGAGTACAACGACTGATGAAAACGAACACAAGTCAGCTAGAATCAGGACTAAAGATTTGTTTCTTTTGTGAAACTGATATTTTAAATTTTTCACGACATGTTGTCACGTAATCATGCAATGGAACCCGAGGTACAAAAAATCTTCTCCTATCCCAAAAAAGTTGTATTCGTAAAAAGCTTCTTACTGATTTGCGCAAAAAAGGAAACTATAATATAACAAATGTTTCGAAATGTAATCTGAATCACCACATTGATTACTTGCCATGTGAAAAATGGATTGGAATGGATTTTATTCTAGGAAGCAATTGTGGAAACATAAAAAGACTTGTCAACCACTGTCCAAAACTTCTAATACCCAAGTTGAGGCACAAAATTTTATGTTGCGTAATCTGACTGTAGACAAAAAACTCAAGACAGATGTATTTCCTAAAATGAGGGCTGATCGTGTATCCTTGGAAGCTAAAAAAGATACATTAATTTGTGCCTTTGGTGCGCAATATCTACGTATCCACAGAGAAAAACATTTCATAAACGTAACTTCGCGAAAAATGAGAGAACTGGCCAAGTTATTTATAGAGTTAAAGAAACTGAAACCCACACTTAAAGATTTAATGGATTGTTTAAAGCCTCAAAATTATGACATAATTGTTATATGCCATGAATATTAATTAGCACAAGCTTAAAACAGTGCTGCAATATTGCAATTATGAATATATTGAAATCAGGCAGTAGTGTTCAAACAGCAACGATGGAAGCTGATGTTAAGACATTAATTCAGCTCATTGAGGCAAACTGGAAGTTTGATGTCTCAAGTCAAGCTTCCAATGATTTAAATTTAAAAAAATGGAATAAAATAACTATAGTTCCCTTATCGAGTGATTTAAAACTTCTAAAACATCATCTTTGTGAAAAAGCAAAAACCGCTGCTTCAAAATTACGCGTCACTGAAACAAGCAATGTAGACGCCTACAACTCTTTGCTAGAAACAACCTACTGCCGCGTGATCCTGTTTAACCGACGCAGACCTGGAGAATTGCAAAGACTATTACTCAGCACATACCAGGAGTGTAGTAATGGCAGTAATGCTTATGAAGAATTTGACCGCGCCATTTCTGCCACTGAAAAACTGTTAATAAATAATTTTAAACGCATTGTCATACGAGGTAAAAGTCGAGGTGTGCCAGTTTTATTCACTGATGATGTTCAAAACGATATAAACCTGCTTATCTCTATCCGACGTAAGTATATACCTGATGCAAACAATTTTTTTATTTGCCAAGCATGGAAGTGCAACTCCGTTGTGTGGTTACAAAGTCTTAGAGAAATACGCCAAGACATGTGGAGCCAAAAATCCCAAAGCTATTACTACGACAAAGCTTTGCAAGCATTTAGCAACCCTTACACAAATGTTGAACCTGAAGGACTCAGATATCGAGCAACTGGCAAATTTTATGGGACACACACAGACAAAACTACAGATTACCCGATGATGTCTATCAGACGGCAAAAATATCAAAGTTGCTGTTGCTTATGGAGAGCGGTAAAGCTGACAGTTACAAAGGTAAAGCTTTGGATGAGATTGATATAGATTTAGAACAAGATTTATCACAAGAAGCCAGAGACGAAAATGAAAATAATGACGATATAGTAGTGCAATATGATGAAATAATACCAAGCCAAGAAATCAGTAAAATTACTACTGCAGATAAACAAGAAGTACCTTCGCTTTGCGATATTACCAATTCTAACGACAAGCTTATTTCAACAAAGAAAAAAAGAAACCTTGTCCCATGGACGCCACAACAAAAAAAAATCGTTTTAACGTTTTTTAAGAATCATATACAATGTAAGCGACCACCGAAGCGACACGAGTGTGATGAACTTCGCAGTCAGAATCCTGACATTCTGAACAACAAAGACTGGTTGAAAATAGTTTTTGTTCAAAACACATAATACAAAAAAGACATAGTTAATTCCTTTGCTCATAATTACTATTTTTATAATATATTTCTTTTGAACAAAAATTTACTAAAATTACTTTTTTTTGTATTATAACAAAACGGTTTTAAGGTTTTTACGGCGTTAAGCAATTATTACGTGTGTACTAGATAATTTTAATTAAAGCTTAATTCATTAATTGTAGTAGGTAATGAGTAATCAAGAATTTTTTATTCCGCAACAATATTTTTTCGTTTGGAAACCGTTGTACACGGTACGCTTGGAGCGGACGCCAAATGTGCAATGCAAAAGCACACGTACGCCGCTGTCACCTCGCTGTCAGTTAAGGCGACTAGAGCTACCAATGACCTTGGCCGTCGGGGCGGGGCCTAGGCGCTACACCCGCACGCATACCACTCCCTACACTGATCAAAGAATACGCGGAAGCGCAGAAGCGCGCGCTATTCGGTCAGCATTATTGCCTACACGCTAAAGAATCTAAGAGACTGCAAGGCCGCCCGGTATTATAGCATTTATTCTGATTCCAGTAGCCTGAAAATTCTATTCTAATATAGGTATGTAGGGTACCTACTTGAATTGAACCCTGGACCTTTGAACTGATTTTTATTAATATAATAATTTTAATGATTATAAGTTATTTTTCAGGTTTTTTTACGAGTAAATTTCCCACGTGTAAGTATTTAATTTAGTATTTTAAACTAAAATAAAAGACGGAAAAATTAAAATTCAGTAAAATTTAATTGCCTTTCACAAAATTTGTCTCCAGGATAGACTACACTGTATTCTTCTTCAATTGGCCGGATATCTTCATCATAGACACTATATTCTTCTTCAACATTGCATTCTTCAACCACCCGGTTATCTTCACCACACAGTCCTTGGGATATATCTTTGAGAGAATATTTCGTTTCGCTCATCTCATTTCTATGATCAAGTATAACATCGCTATCCTCTCGGTTACTGTTGACATTAAGAATTTTTTCTTCTTCATTTTCTTTAATTTCCTTAACGTTTTAATTAAATACTCGTTTTTTAAACCCTTTAATGGTTTTAACAACTTTACTTGTTTCAGTAGGATTCTTGTGCTTGTGATAATTTTCTTTGTCATCTATCCTTCGTTTTTTATTATTATTATAAGTCGTTTCTTGGTTTTCTTCAGCTGGGGTTTCCTTGTCTTTATTGATCTTTCTTTTAGCGTCATTCTTTTTTTGTTTCTCTTTTAGAGCTTTTTCTATATATTCAGGATCCCTTATTGGCATATTTCTTGCAAATCTTGAGTCCACCAATTCAGGTAGTAAACAATGTAAATAAAATTTCTTTAGTTTGTTTTCCATTTCACAGTCCCACAAAGAGTCATCTTTAGTTATTATTTCAGTTTTTAAGGGCTCGTTTTCTCCATACCAGATACCCAAGAGGCACTTAGTTTTGTTCGTTATATGAAGTTGCTCCTGTATCTGGAAATACCAATTATGGGTTTTATTAATTTGTAAGGCACCATTTTTGTCAAATTTATAAAAAATCAATTTTCTTTTCTTGATCGCTTCATCGATACCTTCTTTAAATGCAGTAACTGGACATTTAATTTCGACAATCATATCTTCACCCACAACGCAGTCGGGAGTAGCTCCGAGGAAGGGTATCTCTTTATCTATATATAACCCGCATGGTTTTATATCAATATTTTCTTGTATTTTTAGCTGTTCTATAGCTTTCTTTTCATTATCTCTTCCATGCTTAATTGATGTTACATGGGATAACGAATCTTTGTATAATATATCCTTCACAAGATTTGCGCAACTGACATTTTCACGTCTCTTTATAACTCTTCCAAAGTTGGAAGCAGTCAAGATAGTTCTTCTGATGTCCATCCACTCACTACACATACTTTGCAGTATTGTTTCCTTCTGTATTTTAT
The DNA here is from genome assembly GCA_949127965.1 of Pandemis corylana. Classification (NCBI taxonomy): domain Eukaryota; kingdom Metazoa; phylum Arthropoda; class Insecta; order Lepidoptera; family Tortricidae; genus Pandemis; species Pandemis corylana. The sequence goes on from OX421850.1 coordinate 19,350,112, forward strand.
CTTTTTCTTCTTCGCTCCGACTTAAGTTTTGTAAAAAAGTGTTTTTCTCTTTTTCAAATATTTCTTCCGTCATGTCCGGTTTTTCGCACTTTTCTCCGTAGTTTGCGTCATTATTTCCTTTTGAAAACAGTAGTCTATTTTTCTTTCGATTGACTTTCCTTAAATCAATCATCTTTTTTAAACGGCGCTTTTCTAAAAGTTTTATTTTGCCTGTTGGACTACGACCCTGAATGCGTTTGTAAATGGAAGTCATTAATTTGTATGAGTTAAACGAAACTAAGGCAGCTTGGCATCTTGTTTAGTAGGAGCCTTTGAAACTCAAATTTGTTCTTTTTCCCCCAGCAAGCTTCGCCACAATGCTGTTAAACCTTTCGACTAAGTTACTGTCCACATCATGAATCAGGCTTGGTGCATGTGAAGCTACATTAGACATGATAAACGTAATTCTACTCCAGAGAGTACTTGTAAAAAAATTTAAGTCGGCAGCTTCCGATCTCAGGTCCGATTTATTCTTCTCTGTACAAAAACTTGCTTTGCACCTACTATGATCGCCAAAAGTGTGTAAATGAGCCGACAGAAGATCATTATAAAACGGCTCAATATTGCACCTTCTCTCTGATTCAGAATCAGTTTTATAAATGTTTATGATATTGCGGATTGTTTTTCTGAGAATCATGATTTTTTTCTGTGTCAATTGCTTTCGGTATTGCAATGGATATTTTGTATCCGTTTGTAGCTGGGTTAGTTTGTTGCACAAGTTCTGCATTCAATTTTTTCCACCGTGACATGATTATACGGGCGACTTTTCAATAATTTCGCATATGTGTTGGAATCGCCATCTGAAACCATCCTGCCATATATTAGGCCATGCATTTCGTTTTCGATTGAGCATTTGAAACCCTCGAGAAGAATATCAGACTCCATGCCGGTAGACGGTCTATTGTAATTTTTATAGCACAAGTGTGCTTTAGGGTCGATTTTATTTTTTTCTGCCTTTGCACAGATACAGCAATATTTGTTTCGTACGCCCAAAAATAGCAGTTCACCAGTCCTTTCCCCAATTATGGCTGCTGCCCCAGACAAAGCAGAATAATTTTTTTTATATGATGTTTTACTCCAACAACCGTCCACACGTTTTTCGCTGCCTGATTCATCGAGTCTATCGAATTTTTTTTTTAACTTCCTCTGAAATTTTTGCATGGCAGCGTTGATATATTTTAGGTGTTATCAGTGGGAGATTTAAAGCGGCGGAAAGTTCTTGAAGTTGCCAATGTCCTGCACCAATAGCGATTGTCCTAATAGCGATGTCGTAATGAAATCACCTGGTTTGAATTTGCTTTATCCTGATTTTCATTAGCATCAAGCACAGTCGCGTCGAACACTTCGATTAAAGTCGAGTCTTCAACCGTCTTTTGTGCAGAAGTTGTCAGATCATTATAGTCTATGCCTTCCGTTTCTTGTGCTCTCTTTCTAGTTCCTCTGAAATAAAAATTGAGTGTTTATAGGCATTCTCTATTGGTCCAATCATTTAAAAATTACGCTTACCAAAGATTTGATTAGACACGTAGTACATGGACGTCATGTTACTGTTATTTGGTTAAACCCGACAATTGCCTTATTTTCATTTTTCAAATCAAAATAGTGATGGGTGCTAGCCGCATCGCCTATAACATGATTCCTATGCCCATTATTTTTTGGCCTCCGTAATTTGTACCTTATTAAATAAATAAATGTGGCATTTTATGCTGTTCACATAACACTTGCTTTTGGGAATCAGGTCAACCTTCGTATACCTACCTAGATTTGAGTTAGTTATTGTCATTAGATACCAGTCATAATAATATGTTAATGAGGTTATGATTAGTCACTGACAAATTGAATACTAAGCGATATAATAATAGTTACAGAGCGCCGAAAACCTATGTAGGTACTTATATGTGTTGCGAACTCTTTCATGTTTTGATACTATTTACGGTTTTTTATTCTCTTACTTTTGATTTGACTTTACTTCATTGTGACTGTTTTATTCTAGTTGTCATTTTGTTTGTGTTTGTACATTATTAAAATTGTATTAACGTGTACCTACCCACTTTTGAGGTCTTCTCATATTTGTAGTTGATGGTCACGTGACAGCTAGTAACAGATAGAAAAATTCGAAGGCTTACCCACCTGCTATGGGTGGTGTAGGGGTATAGCACGAGTCACGGAATGACGAGGATCCGGGTTCGATTCCCGGCCATAGCTATACTTATCGGATTTTTCTGTGTTCTAATTTTCAGTGTCGTTTAGAAATTTTATTTCTAACGGTAAAACCGTAAAAGTAAACATAAAAAATCAAGAAGTAAAAAGTATTTATCGAAATGGACTTTAAACAAATACAAGTTGCCTGAGGCTTATTGCAGTAACTTTTCTTTGATTTCTGTCGCTAAATTATCGTCTTTTAATATTTGTTATTTTAATATCGAGTAGTTAGATATTTCTGTACCTAATGTGGACGAATTAACGAAACAAATAAAACTACATTTTGTAAATTGGCTCTCGTAAAGCTGGAGTTAGACCAAACGAGCGAATGCTCATTCTATCCCCACTCTACCAAATTTATTGTGTCGAGCAAAAATTAAAGGTCGCTTTTCATACAAATTTGCATGTAGAGTGACCCGTTATTTTTGCTGTATACAATAAAAAGAATAGAATGAGCATTCGCTCGTTTGATCTAACTCCACCTTTATACGAATAGCATTTTTGAAAACTCCAAAACGAAATTTCTTTTAAAAAATGTTCTAAAATGGAAGGCATTTACGATAGTAATTATTTTTGGCCAACGGGGTTGCTTGAAACAGGTACAAAAAGATGGAATTCCGGAAGGCTTTCGATAAGGTGGATCATGTGATACTGTTGCGGAAGTTGTCGTTCAATGGGATAAAAGGTAACCTGTTGAGATGGTTCACTTCCTATCTGGAAAGACGTACCCAGAGGGTTGTAATCAATGGTTATGGATCTCAAGCTTCGCATGTCTCGTCAGGTGTGATGCAGGGTTCGGTCCTTGGGCCTCTCATGTACACGTTGTTCATTAATGACATCGGTGACTGCTTCCGTAATTGCTATTTTGCAATGTTTGCTGACGATTTGAAAATATATAAATCCGTGCGGGGTGTGCATGACTGTAATCTTATTCAAGAGGACCTGGATCGTTTCCACCAGTATTGCTTGGCGAATAAACTTTCTCTTGCCAATGACAAATGTGTCAAAATTACTTTTACCAAAAATAAAAATAAAGTTCTTGGTCAGTATCGCATTGGGGGTGAAGTGTTGCATGAGGTCGCGTTTGTGAGGGATCTGGGTGTCACGCTGGATGAGGGACTAACTTTGGACAGGCATATTTCTCGAGTCACAGCAAAAGCATATCAAATGCTAGGATTTGTCCTGAGAGTTGCCAAGCCGCTTAAAAGATCCTCGTCATACGTGTTGTTGTTCAAGTCTCTGGTGCGCCCTCTTCTGGAGTACTCGTCTGAGGTTTGGAATCCTTACTACAAAGTCTATATAAACCAAGTTGAGTCTGTCCAAAAGAAGTTTTTAAGAGCTATTAATTATAGATTTTGTCAGCCCCATGGGTCGTATGCAGAGAACTTGTTGCGGAGCGAGCTTGCTTCCCTTATGGACAGACGCACGGTGCGGGATGCAGTTGTTCTGTACAACATATGCAATGGCGGGTATGACTGCCCTGACCTCCTCGAAGGTATCAGGTTTCGGGCTCCGGCATACAGAACTAGGTCCACGACATTGTTCGCTGTCCCGACGTGTAGAACCAAGGCGGGTATCCGTGCGCCGCTCCGTAGACTCTGCGACTCGTACAACAAGCGGCTGGCCTCGGTTGACATGTTTAGTAGTTCGTATGATAGGTATAAGCGCCAAATAACTCTCTTGTTGAAGGAAAGTATGTGATTGGGAAAATGTACGTAATGAATGTGATTTATCTTTATTTTATTTTATGTTATTACTATTATTATTATTTTTATATCATTTTTTTAGTAGTGAGCCCTAATGTTTTTAATGTTTTTAATGTTTTTAATGTTTTTAATGTTTTTAATGTTTTTTTTTTTTTTTTTCCTCTCTTTGTTTTTCTGTAAATTTGCATGCTATTTTTGAGTAGTTAAAGTTATTTTGGATTGGGTTAGGTACTATGTTGCTGCCCATTTTTTCCGATTCGTTGCCACATCTACCACAAACTCTTGGTGGGAATTGGTTTAGGGTGCTGGCTATGCCTACTGCACTACGTCCTAATTATTGTTTTAAATTGTGTCTGTACCTGTTTTTTTCCCCAATAAAGAAAATAATAAAAAGCATTATTCAGTTCGTGAAATCCTTTATGAAAATCTTTGAGAACCTTTGATTCAGTTCTAATTTTATTCATTTTCATCAAGTCGCATTTATTAAGTAACAAATTATAAAAGGTGTACGTATGCTCGTAGCCTGCTCAGTCACTCCTGTTGGCTAAGCAGGGGTCACGACTTGATTCCTTTATTCACAACAGCGCTGCGTACGTATTGGGTGACCATAAACTGCCATGTGTTACCATAAAAGTTGATTACCTCCTGACCTTGCGAGATTAATGGGTCATCGATCGGCTCATAAAATACAGCGACGTTTCGAGGGACGAATAGTAATAGCCGTTTGTGAATTATTTTCATTTTCGAATTGATAAGTAAGTTTTTAGGTAAAAAACCTCTTGATTTATTTTTTATTGTTAGCTTTTAATAGTTACAGCAATTTATTTTTTCTCGTGCCTTTTGAAACTTGTTCCACTTGGTTTACCACTCTGAGATTAATAATTATAGTCATGTGTTTATTTAAATCATCAAATACTATTTCCAGTTAGGTACCTACTTACCTACGAGTATAGGTTGTCGCAGACATAACCGTTCGGTACTGGAACGGCAGCGCCTCGCCTCGTCGGCTCGCCTTCAACCATACGCAAGCTCGTAACAGAAGCGGCTCGCTGCCTTCGAGGCATCCGTGCAGCTACAGCGCGCTTACCGCAAGCCGGCGACTGGTTGGCGGCTAAAAGTCAACGTTGACGGTAGGCGATATCAGAGAGGCAAGCTACGGGACGTTCGCGGGCCGCCCGCGGGGGAGCCACCAGAGTTCCACGCGCCGTCTCCGCGTAAGCACATACCTACGTAAGAAATGTAAGCAGACTGAAATGAAAAAAAAAATCGTTAAGGCATACCTAAGGACGCAACCCTGGGCTACCTATAGTTTCGGCAGGCTTCGGGACACGCAACCCGCGTCGGGAGCGCAGCCATTTGTGTGTAGGTGACTACGAATAATAATAAGTCAAGAAGCGTAACTAAGTCCGAAAAAACACTCCACGCGAAGTGAACCGCAGGGGGTGGGGCTTAAAATATGTACCGCGCGGCGAATTAGTTCGGCCGGGACGCTCGAGCCGTGCAGTCGCTCCGTGGGAAGTTATCATTGACGTTATCATTGTATTTTTGCGCTAATACATTAGAAAAATATGCCAACGTGTTGTGTGAAGTGGTGTAGAAGCCTTTCAGATATGAAAGAAATATGAGAGATGAAAAATACCGCTCAGAAATGACGGCATAGCGTTCAGAGTTGTTTTATGATGTAGTAACAGCCTTCTAAGCGTGTTTCACGCTGGTTCATTTCACATGTTTTGTTTCCATGGGCTTGTAGTCTATAACGTGGCCTTAAGGTTTTGTTACTTTAGGATCTGTCTACCCTGTAAGGGATAAAGACGTGATATATGTATGTATGCATGTATCTTCTCCGAAAGACGTTTCCTTTGGAATAAAATGTAGTGCACGATTTAAACATTTGTGGCTCGATCCAAAGAGATGCAAATAAACGGTATTTGAATTTCCGGTTAAGCCTGCGGCTTAGGTTATTGCAGCAGCAGAAATTAATATCCGATAAATTACCAGGAATAATCTCAATTTTATAACTATATTCATTTCACACGATACCAGTCATGGTAACAGGTTATTTTGTACAAATGTACAACGGACAAAAAGTGTGTAAATGTAAACATGCCTGTCACAATATGAGGATATTATGAATATAGTTAATATTTTTCATTTTTATGCGATACTACAATGAACATAGTTCACGGTTTCAACTGCATTTTATGGGTTGGTCGACTACTACTCGTTAAATTGTAAAACCAACCTATCTGTGAGAATTTTTCTTTAAACATCGTAATATATACTTCTTCTTCTTCTTCAGCGTGTAAACACCCATCGTTGGGCATACGCCTCTCCAATCCGTCTCCATCCCGAACGGTTGCCCGTTTCCCTCTTCCAGACTGGTCATGCTGTCTCCTTTATGTCATCGGACCATCGGGCCGGTGGTTCTTCTGCCTAGCCGGGGTCTCCAGTCCAGAACGTGCATGCTCCACCGTTCGTCGTGTCGTCGGCACACATGGCCGGCCCACGCCCATTTTAGCTTGGCGGCTCTGTGCCCCACGTCGACCATTTTCGTTGCATGTACTACCATAAATTTCTCCACCTATCCTAACACAACCGTTGTAGCAATGGGGGAATACTTGACTCTACCGATAATTAGAGATCGAATCGAAAAATCGTTTTGCCACATACACAATGTTTTTGAACGACTTTTTCATTCCAACGATACCCTACATTATGGGAAAAAAAGAGAAAAAAAAATATCCCTACTCTACGTGCAGGGGAGGTACAGTCGCTATCAGATATATCGTAGCGGGCGAGGTCCTCAAATATTTCGGAGCAACATTAAATTTCAATAAATTCGTTACACGTTTAGCAATTGTTAGAGTTGCTAAGAAAAGGAACCGGCCGAGTGGGATGAATAAAATAAAGTTTGTGTTCGCTAAATATAATGTTCAAGAATCAATCACGGATACAAAGGTTACACGATATAATTCACACAGTAGAAAGACAGGAAATAAGGAACTACAGAGACTATCTAGACCAGGCGGGGTGCACACTAGGTTAACGCGAGTAATCTGGTTGGAAGGTGCTAAGCGACTGACTGGTGTGCGCCGTGCCCGGGAATTGTATGGCAAGAATGCTGATGCGACTAAAAGCGTTATCGCGGAGTCGCCACAACATTCCCCCCCTTTTTGAAAAAAAAGAAAAAAAAAGAAAACAAGAAAATAAAAGGGGTACTCTTTACATAAAAATATTAAATCAATCAAATGCTATATGAAAACAATACTAAGTTACCTGTGTGCCACCGGCTTTATCGCCGTGGCGATTACAATTTGCTAACAAAGTCATTCTGTGAACGTGAAACAAAATATCTTGTTATTAAAGGCTGTTTACAATTACATACAGGTGTTTTATTTGCTGAGTGGCAATAACTACTTACATTTACACTGCGTCACAATGTTTAAACTATATTTAGGTTACAAAATTAACTCCACTTTAAATTTTAAACTAACACATGTTACACTTTACTAATGGTATGTCTGCTGAGGTATATTCACTGGTATAGCCTGGACTTTAACGTCTGATGGCGGCAAATTGTTAACGGTTTTCCGAAGCCACGCTTTCGCGCACTGCTTACACTTTGAATAAATCAGATAGCAACACAGTATCATGATTATGATACCAACTATGATGAGTCCAATTCCAACATAGTTCAGTTTCGACTCGACTTGATTAGACATAGTCTCAACTCTTGCAATCGCTATGGTATTGTGAGAGTTAGTGTCTTTTTCTTTGCTCTGATTCCAGCCCATGTTTGGTGGCAAAAAAAAATTTTTAAAGTAAAATTCCGACAGTCGACTACAAGACTTCTTGATAGTGAATAAGTGTGCTGTACAAAATACACGTATTTGTATAATAAATTTTGCTTAACTATGCTTATTCTAATACTTTTAATAGACTCGATTCGCTGTTCTAGTTACAAGTTACAAGTTACAACATAATATAATGTCACAGTAGACTTTTGCGGTCAGTACTGTAATGCCTAACTAATTGCGGAACTCGTGTTTCAGAGCCCGTCTTGATGCTGAAAATATTGATTATATACAATGATGGTTCACATGTAGAGGTAGTTTACATGTGAACGAAATGCTAATTTAGGTACCGACGTACCAAGGTCCTAGGAAAATGACGGTGTCTGAATCCTCATTGTAAAACAAATTAGCGGGACCTTCATGAAGTATATTCTGTGAAACAATTGATAATGGTAAAAATCCTTAAATACTTGTGTTCACCTGTGGGCATTCCAATCCGCACAGGAGGATGTGTTACTGTTATTATACTGCGTAATGTGTACTGTGCCTGTGAAGTGTTACTTATGCTATTACTCATCGATTAAAAACCTTACTGGTCTGTTTACAACTCTGCCACTGCGCGTGGTACGTAACATAGGCGTTTGCGAGGAAGAAACTGATGGCGTTTTCTGCTCATCGTTTTTCTCGCCCATATTGATAACAACATTTTTAACTTTACAACCATAGGAATCGTCGTGCAACATAAAAGCTGGTTTTAGCCTATCGATGGATACATCTACATTTCTGTTGGGCAACTGAATCTTAAAAACCTTATTCCGCCTACCTAAAACGCGGTATGGGCCATTATATGTAGGGGTCAGCGGTTTCTTAACCATATCGTTCCTAATGAAGACGTGCGAGCAGTTTTCCAACTCCTTATGAACAAACATTTTTCGCGAATCGCTAATCGCTCGTGACGTGGGTCGCAAATTATCGATGACTGTTTTCAATGTATCTACAAATGTAAAAGAATCGTTACAAGTTACTGCGGATTTGACATAAAAATCACCAGGCAACCGTAAGGCTTGGCCATAGACCATTTCTGCTGAGCTGACGTCATTATCGGTTCTACATGCAGCTCGAAGTCCTAACATGACTGTGGAAAGTTCATCGATCCAGGAAGCGTTGTCTGCTAACCTAGCTGTTAATGCAACTTTCAATGATCTATGCCAACGTTCGATGTGGTCCGGCTTCGTGACTGCGTTCGGCCTCTTGTAGTCTCCGCATGTTCTGATCTGGCCATCTTTCTTCGGAACTACGTGCTGAGGGCTCGCCCGGGGACTCTTGCTCGGCCTGAAAATACCTCCGCGTATTGCTCCAAGATGTCACGGTAAGGGTTATCATCTTGAATGCTTTTACGGACGGCTGATATAGTGCTTTACACTGTGCTTGGTAGGTTCCTTAAACGAAATGGGTTTGGCTGCCTCCGCGTATTGCTCCAAGATGTCACGGTAAGGGTTATCATCTTGGATGCTTTTACGGACGGCTGATATATTGCTTCGGCATCTTTCGCCCGAACGGTGCGATTCTTGCTGATATGGTGATAGACGCGAGATCAAACGGCTGCGGCGCGGGCAAGGTAGCGTTGGTCGCGTTTACTTGTTCCATTTTTTTATTAATTAAAAACACTGCACTTTTTATATAAACCGCCGCCTGGTCTTACTCGGCCGTGAGTCGCTATTAAGTGTTCTTTCGGGGTCACCACTTTAGCAATTGTTAGAGTTGCTAAGAAAAGGAACCGGCCGAGTGGTGATGAATAAAATAAAGTTTGTGTTCGCTAAATATAATGTTCAAGAATCAATCACGGATACAAAGGTTACACGATATAATTCACACAGTAGAAAGACAGGAAATAAGGAACTACAGAGACTATCTAGACCAGGCGGGGTGCACACTAGGTTAACGCGAGTAATCTGGTTGGAAGGTGCTAAGCGACTGACTGGTGTGCGCCGTGCCCGGGAATTGTATGGCAAGAATGCTGATGCGACTAAAAGCGTTATCGCGGAGTCGCCACACACGATAAGGCTAATAACATCAGAACACGCAATTCGTCATAAATATAGGAGCAGCGACTTTTCTATAAATTCGGGACGCAGGCTTAGTCAAGCTGATCATAAATATCGGAACATACACAAATCACGTCCATATCCCTTACGGGTAGATAGAGCCTAAAGGTATCAAGACCTAAAGGCCACGTTTAGCGTGATTGTAGGAACATTTCGGAACATTTGTGGAAATTAAACCTAATGTACTAAGTAATAATAGATTCGAATTTCAAACGAATACAAATACGGCTCATATGTCGTGCCAAAATGAAAGACGTCACTTACTATAGTGTACTCGTTTGCATGCATAATTCACTGCAATTTAAATTGTTTGTTACAAAGTTAAGGTATATTTTCCACAAAATGTTCTGATCTTTATGATCAGCCTGACTGCATCGATACCTTTGACGAACAGTGACGTCCCGATTTTATTGAAAGGTCGCTGCTCTTATATTTGTGACGAATTGCGTGTTCTGATGTTATTAACCTTATTTAATGTTACGAATTTATTAAAATTTAACTCTGCTCCGAAACATTTGAGGACCTCGCCCGCTACAATATATCTGATGGCGATTGTACCCTATTTTTTTTATTTAACATTTTATTTTACCACTTTTGGCGTAATCAAATACACCCATGCCAAATTACAGCTTTCTAGTACTAAGACGGACGGACATAGCGAAACTATAATGGCTCCTTGTTGACTACGGAACCCTAAAAAAGGTGAGCGTCAGATGAATACTTAAACGCTGTTAAACTAAATTTATCGCTAAGAAGACAGTATTTGCGACGTTTCTCAGTTTCTACAGAAGCGGCCACTGCCTTACCATTTGATGCCGTAGTACAGTGTAGGACGGAGCCAGAGTTTTGTTGCATGTTGCGGCCCATGCAAAGGTCCGTCTTAACCTGCACCTGGTTGTCGTCCACGGCTCCCGGGTCTTGCCATCGGGAATCCCAAAATGCGGATTTGTTTCGTTTTGAGCGTCACAGGTATCCATTCAAGAATGTACACTCTGGCTAACCCGCTCATTCCAGAGTGTCTGTGATACGGCGGTTACCGGAAGCCTTTTCACCTCCGACAAGCATGCTACCATATAGCAAGAATTTACAAGCATATTAGAACAATATAACAAAAATCTAGAATGGTTAAACCTGTCACCTCATCGATTGAATTGCCAAGTACTTTTACCATTCGTTCATAATTACCTTTGGTATTCGCCCTTCCGACCCACCTTCACACTGAGTCTTCACACCAGTGTTAAGGTAGGCAAATTACTTTCCCAGCCTTCATACTGGTCAGTATTTTAAAATAATCTGTGTGACGGTGGATCATACATATCATACATATGAATACGTACAGTACAGTGTACGCTAGCTTACAACGACAAACGAGTATTCATTTATTCATACATACATATATACACAAATCACGTCTATATCCCTTACGAGGCAGACAGAGCCTAATGTATTGATTTGAATTTGTAAACTGTAAACAATTTACACAGCATTGATTTATTCGGGACTTAAATCATGGAATTTAGATTCCCGGTATTGTTTTTGATCTAATCTAGTCTGACTACACACAATTAACCCTATGGAACATCCGTATGAAATTTTCTACCTACAGTATTTTGTTCACCTCACAGAAAGAATGTTTATCAATCATGTCAGATCAGCATTACCCACCTTCTGGCGTCGACTCCGATGACAAAAGATCCGTTTGTACCTACCATTAATTTTAACGAGCGACCTGCGCCTATCCTCTTACTTCAAATTAAAACACGTTATATTTGAATTCATTCTGCACCCGCAATCGCGCTAAACTTAATTATTTTTCTCATAATAACTTCGTTTAACCTGCGTTGCAAACGCCTCTCTCTCTCTGACGCAATTTACTGAAATAAAATGTTAATAACAAAATAAAGACTCTGAAAAATAAAATATTCTCAACTAAATCGTTTAATAAAGAAATAATCGAAATAAAAATTAGGCAGGTGTTAACAAAATTCAATGTAAAAAAAGCAGAAAAAGTCACCAAAAACCATTTTCAGTTCTGTTTTAGCAGTTATATTTCATCCCCAGAAAACGAGAGATTCAATCCAAAATGTAACGGAAATATTTTTTGATGCAATATATCAAAGTTGTCCAAAATTTTGGTACAAATGTCTAAATTTACAATGGTTCAAAATGCATCATTACCAAAATGTACAACGGTCAAAAATATGTAAATATAAACAAGTTATATTGAACAAAAGACAATTCAATTAAATGCCACAAAACCAAAAGATAGAAAAAACGAATAGAAGACAAATGGTCAAGATCCCAAAATACTCGATGGATTCGAAAATTCCCGTGTAAAATTTTACAAAAGTCAAAAACTATATATATTAATGTCAAAATTATGTGTATGTAAACTCTTTATTGTGCAAAATAAACAAGAGAAATACAAATAATTATATTGTAAAATGTTATGTCAAATAGCGTATTGAATATTTTTAAACCAGAATATTATATTCTGTCCTGAAAACTTTCAGACACAAAGACACCTAGGCCATATTGAAAGCTGTCTTGGAAACATTTTGTATAAAAGTGCATGTTGGCCGTAACATACTTTGCCCCTAAAATATTCAGACAAACATTTAGTACTTTTTGACAGTGTTTTACACATATTTCCCACTAGCTGTTGCCCGCAACTTCGTCTGCATAGAATTCGTTTATCGCTATCCCGCAGGAATTACGCAATTTTCCGGGATAAAAGTAGCCTATGTGTTATTCCAGACTATAATCTATCTATGTTTCAAATTTCATGCAGATCTGTCCAGCCGTTCTGGCGTGAAAAAGTAACAAACATCCATCCACCCATCCATCCATACTTACAAACTTTCGCGTTTATAATATTAGTAGGATCAGAGTTGGGCAAAAATTATCTATTTACGAAAAACCGGGAAGATAACTAAATCATCTCTTATTTGAAGTAACTAAATCATCTCTTATTTGAAGTAACTAAATAATCCGTCATTTGTTATTTTGAATTTATCTAGATCAGTTTCATTTTTATCTAGATAAATTAGTTGGGATTTTAAATAAAAGATGAATGTCAGTAGTACAGTCATGTAGAACTAGAAGTGGTCGGGCATGATGAAATGAAAGTAACCTACAACAAAAGTAATGAATGTTTTGTACATACTCAAATATATCCTACTAATATTATAAATGTGAAAGTTTGTGAGTATGTTTGAGAGAGAGAGAGAGAGAGAAACATTTATTTACACACATTCGATACGCGTAGATATATAATAGGAAAGGGAAGAAATACAATAGAAATATAATACAAGGGAATAGGAAGAAATACAATATCCTTAGGAATAGTACCAAGTAGTAGTAGTAGTAGTAGTAGTATAGTAGTAGTAGTAGTAGTAGTAGTAGTAGTATAGTAGTAGTAGTTAGTAGTAGTTTGGATGTTTGTTACTCTTTCACGCCAGAACGGCTAAACAGATCTGGATGAAATTTGGAACATAGATAGATTATAGTCTGAAATAACACATAGGCTACTTTTTATCCTGGAAAATTGCGTAATTCCTGCGGGATAGCGATAAACGAATTCTATGCAGACGAAGTTGCGGGCAACAGCTAGTGAAATATAAATATATGGGTCATTTTTCTCCTGCAGTAGCAGAGCTATTCAACACACTTATGGAAAGAAACATACACTGTTGACTGATCGTGTCGATACTGAGATGTAATTGGCATACAGCCTGTTTTGGCTTGTGATTATTTTATTGCATGTTGAAAAAAGAAGAACAAATTAAACATCATAAAATGTCAACCAGAAAACTGGTCCATGCCATTTGTTTCTCATCAATTGTGTAAAAAATGGAGGCGAGTTTCAGTGAAATGTCGGTTTATCATAAAGTATATGTCGATAAAGAATTAGTCATTATACAACTTATCATTATTATGGTTGGTTGCCTAGCTACGAATAAACATTTCAAATCATATTTACTAAATAATATTATATAGGTATTTCATTCTTAATATTAAAATAATCAGTGTACTCGCTAACCCATAAATTTGAAAAGATAATCATGAAAAATTAAACCTATAATGGATTCCGTTAGTTCTGAAAATATTATTTTGACAAATCAACATGAAAATCTTTCAAGTACCGTGCAGTGCCCGCATTGCCCCAGATCTTTCAAACACAATGGATTACAACGTCATATACGTGCTGCCCACGATAACCATTCAAGCACGCAACGAATATCTGACTCAGTTGTGCACACATCACGCCTGGAAGATGCTTTTGGATCGCCCTATCTTAACAATATAGGATTGGTCCTTGGCAAAAATGCTGGGACAAAGTATGTTGTATTCACGTTAAACTTTACAATAGGTAATTTACGAAACTTCTTGTCAAGTTAGATTTTCCTTCAGAACGTGTTTTAATCTTCATTGCCGTAATGTTACAACGAGACAAGAATATAAAAAAAGTAAAAGACATAGCCAGATTACTTGATCGCCGCCTCAAATTATGGGCCGAAGAAAAATACGAAATCCTCATAAACGAATTTATCAAAGCAGATATCTCTCTTTGTAATGCTTTTAACTGAAAAAATGGCAATAATTATGACGTCACCAAAATATTCACACGTTTAATTTTGTAGGGCAAAATTCGAGAAGCTCTCAATTGGCTCCTAACAAAAGATACGAGCAAAATCCTTAACACCGATGACGAAGTTGATACTTCTGGAAAAACGGTCAAAGACGTCTTAGAAGAAAAACATCCCACCGCAACTACCCCAGACCCATCCTTATTTACACTACCTGAAAATATTTCTGAAATGCCTCCACTACTCGATGTTGACATAACCTGTGACCACGTCGAATCAGTCACTAGGAAATTACATGGTGGAGGAGGGCCAACAGGTACCATATCTGAAAACTGGAAAGATTATCTCTTACGTTTTGGCGAAGCAAGCTTACACCTAAGGATTGCCATAGCTCATCTAACCATGAAACTTAATAACGAATATGTTCCATGGAGTCACATACAAGCACTCATGTCAAGTCACCTTGTAGCCCTTGATAAATGCCCCGGTGTGAGACCAATCGGTATTGGTGAATGCCTTCGGAGAATCCTATCCAAATGTATGATTGAAGCCACCGGCTCCGAGGTTACCGAAGCATGCTCCAACTCGCAACTTTGCAGCGAATTAAGCAACGGCATCGGAGGTGCAATACATGCAATGAGCGATCTATTCGAAAAAGAATGCCAACCCGGCTCAAACTGGGGATTACTTCTTGTTGACGCAAATAATGCTTTTAACTCTAGTCTGTTAATAGACAACTTGCCCTTTGGCGAGCAAGATTATACTGGCCACACTGTGCTTGCTTTCTTTATAATACCTATAATGGTCACGCGGAGCTAGTCATTCGCGATTCTGACATGAGAATTTATAGCAAAGAAGGTGTTACCCAAGGAGACCCATTAGCTATGCCTTTATATGCCCTTGCTACTTTACCTTTAATAAATAAACTAAAAGATGACTATAATACCACTCAATGTTGGTATGCGGATGACTCTTCTGCCCAAGGAAATCTTAATAACCTGTATCAATGCAATGCAATAACCTGCAATGGGATTGTTTAAGCCCAGTGCCCTGTGTAGTTGTAGACTTTTGTCACGAATACTTAAAATTTGCCTCATTGCGTCATACAGGCTATTTCACCTAGTGGGACATGGTCTGCTAAGTGTATGTCCCAAGAGTTGCTGGATAATTTCGGCAGATTTAGGACGTCCGGCGGAATTCCACAAAGCATTACATTTAGAAATTGTTTTAGAGTGCGGTCTCCATTTTCGATAATTTTACTAACAACGTGTTTAGCGTCAGCATTACACCTCAGATGTTGGAGTAACAATAGTAACATTGTGACAGACGATTCATCTAACATTACATATTCGTGATCTTCCTCATCTTCAGAAGAATCATTGCATTCGATATTGATATCGACGCCAAACTCTTTGAAAGATTTCACAAAGTTGCTGCCATTATCAGTCACTGTTGCAACGACAGTTCTATGATCAAGTCCAAAATCATTATGAATACTATTCAAAATGGTGGCAATGCGATCGTAGCTATGAGTTCCAGCAAATCTCTGGCAAGCTAGTGTTTTTTTATTGCCTTTGGAGGTTGTCATCAAACCAGTGTACTGTCATGCCTAAAAAACTCCTTTTACGACTTGACCATATGTCTGTCGTAGTACGTACGTATTTCACTTCTTGCAACATCAACTATATGTCCAATATTTGTTCTGAAAGTAAATCATCTATCCTTCGAGTAAGTATTCTTCTACTAAATAATTTTAAGTTGAGGGTTGAGATTCTTATATTTTCCAATATCGCTTTAAAATAAACATCTTCCCCAGAGTTCAAAGGTATCATAGAATGTATGAAAAACTTTGTGACATCGCTTTCAAAATCACCCTGAGAAATGGCTCTTATTGTATTTGTTTCCGAATTATTCGTCGACATATTTCCGTTGCCGTCCTTTTTGTCTCTTTTAAAACGCTTAACGTGTTCCTTGTACTCTTCAAATGCTCCGTTTCCATGTTTACGTTTTAAATTAGGTACTCAGAAAATTTGATGTAGAAGTTAGAGAACCCTTAATATTCACTTCATTCAGTGGTAAACATAACGTACACGTAGCTATTACATTTTTCCCATCAGAACTTCCCGAATGATAATTAAAAAACTTGCCGTCTAATATTGCTGAATTGGAGACATGTTGAGAGCCAGAGCTGGAAGACGACATTGCAGCGTTTATGTTGCAACAATTATTTTCTGATTATATGAGCAATGTCAGTGTGAAGGTTTGATCCGACGTGACATTCTGTATACATTTAATTATTATAAGCTTACTTCAATAACAAACGAGGTCGGTTATCTTCATCTAGATAATTGATCTAAATAAAATAGTTGACAACGCACTATTTGTGATTAAATTTATCTTCGAATAAATTTATTTGAAATGATTTTATTTGAAATAATTACCTAGATAAGAAATTATCTAAATAACGCCCAACTCTGAGTAGGATGTTATAGACATATTTCCCGGAGTAAAGATAGTAGAATGTTACTACCTCTGGTCGAGATATGACTGGAGAAAAGCGACAATTCTGGGAAACACAAAACTAGCAATAGAAAGACGAATAATAGTAGCTTTAAGTGCAAAATTACCTGTGTTACTTTATGAAGCAATCAACGAGGCATGGCTTTACGTGGTTACGTGGTTAAAGCTGAAACATTGTCGAGTGATATAGATAAGTTTTACAATTATTTGAAAAAGCTGGAAGAGCTACTTTGACACTCCACACTAGCCGTTCCCAACAACCTCTAAGAAACGGAGCGGCTGCTAGTATGAAACTCCACTTTATTCCTCCGTTGGAGGCAAAATCCTAGACTTCTGTTCGGTAAAAATTCTGTCAAAATTCAATTTGTATTAACAAAGCACGTACCATCTGAAACGATTGTGTCTGGGATACCTCATCCAACTCGAAGGACCAAATAAAGAGGATGGGAGAAAACGAAGGACTGTATAAAAGAGCCTAATAGTTTTAATGAGTAACAAATATATTACACTAGCTATTGCCCGCGACTTTGTCTGCAAAAAAAATATTTATCGCTATCCCGTGGAAACTATACAATTTTCCGGAATAAAAAGTAACCTATTTTTAAATCTAGGGTACCAACTATGTCCATTCCAAATTTGATTCAAATCCGTCCAGTCGTTTCAGCGTGAAGAAAGAACAAACATACACACTCACTCACATCGTCGCAAACTTTCGCATTTATAATATTAATAGGATAACAGAACAAGACGGCACAGTGCAACAAAAACAGTCAATAATTAAATGTAAAGTCATATCTAAAAGAATAAAAACCCATTAAGTATGAAAAAAGTATAAAAATTGGAGGAGTTCGTTACAGCTACATTGTTTGTATTTTTTATTCTTTAAAGCCCCTGTTTAGTTGTGCATGCTTTACAACACATTCACAATTTTAACTATAAACAGTACGAGATATTTTTTTCAAATACGATGGGAAAGGATTTTGCACGACATCTGTACAACCCGGTACTGAGCAGGTAACCATACCTAATTTATGAATTTTAAGCATTCAATTTTCGCTTTAAACTATTTATATTTTGTATTACAACAAAAAAGGTTTCAGTTAAAATTACAACGTTTAATGACATTATCTCATATATCTATCGCTCGGGGCTTAAATTTTGATGAACTCTACGGATGACGATGACGGAATTTGAAGTATTTCCTCTGGGCGGAGCTGCTGATATGAGACGGCGCCAGGTTGTCTCTACGGATGACGTCCCAAACAAGTGCACTCTCAGCATTCCACTCGGTTTAACAATCGAGGACATGGAAATCGAGATTAGACCGTTTCTGATATGCCTAGTTTTTGTAAGTACTTTACTCCTTCCATGTCCACTGTTATACAAAAAATCTTTAGCCCTTTTTTAACACCAAAGCACTCCCAATTTTATCGGCACTTCGTCTCCCATCGGGAATCTCCGGCTGTCGGAGCTGGCTCGGGATATCAATGCGATGTTATCTGTGAGACGAAGGTTGACTGCCAATTAGGTTAGTTTATGTTGAAGCTGCGGTAATATCTGCTTTATTGCCGTACTAACTGCTCGCTATATGCTGAATGTAATAGCTTGTGGTTATCCAAAGATTTAGATATAAGGGAAATCTTGGGGCTTGAGAACATTTGCCGAATTTTAATGTCTTAGGTAGCTCGACATAAGAACATAAAAATAGTAATACATATTTCAAACCTACTAATCTTCGTATCTTACTGCAACGCTAATACTCTTATCCTAACATTTTATTCAACCTATCGTAAAATGTTTTATAGTAAAAAAAAATGATTTATGTGTCAAGAAAATAAATGTTTTGAGTTTGAATTTCATAAATGTACTCTTCTGTGTAAAACTGTACGTTAATAATAATTACCACTGATTATAACAATTGGAAACTGGAACGTTCGTACTTTTCAGCAATAAAGCATTCCAATAAAAAAAAACTGACAGTAGAATTTTATGCTGTTCAAACATTCATAAGTAGGTGCAAACATTCATTTGTTCCGAGTCCCTTACAATATAGAACTTCGATATTGCAAATTTGTTTTTTTCTAAAATTGTTAAAAGCTTTCAGCAAAATAGTCTCTAATCTAAAGTTAGCATGTGTCAGAATGTTCTTAACTTTCTCCGACTCGACCTTGGAAGACCATGTTTATAATGATCTCGACGTTTCGCAATTTCTGCTGGGTTTTATCTTGAGTACTAATAAGAGATTATAAGCCTAAAGTTAGGGTAAATCATGCAGGTTTCATAGAATAGTAACGTACCTACATCATGACCTTAGATTTGTTGAAAAGAGAACACAAGATAACAAATTTTATTTTTTGATTGGTCAATGTGTATGTTTTCAATCCTGATATTTCTCTCGTTACTTATTCCTTAGCTCGGGACGTGGTAAACTAGGTAAGGGAAACAGGGAAGTTGGCAGTCACCCTCCTTCAAAACTAGGTCATAGGAAACCAAGACGAAGTTAGTGGTAAGAGAAATGACGTTATCATAACTTGTAATCAGCACTCGTCTGTGCAACTTAACTGCTTAGACTCTTTAATTAAATTTTCATGTAAATCCGAAGCGTATCAAGATTGGTTCGAACACGAAGTTATCAGAGTTCGAACGTCGCGAACTCAGAGATCGCATAAATTCGCAATGCAAATATGGCATTAAATATCGATGTAGAATATGCACAAAACTGTGATATGTTTTATTTCATGGCGTTGCCTCAGATCTGATACCCGTTCACTCGGCTCTCATATTTACGACATGAAAAAGTTAGAAGCTGAATTAGCTGCTGTTGAACGATTGTTTGAATGGAAAAAATGGTTTTTGAAACAGAAAAATACTGTAAACAATACATACATACATAAATCACGTCTTTATCCCTTACGAAGTAGATAGAGCCTACGGTGACAAGACCTAATGGCCACGTTTAGCATGATTATGGGCGTATAGGTGGAAAGGGGAATCAAAATAGGAATGGGTTGATAACCGCATCGCCTATAAAATAATTCCTAAGATTTTCGCCCATTTCCTCGATGGGATTTTACTATCTGCGCGGGAAGAGAAGCAACTCGTACATATATATAATTGAACTCTACGACGATGCACCACCGATCTCAGACACCCACATCCGAACCTTTGAACCAAGACCGGAATCTGTATTGAGAGCTAGAACCGCAGAGCTTACTGATAACTGATCACCAACTGGTTAATCTAAAAGTACAAAAACGGCACGAAGAGGATTCAGAAACTGTTCCTTCGATCTCGCGAAAAGCGGATCCAAAAGTCATAGAACAGCCAACCCGGAAGACCGACTCTGATGTGAATAAAACTACGGCACCAGTTGTATTAAAAGTCCTCTTTCGAGCTCAACTACACACAAGTACCATAAACCTGACAAGACGTATTAGCGAAGAACTGAAAAAGTTAAAGAGGAACGAATGCATAAATGAACCACCGGAGACACGAAACATTGAAGACTAAGAAAACACAGCAAAGATTCGGATTTTAGGAGGAATTCCGAAATATTTAGTGGCACCCTGCACGACAGTCAGTACAGTAACCCCATCTCTTGCATCTATTGGAAAAGTTGATTGTTTTAGAAGCATTCTTCCTACAGTTTGGACTCTCAGATTTCGAAACTTAGAGACTGTAAAAACTTGGGCTTTAAAGTGATTTGGACGTCTTTTTCGAATTCATGATTTGATTTTACGTAGGTATAGATATTAAGTAGGCGTATATTGATTAAGTTGGAAAGATTTTTCTTTAAGTCAATAAAAGTAATTAAACTATCTTAACTAGTCTACGAGGGGTGATCCAAAAGTAATGATAACTGAATACTTATTGAATCGGATTAAAATAAATAGGTATGCAGTTACTGGCCATAAAGACTCCTTATTAAATAAAAAAAATAAAAATTAAAAAATATGTATCTGTCAGAGAGTTGCAGTTGTTTCTTCACGAGCAGTCGGAACAATAACGCAAAAATGGAGAAAACTGAGGTGAGAGCGGTTATTAAATACTTCTGTTTGAAAAAAATGTGTACTAAAGATATATACGCTGAATTAGTGGGCACACTGGGCGAGTCCGCTCCGCCGTATTCCACAGTGGCACGGTGGTCAAAGGAGTTTAACTTGGGAAGGACATCCACTCAAGATGAACATCGCGAAGGCCGTCCATCTGTCGCCATTACTGGAGAAAACGTCAAAAAAATTCATGATCTCGTTTTAACAGATAGAAGGATGACTATCAGGCATCTAGTTGAGCTCACAGGCATCTCGTATGGCAGCATTCAAAGAATCTTAACTGATGAACTACACATGAAAAAAGTCTCCGCTCGTTGGGTGCCTAGAATGTTAACGGCTGAACAAAAGAAAATACGATGTGAGATTTCGAAGTCCAATCTTGACAAATATCAAACTGATCCCGAAACATTTTTGCGTCGGTTTGTAACCATGGACGAGTCTTGGATCCACCATTTCGATCCTGAGACCAAACAGCAATCCATGACCTGGAAGCGAGCGTCTTCCCCTACACCGAAGAAATTCAAGGTAGCAAGCTCCGCTGGTAAGGTCATGGCTTCAGTGTTTTGGGATGCTGAGGGAGATCGGATTAAAATAAATAGGTATGCAGTTACTGGCCATAAAGACTCCTTATTAAATAAAAAAAATAAAAATTAAAAAATATGTATCTGTCAGAGAGTTGCAGTTGTTTCTTCACGAGCAGTCGGAACAATAACGCAAAAATGGAGAAAACTGAGGTGAGAGCGGTTATTAAATACTTCTGTTTGAAAAAAATGTGTACTAAAGATATATACGCTGAATTAGTGGGCACACTGGGCGAGTCCGCTCCGCCGTATTCCACAGTGGCACGGTGGTCAAAGGAGTTTAACTTGGGAAGGACATCCACTCAAGATGAACATCGCGAAGGCCGTCCATCTGTCGCCATTACTGGAGAAAACGTCAAAAAAATTCATGATCTCGTTTTAACAGATAGAAGGATGACTATCAGGCATCTAGTTGAGCTCACAGGCATCTCGTATGGCAGCATTCAAAGAATCTTAACTGATGAACTACACATGAAAAAAGTCTCCGCTCGTTGGGTGCCTAGAATGTTAACGGCTGAACAAAAGAAAATACGATGTGAGATTTCGAAGTCCAATCTTGACAAATATCAAACTGATCCCGAAACATTTTTGCGTCGGTTTGTAACCATGGACGAGTCTTGGATCCACCATTTCGATCCTGAGACCAAACAGCAATCCATGACCTGGAAGCGAGCGTCTTCCCCTACACCGAAGAAATTCAAGGTAGCAAGCTCCGCTGGTAAGGTCATGGCTTCAGTGTTTTGGGATGCTGAGGGAGTCATAATGATTGAATACCTGGAAAAGGGTACCACTATTACGGGCTCCTACTACGCTGATCGCGATTAAACATTTTATGTATCTTTCATACTGATTATCATCACTTTTGGATCACCCCTCGTATATTTCGCGATTGCAACAAATCAGAAAACAATCTGTAAACTGCTGGTTTGAAAATTACGACACTCCTGTGATAATATTAATCTACTTTGCTTAATATCCTTACAAACTTAATTAAAGGCAAAAAGTTTTATTATGTAACATTTCTTAGTGCTCTATTTGTAGCAATTACATTTACTTGTGTTACGAAGATCACAAACACACAAACTACTTAATTAGATTAAGTACAGTTTTCTGACCTTTCTACTTGGCCTTTGGGTGGGGGAGCTAGAACCGGAACAATTGCTTCTTGTATACGAAAAAGTTTGTATTCAAAGTTTACTTTTTAATTAGGGTTTTAACTTCGTTTCGAATGTAATTGACACAATTTATGTAATTTCAATTTAAAAAGATAGACGATGTTAAACGTATTAGAATAGGTTATAGTATTTTTCAATTCTCGTGCTCTTAAAATGTTACTGTAGTCTCTGCATATCGTGACCAAAGCTCCTTTTTAAGCTCTAGGGATTAAAGTTTTTTTTTAAATTTACTTTGGAAACAGCCAATCATGATGTTTGTGATTTTGTAAGAATATCATCATCATCATCATCATCACAGCCATTACAAGTCCACTGCTGGACATAGGCCTCTCCTTTAGATCTCCAATAAGACCGGTTGGAATATGCATCTATTTAATTATATTAAGGATTAATTCATTTTATTATGCATGGTCCAATTATGTAAGAATTGAAAGCTCCACTTAAAAAAACCGTAGAACTTTTGGATTGTAATATTTTTTTAGAGTTTCAATCTTTTTGGCTTTTGTCCATTGGCTAGTCCAGTGGTTCTTAACCTTTTAGACATGTGGGACCATTTGACAAAATTTCGGTCTTGCCATGGACCACCTACATACATAATTACCTAATGTCTTCGATCGACCGTAATGGACTGAATTGCACCTTTTCGCGCTGTGCAAACTCGTTGACACTTATCTAATTATTTACTAGAATAGCCCCGCGGACCACTTCTGATGGTTCCAAGGACTACCAGTGGTCCGCGGACCACCGGTTAAGAACCACTGGACTAGTCCATAGGCGCGCGCCGCGGTGACGAATAAAAATAAAGGGCTGCCAGTTGTTCTTCAAAATTGTTGGTGCACGGCTATTCAGGTTTTTTATTCGGAACTTATTTGTGTACCTATTGTATAATGAATTGATGTATTATAGTGTTTGGTGTAAATTAATAAGTGTAAATAACAAAAGCATTGGTCGAAACTGGAAAGGAATGTTTCATTGAATCAGGCGTTACTTTGCGGAGGTCCACACTAACACACTAGTGTAACACTAGTGTTTGTGTGGTGTAAGGGATAATTAAGTTTGTGGGATTTATGTGTGTTTTATTGGCAGCAGTGGAGGGAGGGATTGCATGAAAAACATATATATTTCACACATGCTTGGTTATCTTGCACGTGAGTACCCCTACTCCTTCCCCTATTCCTTCGAACAAAAAATTTACCTTGCTACTCCCCAGTAGCAAGGTAAATTTTTTGTTCGAAGGAATATTTCACCAAATAATTGTGCAACTTTATAAATTATGGACCAAAACTGTCACCATCATCATACATACGACGTCAATTTATGATGATAGCAATGGAACTGATAGAAAATCACAGCACAGGATAAGATCGGTTATTTATTAATAATGCACTGCACAATCCTAGTAGGTACTTTAAAATGACTGAATAAGTGGGTATGATGTGATTTAAAATTTAGAATGAATAGATATTATTATGGAGTCTGCCAGATCTCATTCAGTAATGACATAGAGTCATGAAAGATCGAACAAGACGATCGATATGAATTCTAAATTTTGAATTTGAAATAGAGAAAAAACATTAAACTGAGAACGGAGGATCAAAACAGACAAGGCTGGATACCGCCTTGTTACAGGGATGTTCAGTAGTGTGCATTGAGCTACGTTGCCAGTTCGCCGAAAATGCGACGTTGCCGCTCTTTTCTCACGCCACCACCACGCCACGCGTTATTCGTCACTTCACTCGCCGGCTTGCCCGCGCCGCGCGCTGTCATTTTGAAATTAAAATTTCCTATCAACAACAGACTTTTTTGGTTTATTTTATGAGATTTGTATTACTTATTAGTGTTTTCTGGATACGGAGTACAAAACTATGGAGCCACAAACGTCTCGAAAAGATTATAAAAACCATCAGTACTCTGGCCCCCAAAAAGTCGAACACGAAGTCGTAGGAAAATGAAACGGTATCGAATGCAGAAAATATCAAAAAGTAAGTTCATTAAAATATCTTACGGCATGATACGTACCTATGTGAAGATTGTGGGCCTTCAGACGGCTTTCGTCTTTTGAATATATAATTGTCATTTTTACAGTCGTGTTGCAGTATGGTGCAAGAAGAATAAATCAAACGACAATAACAACGTGCCGACGTGCGTGTGTTCTATGTAAGGAAAACAGTAAATTTCCAGTATTATTCCATTATGTACAATAAAGAGTAGGTACTTAATACATACATACATACATATTCTATACTCTTTCTTTATTAACTTTCACTCTTTTCAATTTAGAGTGAATAAAAGCGTCAAAACCTACAGTGGAAGTGAAAAAAAATATCGAACAGAAGCAAATTATACTCAAACTGAGCAGAACAGAACTGAGAAAGAGCCCATATCAAAATCAGACAATTTGGGCAGTTTGTCTGGCAACAGATTTTTTGACCTCACATGTCCTTCAGTGCCTTTATTCCCAGGTCTTCACTTTCCCAATTTTTCACATATCCAGATTTTCACATTCCCGATTCTTCACATTACCAGATTTTCACATTCCCAATTCATCACATTTTCAGATCTTCACATTCCCAATTCTTAACATTCCCAATTCATCACATTCCCAAGTCTTCACACTCCCAATTCATCACATTCCCAGGTCTTCACATTCCCAATTCATCACATATTCAGATCTTCACACTCTCTGTTCTTCACATTCCGAATATTTATCACCTGCCTAATTAATTTCCCAATTCTTCAACATCCCAACAAATAACAAGTAGGTACAGTCTCAGCAATATGACTACGTTAATTCTAACGTGTTTATTGTGATATACTTATTTGCTAGGTTTATCCATGACTTTTTCACGTTCCGGTAAAATATATAGAAACTGCAACAGTGTAGCAAATTAAATTAAATTCTTCGATATTCCGTACATAGATACTTACGTAATGTACCTCTTTATACTTAATTTCTTGTTACATTCATACTGGCCAGGTAAAATTTCAAGTGCTATCTTATCGTTTTACAATTGTCATTGCTGTCACTTATATGAAGTATAAGTAGTTAGATAATGAGATTTATTTACTTAAGCGAAATGTTTGATTGAATACAATAGAGACATTAAACGATAATTGCGAATTTATTGAAAATGAAAAGGGAAAGAAGGTTTTGATAAAGGGTGGATACAAATATTACTACCACAGAAAGTACGATTCGGGTAGTACAAACTGGCGTTGTGCAAATTTACCCGAGTGTAATACTAGCATTACGCTAGACATAAAAGGAAAAATTACACGGGAAGGAAATCATTTGTGTTTACCAGATACGTCGAAAAGAGAAATAGAAAAATGTCTTCACGCATGCAAATTGAAAGTACAAACATCTATGGCCCTAGTACAACATATCTATGAAGACGAAATTAGTAAATTGAAAGAAGAGGGATCTGGTTGTAATATAGTAACAGTGCCGGAATTTTCATCGTGCAAAAATTTGCTTTACAGAGCGAGATATCGCTTCCTGGGGTTGACTAAAGGTACATTTCAAGACTTTGAAGAAGTTGAATTACCAAAATTTTTAGCTGATGATTTTCTAATTTATAATGGGTGTTCTGCAGAAGACAAAATTATTATTTTTGCAACCAAGATAGCATTAAGTGCGATCAAAGAACAGGACACTTATTATTCCGACGGAACTTTTAAATAGAGAGAGAGAATCATTAAAATGACCCCACATCCCTTTTATCAAACTTACACTCTGCATGCCAATTTAACCGAAAATAGTGACGAAAATCGATTCATTCCGCTTATATACGCATTACTTCCAAATAAAACTGAGGTAACGTTCAAAAATCTATTCACCATTTTAAAGGAAAAAGTTGCCTTGAAGATTTCAAATTTCAAGTGCGATTTCGAGATCGCAGCTTTAAATGCAAAAATCACTGGTTGTTATTACCATTACCAAAAAGCTGTATGGGCAAAATCAAAAGAACTGGAGCTACCGAAATTAGAAGAAGGGTACATGATAACCAAATTATGTTCTGTGTTGGCTCACTTGCCCCCTCAAGTAATACCTGAAGCATATTTGGCTATACAAGAAAAAATGCCCAGTAACGAAAATTTAAAAAAAAATCATAATTACTTTTCGAGTTTTTGGTTAAAAAAAATCAATAGCCACACATTCACATGCTTTGATGAAAACGTACGGACGACGAATTCTTTAGAAGGATGGCATCACAGGATGAACACCAAAATTCCAAAACGCCCGGCATTTTTGCTCTTTGTTAGCTTATTAAGAAAAGAGAGCAAGTATCAAGATTTTCGCATTCGGCAAAGTCAATTGCATTGCTCCGGAAAAAAACGCAAAAAATGCATTATAAACATAAATAATCAAATTAAGGACATTATTAATGACTGCAACATTGCGAAAATACAAGTATACGATTGTTTAGAACGATTAACTAAATTACCAACTCAATAATAATAGTAAACTGAATAGTAAAATAATAAATATAAAAGACAAGTAATTAATTGTTGTAGTAGTAGGTAGTAAAACTCATTATTGTACAAAATGGAAATACAGACATCACAGACAAAAAAAGTAATTATAAAGGCGGACTTATCCCTAAAGGGATCTCTGCCTGTCAACCTTTGAGTAGTTTGAATTGTCTTAGTTAAAGCTATCATTTTTTATTTAATAATTTATTGACTCAGTTACTTTGCGGGAGGCTACTCGCTTCTCCGCGAAACCAAAAAGTAGCAAGGTAATTATTTTGTTCTTATTTTTGTTTTTTGTTTAAGTTAAACAACCAGCATTAAGTAAGAAGTTGGTTATTTTATAAAAAATGTTTTTTACTTATAATAAATTCGTGTACCTATTATAAAATGATTTTGTTTAATTACTTTTTGACCAGTAGGTACGCACATGACATTTAATACCGTATTCTCAGAATGCTTCTGTATTGCCATGATGAGTTCTATGTAGAGGTTATATTAAAATTATTATTCAATAGGTACAGTTTTATTTTGAGTTAATATGGTATTGAATGTTATGTGTGAGTAGTAGGTATACTTCTCTAACTATACTTTGCGTGACATATTGGCAATGTGAAGAACAGAGAGTAGGTATGTAGAACTGAGACTGAGAAGTAGGTACTGAGTAAGTAAAAACTTGGCAATGTGAGGGAATGAGACCTTTAGTGTGAAGAACAGAGAGTGAGAATTGAGATTGTGGTGATCTGGGAATGTAAAGTATTCGGAATGTGAAGAATTGGGTATGTGAAGATCTGAATATATGATGAATTGGGAATGTGAAGACCTGGGAATGTGATGAATTGGGAGTGTGAAGACTTGGGAATGTTAAGAATTGGGAATTTGAAGATTTGGAAATGTGATGAATTGGGAATGTGAAAATCTGCTAATGTAAAGAATCGGGAATGTGAAAATCTGGATAGTATGTGAAAAATTGGGAAAGTGTAGACCTGGGAATAAAGGCTTCAGTGGGCTTTCAAACTTGAAAGGCACCGTTCGCAATGTGGAGGCAGCAGTATAGTATTTGTGGATGAGTCGAAAAATGGCTTCAACAGCATGTTCACTTTCCAATGCAGTATGTGCAAGAAAAAATTTAGATACTGCAATGAAAAAGATGAAAAAGCTATTATACAGAGGCTGCACGCACACATCACAAACTTGATGGATATACCTACAATATCAGCGTCCAAATTCCGTGACACAGAAAAATTATTAGGTGATGTTTGGAAAGACCATCTAAGAAGAAAAGGCTATTGCCATAGAAAAAAATAATTTAGATGAAAATGGTATTCCATACGTAACAGTGTATGTGGATGGGGGCTGGCCTAAACTTTTAAACTGGCATTTCGATCAATTAATTGTCAATATTATTTTATAGAACATGACATCGGAGTTTGGGCACTGAATAAAAAAAGAACTGAACTAAAGGCCGATTACTTCTTTTGTCTTACTAGGTATTCATTCATTACAGCACTCTCGCACTTTGGTGGACAGGAATGGCACGCAAACGCATGGAAGAACTATATAAAAAGTAGCCCTGGACCAACTTTTAAAAAGTATATTGCCCAAGCGGAAAAGTCCAAGGAAAGACTGAAAAAATACATCCAAAGGCGTCTTTTTGGACCTAAACCCAAACCTGACCTCAATTATGGCCCAAAGGCACAAGACGTAGATGCTCATCTATAGTAGGAACAAATCTCAAAGAAGCGCGTCTTTCAAAATTAAAGGATTTCCAGATACCTGCTGAAGAAATAAAACATATTGAAAATTCTACAATAGGGACAACGATGCCTACACTGCACATAGATGCGACAGGCTGACTGCCAGTCAATTTGGTATGGTAAGTTCAAGCTTTGTTGCAGATATGTAAACGAAAAGCCACAACACCATGCCATAACCTCGTAAAAGGCATTTTATATAAAAACAATGTCTTGACCAATGACATGGCCTATGGCCAACATCATGAATCGGTGGCCAGAAACTTATTTATAGAAAAAATGAACAAACTTGTACGGCCAGCTGGGCTATTTATTGATGAAGAATTTGGTTTTTTAGGAGCTAGCCCAGATGGTAATAAGTTTTAATAATAAATTTTAGTTTTAAGATTATTTTATAATAAATTGCCGTGCCCTTACTGGGTAAATGTTTGAAACTATATAGAAGATAACATCTTTGTCACAACATTTTTATGCAATAAACAGTTTGAGTTTGAGTTTGAGTATGTGGAGCTGTTAGATAATAATGTTATGTATATGCCTAAACATTATTGTTTCCATGTCTATATATATGACAATATTATTTATCTCATTCAATGTATTTCAGGGGTGATAAAAGAAGAAAAATCAATTTTGGAAATAAAATGTTTCTCTAAATTGGCTCGCAATAATCAGGATTTATTTTCCGCGGCCAAAAGTCACAAAACTTTCCCCTTATGGTTGATGAATCTGGGAACTTACAAATAAATAAAAAACACAACTACTACTGTCAGGTTTATATTACACTAGCTGTTGCCCGCAATTTCGTCTGCATAGAATTCGTTTATCGCTATCCCGCGGGAATTACGCAATTTTCCGGGATAAAAAGTAGTCTATGTGTTATTCCAGACTATAATCTATCTATGCTCCAAATTTCATCCAGATCTGTCCAGCCGTTCTGGCGTGAAAGAGTAACAAACATCCAAACATTCTCACAAACTTTCACATTTATAATATTAGTAGGACTAGCTTCTGACCGCGACTTCGTCCGCGTAGAATTAGAATTTTATCTGTGTATCGTTTCGTGAGTCACAGACGGTTCTGGCTGAAAATCAGTGCTGCAGGTGTCTAGCAACTTTTACTTTAGTTACTTCTTTGGCTACGTTTCTCCAAGCTATGACATCACTGTATTGGAAGTAGAACGCGACGTAACTTTCATACAAAACATGTTGCCAAAAGTGACATTTTATAAAAACTGTATATTGCCTGAGGTTGTAGGTACTTCGAAGAGTCAGTAAACTGAACTGTTTTCCTTTTATACACACCTTGCAATCCAACAAGACTATTCGATACTCTTTTCATATGGCGAAACTAGTAATCAGTTTCGTAAACAAATAAGGTTATCAATGTGTGCGTGAGATCTTCTGCTGTCACTGCTTACTTCTTATTTATACAAATACACGTATTACGTAAACTTAAACTCATCTCAAACTCAGTTGACTCAGTACAAATATTACGCCATTGCCGGCAAACATATAACTTTTAAACAATATTGTGATTTTAATACATAAAAATAGAAAATACATCAAATTAAAACAACAACGCCATCTATTGGTGTTTATGGGCTTAGCTGACAGCGACTAACCACCTTAAGTAGGTAAACGTGTTTGATTTAAAGCGTCTCCACATGACAGTCCTTGACATGGCAAACACAGTTTTCTCATAAAAATGCGAACTCGCCCAGTTGGAACATATATCGGGACTCGTGAATAAGATCTCAAAGCCTTTCACGCTTCATGAAATTTCACTTATTCGCTATGCAATTTTATGAGGTTTTCTGTCTATATGTAACGTATTTCCAAAACACTTTTTCTTTTTTCTTCTGTGCAAGTCAATGGCTTCTACTGAGTTTCATATTTGGATTCAAATTGATTACCGACTTAGTAAACAGTCTCCTTGAGTCAAGCAAGCTTCAAATTTGGTTGTTCCATGCTTCATGTCTTAAATCTGATAACTAATTTCCTTACTTATTCTTCCTTATTTTTCTGAATATTTAGATTCATTCTGTAATACTTTGAGTTTTTTTTTTAACTGGCCCTTTTGGCGTGCATTACACATATCTAAATTGTCGACAATCTTTTTCACAACATTTACATTACTTAATGAATTAGAACTACCTGTTGAAGCCGATTATTTTATTTAGTTTTGGTTTGATTTCTGAGATCTATATTTCATCTAAAATCTTTAACTTTATTAAAAATGTAGTCACTCTTTCGCGTCTCGTGTACATGAACAAATTGCAATTACTTCCGCCTTTTGAAGTTTTTTTTACCTTTTCCAACAGATATTTAGACCGTATCATGGATGTCGCGAACTCCTTAGTTTTGATACTTTTTTATATTTTTTCTAATCATTTTGTTTTTTGAAGTTTTATTGACATATGTTTTAGTTGTTACGTAGCAGAGTAAAGCCACAGTTCAGTTTTCATGGTGTTTTCATTTTCCTCTAATAATCATACAGTCCACAGATCGTACGCTTCAATGTTAATTTCCGTAATTAATGAATTTCTGCTTTTCTCGCAGAGAATTACATCCAAAGTGACACGTTCTCAATCTTGAATATATGTATATTATTTGCAAAATACGTTAGCCATTGCAGCTCTCAAGAAAAGTAGTAACAAGTAGGTATACGTGAAGTTTAGCTAAACCTTTGATAAGTTATTTTTGCTTGAAAATACGACACGGGGATGATCGTCCTAAGCACAAACAACTTTCCTTCTGCAATATTAATGCAGTCCAGTGTACAATATACAGTCAATTTATTTTATTCTATATGTCAGTGTCACTTACTTGTCTTGTTTTTACTCTTGTGCATACCGTTACAATTAATAAGCTAATATTTTACCCCTGTTTTGCTTACAGACATGTACTACATACAGTACCGACCCGGCGATAAAGAATGCAGTACTTCATGTAATATTATATTTTTTCCACCGAAGAAGCACAGTTTGTTCAGGATACTTAAAATCCATAATACTATCCATAATACATCGGCTAGTTTCATCGTGAAATTATATGGATTTTTTTTTAGCGAAAGAAAAAAATAGGTGCCACAATCATGATAATTGTGGCCTTTAGGTCTTGTTATTTGAGACTCTGTCTACCCCGTAAGGGATAAAGACGTGATTTATGTATGTATGTATGTAGGTACGTGTGTTTTAAATCTACTCTAATCTCTTTTTTTGGGTAACCTTTTTCTAGTAGTCTCAACGTCTCTTTAACACGTTCAATGCGGCTCTGAATATTAAAAACTATCCACAAATGCGGTACGTATCAAATTTGACTCATTACTGACTAGCCATTCCTACGTTACGGATCACTTTCAATACGTAACTAGACCTACCTTCACGGGTCGGTATTTTTTTCGAGAACTTATATTCATAGG
The DNA here is from genome assembly GCA_949127965.1 of Pandemis corylana. Classification (NCBI taxonomy): domain Eukaryota; kingdom Metazoa; phylum Arthropoda; class Insecta; order Lepidoptera; family Tortricidae; genus Pandemis; species Pandemis corylana. Next base: position 19,382,522 of record OX421850.1, read on the forward strand.
TGTTTATTGCTAAAATGGAATGTTATTAAACCAAACTACACCCTATTCTCATAGCACAAGGGTCTTAAGCATAGTTTCTGAGTTAATAGGTATCAAAGATACGTATTGAATTTGATTCGTATAGCACAGGAGTATCTACATTTGCTAATTTTACGAGTTAAAATTGATTCGTACCGCACCTATTTATTTTTTATCGATAAATGAATAGGGAAGTGAAATTAAACAAATATATATCGACTGTCGATAGTAATTATTTATTGAAAACAACAAAAAAAGTTATAATTACAATACTAAACGGGACTTATCACACAATTTATATTTATATTTACCTCGACGTTTCGGCCACATTGCAGCAACCGTGATGGTCACGAGTTAACTACGGTTATACGGTTGCTGCAATGTGGCCGAAACGTCGAGGTAAATATAAATATAAATGGCGTGATAATTCCCGTTTAGTATTATACTCGTATTTATGAGTGAAAATCAGGAAAGTTTAAAACAGTAAAACTAAGTAAAAAAAAAGTTATTTCTAAAAAAATACAGAAGTATTTAAAAAACATAATTAGGCGATAATGACATTAGCGTTTTGGTGAAATTTATTAAAACATTGTAGGCACATAGGTTTTTCGCATTCGAAACAAATTGTATTTAATTGTTTGGCCTTTTTCTCTGCATCGCGGCTTTGCACTGCACTATTTTCTATTCGCCAAAACAAATGGCGGTACGTATTATAACTAATACGTATAGCACTGAAGTAAAACCATAAAAGTTGATACGTATAGCACTGAAGTGAAATTATTACGATGCAGTGCGTTAGTATTAAAAATGATTCGTACTTTTAAAACAGTATTTTCAAGTACTACTTGACAAATGATGCCCAAACATATATTTGTCTCTTTCAGGTTTTAAAGTTTGTGGTTTTTATGGCTCCCGCAAGTTGGGACAGGTAAAGGTTAATCGCTTCCGCACCGACGCAAACTACGCGATCGCTTATTTTTGAGACGTATAGCATTAAACGTGTTAAGTCCATATAATGCAGTAATATATTTAATATAAAAGGCCGTTTAATAAATAGGATGTTCAGCAGCCAATAAAATACAATACAATACAAATACTCCTTATTGAACACCACAAATCAGTACAAAACAATACAGAAACAAAGAGCAAGATAGACAATAGGCGGTCTTATCGCTAAATAGCGATCTCTACCAGACAACCAATAAAAGAAAGAAATATGTCGGAGATAGTTTTAGTAGGTAGGTTTAGGTAGGTAGGCAGCCAATTATCTCTCTCAAAAGATCGATTCCATTCTTTATCGCCAGGTACTGTATTTACCTAATAACTAAACTTAATAAATATTTAGCGAGAAAAGTGGGATATACAGGATATTAGACGCTTATTCTTAGACAACTTAGACGTTTATTCTTTGTATTACCAGTTATTCTCGATAATTGTCATAAACAAGCTAAATAATTTAATTATCTACTATATCTGCAAATTAGAATAATTTTCCGAATCACAAAATTGTAAATTGCTAAACAAACCGCAATCAATTGCACAAATCTACAAATTTCCATAACTACGTCACAATTCATCGCCACAATACACAGTGAAACAATGAAATTAACAGCACCACCCAAAGTTTTCGTAGAACGAATTCGTGTACCTCGAGTTCATAGAACAAGTTTTATCTGGTGTAAACTAGCGAGATTAAGTTCTGTTGAGTTCGCAACGCGATTCGGAACGGAATGAGATAGTCCAATTGCAGTGCATATCTATACTGCAGGTATATACCAAATAGCTAGCATTTCTCCGTTTTGTGCGACACCTTCGCAGTTCATCATTTCACGTGGTGATTTAACACAGCTATTCTTTAAAACTTTAACCAGACGAAACTTAGAAAAAACCTTTAAACTCCATTCTTTATTCTTGTATCTCTACATTACTATTAGGGTTCTTTATACTAGAAACTTTTGGATCCCATTATTGATGTCACAATGATATGATAAGCTTATATTTACCTTGTCGGGTAGAGGGCCTAATAAACGGAAGCTTTGTCGACTTACCTGAAAATGGACTGCCGTTCACTATCAAAAAGGTATTATTTGCGATCATGGCTGTCATAAGTCAGGTTTGTTTCTGCAATCAGCAATAACAGAAATAACGTTAGAAAAGTCTTGATCCTACCTTACGATGTGTCACGTAAAGAAAAAACTAGAAACAGGAGCGGCATTATGCTGTCGTGTGATTGAAATCGTACTAACGTAATCATATCGGTGGAAAATAAACACCTTCCGGGTCCGTAAATAAGTCATCTCAATTCCAAAACCTGTCTAATAAAATAGGAGATGATAAGTTGCCCATACTATGCCAACTTATTACTCGTATTGCCTTTGGCCAATCTTGTAGGTTTACTAGGATCTGGTGACTTACTCTAGATGGCCATCCTGGCTTTACAAAGAAACACTAAATGCTTTAAAATTATTTAATTTAAATAAAAATGAATCGTCGAAATGTATGTACGCGCATAACTTCCAACAGACTGCATCGAATTGGATAATTCTTGTTTAGCTGTTTGTTACTATATGGACATAACTTTACATTTTGTTGTATGTGTTGAAATACAATTTTATAATTCATATATAATTTATTCTGGTACAGCTTACAAACATGACACACATGACAAACCAAAACGAACATAGACAATCTCAACTAAACTAGGTACCATATAAAGAGGTGCTACATCACAATATTCTAACAGTATGAAAAGATGCGTGCTCTGCATGCGTGCTATGGATGGTCGCAAGTTGTGTATCAATGGCGCGCGTTTGTTACCTAAAGTAAAAATGTCTTCGTGGAAGCAAAAAGTTATATTATATCTCGCGATGAACGAAAAAGAACTCATCATCTTCCTCTGAAGAAGAATTGCTGCCATTGCTGGTCACCTGTTTACTCCAACGAAGAAAATAATTTATTCCGGATGCGAAATCCTATTAAATATCACTCGACGCAACAATCAGAATACTTTATATTGTTTCAAGCAGATGATGATAGGAAGTTCCATAATTCTTACAGAAACACGAGAAATTCATTTGAATTGTTACATAATTTGATCGAACTATATACCAAAAAGGACGTTACTCACTTCACAGATCGTATCACTACTAAAGAAGGTTTAGCGGTTTGTTTACAGTAAGTAGATTTGGGTAATCATTGGGTTGGTTTGGGTTTATTAAAATAATTTACCTACTTAAAATTAACAAATACTTAAAAAAAGGGATAGGTTTTGACCGCGTCTATTCGTTTTTCGTTCATTTTGTATAAATCAGAAGTCGCATAAATTTTTGATGGTCATGAATGTGCATTATTTAAATGATCGCCTTCGCAAAATGCGGCTTGATCGATGTCGGATATTGCTACTTGGACACACAACAAATCTTTACAGTCAAAGAAAAAAATTAACAGACAAAACAACAAAATATATGCCAAAAGCTCAAAGGATATCCCGGCTGACGTGCGAAACGTCCTACGTACCCATCTCCCGGCTAGCGACATGGCATGGGTGGGGCGTTTCATATAAAGGGGTTACTCCACTAAGTCCACTAAATACATTTCTGTCAATAGAGGGTCAAAGTCAAGGCACAAAATTATCAGAATGATATTCTTGAGAAAGTTGTTAAACCCATATCTACAACTCTATTCACTAGAGAATTTAGGTACCAAGCTTTATTAGTGCTAAACAATGGCCTTCGTCAAGCCCTGACTTAAACTCGTTGGATTATGGACAGAACTGGAGCTTAGAGCATGCCGAAAGTCACATCCAAACCTTTAGTCCCTAAAACGCTAGTGAGAGAATCGAAGCGAATCCCTAAAGTTGCGTGCCGCTATTGATGAGTAGTCAGCACGCTTAAAGGCCTGTATAAAAAAGAGGCGGTCATTTATAGTGAATTTTATAATTTTATAATATATATTGTTTGTTTAATTAAAATAAATTGTTACTGTTTTTTATAATTTGAGTTTTTTTCGCGTCTCAAAACTTATGAACACACGAGGTATATAGGATTATTTCTACAAAGGGGAGGGTTTTTTCTGTGACTTACGTACCTAACACATTTTTAGAACATTGTTTTAGTAGGTATTTTTTCAATACTTGGACTATTGTTAATGAACATTATCTTTTATTTGCGGGCCCACCACAAAAGTGAGACTGAATGCGTTGGTAATTTTTTTGCGTAATACTAATGTTATGACACGATAAGTGTAATCAACGTAACAAAACGATTTATCGATATTGATATTCTCGTGTCATTTTAATTCCCTATTTGCTCAGGTACCTACATTCATAATTATACCTAAGGTTGTATTGTAAGTGCGTAAATTTTATGATTGATGATATCTCCAAAATAAGATCTGTATTGTCTAACTCTCGTAGTTTCGTATTAAAGTAGGTAGTTATGATGTGCGGACTGACAAACGGACAAGGCCCAAGTATTAGAATTCTGTTTTTGCCATTTGACTACTTACGTAAATGTACAGGAGCACACAAAAAAAATTTTTTGGCTTACGTTTGGGCAAGTATGATAGATAAATAATGCAAATGTGAAAACCCTAGTAATAAAGGTTAACAAGAGTCCCTAGCGGCAAAGACACAGGAAGCCGGACGCATGAGCGGGAGCAGAAGGGCTCATTTCGGACCCGTTGCATACGGAACCCTATAAACGAAATCTCTGAAAAAGTGTAAACAAAATGACAAGTGACGAAGACTATTTGCAACTCGAAAACTTTTCTTTTAGCTCAAAGGGAAGGAAGACAACAGTTTCTGCATAGAAATGGAGTAAGGAAGAGTTCCGTAAATGTATTAAAATCCATTTGTCAGTAGATCGTTCTCGAGGGCCCTGTATTTCACGGAGGTCCAGCCTCCCATGGGGTGCGTACCAAAACTTACAAGCTCACCCGTATCATCTTAGTTTTGCGCTTTAAACATATCCTATAGGTACGTACGTACGTACCTACATCTATCAACTCATTTTTATCAGCAGAAATTTAAGACATGATTTGAAATAATTGGCAAAGCTTTAAAGCGAATTCGCTTTTACCAAATCGAGTTAAGTTAACGACATTAAAAAAAGCCATTGAAATATAGGTTTTTTTTTTAAATCTGGTAGTGATCGAGAAACCAGAAAACTACCTACGAAAACATTATACAGCATGATTATGTTATGAACTATTAAAAGATGTAAATCAGTATCAATACATAATACTTCCACACTAAATGTATCTCCAAATTAAGGGTATTCATGAGCTCGGGTGCTAAATGAATTAAACCCGAGGCATGTGGCGTAATACCTTTCCAAATGTTACGAGGTTGGTAGTTACGAGGGTCCCGTGATACTTTTGGGAAACATCCAAAATTGCCTCAACTGTATTCAAATGTTAAACTTTTAGTGAAATCTTAATGTTCTCAAACATTCAGCAAATTAATATAATTTCAACAAGTTTGCTCAGTTTGCACATTGTACGCATGAACATATTTTTACCGTTCAGATAGCCTAGTAGTTAGTGAATCTGACTGCAAAGTTTTAGATCCCGGGTTGGATCCGCGGTTTATTATTTATGAATAACACGAATATTTTGTTCTGAAGTCTTGAATATGATTTGATCTTGGATATAATATAGCAAGATCTGAGATTTACAGGTTCACACACGCTAATATAAGAACATAATATTATCAATACTTTGGATAAGTCTATACTCTATACCCCATAACAGCACATGTATCGTAATGTTGCTAAAACGTCAAAAACATTAAACCTAGGTTAAACACTGCTCAAAATTGTACGACTACTTGCCCGCAGGTTTGGAAGGTGCACAAAATTAAATGAGGTCAAAGTAAAGTGACTCTTTTTAAAGCCTACTACCAGACTTTCTAAACCCGTAGCTTGTAGGTTGGCTTTACGCAAAAGTCCGTCAATGGTCTGAAGGTCCAGCATAACTACTTTTAGAATGCTGTTGCGGCTGTCCCGTTTTTGCAGTGCATCCAGCATATTTCCGGAAGCGCGTTGGATCACTGATACACAAACGAATATCATCAGCCTTAGATAATTAGGATGAGGCAGGGCAGTAACAACCTCCTACGTGTATTCTAAGATTTAATAAATAAGCCGCAAATTATTATTATTAACTACCTTATGTCAATGGTTGGAGCTGCCCATTGTGCGACGTAAATAATTATTGCAAAATATACTGCCAACATGAGTTCTTAAGTCTAACTCTACGCGGACGAAGTCGCGGACAGAAGGAAAAAATGCACAATAAAAGTGGGAGTTACGTCAATTGACAACCTTCTTGATCGAACTTCTTCCGCTTGATTGGCTTGGATAAAGAGTCCACAACATCCTCCTGCCAAAATCGAAATTGCCTTTTCAGTTTGGTAATTATTTACTAGAATTTTTTCCTATGTAAATTACAATACACTTGGTAATCAGATAAATAAGCTAAGTATACTTACCTACCAACTCATTTTTCACAATTAAATCCAATACTACACAGCACAAAGTAGAATATGGCAACTATGCAAACTAGGCGGACCATACCTATACGTGTAGAATATAAATAACTTGATGTTACGATCGGTGCAAGCAGGACTTTGACAAATGCTCTCCCATAATTTGTACCACCTCTCTCTCGTTACTTCCAGTATAACTTGGCCTCGCTCTCGTGGAATCGAAATGGGAAGTATTAGTTAGTAACATAACTTTGATAGGGTTCTAAGTGAAATGGACACTTTGCAGCATAGGTTGCAACGGTGAGGTCAGTGAAGTATAAGGTTAATGTGTTACATCAGGGGCTACTTATCTGCATTGGAACTTTATGCTAAGTGAATTATATTTGCATTTAATGCATAGATTTACAGTTCTTGTGCCAGGATGAGAAATACCTATCGTTTTATAAATAAAGAATACCTGGCTAATATCAACAATTACTCCTATCAGTAAATAAAATTAAATAGTTAGCTTTAAGTCTTTTAAAATAAAAGACTTAAAGCATTATTTGCAAATATATATACCGATATTTGCGTTGATATTGCAACTCACCCTTACTCTGATTGATCTCATTAAAGAATGAACGAACCATGTAATTTATCTTTACTGCCTCGATGAGCTGTGTGCAGTATAAATTCACTAAGTAAACTGCAATTAACGTGCCAATTTGTAGGTGTTCCTATCAATTAGTACTGTACTGTACACGGCAGAAAGTCGTGTTTTACGTAACAATGCAGGTAATCGCATAGCTAAACTCTGCATGAGGGTCCAAGACCAAAACGTTAATAAGAAATTGAAGTATATTTCTGAAAAAATCATTTGGTATTTTCCAACCGGGAACGGCATTTCTAAATAAATAAATAAAAACAGAGACAACACAACATACTACTTCTCTGCATCTACTTACGGCTTCTTGATTTTTTTTTATTGTTATATTTGGTCTGATCAATTTCCAGAAATATGAATTACCTGATATAGGATAGGTCTCTACCTTAGGCTCTGTTTACCCCGTAAAGGAAGACATGATTTATGTATGTATGTATGATATAGGACCCAGGAAATACACGCACTCGGAAAACAGTCATGTATCTAAATATATGACACGGGCCTCGTTGTATTCTCATATAACTAGTTATGTTATAAATATGTTTATTTCCAATTATTTTATTGCAACATTATGAATTTTGTAAATAGGTACTTAACTTAGTTTTAAACTTGTTAAAAATTATATAATCCTAACAAAAAACTAAAACTCACTCGGAATACAAATGATGCATATTGAAAGGAAAACTATGAAATAATGAGTTGCAAAGCACTCACAGTAACATGGCCAGGCTCAATTGAAACTCTTGGTGATTCTACATCTACCTACAAAAAAAATCTTATAGACTTTTATAATGGTAAGAATTACGATAATCACTAGCGCGTAGTAGAAAAACCACAAACCACCATTTAGTCGGGAAACATGAAACCAACCTTTTTCCGTCCATCTCTCGTCTTTGCTTGCATCAGTTAGGTCCGATGAACGTTGGCATCATGTTATGTTCTCGACTAACAAGTACAAGAACGTTTATGTTTACTATGTATGTTGAGACCAAACGAAAGTAATTTCTTGAGTTGAAAATTCGGCTTCACACATCCTGAGTTCGGTTTCCGTCAACTTATTTTGCGTAGTCCTGTGGGTTAACTAGGGGTTTTGTGCCAAACCGACTGATGCGTAAATTGAAAAAAAATACGCTCTATTCAACCCAAGCTCTCTGCACAACATGTGTACTTTTTAACTTTACAAAAACCGAAAAGTACCTTAATCGCTGCTATGTCGCCATCGTCACTATTGTCCTGTTCAATAATTTACAATTAATTTATATATTTTTGCAACTAGAATTAAATCATTAATGCTTTTAACCGGTTCTACGTTACGCGTATACGTTTCCATTCGTGTATATTTATTATAGCTAATTTGGCCTAAGCAAAATTAGCAACCTTTGATGGTAGTATTTCCAAATACAGCTTTTGTGTTTAATTGTGACGCCTTTCCGAAATCCACCAAAACGTGCCTACCTACTTAGACGATAAAGTCAAATTTAATCACTTGCCCCGTTCAATCAATGTTGTAAATAATGTATCATATGTGATTTTGTCCATATTTGTAACTATAGGAAACGTTTACACGAGTAATTTTAATTCAGAATCCAAATTTAGGTTTTAAAAAATTAGAGGATATTTCCAAAGGTGGCGGGCGCTAGAGTATAGGACGTAGGTGAATCTAGGTACAAAAAGGCCATAATGAATAATCTTGTAAGCTACATCGAGGTTAATTTTAAAAAGACAACATGTTTGAATTAACAGAAATGCATAGAAGTTTAGTAAATAAAAAAATAGGTATCTGAAAGTTTAGTTAGCTTTTTTTAACTTTTTTCTATAACATAATGAAAATATAATTTATGTCATATAAATCATCTTTAGTAAGTGTACAATATATGTGAAGCACACTAAAATCACTTGGCTAGAAAAAAATATATCGAAGAAAAATCATATTTCGTTTTTTGCAAACTATAAAGTTTAGGGTTCTTAAATTTTGCACATTAATTACTAATGTAGAGCCACAGTAGCCACACCGTCCATAAAAATTTTGACTCGAGGGGAGCAGAATCACTTAGCTTATCCTGATACGGCCTTTTTGAATTGTATCGTCTGTTGGACACCCGGAGGCGTCTGCTATTTGTATTTAATTAAAATATAACGCCAATTCATGTTTTTAAGCTTTTAATCTTCAACCAATGACAGTAAATAATGACGGAGGTATATTCGCCACATATTTACGAGCAAAAAATGTGGTAAAACTTTAAAGTCAACTTGGCCATCAACTAGTTTACAGAGATGGTTAAGTTGTTAATTTTTTTGAAGCTTCTTTTTTCAACTCGCCCTTTAATGAAAGCCGTTACCATTTCGGTGCCCAACCTTTAGTTATTCATGTAATCGTTAGATTTCTCCAACTCTCCTTCCACCAAGTGAGATAGAGGTTAATCACTGGTCAGTTCGTAATAAAAAAAAAAAAAAAAAAAACTTTCTTTACCAGCTTTAGCTGAGACCCCTAGCTAGGGTCTCAGCTATTTGCGACACCTGAACATACTTTACCCGTGTTTTCTCTAGTTCCAACCGATATTGGAAGCACTGCAAATTGTATTATGACCTAAAAATATCTTAGGCTTTGACTTTTAAGACGACCCTCGTAGTCACTATTTATAAAAAATACAAATTAAGTAAAACTAATATCGATTTGAACCTCAGATAACAAAGTTTTAAACATTAATTAGGTACCCTCATTTCAGACCGCACCAAAGTCGGATATAAAAGCCCGGGTAAAAATCGGATTAAGTCCATATAGGTATGTTCTGTGAAGGCTGCGAAAACCAGCTGAATAAAATGTTTAAATATTAAATCGAAATCGAAAGTATCCAGGCGGAACTCAATTTCGTGATCAAATGAATTGAAACTCGTTATCTCCATACAAATATCGGTCGTCGGGTGATGACTTAGCAACTGAAGGTATTCCGACACGCGCAAAAAGTTTATAAATAAATAAATATTCAATTTAAACCATTCATTGCAATGCCTCAACTAGCGCTAAAGAACAAAGACCTGGGGCCTTACCATGACGTCTTAATGCGATTCAATTACGATTCAGTTGGCAGGTAACTTCGAGTTGGTAGGTAAGCAAATTGCTTGCTAGAGCTGTTACAAGGTATATTATGAAATGTGATTTTGCGTGAAGTCCGTGATTCGCTCGACTGTAACAACGTCCAAAGCGTTATGCTCATTAGTTTTAATGAGAGTGGCCTGCTTGCACCGCTATTAACACGATTCAATTGAGCCCTACAAATTTACCGGCGAAATGCTTTAAGTTAAACATGAACGACAATAATTATACTGCTTGATTTAGCGCTCTAATTGATCCTTATTAATATTATTCGTTATTGCTCTACATTATTGATTTTGTAATTTTATGGTTACTAGTTCCATGTACTTAACGTATACACTATACTATATTTTTGAGGATGGTGGGTCTTTGTGCAAGGTCTTCTGAACCGCTACTACCATTTTAGTCGAAAATCCTGTCTGTCCTCTGGTATCTCGGGTCTACATGGGTGGTAATGCTCACTTACTAGCAGGTAACAAACACACTTGCTCGTTTACCATCCTATTTCATAAACTATACTACCAATTAAAACACTGCATTACAAATACCAGTTAAAACACTGCATACGGCGGTGTAAATAGTTGTAATACGACAAAAGGCCTGTTTAATTTTCTTCACAGATCACAGCATGACACCCTTTGCCTAGACATGTCCCTTGAGCTGAAGATCAACAAAGGCAAAAAACTTTGTTATAAGTGAATTGTTATCAGAACGCCGATCTCTTTGTGAAAACACGCAAGGGACCGGCGCTGGCTATCTGTAATTACACGCCGTGCTGGAAGGAAAAGGAACCTTTTTATAAAGGGATAAAAGGGAATATGAGCAACGGTATTACATTCGAAGTCACTAAAGAATCAAATTATTCCAATAATTAATTTTTTCGAAGGATCACTATATGATGACAGAATCAGAGAGAATGACTTAATTCGTGAACTTTTCGTTATAGTAACACAGGCATCAAACGTCATTTATCTGTTTTGAGATTTTTATCTTCAATTTAATTACGATGATAATAGAATAAAATAACCTTGTATATGCAGTATTCTATTTTCTGTTAAGGTAACGCGATGTGAGGCTGTGACACTCGCCAGGGTTAGACCATTAGGTACATCTTTTCATCCTCGATCATCAAAGAGTCCCATTTTACACATTGCCGCGAACCCGAAGTCAGAATTCCGCCTTACTTGGAATATAAATTATCCATGTAAACCTACCTTTATACATAGTTAACTGCTTACGATACTTAGAACTTAACGCACAAACCTATTCTAGATTTCATTCAGGCGTATTAACGCTTAACCAATATCCTGCATCTGTCCGAAATTATTTTTAGTAACTTGTGTCATAGTTGTTAATTACTTATTTCACGAGTTTTTAAATGTAACAATCGAATTATGTTATGTATGTACCAGTAAATAAGTCAGAGAGATCACCAGAATAAATATCCTAATCATAGGTTGATAATGATAATAATCAGTCATCTTTTTGTGGATTTTGTTCCAATACGAGTAAGTGCTTGAAACTTCTTTCTAAAAAAGTTTACGAATCATCTTTGCAGAAAAAATCAAAAATAATTTACGCATATAAATATCTCGCATCCGTTGGCTATTACATGGAGTAAAATTTTCTACTTTTAGTTTTGTATTGAAAATTGTCGTTCAAATAATATTGTTTTTTCAAGCGTATCGCTGAATTATTTATAAATGATATTTATATCTGTTACAGTCACAGGAAAGGTTTAATAATTTTAAATCCCAATGAATTTCAAAAATGGCTATTCGACTCGGCTTTAACGAAATACTAAAACAAATACATTCACTTGAAAAATGTAACTCTTCTTCTAACTTAGTTAACCACCTAACATAATAACATGCAACACGGTATAGGATCCATTAAAAAATGTTCCTTATCAGAAATGTCTAATGTTTTAATTCTTATAATATGTACCGGAATACATAGTGGTAACAATTAAGATGTATTCACAGAGGTTACCTGCAATATTAGCGGATTAAAAGAAAACAAACTCATTTTTTTTATTCGTTGTGTCAATACTGGTCAAGGAAAGTGTTCGGAAATCGATTTTTCTGTTCTGTGGCAACTTATCAGAAATCAAGGAATAAGCCGCGAGCGTTTGCTCTGCAAGATCCATTAGTCAAGTTACACAAACCATTTAATTGCGCGTCCCGAAAAGTCCCAACTTTAATGTTTAAAATCGTAAAGGAATCATTTATTTGCTTAATCAAAACCAATCCTATTAATTACGGGAAGTGGGACCGAGGGCCGTGGGCCAAGTTTGGGGCGTTCAAGAAATTATTACCAAAGTTTCCATCGATATAGCGTTATTTAATTTCGTATATAACTCAGTTTTATAAATTGGCAAACTTCGCGGCTCTTGGCAAGGTCGTGGTGGGTCGCGACTTTTCCTTCGAAGTCTCTATTAAATCATTCTATTCCTACATACTTGGCCGAGGGCAAACTGTTGATTATATGTAAATAGAAGTTAGGAACGAGTTACCGGAATAAATTCAATTACCCTGCCATCCTTAATAACTTTAGGTTAAGTTTGCCTAGTACATTTTAACCATTTGGAAAAATTGACCTATTATTAATTTGACAAAGAGTAAACAACGTTCCAATAACAAACTCGTTTAACAAAACTATAGTTTTCAATAAAAGAGATCCGTCATTAATCTAGTTGCATATCCACACAAAATAATATGTTGTATACTTGCTCGGTGCACTTTCAAAATCAGTAAATTTTCAGTCAGTAAACATTCCGGCGAATTCGGCGGGTCTCTTTTTTCGAAGTCAGTTAATACATACATACATAAATCACGTCTTTATCCCTTACGGGGTAGACAGAGCCTAAAGTGACAAGACCTAAAGACCACGTTTAGCATGAATGTGGGCGTATCGATGGAAAGGGGAATCAAAACAGTGATGAGTTGCAAGCCACATCGCCTATATAACATGATCCCTAAGATTTTCACCCAATCCCTCGATGGGCTCATACCATCTGCGCGAGAAGAGAAGCAACTGGTACATTCTATGTTTTTTCTTTGCTCCCAGACCAGCATGGAAGAAAAGTCAGTTAATAATTTATATATTTAGTACATTAGTACAAACGTGTCTGTACAAACATTGACATGTTCTGATGTGAAGTTATGTTAAATTTTATCGATTTACTAATTCATTGATCAAACGACTGAGGAAGATGACGAGGTGCTCTTCGCTTATTAAAAATTAATCACGGCGACCAATGTCAGGTGGCCTGTGATGGTGAAATGCATTATGAGTTCACTAATGCAAAGGTTATTGCTGCGAACTCTTTATATTGTTAATAATTAATATTGTATATCGACGCTGGAACGGCAAATTGACTAACAAGCCATTTTTGGGCAAATGAAGTTATATACATCGTTGAATTGAAATCAGCGAATTTTTCTGTGTCTAATGAGCCGGGTCTGGAACCGATCTGAGCACTTTTTTGGCTTGTTAGCAATGTGAAAAAAGCTAATTTTTCAAGATCTGCTGGCCCAAAAAGCCAAAATTTTATCACAATTTTCACTAAAGTGATTTTTAGTCATTTTGGTTAACCTCCTTTGCCTTGTTAACCTTTTCATTGATCCCGAAAAAAACATTTTGTGCACGTTAGACCTTTTGCTTAGCCTAACATTCGTTCATAATTGCACGTTAGCTATTTGTCACAACTGGTGAAGGTTTGTTAGCTAATTTTTCGACGGCGTAATATCCCTTTAGTACTTTTAAGTGAGTATAATATCATAGTGTGACTGCAATGCAATGTTTGTTAGGCATTCTGTTTGTCAACTTTATATAAGGAGAGCAACGCGTGCGACTTTTTAGCCGTCGCGCAGAGTTGGTCGAGTGAAGAGTGAATGACGTACGAGTATGTGTCAAAAATATATTATGTTTACAGTGTTTTAAATAAAAGTTATAGTTAAAGAGCAACTTCAAAGAGAACTTTTAAAGATATTCCTTGTTTTCTGTGGATAATTTGAAGAAATCTTTTCTAGAGTAGTATCTCTATGATCTTCAAGAAATGTCTTCTAAATATTTTTAGCCTTTATGTTCGATTGATGAATGTGGATGAAGCGAAAGAGGCAAGTACGCCAGGATCGTAGCCAGTGGAACAATGTAGATACTGTAAGAGCCTGGAGGAGGCTCAGACTCTACGACGGGATGCTGTAGCTCAGATGGCTCACAATTCTATTTAATTAAACTTTGAATATAAGTTCAGTATTTTATTTATCTTTTTAGATTATTTAAACAATACATCTGCTTCCAATGGAAGCCCTAAGCAGACTCTGACTTTTCTCTTGTTCGAATTCTAGTTTATTTTTAATTTAGATTCGAATTCGTATAAACTACCCCCTATTTAAATTTCAGGCTCTAGTTCAAAAACCCATGACTCCCATACAAACTTGCGAGAGCCCTTTAACCAAACTAATCCAGTCCTGTCCCATAATCCGTTCTTAACTATAGTCTCCTACAACTACCGTCCTGTCAAATTTTATCAACATGGGTCTAGTACTTCTTGAGATCTAGGAACGAGTCTGTGAGTAAGAGTGACTAAAAATTGAATATCTAGAATATCAGATAAAATATATGATAATATGTAACATAATAGAAGAGCCCGTACCCATAGATTTGTTACTTCACTATACGCCATACACCCTGTTCATATCAAAATCTGTAAGTCTAACATGGGAAACGTTG